>OU452281.1:0-2500000 GCA_911728535.1 Pammene fasciana
ACTCATGGAAGGTAACAATCACGAAAATCATCCCAAAACCAGATAAGGCGGATTATAGCAAAGCATCCTCTTACCGACCAATCGGTCTGGTTAATGTCTTTGGTAAGCTGTTGGAGAAACTCATAGTGAACCGGCTTACATATCACATGTACAAAAATGGTAAGATAGTCCACAAACAATATGGATTCCGACTACAAACCAGTACCACAGCTGCCATCCGGGACGCTCTCAGCATTGTCGAAAATGCCAAAAACTCTGCCGAACATACCCTCGACAATGCTTGGTGGCCGGCGATCTTCCGAAGACTTAAACACAATAACTGCCCTAAGAATATCTACTGTCTTTTAAATAGCTACGTAACCGACCGGGCCGTACGCGTGGGCTTCGCTGATCTGTTCTCTGAAAAACGAATGACCAGAGGCTGTATCCAGGGATCAGTCGTTGGGCCAATTCTCTGGAATCTGATAATAGACGAACTTTTAGAGACTGACATGCCCCCTGGATGTCATATTCAAGCTTACGCGGATGACGTGCTGCTAATATGTCACTCCAAAACCACCAACGAATTAAAGGACATAACTAACGATGCGATAAAGCGCATAACTGACTGGGGACGCAGTGTAAAGCTGGAGTTCGGCAGCGAGAAAACTCAGGCTATAGCGTTTACCAATAAAGCCAACAAGATAACCATAACATCCGATAACACCCCTATACCCTTTGTAAGCCATATTAAATATCTCGGAGTCATCATTGACAGCAAGTTAAGGTTCATTAAACACGTCGAATTCATCATTGAAAAGGCCAAAAAACTATACAACAAACTCAAAAATTTAATAAGACCCACTTGGGGAATCCATCCGGAAAATATTAGAACCATCTATCAACATGTCATGGAACCGGTCATCACATACTCTGCATCTATATGGGCAAGTGCACTACAATATAAATGCGTTAATGACAAACTGCTGTCATTGCAAAGGCTCTGCGCCATCAAGATTGCGCGCGGATTCAAAACTTTGAATACAGCTCTTGCCATTACGCTAGCCAGGTTAGCTCCCCTCCCAGACAAAATCAAATGTGTAGCCGAACTTGAAGACACTCGGTTACAAGGACACACCTCCACTCTGCCTTCAGATCTGCACATTGAAAAACTGGCCCCGCCTTCGTCCCTGCTCCACCCCGCTGATAGAGTATCCATTCCGCACGAAGACATCAATGATCGCACTGAGCATGCAACTCAGGCTTTCTCCAGAGAAAACCATAAGGCATGGAGAGTCTACACCGATGGAAGCCGCCACGATGGCAAAGTCGGGGCGGCTTTCGTCCTCATTAAGCCAAACGGCAATATTACTGTCAAAAAGCTTAAGTTGCATGATCGGTGCTCAGTTTACCAAGCTGAATTATTTGCAATACAGGAATGCCTCAGGTACAGCTATCAAATAAAACCTAATATCAACAAGTTACTAGTATTTTCCGACAATAAGTCTGGACTAATGGCAATAGAAAACCCAAATAATTACAATAAAACTGTGGTAAACATACACAACCTTATACATAATAACAAAGCCCAGACCGAGACACACTTCTTCTGGTGCAAGGCCCACTGTGGAATACCCGGTAATGAAATGGCAGATGCTGCAGCAAAGGCTGCAGTTAATTTGCATAAAAGCCCGGACTATAGCCTTGTCCCAATCAGCTACGTAAAACATCATAATAAATCTAGACTATCAATTGCCGCACAACTTTTGTACGATAACCCGGAGCATTGCAAATACACCAAAACTATATTTCCCTCGCACGATCATATTAAACAGTATATTTCAAAATACACCCCTAACTTTCACACAACCCAGTATCTAAGCAACCACGGATTCCACAAGGAATATCTCTTTAGGTTTAAAATCACCACAGATGATCATTGCCCATGTGACCCAGCGGCTCAAATCACGCAATCAATAACTCATTTGATATATGACTGCCCTAGGTTCGCTGCACACAGACTTGATCACCTTATGATGTGTCAGAACTTAAGTGTGGATCCACGGGACATCATAAGCGTGACCGGCAGGGAATCTTTGGCTGAAAGCTTCCACACACTGCTAAAGTGCATCATATCTAGACTGAAGCGGTTCAACGGCACCTGAATTGATAAAGGGTGTACAAATGTATATAAATGTATATAAAGTAAAGTATGTAAATAATTAATGTATATAAATAACCTTTGTCATGACCAAAATATGTTTAAAATATGTCTATTATATGTGAACCTTCTTATTTCTAGTACTCCTACTTCTATCTACTTCTATCTCTTCTACTTACTTATGCCTGCTCGCCTGCGTCCGTTTGTCGGGACACTGGATAGGACTATGGCTCTTCCAGTGTCCCGGCGAGCAGACTGCATTCACCAATCAAACTTCAAACAAAACTTTCAAATTTTCAAGCCGGCAAAATCAAATCGTCCTAGCAATAAAGTGTCATCACTTCAATCATTCATTCTATTATCAAACACATTCATTTCTCCTTGCAAACATATCTCAACTCCTCGTTCAATCATACGTTGAACACAAAGCGTACACCGTTAGCGCTGCGTGTCCAATTATAAAACACCATTTATTCAAAGGGGGTGGTTTTAGTCCGTAGGCGACTGGCGATGGCACTTCATCCCAGGGCGGAGTGCCATCGTCAGTCGAGTCGGGCATGCCACCAGGACCGGCCTGGTGGTATCCTATGAGGATTTCCACCCCCTTCGCAAAAAAAAAAAAAAAAAAAAACCTAACCTAACCTAACCTAACCTAACCTAACCTAACCTAACCTAACCTAACCTAACCTAACCTAACCTAACCTAACCTAACCTAACCTAACCTAACCTAACCTAACCTAACCTAACCTAACCTAACCTAACCTAACCTAACCTAACCTAACCTAACCTAACCTAACCTAACCTAACCTAACCTAACCTAACCTAACCTAACCTAACCTAACCTAACCTAACCTAACCTAACCTAACCTAACCTAACCTAACCTAACCTAACCTAACCTAACCTAACCTAACCTAACCTAACCTAACCTAACCTAACCTAACCTAACCTAACCTAACCTAACCTAACCTAACCTAACCTAACCTAACCTAACCTAACCTAACCTAACCTAACCTAACCTAACCTAACCTAACCTAACCTAACCTAACCTAACCTAACCTAACCTAACCTAACCTAACCTAACCTAACCTAACCTAACCTAACCTAACCTAACCTAACCTAACCTAACCTCAACCAATTTTTCAAACACATAACATACCCCTAGAAAATCGAAACTTAGCCCAAATTTAAACCTAATTAAGACCTATTTTCTGACACTAGTTTTATTTCTGTAACCCTTCTGGTTGCGGAGAAATCTTCAATTTACTACTTTTCACTTTTTCAAAATTTTCGAAATTTCATAACTCCTTCATTTTTGTAACTTATCAATTTTTTCTTGCATTAAAAATCATAACTTTTTTATTTCTAAATATCCCTATCCTCAAAACAATTTATTTACCATATTCGTCATATAAATTTTTCAAAGTTATCTAAAAAATCTCTGGCGCCTGACAAACAGGAATAGCAATTTTAAATTTTTGTAATATCTCTTAAACCGTACGGTACAAATTATTTTTTCTTTTTGCATTAGATTACCTAATTTTTTTCCAATCTTTTATGTTATATACGTTTTCCCCGAATTCCTACTAGTTTTCCCACAATTTAAGAAGTTCACCTCCGACGTCATCTAACCTAACTTTTTCAGTAATTCATCAATTTTGTTTAACAAATTTTTGTTTAAAAATTCAATTTTTACACAGTATTTAAACCTCGTTTTCGCCGATTTTTAGAATACCTGACCACTCCAATAGCTTTTATAGTTTTGTAATTATTCAACTTTAAGTACAGATTTTCAATAAAGTTTAAATATCTCCGTCACTTTGTAACATTTTTCAATTCTTTTTTGCTCAAAAATCGCTTATTCAATTCTCTAAATTACTATATAATTTTCATATTTTTAACTTTCAATTTCTTTAACAATTTTGTCAAAACAAATTTTCCGCTACTTGTCAAAATTTTCAGTTTTAAAAATTCATAATTCAGCCGTTTAATAACATTCTTACAATTTTCTTTTACTCAAAAATCGAGCTTAGCGTAGTTTAAATATTTCCTAACTAAAAATAAATAATTTGTTACAAATTTTATATCAAAATTCGAACTTAACATAAAAAACTTAAACGGTGCCTGCAACAATTATTATAGCAATCATTTTTAAACATTTTTATTATATCTAAACTGCCAAAATGAGCGGTTCCGAGCACAGTGACGTAATTCAGAATGAAGAGGTGGACGATTATAACTTCACAGAACTTTTTACGCCCGAAAGAAACGCACAGCCTGAAAGCACAGCAAGATCTGACACCGAGCCTCCGCCACCTCCACGTGCTCCCCCTGACTTGCTCTCTCAAATAAGGGACAAGTTTGGGGACTACACGTCGGAGCTGGAGGGGGCCGTTGAAATGATCGAAGAGAACATGGTGACAAACAGACAGCACAAAAGTATCACCGTACATAATAAGCGAGACATCAATACTGCATGCAAAAACATAAAAGCCATTGCAGCAGATTATACAAAATATATTTTAGAGATGTGTGAGTCCGCTTTCACGCTTGATACACAAAACCGACAGAGCACAAAAACGGTTGATGCCAGTATAATATCTGACATTGCGGACACACTTGGCACAGCGGACTCACAAACCATGGAGTCGTTGAGACTCAGCTTGGATTCAACTGTGAATACACAGAAAAATGCCACAGCCGGCCGACTTATTGATATAATTCGACAAAACACTAAATGCATACATCACCATTTATATTTAAACCGTAGCATGAAAAAGGAGGACAAAGTTGCAATTGCCATGTCCAACCAAAATATTCAAGAGGCCGCCGAAAGGTACGCAAAGGGGCTCCCCATCATGGAGGGACGAGCTGTGGAATGGACTCCAGCCCCCGATAGCAGCGCCAAAAAATTCGATAGTGCTATTACATCCATAACCGAAGAGATTACAAAAATCAGACAAGAGCAAAGTAGTATCGGTGCCATGGTCGCAACCGTGAAGGACGGTATGCACCGGGGACTCGATGCTGCCAGCGCTGGCTCTGATCCCAGCGCAAACCAACTCCAAAACCTCGAAAACCTTAAAGATGAAATCAAGGAAATAATCCGACAAGAATTAAAAAACATAAAGAATCCCACTAACACCACCGAACCCACAGCCACTCACCCGGAAACAGCCGAAAAACCCAGCCGGGAGTTTGCTCGGTCGACAAAAACATATGCCCAGGCAACAACCAACACTCGAACCACGAAACCAGCAATCATTTTAACAGCCAAAAATACCGACAATGGAGCACCCGAGACATTGCAGGCTTGGAGGAATACTGTCACCTTCCGTGACACACACTTTGCTCCCATAGCAACTAAATTTATATCCAAAGGTAAAGTCCGCGTTGAATTTAATAACAAGGAAGAACGCGACATAGCCCTCACAAAAACGAACGAGGTCAGCAAGGAAGTCATCGCTGAGGTATCTCGTTCGTTGCAACCAATGGTTATACTTAAGGGCGTGTCTGTAGATGTCCCAGCTGATGAACTTGTCAGCATAATTACAAATCAAAATCCAACCATAAAAGAAGCCAATAACGAGAGCAACAAACAAATGAAATTTCATTATAAAAAAGGAAACAAAAACACAAAATTATATAACGCTGTCATTATGACTACACCAGCCACATTCAACGCAATAATTAAATTACAGAAAGTTAATATCGACCACCAGCGAGTACATGTTGAGGAGCATGTGCCCCTATTGCACTGTTATAAGTGCTTAAAGTTTGGGCATACGAGAAAACACTGCAAGGCAGAAAATAACACCACATGCTCCCACTGTGCTGCACAAAATCACGACTTTAAAACGTGTCCCCACCGGGAGGACAAAACCAAAATCAAATGTATTAATTGCGAAAATCACAACAATCAACAAAATGCCACTAACAATAAATATAACACTTCTCATAGCGCCACTTCATCAGCCTGTCCCATAATAGGAAATATGATAAATAAAATTAAAAACCGTATTGAATATGAAAATGTCTAACAATAATATAATAGCATCTAATAAACTGTGTCACACATCCAACTTTACCAACTCACTTGAATTTAACAAATAAAATAATATTAGTCAAATATCTTCAAAATATCACAAACATCTTACAGGGGGGGCGGTGGCCGGGCGGCCGCCTGCACTCAATGACGTGTGTCGTGAGGCGGGCGATCGGGCGGCAGACCTTGCTCCCCTAATCTTGAACGGACAACAGGTCGCCCGTATTCCTCGCGAGGGCCTGTTGTCCATCAATGTAAAACAAACACACCACAAATACACTCCACTTGCACATCAATTCACACCATACACACTTTACACGAAGCGGGGGAGGTTTTAGTCCGTAGGCGACTGGGAGCAATTCCCAGTCGAGTCGGGCATGCGGTCGGGTACGGGCCCGGCCGTATACATGAGTATTTCCTCCCTCGCCGCAAAAAAAAAAAAAAAAAAAAAACCTAACCTAACCTAACCTAACCTAACCTAACCTAACCTAACCTAACCTAACCTAACCTAACCTAACCTAACCTAACCTAACCTAACCTAACCTAACCTAACCTAACCTAACCTAACCTAACCTAACCTAACCTAACCTAACCTAACCTAACCTAACCTAACCTAACCTAACCTAACCTAACCTAACCTAACCTAACCTAACCTAACCTAACCTAACCTAACCTAACCTAACCTAACCTAACCTAACCTAACCTAACCTAACCTAACCTAACCTAACCTAACCTAACCTAACCTAACCTAACCTAACCTAACCTAACCTAACCTAACCTAACCTAACCTAACCTAACCTAACCTAACCTAACCTAACCTAACCTAACCTAACCTAACCTAACCTAACCTAACCTAACCTAACCTAACCTAACCTAACCTAACCTAACCTAACCTAACCTAACCTAACCTAACCTAACCTAACCTAACCTAACCTAACCTAACCTAACCTAACCTAACCTAACCTAACCTAACCTAACCTAACCTAACCTAACCTAACCTAACCTAACCTAACCTAACCTAACCTAACCTAACCTAACCTAACCTAACCTAACCTAACCTAACCTAACCTAACCTAACCTAACCTAACCTAACCTAACCTAACCTAACCTAACCTAACCTAACCTAACCTAACCTAACCTAACCTAACCTAACCTAACCTAACCTAACCTAACCTAACCTAACCTAACCTAACCTAACCTAACCTAACCTAACCTAACCTAACCTAACCTAACCTAACCTAACCTAACCTAACCTAACCTAACCTAACCTAACCTAACCTAACCTAACCTAACCTAACCTAACCTAACCTAACCTAACCTAACCTAACCTAACCTAACCTAACCTAACCTAACCTAACCTAACCTAACCTAACCTAACCTAACCTAACCTAACCTAACCTAACCTAACCTAACCTAACCTAACCTAACCTAACCTAACCTAACCTAACCTAACCTAACCTAACCTAACCTAACCTAACCTAACCTAACCTAACCTAACCTAACCTAACCTAACCTAACCTAACCTAACCTAACCTAACCTAACCTAACCTAACCTAACCTAACCTAACCTAACCTAACCTAACCTAACCTAACCTAACCTAACCTAACCTAACCTAACCTAACCTAACCTAACCTAACCGGGGTGCAGGGCTGGTAGACCTCCTCGTGGTGCACCCTGGGAGGGGGAGGATAGCCGCTCAGTTGCGCGTTTGCTGTTCTCCCTCTGCTAACTACCAGTCACAGAAGTGGTTGCAGTCGAGCTTGCTCCTGCGTGGGCTTAAGTGCCGTGTCCCCCAAACCAAAACCAAAACCCCCATCCTCTCATTAGTAGTGGAACTACTAACAAGCACATCATCGCCATCAACATAATGCGCCGTTGAGCCACCGCGTTGGTACGCTATTGTGCTGCCGCGGTGGCCCGACGGAATGCTGGCGCAAACTGTCGGCCGTCGCTGGCAGGAACCCCTAAAAACTTCCCCTATACACTCCCAAATATAAACTCCCATCAACTCCTAACTACCTACTTCCATACGCTCCTAAATATCGACCCCCATACGCTACCAAATACTAATATCCATACACTCCTAAAACTAAGCCCCCATTCACTCCTAAATACCCCCATACACTCTCATTCACTTAACCACTCCCAACAACTCCTCAAACACTCAATCCTTTAGTAAATTAAAAGAGAATTTGCTAAGTAACGCCAAAGCGCCACCAACATATTGCACCGCCGTGCCACCGCGCCGGTGCGCCTTTGCATCGTAGCGGTGAACCGACGGCTCGCTGGCGCATCCCCCAAAAACCACCCCAAACCACTCAAAACCCAAACTCTTTATCCTTTAGTAGATTAACTAATCTACTAACTAACGCCACAGCTCCATTTACACATTGCACCGCCGGGCCACCGCGCCGGTGCGCCTTTGCAACGTAGCGGTGGACCGACGGCTCGCTGGAGCAAACTGCCAGGCAGTTACCTCCAAAAAAACTCACCCCAATCAATCCCAACCAACCCCAAAAAACTACACCAACACACTGGAGGGCATTCTTATGAATTCCCTCCAAACCACTCGCTCTTTGTGGATAGCTGGTCGCCCGTATACCGATAGCGAGGGCCAGCTATCCCACAATCAAAAACAAACACACTTCAAATAAACTTCACACACACCCCCAACCAAACCAAAATCACACTCCACACGAAGCGGGGGAGGTTTTAGTCCGTAGGCGACTGACGATGGCACTCCATCTCAGGGTGGAGTGCCATCGCCAATCGAGTCGGGCATGCCACCGGGACCGGCCCGGTGGTATCCAATGAGGATTTCCTCCCTCGCCGCAAAAAAAAAAAAAAAAAAAAAAAAAAAAACCTAACCTAACCTAACCTAACCTAACCTAACCTAACCTAACCTAACCTAACCTAACCTAACCTAACCTAACCTAACCTAACCTAACCTAACCTAACCTAACCTAACCTAACCTAACCTAACCTAACCTAACCTAACCTAACCTAACCTTTTTTTTTTTTTTTTTTTTTGTTGGCCCAGAGAAATGCTTTACGCATACCGATACGTAACATGAGGCCCCCGAGGTGGAGCCAGATATTACGCATTGGTTATGTGGGACTCTCCGGTCTGCACCGGCCTACCCACTAAAACTCTGGGATGCTGCCTTCTCCGTGCCTTAATGGTGATGCAACGGGATCGCGAGCCTGTCACCGCGACACCACCAGCACTGTCGCCCTAGGGCGAACCCTCTCCGCAAAACGAGCACGCTGTAGCATGACCAGCGTGCTCTCCGCCACTGGCTTCCCTTAACCTCGAGGAAGCCGGGACCGGTGTTTCGGTCCCACCCGCATGGCACCAGGAGGACAAACGCCCCTACCCCGGCACCCGTGTAGTGGGGATGCCTTCCGGGAGAACGTCCCTTCCAGCCATACCACCACTACACTCCGCCCCCAATCAGACGTGGAATCTGCCTAGGCAGAGTCACGCTGATGGGTCTCCGGGAACCTAACCTAACCTAACCTAACCTAACCTAACCTAACCTAACCTAACCTAACCTAACCTAACCTAACCTAACCTAACCTAACCTAACCTAACCTAACCTAACCTAACCTAACCTAACCTAACCTAACCTAACCTAACCTAACCGGGGTGCAGGGCTGGTAGACCTCCTCGTGGTGCACCCTGGGAGGGGGAGGATAGCCGCTCAGTTGCGCGTTTGCTATTCTCCCTCTGCTAACTACCAGTCACAGAAGTGGTTGCAGTCGAGCTTGCTCCTGCGTGGGCTTAAGTGCCGTGTCCCCCAACCCAAAACCAAAACCCCCATCCTCTCATTAGTAGTGGAACTACTAACAAGCACATCATCGCCATCAACATAATGCACCGTTGAGCCACCGCGTTGGTGCGCTATTGCGCTGCCGCGGTGGCCCGACGGAATGCTGGCGCAAACTGTCAGCCGTCGCTGGCAGGAACCCCTAAAAACTTCCCCCATACACTCCCAAATATAAACCCCCATAAACTCCAAACTACCTTCCATACGCTCCTAAATATCGACCCCCATACGCTACCAAATACCAATTCCCATACACTCCCAAAACTAAGTCTCCATTCACTCCCAAATACCCCCATACACTCTCATTCACTTAACCACTCCCAACAACTCCTCAACACTCAATCCTTTAGTAAATTAAAGAATTTGCTAAGTAACGCCAAAGCGCCACCAACATATTGCACCGCCGTGCCACCGCGCCGGTGCGCCTTTGCACCGTAGCGGTGAACCGGCGGCTCGCTGGCGCATCACCTAAAATCAAACCCCAAACCACTCCCAACAACAACATTCCCCCAAACTCTTTATCCCTTAGTAGATTAACTAATCTACTAACTAACGCCACAGCTCCATTTACACATTGCACCGCCGGGCCACCGCGCCGGTGCGCCTATGCAACGTAGCGGTGGACCGACGGCTCGCTGGAGCAAACTGCCAAGCAGTCCCCCAAAAAAACCCAACCCAAACCACTCCCTAAAACCCCCAAAAACTACATAACACACCGGAGGGCATTCGTATGAATGCCCTCCAAACCAATCGCTTTCTTTTTGTGGATAGCTGGTCGCCCGTATACCGATAGCGAGGGCCAGCTATCCCACAATTAAACACAAAAACACCCCAAATAAACTCCACACACACCCCCAACAAAACCAAAACCACACTCCACACGAAGCGGGGGAGGTTTTAGTCCGTAGGCGACTGGCGATGGCACTCCATCTCAGGGTGGAGTGCCATCGCCAATCGAGTCGGGCATGCCACCGGGACCGGCCCGGTGGTATCCAATGAGGATTTCCTCCCTCGCCGCAAAAAAAAAAAAAAAAAAAAAAACCTAACCTAACCTAACCTAACCTAACCTAACCTAACCTAACCTAACCAACCTAACCGAGAAACTAAACCTGCACCTAAAAATCTCAAATTCAAACCAAATTTAATACCCAAATAGCCCGATTTTTTGACCCTACTCCCATTTCCGTAACCCCTTTGGTTACGGAGATATTTCACTTTTTCCTTTTTTCCTAAATTTCTACTTTTCAAAATTCCATAACTCGCTCATTTTTCAAAATTTTTCAGTTTTTTCTCCTTTAAAAATCGTGATTTATCCTTTTCTAAATTTCCCATAACTAAAATACATTAATTACACACTTTTCCCATACATTATTTTTCAATATCATAATAAAAAATTTAGCGCCTGATAAACCGTGCGAGCAATATTTTTAAATTCGATTTTCTCAGGAACCGCACGGTATCAAAAAATTATTTCTTCTACAATATATTCTTCTATTTTTTCCCTAACCTTTTGCATATTACAACTTTCCCTTATTTCCGCTTCGTTTCCAAAATATATTAAAAGTTCACTTCCCTCGTAAATTTCTTTAAAATTTTCAAACTTTTTAAAATTTAGTTTAACAAAAGTCGTAGTAAAAATTTAATTTTTAGCTTAAATTTAAAACATTGTTGCCCCGATTTTTAGACGTAATCACCTATTCCGTATCTCTTTTAGTCTTAAAGTTATCAACAGATTTATCATTTTTCCACTTTGAACCTCAACTACTCAGCCAATTATAAACGATTTGAAAAACTTCTTTCACTAAAAAATCACCCTCAAGAAGCTTTAAATTTATGTCATAAACACTTTTATAGTTCCCATACAATATTTATAATTAAAATCCGATAAACTTAAAATTTTTCGGTGCCTGCGGGAAAAATCTGCGCAATTGTTTTAAATATTTAAAATTCCTAGTTTAGTCCGGTTAATACTTTCAATTTTCATTCTATTTTATAAATATTTCCAAGGCGCACCACACCTCACACAGTATGAGCGACTCCGAGTATGACGACGACCTCTGCCTCGACTTACTCTCTTTAGAAAATATCCCATATGCTATTCCGGCTGGACATCAAGAAATGGAGAGAGTTGAGGACGAGGTGCTGCCACATCCGAGCGAACCCCCGGACTGGCTGATAGAAATGAAAGACAAATTGCTCGAATATATGGGAGAGCTCGATGCGGCCGTCGAGATGATCGAAGAAAACATGATTACTAATAGACAGCATAAAACGATCACTGTGGAGAACAAACGACTCATTAAAACAGCAGGAATGAATATCAGGTCCATCGCTGGAAAGTATACAAAAGAAATAATGAATATGTGCATGGCACTTAACAACAGTAAAAATAATACTCAGCAACAAAATTGCAGCACACAGACCGATTCTGTCTCCAATGACGACAGAGATACAACTGGGATGGTGATGTCACAGCCTACGCAGCTATTGCAGTCGCAACCGCTGCCGGTGTCGCAGCCTCAATCTCAACCTCAGTACTCGACACATACACAGCCCAGCAAGGCGAAAGCCAAAAGCACGAAAAAGATTAAACCTGAGGACCAGGTTGAGATCGGTGCGTATGCGACAGACGTCACCGACACCAACTCTTACTTTTCCGTAGTGGACCATCTTGCGCGGTTTATAAAACAGGCGGTTAACGAAGAAAAGAGCGTTACCAGAAATAATAAAGATGCAATCACTAGAGCATCACATGAAATAACAAAAGCTCTAGATGCATTCAAAAACATAACCAAATATGACATTCAACCAACTAGACTACAGAAAATTCGACAGACTATTGAGGCTGCACAAAGTCCACCTTCCAAACAGAACCAGACTCGCACAGACACAAACACAAATACGACACAAAACACTACCATGAACTCGATTATCTGCCTGGACCCCAGCAGTTCTCAATCTCAAACTCAAATTCAAATTATCAAAGATGAAATCGCCAAGACAATCCGAGAAGAATTCAAAACCTTTCATGCAGATTTTATAAATAAAGCAGTTTCACCCACATACTCTGAAATAGCCGGGAAGACTAGACGAAACATTAATCTTGATCAATTATCAACCAATACCACCACCTGTGCCGCTACCGCTGCCACTATCATGACAGCAGACAGAACACAAACATCGAGACCAGCAATAATAGTCTCATCGAAGAAGACTGGAGAGAGCGCACCTGAGACCTTACAGGCCTGGAGGAAGGTTGTTACCTTCCGAGACACAGACTTTGCTCCCGTTGCGGCAAAGTTTGTGTCTCATGGAAAAGTTCGCGTTGAATTCAACAGCAAACAAGAGCGTGACTTAGCCATATTAAAAACCAACCAAGCTAGCGAAGAAGTCACTGCCGAGGCATCCCGCTCGCTGCGCCCAATGGTGGTGCTTAAGGGTGTGTCGGCAGACATTCCATCTGAAGAACTTGTCAACATTGTCACTAACCAAAATCCATCTCTCAAAGAATTCACTAAAGATAACAACAATTCAATGAAATTCCACTACAAAAAAGGAAATAAAAATAACAAGCTCTACAACGCCGTCATAATGACATCGCCAGCCACATTCAAAGAACTAATTAAATTAAAGAAAATCAACATAGATCACCAACGGGTGCATGTCGAGGAACATGTGCCTCTATTACATTGCTACAGGTGTCTTAAGTTTGGTCACACCAGAAAACATTGTAAGGAGGCAAACAACTTCTGCTCCTACTGTGCTGCGCTGGGCCACGAATTTAAAGCATGTCCCCTTCGAGAAGATAAAACTAAAACCAAGTGTCACAACTGCGAGACCCATAACAACCAACAGACAGACAATAACAATAAATATAGCACCTCTCACAGTGCCACCTCATCAGCTTGCCCCATCATGGGAATAATGATTAACAAGGTCCGATCCCGCATAGACTACGAATAACTTAATTTAACCCATAATTTAACCCATAATAATAATATATCTCAAATGCAATTGAGAATTTTTCTTTGCTTATATACTCTATCTATATACATCTATATACATATATTTCCTTTCCTTTCCATCCTACCTTCTATCTCTACTTAAAATGTACTTATTCCACCAAAATATATTGCCATATAACATACGCTATCATACACTACCAAAAGTCAAATAAAATTCAACTTACTCACGGGGGGCATCAGCCGGGCGGCCGTCTGCACTCAATGACGTTTGTCTTGAGGCGGGCGGCCGGGCGGCAGACCATGCCCCCCTAAATCTGAACGGACAACAGGTCGCCCGTATTCATAGCGAGGGCCTGTTGTCCATCAATCTAAAACAAACACGCCACAAATACACTCCACTTGCACATCAATTCACACCATACACACTCTACACGAAGCGGGGGAGGTTTTAGTCCGTAGGCGACTGGGAGCAATTCCCAGTCGAGTCGGGCATGCGGCCGGGTACGGGCCCGGCCGTATACATGAGTATTTCCTCCCTCGCCGCAAAAAAAAAAAAAAAAAAAAAACCTAACCTAACCTAACCTAACCTAACCTAACCTAACCTTTTTTTTTTTTTTTTTTTTTTTTGTCGCAGGGAAAATGCATTTACGCATCCCCCCCGGGGCCCGGGGACGGCCCATAGGAGGGGGTATGTGGGACTCGCCTCTCCATAGAGGAGAGGAATACCCACTAAAAACCCTGCGGCGTTTCCGTCCATGTCGTTGAAGGGGGTGTAATGGGATCGCGTGCACGTCATCCACGACACCCCCCGACAGTCCCGGCTTAGCGCCGGTTGCCGTCACCATTTGTGGGGAGAGTCAGCAAACGCATAACTGACTCTCCCCCTAGTCATTTAGGCCTTAAGTTGCGGGTCCCCAACCCGCAGCCTTATTGAGGGAGGGCACGGTTTACGTTGGCAAACCGCCTGCGCCTCCTCCCTATTCGTCTGCGCCGGTTCAGGGGCGCGTTCGGGTCCTCCTCACGAGCCCGTTCTTCGGCCTCCTTCTGTGAGATCACTGTGTCACAGAAGGAGACCATTGCCTCCCATGATCTCTCACCGCTCAGCATGGCGGTTACAACGCTGTGCAGCGAGAGATCATCCGTCCTGAGCGTCGCCATTAAGTCGTCCCGCTCCACGGCCCATCGAGTGCACACCTCAAGGGTGTGCTGGGCCGTGTCGTCCTCCTCTCCACATTGATGGCAGGCTGGGGCAGGCTCTCGGCCTATCATGTGCAGGTAATGACCGAAGCATCCATGTCCGGTCATCACCTGCACTAGCCTATACCCCACCCTCCCGTGTGGCCTGTCGAGCCATGTGTCAAATGACGGGAGGAGTGCCCCTATGGTGCGGGTTCCATAGGGGGAGTCCTCCAGGTCGCTTTTCCACCTGTCCCTCATCCTCTTTTGCGCCGCGCAACGCGCAGCCCTCACTTCTTCAGGAGCAGGGTAATCACCAGCTTCCCTGCTCCTTAATCGTCCCCTATGCGCCTCGGCGAGCACCTCGGCGTCCATTTCCCACGGCAGGGTGCCCGCCAACGCACACGCCGCCGCCCATGCCACCGTCACATATGCCCTTATTATGCGTATGGCCACTATTCTTTGTGGCCTCCGCAGTAGGGCCTTCGTTGTCGGCCTTAGTTTATCGGCCCATATTGGGGCCCCATATAGGGCCATGGACCGGGCCACTCCAGCATAAAGCCGCCTACACGCCTGGGACGGTCCTCCCACATTAGGCAGGAGTCGTCCCAGTTCCGACGCCGCCGTCACAACTCGAGGAGCGAGTTGACGGAAATGCTCCTCGAAATTCCATTTCCGGTCCAGGATGAGGCCCAAGTATTTTATATGGGGCCTCACCTGGACCTTTTCTCCGCCAATTTTAAGAAAGGCGCCTGCAGGCACCTTCCAGCCTCTCCCTCCAAAGACAATGCCATCAGTTTTCGGGAGGGAGACCTTCAATCCTAGCAGGCGTATTCTGTGGACCATGAGGTCCGCTGCCACTTCTGCCCTCCGCAGTGCCTCCCTTAGCTCCTTGCCCCGAAAACCTAACCTAACCTAACCTAACCTAACCTAACCTAACCTAACCTAACCTAACCTAACCTAACCTAACCTAACCTAACCTAACCTAACCTAACCTAACCTAACCTAACCTAACCTAACCTAACCTAACCTAACCTAACCTAACCTAACCTAACCGTAGACCTCCTCGTGGTGCACCCTGGGAGGGGGAGGATAGCCGCTCAGTTGCGCGTTTGCTATTCTCCCTCTGCTAACTACCAGTCACAGAAGTGGTTGCAGTTGAGCTTGCTCCTGCGTGGGCTTAAGTGCCGTGTCCCACCAAAAACCAAAAACCCCCATCCTCTCTTTAGTAGTAACCTACTAACTATCACCACATCGCCATTAACATAATGCGCCGTCGAGCCACCGCGTTGGTGCGCTATTGCGCTGCCGCGGTGGCCCGACGGAATGCTGGCGAAAACTGTCGGCCGTCGCCGGCAGGCACTCCCAAAAACTCATCCCATACACTCCCAAATATAAACCCCCATTAACTCCCAAATTACCTACCCCCATATGCTCCCAAATATCAACCCCCATACGCTTCCAAATACCAACCATACACTCGCAAATATTATCCTCCATACACTCCCAAATACCCCCATACACTCACATCCACTCAACCACTCCCAACAACAACATTCCCCCAAACTCTTTATCCTTTAGTAGATTAACTAATCTACTAACTAACGCCACAGCTCCATTTACACATTGCACCGCCGGGCCACCGCGCCGGGGCGCCTATGCAACGTAGCGGTGGACCGACGGCTCGCTGGAGCAAACTGCCAGGCAGTTACCCCCAAAAAAAAAACTCACCCCAATCAATCCCAATTAACCCCAAAAAACTACACCAACACACTGGAGGGCATTCTTATGAATTCCCTCCAAACCACTCGCTCTTTGTGGATAGCTGGTCGCCCGTATACCGATAGCGAGGGCCAGCTATCCCACAATCAAAAACAAACACACCCCAAATAAACTTCACACACACCCCCAACCAAACCAAAAACACACTCCACACGAAGCGGGGGAGGTTTTAGTCCGTAGGCGACTGACGATGGCACTCCATCTCAGGGTGGAGTGCCATCGCCAATCGAGTCGGGCATGCGGTCGGGTACGGGCCCGGCCGTATCCTATGAGGATTTCCTCCCTCGCCGCAAAAAAAAAAAAAAAAAACCTAACCTAACCTAACCTAACCTAACCTAACCTAACCTAACCTAACCTAACCTAACCTAACCTTTTTTTTTTTTTTTTTTTTTTTGACGATGTGAAAATGCATTATGCATACCCTCCGGCCCGGGGGAGGCCATTTGGAGGGTTATGTGGGACTCTCTCCTCCAGCCGCCATCCGAATGATGGTGACGGGAGGAGCATACCCACTAAAAACACACCGGCGTTACCCGCTCTGCCGTTATCGGGGGACGCCATGGGATCAGAATTATTCTACCAGGACGTCCCCCCGGCTGCCCCGGCATTATACCGGGGGCACCCTCGCGCCAAAGGAGGGAAGGGTCGGCAACGCGGCGACCCCTCCCCCAGACGTGTAAGGCCTCATATTGTGGGTCCCCATCCCACCGGCCCTACTGGGGGAGTAGACGGTTGATATACTGTAACCGCCTTCTCCCCACCCGTCTGCGCCGGAGTGGGTGCGCATTGGCATTTTCTTCGCGCACTCTCTCCGCATCTTCCTTCTGCGACATGACCTTGTTGCAGAACTCTATTACAGCCTCCCATGATCTCTCGCTGCTGAGCATACATTTTACCACGCTATGCAGAGAGAGATCGTCCGTCCCCAGAATATTCCTCAGGTGAGAGCGCTCTACGGCCCAGCTTGTACACTCTTCTAGTGTGTGCTGGGCCGTATCGTCCTCTTCGCCGCAGTGATGGCAGCGTGTTGTGGGCTCCCTCCCGATTCGGTGCAGGTAATGACCAAAGCACCCATGTCCGGTCATTACCTGCACCAATCTGTAATCAAGGCTCCCCTCCTTGCGGTTGAGCCAATCCTCAAAATAGGGGAGGAGCGCCCCTATTGTGCGAGTGCCATAAGGGGAATCTTCCAGTGAGTGTTTCCACCGGTCTCTCTCCCGCTCCACTGCCATTCGTTGCCTAGCAGCTACCTCTTGTGGGGCCAGACGTTCGTTGGCATTGGTCCTGGCCTCCACCCTCTGTTTGTAGCGCTCCGCCAGCAACTTCGCGTCAATCTCCCACGGTAAAGTACCGGCAAGGGCGCAGGCAACCGCAAATGAGACAGTTTTATAGCATCGGCTCATTCTTTGAGCCATTACCCTCTGTGGCCTTCTGAGGAGGGCCTTTGTTTTGTCCGACAGTCTTTCTGCCCATATCGGCGCCCCATATGTCGCCATACTCCTAATAACGTTGGCGAAGAGGCGTCGACATGAGGCTTTAGGGCCTCCCACATTCGGAAGGAGGCGGCCCAGCGCTGCCGCAGCGCTGATGAGACGGGGGGCAAGCTGTTTAAAATGCTCCCCGAAATCCCACTTGCGGTCCAGGATCAGGCCCAGGTATTTGATGTGGGCCTTGACCTTGACCACCTCATTCCCTATAGGGATATTATCATCAGCTCGCAAGCGCCAGCCCCTCCCTCCGAAGACCACCGCGTCGGTTTTGGAGACCGCTACTTTCAAACCTAACAAGCTTATTTTCCCAATGGTCATCTCCGTTGCCACCGCCGCCCTCCTCAGAGTTTCTCCATACTCTTTCCCCCTTACGGCCACCATCGTGTCGTCCGCGTAACAGATGATGACCATTTGGGGGAGTTGAGCTCCACGGATCGCCCAATCGAAGCCGATGTTCCAAAGCAGGGGTCCCAGCACCGACCCTTGTGGAACACCGCACTCCATTTTCCGTACCTGGCGACCCGCAGCTCCTTCATAGAGCACTACCCTGTCATTGAGATAGTGCCCCACGATTGCCCTCAAGTAGGGAGGCACCTTGTGATGTTTAAGTGCCTCCCTAATGACCTCATATGGGAGAGAGCCAAAGGCGTTAGCAATATCAAGTGATACCGCTATGGTTCCCTCCCCTTTTGCCTTTGCCAGGTCAGCAAAGTCTTTAAGAGTGCCTATTGCGTCAATTGTTGATCGGCCCTCTCTGAACCCGAACTGCCTCTCACTTAAGTTCGGGCCCTTGTCCTCCAGGTGTTTGACGATGCGTCGAGCGATTATTCGCTCGAGCATTTTCCCTACTTCATCTAGGAGGACAATGGGGCGATACCCTGAAGGAGAGTCTGCTGGTCGGCCCTCCTTCCGCAGCAGGCACAGCCTTCCCTCTTTCCATATTTTCGGAAACACTCCCTCCTTGAGGCAGTCATCGAATATTACTCTCAGTTGGGGGCCCAGGTGCTTCATGGCCACCGAGATTACTTTCCCCGGAACACCATCTGGGCCAGGGGCCTTCTTGCAGGATTTGAGGCGGATGACTGCCCCGAGGATCTCCCCATCTGTAACTTCCGGAATGTTTCCGTTACCCTCTCGATTATCTTCCACTGGGACTGCCATTACCGGTGGTGTAAAGGCTGGCGCCGCAGGAAAGAGGCCCTCAACCACCCTCTTGAGTATTTCTGGCTCAAGGGACTCCATGGGGGGAGCGTGTTTCATTTTATTCCGCACTATTTTATACGGTCGCCCCCATGGGTCCCTGTCCAGCGTACCTAAAAACTCCTCACGAGCCTCATCTTTTCTTTTGGCTATAGCCAGTGTGAGAGCCTCTTTGGCTGCTCTTAAGTTTCCAAGTAGCAACTCCTCCTCCTCGGCGGTAAACCTAACCTAACCTAACCTAACCTAACCTAACCTAACCTAACCTAACCTAACCTAACCTTTTTTTTTTTTTTTTTTTTTTGACCCAGGGGAAATCCGTTATGGATCCCACTCGGCTCGGGAGAAGACGAGTGGGTATGTCCGACTCGCACGGACTAAAACCCCTGGGGTGTTCCACCGCTCGCTCTTTGGACGGGGAATCGGGAACGCAGCTGCAAGCCACCGATACCCCGTCAGAGTTACCATTTTAGGCCCAGTCTACTGCTCTGCTGATGTAGTATTCTCCTTTGGGGGCCCTCGGAACACTTGAGGACCTCCCAGCGTGGGACCTTTCTCAGCAGGTGGTGGGGCTCCCGACCCACCACCCGCAGGTTCCTGTTATGGCGGCAGCATTCGACCAGCGAATGCTCTGCGTCGCCTCCCTAGTCTTCTGCGACGCTGAGGGAGCGAGTCTGCATCGTCCTCGCGTGTCCTCTCTGCAGCTTCCTTCTGCTTCATTACAGCGGAGCCAAAGGTGGCTGCTGCCGCCCAAGCCTCCTCACTGCCAACCATGGCCCTGACGAGGCCGGGCAGTGAGAGGTCTCCTCCTACAGCTGCAGATAGGACAGCGCGAGGCCCCGCCCACGCAGGGCACTCTTCCAGAGTATGTTGAGCCGTATCCACGGCTCTGCTATCACAATGGTGGCAGGCTGTCGATGGCTCCCTACTCACCACCTCACACAGGTACTTTCCAAAGCAGCCATGCCCCGTAAGGACTTGCGTGAGGTGGAAAGTGAGCGCTCCATGTTTGCGTTCGACCCATTCTTTTAGAACAGGTCGAATAGCAGCCACCAGGTCCCGGCTAGCTCCCGGGATCTCCAATCGCTCTGACCACTTCTGGTACAGAGTGTTACGCGCCTCCTCACGCCACTGATGGACCTCTTGAGGGGCTGGCCAGTTGTTTTCCCTCCTGGCTGTTATAACCCGCCAGTAGACGCCGGACTGGGTCTCCGCTTCAAGGTCCCAAGGCGGGCTTCCACTGAGCAGGCAGGCTCCTGCATGTGAGACCGTGCGGTACGCCCGGGCCACCCTGAGAGCTATGGCCCGCTGCGGTCGCCGCAATAGGGCCACCGTTCCAGGTCTCAGGGTATTCGCCCATATCGGGGCCCCGTACAGCGCCTAACCTAACCTAACCTAACCTAACCTAACCTAACCTAACCTAACCTAACCTAACCTAACCTAACCTAACCTAACCTAACCGGGGTGCAGGGCTGGTAGACCTCCTCGTGGTGCACCCTGGGAGGGGGAGGATAGCCGCTCAGTTGCGCGTTTGCTATTCTCCCTCTGCTAACTACCAGTCACAGAAGTGGTTGCAGTCGAGCTTGCTCCTGCGTGGGCTTAAGTGCCGTGGCCCCCTAAAAACAAAAACCCCCATCCTCTTATTAGTAGTAATCTACTAACTATCACTAAATCGCCATTAACATAATGCGCCGTCGAGCCACCGCCTTGGTGCGCTATTGCGCTGCCGCGGTGGCCCGACGGAATGCTGGCGAAAACTGTCGGCCGTCGCCGGCAGGTACCCCCAAAAACTCCCCCCATACGCTCCCAAATATAAATCCATTAACTCCCAAATTATTTACCCCCATATGCTATCAAATATCGACCCCATACGCTCCCAAATACCAACCACACACTCCCAAATATTAGCCCCCATACACTCCCAAATACCCCCATACACTCACATTCACTCAATTACTCCCAACAACAACATTCCCCCAAACCCTCAATCCTTTAGTAAATAAACTTATTTACTAACTAACGCCACAGCTCCAATAACACATTGCACCGCCGGGCCACCGCGCCGGTGCGCCTTTGCACCGTAGCGGTGGACCAACGGCTCGCTGGAGCAAACTGCCATGCAGTCCCCCAAAAAAACCCAACCCCACCCAAATCAAAAACCCCCAAAAAACTTACACCAACACACCGGAGGGCATTCGCAAGACTTCCCTCCAACCAATCGCTTTTTTGTGGATAGCTGGTCGCCCGTATACCGATAGCGAGGGCCAGCTATCCCACAATCAAAAACAATCACACCCCAACAATACTCAACACACACCCCCAACCAAACCAAAAACACACTCCACACGAAGCGGGGGAGGTTTTAGTCCGTAGGCGACTGGCGATGGCACTCCATCTCAGGGTGGAGTGCCATCGCCAATCGAGTCGGGCATGCGGTCGGGTACGGGCCCGGCCGTATCCTATGAGGATTTCCTCCCTCGCCGCAAAAAAAAAAAAAAAAAAAACCTAACCTAACCTAACCTAACCTTTTTTTTTTTTTTTTTTTTTTGTTGACCCAGGGGAAATCCGTTATGGATCCCACCCGGCCCGGGAGAAGCCGAGAGGGTATGTCCGACTCGCACGGACTAAAACCCCTGGGGTGTTCCACCGCTCGCTCTTGGACGGGATCTCGGGAACGCGTCTGCCAACTTCCGATACCCCGTCAGCGTTGCCTTTTAAGGCCCATTCTGTGGTGGCTGCTCATGCAGCATCCTCCGCTGAAGGCACCTCGGAACACTTGAGGGCCCTCCAGCTCGGAACCTCTTCAGGCGGATGATGGGGCTCCCGATCCATCACCCGCAGGTTCTCGTTAAGGCGGCAGCACCCTGGCTGCGAAGGCTCTTTGCCGCCTTCTTGGCCTTCTGCGGCGTTGAGGAAGCGAGTTCGCGTCGTCCTCGCGCATTCTTTCCGCAGCCTCCTTTCGTGTCATCACCGTGACACTGAAGTTGGCTACTGCCACCCACGCTTCCTCGCTGTCAGTCATTTGGCGGATTAGTGCCGGCAGTGAGATATCTCCCCCGATGACCGCTGACAGGTCAGCGCGAGGCTCCGCCCACGCAGGGCACTCTTCGCGCGTGTGTTGTGCTGTGTCAACGGCCATCCTGTCACAGTGGTGACACGCTGTATTTGGCTCCCGTCCCACCACCTCACACAGATACCATCCGAAGCAACCGTGCCCCGTCAGCAGCTGTGAGAGGTGGAAGGAGGGTGCGCCATGCTTGCGTTCGACCCATTTTTTTAGAACGGGCCGAACAGCGGCCACTAGATCCCGGCTAGCACCCGGGATCTCAAGTCGCTCCGTCCATTTGTGGTAGAGGCCGTCGTGCGCCTCTTCCCTCCATTTGCGCACCTCTCGAGGTGCAGGCCAGTTTTCTTCTGCCCTAGCTCTCTTAAGCCGCCAATATACGCTGGATTGGGCCTCCGCTTCGAGGTCCCAAGGCGGACTCCCAGCCAGTAGACAGGCTGCTACATGTGAGACGGTGCGGTACGCTCGAGCCACCCTGAGAGCTATGGCCCGCTGCGGCCGCCGTAATAGGGCCTCATTTCGGGCTCTCAGGGTATCCGCCCATATTGGAGCCCCGTAAAGCGCCATAGAGCGCACCACACCTATGTATAGCCGCCTGCATGCTCCCCTTGGCCCTCCTAGATTTGGGAGTATTCGCCCGAGAGCTCCAGCGGCAGCCATTAGCTTGGGAGCCAACCGCCGAAAGTGTTCCTCGAAATTCCACCTGCCGTCGAGCACGAGTCCCAGGTACTTCATCGTTGACCCGACGGCAATGGAAGTTCCCCCTACGGTGATTTCTGAGCCTTGTGGTGGTTTGTTGCGAGGTCCATGAAAGACCAGTACCTCCGATTTGTGTAAGGCCACCTCTAGGCCCAGTGCACGTATTCTGTGGACCACGCATGCGACCCCTGCCGTTGCTAAGTATGCAGCCTCTCTGTGGGTCCTACCCCGGGCCGACACCAGGGTGTCGTCAGCGTAGCAGGTGACGCTGACTCCCGGCATAGTGGCGCCGCGTAGGACCCAGTCATAGCCGATGTTCCACAGGAGCGGGCCAAGAACTGAGCCCTGTGGAACACCGCATGACATTTCCCTTCGCCCCCAGCCGTTAGCAGTTGGAAATACCACAGAGCGCCCGGCAAAGTAATCCGCCACTAGGTTTTGCAAGTATTCGGACACGTTGTGATATTTTAAAGCCGCCTTTATTGTTTCCCAGGGTAGGGTGTTAAATGCGTTGGAGATGTCGAGCGATACGGACATCACCACCCCACCCCGTGAAACTTCCTCTTGCGCGAAATTTCTTACCCGCGCGATCGCGTCCAGCGTAGACCGAAGTGGACGAAATCCATACTGGCAATCGCTGAGCCCTGGTTGCATGCTCCTGGCGAGACGGGAGGTTATTATTCGCTCATAGAGTTTGCTCATCTCATCGAGTAACACGATGGGGCGATAGGCCGACGGCTGATCTGGTGGGCGGCCATCCTTTCGGAGCAGCACCAGTTTTCCCGTTTTCCACCGTTCGGGAAATCGCCCAAGTGTCAGGCACGCAGTAAAGAGAGCTCTAACTCTTTCCTCCCACTCGCTAATTGCGATCACCAAAGCACTTCCTGGTATGCCATCTGGCCCGGGGGCAGTGTTCTTTGAGCGGAGTTTGAGAATAGCCACCCTAAGTTCCGCCTCTGTAACTGGTGGTACTTCTCTCACCACTTCTGGTAGCCTTATGATGGGCGCCATCGATGGCGGAACAAACTCGTCCCTCTGTGGGAAAAGAGCTCCTACGACTCGCTCCAAGACGTCCGGCTTGAGACTACTTGTTAGTGGGGGTGTCCAAGGTCGGAGTTTCTGCCGCACGGCCCGATACGGCCTTCCCCAGGGATCTCTATTTAATGTTTCGAGCCATTCCTCCCACGCAGCCTCCTTGGCTTGTGCAATAGCCGTCTGCAAGGATGTACGAGCAGCCCTATAGTTATTGTACAGGGTAATCTCGTCGGCCTCATTTCGAATACGCCTTCTTCTGTATCTGGTATACTGACGACGTGCAGCCACGCAAGCGTTCCGCAGTTGTCGGAGTTCTGGTCGCCACCAGTATACCTGTTGCTTCGGAATGAAGGGTTTCGCTCTTGGCATTGCAGTATCGCAAACGCGAATAAGAGCAGCGTCAAGATTTTCGACTTCGTGGTCTACTTGCTCTATCACTTGGCCGGCATCTACTCCCCACGACTCAACAATTGCTGCCTCTTTTGCAAGCTGCCGATCTAGCTTTCTAAGCACCCATTTAGGCCTGTCTCCTGCTCTAGGTAGGTTTTGTCTGTTCGGTATGGCAGTGGGAGTGGAGAGGTCAAACCGGATATACCGGTGATCGGACAGCGTCTCCACGTCTACTTCTACCCTCCAGTTTATAATAGAGCGAACAAAGGCATTGGATGCAAACGTGATGTCTACAATAGATTCGCCCTGTTGCCTTACGCATGTACTTTCCGCACCAGTGTTGACGACATTTAGTCCAAGAGATACTGCCCACTCTTCTAGGACGTCCCCCCGCACGTCTGTAATGGGAGAACCCCAAGCTGCAGATTTCGCATTAAAATCTCCAGCGACAATAACTGGGGTGGGGTACACCTGCCCAACTAGAGCTCCAATGTCAGCAAGCATTGCTTCGAAGGTAGCCAAGGTGTTATTTGGCGAGGAGTATACGCCGATTATGACTACACCTCCTGCTACGGCAAGCACGAACCCACGACCTTTTACGGTATTTTCAAAGGGCGGAGCACCAGCTACAGCGGGGACTATAATTGCCACTGTTTTGTCCTGGTCAGAGACCCAGTCGTCTCGATTGGGAACGAAGTATGGCTCCGAAACGACAGCCACGCCTATATGCCACTCTGCCATGGTTTGGACCATAAGATCTTGGGCCCTGGCACAGTGGTTGATATTCGCCTGAAGACATGTAAGCGCCATATTACTATGCGATGTCCATTGGTGCCTCGGCAGCTAATTGCTGTGAGGATGGGCCAGCTACCGGGCTAGGTCCTGTCTTCTTTCCTCCTCTTGTGGCAGGGCGTGCCTTGCCGCTCTGACATCCTTTGGCACCAATACGGTGCCCTGCCGGTTTACCAGCTGCCGTGCATATAATACACTTCGCTTCGGCGGTGCATTCTCGGGCTTTGTGGCCTGCAATACCGCAATTATAGCACAGGCAGCTGCGATCTACACCTCTATCGCATTTTGCCGCAACGTGGCCTGCTTCCAGGCATTTATAGCAGCGCAGCGGTTTGGTCTCCAGCAGTACCACTCGCGCAGAGACCCAACCTACTTTAATCCGGCCGGATTCTAAGATTTTCTTAGCGGCTGCTACTGGGCAGCTAACCCATAGTGATCCCGAACCACTTTGCCCCTGTGAGATTATGCCAGATCTTATGGCATCCTCTGGACAGCCCCCTTCCATCGAAACAGCTGTCACGACTTCTTCGGCAGTAACGGAGTCGTCTAGTCCTGTAACTCGAAGTTGGGCACATTTCGTAGGCCGCTGGACTTTAACTTCAGCGCCAATAACTCCTCGAAGTTTTTCAACCAGCTGGTCCGCTGCGGCCACGGCATTTTCTGTCTCCGGGGGCAGCTCTAACATTCGCGCCCCGGTGGCTGCTGTTTTGAAATGCAAGCCAGCGATTCCGAACTCCTCTAATTTGATGTTTTTTCTCGCCTCGGCCAGGACATTTTCGTATTTGGTCCCTTTTTCGATAGCCTCCGGTTTTAGCGTCAGCGTGATGGCAACAGTACGCGGAGGATTAAGTTTCCTCTTTTTCTTCTTCTTTTGTTGGCGGCTCGTCTTTGGAGCGCTGACCACTTTGGGCTCATTGGCTGTATTTTTTGCCTTCTTGTTTTTGGCTTTACTGCCCACTACTGCATTCCAGTTTTGCTTTACTGGGGCGGTGTCCGCTTTTGTAGGAAGAGTTGGAGTTCCCTGTCTGGCCGCGGCCGCTTCTTGGGCTGCCAGGCTGACTCGTTTGCTCTTCTTGCCTTTTTGAGTTTTCTTCTGCTGTTCTCCAGCCAGAGCAGGGTTCGCGACTGATGAGGTTTTTGCTGCAGGCTGGGCCGTCGAGGAGGAAGGACCTCGATCGTCCAATAAAGTTGAGGCAGCTGCTTCATTCCTGCGATCGGATGCTAATGGAGGCCTCAGACGAGCTTCCGGCAGCAAGCGAGATTCTATGCCTTCCATTCGGGCGTTTAGCATGTTGCTAAACTGGTCGCGGTTTGAACGCGAAACCTCCTCGATAAGCCGACGAATGTCATTTTCAGCTAATGCAGATGGCTGATTTCGCATCTCTTCAACTTGTTTCCGCAGTTCAGTCAGCTGCCAGGATAGTCGCGCATTAGCTGCCTCCAGGCGGGCGACTTCTTCAGTTGCAGTGCGGGACCTAACTTCTGCAAAAGCCGCTCCAATTTTCTCCACTGATGCCTTAAGGTCTCTCTGATGTGTACCTTTTAAGTGGCCCGACGTGTTGGTGACATGTATAATTGTGCTCAGAGCATTTTGTACATCTTCGCCAAGGGCAGCCAGTGTTTTCTCGTCAAGATGAGTGAGAGTAGGCACTTGCCGACTCATTACGCGCTCAGCTCTTTTTCGGGCCGCAGATTCGGCCAGCGCATTAGACGCTGCCAAATCTTTCTGTACCTGGAGCTGTCTGTCTCGTTCTTTTTCAGTGTTGACCTCTTTCAGGAATGCTCCAAAGCCTATGTATCGGCCTGATGTTGGCGGCCGGCCTCTGCCCCTTTTGGGGGTCCGCTTCTGTGGTTCGCCTTTTGGGGAGGCGCCTTCACTAAGAGTCGCGAAATCGCTCTCTGAGCCGGAAGATAATTCCAGATCGGCAGCCGGACTTTTTTCTCCTTTTCTGCTCCAGAATTTTCCATCAAGTTCATTGGAGCTTACAGTCTTCATGCTGCATTCTGAGGAGTCTGACTCCGAGAGCCGCTGTGTTCTGACGACTGGCTGCAGCTTTGGAGACTTTTCGTCAAGCCCATCAGTTGGAGTGCCCAGTGTTCTATGGGCTTCACTGCTAGAGCCTTCTCTTCCTACTACACTTGTCTTCTCTTGAGGCTGGCCCTGAGGAGGACCATTTTCGTGTTGGCCCTCAGAAGGGCCGGGTTCAGCATCCACCTCTTTTTCGACGTTGCGGGTTTTCGTCTCTGATGTCGCAGTGTCCGACCCTATACTGCTGCTCTCCGGAGTTGATGCCTGGGCTGCAGGCTCACGATTGCAGCGGGTCAGAACCACCCGTAAGTCCGGGAGCGATCTCCTCCATTCAGCCCAAGCCTCTTCTCTCGCAGAGGCTGCAACCATGGTTTCTGTGGATTTTGGGATGGGCTCGGGATCCCGCTTCTGCAGTTCGGTTTTGGCTCGGGCAACCTCCATGTAATGGCCTCGTCCTCTCTTGCTTGGTCCGGAGCTAGACCTCGCTTTAGGGCCGAAGGCATCATCACTGGCTACGTCCGATCCATTTTCCTCACTAAGCAGACGCTTTCGTACTTCCCCGGCTCGGTTTGAGGCGGGAATAGACAGCGAACCGTCGGAGTCGGCTGTCTCGGTGTCGGCGTCCGTCGCCAGCGGCGAATAGTAAGCCTCTTTACTGGGAAGGTCACACGTGTCGATTTTGGCGGGGGAAAAGAACTCTTCCCTACCAGGCGAGAACACCTCCGGTGCGCCGCGAGCCCTCCTTCCACAAAACACCCTCGTGGGGATAGGTGTAGGCGACCGCACGAACTCCTGTGGTACCACGGGCGCCTCCTCCTCTCCGTGCTCAGCATCGGGGACGGCGTGGCGTATAAAACGCCCCGATTTGTCCCGGACTGAGCGATACTCCATAGTTTGGGGATTTGATGAGGATGCCGCCTTCGCACCTTCCTCGTCCCCTCCTCCGCGCAATCTTAAAACTAATCCACATGCATAATCGTTGTCCATAAGCTTGCCTTGGTCGTTGTTTGTTTCCGTCCTAGAGCGGTTTGCCCCCCCAGAATACGATGGGCAGCATGTCACCACAGCGCGGGCACTTTCCCGTTCTGTGGTGTCACCGAGGATTGAGACCCCCTGGGGTAGTGTATAACTATAATGACCACTCATGTTTCGCTATTTTTTTTTTTTGAGAGGTATGCCCCCCTCCTGACGTTTGGGACTGGGCTCCCCCCAGCCATGCATCCCATCGGCACGCCAGTCACACCTTAGGATTGGGGATTTTTTATAGTGGTTAACTCCACGTGACCCTCCTCTCAGTGAGGAAGATCCTCGTTCCGCTCAGTGCGGGCTACGAGTTGCCCGACGGTGGCCGTAGCCACAGCACCGCGCTATTTGCGCCAGGTGTTCCAAGCCACCTATGGCAGCTCTTTCAATAGAGCTCCAACTCCATCCCAGTGGGACCTGGCGTCTCACACTGTGCCCTCTGCTGGTTTCAGAGGGACACGCGGAGCCGCCCCCGTGTGCTGTTCTTAGTCTGGCTCCTAACCTCAGGCCTGTCCGGTTTGAGTGGCCCTAGCCGGCATAGCCCTGAGGGTCATTGGAGCGCGCAAGCCCCTTCACCACGGCAAGGTGACAGCATTCGAAGGGGAACCTAACCTAACCTAACCTAACCTAACCTTTTTTTTTTTTTTTTTTTTTTTTTTTTTTTTTATTTTTTTTTTATTTTTTTTTTTATAACGGTGTGAAAATGCGTTACGCATACCCTCCGGCCCGGGGAGGCCATTTGGAGGATTATGTGGGACTCTCTCCTCAAGCCGCCCTCCGACTGATTGCGGCGGAAGGAGCATACTAGGGAATGCAACCCGGGTACCCGAAAACCCGGGTACCCGGGTACCCGTCTATATTTGGAGTCGGGTAAAACCCGGGTTTTTAACTCATAACCCGGGTTTTACCCGTAATTTAGAAATCGGTAGAAAAATAGGGAAAATGTGAATAAACTTAAAACAAAATGTTCTATTACTTCTGTAACTGTATCCCTACCTTACTGTGTGAGTTATAACTATTAAATTAAAATTAAAAGGTATAGCATAAATGGTCCGAATATATTTTACACTTCAATTCTAACTATCGCTTGATAGCTTTAATCAATCATTCCAGTAAAATTTTACTGCACAACCTAAATGAGAGACAAAAGGCGTATATCAGCAAATAAATCGCACCAGAATAAGCCGGATTTGTTAGAGGAAAAGAAACTAGAGAACAGATTCTCATATTGCACCAGATAATAGAGAAAGCCAGAGAGTTCGACAGAGCAACGTACATATGTTTTGTTGACTTTCAGAAGGCATTTGACTCAGTTAAATGGCCGCTACTGTGGGATGTTCTCTTACGAATGGGCGCTCCCAACGATCTCGTCCATATATTAAGAGGGCTGTATGAGAACAACTCCGCGTCAGTAAAAGTGGACAATACAATGTCAAAGCGTGCTGGGGTACGTCAAGGGTGCATACTATCGCCCTTGCTCTTTTCTGTAATCTATACTGAGCACATAATGAGTATAACGCTTGAAGGCTGGACGGATGGTATTCCAATAGGTGGGAAGAATATCTCCAATCTGCGTTACGCTGACGACATGGACACCACACTCACAGCAACAAGATTGTATAGCAGCGCTATTGCGTCGCGTTGAAACAGTTAGTCTCGAATTCGGTTTGAAGATCAACCGACTAAAAACCAAGATGATGGTCGTGGACCGTAACAACAGCAATAAGGCAAAAACTATTGGAAACTGTGGAGTTGTATCATCATACTATATGTATTGGGGTCACTGGTCTCAAACGGTGGAGGCTCCGAAGATGAAATCAAGCGACGCATAGCAACAACTAGGTCTGCAATGGAGAAACTCTCGAAGATCTGGAGAGACCGCAATATCACAAGGGCAACTAAGACTCGCCTCGTAAGATCTCTCGTTTTCCCAGTGTTATTTTACGGTGCAGAAACGTGGACAGTAAGAGAAAGTGAACGAAATCGCATTGATGCTTTGGAAATGTGGTGCTGGAGGAGAATGCTGCGGATATCGTGGACTCAGCGCCGCACTAATATATCTATACTCCAAGAGCTCAAGGTTAAGCAAAGGCTTTCAGCAATCGTGCACTCTCGCATTCTTACTTTCTTCGGCCACGTGACGCGCAAGGAAGACGACGCCATGGAGAGACTTGTTGTTCAGGGTAGAGTGGATGGTACAAGACCCAGATTACGCCCCTCAATGCGATGGACTGATCAAGTAAAGGCCCTCACCGGATCACGCTTAAATCTGTGCGTGCGAAAAGCACTAAGTAGAGAAGGATGGCGGAGAACTACACAAAATGCCGTACAACGACCTCAATGACCACGACTACTCTGACAAGAGTATACGACTAAGAAGAAGAAGACGATCTATTGTTACATTTGAATATTCCATATTTCCCGTTAACTTTGATATTTCTGATTAATAAACAGAAAGATTAAGTATACCTAACCTAACGTCTTATGCTCTCTAAATTAATATTGTGATTTACAGCTGTTTTAATAGTATAAGTTGTTAAATTTATATATTTCATGTACGAAATAATTGTTTGTCAATTAATAAATGCAAACTCAGCAATCAAAAGTGCATTTTATTACTAAATACCCGTAAAAACGATGAAAACCAATAATTAATAAAAAAAATGTTCAAAACCGGGTATTACCCGGGTACCCGGGTTTTTGAAAATCAAAGTCGGGTAATACCCGGGTACCAAAAATAGCCGGGTATTGCATTCCCTAGAGCATACCCACTAAAAACACACCGGCGTTACCCGCTCTGCCGTTATCGGGGGACGCCATGGGATCAGAATTATTCTACCAGGACGTCCCCCCGGCCGCCCCGGCTCTACACCGGGGTCACCCTCGCGCCAAAGGAGGGAAGGATCGGCAACGCAACAATCCCTCCCCCAGACGTGCAAGGCCTTTAATTGTGGGTCCCCATCCCACCGGCCTTACTGGGGGAGTAGACGGTTGATATACTGTAACCGCCTTCTCCCCATCCGTCTGCGCCGGAGCGGGTGCGCATTAGCATTTTCTTCGCGCACTCGCTCCGCTTCCTCTTTCTGCGACATGACCTTGTCGCAAAATTCTGTGACAGCCTCCCATGATCTCTCGCTGCTGAGCATGCATTTCACCACATTGTGCAGCGAGAGATTGTCCGTCCCCAGGATAGCCATCAAGTTGAGGCGCTCGACGGCCCAGCTTGGGCACTCCTCTAGTGTGTGCTGAGCCGTGTCGTCCGCTTCGTCACAATGGTGGCAGCGTGTGCTAGGCTCCCTCCCAATTTGGTGCAGGTAATGACCAAAACATCCATGTCCGGTCATCACCTGCACCAGCCTATATTGTAGGCTTCCCTTCCTGCGGTCTAGCCATTCCTCAAAGTATGGGAGGAGTGCCCCCAACGTGCGAGTGCCATAGGGAGACTCCTCCAGTGAGCCTTTCCACCGGTCTCGCTCCCGCTCTACTGCCATTCGACGCCTGGCTGCTACCTCACTTGGGGCCAGACGTTCAGCATCACTTGTACTGGCCTCTACCCTCTGTTTGTAACGCTCTGCCAGCAGCTTGGCGTCAATTTCCCATGGCATGGTGCCGGCAAGCGCGCAAGCAGCCGCGAATGAGACTGTTTTGTAGCATCTACCAATTCGCTGTGCGACTACCCTCTGTGGCCTTCTGAGGAGGGCCTTTGTTTTTTGCTTCAGTCTGTCCGCCCATATCGGCGCCCCATACATTGCCATGCTTCTAATTACATTGGCAAAGAGGCGTCGACATGGGGCTTTGGGCCCTCCCACATTTGGAAGGAGGTGACCCAGCGCGGCCGCAGCGCTGACGAGTCGGGGAGCAAGCTGTTTGAAATGCTCCCCAAAGTCCCACTTGCGGTCCAGGATCAGACCCAAATATTTAATGTGGGCCTTGACCTGGACCGCCTCATTCCCTATAGGAATGTTCTCGTCAGTGCGCAAACGCCAGCCCCTCCCTCCGAAGACCACAGCATCTGTTTTGGATACCGCTACCTTTAATCCTAACAGACTCATTCGCCCGATGGTCATCTCCGTTGCCACCGCCGCCCTCCTCTTGGTTTCCCCGTACTCTTTCCCCCTTACGGCCACCATCGTGTCATCCGCGTAACAGATGGTGACCATTCGGGGGAGTTGAGCTCCACGAATCGCCCAATCGAAGCCGATGTTCCACAGCAGGGGTCCGAGCACCGACCCCTGTGGAACACCGCACTCCATCTTCCGCTCTTGACGACCCGCAGCTCCTTCGTAGAGCACTACTCTGTCATCGAGATAGTGCCCTACGATTGCCCTCAAGTAGGGAGGCACCTTGTGGTATTTAAGTGCCTCCCTAATGACCTCATAAGGGAGGGAGCCAAAAGCGTTAGCAATATCAAGTGATACCGCTATAGCCCCCTCCCCTTTTTCCTTTGCTAAATCCGCGAACTCTTTGAGGGTGCCGATCGCGTCTATCGTTGAACGCCCCTCTCGGAACCCGAACTGCCTCTCGCTTAAGTTCGGGCCCTTGTCCTCCAGGTGCTTGACTATTCGTTGGGCAATTATTCTCTCAAGCATTTTCCCTACTTCATCTAGGAGGACAATGGGGCGGTAACCTGAGGGGGAGTCTGCGGGTCGACCCTCCTTCCGTAATAGGCACAGCCTTCCCTCCTTCCATATTCTTGGAAACATTCCTTCCTTGAGGCAGTCATCAAATATTTCCCGCAGTTGAAGGCCCAGATGCTTCATGGCTACCGGGATGACTTTCCTTGGGACACCGTCTGGGCCAGGGGCCTTCTTGCTGGGTTTGAGGCGAGTGACTGCCCCATGGATCTCCTCGTCCGTAATCTCCGGGATATTTCCGAGGCCCTCTTGATCTGCTACTGGGACTGCCATTACCGGCGGTGCAAAGGCTGGCGCTGCAGGAAATAGACCCTCGACCACCCTCGTGAGTAGTTCCGGCTCAAGGGACTCCATGGGGGGAGCGTGTTTCATCTTATTCCGCACTGTTTTATACGGTCGCCCCCATGGGTCCCTGTCCAGCGTACATAGGAATTCCTCACGGGCCTCGTCCTTCCTTTTGGCTATCGCCAATGTGAGCGCCTCCTTCGCTACTCTTAAATTTCCCAGTAGCAGATCCTCCTCCTCAGCGGTATGTCGTCGGCGCCGGCAGCGCGTGTATTGCCTTCTTGCGGCATTCGCTGTAGTGCGGAGGGCGGCAATTTCCTCCGTCCACCAGTACACCTGTTCTTTGCCGGGCAGTCGCTTCGCTCTCCTCATTGCAGCGTCGCACACTCTTGTAAGCGACGCGCGGAAGCGAATTGCCCTGTCCTCCGCATTCAGATTCGGCGGGGTGGTCCGCCAGGCCTCAATTATCGCCGCCTCTTCGGCTAGATCCCTGTCGAGGCTGGCCAGCGACCACCTCGGGAATTTGCCCTCCATGCCGCGCCTGGTCGGGACAGGCGGCGGGGGGACCGCCCGCGATGGGGAGACCCTCATCCGAATATACTTGTGATCAGAGAGGGTCTCTACCTCCTCCAGGACGCGCCAGTCACCAATTCTGTTTGCAATGACAGGGGTTGCCAACGTAATGTCGACAATGGACCCCCCCTGCCATCGCACACAGGTGTTGGCGTGTCCCTTATTGACGATGGTCAGTCCCATTGCCACCGCCCAGTCCCTCAAATATGTCCCCTTTGCATCCGTAATAGGGGAGCCCCAAGCCGCGCTCTTGGCGTTGAGGTCCCCCATTATTAGCACCGGCTTTGGTGCCACCCTCCTTAGTACCCTCGCCAAGTTCTCGAGATGTCTCTCGAAGGCTATCAGCGGCCGGTTTGGGGAGAAGTAGGTGCCAATCAGAACCATGCTCTCCCATTTGGCCGCGACGTAGCCTGGCCCCTTGTCCAGGGTCACCAGGGGGGGGAAGTCCCCGATGGCCGGGACTACCAATGCCACATCTCCCTCAACCGACCCCGTCCAGTTAGGCCGGGGAGGAACACACCATGGTTCGGCGACTGCCACTACGCTTACGCCCCACTCCGCCATTACCTGCATTAATAGATCTTGAGCGCGGGCGGAGTGGTTTGCATTCGTCTGAAGGATCTCTAATGGGCGTGCTGGCATTAGAGATCCATTGAATTGCCCTCAGCGTGGTCCACATTCCTATTTTGTCCCTGGGTCCGGACCGGGTCTTGTCTTCCTCTTGTATGTGGAGGGTTGCACGCCTGACCCCCCATTAAGTGTCCCGCTGGTAGTTTACTATGGTGGCATACTGCACAGAAAAGAGCTTCTGTGCAGGATGCCGCTCTGTGCCCCGGCTTGCTGCATCGGAAGCAGAGATTTCCTCTTTCTGCTTCCGATGGGCACGTGGCTCTGGTGTGCCCCACTCCCATGCATTTAAAGCAACGGAGCGGAGCTGGATTTAGAGCCTGTACCGTCGCGCTAGACCAGCCGATGATGATCTTACCGCCCTCACAGACCTTTTTGGCCGCCACTATCGGGCACCTCACCAAGGTTGATCCTGATCCACTGTAGGTGGCACGGATTGAGCCGACCTTAATTTCCTCCGTTTAACCTAACCTAACCTAACCTAACCTAACCTAACCTAACCTAACCAAGCTCTTTTTGAGAAACCAAACATAGACCTAAAAATCTCAAATTCATACCCAAATTTAAACTAATTAAGCCCGATTTTTTGACACCACTCCCATTCCCGTGACCCCTTTGGTCACGGAGATTTTTCACTTTTCCTCTTTTTCTAAATTTCACAACTTTAAAAATTCTGTAAAATATTTATTTCCCATAATTTCTTTACTTTCTCTTCACTAAAAATCATAATTTCTTATTATCTTTCCATAATCGTATTAAATTTCAATATTTCCACCTTTGTCCCATACAAATATAACTAAATCTCTCACAATAATTTTGGCGCCTGACAGACCGCAATAGCAATTTAGAAATTCTTGGTTTTTTCAAAAACCACACGGTCAATTTTTATTTTTAGTATTTCATTCTGTTACTTAAATTTTTTGCTACCTTTTATGTTATATTTATTATTTCAGCCAGACGCATAGTTTTAATTTTATTCACAAAGTTTACTTCCCTCGTAATTTTCAGGAAAATTTTCAATCTTTTTAAAATTTTGTTCAAAGAAGTTTGTAGTAAAAATCTCAAATTTAGTAGTAATTTAGAGCTTTGTTGCCCCGATTTTTTGATTATAGAATTAAACCTCTACCTCATATACTTTCAAAATAATTTAACTTTTTCTCTTTTTTCGCAATTTCACCACTTTGACAGCTCATAGAATCTTTATTTTCCAACATTTTTAAATTCTTATTTCACTAAAAATCGTATTTTTGCTTTCTTTAAATATTCTAATTGTTCAATCAATCATTTTTCTTTACTCGTCATACAAAAATTTCCATTTTCCATAATTAAAAATCAAAGCGCCTGATAAGGCATCTGAGCAATTCCATATAGATTAGTAAATTTAAGTTTTCTCAAAAACTACTCGGTAGATTACCATTTTCATTAGTCCAACTAATTAACTTAATATTTTTTAACCTTTTATATTATATAACACTTTGCTTAGAAAAGCTCAGTTTAAATTTTACAGACAGTTCAACATAACTCTCACAAATTAATTTAATCAGAATTCGCCAAAATGGTATTCCCATCACCCATAGGTACACAAGGCTCGTCAACACAGGTGCAGCAGCCGGACACACCGGAGCAGCCGGGGGCTTCCCGGGACAGTCATGTGTCCTCGCCGGGTGCTGCCAATAATGTCTCGTACTCCTCCAGTGACATGGAGCGAAGGCATATGGCCAATTACTCAAGTGGAAGATTCAGACAAATAATCTCAGACCACATTGAGTGTATACACACAAATTTAACAGAAAACAAGAGTGTTACGAGGCAAAACAAATGCGCAATTGTAGACAGCATCAACGCCATACTAAAATGCACTAACAAATATAGTAAGGAATGGGAACGAATGAGCAGTGACCTTCTTGATGCTGCGTACAATTTTCGCCCACCCCCAGTCCCAATCACCGCCTATATCACGACTCAGACAGAAATGTCTGAGACCAAGAACATCTCCGTTCAAACGGATGAGAGCGGGGAGATGTCCCTGCCTCAGTCTAACCCCATTCACTTGAGAGCAGCAGCGGAACATACATGCACCCATACAATAGACACAATCAAAGCTGAATTACAAGAACTTAGAAAGGACCTGGCGAAGTTCACAGCCACATATAATACAGAACAAATAAATAGTAGTAACGTAGCAGGCCTACCACCACCACCACTGAATAATACAAACACCCACAAAACGACATTTCCACCACCACCACCACCAAATATCCCAAAAAACAAACCGGCACTGATAATCAAATCAAACGGAGCCGTTACCAGCCCTGTCGAAACCCTGGAGAGATGGAAGAAGAGTGTCTCTTTCAGGAACTCCACCTTCGCTCCATCAAACACAAGATACGTATCAAACAATAAGGTACGTATCGAGTTTGACACTTTGGAGCAGCGAGACAGGGCGCTCTCCATGACTAATAGTCCCAACAGTCAAATCAGCGCCGAAACCAGCAAAACATTAAACCCAATGATCATTCTAAAAGGAGTCCCCAAAGATATAAAATCAGACCAGCTGGCTGATATAACGATTAAACAGAATCCCGCACTCCAAGATGCAATTAAAAACAAAAGAGATTTTGCTCTCCACTTCTTAAGAAATAACAGGAACCCTAAGAGGTATAATGCAGTGTTCATAACCTCACCCGCGGTCTTTCAGACCATAATTATAGCCGAAAGGCTCAACGTTGACCATCAAAAGGTACATGCGGAAGAGTACGTCCCACTTCTGCAGTGCTTCCTATGCCTGCAGGTGGGACACACTAGGAAACGCTGTACTGTAAAAACCACAATTTGCTCTCACTGTGCCACAACTGGGCACGAATTTAAAAACTGCCCAGTTAAAAATGACCCGACCCAAATTAAATGCTACAATTGTACCGCACATGCCAACAAATATAAAGTAGTCTTAAATAATGAACATAGTGCCACCTCATCCAAATGCTCACGGCTGTCCCTTATGGTAGACAAGATAAGGGGAAGGGTCAACTACGGGATGTAACTACTTGCGGACCGTGGTGGATTCTCCCACCTAATCTTCAATTCTTTCCTTATTCTCCTCCTATCCATACTTCCTTTATAACTCTCACTTTCCTTATATATCATATATCATATTACCTATATATTATACCTTATTCACTCATTCTACTATTATAACCCACTCCCTTATATAAAAACCCATATACACACACATAACTACACCAACACACTGGAGGGCATCGGCCGGGCGGTCGCCTGCACTCATTGACGTTGTCGTGAGGCGGGCGGCCGGGCGGCACGACTGCCCTCCGAAATTTCCCGCTTCTTTGTGGACAGCTGGTCGCCCGTATCCCTAGCGAGGGCCAGTTGTCCCACAACCGAAAACAAAACACACTCCAACTACACTCAACTTGCACACCCATCCACACCATTACACTCTACACACGTGGGGGAGGTTTTAGTCCGTAGGCGACTGGGAGAAATTCCCAGTTGAGTCGGGCATGCGGCCAGGTACGGGCCTGGTCGTATACATGAGTATTTCCTCCTCCACCGTCAAAAAAAAAAAAAAAAAAAAACCTAACCTAACCTAACCTAACCTAACCTAACCTTTTTTTTTTTTTTTTTTTTTTTTTTTTTTTTTGTTTTTTTTTTTTTTGACGCAGGGGTAAATACATTTACGTATCTCACCCCCGGGCTGCAAGAGCCCGTTGGGGATGGGGTGGTATGTGGGACTCGCTCCTCCCTTAACTCCCTCTGCGAAACAGAGTGAGGGGAGGAGAATACCCACTAACGTCCCCTGCGGCGTTACCCTCTCTGCCGTTGTAGGGGAACATCATGGGGTCACTAATATTCTACCACAATGTTCCCCCGGCCGCCCCGGCTGTTCACCGGGGGCACCCTCGCGTTAAAGAAGGAAGGATTGTGTAACGCTACAACCCTTCCCCAGTCATGTAGAGCCTCATCTGCGGGTCCCCAGGCCGCGGCTCTACTGAGGAATCAAGGCATTGACGAATTGTCGTTGCCTGATTCCCCTCCGCCTGCGTCGTAGCGGATGCGCATCAGCTCTCTCTTCGCGCGCCCGCTCTGCTTCCTCCTTCTTCTTCATTACTTTTTCACAAAAGTTATTGAACGCCGTCCAGTATCTCTCGCTGACCAGAATTTTTTCCACTATATTATGCAGCGAGAGATCATCCACGTCCAGGGCCATTTCTAATTCCCATCTCTCTGGAGCCCATGTTGGGCATTCTACCATCGTATGATATGCGGTGTCATCTTCGTATCCGCAGTGATGACAAACAGGCGAAGGTTCCCGCTTTATTGTGTACAGGTAATGACCGAAGCAGCCGTGTCCGGTCATTACCTGCACTTGCCTGTAAGTCAGGGTTCCAGTTTTGCGGTCCAGCCAGCTATCGAAGGATGGGAGGAGCGCCCCTATAGTATACGTTCCATAGGGCTCATCCTCCAACTGGCTTTTCCATCGATCCCTTTGTCTTCTTTTTGCCGTCTCAAGTCGGGCCTCTAACTCTCGAGGAGCCAGGCGCTCATCGGCGATGAGTAGTTCTGTCCTCTGACTGTACCTCTCTGCCAGTAGTTGGGCGTCCAGGTGCCACGGTATTGTACCGGCGAGGGCGCAAGCGGCTGCGTGCCCTACGGTCGAGTACCCTCTAATGATGCGTCTCGCAATTATTCTCTGAGGCCTCCGGAGGAGGGCTCTCGTTTTATTATTAAGCCTCCCGGCCCATATTGGTGCCCCGTATAGCGCCATGCTGCGAATAACGTTCGCATATAGGCGTCGACATGGGGCTTGGGGGCCTCCAATATTGGGCAGAAGTCGGCTCAGCGCCGAAGCAGCACCAACGAGCCGAGGAACCAAGTTGGTAAAGTGTGCCTCGAATTCCCACTTGCGATCCAAGATGAGGCCCAAGTACATTATGTGGGCTTTTAGGGGGACTACTTCACCCCCTACAGGGATCATATCATTAGGCTGCGGTCTCCAGCCTCTTCCTCCGAAAACCACGGCATCGGTCTTGTTAAGCGACACCTTAAGCCCTAGCAGATTAATGCGTCCCACCGTGAGCTCGGTTGCCACTGCGGCTCTCCTTAGGGTTTCCTGGTAATCTCTTCCCCTCACGGCCACCATTGTATCATCGGCGTAACAAATTGTGACCATGCGGGGAAGTTGCTCCCCTCTTATAGCCCAGTGAAAACCGATGTTCCAGAGCAGGGGCCCTAGAACCGACCCCTGCGGAACACCACACTCCATTCGTCTTTCTAGGCGCAAGTCTCCAGATTCATATAGCACTGCCCTATCAGAGAGGTAGTGTTCTATGATTTTCCTCAGATAAAGAGGTACACCGTGATGCCTGAGTGCCTCTTTTATTACACCATAAGGGAGGGAGCCGAAGGCATTGGCGATGTCTAGAGACACTGCTATAACTCCCTCCCTTTTCTCTGCTGCCAGGTCGCTGAATGTTTTCAACGTGCCTACTGCATCTATTGTAGATCGCCCCTCACGGAACCCAAATTGCCGGTCACTAATATTTGGTCCTGTGTCCTCCAAATGCCTAGTGACCCGTCTTGCTATGATGCGCTCCAGCATCTTTCCGGTTTCATCTAGAAGGACGATGGGGCGGTATCCTGAAGGTGATTCAGCTGGGCGACCCTCTTTTCGCAGTAGGCACAACCTACCCTCCTTCCAGCAACGAGGAAAGATTCCCTCTTTGAGGCAGTCGTTAAACAACCCTCGAAGTCGGACTCCGAGGTGTTTTAATGCTAGGGAGAGAACTTTCCCCGGCACGCCATCCGGTCCTGGAGCCTTTTTACTGGCTCTCATTCGGAAGACCGCTCCCATGATTTCCCCGTCCGAGATTAAAGGGACATCCGGAAAGCCCTCCGGATCTTCCACTGGGGGCGCCATGATTGGAGGCGTAAAGTCTGGTGCCACAGGGAAGAGACCCTCTACCACCCTCCTTAGAAGCTCTGGCTCCAATGAATCCGTGGGGGGAGCATGTTTCATTTTATTCCTGACAATTTTATAGGGTCGCCCCCACGGATCACTGTCTAAGGTTTTCAGGAATTCCTCTCGGGCCTCATCCTTTCGTTTGGCTATGGCCTCTCTTAATGCCCCTTTTGCAGCTATAAGGGCCTCCCGAAGTATCTCCTCCTCTGCCGCCGTATGTTGTCGACGCCTACATCTTGTGAATTTACGGCGTGCTGCATTGGCGATTACTCGGAGGGCCGCAATTTCCTCTGACCACCAGTAGACCTGTGTTTTGCCAGTCAGTTTCTTCGTCCGCGACATGCCAGCATCACACACAGTGGTAAGCGAGTTACGGAAGCGGGCAGCCCTTTCTTCAACTCCGAGGTCTACAGGCGGGGGAGCACACCAAGCCTCTATCAATGCGGCCTCCTCAATCATCTCCCTATCTAGGCTAGCCAAGGACCACCTAGGGAAGCGGCCGTTGGGACGCCGCCTTTCCGTTGTATGCGGCCGAGCCTGTAGTGGGGCCACTGAAGATGGAGAAATCCTCATTCTGATGTAGACGTGATCGGAGAGGGTCTCCACATCCTCCAGGACACGCCAGTCCTCAATTCGGTTTGCGACAACTGGGGTTGCAAGAGTGACGTCAACAATCGATCCTCCTTGATGCCGCACACATGTGTAGGCATTACCCTGGTTTAAAACCGCAAGGCCCATCGCTACCGCCCAGTCCCTAAGGGTTTCGCCCCTCACATCAGTAATAGGAGAACCCCAGGCTGCACTTTTAGCATTGAGGTCCCCCATTACGAGTACCGGAGTTGGTGCTGACCTTCTTATTAGCCCCCCTAGATCATTTAAATAACCCTCGAATTCCCAAAGTGGCCTATTGGGGGAAAAATAAGTGCCGATTAATATGATATTTCCCCATTTGGCTGCTGCAATTCCGGGACTTTTATGAACGGCAATCAAGGGAGGTTGATTCCCAATGGCCGATACTACTAGAGCCACTGTCCTATCAGTTGCTCCTACCCAATTGGGCTGGGGAGGAACGTAATATGGTTCCGCTGCCACAGCCGCCCCTATGCCCCACTCTGCTATTACCTGCATGAGCAGGTCTTGGGCACGGGCGCAGTTGTTCAAGTTTGTCTGTAGGAGTTCGTAAGGGCGTGCTACCATTACAAATCCATTCTGTTTTGTCCCTCGTCAGCCTCTTGGGCAAAACTCTGATCGGACCTCTGGGTCCGGATGGGGTCTTGTCTACCCTTAGTCGGTGGAGGGCGGCATGCTTGGCCACCCATATAGTGTCCGGCGGGTTTCTTGGCTTGATGACATACTGCGCAGAATGGTGTCTCGGTGCAGCCGGACGCTTTATGTCCCGGCTTGCTACACCGGAAGCACATGTTCCCTCTCTCTACTTGTGATGGGCAAGTACTGCGAGTGTGTCCCGTCCCCATGCACTTATAACAGCGGAACGGTTCTGGATCCAGTATGTGTACTTGTGCACTAGACCACTGCACAAGCAATCGTCCTCCCTCTACTATCTTGTTGGCGGCTGTCAACGGGCATTTAATGAGGGTCGATCCTACCCCATTATATCCGGTGCTGATTGCACCAACCTTCACTTCATCAAGTCTGCAACCGCCCTTCGCTGATATTGCCTCGGCCACTGCCTCCTTGGTTGCAGTTTCCATGAGTCCTGATATCCTCATTCTGGCCATTTTTGTTGGCCGATACACATTCGCGTCGTTGCCGATGAGGCCCTCCAATTTCTCGCGTAGGATATCGGCGGCCCTGCCATTGTCGGTACCAGATACCTCGATGATTCGCGCCCCGTCAGCTGTCCTCCTAACGTTAACATGTTCTATGCCCACCTCGGCTAGACCAAACGAAGTCGTCGCCTTGGTTAAGATTCCCGCATATGTGGCCTCTGATTCAGGTTTGAGAGCCACTACAACAGCCGCCGTCGATGGTGCCACCAGTTTACGCGGCTTCGGCTTTGGCTTTGGCTTGACAGCCGGTTGGGCTGCTGTAGCTGTTGCCTTTTTAGCTTTTCCCTTTGCCTTACGGCCTAGTACTTCGCTCCACTCTTCAGCAGTCGTCGGTGGTGGCGGCGGTGCCGTCTGAGAGAACCTCTTCGCTCCCGAGCTCCCCGGAGCGGGGGTGGGTTTTGTCAACTTTTCCGCAGGAAGGGGAGGTGCTACCTGGGGTACCTGCTCGGTAGCCGCTTGTTTCTTTCGCGGCTTTTTTGGACCTGGTGCAGCCCTCGCAGGGGGCATCAGCGTTGATCCCGTCGATTCTACAGGTCTATCTACCGTTTGTTTCTGTTTCGGGGCAAGACCAGGGACTGGGGCAGGCAGCGGGGTCCATGGATCATCCGGCAGAACAACCACGGCGGCTGTAGAAGAAACCGTCGCAGCAGTAGCCGCGGGTGCCTTTCTTTGGTCCGCCGCCAGTGGCGGGCGGACGACTGGCTCCGGCGGGAGGCGGCTCTTTATGTCATCTAGGCGGGCATTAACCATATCCCCAATCGATTTGAAGAGACTCGCCGAAAGCTCCTCCCTAAACTCAGACAAGGCATCCGTTACCGCCCCTAGGATCTGGTTAGCCTGGTTTGCCTTTATATTACCTGCTGGAGTCTCCTTCTTATTCCGATCGGAGAAGGCCCTTCTAAGGGCTTTCAGCTCAGTCGTCGCATAATCTAGCTCTGCCTTCAGTCTTTTGTTATTCGCCCGAAGGGCGAAGACCTCATCATTTTCCTCTCTTGAGTCCATTTTATCCATGGCTGTTACTATCTCGTGGCACGCCTTGTTGATGCGGCCGCGGGTTGTTCCTTTGACATTCTTTGATTTGCTGATCTCTGCCAGCACCCTCTTGGCTGCCTCGCGGGCCACATTTGCCTCGTCACCGTCAGCAGCTGGAGACTCACGGCCTTCCGGCACCGGGTCGTATTCCATTTCTTCCTCCTCAACAGATATGACCTGGTCGGGTGTTTGGTCCTTCATCCAGCAGGAGATTGGCCCGCGAGATTGGGACGCATGCCCGGTATCCCTATCCGCTTCTTTTTCAAGAGTACCCATTTCAAGCCTTCTTTTCAACAATGTTTTGGCCTTGGCGATTCCCACGTTTGCCCCAAGGGACTTGGTTTTTGTAATACTCAGGCGCGCTCCGCAGGACTTGCCCTTTCCGTATTTCCCACCTCTACGTGCTGTATTGATTTTTGGCGAGTTCCCCCGCCACGTATCCTCGTCCGATCCAGTATGGTATCGTTTTTGGGCAACCTGCCTTTCCACCGACTTCTCATTAGCCCTGTCATTGTCCTCAGCAAGGTCGTCGGAGTCTGTCGCATCAGACAGTCGGCGCATTCTCCCAGACAGTCCAGTTCTGGTCGTATTTGTTTTCATCTTTGATCCCTCTCCTCTTTCGGAAGGACTCCGATCCCTGTTATTCACATTTGGGTCCATCGTTCCGTCCAGACGTTTAAGTGACACTCGGCATTCCTTCAGCCGTGGCTGTGCCGGTGTCGTGTTGAGTTCAGAAACGTCTTCGTCCCTTTCATTTCCGGCACTTGTAGCGCCCACCATATCTTTTAGGTTTGTTTTGTTTGAATTGTTTTTATTTAGATTTTCCATTTGATTCCCACGAGTAGGGGAGAACATAAAACTCCACAGGGGCAGAGATCCCCAATACCCAAGCTGTGGCCCTATATACGCTGTGAGGTCGGGCGGTATCACAGGATTGGTCACTAGTGGCTGATGTACACCCCAGCCGCTCTAAAAAGAGCACCCCAGCACGGTGGACCGCCATGCGGGGGGTTGTGGTTTTTTATTGAGGTTGTCTCCTCTTGACCCGGCCGACCAAGGCAAGGCCCTCGGTCCCATCAAAGGCTGCTAGACATGACAACAACACCTAATCATTTGGGATAACGAGTTTGGGGACGGTGGCTAGAGCCTGTGCACCCGATTTCTATACCGAAAGCAGGTGAACCCATCCCCCTCCCTCACAAATTCCCTCCCTGCTCTCAACAGTGACCCTCACTCTTCGCCTGCCCGGTATGGGTAGCCCTGTCCGGTATAGCCTAGGAGATCACCGAGAAACTGCGAGAGCACAATCCCCCCCCCCCCCCGGGATATCCCCGGGTGTCGGGTTATTGGCAGCACCGGTAAGCAATCCCACGTAGGAGATCCCTTACCGTTGCCCCCAGGGCGCACCAGCCATAAGCCATTCCCTTATCTGCGAATCCGCGAGGATCAACAGACATTGGAATGGCCCAGACCCTCGTGGAGGTTACCCGACCTAGCGCCCCAACCTAACCTAACCTAACCTAACCTAACCTAACCTAACCTAACCTAACCTAACCTAACCTAACCTAACCTAACCTGGAGTTACTGGTGGGGAAGCAGATCGGAGGACCACAGAGGGGTAGCCTACAACGGCTTCCTCAATGAGGTGGATCTGAATGTCTTGAATGTCGGACAAACACCGACGTTTGAGACGTACCGGGGAGGCAGGCGTTACACCAGCATCGTCGATGTGACGGCGTGCAGTACCAACATTCTGTCCAGGATCCAAAACTGGGAAGTAGACAGAAGTGTTACCACGTCCGATCACAACGCCATAAAATTTGCAATGTATAGCGATGCAGCCCCAAAGCCAGTACCAAAACCAACAACCAGAATTTACAACACGAAAAAAGCTGACTGGTCCAAATTTAAAAACGTATTGTCGAGGGAGCTCCAGGAAAGGGATCTAACAGAAAACTTCATGAGCAACGTTGGAGACACCGAAGAGCTAGAAAAGGCAACGAACGCCTACATCAGTTCTGTGTCAAAAGCATGCGAGGAGAGTATTCCCAAACCAGGAATCCCAAAAACAGACGCAAAACCGCCGTGGTGGTCCAAAGAGCTGGACCGACTGCAAAGAGAGGTGTTAAGACGAAAAAGGCGAATAAAAAACGCCGCCCCAAACAGAAGGCAGTTTGTAGTGGACCAATACCTAGAAGTAAAGGAAGACTACACGGCTAAAGCAACGGAGGCTCAGACGACTAGCTGGAAAGAATTCTGTACCACGCAGGAAAGGGAGACAATGTGGGACAAAATCTACCGAGTTATAAGGAAAACAGCTAGACGCCAAGAAGACATGTTGCTTAGGGACGAACAGGGGCACACCTTAACACCAAAACAGTCGGCCCAGCGACTAGCACAGTGCTTCTATCCGGATGACCGTCGAGACGATGAGTCCGAACACCATAGGCGCACCAGGGAAAACACAGAGGGGGAAAATCCAGCAGTGGAAACAAACCTCACCGGCGACGATCCGCCTTTCACGCAAGTGGAAATGGACATGGCCGTCGGAAGCATGAACCCGAAAAAGGCACCTGGGTCGGACGGACTCACTGCAGACATATGCGCAGAAGCTATCCAGTGCAACAAGGAAGTATTTTTGTGTCTAGCGAATTCCTGCCTTAGGCTAGCCTACTTCCCCAAAGCCTGGAAGTCAGCATATGTATGCATCCTACGAAAACCCGGTAAGGAGGACTACACCCACCCCAAATCATACCGACCGATCGGTCTCTTGTCGGTACTAGGAAAAATCCTGGAAAAAATGCTGGTAAATAGGATCAAATGGCACATCCTCCCGGCCTTGAACGAACGTCAGTATGGATTCATGCCCCAGAAGTCGACGGAAGACGCCCTCTATGACTTGATGAGACACATAAGAACAGAAGTAGAAACGAAGAAACGCATCGTACTCCTAGTCTCACTCGACATTGAGGGAGCTTTCGACAACGCCTGGTGGCCAAAGCTAAAAACCCAACTGGCAAAGAAACGCTGTCCGAGGAACCTTTATCACACGGTTAGCTCCTACTTGGAAAACCGAATGATAAAGGTACACTACGCTGGCGAGGTCAGCGAAAAGCCTACAACTAAGGGGTGTGTCCAGGGTTCTATAGGCGGTCCAATTTTCTGGAATATAATTCTAGACGACCTCTTACAGTTACTCAAAGACACAGAAGCCCACTGTCAGGCATTCGCAGACGACGTCACCCTAGTGTTCTCTGGAAGTGACTCAGGTGCCATAAAGATGCAAGCCGAAAGAACTCTCCAAAAAGTGGTCGAATGGGGTTTTCAAAACAAACTGAACTTCGCCGCCCATAAGACTGGAGCCATGGTCCTGACGAGAAAGCTGAAATGGAACCCTATTCAAATCTCAATGGCAGGAACCGACATAGAGCTTGTCGACGAGATCAAACTGTTGGGACTCACCATTGACCGTAAACTTACCTTCAACACACATGTAGCAAAAACGTGCCAAAAGGCAACGGATATCTATAGACAGCTGTCGTGTGCTGCAAGGGTGTCATGGGGTCTCAACAGTGAAATAGTGAAAACCATCTACATGGCGGTGATAGAGCCGATCGTGTTGTATGCGGCGAGCGCTTGGCACCAAGCTGCCAACAAACTGATGGTGCGGAACCAGCTAGACTCAATCCAGCGCGGTTTTGCCCAGAAAATCTGCAAGGCATACAGGACGGTCTCTCTGACATCGGCGCTAGTCCTGTCGGGAACGCTCCCACTGGATTTGCGCATTCACGAGGCGGCAAAGCTCTACGAAGTCAAAAAAGGCTACAGCGAGGATCACATACCACCCGGAAGAGAACTTGAGAACAGAACTGACGCCCTGGCGAGGCCGCATCCGTCAAAGACCGTAAAAATCGACTACGTGAGCTTGGATGAATTCAACCAAGATACAGTCGAAAGAAACGGCCTAGAAGGCCCTCAGATTTACACCGACGGTAGTAAAATCGAGGGGAAGACGGGAGCGGCACTCACATGGTGGGAGGGTGGAGGAGAAATCCGACACTCGACCTTCAAGCTAGCACCCTACAACACAGTGTTTCAGACCGAGCTGTATGCACTCCTCAGAGCAGTACAGATCGCGATGAAGCACAAGGTGCAAAGCGTCAGCGTTCTCAGCGACTCTAAATCCTCGCTGGAACTTTTAAAAACACCGGAAACAACACATCCCTTGGCTCAAAAAATCAAAACAGAATTCTCAAAAGCGCAAGAGAAAGGGACCAGTCTCAAATTCTTTTGGCTGCGAGCTCACGTCGGAACGCCAGGAAATGAGAGGGCAGACGAACTGGCAAAGCAAGCAGCTCTTAGAAAAAAGACCGCTCCCGAGTACGACTGTGTGCCGTTATCCTACGTCAAGAGGTCGATAAGACAACAGACGGTCGACAAGTGGCAGGCACGCTACGACGCCTCCGAAACTGGTGCAACAACCAAAAAGTTCTTTCCACTCGTGAGGGACGCAAACAACGTCATTAAGAAGCTTAATCCCACAAACTTCTTGGTTCAAGCATTTACCGGACATGGAGGATTCGCAGCCTACTTACACCGCTTCAAGATCAAAGACGCACCCTCATGCGTCTGCGACCCGACCATTGACGAGGACATCTGGCACATATTGTGCGACTGCCCGCGCTTCGGCAGGGAGAGACTGGAGCTCGAGCAAAAGACCGGAGTTAAAATCAGTCCGGAGAGCTCGAGCTGGAAAGAACTGCTGGGGTCGAAGGAAAACCGCACAAGCACAAAAAAGTTCGTTGAAAAAATAGTCCGCATATCATGCAAAAGGAACAAATAGCCGTGAGCCAAAACAAATGCAGCTCTGGCACCCGGTCTTATTCGGAGAATGCAATATGCGGCACTAAAAACAAATTGCTCGCCAACCCCACCCTACCCCATTAAATTCCCTCACTTCCCAAATAATATAAGACACGAAACCCTCCCCTCCCTAGCACAGCACAAAGCTCACTCCCCAGCACAACACAAAACAAACACTCCATTAAATTAAAGAATGTGAATAAACACTTTGCAGAAATGTCGCCCATACCACCCCGCCGCCGAAACAAACGTCAAGCAAGGGAGATCAAATTCGTCCGAGCAACATCCTCCCAAGTATGCCCCGATGACCTGAACCGGAGGGACTCTGGCACCGAAATCGCCAAGGTCCATCCGGGCGGCCGAGTAAGAAGGGTCGCGATGGAAGCCGGGGCAACTCGGGAGACGACTTTCGACGGTCGAAAGGTTCTGGAGCCAAAAATGGTGCGCTCAGTGAGCACGACCACAGAGGAGCGAAGGCCAGAAACCACTCCGACCGTCAAAAGTCAGGAGTACTATCTGGACTACGACTGCCCAGAGTTCACCGACAGGATAGCAATGGGCTACCTGTCGAGGAATGATGTGTTTCAGAGGGTTCGGTTGCACCTGGCCTTCTTTGTACACGAAAAGGACGCAGTCGTGGACCAGAACTCGTACGTAGCGGGCAAGATCTTCCTTATAAATAGCGGCCTCCCGGGTGACGATGAAGCTCTGAAGAGGATCTACATCAGGTTCTCCTTAGAGAAAGGTGTGGGCCGGGAACTGGTCGAAAAAGACCTGGCGAACTTAAGAGCAGAGCTCAGCGCAAGAAATCTTGCAAGAAAAAATCTCGCCAGGAAAAATTTCGATGAGTTCTACGGGCTAAACCGAAACAGAGGGCCACAGCCTGGGTCGCACGCAGCCTCTCAGGCTGGCTGCGACCCTGAGTGCGTCATACTCTGAGGGAACCTGAGGCGGATGAAACCCCCCCCCTGTCAGAAAAGTCATAAAATTCCCTTATTCTCTTTCCCACCCCACAAATCGCTAAAACTGAGTAGTAGGAAACAAAATTGTTAGCATGTTTTCTTTTCTTCGCATGTTCTGTTAGATTAGTTTTTCTGGTTGAAATACTTTTGTAACGTGTAGATATAAAAATAAAAATCCTGATGCATGCATCTCCCATCCTGAGACGGGTGCCCGTCGGACGAAGGACACAGTCAGCAATAGCTGAGCCATCCACAAACGGCTACCGGTAGCCGTCACAGACGTGCCGTCCCAGCAGAAGCCTAAACGGAGAGAACTCTTTTCCTCCGGCCCTCCAGCACTGGCTGGGGCAATGGATCTGCCGGGGCCCCACAGTGGCAGCCAACCGGTTGGGTAATAAACTCCACACACGCTGACATGTTTCAGTCGTCCGACGAGCACTCGTCGCACCCCCCCCCCCCCCCTTCTTATTTTTGGCAGTGTAGCTATCGCTGGAAGAGGTAACGAAAAGAGGGCAACGCGAGGAGACACGCAAAAAAAAAAAAAAAAAAAAAAAGAACAAACCACAAGGGTAGCCCCACCCAAAAGAGGGCACCTACAGCCACACCTGCGGTCTACAAAAGATCTCCGACCCACGCTTCCAGCGACGGGCAAAAGATAGGAAGCCCGTAGTTATAAGCAATGCATGCATCAGAATTCCCCCCATCCACAAAGTCGACTCAGTAGATAATGTATTAAAATAAGTTCGGGCGGAGGTCAAACATGGAGAGGCCCAGCAACGGCATCACGATGTTTGACCTTAGCACCTCGCAGAAACCAAACGGGAGAAAGCACCTTCTCTCCCGGCCTTGCAGCACTGGCTGAGGTAAGGATCTCGCGAGTACTTAAGCTTCCATACCCTTCTTCCCTCCCCCCCCCTGAACTCACTTTGACGAAAATTTTTTGATATTAAAAACCGAGAGTGATGTAAAAACTGCGGGTTAAGGTTTTTAGTCGGTAAGAGTCCGACACTGTCTGGGCCTCCCTTCCCAGTCGTCCATGATGGATTTTCCTTAAACCGCAGTCTTTATATCAAAAAATTATTTAAAGTAAACAAAAGCAAGGACTCTCGTCTTTGGCCCTTCAGGCGACTCCCCCCCTAAAAAAAAAAAAAAAAACCTAACCTAACCTAACCTAACCTAACCTAACCTAACCTAACCTAACCTAACCTAACCTAACCTAACCTAACCTAACCTAAGCCCAGGATGAGACAGAAACAGGAGAGGAAGTGATAGAAAGGGTCAGGAAGGCGGCGAAAGAAAAGGGGGGAATTCAGATTGATCGTATAAAAAAGGGGAAAGATAGGAAGGTGATCCTCAGCTGCAAGACAAAGGAGATGAGGAGAGGGATGAGAGAGAGCTTGCAGAGGGAGGGAGTTGGTCTCCGGGTCGAGGACGTGGAGAACAAGGACCCCCTTCTGATGCTCAGGGACGTGCTGCAGTGCAACACCGACGAGGAGATCCTCGAGTCCCTGAGGAATCAGAACGGGGATATCTTCAGCGGACTCGACCAGGAGAGCAACAGGATGACTGTCAAGTACAGGAAAAGGGCGCGCAACCCGCACCTGACGCACGTGGTCCTCACGGTTTCCCCGCAGATCTGGGGAAGGGCCCTGGATAAGTCGGTGGTCCACCTGGACAGAGGGTTAGAGTAGAGGACCAATCTCCTCTGGTCCAATGCTCTGTATGCCTAGGGTATGGCCACAGCGGCAAGTTCTGCAAAGAGACCACCGCAAAGTGTGGCCACTGCGGGGGATCACACATGCGAGGGCAGTGCGAGCAAAAAGCGGCCGGCATGCCGCCCACTTGCATAAACTGCAGCAAGTCAGGCGCCAGAAACGTGGAGCACGACGCCTTCGATTCGGGGTGCACAGTCAGGCGGAAATGGGACGCCATAGCGAGAGCCAAGGTGGCGTACTGCTGAGGGCACCCCTAGTATAAACCCAACAGCAAACAACAGGCATGGAAAACGAGGGCTCCTGGTGCTGCAAGCCAATCTTCAACGTCAGAACTTAGCCACTAGCGAACTATTACTAGAAGCGGCGAAGAGAAAGGCAGCCATCGCCATGGTCCAGGAGCCCTACGTTGGGGGTGTAGGAAGGATGAGAGGTGGAGGACCTGCAAGGGTGTACCAGAGCGCCTCAGACGAGGAGGGCCCAGTCAAGGCCGCCATAGTCATTTTCGACGCAGACCTTGACGTGGAGCAAGATCCGGAACTTACGACCAATAACATCGTGGTTGTAAGGATCCGATCAGGCGACTGGTGCATCACTGCGGTGTCCCTCTACTTCGAACCAACCGCCCCCCTTGATCCATACCTAGCCCACCTAGTAAAAATTCGGGACAAGTTGGGAACTAGGGGAATGCTATTAGCGGGCGACGCCAACGCAAAGAGTGTCTGGTGGGGAAGCGCGCACACCGACTGGAGAGGCCAGGAGCTGGTAGGACTCCTTCACGAGCTGAAACTGCACATTCTCAACATAGGCAGCACACCCACCTTTGAGGTGGAGAGGCAAGGAAGGACCTGCACCAGCATAGTCGACGTGACGGCGTGCTCGGCGGACCTTCTCCCCAAGGTATCAGACTGGCGAGTGGACAGGGAAGTGACAGGGTCGGACCACAACGCTATTCTCTTTCAGCTGGATATGGAAAAAGGCGCATGCAGAACCACAGAACGGACTACACGCATTTACAATACAAAAAAGGCTAGATGGGATGAGTTTGATGACAAACTCTCCCATCTCCTGACACAGCACGACATAGACGCAGATAACATATACGCACTGACAGACAAAAGACAACTAGAGGACACAGTAAATGCGTGTACAGAACAAATGACGCAGGCATGCGCCCGGCACATACCACTGAAGAGCAAGAACCAAAAGCTCACTTTCCCATGGTGGTCCGACGAACTGTACCAAATGAAGAAGCTAGTCCAAACCAAGAGGAGAAGAATCCGATGCGCGGCGCCGGTCCGAAGACAGAAAGTGGTGCAGGAGTACCTACAAGAAAAAGAAAACTACGAGAATGCGGCCAAGATGGCACAAACACGCAGCTGGAAGGAGTTCTGCCAGAAACAGGATAAGGAAACAGTCTGGGATGGCATCTACAGAGTCCTTAAGACAACTGAAAGAAGGGCAGAGGACCTACCGCTAAGCAAGGAGGGAAGAGTCCTGGGATTGGAGGAGTCAGCGGAATGGATCGCGGAAAGGTTTTACCCAGAAGACGACAAACAGGAGGATGGAGCTGAACATCGCGAGACACGCAAGAAGGCACTCGAAGTAAATAACCCGGATCATGCTGAGATACATGACCCGGTGTTTACAGCAGGAGAAATGATGTCCGCGACAAACAGCTTCAACCCCAAAAAGGCCCCGGGCGAGGACGGCTTCACGGCGGATATATGTCAACGCGCAATCAAAAATCACCCCAGCGTCTTCCTTGCTGTCATGAACAAATGCCTCGAGTTGGGCCACTTCCCGACAGCATGGAAGAAAGCGGTGGTGGTGATTTTGAGAAAGCCAGGAAAAACCTCTCGAAGGCTCTTGCCGGTCCTGGGTAAAATCTTCGAAAAGATGGTGATGACCAGACTGCGGCACCACCTGGTCCCGAGACTCAGCCCGAACCAGTACGGGTTCATGCCACAGCGCAGCACCGAGGACTCCCTCTACGTCCTAATGCAACATATTAAAGCCAAACTTGAACCGTCAGAGTTACCATTTTAGGCCCAGTCTACTGCTCTGCTGATGTAGTATTCTCCTTTGGGGGCCCTCGGAACACTTGAGGACCTCCCAGCATGGGACCTTTCTCAGCAGGTGGTGGGGCTCCCGACCCACCACCCGCAGGTTCCTGTTATGGCGGCAGCATTCGACCAGCGAATGCTCTGCGTCGCCTCCCTAGTCTTCTGCGACGCTGAGGGAGCGAGTCTGCATCGTCCTCGCGTGTCCTCTCTGCAGCTTCCTTCTGCTTCATTACAGCGGAGCCAAAGGTGGCTGCTGCCGCCCAAGCCTCCTCACTGCCAACCATGGCCCTGACGAGGCCGGGCAGTGAGAGGTCTCCTCCTACAGCTGCAGATAGGACAGCGCGAGGCCCCGCCCACGCAGGGCACTCTTCCAGAGTATGTTGAGCCGTATCCACGGCTCTGCTATCACAATGGTGGCAGGCTGTCGATGGCTCCCTACTCACCACCTCACACAGGTACTTTCCAAAGCAGCCATGCCCCGTAAGGACCTGCGTGAGGTGGAAAGTGAGCGCTCCATGTTTGCGTTCGACCCATTCTTTTAGAACAGGTCGAATAGCAGCCACCAGGTCCCGGCTAGCTCCCGGGATCTCCAATCGCTCTGACCACTTCTGGTACAGAGTGTTACGCGCCTCCTCACGCCACTGATGGACCTCTTGAGGGGCTGGCCAGTTGTTTTCCCTCCTGGCTGTTATAACCCGCCAGTAGACGCCGGACTGGGTCTCCGCTTCAAGGTCCCAAGGCGGGCTTCCACTGAGCAGGCAGGCTCCTGCATGTGAGACCGTGCGGTACGCCCGGGCCACCCTGAGAGCTATGGCCCGCTGCGGTCGCCGCAATAGGGCCACCGTTCCAGGTCTCAGGGTATTCGCCCATATCGGGGCCCCGTACAGCGCCATGGAGCGCACTACACCTGTGTAAAGCCGCCTACAGGCTCCTCCTGGCCCACCCAGATTAGGGAGGATCCGCCCGAGTGCTCCAGCAGCAGCCATCAGTTTTGGAGCCAGGCGCCGAAAGTGCTCCTCGAACTTCCATCTGCCGTCTAAGACGAGTCCAAGGTACTTCATCGTCGACCCGACGGCAATGGAAGTTCCTCCCACAGTTATTTCCGAGCCTTGTGGAGGTTTGTTACGAGGTCCGTGGAACACCAGGGCCTCAGACTTGTGCAAGGCCACCTCTAAGCCCAGTGCTCGTATTCTTTGGACCACGTACGCGACCCCTGCTGTGGCTAGGTACGCGGCCTCTCTATGCGTCCTGCCGCGGGCCGACACCAGGGTATCGTCAGCGTAGCAGGTTAAGCTAACCCCCGGCATAGTGGCCCCACGCAGGACCCAGTCATAGCCGATGTTCCACAGGAGCGGACCCAATACTGACCCCTGCGGAACACCACACGACATTTCCCTTCTCTTCCAGCCATTGGCGGTAGGAAATATCACAGCGCGCCCGGCAAAGTAATCCGCCACTAGGTTTTGTAAGTAGGGAGGCACGCTGTGATACTTTAATGCCGCCTTTATTGTTTCCCAGGGTAGGGTGTTGAAGGCATTGGAGATGTCGAGTGACACGGACATCACCACCCCACCCCGTGAAACCTCCTCTTCCGCGAACTCCCTGACTCGCGCGATTGCGTCCAACGTGGACCGAAGTGGGCGAAATCCGAACTGGCTGTCGCTTAGGCCCGGTTGCATACACCTGGTGAGACGAGAGGCTATAATTCGCTCAAAAAGCTTACTCATCTCGTCAAGCAACACAATGGGACGATAGGCCGATGGCTGATCGGGCGGGCGTCCATCCTTTTGGAGCAGCACCAATTTTCCCGTTTTCCACCGTTCTGGAAATCGCCCGAAAGTCAAACACGCATTGAAGAGGGTTCTGACTCTCGTCTCCCACTCACTGATGGCGATTACCACCACACGTCCTGGTACACCGTCTGGCCCAGGGGCCGTCTTTTTCGAGCGGAGTTTGAGAACAGCCGCCCTGAGTTCTGCTTCCGTCACAGGAGGGACATCGCTCACTGTTTCTGGGGGCCTTGAATCGGGCACCATTGCTGGCGGCACAAACTGATCTCTCTGTGGGAACAGAGCACCCACAACCCTCTCCAAGAGGTCCGGCTGAAGACTACTAGTTAGCGGAGGCGTCCAGGGTCGGAGCTTTTGCCTCACAGCTCGATACGGCCTGCCCCAGGGATCCCTATTGAGTGTTTCCAGCCACTCCTCCCACGCCGCCTCCTTGGCTTGTGCAATGGCCGTTTGCAGGGATGTACGAGCAGCCCTGTAAGCATCATACAGGACATCTTCTTCTGCTTGGACTCGAATGCGCCTTCTCCTGTACCTAGTGTACTGGCGACGCGCGGCCACACAGGCGCTCCGCAGCTGCTGGAGCTCTGGTCGCCACCAGTATACCTGACGTTTCGGTGCGACAGGCTTAGCCCTCGGCATTGCTGCATCGCACACGCGAGTCAGGGCTGCACTAAGTTGTTCAGTCTCACGCTCGACTTCTGTCGTTTCCGCTAGCTCAGCACTAACTCCCCAGGACTCAACAATCGCAGCCTCTTTTGCGAGCTCATTGTCCATTTTCGCCACTCTCCACCTCGAGCTGGCCTCTCCTTCGGGCCTAATTGCTCTCACATTGGCAGGGACTGATACTATATCGAACTTAATATATCGATGGTCCGATAACGTTTCGACGTCTACGTCTACCCTCCAATTTCTAACACGATGGACTAAGGTGTTAGACGCAAACGTTACGTCTATTATGGACTCGCCTTGCTGCCTTACGCATGTGCTCTCCGACCCAGTATTCATAACTTTTAGCCCAAGCACAATGGCCCACTCTTCTAGCACCTCACCCCGGACGTCTGTCACTGGAGATCCCCACGCCTTGGATTTAGCATTGAAATCTCCAGCAACAATAACGGGGATGGTGTTAAGCTGTCCAACCAGAGCACCGACATCCGTGATCATCTGTTCGAAGTCAGCGAGAGAGCGATTAGGTGAGAAATATACTCCGACAAAGGCTATTCCGCCTATAACAGCCAGTACGAAACCCTGACCTCTTATGGTTTTCTCGAATGTTCCTGTCATAGCGGGGGCTATGACGGCAACAGTTTTGTCAACGTCCGAGACCCAGTCATTCCTGTTGGGAACAAAGTAGGGTTCCGAGACCACAGCTACTCCTATTTGCCACTGCGCCATCGATTGGACCAACAGATCCTGGGCATTGGCGCAGTGGTTGATGTTCGCCTGTAAGCATGACAGTGCCATTTTATTTTGGAGTTTCCACAGACCCCTCATCAGCTAGTTGCTGGGAAGACGGGCTGGCTACCGGGCCAGGTACAGACTTCTTTCCTCTTCTTGTCTTGGTACGTGCCTTATCGCTCTGACAAATTTTGGCGCCGATACGGTGACCCGCCGGTTTTCCACTAGCCACGCATATAGCACACTGCGCTTCGCCAGTGCATTCTTGGGCTTTGTGGCCCGTGATACCGCAATTATAGCAGAGGCTGCTGCGGTCTACATTACTGTCACACTTTGCTGCGACGTGGCCCGTTTCCAGGCATTTATAACAGCGTATCGGCTTTGTCTCTAGCAGCACAACTCGAGCAGAGATCCAACCCACTAAGAGGCGGCCAGATTCTAGGATCTTCTTAGCTGTAACCACCGGGCATTTGAGCCATAGTGATCCGGAGCCTGCTTGCCCATGCGTAATTGTGCCAGATCGTATTGCATCCACAGGGCAGCCTCCTTCCGCCGCAACGGCTGTCACAACTTCTTCGGCCGTTACGGAGTCATCTAGCCCTGTGACTCTTATTTCGGCGCATTTAGTTGGCCGCCCAACATGGGCTTCAGCACCAATGACTTCGCGGAGCTTTTTAGCTAGCTCATCTGCTGATTTTTCCGCATTTTCTGTGCCCGGCGGTAGCTCCAGCTTTCGGGCAAACCTAACCTAACCTAACCTAACCTAACCTAACCTAACCTTTTTTTTTTTTTTTTTTTGTTGACCCAGGGGAAATCCGTTATGGATCCCACCCGGCCCGGGAGAAGCCGAGTGGGTATGTCCGACTCGCACGGACTAAAACCCCTGGGGTGTTCCACCGCTCGCTCATGGACGGGGTTTCGGGAACGCGACTGCCAACTTCCGATACCCCGTCAGCGTTGCCTTTTAAGGCCCATTCTGTGGTGCTGCTCAAGCATTATCCTCCGCTGAAGGCACCTCGGAACACTTGAGGGCCTTCCAGCTCGAAACCTCTTCAGGCGGGTGATGGAGCTCCCGATCTATCACCCGCAGGTTCCCGTTAAGGCGGCAGCACCCTGGCTGCGAAGGCTCTTTGCCGCCTTCTTGGCCTTCTGCGGCGTTGAGGAAGCGAGTTTGCGTCGTCCTCACGCATTCTTTCCGCAGCCTCCTTTTGTGTCATCACAGTGACACTGAAGTTGGCTACTGCCACCCACGCTTCCTCACTCTCAGTCATTTGGCGTATTAGTGCCGGCAGTGAGATATCTCCTCCAACAACCGCGGACAGGTCAGCGCGAGGCTCCGCCCACGCAGGGCACTCTTCGCGCGTGTGTTGGGCCGTGTCCACGGCCATCCTGTCACAGTGGTGACACGTTGTATTTGGCTCCCGTCCCACCACCTCACACAGATACCAGCCGAAGCAACCGTGCCCCGTCAGAAGCTGTGAGAGGTGGAAGGAGGGTGCGCCATGCTTGCGTTCGACCCATTTTTTTAGAACGGGCCGAATAGCGGCCACTAGATCCCGGCTAGCACCCGGGATCTCAAGTCGTTCCGTCCATTTTTGATAAAGAGCGTCGTGCGCTTCTTCCCTCCATTTGCGCACCTCTCGAGGTGCAGGCCAGTTCTCTTCTGCCCTTGCTCTCTTAAGTCGCCAATATACGCTGGATTGGACCTCAGCTTCGAGGTCCCAAGGCGGGCTCCCAGCCAGCAGACAGGCTCCTACATGCGAGACGGTGCGGTACGCTCGAGCCACCCTGAGAGCTATGGCCCGCTGCGGCCGCCGTAATAGGGCCTCGTTTCGGGCTCTCAGGGTAACCGCCCATATCGGAGCCCCGTAAAGCGCCATAGAGCGCACCACACTTACGTAAAGCCGCCTGCAGGCTCCCTTTGGCCCCCCCAGATTCGGGAGTATTCGCCCGAGAGCTCCAGCGGTAGCCATCAGCTTGGGAGCCAACCGCCGAAAGTGTTCCTCAAACTTCCACCTGCCATCGAGCACGAGTCCCAGGTACTTCATCGTTGACCCGACGGCAATGGAAGTTCCCCCTACGGTGATTTCTGAGCCTTGTGGTGGTTTGTTGCGAGGCCCATGAAAGACCAGTGCCTCCGATTTGTGTAAGGCCACCTCAAGGCCCAGTGCTCGTATTCTGTGAACCACGTATGCGACCCCTGCCGTAGCTAAGTATGCGGCCTCCCTGTGGGTCCTACCGCGGGCCGACACCAGGGTATCATCAGCGTAGCATGTGACGCTGACTCCCGGCATAGTGGCCCCGCGTAGGACCCAGTCATAGCCGATGTTCCACAGGAGCGGACCAAGAACTGAGCCCTGTGGAACACCGCACGACATTTCCCTTCTCCCCCAGCCGTTAGCAGTTGGAAATATCACAGAGCGCCCGGCAAAGTAATCCGCCACTAGGTTTTGCAAGTATTCGGGCACGTTGTGATATTTTAGGGCCGCCTTAATTGTTTCCCAGGGTAGGGTGTTAAATGCGTTGGAGATGTCGAGCGATACAGACATTACCACCCCACCCCGTGATATTTCCTCTTGCGCAAAATCTCTGACCCGCGCGATCGCGTCCAGTGTAGACCGAAGCGGACGAAATCCATACTGGCAATCGCTGAGCCCTGGTTGCATGCTCCTGGTGAGACGAGAGGCTATTATGCGCTCAAAAAGTTTGCTCATCTCATCGAGTAACACGATGGGGCGATAGGCCGACGGCTGATCGGGCGGGCGGCCATCCTTTCGGAGCAGCACAAGTTTTCCCGTTTTCCACCGTTCGGGAAATCGCCCAAGTGTCAAGCACGCAGTATAGAGAGCTCTAACTCTTTCCTCCCACTCGCTAAGTGCGATCACCAAAGCACTTCCTGGTATGCCATCCGGCCCGGGGGCAGTTTTCTTTGAGCGAAGTTTGAGAATAGCCACCCTAAGTTCCGCCTCTGTAACTGGAGGTACTTCTCTCACCACTTCTGGTGGTAGCCTTGTAATGGGCGCCATCGCTGGCGGAACAAACTCGTCCCTCTGTGGGAATAGAGCTCCTACGACTCGCTCCAAGAGGTCCGGCTTGAGACTACTTGTTAGTGGGGGTGTCCAAGGTCGGAGTTTCTGCCGCACGGCCCGATACGGCCTTCCCCAGGGATCTCTATTTAGTGTCTCGAGCCATTCCTCCCACGCCGCCTCCTTGGCTTGTGCAATAGCCGTCTGCAAGGATGTACGAGCAGCCCTATAGTTATCGTACAGGGTAATCTCATCGGCTTCATTTCGAATACGCCTTCTTCTGTATCTGGTATACTGACGACGCGCAGCCACGCAGGCGTTCCGCAGTTGTCGGAGTTCTGGTCGCCACCAGTATACCTGTTGCTTCGGAATGAAGGGTTTCGCTCTTGGCATTGCAACATCGCAAACGCGAATAAGAGCAGCGTCAAGATTTTCGACTTCATGGTCTACTTGCTCTATCACTTGGCCGGCAGCTACTCCCCACGACTCAACAATTGCTGCCTCTTTTGCAAGCTGCCGATCTAGCTTTCTAAGCACCCATTTAGGCCTGTCTCCTGCTCTAGGTAGGTTTTGTCTGTTCGGTATGGCAGTGGGAGTGGAGAGGTCAAACCGAATATACCGGTGATCGGACAGCGTCTCCACGTCTACTTCTACCCTCCAGTTTATAATAGAGCGAACAAAGGTATTGGATGCAAATGTTATGTCTACAATAGATTCGCCCTGTTGCCTTACGCATGTACTTTCCGCACCAGTGTTGACGACATTTAGTCCAAGAGATACTGCCCACTCTTCTAGGACGTCCCCCCGCACGTCTGTAATGGGAGAACCCCAAGCTGCAGATTTCGCATTAAAATCTCCAGCGATAATAACTGGGGTGGGGTTCACCTGCCCAACTAGAGCTCCAATTTCGGCAAGCATTGCTTCGAAAATAGCCAAGGTGTTATTTGGCGAGGAGTATACGCCGATTATGACTACACCTCCTACTACCGCAAGCACGAACCCACGACCTTTTACGGTATTTTCAAAGGGCGGAGCACCAGCTACAGCGGGGACTATAATTGCCACTGTTTTGTCATGGTCAGAAACCCAGTCGTCTCGATTGGGAACGAAGTATGGCTCTGAAACGACAGCCACGCCTATATGCCACTCTGCCATGGTTTGGACCAAAAGATCTTGGGCCCTGGCACAGTGGTTGATATTCGCCTGAAGACATGAAAGCGCCATATTATTATGCGATGTCCATTGATCCCTCTGCAGCTGATTGCTGTGAAGATGGGCCAGCTACCGGGCTAGGTCCTGTCTTCTTTCCTCCTCTTGTGGCAGGACGTACCTTACCGTTCTGACATCCTTTGGCACCAATACGGTGCCCTGCCGGTTTACCAGCTGCCGTGCATATAACACACTTTGCTTCGGCGGTGCATTCTCGGGCTTTGTGGCCTGCAATACCGCAATTATAGCACAGGCAGCTGCGATCTACACCTCTATCGCATTTTGCCGCAACGTGGCCTGTTTCCAGGCATTTATAGCAGCGCAGCGGTTTGGCCTCCAGCAGCACCACTCGCGCAGAGACCCAACCTACTTTAATCCGGCCGGATTCTAAGATTTTCTTAGCGGCTGCTACTGGGCAGCTAACCCATAGTGATCCCGAACCACTTTGCCCCTGTGAGATTATGCCAGATCTTATGGCATCCTCTGGACAGCCTCCTTCCATTGAAATAGCTGTCACAACTTCTTCGACAGTAACGGAGTCGTCTAGTCCTGTAACTCGAAGTTCGGCACATTTCGTAGGCCGTTGGACTTTGACTTCAGCGCCAATGACTCCGCGAAGTTTTTCAACCAGCTGGTCCGCTGTGGCCACGGCATTTTCTGTCTCCGGAGGCAGCTCTAACATTCGCGCCCCAGTGGCTGCTGTTTTGAAATTAAAGCCAGCGATTCCGAACTCCTCTAATTTGATGTTTTTTCTCGCCTCAGCCAGGACATTTTCGTATTTGGTCCCTTTTTCGATTGCCTCCGGTTTTAGTGTCAGCGTGATGGCAACCGTACGCGGAGGATTAAGTTTCCTCTTTTTCTTTTGTTGGCGGCTCGTCTTTGGAGCGCTGACCTCTTTGAGCTCGCTGGTTGTTTTATTTGCCCCCTTGTTTTTGGCTTTACTGCCCACTACTGCATTCCAGTTTTGCTTTACTGGGGCAGCGTCCACTTTTGTAGGTAGAGTTGGAGTTCCCTGTCTGGCCGCGGCCGCTTCTTGGGCTGCCAGGCTGGCTCGTTTGCTCTTCTTGCCTTTTTGAGTTTTCTTCTGCTGTTCTCCAGCAAGAGCAGGGTCCGCGACTGATGAAGTTTTTGCTGCAGGCTGGGCCGTCGAGGAGGAAGGACCTCGATTGCCCAATACAGTTGAGGCAGCTGCTTCGTTCCTGCGATCGGATGCTAATGGAGGTCTCAGACGAGCTTCCGGCAGCAAACGAGATTCTATGCCTTCCATTCGGGCATTTAGCATGTTGCTAAACTGGTCGCGGTTTGAACGCGAAACCTCCTCGATAAGCCGACGAATGTCATTTTCAGCTAATGAAGATGGCTGATTTCGCATCTCTTCAACTTGTTTCCGCAGTTCAATCAACTGCCAGGATAGTCGCGCATTAGCTGCCTCCAGACGGGCGACTTCTTCGTTTGCAGTGCGGGACCTAACTTCCGCAAAAGCCGCTCCGATTTTCTCCACTGATGCCTTAAGGTCTCTCTGATGTGTACCTTTTAGGTGGCCCGACGTGTTGGTGACATGTATAATTGTGCTCAGAGCATTTTGTACATCTTCGCCAAGGGCAGCCAGTGTTTTCTCGTCAGGATGAGTGAGAGTAGGCACTTGCCGACTCATTACGCGCTCCGCTCTTTCTCGGGCCACAGATTCTGCCAGCGCATTAGACGCTGCCAAATCTTCCTGTGCCTGGAGCTGTCTGTCTCGTTCTTTTTCAGTATTGACCTCCTTCAAAAATGCTCCAAAGCCTATGTATCGGCCTGATGTTGGCGGCCGGCCTCTGCCCCTTTTGGGGGTCCGCTTCTGTGGTTCGCCTTTTGAGGTGGCGCCTTCACTGAGAGTTGCAAAGTCGCTCTCTGAGCCGGAAGATAATTCAGGCTCAGCAGCCGGTCTTTTTTCTCCTTTCCTGCTCCAGAATTTTCCATCAAGTTCTTTTCCTTTGGAGCTCACAGTCTTCATACTGCATTCTGAAGAGTCTGACTCCGAGAGCCGATGTATTCTGACAACTGGCTGCATCTTTGGAGAATTTACTTCAAGCTCATCATTTGGAGTGCCCGGTATTCTATGGGCTTCACTGCTAGAGCCTTCTCCTTCTTCTCTTCTTGCCTCCTCTTGGGGCTGGCCCTGAAAAGGGCTATTTTCTTGGTGGCCCTCAAAAGGGCCGTTTTGTTTTGTTTTTTTTATCGTTATTAGCCATATAATTCCCACGAGTATAGGACGAATTTTAACGCTAGCGGGTGACGCCTATTCCGACTAGCGGGCTTATACTCTAGAGGTCGCCCGGTATCTAGAGGTTTTAACGACTTCGCTGTCGGGTGTTAAAGAGTTTTCCTTCTCGCGGGCCGGCCAATTAAGGCAAGCCCTCCGCTCCGCAAAAACTTCCCGTACCCCATATCGCCACTGATGGGGGTCATTGGAAAGTATTGCGGGTTGCGGGATTCAAGGAAAGCTGGCGTGAGCTCTCCTAGGTAGTCGTTAGACTACCACGCGTTTTAGGCATTAAACCTACCATCACGACGGCAATGTAACCCTCATTCATCCCGTTTATTCATCACGCTCTTTCAACCAACCTTTCAAATATACCCTTTCAAAGCCGACACATTTCGCGCGCTAGGAACTGGACTCCCACCAGCCACGCATCCCTTCGGCACGATCCGCTCACCTTGAGATTGGGGATTTATTAGAGTGGGTTTCTCCACGCAGCGCTATTCTCAATGAGCAGCGCCCCCGGCCCGCTCAGTGCAGGTTACGGGTTGCCCGACGAGAGGCCGAAGCCCATCCAGCAGTCACATGATCGTGACTCCCAGACTCGCCGCACCACAAGCCTTAAAGGCCCGCCACCCCACGCCGCAAAAACGGCTGCTGCAAAAATGCCGCCACTGTGACTGGTAGTTAGCAGAGGGAGAATAGCAAACGCGCAACTGAGCGGCTATCCTCCCCCTCCCAGGGTGCACCACGAGGAGGTCTACCAGCCCTGCACCCCAACCTAACCTAACCTAACCTAACCTAACCTAACCTAACCTAACCTAACCTAACCTAACCTTTTTTTTTTTTTTTTGTTGGCCCAGAGAAATGCTTTACGCATACCGATACGTAACATGAGGCCCCCGAGGTGGAGCCAGATATTACGCATTGGTTATGTGGGACTCTCCGGTCTGCACCGGCCTACCCACTAAAACTCTGGGATGCTGCCTTCTCCGTGCCTTAATGGTGATGCAACGGGATCGCGAGCCTGTCACCGCGACACCACCAGCACTGTCGCCCTAGGGCGAACCCTCTCCGCAAAACGAGCACGCTGTAGCATGACCAGCGTGCTCTCCGCCACTGGCTTCCCTTAACCTCGAGGAAGCCGGGACCGGTGTTTCGGTCCCACCCGCATGGCACCAGGAGGACAAACGCCCCTACCCCGGCACCCGTGTAGTGGGGATGCCTTCCGGGAGAACGTCCCTTCCAGCCATACCACCACTACACTCCGCCCCCAATCAGACGTGGAATCTGCCTAGGCAGAGTCACGCTGATGGGTCTCCGGGTGGTTGGGCTAGCCTCCAAGAGCGGGTCACCGGCCGTCTGCCTATCCGCGTCCCTTCATCGGCAACACCAAAAGTGGGAGCAAAGGCTAGTAAGCTAACCTAAGCCCATCCCAAATGCTGCCCATAACTAGCAAAGTCTGGTCTAGGCGAGGCGGGTACCTAAGAGTGCAAACCAAGACAATGATAGTTATCTGCAACATCCAGGATACTTCAACCACCCTCCGTCCTGTGGCTGAGTTTTTGCGATGAGTTGGCACCCCATAGTACCAACCCATGGCCCCAGCCTTAAGTACTGCTCTTTTCCGCGAGTCCAGGCCATGGTACCCCTCCCGCCCGGAGGAGGAGGTCCGTCCCGCCATCTTCCGCCACCGTACCTGGTTCGGGAACTGCAGTACATAAGGCCGTCCTCAGCCTCCCCCCCCCCCAGCGCCCACCCCACTAATCTACTCTGTTTCCAGAGAGCTCGTGGAGGGACTGACAGGATATTGGCAGCAACGGTAGGCAATACCAACCGATATTACCTACCGTTGCCCCCAGGGAACCTTTTTTTTTTTTTTTTTTTTTTTTTGACGATGTGAAAATGCATTATGCATACCCTCCGGCCCGGGGGAGGCCGTTTGGAGGGTTATGTGGGACTCTCTCCTCCAGCCGCCATCCGAATGATGGTGACGGGAGGAGCATACCCACTAAAAACACACCGGCGTTACCCGCTCTGCCGTTATCGGGGGACGCCATGGGATCATAATTATTCTACCAGGACGTCCCCCCGGCTGCCCCGGCATTATACCGGGGGCACCCTCGCGCCAAAGGAGGGAAGGGTCGGCAACGCGGCGACCCCTCCCCCAGACGTGTAAGGCCTTATATTGTGGGTCCCCTTCCCACCGGCCCTACTGGGGGAGTAGACGGTTGATATACTGTAACCGCCTTCTCCCCACCCGTCTGCGCCGGAGTGGGTGCGCATTGGCATTTTCTTCGCGCACTCTCTCCGCATCCTCCTTCTGCGACATGACCTTGTCGCAGAACTCTATTACAGCCTCCCATGATCTCTCGCTGCTGAGCATACATTTTACCACGCTATGCAGAGAGAGATCGTCCGTCCCCAGAATATTCCTCAGGTGAGAGCGCTCTACGGCCCAGCTTGTACACTCTTCTAGTGTGTGCTGGGCCGTATCGTCCTCTTCGCCGCAGTGATGGCAGCGTGTTGTGGGCTCCCTCCCGATTCGGTGCAGGTAATGACCAAAGCACCCATGTCCGGTCATTACCTGCACCAATCTGTAATCAAGGCTCCCCTCCTTGCGGTTGAGCCAATCCTCAAAATAGGGGAGGAGCGCCCCTATTGTGCGAGTGCCATAGGGGGAATCTTCCAGTGAGTGTTTCCACCGGTCTCTCTCCCGCTCCACTGCCATTCGTTGCCTAGCAGCTACCTCTTGTGGGGCCAGACGTTCGTTGGCATTGGTCCTGGCCTCCACCCTCTGTTTGTAGCGCTCCGCCAGCAAATTCGCGTCAATCTCCCACGGTAAAGTACCGGCAAGGGCGCAGGCAACCGCAAATGAGACAGTTTTATAGCATCGGCTCATTCTTTGTGCCATTACCCTCTGTGGCCTTCTGAGCAGGGCCTTTTGTCCGACAGTCTTTCTGCCCATATCGGCGCCCCATATGTCGCCATACTCCTAATAACGTTGGCGAAGAGGCGTCGACATGAGGCTTTAGGGCCTCCCACATTCGGAAGGAGGCGGCCCAGCGCTGCCGCAGCGCTGATGAGGCGGGGAGCAAGCTTTTTAAAATGCTCCCCGAAATCCCACTTGCGGTCCAGAATCAGGCCCAGGTATTTGATGTGGGCCTTTACCTTGACCACCTCATTCCCTATAGGGATATTATCATCAGCGCGCAAGCGCCAGCCCCTCCCTCCGAAGACCACCGCGTCGGTTTTGGAGACCGCTACTTTCAAACCTAACAAGCTTATTCTATCAATGGTCATCTCCGTTGCCACCGCCGCCCTCCTCAGAGTTTCTCCATACTCTTTCCCCCTCACGGCCACCATCGTGTCGTCCGCGTAACAGATGATGACCATTTGGGGGAGTTGAGCTCCACGGATCGCCCAATCGAAGCCGATGTTCCAAAGCAGGGGTCCCAGCACCGACCCTTGTGGAACACCGCACTCCATTTTCCGCACCTGGCGACCCGCAGCTCCTTCATAGAGCACTACCCTGTCATTGAGATAGTGCCCCACGATTGCCCTCAAGTAGGGAGGCACCTTGTGATGCTTAAGTGCCTCCCTAATGACTTCATATGGGAGAGAGCCAAAAGCGTTAGCAATATCAAGTGATACCGCTATGGTTCCCTCCCCTTTTGCCTTTGCCAAGTCAGCAAAGTCTTTAAGAGTGCCTATTGCGTCAATTGTTGATCGCCCCTCTCTGAACCCGAACTGCCTCTCACTTAAGTTCGGGCCCTTGTCCTCCAGGTGTTTGACGATGCGTCGAGCGATTATTCGCTCGAGCATTTTCCCTACTTCATCTAGGAGGACAATGGGGCGATACCCTGAAGGAGAGTCTGCTGGTCGGCCCTCCTTCCGCAGTAGGCACAGCCTTCCCTCTTTCCATATTTTCGGAAACACTCCCTCCTTGAGGCAGTTATCGAATATTACTCTCAGTTGGGGGCCCAGATGCTTCATGGCCACCGAGATTACTTTCCCCGGAACACCATCTGGGCCAGGGGCCTTCTTGCAGGATTTGAGGCGGATGACTGCCCCGAGGATCTCCCCATCTGTAACTTCCGGAATGTTTCCGTTACCCTCTCGATTACCTTCCACTGGGACTGCCATTACCGGTGGTGTAAAGGCTGGCGCCGCAGGAAAGAGGCCCTCAACCACCCTTGTGAGTATTTCTGGCTCAAGGGACTCCATGGGGGGAGCGTGTTTCATTTTATTCCGCACTATTTTATACGGTCGCCCCCATGGGTCCCTGTCCAGCGTACCTAAAAACTCCTCACGAGCCTCATCTTTTCTTTTGGCTATCGCCAGTGTGAGGGCGTCTTTGGCTGCTCTTAAGTTTCCAAGTAGCAACTCCTCCTCCTCGGCGGTATGTCGCCGGCGCCGGCATCGCGTATATTGCCTCCGTGCGGCATTCGCAGTCGTGCGGAGGGCGGCAATTTCCTCCGTCCACCAGTACACCTGCTTTTTTCCGGGCAGTCGCTTTGCTCTCCTCATTGATGTATCGCAGACTCTCGTTAACGATGCGCGAAAGCGAGCTGCCCGTTCTTCCACCCTCAGATCTGGCGGGGTAGCACACCAGGCCTCGATTAGTGCCGCCTCTTCTGCCAACTCTCTATCTAGGCCAGCCAGCGACCACCTTGGTAATCCACCTCCCATGCGGTGCCTGTCTAGGACAGGCGGTGGGACCCCCAGGGAACCTTTTTTTTTTTTTTTTTTTTTTTTGACGGTGTGAAAATGCATTACGCATACCCTCCGGCCCGGGGAGGCCCTTTGGAGGGTTATGTGGGACTCTCTCCTCCCCTCCATCCGAGTGATGGTGACGGGAGGAGCATACCCACTAAAAACACACCGGCGTTACCCGCTCTGCCGTTATCGGGGGACGCCATGGGATCAAAATTATTCTACCAGGACGTCCCCCCGGCTGCCCCGGCATTATACCGGGGGCACCCTCGCGCCAAAGGAGGGAGGGGTCGGCAACGCAGCGACCCCTCCCCCAGACGTGTAAGGCCTTATTTTGTGGGTCCCCGTCCCACCGGCCCTACTGGGGGAGTAGACGGTTAACATACTGCAACCGCCTTCTCCCCACCCGCCTGCGCCGGAGCGGGTGCGCGTCGGCTCTTTCTTCGCGCTCCCGCTCCGCTTTCTCTTTCTGTGAAATGATTTTTTCACAAAATTCCACGACCGCTTCCCATAACCTTTCGCTGCGTAGCATGCGTGACACTAAATTATGCAACGAGAGGTCATCTGTCCTCAGTATGGTCTTGAGGTTGTGACGCTCTTCGGCCCAGCTTGGACATTCCTCTATTGTGTGCCGGGCCGTATCGTCCTCACAATCACAATGGTGACATCTTTGAGTTGGCTCCCTCCCTATTCGGTACAGGTAATGACCAAAACAGCCATGCCCAGTCATTACCTGCACCAGCCTATAGTCCAAAGTTCCCTTCTTCCTATCCAGCCAACCCTCAAGCGATGGGAGGAGTGCCCCTATCGTTTCAGTACCGTAGGGGGACTCCTCCAGCATTCCTTTCCACCTATCTCTTTCCCTCTCAACGGCCGCTCTTCGTCTCGCGGCAACCTCTTGTGGGACCAGGCGTTCATCCTCATTTCTCCTGGCCTCCACCCTCAGTCTATGCCGCTCTGCCAGCAACCTGGCATCTAGTTCCCAAGGCAGGGTGCCGGCGAGAGCACAGGCAGCTGCGAACGAGACTGTCCTGAAGCACCTGCTGATCCTTTGGGCTATCACTCGCTGTGGCCTTCGGAGTAATGCCTTCGTATTTTCATTGAGCCTCTCTGCCCAAATCGGCGCCCCATATGTTGCCATGCTTCTGACAACATTTGCGAAAAGGCGTCGACATGGGGCTCGAGGGCCACCCACATTTGGGAGAAGGCGACCTAAAGCCGCCGCAGTGCCAACGAGTCGAGGAGCCAGTTGTTTGAAGTGCTCCTCGAAATTCCACCTCCGGTCCAGAATCAGGCCCAAGTATTTTATATGGGCCTTCACCTGGACCTCCTTGCCCCCTACGGGGATGGTCTCGCCGGCCCGCAAGCACCAGTCTCGTCCTTTTCCCCCAAAGACCACAGCGTCTGTTTTGTCTATTGACACTTTTAACCCTAGGAGACTAATCCTGCTAGTGGTCAATTCCGTCGCAATTGCCGCCCTTCTCTTTGTCTCTTGATACTCCCTCCCCCTAACGGCCACCATTGTGTCGTCCGCGTAGCAAATGGTGACCATTTGGGGGAGCTGAACCCCACGGATCGCCCAATCGAAGCCGATGTTCCAAAGCAGGGGTCCCAGCACTGACCCCTGTGGAACACCGCACTCCATCCGACGCTTCCGGCGACCAGCCACTCCAACGTAGAGCACTACCCGCTCTGTAAGGTAGTGTCTCACAATTTCCCTCAAATAGGGAGGCACCTTGTGATATCGGAGTGCCTCCCTAATCACCTCATAGGGTAGAGAGCCAAAGGCGTTAGCGATGTCCAGCGACACCGCTATGGCACCCTCCCTTTTTTCCTTGGCAATATCGGCGAATTCTTTTAAGGCGCTGATCGCGTCGATCGTTGACCACCCCTCCCGGAACCCGAACTGTCTCTCGCTTATGTTAGGGCCCGTGCCCTCCAGGTGTTTTAGAATGCGTCGAGCAATTATCCGCTCGAGCATTTTTCCGACTTCGTCCAGGAGGACAATGGGGCGGTAACCTGAAGGGGAGTCTGCTGGTCGACCCTCCTTTCGCAGCAAGCACAGCCTCCCCTCTTTCCAGGGTTTGGGAAAAACCCCGTCCCTCAAGCAGTCATTAAAAAGACCCCGCAGTCGAAGACCCAGATGTTTCATGGCCACTGGTATGACTTTTCCCGGTACTCCATCTGGGCCTGGGGCCTTCCTGCCAGCTCGGAGACGGATTATGGCCCCATGAATTTCAGCGTCCGTTACCTCCGGAACGTTGCCGCCTCTATCTTGTTCCTCTATCGGAACAGCCATCACTGGAGGGGCAAAGGCCGGTGCCTCCGGAAAGAGGCCCTCGACCACCTTCGCAAGGAGTTCCGGCTCGAGCGACTCCATGGGGGGAGCATGCTTCATTTTGTTTCGCACTATTTTATACGGTCGCCCCCATGGGTCCTTATCAAGAGTGCAGATGAACTCCTCGCGAGCTTCATCTTTCCTTTTTGTGATCGCCAGTGTGAGGGCCTCCTTAGCTGCTCTCAGTTCCCCCAGTAGCACCTCCTCCTCCTCGGCAGTATGTCGCCGGCGCCGGCATCTCGTATATTGCCTTCTGGCGGCATTTGCAATCGTGCGGAGGGCAGCAATTTCATCTGTCCACCAATAGGCTTGCTTTTTGCCGGGCAGTCGCTTCGCTCTCCTCATTGCTGCGTCACACACTTTTGTGAGCGATGCGCGAAAGCAAACTGCTCGTTCTTCTGTATTTAAGTCCGGCGGGGCCGTACACCAGGCCTCAATAATTGCTGCCTCTTCAGCCATGTCCCTGTCGAGGCTAGCCAGCGACCACCTTATGAATTCACTCTCCATGCAGCGCCTGGCCTGGACAGGAGGCGGGGTCGCCCGCGATGGGGAGACCCTCATCCGAATATACATGTGATCGGAGAGGGTCTCTACCTCTTCCAGGACACGCCAATCGCCAATTCTATCGGCGATTATAGGGGTTGCCAACGTGATGTCGACAATAGACCCCCCTTGCCAACGCATACACGTATTGGCGTGCCCTTTATTGACGACGGTAAGCCCCATTGCCAGCGCCCAGTCCCTCAGTGATGCCCCTTTCACATCCGTAACAGGGGAGCCCCACGCCGCACTCTTGGCGTTGAGGTCCCCCATTAACAGTACCGGTTTTGGAGCGACCCTCCTCAGTATCCTCGCCAAGTTGTCGAGGTGACTCTCAAAAGCCATGAGCGGCCGGTTGGGGGAGAAGTATGTGCCAATTAACACCATACCCTCCCATTCAGCCGCGACATAACCTGGTCCCCTGTCCAGAACCACCAGAGGGGGGAAGTCTCCGATGGCCGGCACCACCAAGGCCACATCTCCGTTGGTCGACCCTGCCCAGTTCGGCTGAGGAGGGACACACCATGGCTCTGCGACCGCTACCACGCTTACGCCCCACTCCGCCATGACCTGCATTAACAGGTCTTGAGCACGGGCGGAGTGGTTTGCATTAGTTTGAAGGATCTCTAATGGGCGTACTGACATTAGAGATCCATTAAATTGTCCTCAGCGTGGTCGACACCACCATTATTTTGCCCTTGGGTCCGCGCGGGGCCTTGTCTCCCTCTTTTTTGTGGGGGGTTGCACGACTGCCCCCCCATTGTATGTCCAGCTGGTCTTTTGAAATCGTGGCATACTACGCAGAACGGTGCATCCGTGCAGGTCGCCGCCTTATGCCCCGGCTTGCTGCAGCGGAAGCAAAGAATTCCCCTCTCTACCTCCGATGGGCACGTGGTTCTGGTGTGCCCCGTACCCATACATTTGTAGCATCGGATTGGCCGTTGATCTAGGGCCTGTACCGTCGCGTTGGACCAGCCGATGGATAATTTTCCGCCTTCGCATACCTTCTTTGCCGCCACAATAGGGCACCTCACCAAAGTTGATCCGGAACCGTTGTAAGCAACACGGATTGAGCCAACTTTTATCTCCTCTATTGTGCAACCTCCCTTTGTGGCGATTGCCGCCGCTACCTCTTCAGAGGTCGCCGACTCTATTAGGCCTGACACCCTGAGGCCAGCCATTTTTGTAGGCCTATATACCTTGGCCTGGTTGCCGATGAGACCCTCTAATTTTTCACGCAGGGCTTCAGCTGCCCTGCCATTATCCGCGTTCGGGAACTCGATGATCCGCGCTCCATCGGCAGTTTTTCGGATACTCACGCTATTCAGCCCTACTTCAGCTAGTCCGAAAGCCGTCGTAGCCTTTGTTAGAATCGAGGCGTACGACTCCCCAGAGTCCGGCTTCAGGGCTATCACTATTCCGGCCGTGGAGGGGATCACCAATCCACGGCTCCGCGGCTTCGGCGTTGGCGCAGCCCTAGGTGTGGCTTTCGACCTTGGTTGCGATGCCACCGCCGCCGTCTTTTTGGTCTTCTTCTTACCTTTTTTTTTGCTCTCCACTTTACTCCACTTTTCACCTTTTTCTTTAGGGAGTGGCTGCGACATAGACCGTTGCGGTGGAGGCGGCGGTGCTATATCCGGCCGTTCCAACCATCGAGGTGACGAAGCCTGCAACGTCGGTGACAGCGGCGTCGGGCCCACCTGTGGGCTCTTCCTGGGCCTACGCTGCGCCTTAGGGGCGGCATGCGCAGGCGCAGGAACTTCCGGTGATTCCCGCAGACATGTCAATGATTTCTCCACCATTCGGGTTCTCTCTTCGGCTGCCCTTTTGTCCGCTGCCAATGGAGGGCGGGTAATGGGCTCAGGAGGAAGGCGCTGCCTTATGTTATCAAGGCTGGCATTTATCATCTACCCCAGGGAAACCCCCAGGGAACCTAACCTAACCTAACCTAACCTAACCTAACCTTTTTTTTTTTTTTTTTGTTGACCCAGAGAAATGCTTTACGCATACCGATACGTAACATGAGGCCCCCGAGGTGGAGCCAGATATTACGCATTGGTTATGTGGGACTCTCCGGTCTGCACCGGCCTACCCACTAAAACTCTGGGATGCTGCCTTCTCCGTGCCTTAATGGTGATGCAACGGGATCGTGAACCTGTCACCGCTACACCACCAGCACTGTCGCCCTAGGGCGAACCCTCTCCGCAAAACGAGCATGCTGTAGCATGACCAGCGTGCTCTCCGCCACTGGCCTCCCTTAACCTCGAGGAAGCCGGGACCGGTGTTCCGGTCCCACCCACATGGCACCAGGAGGACAAACGCCCCTACCCCGGCACCCGTGTAGTGGGGATGCCTTCCAGGAAAACGTCCCTTCCAGCCATACCACCACTACACTCCGCCCCCAATCAGACGTGGAATCTGCCTAGGCAGAGTCACGCTGATAACCTAACCTAACCTAACCTTTTTTTTTTTTTTTTTTTTTTTTTTTTTTTTTTTTTTTTTTTTTTTTTTTTTTTTTTTTTTTTTTTTTTTTTTTTTTTTTTGACGCAGGGAAAATGCATTTATGCATCCCCCCAGGGCCCGGGGACGGCCCATAGTGGGGGGTATGTGGGACTCGCCCCTCCAGAAGGGAGGGGAATACCCACTAAAAACCCTGCGGCGTTTCCCGCTATGCCGTTAAAGGGGGCGCTATGGGATGGCGAACATGTCACCACAACGCCCCCCGGCAGTCCTGGCTACTCTACGCCAGGACTCCCGCACCAAAGGAGGGTAGGATCAGAAACGCTTGACCCCACCCTCCGACGTCTAGGGCCATTTGCTGTGGGTCCCCAACCCACAGGCCCTATGGGGGCAGGACGCGGCCTGCGGCAGCACGCCGCGCGCGTCCTCTACCCCTCCGTCTACGCCGAAGCGGGAGCGCGTTTTCGTCGTTTTCACGCTCCCTCTCCGCAGCCTCCTTTTTTGAAACGACGGTTTCGCAAAAGGTGGCCACCGCATCCCAGGATCTCTCGCTGTCAGCTAGCATAGCAGTCACGACGCTGTGCAGCGAGAGATCATTCGTTCTTATCGCCGCTACCATTGTGCGGCGCTCTACGGCCCAATAACTGCATACCTCTAAGGTATGCTGGGCCGTATCATCCTCGGCGCCGCACTCGTGGCAGGTGGCGTTTGCCTCCCGTCCAATTTTGTGCAGGTAATGCCCGAAACATCCATGTCCGGACATTACCTGCGCTAACCTGAATCCCACTTTTCCATGGGTCCTGTCCAGCCATTTGTCGAGCGATCCGAGGAGGGCCCCAATCGTGCGCACTCCATATGGGGAGTTCTCTAAATCTTCCTTCCATCTTTCTCTTAGACGCCGCTCCGTCTGGCGCCGAGCTTCCCTCACCTCTTCAGGAGCAGGGTACTCCCCAGTGGCTCTCCACCTCAACCGTTCTCTGTGCGCCTCAGCGAGCCTCTCCGCATCCAATTCCCACGGAGGGGTGCCCGCTAAAACACACGCCGCCGCCCATCCAACGGTTACGTAGGCCCTACATATTCGCCTGGCTACCACTCTTTGCGGCCTTCGCAGTAAACCTAACCTTTTTTTTTTTTTTTTTTTTTTTTATTTTATTTTATTTTATTTTTTTTTTTTTAAGAGGGGAAAATGCGTTACGCATACCACTAGGGCGCGGGGACGGGCCCCAATGGTTATGTGGGACTCCCATATAGGCTGATGAGACCCATGGTATACCCACTAAAAACCCCCCTGTTTGCCGCCTCACTGCTATAAGGCGAGGCCACAGGGACGCCGAAGCACAACTTCCGCGACCTCGCCAGCGGCTGTCCGGAGACCGGACTCGACTCGGGGGGGAATCGTTCCCCCGTTCCTCATTTGTGGACGCACCGCGGGAGCGGTATGCCTTCCAACGCAGGGACCCTAGTGTAGGCGACAGACGTCCCCGAGCCTATCGCCCACAGGTGCCCTTAAGGGGGAAGCCGGCGGTCATAGGCCAACCGCCGCCGCCCCACGCGCTTTCGGCGCATTGGTTGGGAAAATGGGTCATCTTCCCTTTCGCGCTCCGCCGCTTCTTTTTTGACCATCACCGCTTCGCAGAACTTTAGCACAGCCCTCCAAGATACGTCACTGTGCACCATGCTGCGAACTACGACGGGTAGTGAGAGGTCATTACCCACTGTAGCTCTCAGCGTTTGGCGTTCCTCATCCCAGGCAGGGCAGAACTCCAGCGTGTGCTGGGCGCTTTCGTCTGGGCAGCCGTTGCAATGATGACATTCTTTGGTTAATTCCCTTCTTGCTATTCGGTGCAGGTACCATCCAAAGCAACCGTGCCCCGAAAGGATCTGTGTCATTCGAAATGTCATAGTGCCATGCTCCCGGTCAAGCCACTGTTTTAGGACAGGGCGGACTGCCTCGATGGTCATATGGCCAGCACTAGGATGTGCAAGCCTCCGCTCCCAGATTTCCACCATTTCAAGGCGAATTGCGTCTCGCCGTCCTTCGATTTCTCTTGGTGCTGGTGAATCGCCTCTCTCAGATGCCTCCTCGCGCCAGCGGTAGACCTCTGCGAGAGCTTTTGCATCAAGATCCCATGGGAGAGACCCAGCCAGCACACATGCTGCTTCGAAAGAAATCGTACGATACCCTCGAATTGTCCTCGTGGCCATTGCTCTCTGCGGTGCTCTTAAGAGAGATATTACGTCCTTTTTCAGTATGTCTGCCCAAACTGGAGCTCCATACAGGGCCATAGACCTTACCACTCCCATATAAAGCCGTCGGCATGACGCCTTTGGCCCCCCCGTGTTTGGGAGTATACGCCCTAAGGCGCCAGCTGCTCCCATCAGTTTCGGCACCAGATGCTTAAAATGAGCATGGAATGTCCACCTACTGTCAAGTACGAGCCCAAGGTATCTCATGTTGGACTCAATTCCTATCCTGGTTCCACCTACTACTATGTTCGCGTCAGCCGGAGGAGCATTTCGGGGCCCATGGAAGCATAAAGCTTCAGATTTATGTAAGGCCACTTTCAACCCCAATCGCCGTATCCGACTAACAACGTGCGCTACTCCTGCTGTTGCTAATATGGCCGCCTGTCTAAAATCCTTTCCCCGAGCTGTTACCAATGTGTCATCGGCATAGCAGGTGAGATCAATGCCGTGTGAGTTTGCACCTCGCAGAGCCCAGTCGTACCCAATGTTCCACAGAAGTGGTCCAAGAACCGACCCCTGTGGAACGCCGCGAGACATCGGGTATTTTGCCCACTCGTTTGCACCCGGGTATGTGATATACCTTTCAGATAGGTACGAATCAATTATCCGCCACAGGTATTCTGGCACCTCGTGGTATCGCAGCGCCTCCTTAACACAGCTCCATGGCAGGCTGTTAAATGCATTTGCAATGTCTAGGGACACTGCCAAGACTACTTCTCCTCGAGACACTGCTTCGTCAGCCAAGGTCTTAACACGAAGAATGGCACCGACTGTAGAACGGCCACCACGGAAACCGAACTGACAATCTGTCACATCAGGTCCGACACGTGTAAGGTGCTTGATGAGGCGGTTAGCTATTATGCGCTCAAAAAGCTTCGCAACTTCATCAAGTAGAACTATCGGGCGGTATGCAGATGGAGAGTCTGCCGGGCGCCCTTCCTTTTTCAGGAGAACAAGCTTGCCTGTTTTCCATTGCCGCGGAAATCTGCTCTGTTGAAGGCAATTTGAGAACATTCTCAGAATTCTCGGCTCCAAAACTTTGCTAACCAAGACCCAGGCACGGCCCGGTATGCCGTCCGGGCCCGGGGCTGTATTTTTGGCCTTTAGCCTTAGCACAGCTGCTCTTAGCTCACCTTCGGAAACATCAGGTACTTCCTCCTCTTCGTTTATTGCTACTGGTGCTGGTGCCATAGCGGGTGGCACAAAATTTTCGCAGGTTGGAAAAAGTGCTCCCACCACATCTCGTAGTAGGCCAGGCTCGAGACTTCGCGTAAGTGGGGGAACCCAAGGGCGAAGTTTGCTTCGCACCATTTTATATGGTCGCCCCCACGGGTCGTTGTTTAGAGTATCTAGCATTTCTTGCTGAGCACCTTCCTTTGCCTGTTTTATTGCAAGCTGCAGGGCTTTTGTACGCTCTCTGTAGGTTACATACAATTCTGTCTCCCGGACAGGATCTCTGAGCCTTCTCCTGCGCTGATGGCTATAAAGGCGCCTCGCTGCCACGCATGTCTCTCGTAGGTGTTGGAGCTCCCTTGACCACCAGTAAACCATCCGTTTAGGTGGATGGGGCTTAGCTCGAGGCATTGCTGCGTCACAAATGTTTATCATGGCCCCATAAAGCAACTGTGATTCTTCCTCCACATCTACCGGGTCTGCAGGGACCGGGTTCCAGGCCTGCACATTTGCGGTTAGTTTTAATGTCTCCCTATTGAGGCGTTTCAGTGCCCACCGCGGTCCGTCCCCTGGTAGCGACTGACTTATAGGACCACTAATGGTATTTGGGACCGTGGAAACCTTGTACTGTATGTAGCGATGGTCCGATAATGTTTCCTCATTTTCTAATACTTCCCAGTCGTGGATATGACGTGCCAGGGCAGCATTAGCAAATGTCAAATCTACAATGGAGCCGCCCTGTTGCCGCACGCATGTGTTGACTGACCCCTGATTGATGATGACCAGACCTGCCGCAATTGCCCACTCCTCCAATTCATGTCCTCGCACGTCCGTTGACGGCGATCCCCACGCCACGGACTTGGCGTTTAGATCACCGGCAACGAGCACGGACCGCGGCTGGTTTCGACCGATAACTGCACCTACGTCTGTCAGGTAGGACTCAAATTCGGCCAAACTCCTATTGGGCGAGAAATAAACACCAACCACCATGATGCCGCCGAGGAGCACAGCTACGAACCCTTTTCCCTTCTCTACTTTTTCGAAAGGCGGTGAGCCAGCGGTAGTTTGGGTGATTATCGCTACCAAACCGTCATGGTCCCCAACCCAGTTGTCCCTTTGGGGGATAAAGTAAGGTTCGGAAACGATGGCCACATGTGTCAACCACTGTGTCACGCTCTGGCACAGGAGGTCCTGAGCTCTAAGGCAGTGGTTGAGGTTCGCCTGTAAGAATGTTAGTTCCATTATATTGATTCCATTGGCGCTACCTGCTCAGCCTCATTCGCTACAGTGGCGGATGGCTGGACGGATTGCGAGGGAGCCTGGGAGCTGTCGCTATTTTTCTTCCCCTTCTTATTTTGCTTGGAAGCAGCGCACGCTTTGCTTCCAATCGCGTGCTTTGCTGATTTTTTGGCCGCTGCACAAACAGTGCAGTGCGGCGTGGCAGAGCACGTGGCCGCTTTATGGCCGGGTTGGCTGCAGCGGAAGCATAGCGCGCTTCGATCCTCTTGAGCCTTGCACTGCGCACGCACGTGGCCCGGTTCGAGGCAGCGAAAGCAGCGCATAGGCCTTTCATCCAGCAGCTGTACCCTTGCCGAGACCCATCCCACAAGTAAACGACCGCCCTCCATTAGTTTTTTGACCGCTGTAACTGGGCAGCGAACCCATGCCGAGCCAAGGCCTGAGAAGTCCTGACGGATTTCACCACACTTAATTTGGGTTAAGGTGCACTCACCCATTTTGGCCACAGCTTCTTTAACATCCTCAGACGTGACAGAGTCATCCAGCCCCAAAATGCGCACTGCAGCGCACTTTGTCGGTCTAGAGACTTGAACAATATCGTTGTTTAAGTTTTCCCTCAATTTGTTGGCAAGAGCGTCTGCTTTCTCGCCACTGGTTGCACCGGGTATCTCTAAAATGGTCGCCCCCGTGACTCCCCTCTTAAATCGTATCCCCTGGATTTCCAGTCCGCTCAGGTCAATCTTTGATCTGGCCTCTTTTAAGATGTCCGCATATGTGGTATTGCCATGTCCGGCTTCCGGCTTTAATGTAAGGACAACCGCCGCAGAGCGTGGCGGTCGCAGCTTGCGGACCCTCTTCACAACTGCCTGCTGCTGCTGCTGCTGCTGCTGCTGCGGCCGTTGAAGAGGACCCGCTGCCGTCTTCTTCTTTTTTTTACCTTTTTTATTAGTGACCGTTTTCCAGTCTCCATTTGTATTTGTTGAAGCCAGTGGTGATGGACGAGCTTCCAGTGGCGCTTCCGTGGATTGAGCCGTCTTTTTCCCTTCCTTCTTGCCCTTCTTCTTCGCCGCATTATTTTTATTAGCATCGGCGGGAACAGAAGTTGGTGGCAAAGAACTGGAAGCTAACGAGCTTTTCTTCCCCTTCGGACCAGCGGGGGGTTCCGTGGCGGGCGTTGTTGCCTGCCTTCTATCATCGGTGTTGATAGCCAGAGGTGACCCCTGCTTTGCATTGTCTGAGGCCAGCGGTGGCCTAGTCATCTTAGCTGGGAGTAGTCTCTCCTCCAATGCCTTTAGCCTGGCGTTCACATTAATCATCACAGCGCGCTCGGCTTCCTCTAGGGACATGCTTCCTTGCGCCGCAAGTGGTAATTGTGATACTGAACTCTGCGGGGGCGGAGCTGCTCTTGCGAGCCGCAGCTCGTTCCGTAACTCCTCTTGCTCTTTTTGGAGATCCGTCATTTGTGACTGCAGCCGAGCGATGATTCGCTGCAGTTTTTTCGTCTCCTCTGTAGTTGTGCGGGCCATCATCACTTCGGCAAAATCCGTGATGGCAGCAGCGGCATCTTTCAGCTTCCTCTGGTGGGTACCTTTCAGGTTCTTTGAAGTGGCAATGACTTTTTTTACCACTGCCACACTGTCGAGCATTTGTGTGTTTAGTGCCGACATGAGTTGATCCTCGCTGTTAGAGTGATGCGTATTTCTGTGCTCTTCCGTTGGCCGCATGCGGATGGTCATGTTTTCCAGCTCCGCGTCAGCTTTGGCTTTTTCCGTCTCTTGTCGGCGGAATTCCTCCTCCGCAGATTTGTACATTTCGCGGGTCTTGCTATTGCCTGCGTACTTTCCTGTAGTACTGGGACGGCCTCTTCCCTCCACTGATTTTTTGGTCTTTTCTAAATCCTGAGCCCTCTTTCCTGATTCATCTTGGCACTCCAACCCCTCCGGGGCCTCCGAATCCTCCTCCCCAGAAGCAATCTCACTATCATCAAGCTCCTTCCGGACATGCCGCCAGAATGGTCCTCCCGCTGCCGAGAAATCGGCCCAGTCCCTTGCGTCATCTCCTCTCCTAATCAGCCCTCGAGAGTTGTTCTCCGTTTCGCCTCCGCCCCCCTCTGAGGATCCCGTGCCACTGAAGTACGCGCGGGATCCCATGTCTTTAACTTTGGGAGTATCGCAGCGGGTCAGCACCACCCGTAAGTCCGGGAGCGATCTCTTCCAGTCCGCCCAAACCTCTGCTCTCGCCGAGGCTTCAGCTGAGGCTTCCGACACCCCGCCGGTCGAGGGAGTCACTGTCATTGATGACTCTACCGTGGCCTCTATGAGTTTTGGGATGGGCTCGGTTTCCCCGCGCTTAGGCAGCTCGGCCCTGGCCCGGGCCACCACTCCGTGATGTCCTCGTCCTCTCTTATTTGGCCCAGAGCTAGGCCCCGCTCTGGGGCCGGAAGCATCATCACTAGACACTTCTAGTCCCTTTTCCTCACTCAGCAGCCGCTTCCGTATACCCCCGGACCAGCCCGAGGCAGGAGCAGGCAGCGAGCCGTCGGAATCGGCTGTCTCGTTGTCCGCATCAGTCGTCAGAGGCGAGTAATAGGCCTCTTCACTGGGAAGGTCGCGCGTGTCGACTTTCGCTGGGGAAAAGAACTCCTCCCTACCTGGCGAGAGAATCTCCGACACGCCGCGAGCACTCCTCCCACAAAACACCCTCGTAGGATTTGGTGTAGGCGACCGCACAAATTCCTGCGGTGCCATGGGTGGTTCCTCCTCACCATCTTCGGCAAAGGGGATGGCGTGGCGTATAGAACGCCCCACCTTGTCCCTGACTGGGCGGAACTCCCTAGTTGGGAGGTTTGGAGAGGGTGGCGCCATCGCACCTTCCTCGTCCCCTCCTCCGCGCAACCTTAAAACTAATTCGCATGCATAATCTTTGTCCATAAGCTTGCCATGGTCGTTGTTTGTTTCCGTCCTAGAGCGGTTTGCCCCCCCAGAATACGATGGGCAGCATGTCACCACAGCGCGGGCACTTACCCGTTCTGTGGTGTCACCGAGGATTGAGACCCCCTGGGGTAGTGTATAACTATAATGACCACTCATGTTTCGCTATTTTTTTAGAGAGGTATGCCCCCCTCCTGACGTTTGGGACTGGGCTCCCCCCAGCCATGCATCCCATCGGCACGCCAGTCACACCTTAGGATTGGGGATTTTTTATAGTGGTTAACTCCACGTGACCCTCCTCTCAGTGAGGAAGATCCTCGTTCCGCTCAGTGCGGGCTACGAGTTGCCCGACGGTGGCCGTAGCCACAGCACCGCGCTATTTGCGCCAGGTGTTCCAAGCCACCTGTGGCAGCTCTTTCAATAGAGCTCCAACTCCATCCCAGTGGGACCTGGCGTCTCACACTGTGCCCTCTGCTGGTTTCAGAGGGACACGCGGAGCCGCCCCCGTGTGCTGTTCTTAGTCTGGCTCCTCACCTCAGGCCTGTCCGGTTTGGGTGGCCCTAGCCGGCATAGCCCTGAGGGTCATTGGAGCGCGCAAGCCCCTTCACCACGGCAAGGTGACAGCATTCGAAGGGGGCAGTAAACCTAACCTAACCTAACCTAACCTAACCTAACCTAACCTAACCTAACCTAACCAGTCGTGCACCTCCCGGCGTCGGAACAGCATCGTTTCCGCAGTGCTCCTCGCTAAAAAATTCGCAGAAGTGGCAATTTTGATCGGATTGCAGTGAAACAAGTGTCCACGTGTGCGTAATTAAAAGTGCTACAAAGTGGAACACAGTGATCAAACCGCAAACCCTAGTGCAAAGTAGCAGGAGCCGAAAACACTGTTTTTAGAGGTTATAAACCTTTAAACTGTGGAATTCTGCGTGTCTGGCAGCTGAAACCCACACTTGCGATACATCGCCAGAAGCGCCTCAACGAGCTCTACACAGCGACGCCTCAACCACATCCGGGCGACTCACCGTTGAAGCACAATCACCAAAAAAACAAGTACCACGTGGTGGCGTGGTCGAAGATCCAGCGGTGCGCGGCTACTTTTGACAACGCAGAACGACGCCCCTCTCAAGTAGGAGAAAAACGGTACATTGAACAGAATTTTATCCTTTGTGGTTTTTGAGTTATAGACTTATCAAATTCGAAACTTCAGTGACATATATCTTGAAAACCTCAGGCAGACTATACATATTTTATGGTGAATTCTGGTGCGCGCTTAATTAAGGAAGAGTTCTTTAAAAACTGGACAATTTTCCCAACAGTTTTCACTGAGAAAACTCATTTTTTATAAAATTTTCAAAAAATTTTGACTGTTAAAAATATTTATATTGGGCTATTCTTTTTTACGTGTGTATATTATAGGTGTGCATTTACTTGTAATTTTGACGATTTTTTGGTGATTTTATGTCAAGTGGTTCCGGAGATACCGAATTTTAATCTATTTTTGGCCATAAATTCTAAATTAATATAAATAATTGTTTTTTGAGTGTGTAGATAGTTTTAGGACATCCATATTACCCCGGGGAAGCGTTATCGCGAACCCCGTAGCTTTAAAATTGAACAGAAACCGGAAAACCGCCATTTTGTTTTTTCCGGTATCATTTTTCAAACCTAAATATCTCTGTAACCAATTGACGTAAAACCTTCGAATTTTCACCTGCGACAGTGTTTTTTGAATAGGAACCGATTTTTACCGGTTCCAGGTGGAAATCTCGAAAAAAATTTTTAAGGGTTGTGACCACCCTTAAGTGACAGAAGAGACAAGGCAGATAGCAGAGAAGAAAACCGGAACTTTCTCCGACCACTGGTTGCAAAGATATCAACCCTCAAACATTAAGTTTGACAGTTCGGCGGCCATCTTGGCAAATTTCAAACGACGATATCTCAGAAACTGAGAGGCCTAGAGACTCGGGGTTTCTTCTCTGTAGAAAATCACAGCGCCGTTCATCGGGCCGGGCACTTTTCAGGAAATTTCAGGCAATTTTCAGACTGAAAAATCCTGAAATTTTTTTGGGACTGAAAGTGGTCGCAACCGATAGTCTAGCATAGGTTTAGTATAGGCATCGAAAATCCGGGCTTTCTGCGACCCCGGGAACCGGAGATATCAACGGTCAAAGTTTGACTTTGACAGTTCTAGCCGCCATCTTGGAAAAGTTCAAACCGTGATATCTCCTAAACGGTAAGTCGTAGAAGACCGGGATTTTCAACAGTGACTTCGGCACGGGTCCCTTCGCACTAAGGCTGACTTTTCAGGAATCCTTCAGGACTTTTCAGACCGGAAATTTTCAAAAAATTTCTGGTCCTGAAAAGTAGCTCAAAGGATAGATCTTGACGAGCCAAGTAAAACGAGCCCAAGCACGGCAATTTTCGCCCAGAGGAACCCGAGTTACAGGCAGATACCCAATCTGAAACCGGTTTTGGAGACCGATACCGAATTTTTTGAAACGCCATTACTCGGTAACCCTTGGGAGTGGGGTAGTCGTGTTTGGTATCGTTGTAAAGCGCTTGGGGAGAGCTATTCAACGGACTACAAATTAAAGCTCTACGTAGAGTCTAAAAAACGAACATCTGTTTTTTCGAATTAAAAATAACAATAGCGACCCCCGAACGCCAAAACTTCGTGGGCAAAGCCCGTAGACATAAGTAGATTGTAGAGTCATTGACTCTACCTATACAAACTGTATTTAGCCTTAATTTATTTATACAACTTATACAAACCTTTTGTTTCTTTTTATTATTTTAACGACTACGTCGATCTATATTGACTTATAAAATATATGACATCCAACATGTTACTTAGCCGAACCCCGCTAAAAAACCAGGAGGAGGACCAACCTCCTACCAAGGTGACATCGCCGGAGCGCGCCCATAGGACGTTGCCTGCGCCTGGCTCCACCTCTGGCGCAACACACCGGGGGCGCGCTCAGGAGACGCTACCTTCGCCCTCGTCCCAACCTCAACAGAGCGTGAGACGCAGCATTGGGGATTGGGAGACGGCAAGCAACGACTCCACACAAACCCTCACGCCCATTGTAAACGCGACAAAGCAGGCAGGCCCTGCGAAAGCAAAACCTCAACGTCCCGCGGAAAATAAGCCCTCGGCACCAAAGAAGGCATCAAGTCCACCGGTAAAAAGAACTTATCCTAATAAAACGGCAGAGGCGCGAGCCTACCATGACAAGGCAAAAGCTAGTATCAATAGTGGTAGAAATATTAGGGCTGACATCAAGGCTGAGGTTATTGAGGGACTGGACAGGCTATACTTCTTAGTTAAGGAAGTTGAGGCAGAAAAACAAAGAACGAGAACCGATGTGGAAGGAGGGAAAAAGCAAGAGATCGGAGAAGAAAACACGAACAACACCACCTTTACAATCAATCAAACCCCCCCAGACCAAAATGAAATAGTGGCTAAAATTGAAGAACACTCAAAACTCCTGAAGGAAAATAACAGGAAGATAGATGAACTGAGAGACACTATAGAAAAACAAAAAGAAACACTAGAGAGAGTGACGACGCCAACCTACGCAAATATAACCGCGTCCCACACTGCAACGCAGAACACACATATTAGGGAGGAAAGGAATGCGTTACATTCCGTCATTGTCACCTCGAAGGATGAAGAAAAAACCGGGGAAGAGGTACTGGATAGGGTCAGGGAAGCCATAGATGCTAAACGGGGATGGATAAAAGTAGAGAAGGTGCGAAAGGCGAAAGACAGGAAAATTGTGATAGGATTTGGAACAAGAGAAGAAAGGGACAAACTAAAGAATAAACTTGGAAAGGAAGCAACTGATCTCAACATTGAGGAGGTCAAGAATAGGGACCCGCTTTTGGCACTTAAGAGCGTCCTTAAGATAAATACAGGTGAGGACATCCTCGAAGTTCTAAGGAATCAGAATCGGGACGTCTTTCATGGCCTTGGCGAGGGGGAAGATCGGATGCAGATAAAATACAGAAGGCGGGCGAGAAACCCCCATACCGAACACGTCGTGATCAGTGTTTCACCCACCATCTGGCAAGGAGCTACGAGAATTGGAAGCGTGCACATTGATCTCCAGCGCGTCAGAGTGGAGGACCAGTCCCCACTGATCCAATGTACACGATGCCTCGAGTTCGGTCACGGAAAACGATTCTGCCGCGAAAGCATAGACCTATGCAGCCACTGTGGTGGTCCTCATATGCGATCAGAATGCGCTGACTGGATCGCCAAGGCACCGCCCACATGCCAAAACTGCAAGAAAGCAAACTTGGAGGATACTGAACACGACGCCTTCAGCCAGGCGTGCCCAATACGACGCAAATGGGACGACATAGCCAGATCAACAGTGGCATATTGCTAAGGGCACCCACGGCAAGTCAGGATCTTACACAATCATGCAAGCCAACCTCCAAAGGAAGAAGCTGGCCACTCACGAACTACTTGTGGAAGCAGAAACACGTAAAATTGCAGTAGCGCTCTTGCAGGAACCCTATGTGGGCGGGGCCAGAGAAATGAGAGGCTATAATGGCGTTAGGATCTTTCAGAATACCAGTCAAGCGGAAGGGACTGTAAAGTCTGCTATAGCAGTTCTTGACAGCAACCTGGACGTGATACAGTACCCGAAACTCACCACCAATAATATCACGGTGGTAGGAATCCGCACCAAGATGTGGGAAATAACACTTGTCTCTTACTATTTCGAACCAGACCAACCCATTGAACCCTACCTCGACCATCTCATAAAAATAGAGAAACACATAGGCTCAAAGAAGTGGATTATCGGAGGAGACGCAAACGCGAAAAGTACGTGGTGGGGCAGCCCAGAAGTGGACCACAGGGGGGAAGATATGCTGGGAGCCATTGAAGAACTGAACCTCAACATATTAAACAGAGGGGAAACACCGACCTTCGACACCGTTCGGGGCGGTAAGCGCTTTAGCAGCCACGTTGACGTAACGGCTTGCTCGACAGATATCCTAGACCTTGTGGAGGACTGGAGGGTCGAGGAAGGACTCACAAGCTCAGACCATAATGGTATTATATTCGAAATAAACCTGGAAAGATCAACAGGTATCAATATAAAAAGAACTACCAGAATCTTTAACACCAAAAAGGCCGATTGGATCGAATTTCATGAGAAATTAAGCCAATTACTGCCGGAAAAATGCCTAACAGAATTAGAAATTGAATCAATAGTAACAATAGAGGAAATAGAAATAGCAATAAACAATTTTACAAAAACAATAAACGACACTTGTGAACTAACAATGCCAAAAAAGAACAATAAGGAAAAACTGAAGTTACCATGGTGGTCTGAAGAGCTTGCCGAGTTGAAAAGGTCGGTAGCTACCAAAAAACGTAGAATAAGGCGCGCAGCGCCAGCGCGAAGGTCGAAGGTCGTAAACGACTACTTGGAACAGAAAGAGCAGTATGAATCAAGAGCAGCAAGTGCCCAGGTCGAAAGCTGGAAAGAATTCTGCAAAAAACAAGACAAAGAAGGCCTTTGGGAGGGAATTTACAGAGTAATCGGAAGGGTTTCAAAAAGAGAGGAGGATCTGCCTTTAGAAAGAGAAGGGAAAACGTTGAATGCTAAGGACTCAGCTACTTTTCTGGCGGAGACCTTCTATCCGAAGGACTCCACAGAAAATGAAAACGAGTATCACCGTAATACCAGATTAGAGGCCGAGACCGTGAACGAGGGTGAGCAAGATACTCTGTGTGAACCCCCGTTTACCATAGCGGAACTAAAATGGGCAACCGAATCCTTCAACCCGAAGAAAGCGCCAGGAGCAGACGGCCTCACTGCCGATATATGCCGCCACGCCATAGAAAACAATTCCAACTTATTCCTGGCGCTTATTAACAAGTGCTTCCAACTGCAGTACTTTCCTAGGGTCTGGAAAGAGGCAACGGTCATTGCTTTAAGAAAACCGGGAAAAGAAAAATACACCGACCCAAAATCATATAGGCCCATTGGATTGCTAGCTGTGCTAGGAAAAATATACGAAAAAATGGTTATGGCTCGCCTGAAGTACTATCTAGTCCCAAGAACAAGCACCCGCCAATATGGATTCATGCCACAAAGGAGCACCGAAGACTCCCTCTATACTCTAATTCAACACATCCGCAGAAAACTTCAGGAAAAGAAAATAACAACGCTAATATCCCTAGATATAGAGGGAGCCTTCGACAGCGCCTGGTGGCCGGCAATAAGGATTCGTTTGGCACAGGAGCAATGTCCGGTTGAACTGAGAAGAGTCATAGACAGCTACCTCAAGGATAGGAGTGTCAGAGTTAGATACGCCGGAGAAGAGCACAGCACCGGCACGAACAAAGGATGCGTCCAAGGCTCAATCGGCGGCCCGATCCTATGGAATCTTCTGTTGGATCCACTGCTTAAAAGCCTAGAAGAAAAGGGTGTCTACTGCCAGGCATTTGCGGATGATGTGGTCCTACTCTTTGATGGAAACACATCACAAGACATCGAACGACGTGCTAATGCAGCTCTCGAACAGGTTCGGGCTTGGGGTGTACGTAATAAGCTGAAATTTGCTCCACACAAAACAAATGCAATGGTTATCACAAGAAAGCTGAAGTACGACACCCCAAGGCTGAGCATGGGTGGGACCGGCATTGCCATGTCGAAAGAAATTAAGATGTTGGGAGTCACCATCGACGAGAAGTTGACATTCAACACGCATGTATCAAGTGTCTGCAGGAAGGCCATAGACATCCATAAGCGGCTCACTAGAGCTGCAAAAGTGAGCTGGGGACTTCACCCCGAGGTTATCAAAACTATATATGTAGCGACAGTTGAGCCCATTATCCTGTATGCCGCCAGCGCGTGGGCGCCGGCTGCGTTCAAACTTGGAATAATAAAGCAGTTAGGGGTTGTACAACGCGGTATAGCACAGAAGGTTTGCAAGGCCTACCGCACCGTGTCCCTCAATTCAGCCCTAGTTCTGGCAGGGATGCTCCCTTTAGACCTCCGAGTTCGGGAGGCAGCTTCGCTATATGAAGCCAAGAAGGGGGTAACTCTGTCAGAGCTGGGAGATTGGGAGGTCGAGCGGATGGCTTCAGCTACTGAATCTCCCCATCCCGCAAAGTGTAACGTCATTGAGGTGGTGAAGCTGGCAGACCAAGAACAAGTGGATACCCACAGTGAATATGAAGTTCGTATATTTACTGACGGGAGCAAGATCGAGGGAAAAGTTGGAGCAGCGTTATCAATATGGAACAGTGAGGAAGAAACCAGGACTCACAAACTTGCTCTCAACAAGTATTGTACGGTCTACCAAGCTGAACTACTGGCGCTCTGCAAGGCGACGAGGGAAATCAAAAAACAAAAAGCGCAATCTTTTGGAATATACAGTGACTCCATGGCTGCCCTCCAAACAGTGCAAAACTACAAGTGCCTGCATCCCCTAGCAGTAGAGGCAAGAGATAACCTAAGCCTTCTGTCTCAGGAGGGAAAAACAATATCCCTACACTGGATAAAGGCCCACGCAGGCCTGGAGGGTAATGAGAGAGCCGATGAACTGGCGAAAGATGCCGCCCTAAATTCAAAACGAAAACCGGATTACGATAAATGCCCGATCTCATTCGTCAAGCGTACAATCCGTATGGCAACGCTTGATGAGTGGAATCGTCGGTACAAAACTGGAGAAACAGCCTCCGGCACAAAACTGTTTTTCCCTGACGCAGTGGCGGCATACAGGATAGTCAGGAAATATACACCAACTAGCATAAAAACACAGATTATGACCGGCCACGGTGGGTTCTCCGAATACCTGAATCGATTCAAGTGTAAGGAGAGTCCATCGTGCATCTGCGACCCAGCAATACAAGAGACGGTGCCGCATATTCTACTGGAATGCCCCATTCACGATAAAGAACGGTACGACCTGCAACAAAAATTAGATATGGATCTGTCACTTGGAAATATAGAGCAAATAATGTATACAAGTAAGAGAAATCAGTTTTTAGAATATTGTGTTAAAGTCGCAGAATTGGTAATAAAAAGAAACAAAACGTAAAAGCAAATTATGTTTTCATAATATATTATATATTAATGATAAGCATAAAATAATATAGATGATAATTAGATTGTAAGAAAACACGGTGTTATAAAAAGTACATTTAAGATATAAATCATGTATAAAAAAGTGGCAAAAATAAACAAGACCTACTGTATTTTATTACCCCAAAGAACAATAAAGAAATAAAATGATGAAAAGCATAGGCCTAAAAGTAGATGGGAATCCCACCCATACAAACATGGAACAAAAGATGATGAATGTAAGAAAGACAATGTATGAAGAATGATAGTACGAGAAGCATAAAAGTAAGAACTGGAATGACAGAAATTCGTGTAACATAGACTCCGATCATGTTGGAGGAGAACAGAGAAAAAAAAAAAAAAAAAAAAAAAAAAAAACCTAACCTAACCTGCCACGGGCTCAAAGCGAAAACCAAACTACGACCTGTGTCCGGTTTCATTTGTCAAGCGAACCATTCGAATGGCCACGATTGACGAATGGAACCGAAGATATACGGGCGGTGAACAAGCGGCAGGTACAAAACTTTTCTTCCCGGATGCAGCGGTAGCATATAAAACAACTAGGAAAATTGAACTCACCGGAATAAAGACACAGGTGTTGACAGGGCACGGTGGATTCTCAGGATACCTGCACCGCTTTAAGTGCAAAGAGAGCCCATCGTGCATCTGTGACCCGGCAGTTTCCGAAACGATCCCACATATTTTGGTAGAGTGTCCAGCAAACGCGAAAGAAAAATATGACTTAGAGCAACTAACAAATGTAAAGTTAACAATTGACACAATTAAAGAATTTATAACATCGGAACACAAAAACACATTTTTAAAATACTGCACTAATATAGCACAAAAGGCAATAAAAAGAAACAAATAGTTATTAGTTTATGTTTACATAATATAATGAATATATTAGAGTTAAGCATAAGTTCAACCAAGATGTAAAACAATGTAGAGAATGGAAGCAGTAAAAATGTTAAAAGCAATGTTATAAAGTATTAGTGAATAAGAAATTGTAACAGGAAAAACAACCAACCTGTATAATATGTAGCAAATATAAGAAAGAAAATGTCAAAATGGTAAATATAATAAATAAATGTGTGTAAAATTGTAAATGTAAGTAGATATAAGAAACCAAGAAAAATAAGGAAACAAAATACCTGTAATAAACAGGACGAGTAAAATCACTTCCCCGCTGTTGAATCCCTATATATATAAATAAAAAGAGTAGACTAGATAGAAGATATAGGTGGGAATCCCACCCACAGAAAGCAATGAAAGATATGATGAATGACAGAAAGAAATGTATGAAGCATGCAAGTACGAGAAGCAAAATAGCGAGAACTGGTATGTAAGAGAATCCCGACTAGCACAGGCTCCGATCATGTTGGAGGAAGAATAGTAAAAAAAAAAAAAAAAAAAAAAAAAAAAAAAAAAAAAAAAAAAAAAAAAAAAAAAAAAAAAAAAAAAAACCTAACCTAACCTAACCGGGGTGCAGGGCTGGTAGACCTCCTCGTGGTGCACCCTGGGAGGGGGAGGATAGCCGCTCAGTTGCGCGTTTGCTATTCTCCCTCTGCTAACTATCAGTCACAGAAGTGGTTGCAGTCGAGTTTGCTCCTGCGTGGGCTTAAGTGCCGTGTTCCTCAACCCAAAACCAAAACCCCCATCCTCTCATTAGTAGTGGTACTACTAACAAGCACATCATCGCCATCAACATATTGCGCCGTTGAGCCACCGCGTTGGTGCGCTATTGCGCTGCCGCGGTGGCCCGACGGAATGCTGGCGCAAACTGCCGGCAATCGTCGGCAGATACCCTCAAAACACTCCCCCCATTCACTTCCAAATATAAACCCCCATACACTATCAACTATTTACCCCCATACGCTCCCAAATATAAACCCCCAACGTACTAAATACCAACCCCATTCACTCCCATATACCATACACTCACATTAACCAAGCTCCCACTCTCAACCATCCCAAAAACAACAAACCCCAAAACACTTATTTTTAGTAAATTAAGGAATTTACTAAGTAACGCCACAGCTCCAATACCACTTTGCACCGCCGGGCCACCGCGCCGGTGCGCCTATGCAACGTAGCGGTGGACCGACGGCTCGCTGGAGCAAACTGCCAAGCAGTCCCCCAAAAAAACCCAACCCAAACCACTCCCTAAAACCCCCAAAAACTACATAACACACCGGAGGGCATTCGTATGAATGCCCTCCAAACCAATCGCTTTCTTTTTGTGGATAGCTGGTCGCCCGTATACCGATAGCGAGGGCCAGCTATCCCACAATCAAACACAAAAACACCCCAAATAAACTCCACACACACCCCCAACCAAACCAACCAAAACCACACTCCACACGAAGCGGGGGAGGTTTTAGTCCGTAGGCGACTGGCGATGGCACTCCATCTCAGGGTGGAGTGCCATCGCCAATCGAGTCGGGCATGCGGTCGGGTACGGGCCCGGCCGTATCCTATGAGGATTTCCTCCCTCGCCGCTAAAAAAAAAAAAAAAAAAAAACCTAACCTAACCTAACCTAACCTAACCTAACCTTTTTTTTTTTTTTTTTTTAACGGTGTGAAAATGCATTACGCATACCCTCCGGCCCGGGGAGGCCCTTTGGAGGGTTATGTGGGACTCTCTCCTCCAGCCGCCATCCGAGTGATGGTGACGGGAGGAGCATACCCACTAAAAACACACCGGCGTCACCCGCTCTGCCGTTTTCGGGGGACGCCATGGGATCAAAATTATTCTACCAGGACGTCCCCCCGGCTGCCCCGGCATTATACCGGGGGCACCCTCGCGCCAAAGGAGGGAGGGGTCGGCAACGCAGCGACCCCTTCCCCAGACGTGTAAGGCCTTATATTGTGGGTCCCCATCCCACCGGCCCTACTGGGGGAGTAGACGGTTAACATACTGCAACCGCCTTCTCCCCACCCGCCTGCGCCGGAGCGGGTGCGCGTCGGCTCTTTCTTCACGCTCCCGCTCCGCTTTTTCTTTCTGTGAGATAATTTTTACACAAAATTCCACGACCGCTTCCCATGACCTTTCGTTGCGTAGCATGCGTGACACTAAATTATGCAACGAGAGGTCATCTGTCCTCAGTATGGTCTTGAGGTTGTGACGCTCTTCGGCCCAGCTTGGACATTCCTCTATTGTGTGCCGGGCCGTATCGTCCTCACAATCACAATGGTGACATCCTTGAGTTGGCTCCCTCCCTATTCGGTACAGGTAATGACCAAAACAGCCATGCCCAGTCATTACCTGCACCAGCCTATAGTCCAAAGTTCCCTTCTTCCTATCCAGCCAACCCTCAAGCGATGGGAGGAGTGCCCCTATCGTTTCAGTACCGTAGGGGGACTCCTCCAGCATTCCTTTCCACCTATCTCTTTCCCTCTCAACGGCCGCTCTTCGTCTCGCGGCAACCTCTTGTGGGGCCAGGCGTTCATCCTCATTTCTCCTGTCCTCCACCCTCATTCTATGCCGCTCTGCCAACAACCCGGCATCTAGTTCCCAAGGCAGGGTGCCGGCGAGAGCACAGGCAGCCGCGAACGAGACTGTCCTGAAGCACCTGCTAATCCTTTGGGTTATCACTCGCTGTGGCCTTCGGAGTAATGCCTTCGTTTTTTCATTGAGCCTCTCTGCCCAAATCGGCGCCCCATATGTTGCCATGCTTCTGACAACATTTGCGAAAAGGCGCCGACACGGGGCTTGAGGGCCACCCACATTTGGGAGAAGGCGACCTAAAGCCGCCGCAGTGCCAACGAGTCGAGGAGCCAGTTGTTTGAAGTGCTCCTCGAAATTCCACCTCCGGTCCAGAATCAGGCCCAAGTATTTTATATGGGCCTTCACCTGGACCTCCTTGCCCCCTACGGGGATTGTCTCGCCGGCCCGCAAGCACCAGTCTCGTCCCCTTCCCCCAAAGACCACAGCGTCTGTTTTGTCTATTGACACTTTTAACCCTAGGAGACTAATCCTGCTAGTGGTCAATTCCGTCGCAATTGCCGCCCTTCTCTTTGTCTCTTGATACTCCCTCCCCCTAACGGCCACCATTGTGTCGTCCGCGTAACAAATGGTGACCATTTGGGGGAGTTGAACCCCACGGATCGCCCAATCGAAGCCGATGTTCCAAAGCAGGGGTCCTAACACTGACCCTTGTGGAACACCGCACTCCATCCGACGCTCCTGGCGACCAGCCACTCCAACGTAGAGCACTACCCGCTCTGTAAGGTAGTGTTCCACAATTCCCCTCAAATAGGGAGGCACCTTGTGATATCGGAGGCCCTCCCTAATCACCTCATAGGGCAGAGAACCAAAGGCGTTAGCGATGTCCAGCGACACCGCTATGGTACCCTCCAACCTAACCTAACCTAACCTAACCTAACCTAACCTAACCTAACCAACCTAACCGAGAAACTAAACCAACACCTAAAAATCCCAAATTCAAACCAAAATTAAAACTCAAGTAGCTCTATTTTTTGATCCTACCCCCATTTCCGTGACCCCTTTGGTCACGGAGATATTTCAACTTTTAAAAAATTCATAACTCACTCAATTTTCATAATTTTCTTATTTTTTCTTCATTAAAAATCGTTATTTACCTTTTTCTAAATTCTCCATTACTAAAATATACTAATTTCACTTCTTTCCCATACATAAATTTTCAATATCTTAACAAAAAATTTAGCGCCTGACAAACCGTGCGAGCAATCTTTTTAAATTTGATTTTCTCTGGAACCGCTCGGTAATTTAAAATTCTTCTCTCTACAATATATTCTTCTTATTTTTCCCTAACCTTTTGCTTATTATAACTTTTTCTTATTTCCGCCCCGTTCCCAAGATATTGTAAAAAGTCACTTCCCTCGTAAATTTTGTCAAAATTTTCAAACTTTTTAAAATTTAGTTTAACAAAAGTCCTTTTAAAAATTTGATTCTTTGTACAAATTTAAAGCATTGCTGCCCCGATTTTTGGACGCCTACACCTTTTCCATACCTCTTATAGTTTTAAAGTTATTAGCAGAATTATCATTTTTTGACTTTGACCCTTAATAACTCAGTCAATTATAAACATTTGGTAGAACTTTTTGCACTTAAAAATCACTCTCAAGAAGCTTTAAAATTACATTACAAAAAATTATATAGTCTTCATACAATTTATACAATTAAAGTCCGATTAAGTTAAAATTTTACGGTGCCTGCGGAAAAAATCTGAGCAATTTTATTTAACAGTTAAAATTTATAGTTTAGCCCGGTAGTTTTCTTTAATTTTCACTTTAGCTTATAAATACTGCTAAGGCACACCACACCTAACACAGAATGAGTGACTCTGAGTACGAAGACGACCTCGGCCTCGGCCTTCTCTCGCCCGAAAACATCCCGTATGAAATTTCGAAAGGGCCTCAAGAAATGGAGAGAGTTGAGGACGAAGTGCTGCCGCATCCGAAAGAACCCCCAGACTGGCTGATAAGAATGAAAGACAAGCTGCTAGATTATATGGGGGAACTCGATGCGGCCGTCGAAATGATCGAGGAAAATATGGCCACCACCAGACAACACAAAAACATCACAGAAGAAAACAAACGATATATAAAAACGGCAGGTATGAACATCCGGTCCATTGCCGGTGTATACACAAAGGAAATAATAGAAATGTGCAAGACACTACTCAATAACGAAAACACCCCCAAACAAGACAATAGCACACAGACAGACAACCCTGACAAAAACTTACATACAGCACCCACACAAAAACTGATGACAGAACCACAGGCAACAAACCCGACACAGGTGCAAACCAGCCAAATACACAGCAAACCCAAGACAAAGAAATTAAAGCCTGAAGACCAGATTGAAATCGGGGCATGCGAGAAAGATGTTACTGACGTAGACAGCTTCTTCTCTGTGGTTGGTTGCTTGGCGAGGTTCTCTGGCGAGGCGGTCAATGCAGAGAAGAGTGTGAACAGGGCAAACAAGGATGCCATTACGAGAGCATCTCATGAAATAACCGTAGCATTAGACAAACTTAAAAATATAATGAAATATGACATCCAGCCAACAAAACTCAGAGAGATCAGACAAGTGATTGAGGAAGCAAAGAGCCCACCTCCGAAGCGGAGCCTCACTGGTAATGGAACAAACCCCAAATCTACTACGCAAAAACAAACACCAACAGCTCAAATTCCTGACACTAGCAACATTTATAAAACAGACACCATCACGAACCACCTGGACATTCGAAATAAGGAAAACAACAGTACAGATCCTAGCAGTACTCAAATCCAAGTTATAAAAGATGTTATATCTAAAACAATCCGTGAAGAATTTAAAATCTTACAAATAAACTCCTCTAATTTAATCAAACCCGCATACTCCGAAATTGCTGGAATAGCTAAAGCCCGACAAATACCGACAGATCATACTAACAAACCCGCTATAGTGATCACATCTAAAAAGACAGACTGTGGCGCTGCTGACACACTCGATGCCTGGAGGAAATCAGTGACTTTTAAAGACACGGATTTCGCTCCCGCCTCCACTAAATTCATATCGAAAGGTAAGGTCCGAATAGAATTCGACAAGATCGAACAGCGCGACATCGCTCTTAGTAAGACCAACGATATCAACGCAGAGGTAACTGCTGAGGCCTCAAAAACGCTCCGGCCTATGGTCATACTAAAGGGAGTGTCTGCGAATATACCGGCTAGTGAGCTCACCAACATAGTCATTAACCAAAACCAGACCCTGAAAGCAGCGATCAAAAACGATAATGATATTAAGTTCCACTTTAAACGCAGCAACCAAAACAATCGCTTATACAACGCCGTTTTCATGACCACTCCAGACACTTTCAAAACATTAATAAAGCTAAATAAAGTCAACATTGACCATACGCGTGTGCACGTGGAAGAGTACGTCCCAGTGTTGCAGTGCTTCATATGCCTGCAATTTGGACACACTAGGAAACACTGCCATGCTGAAACCATAATATGTTCTCACTGCTCTTCCCCAAACCACGAATTTAAGGATTGTCCACATAAACAAGACGAGACAAAATTAAAATGCCACAATTGTGACGTGCATAACAAAAATATAAATAAACCGGAAGACCAAGTCAGCAGCGCGCATAGCGCCACATCAATGTTCTGTCCAAGAATGGTGTCCATGCATAACAGAATTAGAAACCGTATTGACTATGGTCAATAAGTTTATCTCTTCACTTTCGCTACACGTTTATCTATATCTATTTATCTATCTACTATCCTATCCTATCCCATCCTATTTATCTAAAATAATACCCCTAAAAAATTGCCATCCACTATTTTATTTACCACAACATTACACACTAAATTCAATTCACTTACAGTGGGGCGTCGGCCGGGCGGCCGCCCGCACTTAACGACATATGTCTTGAGGCGGGCGGCCGGGCGGCCGACCATACCCCCTTAACTATGACCGGATAACAGGTCGCCCGTACCAATAGCGAGGGCCTGTTATCCATCAACGTAAAACACACACACCACAATCACACTCCACTTGCACATCAATTCACACCACACACACTCTACACAAAGCGGGGGAGGTTTTAGTCCGTAGGCGACTGGGAGCAATTCCCAGTCGAGTCGGGCATGCGGTCGGGTACGGGCCCGGCCGTATACATGAGTATTTCCTCCCTCGCCGCAAAAAAAAAAAAAAAAAAAAAACCTAACCTAACCTAACCTAACTCTGAACCGAACCTAACTCTGAACCGAACCTAACTCTGAACCGAACCTAACTCTGAACCGAACCTAACTCTGAACCGAACCTAACTCTGAACCGAACCTAACTCTGAACCGAACCTAACTCCGAACCGAACCTAACTCCGAACCGAACCTAACTCCGAACCGAACCTAACTCCGAACCGAACCTAACTCCGAACCGAACCTAACTCCGAACCGAACCTAACTCCGAACCGAACCTAACTCCGAACCGAACCTAACTCCGAACCGAACCTAACTCCGAACCGAACCTAACTCCGAACCGAACCTAACTCCGAACCGAACCTAACTCCGAACCGAACCTAACTCCGAACCGAACCTAACTCCGAACCGTACCTAACCTCTATATTTCACAAATGAAGTGGTCATTCGTAGAAAAATCTTAACACCGCGATGTATCTTAGTTGTGAGTGACATCTTTTGATCATTGTCAAAAGGTCTCACTCTCTCAGGAGCTGTACAAGAGCCTACGACTGGTGGTTAAAATAAATGGTCACAGATAAATTTGCTGATTATGGGATAAAAATAGGCGGCCAATTTAAATTCTAGTGGCAGAAAAAATATTGTTCCCTTTTTCTATTCACCACTAGATGGCAGTAGTTATTGTGTCAAAAATGTATAAACATTATTTTAACTATTTCTTTTTTCACTCTATTCCAGGAATATCACGAATGTCGATTTTCTCACATTCGCGAATGCGAATATTCAGGGTGCGAATGTCCGAATGCGAATGCGATTACGAATGTTACGGAGTAGATTCAAAAAAGTTAATCTTGCTTATCATTTTTATGCTTCCATATTTCATAAATACAGAACATGATATGTGATGAAGTGCTATATTATTGATCAAAAGGAGACAATAGATACCGTTTTCACTTCCTGTGTATAAGCAAGCTTATGACCATCGGCCGGGTCAGCGCGGTCAGAACCCACTCCCACGCGTTCTGCCCACATTCGCATGAAATGATGCGAATATTTGCAATTTGCGATTGATACGAATGTCAAAAATGATGTGAATAATCGCATTATACGAATGCAAATGCGAATATTCGTGACATCCCTACTCTATTCAAATGAAATTTATGCCAATCAATTATCGGACCTGCGCCAGTTAGGTACGTATTAACACTGATGTCATATCGATTCCTTATTGCTAAGGCAGGAAAGTACCTTATTGTTATTACTACGGTACGCTACTCGTTATTAGATAGCGCTGCAGCGCAGATGTCATTTCCTCTTAAATTTGGGTATCTTTGGGTTGCTATCGTTCAGATGGCGCTTCATACTTGGAGCCTTAAAAAGTTCTTGTTACCTATCAACGGTAATCCTACCGATTGGTAGAGCGACATTTTTATTTCACTCTAACAGCCCAACACGATAAAAAAGCGTAGTGCCATCCAGTGGTTCATTTTAGGCTTTGTAATTTCACCCTCGAGATTCGTTTTTAAAACACTTGACATTGAGTTTGGCCCAAACCACGTCAAGATGCTGCTGAAGCAATTATGATCGCTGCGGCGCTCCGGGCCTGGGCCTTACGCAGCCTAGTCCTTCGCAGATATTGCTGTTCACCCTCGAGCTTTCTTCTTGCAGATTCGCTTTTAAGACACCTGTCCGCTGGCATTTGTAAGGTCCTTGTCATGCTACTGCTGAAACAATTATCGCTTCAAACACAGGCTCAGGGCTGAGGCCTTAAACGCTACTCGTCCTTTGGCCTTTACAGATACATATTACTACGGAGTTACGTCCGATTTGTCCTGCTGCTGCAGGCTCTTCCCGCTGGGACGTAGACCTCACGTGCATGCTCACCGTACGTCGCTCTATTTGGCCCTCTGTTCGAAGCATGTTCTGCAGCAGGAACTCAGCCATCGGTATTTGTAGTTCTCGACGCTCTGCATTCTAGTCAGTTTTTTTTATCGCGCTGGACTAATAAATCTTGGTTCAGTATCCAAATTGATGTGCTTTGACATGTAGAATAGAAAGCGTAAGGTTTAGAATAATGGCCTGGATAAATGGCTGGATGGAATGACAGAATCTTCCAAGTGCACACGGATGAAGCCGCGGGAAGAGGTAGGTACAGCTGCTAGTCACTTGAAATGGTCACTTTCTGCGATATGTTTATGTTACTAATTGTAGTACAAAAACAAGTTAACAATAGTGATATGATTAAGTGAGTATCAACCGTAATTTCCACTTATCAGTCTTATCACACATACCAGAACGGGTGCAATATTAAATTCTTGAGTATGATTGGAAAATATAAAACATTAGGCCTCATAATTATTACTTTACATACGGAAATAACGTTTTGGTATATTAATCATCATCATCATCACAGCCATAAGACGTCCACTGCTGAACATAGGCCTCCCCTTTAAGGGGGGGTTTGCCATACGCGCCACGCTGTTTAGGCTTTCGGAAGATGCTGCTGATGCTTTGGTATATTGATATGACAAAACTTTATATTTTATAAAATTTTCTGTTTTATCTTTAACGTTATATTAAATAAAAATAATTAAAAACCACATAAACAACAAAAATCTTCCACAGCCAGGCCATTTTTCTCAATGTGGTTAACGAATAAGGGGAAATTATTTCCCACCGGAAATCACCCGCTTCACTTTTCACATAGTTTTTCTGAATCAGATGCAAAACTTGCCTATAAAGCGAATCTAAATGCAAAATCGACCTCAGTCCCTCAATTGCATACAATTGATGCTCTAATGAGTCTATCCTAATAAGGGTTAAACTCCATTTTGATATAAAATTAGAAAGTTTCCAAAAACTTGAAATATTATACCAGAGACTATTATACGGTCTCTCTAATGGCGCGTCCTCAAAAGCCCACGTGAATGGTTAAGTTGATCCCACCTAAAACTAAATGTGAACAAAATATCAAGTTCGTAAACGGTGTCGCTAATAAATACTTAATAAAAGAAAAGATCTAACTGGATGGAAAGCAAGTTCTTTCAAATCTCCTTAGACCAATGTTTCTGCAGATACATGATTTGTTACTACTAATAGTGCGACTTGGCAAGATTTTTGACGTGATAACGTCTTATAAACAATTAAACATACCCCGGGGTTTTCGGTGCGGGAATGATTTCGTGTATTTATAACTTTGTTTTTTGTAAAGTAATTATCAAACTATGAATGAAACGTAGGTAGTAAGGTCCAAATGTGCTTAGAAATGTTAAATTCGTATCGTTTTTTACAGTTTTTATCTGTTATTTGGCTAGTGTATAACATTCCCGCACCGAAAACCCCGGGGTATGCTTATAAATCGATGAACACCTGTAGCATGTACAAAAAAGTGTTATGTTGTGGACAGATCTCTTCTCTATTTTTCGTTTTCAACCGACTTCAAGATTCCGAAAAAGCAAATTCGTCGGGATCTATGTTTTTTTTATGTATGTTCACCTTATTATTCGAAGATGGCTGGACCGATTTGAAAAATTATTTTTTTGTTTGAAAGAGTTGGTCCCATTGTCACCAGGCCCAGATCTGATGACGGGATCCTGGAGAAATCGCGGGAACTTTTCAACTATTATAGGCACACCTACAGTGATTTCACTATTTCAGCAATTCGGCCACTTGCTCTTGGAATAGCGGATCCTAAGTGAAGTCGGTTCTTTTTTTGTTAAAATTATTCTAATAGTTACCTCTAGGTACCTAGGTACAGAAGGTACTGGATTCATATGTAGAAATAGTCACTTTTATATCCAATAGTACTTTATCTTCGATGCACTTATTTGATTACCTACTCGGATTGATAAAGTCTTGCCAACCTGCACTATTAGTACTATTACATAGCAATAGGGATATCATTATTTTTTGTCAAACAATTTATAATATACTTATTTTTTACTTTTTTTACCTTTTCTCCTTATCAACCCTTACCCTTTTAAGCTTTTCACCCTTTCCCCAATTTACCTTTTCAGTTCTTAATACAGTTAGAAAAAATGCTAAGTTCAAAAGACGACGCCAGCTGTTAATGAATAATAGTACAATAGGTAGTGAATTTTCGTATTTCATACAAATTATGAAAATGGACTATTTAGATTTGTTCATATTGTTTACACACGATTGCCTAGCTAGAGTAGCTAGTTGCCAAATTTCAGCTTTCTAGGTCACCTGGAATGGAAGTAGTTAAATGTTTTTTCTGAACATTCTGAACAATAACTTGATTAATTATTGCCGATACGAACCTTATTATTTGACTCACAGTGCTGAAACGCGGTGTTGAAAGTTATTGTAAATGGCACAGATTTTGTCCAATTTCCTCTCGTGTCGTCCCAGAGCTTTATTTCCGCTCATGTGATATTTTAGCTGAAGTGATCCAATATTCATAGGTATCTTATCTTTAGATATTCTATTGATAGCATAGCTCAGCTTACTTGGCCGCTCAACAACTATCAGTACTTACTCTTCGTCGTGAATCTTACTTCTCCAGTGCCGGTGTTTTCGTGGCCTTGACTCCGGAGAGGAGGGAAGGGACTAATTAAACGACTTTTAAGTTTTAACCCTCATAGAGTTTATTAATTTGTTCTTAGAACACAACATTATATACTTATTATAGTATCCCGCGCGCTAGGCGCGCTCCTCGGGTGGCGTCGGCGCCGCGAGAGTGGCGGGACGGGGCGGGGCGGGGCCGGGTGTCACTTATCACAATAATTATAACAGCACTCCTGTCACTTATTTATTAAAATAAATATAATATATCAATCGTAAATATTAACTATTTTATACGATTGCATCAAAATTCTTCAGTGTTTTAGTTACAATACATAAATTGAGTAGGAAAATAGTTTCATCTGTTTATTCTAATGTTTGCAGGTACGTGTAGATATAATTTGTTGTACCTAATAACATAACGCGGCGCCTGTCAGTCAGAGCGGAGCCCTCTCCGGAGCTGCTGCTAGTGGGAGGGGGAGGGGAGGGACTCAGCGCGGCGCCGGCGTCGCCACTCTGTAGGCCGCTTAAAGCTTTATAACTTAACTTTACACTAGTCGTATTAATTCCTAACTTGTACTTTATTTATCTACGAAATAAATAATTTACTTTACGATATCACACTGTAAGAACGTTTACTCCGCGCTAGCGGCACGACGATACCAACCTTAGGTACCTACTGCGCAATATTTGCATTCTAAATATGTCTTAATTGATTTACTCGATTAGATTATTATTCAAAAAGAGTAAGCTTTGGACCACCAGTCTGGATGTAATTTTATATACCTACCTAAGTATTTACTCTAGACTAGATGTTACATATGGAGCAACAAATGGTGGCGGTTAAAGGGTTCATTGTGATCGTTTATTTTTTTACTTCAAAATACATATTTAACAAATCCGGTCACGATGTTTAATGTTGAAACCATTCCGGGTTCGACCTGTTGTCGACCGCTCTACGCTCGACCTATTGAACGTGTTTGTTCAATATATAGGTACAGTACAGAGTACAGCCGACGTCAAAGATATGCTTACAATTTTGCACGGGAATAAGGTACAAAAATGTAAAGATATATTAAATTAAATGCGTAATATTTAAGTTGTCATCGCGTACAAACAAAAACAAATTGTTCTCGAAACAATTTTGAGAGTAACGATAAGTACTCTGTATTCCAATGATCCCAATAAGTTATAATTGACCACCTGTGTGTTGACGACGACGGTCAACCGTCAACAGAGTTAATCTTCCTTTTTGTAAAGGGTCGGCAACGCGCATGTGACACCTCTAGAGTTACGGTTAGGTTACGGTAGCTGCTTACCATCAGGTGGGCCGCAATCTTGTTTGCCACGGTCGTGGTATGAACAATAATGGTATCTTTACGAAACTGAGTATGTACTGAGTGAGTGAGGTTCCACTGCTCTCAGAATTGTATACAATTTCCGGGGCGGGGGTATATCTATCCGTCAAGAAGTCGTTCAAAATGCAAGTATTGCGAGTACGCTTGCTTAACACTTTCCAAAAATCTGCTCCCTCCTGGAAGAAAGCATGATGCTTAGCACGCCTGTACTTTATAGTCCTAGGTACCTAGGGGACGACAAAATGGCAATTAATTTGTATGTAGTAGATCAGAGTAAGTAAGTACCTCATTGAGTAGCAGTACTCGGCTGATGTAGCGCGATGCGCGCGCGCGGTGAAAAGTTATGTATTTTAGTACTTGCTAGCCTGAGCTAAGCTTGGAGCTTTTTTGTACAGTCTGCAAAAATATCATTATAAAATATACCCCATCTAGTAGCAAATTGAACCTTATGCCATTCGAAAGCACTAATCAACTTGCTAATAAAAAAAATGGTAGCCGACCTTAAACGTGGAGCTTTTGTTATTCAGCCAAGTATTACGTTGTAGGGTGAAAATCGACAGTTGCAAGTAAGACGTGTAAATGAGTTTACGGGATGGTTTATATGCAGTTTTACGCGAGACGCGACACACTGTTTATCAACAAGTGCAAAAATACTACGAGGCTGCATTGCTCAAAACTGGCAGCTTCGTGATGTTAGCAAATTAAAAAATATTGAAATAATTAGCCTAATAGAAGAATTAATTTAGCTAATTATTAACTAATTGCCTTCTTTGCTACTTAAAAAAAAGTAAAACAAACATAATGTAAATAACACCCTAGGATTGATATTTTTAAGCCTCAAAATGATTGTATCGTAATAATAGAAGATGAAACCATTGCCCTTTGAAATAACGCATCAACTATTAAAGAAAAAAAATCCTTATATCTAAAATAAATTTTTGCCACTTCTCGATGAGTACTATCGAATGGGCACTTAGCACTTAATTCTGCGGTCCCTTGAAGTTTTTATGTCAAACCCATTCAAAGATACGGCCATTTTATTTTAAACCTTGTTTTCTAACACTTCGCAGGGCAAAATCGCACTCGTATTTTAATGCCCTTCATTATGTAGCAGTCACATAAACTACTAATAACTTACGTGTCTGTCAAGTTTCATGCTCTCTTCCAGATGGGTCAAGATTTTATTTTAAGCTAAGATTAGAAAACGAGGGCGCAGCGCGGGGCGAACCTCCACACCACACGGATCACAGGAGGCATATTTCATACGTAACTTTGCAATTATACCAACCTCGTTATCTACCTATTGAAATAACATAATATGATGATATGATTCAATAAATAAATTATCAATATTTATTTTAATCGTATTAAAGTATTATAACTTTGGTTTTTCCGTATTTGAATATGCCTCGAGGCCGCACTCGGTACAGTAAATAGAGGATAGCAGCAACCTCCGGCTCGTTACCAAATGCATTATTCTTGAATAATATTTATTGCAAGACTTGAACTAGTTAAAAATAATAATATAATATCGCGGCGGCCACAGGATGGCCACAGGCACAGGTAATAAACGGATGATAATTGTCGCGTCGACGCGACGGAGACTTTACGAGTGGCGGTTGCTGCGTGTATTCGTTTGTTTATATAGGTATTTATGATAGATTGAGACGTATTAGTTACGAGCTAGAATCACAAGGTGGCGCAAGGCGCGTTACCATCTAAGTACCTACACCAGTCCGGTCCGTTCCGGCCGCCGGACTCCTCCGACTCAACACTTCTCACAAAATATATTACCTACATAGCTATGCATATCATATATGTATTATAGTCTCTAGTGTAACCTGGCAGCGCCCGCGACGCGCGCTGGGCCCGCGCCGCGGGAGCACATTTTTCATCGCCGCTATCACGCGTCGATCGATTCGGAGCTCACTCTAGGAAACGTATTTACAACATCTAAATATTCTAAATATTTAAAAATAGTTTTAGTTACAATAATGTCTCTGTGTCTAAATATCACTCACATCTGTCGATCTAATCTCAAACAAAATAGTCATCATAGCCGTCCGGGAGGCATCTACGTGCGGCGTTGTAGCGCCGCAGCTAGACCCGGCCTACGTGCGGCGGTGTAGCGCGACGCGGCGCGGCGCGGCGGCGGCTACACCTGGCCCGGGTGCAGCGTCTTGCGCGGCTGCAGGCGCTCGTCGGCGGCCAGCAGGCGGTCCAGCTCCTCGTCCTCGTAGAAGGTGACGAAGTGCTCCGGCTTGGCCACGGCCTCGAACAGCGAGCACACTGACGGCTTCACGTTGTAGAAGTACAGCGGCTGGCGGCGCTCGTGGAAGTCGGCCGTGAGCTGCTGGATGGACTTGGCGGCCGTGAAGTCGGCGCTGTAGATGTGCGTGCACTCCAGCACGACCGGCAGCGGCCCCGCGCCCGCCTCCGCCACGCTCGCGCCCGCGCACTTGGTCACCAGCTTCTTCACGTAGTCCACGGACGGGAACATGAGGCAGCGGTCCGGCGTGATCATCAGGTACTCCACGCCGCGCTCCGTCTGCAACACGACAGCGGCAACAGCTCAGTCAGGTAGATACACACTCCTTACAAACCGGAAGAAACTGTCGCTACATATGAAACCTCATGCGACTTCGCTCATAACTTGACGCTAACCCATCGACTCACCTTGAGCATCTCAACGGAGAACTTGGGCCTCGCGGCGTGGTAGAGGATGAAGATGATGTTGACGATGACGCCAGTGAGGATGCCCATCTCCAACGGCAGTGTCAGACACAGCACGAACGTGCCGATTCCCGGGATCAGGTCCAGTTCTGTAACCCCAAGGAAAACGATTGTATGAATTGGGAATTGCATGACGCACCCAGATGCACTAGACTAGTCTAGTTTATAGTAGCACAACAACAGACAACAGATTTTTAAGATTAACAGCAAAAATTGGTAAAGTTGGGGTTCCATCCCGCCCGTTAAATAATACCAAATACTTAAAACTAGTAGTTCGCCCCGAACTGTGAACTCGCGAATCTTGTGTTTCGGCATAAACTAGCAATAGTAGAAATACCTACTAAAAACACCAAAAATGGGGCCCATGGGGGCCCCATGCCCATGGCCAGCCAACCAGCAATTTTTCAAATTTGCCGCGCTTCTGTACTGACAGAAATGGTTTGCCAAGCTATAACATTAATTTGTAAATATTAGTATGTTTTTTTCTAAACTAACCATCATGGTAAAACTAAATGTCCGTATTAAATTGTGTGGTTAATGCTCAAAATTTTACCGCGACGAAATCTGTTCAGATTTGACAGTTTATGTCTCATCTAAATTTACATTACATCCACCTCTCACTTTGTTACTTTGACATGTCGTTCTCATCTGTGGACACCTAGGTATAGGGGGGGGTACAACTCAAAGTAAATCTGTCAAAAAATTTGAGTTTGACACGACGTATCCGATACGTTTGCATAAGTGCGAAAAAGAACTTGTCATGCGTTAAGAAGGGACAACATGATTCGTGACGTTACGTGACATTACAGAGGTCTCTCTGTTATACTATTATTTACTCTGTGGTATAGGTTTCGGACACCATCATTAAATCATTCTGCGTCTATGGTAACTCTCTCTAACGTGTTAATATCAGTTGTCAAAATATTTACACCAAAAGCAAAATATAATTGAAAATATTTTTGAAATCTATTTTATTTTGCTAATTATTATGAAACAGTAAGCAGTTAATAAGTATTTGATAAGAGGGTAAATCAATACCTTTCGTTTGATACCAAACTCAACCATACTTGCTCGTAAAAGTAGCAAATAAGATGACCAACGTAACAAGACCCCTTTCCAAAACCTTTTTAGGCCTTCTAATTTCAGAACCCCCGTCTCAATCCAGCTCATATACGAACTCGCAAATTTTGTTGGTCTCTGCTACAACCCTAACACATAAAGATCAGAAAAACGTTACTAAAGTTATCGTCGGACAAACTATGTAAATCAAAAAGCCATCCAAATGCCGAGACGTCCCAGTAGCCAGGTGACAGTTGGGTCTGAAGTTGTTTGTAAGAACGAGCTTCGCTTACGCTCAGCTCGTTCGATAATAAAAAAATGCCATTAGCATTGGGAAAATGTATTATTGTCAGATCTGATGTACACACTGTTTGAAAGGATGGACTCACTCTTAGCGCGCCACATGGGCTTGACGACGTGGTACTCCACCATGAAGATGATGGCGGAGATGATGACGGCCGCCAGCGCCGCCTTCGGGATGAACTCGAAGTACTGCGTGAAGAACTGCAGCGCCAGGATCACCATGATACCTGTGACACACACACGGGTTCAGTAATAACTGTGTTAATTTGAATAGATTTTTTCTATATTTCACACAGGAAATCAATGCTTCATTTCTACTTCAGTTACCCTAATACTTCAGTTTTTGTGAAATATCTGAAGTACAATATTGTAAATTATCATAAATATAGGTAGATAATGAATCGATGGGGAGTGACGGCTGACGCACCTGTGTAGAGACCGTTGAAGGGCGTGCGTACGCCGGAGCCGTTGGAGACGACGGAGCGCGCCAGCGAGCCGCCGCCGGGGTACGCGCCCATGAACGAGTTGGCGATGTTGGAGGTGCCGATAGCGATCATCTCCTGCGTGGCGTCGATGGTCTTGCCGTCCGAGAACGCCTTGCAGATGGCGATGTCCTCCAGCAGCACGATCAGCGGGATCACGATGATGCCCGAGCCGAGCTCCGAGATCATGTCAAGGAAGTTGACGGTGGAGTTGTCGGCGCGCACGTAGCTCGTCGGCGGCAGCGCCGGCAACGGCACGCCGGACGGGATCGAACCTGCGCACGTAATACACACAGGTGTCACCTCACTACACTATACGTCCGGTGACAGGCGAGGGCGGGTTGCACCAGGCAAACACTACAAACGTTCAATATACTACCAGCGGGTAGCTGTTGTCGCTTTAAACCAACTATTAGTACTCCCAGGTACTACCAGCAAGGCTTGGTGCAACCGGCCGATTGTAGATTGTGTACAGACAGACTACTGACTGTTGCAGCGAGATGAATGGAGCTACAAGTCTACGTCTACTGTCGCAACACTACTGCATGGTCGGTGACATGAGGCTGATCGGTGATTCTGATTACTAACCGCCTCTCACGTTATCAGCTGACAGCATAAAAATAAACAAAACATCAGTAAATCAATTAGCGCAGTATGGCTTTTAGGTAGTTCTAGAAACATCGTACTTGTGACGTAACGTGTAATCATTTACAAATATACGAATAAATACTAGCAACTATATTTCTGCCACCAAGATTTAGATCTGACACCTAATTTGTATCCCCTAATTATTATATCTACCTAGAACAAATATGTCTGTGACCAATTCTAAAAATGTAGCTTTCTTTACCAATTTTGGTATCAGATGTATTATTTTGGTAGGGTTGTAATTTTTTAAGATGTCGGGATCTTGCTTAAGATTTCTACCTACAATTCCGACGTCTTAAAAAAGTCATACTAGGTATATCATATACCTACATATATTATTTTGGTGATATACGTACCTAGGTACTACTACATATAATTTTCCGGAATTTTAAGTATTTCTTTGGTTATCATTTTGATATTATTTATACACAATTTACATACAATTTTGGTGGCAGAACTGGCAGATCTATTATTATTGTGGTCTTATTTATTAGATCATCGACTTATTTGGTGATCGAGTAAGTATTAAGTTTAGAATTGTAGTTTATATAACGTGCCAGTAGGGATAGTAGATTATATAAAGTTCGCTCTATACAATATTGGATCGTTAATGTTGATACATCAGTATCAGAGAGTATACGTACTCTAAGAACTTTTTGAATGCTCTCGTTCAGATGGCGCTTCAGACTTGGAGCCTCAAAAAGTCCTTAGACTGAGGCCGCTGCGTTCTTAACATGATAAAAAGAGACGGGCAAATTAACTACTTCTCAATTGACCAATTCAAAATGAACTCCGCTGGCTAATAGAAGCATATTTCAGTCATAAAATTATTTTGATGTCAAAGTGGAGTATAATTCCAACTCTTTCGATTCATAACGTTTACAAACATTTGCCACGCTACCTTACTCTACAATATACCATGATTTTTAATAATTTTCATACGTATTAAGTTTTTTTCTTGCGTACACGCACACTACGCGCAGGGGGGTGATTTTTGTGATTCGAGCACTCGAAAGTGACATTTAAAACTCTGAATAAAACGATGAAATTATGTTTTAAAAATAAAAGCGATAGAAATTTAAAATAATGATTATTTAAAGTATTAATTCCATGAGAAAAAATTGGCTACAAACTTTTGTGTGCGATTATTTTCGAGCTTGAATTTTTTTAATTCGATCGTCCGGCTGTCAAAAATCGGCCCCCAGGTCGAAAACCTGGATGCAACTGAGCGGCACGGCGGACGACCGCGAAATTTATCAGTGTAGGGATTCCGACGAGTGGTGAACCCAAGTCGCCTTATAATACCTATCTAGTGGTTACCTTATCTGTGATTGGTGTCCAAGCTTCTTAGTAGACGGACTAAGTTGCGGATCTATAGAAACGTGATCCGCCCCATACTTATGTATGGATGTGAGGCTTGGACACTAACGCTCAAGGAGGAGAACAGCCTTCTAGTCACAGAACGTAAGGTGTTAAGAAAGATTCTGGGACCCATTAAAGCAGACGATGGTAGTTTGTGGGTCCGCAAAAATGCCGAAATCCAAGAACTGGTGGCCGAACTTAATATAATTGGTGAGACTAAAGCACATCGTCTCCGCTGGCTCGGCCACCTCGAGAGGATGGGATAAGATCGCTCAGTAAAAAGAGCATATTTGGGTCGACCGACTGGACGACGTCCTGTCGGACGTCCTAAGTATCGCTGGGCAGACAGGGTAGGAGCTGATCTTCATGAGCTCGGTGCCGGTGAAACCTGGCGTGAAATAGCGCAGGACCGAGCAAATTGGCATGCTCTTGTGTCGGAGGCCAAGACTCATTTTGGGTCGTTGCGCCAAATAAGTAAGTAAGTAATTGCTATCGAAAGGTAAAGCTTTCGTTGGGCTCGTTGAACATCGGGCGAGGATTATGCGGTAGTAGTGGCAAGCTGCACGCTCTCGAGCGAGTCGCGACGACCCGACACTCACCCATGAGGCGGACGGGCGCGGCGCCGTGTGTGGCGACGAACCAGAAGCCGAGCGCGCCCGAGGCCACCACCACGACGGCGTTGCGGCACGTGCCCAGCAGCCAGCAGCCGCGCGTCACCCAGCGCTGCCGCGCGCTCGGGGCCTCGCCGCCGCCGCCGCCCAGCTTCACCATGCCGATGCGCTGCGACCACACACGTTATACATAAGACACGCTATATTACCGTCTGCTTATTGCATTATGCATTAGGGTTCCGTAGCCGTCGCCAAAATGGCAACAAAAACGGAACCCTTTTAGTTTTTCGTCATGTCTGTCTGTCCGTCCGTATGTCACAGCCATTTTACTCGGAAACTATACCTACATCAAATATCAAACTTCAACATAGGGTGTATATTTTTAGGGGGTGCACCACACTACACATAAATACATAAAACATTAAAAACAAAACATTAACATTAAATATCAACATGATGGCTGTCAATCGATAGGTCTTTAAAAACACATTGAGGTTTCTTTGAATTTTTTTTGATTTAATGGATATTTTAAGAAATAATCACTCCGAAAGTCTAAACCCCCGGAACTTTTGAATTGATGCCAAAAATAGTCTAGTTCCATTTTTCAAAAAATCCATGTCGAGAAGCAAACGATATTACTTTTGGGCAACCGGGCTTTTTACCTGATTTAGACCCTGCTGTATCCGAATCGCCGGTTGCCTTAAAAGAAAATTTGTCCGGAAGTGAGATATTCAAGATGGCGGCCAAAAAAATTACCCATTTTTTACTTTTTCTTAAATAACTCGTAAACCGTGTCCCCTACCAAAATATGTTCTTTTACTTAAATAATTCACATAAAATTCTCTATAAAAAAGGTTCTATACAGTTTTTTGCTGGAATCAAAGTTTAATGAGATATCGAGGGTATAAGATAGACCTTAAATATATTAATATATAGACTAATTACCCTTTTCCCGCGACTCCGTCTGCGTGGGATTAACATTCGCTATAATACATTTATGAAACACTTTAGTGAAATCTTATAGCAAATATAAATTTAACGTACATACTTTTTTACGTCTACAGTGAGCAACAATTCCATACAAAGTTTCACCCCCCTTTTCACCCTTTCAAAAGATGATTTCTGAGATAAAAACTATTTCATGTCCTTTTCCATAACTCAAACTATCATCATGCCAAATTTAAACTAAATCGGTTCAGCGGTTTAAGCGTGAAGAGGTAACAGACACACTAACTGTTTAAAGATAAATTATATTTTAAATACTCTGGTTGAGGCTGCTAGGGGTTGTGTGGTATCATTTCCGTATAAAACAGACATGCACAATTCATTTTTGATAGAAAAGAAATATAAATCTATATTTAAAAAAAGTTCTGCGAAGAGGGAAAACTCTCAAATCACATCAGAGGGGATTTTGACGTGAACGTCCAAAAATTTTACGGACCTCCAACAGTAAAAAATATTCATCGTGGGGCACTCAATCCATGGTCAAAAATTTAAAACTTTTTCTCAATGCGCACAATTTTTTCATACTAATATTATAAATGCGAAACTGTGTCTGATACCTCTTCACGCTTAAACCGCTGAACCGATTTAGATGAAATTTGGTATGATGATAGTTTGAGTTATGGAAAAGGACATAAAATAGTTTTTATCCCTGAAATCATCTTTTGAAGGGGTGAAAAGAGGGGTGAAACTTTGTATGCAATTGTTGCTCACTGTAGACGTAAAAAAGTATATACGTTAAATTTATATTTGCTATAAGATTTCACTAAGGTGTTTCATAAATTTATTATGGCGAATGTTAATCCCACGCAGACAAAGTCGCGGGAAAAAGCTAATTAGTCTTTATGTTTAATGGCTGTCTTATACCCTCGATATCTCATTAAACTTTGATCCCAGCAAAAAACTGTATAGAACCTTTTTAATAGAAAATTTTATGTGGATTACTTAAGTAGAAGAACATTTTTTGGTAGGCGTCACGGTTTACGATTTATTTAAGAAACAGTAAAAAATGGGTATTTTTTTTGGCCGCCATCTTGAATATCTCACTTCCGGTCAAATTTTCTTTGAAGGCAACCGGCAATTCGGATACAGCTAAGTCTAAACTAGGTAAAAAGCCCGGTTGCCCAAAAATAATATCGTTTGCCTGTCGCATCGAAAAGGAGAGCGATTTTGAAATTTTGTGCCCTGTCTAAAATTCTGAAAAAAATCAGGAAGATAAATCTATGATCTTTCCACAAAAAATTGTATGAACACTATCGGTTAAGGCGTTTTTGACTTATCTCCAAAAAAACTATGTACTTAGGCAGGATTTTTTCGATCGTAGCTACGGAACGGAACCCTCCATTATGCGTAGTCCGACACGCACATGGCCGGTTTTTACAATAAGCTTCAAATATCCCTCAATTACCGTAGAAAAATATTAAGAAGCTTCTATTCGTGACTAGATGGCGTAACCTGTACACGTTTGGATAATTTCGGGGTGTTTTGCGAAAACCGCTTCCGAGCCCTGCATCAGAATAAGTAGTGACTCACCCGCATGGATAGCAGCAGCGCGATGCAGATGAAGCCGAGGATGGGGTCCCACAGTGCGGCACCGTGCAGGTTCTTAAACACCGAGATCCACTGCTGCAGGAACGTGGTGCCCGTCACACTGATGGCGAACAGATCCTTGACCTGCGACGTGGCGATCATCAGCGCCACGGCCGACGTGAAGCCCGACGATACCGGGCCCGACACGAAGTCAATCAGGAAGCCCAATCCCAGCACGCCCATCAACAGCTCCACGAGCCCCGACAGCATGCACAGCAGGATCGCCTTCTCGATGACGCCGTTGGCGACCTGCCACGTGAGTAGCGAGGCGATGGCGGTGGGCCCGGCGGGCACCGCGCGGCAGCCGCCCAGCACGATGTATACGAAGCAGCCGAGGAAGGAGCCGTACAGGCCGTGCTGCGGCGGCAGGCCCGCGATGTTGGAGTAGGCCAGCGACTGCGGGATGACGGTGAGGCCGACGGTGACGCCGGCGATGAGGTCGCCGAGCGCGTCCTGCGAGGAGTAGCGCGGCAGCCAGCGCGTCACCGGCAGGCGCTTGTGCAGCGTCTTGCGGTTGAGGCGCCGGCGCAGCGCCGCGCGCCAGCCGCCCGCGCTCTTCTCCGACCCCGCATTCACTGCAACAACAACATTACCTATTCCTTTAGTCCACACCCACACCCACCGCACTAGCAAAGAAGCTATCTAAAAATAATTTTTACGAAAAAAGAACCGACTTCATTTCCTGGCCGTCTAGATAAAGAAATGAACTATGATATGCATTAATAGAAGATTTCAAAAAAAGTATTTCTCCCTAGCCTTCGAAGAAAATTAAGCATTTCGTGAAATTCGCGCGTTTTGGGAATAAGGCCTTTTAAGATATAATTTTTTCACGCCACCTGCTCGGAAATGTGGCAAAAGAAGATCAAAATCCAAGCTGGAAAGTAAGCAATTGCTGTAGCATCTGAACAACCACTACAAGAATTGCTATTTTGCAGCAATGAAATGTCATAGTAGAAAAGTAAAATCCAGATGTCATTGCATTGGACCCGCCAATGAGAATCATTTAAAACATTAAAAAGGTCTTTTTTTGGCACCACTTTCTACGGTTTATAAAATAAGGTTGTTTATCGAACCAAATTACTTGTTTAAAAAAAAGAAACGTCAAAATCATTCAGATCACCCTTAAGGCGTTTTTACCTTTTTAACCGTTTGTGGTTTTCTATCAAAAAGTGGGTAAGGAGTGAACCGGCTATTAGACATGACAACTTGCAGGGCCCAATCTGTTGTGTACCCTGCCTCGCCCTCTCCCTCCTTCAGCTCCCTACGGGCCCTACCTTTAATTATACCTACCAACCTGACAGATTGGGCCCTGCAGGTTGCAATGTCTAATAGCCGTTTGAGTCGGATTGAAGCAAACATCGTAAAACGCTTCTTAAAAGTGAAAAAAAAAGTAATAAAGGTGGAGCGAGAAAAATACATATTGAATTGGATAATGTTTGACTGAAAAACAAGAAAGTTGTATTTATGCAGTAAAAATGAGTTCAATAAGTGTAGAAAATTTTATTAATACGCTGGCGCCCACCGAAATTCAAGAAACTGCACAGGCGTAGAATTTTTTTACCAGTGAAATCGCGTCCTATATTTTTATTATTTGACGTATGTTTTTATGACATTAAATTGAATTGATTGATTGATTGAATAAGGAGCCTTAAGTAGCTTTCCTTTGCGTTCGAAGTGTGCATGAGTAATTATGACAAAAAATATTTTTTCACGCCACCTGCTCGGAAATGTGGCAAAAGAAGATCAAAATCCAAGCTGGAAAGTAAGCAATTGCTGTAGCATCTGAACTACCACTACAAGAATTGCTATTTTGCAGCAATGAAATGTCATTGCATTGGACCCGCCAATGAGAATCATTTAAAACATTAAAAAGGTGTTTTTTTGGCATCACTTTTTCGTTCTAAAATAAAATAAGGTTGTTTATCGAACCAATTTACTTGTTTAAAAAAAAGAAACGTCAAAATCATTCAGATCACCCTTAAGGCGTTTTTACCTTTTTAACCGTTTGTGGTTTTCTATCATAAAGTGGGTAAGGAGTGAACCGGCTATTAGACATGGCAACTTGCAGGGCCCAATCGGTTGTGTACCCTGCCTTTCCCTCTCCCTCTTTCAGCTCCCTACGGGCCCTACCTTTAATTACACCTACCAACCTGACAGATTGGGCCCTGCAGGTTGCAATGTCTAATAGCCGTTTGAGTCGGATTGAAGCAAACATCGTAAAACCTTTCTTAAAAGTGAAAAAAAAAGTAATAAAGGTGGAGCGGAGCGAGAAAAATAGATAGATAGATAGATAAGATAGATAAAGAATTTATTTGAATACTGCAATAACACACAATATCAAATACAAAAAAAAAATACATATTGAATTGGATAATGTTTGACTGGAAAACAAGAAAGTTGTATTTATGCAGTAAAAATGAGTTCAATAAGTGTAGAAAATGTTATTAATACGCTGGCGCCCACCGAAATTCAAGAAACTGCACAGGCGTAGAATTTTTTTACCAGTGAAATCGCGTCCTAAATAATAAGGCCCATGAACAGTGATATTTTGTATACAATATAATATCCGACGAACAATTCATATTATGGAAGGATGGCGAAAAGAAGCATTTATTTGCAGAAAGTTACATGCTCGTTTACTTTATCGTGCTTGTGAAAAGCATATGAACCGTCAATATACCTATAAATAGTATCTATTAAAGTGTTTGTATATGCCAATTTTTTTTTTTTTTATTTCCTCACAGTAGTCGTGAAAAGCACTATGTAATGTCTCGGCCGAAAGCGCTATTAGGTGGACTCGTATCTTCGAGGGCCTCCCCTAGCGGGTCGGCCCTCGAACTAACTCGATCCACCTATAGCTTACTTTTCAGCCTCTACAACAATGTACTATTGCACGTAAAATATCACGCGCTTAGTAAACTGAACTAATGTCTGGTTAGGAAATTTCCCACGTATTTACTATCCTCGCAACCCCGCTCCCGGTCCAGAGAGACAAGATCGTGTCTCCAGTGCGGCAATCTCTCCGTGTGGTCCACTGTCTCTCGCTGGATTGGATAGTCCCGTCCCGTCCCGTGTCGCAAACAAAACATGTTTTGTTTCAACTTAGGCAGTAAACTGAGTTAGTGTTGCACGTTCAGTCAGCCATGAAATTGACTAGGCATTGTACTCAGTTTACCTAAGTATATATTATTAGTATTGCCTAGCGTAAAATTAGCGCGAGTGTTAAAGCGTATCAATTCGTGCTATAACCAAAATAAGTAATCCCATTGCTAGCCGAGCTCTCCGCTCCGACCAGTAAGTGGCAAGGTCGGCCTAGTGTTTGAGGCTGCGCGAGTGCGCGTTGCGGACGCTGCGGTGCCGGCCTGTCTGCTGCGGCCGTGAACTTGACCGCCGCCGCCGCCCGCCGCCACCGCGCTCTAATGCACGGCCACGCGACATCGGCGCAATGCTCCCAGCTCGTGTTTCACTCGATCAACAGCGGCCACCTTTGCTCATTTCAGCGATTAAGCGATGGTAGTCGAGAGGGAGCTTATTGTGACTGACGGTGTCAAGTGTCAACCAAGTGGCGCGGTGGGATCGAACCTCGCCTGTCCAGACTAAATGATTGTAACAACAATATGTCATAGGATTACGCATTAACTGTCAACGAGGGCGTTAACAACATAAGGGATATAGGCGCCTTCTGTTTCTGGACGTTAAATGAGGGCCTTCTAACTGGAGACTATGGACATTGCCCATTTAGACGTAGAACGCTAACGTGGAAGGTGCGTGGAACGGTAGGTTAGGGTAGGGTAGGGTTGGGTACGAATATACATAGGTTTACGAATATAACTACTTACGTATGTAGTCATTGCTGGCGGTCTTGTCGTCGGGCGCCGGCAGCGAGCCGGAGGACGCGTTGTGTTTGCGCCGCGGGATCATTCTGAAACAGACAACGCTGCGTCAGCGAAGTGAGGGCCACTACACTACACTAGGCTACACTAGGTAGGTACTCTGGTCATTAACACAACCAGAGACTATAGAGATATAGACTACCACAGCCTAAGAACTTTTTGAAACTCATGTCGATTGCGCCATCTATGTCAAAGCCACCTAAAGATACGTACCGAATATGTAAGAGAAATGTCACATGCACAGCTACTCCACCTAGTAACAAATAGCGTACGGTCAGCTGCAACGAAAAAGGCCCCCGCTGCCATACAAACTTTGTATGCAGGGGGGGTCCTTTTCTCTGCAGCTGACTGTACTAGTAGTACACTAGTAGCTACTAGGTGGAGTAGCAGAGTGCAGGTAACATTTCTCTTACATATTCGGTATCTTTAGGTGGCTTTGCTTTGACATAGATGGCGCAATCGACATGAGCTTCAAAAAGTTCTTAGGCTGTGGTCGTCTATATCGCTATAGGTAGTCTCTGACACAACACTACCGACGCTATCACAATGAGGGTGGGCCAGAGTTACGTATACCTAATAATATAGCGAGTTTACTAAACACGTGACGCGAACAAATAAATAATACAGGGTGTTTTTTAACAACTAGCCATATTGTGGGAGGGGAGGTGATTAGGTAAATCATACTGATCAACTTTTTTCTATGGCACCAACCCCGAAAACCCAAAAATTGTTTGGCCTCCCCATACAAAACGTCAACGTCTGATCGGCCGAAATGTATGAAACAGCCAAAAAATTGTTCGAGGTTTCGGAGTCGGCCTCATTGCAAAAGTTGTTTAGTATGGCTGGCCTACCAAATCACCTCGCACAATATGGCTAGCTAGTTCTTGAAAAAACATCTTGTATACTAGCCACCAGCCGAGACATCGGTATGTGAACAATATTGATGGGGAAGTCGCAGTTAGGTGACTTGTCTATCCTTCATGAGTAGAAGCAAAATTAATGAACTGCTTAGAAATGAGATAAGCCGATGAGAATAGAGCTTGATAGACACTCCACCACTGTGAGCCTCTCAGCGTCACTCAACAATCGAATAGAAGTTAATATCCTTGTATCTTATCTTTCTAAAGCTTCATTAAGTTCAAGTTGTTAATGTCTTTTACAATAAATGAAGGCACGATAGTGGGTAAATAGGTCTTATTTCCCTTCAAAAGTTTTACCAATACCCACATACCCACATACACATGACCGTAAATATATTCCTCGCAGTAGGTATTGAATGATCCACAACGCCACGTGACGTTTTGTATGTCAATGTCAGTGGCACTATCGCTATCTCCGTAACTACCCCGCACTCGTATAAGCCTGCCGCTGCAGGGGCGATACACATAGGTACCTAATTACCGGCGTGTTATGTAGGTGGAGCTCACGAGCTCGCGTCGCTTCCGATTCCATTAACGGAATGAAAATGAACAATTAAACGCAAGCTCAGCGCCTCCGCCTCTCGACAGGAACTGCCGAGAGGCTCCCCCCACTCGTCCTACTCGTGTAACAAGCTTTACAGCAAGTTTCATTTTGACGCTCTGGGAAGGCCACCAGGCACTGTCAGTTATAATGTCATTATTTCTATACCCGTCGTCCTGTACTATGTACCTATATCGACAATGACAAGAAATAATGTCATTATTACTGACATTGTCTGGTGGCCTATGTATTAGGTATAGGTATCTAAGGGCAATGCTAACAATTATTAGTACTTAACGTATTATAACAGGTCACAAAATAAAATTGGACTTGAGAGAGTTGTGAGATATTACATTTTTGGAGGTTAAATAAAACCCGGCCAAGTCCGTGTCGGACCAGGCATATTTATTTTTGCAATTTCACTACAAACTATGTAGCGGCACACCAAATACACTTAATGAAAAAAATTGATAAAGATACGTCTTATAGTTTCCGAGTAAAATGGCTGTGGATGGACGCATGAACGGACGGACGGACGGACAGACGAACTTGACGAAACTATAAGGGTTCCGTTTTTGCCATTTTGCATGGCTACAAAACCCTAATAAGGCGTTCCCGTACTCCACTAATAGGAATGCAATGGCCATAATGTCAGTTTTCGTAGCTCCGATTAGTACAGATTATTCGGTTACTCCTATCTTACCCTATACCTATACCCACATGACAACATAGAACATAGGTAAGTACTAAAGAAAGTGTAGTACCGTGTGTTGGAGCAAGAGCGTACACGGAAAAAAAAGCTTCCGGGATATTCTCAATCCAAGACATTATTATTTTCTTGAAAATATTTCCTCGTGACAAGCATTTATTTCCTTTACCAAAAATATGATTCTTCGCTTAATGAAACCACGTTTTCTTAAAATAGAAATACAAAAATGTATTGTTTCAAGAGTATATTGAGTAAATAAGAGAGATTGTACTTTAATCAAACAAGTATTATCTCAGCTAAAAGAAAACTAGAAAATCTGTAAGAATATATTCGCTTCGTTATATTTAAAACTTTAATTTATTTTCGTTGAAGGAAATAAATGCTTGTCACGAGGAAATATTTTCAACATAATATAATAATGTCTTAGATCATAACTTTATGCTTAGATTGAGAATATCCCGGAAGCTTTTTTTTCCGTGTAGAGACAACCACTTTAGTCTGTGTCCTGCGACTCCTGCGCGATACCGACCGGGCCGGGAGTCCATGCCTATACGGACCGCAAAAGTCGCAAAAACGTGGGTATGGAGGTAACTATGAACATTACCGGTTTACGCGTTTTTGAGTTATCTCCAAAAAACTACGTACTTATGCAGATACGACCTTGCGATATTAATTTATTCTATAGTAGCTAGTTTTAGTTTAGTTAGCCACCACCATGTGGGACACATAGCTTGGAAGAGAGAGAGAGAGAGTAGCTAGTTTTTATTATTGATAATGGTACGGAACCCTTCATGCGCGAGTCCGACTCGCACTTGGCCGGTTTTGGTACATTGCGTAAGTTGACCCCATGGAAACTATTGATACTGGATAGGAATGGGATCGAACTTAGAGCTTTAAACCAATCGGAGCAGCCATTGACAGGCGTTCCTCTCTGCAGAATGAGTATGACCAGTGGTCATGTATGTATATTATATCCATCCATGAAACCTTAGATGAAATAAGTCGAGATAAGTTTACATACTTATTACTGACAAGTTAGATGGCTAGACACGCTGCTCGGGCGACGGCGCCGGCGCCCGCGCCCGCCCCCGCTCCGCTCGCCCCGCACCCGCCGGTCCCGTGACTGTATACAAGGAGCTCTTGTATGTTTAATTACCTCGTCGTAATCAAGTAATCACATTGCGCAACCTCCGCGGGTCCCCTCCCCGCTTTCTCGAGACGTCGAGCGAGTGACACGACACAGCCGATCGATGGTCTATGTGTGAGCTGTTCTGTTACGTACTATTTACGTCCGTCTTGCCTGCTCATGATTGCAAACAGGGTAGGCTTTATATCCAAAATCATCAACTTCGGAGTTCCAAATGAGTAAGCCATTTAGAAGTTCTTAAAATACTCATTTGCAGTTGCACACTTCCTCATTTATATTGAAACCCCTGAATTTCGGCGAGGATTGTTGTAGCCGCACGAGCGGCGTGGCCAACGCCGCGCCGGCGCCGGGTGCTGTCTGCTGGGTGTCTACGCGGCCACTGCCACTGCCAGTGCAGTGTCGCGGGCGCAGACCAAAGCCTATCGTTCTTATTTGTAATTTGTTCGAAAGTAGGTGAGGCACTAATGTCCTAGCCTACTCACTGCATAAATATTCCGGCGCATCAGTCACGTCACGCGGCCAGCGTCAGACAAATACTTAGTCAACTCATTAATAGTACCAGTGTAAATGATTGGTTGTTTGTAGGGTGCGTGTGCGTGGCGTGTGGCGTTAGTTCCCCGAGCTCCTAGGCGGTCCTAAACACATTACGATGATAATAGTTCAAGACTGCCGCTCGTTAAGTTATATAGGTAAATAGTGATGAGTCGATGTTATATGTAATTGTTATGTGACACAGTAGGTACAGCTTCGCTGCGGGCTGCGGATGCGGTCTGCGACGGTCCGCGGGCGCGGGGTAGCAACAGAGGGAGGAGATTGGAATGCGGGCTGTCGGCCGAAGGTTGCCTCCACTCCACTCCACCGTGCACCGCGCACCGCGCACGCAGCGCGCGGCAACAACTGGTCGCCGGGTTTTTACACACAGCACAGCATGTCATCGCCGAGAGAGGTAGTGACAGGTAGAGCCGCAGGTATCTAGCGATATTACAGATAGGCCACTTTTTACGAACATCGACTCTATTTTTTCTTAAGGATTAGAGTTGTATGGGAAATTCCCGCGCGCAGGTACCCGTATCGAGTTTGGATTGTTTCTTTGTATCTATTTTGTATTTCTACTATCCTGTTTGAACACTATTCAAAAAGCAATGCTCTTGAAATTAATTACACAATCCAAACTGCTAAATTACAGTTACATGCGTAAATGACTTATAGATAGTCGTTACTCTAAGTTTGACAAATCGTTTCAAATTTCCAATGAAGTAATTAATGTAATTATTCACTAATAATTTGCTCAATAACCTATAAATACACGTGAACATGGTTTAACAATAGTAATTACGAGTGATTTCCTCTTGAACGATCAATTAAAGTTAAATCATTGCACTATTTGCATTGTTATTCTGATTTGGGTAGGTACATAAATATCAACGAGTAGTTCGTAATCGAGGACTCATCGTCAACTTGTTAATGACTCGTATCGTATCGATATTTAACGTCATTAATAGCGAGTTACCTACAGGGTTTACTGTGTCAAGCGCAGTCAATTTGGGTCGATGCAGAATGTGGAATAAATTGAGTTAGGCAAATAATTCCTATAAAGGTAAAATATTTATCTCTGTTTGAGTTCAGAAGTAAATATCGCCGGGTTAAGGTAGAACCGACTATTTGGATTTAATTTTATTAGCAGATACCTAGTTGATGTTGCCTTTGAACCGGCGATATGTAGACGACTATAGGTAGTGAAAAGCCCCACTTTGTCGGTACACATAGAGACTCCACTCTTTCACTAATACAGTGGAACCTCGATATTGTTCTTTGATTGATTGAGCGTGAGTAATACAGAAAACACTTTTTTTTTCTTTTTTGTTCAACAATTAAATAGCAATAACTGTGGAAGCCCTTAATTGTTCAAAAATATATTTAAATCGAAATAAAGTGTTTGTATAATTAAAAAGGCACATTTAAATGAAACCTAGTTTAACATTGGGCATTATAATTAAGTACTAATGGGCTAAGAGCTGGCGTCAGATATGACACAATAAAGAGAGTAATAAAATTATAAAACCCATCTTAAAGATTGAAATACTATCATTATTGCTAGAACCGGGTATCTGGCAGCTTTTAATGGGTGGAGGTGAGAGTGACAGGCTAGCAATATTTTTAATTTGGTAGAAAATAATACCGAAATAGGCAAAAAATTTCGAAGTTGTCTTATTTATAGAGGACGGGGCATATATTTTAAAATTAGAACAAAAATCATTGCGTATTATTTTGCAAACAGAAACAGTAGGCGACAAAACTATGATTTATATTATACGTAGTTTTGGACTACTTTACCCTGTCAGAAATTTTAGAAATGATATAATCTAATTATTTATGTCACTGCATTAAAATCAGAACTCTAGGACTTGTATTCTTAAAGTGATTTGCATTCTTTGACCTCCACTACTTTAGAGCTGCCAGATGTACGTATCTAGAAATAAGCATAGTATAGCAAACTAACGCGAGGGGTTTCGTCGCTCTCATTATTGTATCATTATCTGACGTGGCCGGCTCTCCGTCTGTAAAATCTATAAACAAAGCACAAACACGAGCCTCAGTAAAATATGACCCTTCGAACAAAACCTTGATAACTCCAATACTTAGTTAAAAACATAGCTACGTACAGTACGTACGTACGCAAAGTGCGCGGATCTTTCAGGACTTTCAGGAGTTAGAATCATATTTATTTACTAACTATAGCTTGCGAGTTATTGACTTTTTGGCGCTACTCTGTGCAGCTGACTGTACTAATGATTGATTATAGAACGACAGTCATTATTTTGTTTACGTTGTAGGTAAACTAATGTTGTCTTGGATATATCGGGCCATCTTCAAAACAGTACTTAGGTACCGCAAGTAGCTAGGTAAGTACATTGATGCGTGTCGTCGTCGCGGGCCATCGCCTGTCGCTCGTCATCTTCGCTAACTAAATACCTCGATTCTCATTATCCCCTGATGATCGAGATGACTGACAATGTTGTAATGAAGTGAGTACTTAGTCAACATCGTCAGCACGGTACCACGGCAGCGCGGCAGCAGGTCGCGGATCGTTCTGCAGCGCGTGGCGTCAGTCAGAGGCGTGGCGTGAGCGCGACCGATGCGAGTAATCGGAGTAATGGATTCAATGAAGCGTGCGCGTGCCCAGCGATAACGACGGACCATACCGAGATACGATTGAAACTAATGTAGCGTTTATGAACATACATTCGTTACTGCGTAAATATTGTACTTAGGTACTGTAAAGTAGGGAACATCTGAGTTACTTACCCTCATATTTTGACCTTTTATTTTTAAAGGAGATTTTTATGGACTCTGACTGTGGCATTGAAACCAATAATGACAAACCATATATCATTGGAAAGGTTTTTTCATATTCTACAAATCTTGTATATGGCGAGAAATCTCGAAGCGCTGTGTGAAAAAAGTCTTTTCAGCAAATAATGATGGTGATTGATATTATAAAGTAGATATGGTCAAAGTAATCCGCAAGTCCGGCCGGTAACACCATCGGCACCGAACCGGCGCCGGATCACGGGATGGCCGGCTGTACAAATATGCTCTGACTCTGAACAACAAACCTACTTTGCGTTCGCACTTGAGCAAGCACTGATGAGTAACTTCGTTACACAATTAAAAAGATCACACTGGATAAAGATACACGGCGCGGCGTCTACTTACTTGTCGAAACACGGTTTAAGGAGCAGAAAGTATTTTCTAATTGTCGTTGAGCATACACGGAAAATAAAGCTTCCGGGATATTCTCAATCCAAGACATTATTATTTTCTTGAAAATATTTCCTCGTGACAAGTATTTATTTCCTTTACCAAAAATATGATTCTTCTCTTAATAAAACCACGTTTTCTTAAAATAGAAATACAAAAATTTGTTTCAAGAGTATATTGAGTAAATAAGAGAGATTGTACTTTAATCAAACAAGTATTATCTTAGGTAAAAGAAAACTAGAAAATCTGTAAGAATATATTCGCTTCGTTATATTTAAAACTTTAATTTATTTTAATTAAAGGAAATAAATGCTTGTCGCGAGGAAATATTTTCAACATAATATAATAATGTCTTAGATTGAGAATATCCCGGTAGCTTTTTTTTCCGTGTACTAACCTCACTCTGTCCAAACGTGGTGTAAATTTGGGTAGGTGTATATGCCCTTATTGGCCCTTTACACACTTGTTTGGAGAGGCCACGGCACGGAGAGGCCACACGAAAAAAAAAGCTTCCGGGTTATTCTCAATCCAAGACATTAATATAACTATGCAACTTCATTTGAAGAGCACTGTACTATTACGTACAGTATGTATGTGTGTACAGTACATCAATTTCCGTATTCTTAGGGTATATTTTGCGCAAGTTAGAGTATTATACCAGAAGCCGACATCAAACAGATGTATCTTATGTACTTAAAAAGGTTCTAAGTTGCCGATGCCGGGTGCCGGGGCCGGGGCTAGCACGGGTCGCCGAATTCCCAGTGCTCGCGCGACCGCGACCGCGACCGTGTGAATCAATACCTACGAGGCATCGCTGATGGCTACGTCAGCATCACAATCTTTCAACACGTGTGGCTGCCATGCCATGCCAGGCGCCAGGCGCCAGTGCCCCGGGGGCGGCGGCGACGGCGTAGGGTTCAGCTCAGCGTGCTCGTCCGCTGTTTTGGCAAAGGTACTTTGATAAGGAAGGTACTGATGAAGGACATCATATTTGAACTTTGGGAGGTGCATGTGATATACATAACATGTATTGCACATGCACATATATATCAAGTTTTATGATTATTAGGGATTGTGACACGCGGACATGCTCTTAATATAAATAACCATCAAAGGTAAGAAGTAACAATTCGTTAAATTAACATTGCGTCACATGTAGTAGAGGATGTATGACATGTATGTATGTATTATATGTCGAACGAGAGCATTAGACTGACTGTCCGGATGTATTAGCCATGCGCGATCGTCATCTGTTTACTTTCTCTGAATCCAATCAAGCTCTTGCGTTGTTTCCGCGGCACGGAACCGGCAAGGTATGTAAGTACACGATATGGAAATGTGGTGGTTGTCCGGCCGCGGGCCGGGTGCGGGCGGGAGGTGGCGGGGGTGGGGGAGGAGGTCGCAGTGACGTCACGGGTGCGGCCACGAGGCGCGCGGTGCCGACAGGACTGCACCGAGCACTTCAAGGACTGAATTGGATTTCAGCCCTTCCAGTAAACCCTTCTAGTTATGTTCAAGTATCTGATCTTTGGGTAAGTATATTTTTAACCCCAGAAAATGTGACACAATAACTAGGGCAATGAAATGAAACTCCTCTCCGAAAGTTTCTTAAATTAGCAAATTATTCACGCACGTCGACCGTCAAGTCGAGCACGTCGGACCGAAGGAGGTGGGTTCGAATCCCATGATGTCCAGACCAGACTTCTTTCACAGTTCATTTTTTTCATTGTAATGGACATCCGTTTCCAATTTGTGGTATATTTAGCAAACTAATGTTTAATATAGTATATATGACTATACAATCTATACATAGAATTCTTTGATCTGAGATTATTTATTAGAATTTAGATATTTGATTGATATTTAATATATCTGCAAACCCAATTTGAAAAATGTTCAGAAGATAGCTATAGGTTTTATCTAATAGTAAGTACCTTGGTTATCTACGTAACTTCATTAAACATATTAAATGCTAAAATTATTCAATTTGCGCAATATATGTTAATTATTTAAATTTATTTTACCTTCTAAAAACAAAAATCTGTGACACACTATTCGTGATTCCGCTAAAAATAGGAGCAAAGTATTATTTGTTACCATCCGTCGTAAACACGCCGACACGCGACGCGCGCCTTTATTATTGAAATTATTTACTACCGACTGTTGCCGTTCAATGTCGTGTGTATCCTGCAGTATATCCACCAGTGTATCCAGTGTATCCACCGTCTGCTCTGGTTTGACGATATTATACACGCGCGCGGTTATTCCTATTTACGTCAACTTCATCTGTTGGTTTAGTCAAAACGTATTCTGATTATAAAGCCAATAATATATATTTTCGTGAGATAAATTTTATTCAAATTGTTGTAACGTGAAAAAAGTAGGTAAGAAAGTAATATTTATCATTGAGCTAATCCATATTCCAAGTATTCCAACTTTATACAAGTGAACGATATTGGAACCGGGCAGTGATTGGTTCGACAGTAGTGAGGTGAGGGTTGCACCAGCCAAGCCAGACTTGATCGCTATTAATAACTACATAGGTGGGGGCCTCGGGCGCAAGGACGCGGCCCATCGACCGCGCGGCGCGGCGCGCGGCGGCGGCGGCGGCTCGGCTGCCGAGACGGGAACGGGACGGGACCCACTACTCCCGGGACCCGCGCCGCCGCCGCCGCCGGCCGCCCGCCGCCCGGCACCGGCCACCGGCAGCCCTCTCCAGCTTTGCAATACATACGTCATCTCATCTTATATGTAACGTATAGTAACAGCATGTTTACATGGCTCATTGTTTTCTGAAATTGACCGCAGGGTGGGATGCCAATTCTAACTAAATAAGTTTTTTTTCCAAAATTTCAATTTTGTGATAAGCTTTTATTACTGACTGTACTCTTCTTTATGAAATCCTTAACTGATCACCAAGACGAATGCAACAAGCCCAAACAAGGATAATGTGAAGTAGTTGAGGAGTTCCTATGCCACCTTCCAGATCCATCATCAGATCAGCTCCATGTTATCTTATTATATCGTGCTATTTATAACACATTTAACGCCTACTATATTGTTATTGGAGTTTGTATGATATCTGTTTAGTGTACCTAATAAAATAAAATAAATAAATAATTGTCATTCGATATACATATGCATGCAAAATTTCAGCTCAATCGGAAACCGGGAAGTGGGTCAAATTTAACTTGCAAGTCCCGTTGTCTATAATCAAATCTTGCAAAACTGACCCACTTTCCGGTTTCCGATTGAGCTGAAATTTTGCACGCATGTGTAAATCGCGTGACAATGCAATACATATTATGATAACACAGAGCTGATCTGATGATGGAGCTGGAAGGCAAGCTTTTAGTTCCTGCGTTGTCCGAAACAAATATTGCAAGTTAAATTTGACCCACTTCCCGGTTTCCGATTGAGCTGAAATTTTGCACGCATATGTACATATATCGAGTGACAATGCAATATTATGATGACATGGAGCTGACGTGATGATGGAGCTGAAAGGTAAGCTTTTATTTAGTTGTTCCTGCGTTGTATGTAATCAAATCTTGCAAGTTACATTTAACCCATTTCCCGTTTTCCTATTGAGCTGAAATTTTGCACGCATATGTATATCGAGTGACAGTGCAATAAAATGATGACATGGAGCTGATCTGATGATGGATCTAGAAGGTGGCATAGGAACTCCTCAACTACTCCACATTATCCGGTTGTGTTTGGGTTTATTGCATTCGTCTTGGTGATCAGTTAGGAATTTCATGAAGAAGAGTACAGTCAGTAATAAAAGCTTATCACAAAAATGAAATTTTTGAAAAAGAACTTATTTTTTATTTTAATTTTTTTTACTTCTGAACGGTGTCAAAATGATACCTAAAAATTTATATGAATTCGGCATCCCGGTTTTATACGAAAACCATACCAAACTCTGCCTAGTAGCTTTACTGATGTAGGTATCAAGATAAAATTGTGAGCCCATCCAAGCCCCATCACTCTTAAAAATTTACATCAAAAACAATCATGACGAGGGAAAACTTTTGTTCCAAAAAGCCGTATTTGACTATTTAATGTCGTGTGCATTTGTGCAAGCGCCCAGGGCTCTCGGCGTACAATATATGTAATATGTTTACGAACTGAAAGTAAATCCAATTGTGAAAATAATTACTATAGCCGCAACGAATCGTATAGTACCTTTTTATTATACTTTAACTAGTATAAAAGTTTAAGATTTTAATCACGTTTATATATTTAGTCACTACGCGTGACCGACATAGTAATGTTACAGTACCTAGTGTCTCACGAAAGTTTAAATTCAATAAAGTCTACCTTACTTACCTTAATTGAATTTACACTTTCATGAGACATAACTACTAGGTATACTAAACTGAAGACATTTATTTTATCGTTTTATAAAAGAAATGTCTTAAATTATCTTATACGGTATACCTACATTATTCCAACACAATAGACTATACATTTTTTAGAATTAATAATTATATTGTTTTATGGTATCCTGCCTTTTCGCCGAAAATTGTATTGCCGAATTTCACTTGCCAACCAACTTTTCGCAGAAGTTTCATTTGGCCGAATAACTTTTACCAAATAATTATTTCGCAACCATTTCATTTCCCAACCCCATAGTTGGGAAATGAAACTCGCCTACTACGTTGGGTTGGGTTAGGTTGGATTATGTAAAGTTGGAAAATGAAATTCGGCCAAGTGAAACTTTTGCGAAGAGTTGGTTGGCAAGTGAAATTCGGCAATACAATTTTCGGCGAAAAGGCAGAGAACCATTGTTTATTTAAACTTAAACTTACTTTACTACACAAAAGAAAATCTTGATGTACCATCGGGTTCAAAACTTCATGGGCAATGTATGAATGAATTCATTGCAATTATGAACCTGATGGTACAAAAGATGGACTTGATGCCAAGAGGCATTCTCTACTAGTCAATCTTAATGCAAAACAGAGAAGCTGTGTGTGTATTATCTTTACTCTAAGCTAAGATAACATCAATAGCTAGGTAGGTACAGGTACCTACCACACCCTAAATTGGATAAAAACATTTACAATACATAGTTCTAAAGACAACCGTTGTCCCTCCCTACTATAGCTGAGCTGTGTTTCAATGTAACATTGCATGGGAAACATTTATGTCGAATTACAGAAAAAAAATAGTATACACTAGGATACAGGATGTTATGCACTAAATTAAAGCACTTAAGCACTTAACGAACGTCGAACACTAATTTAAACATTCACGTGTTTTATGCATATCTATAAATACATAACTTAATATTTTGGACACACCTAGGTTTAGAAAAAGCTACAGCTGAAAGGTTTATAGACCTGAGTATTTGATATGAATTTCAATTTAATACCTCTACGCGTTTACGAGGAAAAAGGTAGTAATTAAGTTTAAAATTTTACAACATAATATTTTTTATGATCTAACTAAAAATGTCTACTTTTTGTAATTTTTCCATTGTCTATGCTATATGATGTTACTTCGTGCCAAAATTCAAGTTTCCGAGTTTACGGGAAGTAGGTACCCCGTAGGTTTTGCGAGTGCCGAAAAACTCTAAAATTTGCAGCATAAACGATTGTATCTTTTAATTGCGTTCGATTTTAAGTTTGATTTTTTCACAGCTCCTAGCGACAATAGACCTGAGTATTTGACATACATTTTAGCTTGCTACCTCAACGCGTTCCTGAGAAAAATGGTCTTGACAGACAGACAGACGGACAACAAAGTGGTCCAATAAGGGTTCCGTTTTTTCCTTTCGAGGTACGGAACCGTAAAAAGTAGGTACTTTAGGTGTTTATATCATCATCATCATCATCATCTCAGCCATAAGATGTCCACTGCTGAACATAGACCTCCCCTTTTAAAGGGGGGTTTGCAATACGTGCCACGTTTAGCAGGCGGGTTGGCGCACGCAGTTTTTTTTGTTTATTGTTGGTGTTTATATAGTAATATTTAATAACCGAAAACTCAATTCTTACACAGCTTGTTTAGTGAGGACGTTGATTCGTGCAATTTTGTCGCTTGATTATATATTATTATTTTTATGGCCGCTAATATATTTTATATTATCTGATTAAAGCATGAAGTAAAATTTATTATTTTTTTTCCAAAAATATCACCTAAACTTCGCCAATTTTTCATAAAATTAATCTACCTAAACCTACTCTCCTTTAATAAAGATATATTAATATGAAAAAAAAACTGTTACACTAACAACGTATGGCTATATCTTACATACTAGTATAACTTAATTTTAATCAATATAAACCTTAACTCTTTTAAGGTTTATATTGATTAAAATTAAGTTATACTAGTATGTAAGATATAGCCATAAACCTTAACTCTTTTAGTACAAGCGCTGGTAGCCTTGCGGTAAGACGTCCGACTTTCAATCCGGAGGTCTCGGGTTCAAACCCCGGCTCGTACCACTGAGTTTTTCGGAACTTATGTACGGAATATCATTTGATATTTACCAGTCGCTTTTCGGTGAAGGAAAACATCGTAAGGAAACCGGACCTAATCCCAAAAAGGCCTAGTTTCCCCTCTGGGTTGGAAGGTCTGATGGCAGTCGCTTTCGTAAAAACTAGTGTCTATGCCAATTCATGGGATTAGGTTGTCAAGCGGACCCCAAGCCGGGATAAACGCTAGGAAGAAGAAGAAGAAGAGATAAACCTTAACTCTTTTAACCTTTCCCAGCAAAAATCGCGAAACAGGTGTTAGATTAGGGTGAATTATTTATAAATGAAATATAAATTATAATAAAAAAAGCGTTTCACTTATACAATTAAAGAAAAAACGTGCTTTCAAAATATGTATACAAACAAATAGAAGATTTGTTAGTTACGGCAAAATAGTATAAAAAATTTGAGCGAAATCGAAAATAAGTTTTTTTTCAAAAAAATCATTTTTGTGATAAGCTTTTATTGCTGACTGTACTCTTCTTTATAAAATCCCTATCTGATCACCAAGACGAATGCAACAAGCCCAATTAAACACGACCGGATAATGTGGAGTAGTCAAGGAGTTCCTATGCCACCTTCCAGATCCATCATCAGATCAGCTCCATGTCATCATATTATTGCATTGTCATTCGATATGTATATGCGTGCACGCATATTTGGATTTTGTAGGATAGTAAATAAAAATTGACTGATTGTTACCGATATTTAGCCAAGATATATTATGTCAAAAATGAGAATAAAGAATAAATTAAGTCAACAAACAGTGATCATTTTTATTTCTTACTTTTCTTTTTCTTATTGTGATGATTATCCATATATCCTACAAAATCCTAATATGTGGTCACCTGCACCGTAGTATTTCTTCGCAGGAGTTTGATCATTATTTAAAATAAAACGGTATATTTGTTTATACTATTCGATAGAGCAATAGTTAGTAAAAAAATTTACTAAAGGATAGACTATAGCAATTGTCTAAATTACCAACCCAGTGATTTGTAAATTGAGTTTTACTTATGACAAACGTTTCAATTGAGGGACCACCTTTAGTCGATTGTAACTTTTGAATGACTTCTTTTACAAACTACCCATTGAATTTACAATGATTCGAGTACTTTTACTAACTCTCAGTCAGATATACATTTTAAATATTACTCTTGTTCTCACTTAATGTGATATTCTAATAAATTCTAATGTTCAGTTGAGGGACCACCTTCTGCATGCTATTTCTTCGTATTAAGTCAGCAGAATGGAGTCACGATTAATGAAATTAGTTTTACAAATCTTTTACTAAAAGTAGTCATTTACAGCAGTTATACTTTTTAAGTAGTTTATTAGATATGAATACCTGTCATGCACGACTGAGGGTCCACCTTTAACCGAACGTAACTTTTGAGTAACGACTTTTACAAATTATTGGTTGTATTTACAATGGTTTGAGAATTTTTACTAAAGACTGGTAAGCTTAAAAGCTCAAAATTCCAACTTGGACCCTCAATGGGCACGCACATGACAAAATACTCGTTAAAACGAATCATACGAGCCCAAACTCGACGGGTTTATGTCGTTTTATTACACAGTTCCTATGGCCAACTTCCAGCCCCATCACCAGACCCTGGATACAATCTAAAGATAAATTATTTCACAAGACGAACCAAACGAGCCCTAATTCGATGGGGTTGCGTCGTTTAATTACAGAGTTCCTATGGCCACCTTCCAGCTCCATCATCAGATCATCAGCTCATCAACGGATACTATCTAGAGACAAAATACTCGTCAAAACAAATCATACGAGCCCAAACTCGACGGGTTTAAGTCGTTTTATTACAAAGTTCCTATGGCCACCTTCCAGACTCATCACCAGACCCTGGATACAATCTAAAGATAAATTATTCGTCAAGACGAACCAAACGTGCCCAAATTCGATGGGGTTGCGTCGTTTAATTACAGAGTTCCTATGGCCACCTTCCAGCTCCATCATCAGATCAGCTTCATGTCATCATAATATTGCATTGTCACGCGATATACATATGCGTGCAAAATTTAAGCTTAATCGGAAACCGGGAAGCGGGTGAAATTTAACTTGCAAGAATTGTTTCGGACGATGCAGTAACTAAAACCTTACCGTCCAGCTCCATCATCAGATCAGCTCCATGTCATCATAATATTGCATTGTCACTCAATATACATATGCGTGCAAAATTTCAGCTCAATCGGAAACCGGGAAGTGGGTCAAATTTGACTTGCAAGATTTGTTTGGGAAAATGCTGGAACTAAAAGCTTACCTTCCAGCTCCATCATCAGATCAGCTCCATGTCATCATAATATTGCATTGTCACGTGATTTACATATGGGTGCCAAATTTCAGCTTATTCGGAAACCGGGAAGTGGGTGAAATTTAACTTGCAAGATTTGATTACAGACAACGGGACAGGTGAAACTAAAAAATAAAATAAATAAAAAAAAACTAAATAAATAAATAAAAGCTTATAAAAAAAGTGTACCGGACCGGACTCTTAACGATTACACCCTCTATAAACCAATATGGATGGGACTGGCGCGGCGGCGGCGGGCGCGGGCGCGGGCGCGGGCACTCGCTCCACATTCGTTGATAAACATTATGAGGAAACTGTTGTTTTCCTTGTAGATACTAGTACAAGCAGCTAGTTTAGGAGTGTTTGACTTTCCTTCCCCGACCCGCAGGAAGGCTAGTACGAGAGCCGGCATGTGATAGCGGCTTGTCAGTCGGAACACGTGGAGCAGAGGGCAGAGGGCCTACCGCGAACTTCGAAAATCGACAATACGTTGGCCCCGTCTCTATGGCAATTAAATATCACTGGCGACGGATCCCCATGCGGTGGGGTATGAGGCAAATTTATAGCAATTAGTCACAGCGGATTGCAAATTTTGTAAGAAGGTAATTAGAATATTGGGTCAAGTAATTTTGTAAAGTGATAATGTTAATCGTGAATTTCTGTTTCAATTAGAAAATTGTTTTATTTGTTTTTGCCGCGGGCGGCGGCGGCGGCGGCGGCGGCGGCGGCGGTGACGGTGGGACCGGCGGAGGCGGCGGCGCCGCAGCGAAAGTTCGCAGCGAGCATGTATTAGCACTTTCTCGAAATGTTTGCAAATAATACTTGACCAAGACACTCTAAGTGTTCTTGATTGACTGATTTTTCATCAGGGTCACGAGCAAATTTTACCAATTAAAGTAGTATTTTCGTTTAATTTAAAATGTATATGATGTGTAACATGCAAAATAAATAAATTATATTTTAGAGTACCTTTGAGATCGGGATGAATCCTTATAATTTTGACCAGGTAATCGATCACAGAAAGGTGAGAGGGCACTGAGGACTCACTTGCGAGACTTGGTGTGGTGTGTGAGCACGGCGAGGGTTGCACTGGGTTGGTTGTGGTCGCTTCGTCAGCTGCGGTGGGACATGCCGCGAGGTTAGCAGCGGGAGCAACCGGCGACGGAGACGGCACGGTGGAGCGCCGGGGGCGTGCGTGAAGGTGCGCGGTCGGCGCGCGACTGAGTGCGCTGGGAGGCTGCGCGGCCCTCCGAACCGCGCCAACTCCGCGCCGCATCCACTGCGCGCCGCAGTCTCCTCGGCCGGCGTGGAGGGAGTACGGCGCGCGCAGTGCACGCTGCGCCGCGATAACCGATAGCGTGGAGTTATCAGCGCGCGTGTGTGCGTGCTACACGCTGCACCGCGCGCGCGTGTGAGTGCGCACCCTGCACCGGGTCCCGACTGTCCCAAGCAAAATAGATTAATAAATTAACTCACAATCACTTGGTTCTATACAGGCGGGTGTGCATACTGCATTTCATAAAATTGATAGTTTTTTCTGTTCTCAACGATAATTTACATTTTGTGGTGACTATCTTACATCGCACTGGATTCTTATTGTTTGTAGCAGTAAAATCTAATTAAGATTTGAATAAACTGATTTTAAACGGAGTACCTACGCGTATTTAACCAATAATGTTAGTGTTTAGTATGTCAGAATATGTAGAACGCTATTTGTAATTACTATTCTAAATCGTATTACTTTTCATTAGCGCGAAAAAAAGATTTTGTATGGAGGGTTGACCGGCGGAGACGACTTGTCCCATACACAAAAAAAAAAACTCCTATTTTTTCTTAGTCGTAATACGATAGTAGTTGATAATTAGAATACGATACCAAAATTATGCCCTTAAAAGGATCACCAGTATTTTTATTACACCTTGTATAATGTAAATTGAATTTCTAAATAATTATTTGAAATGCGTATAATCAAGCGAGATATCATTCTGCCATAGGATAAGATAATTCACATGATGATCGAGTATTTTGATATCAGACATTTGTGTTAACGGTGTGGTTAAAATGTCAATACCTCTTATCTTATCGAATTTAACATTGTGTACGTACAATCAGGTACTCTGAGATGTTTGTTTACTATTATTATGACAATTCTCGAAAACTAACTAAGTGTTTCATTCGTTTGCAATCACTACAATTGCAGGAGTTTCTAGGACAATACAATTATATTAATATGTAGTTTATTATTTATATTATAGGACGTTTGAGCGCGCGTTTATCTCGTTTCCGCGAGTCCGTGCACACGTGGCGCACTTTACATAATGTTTACGTTATGCTGCGACATAACGTATACATAATTAAAGTATAGTAGGCACGTGACACCCGCCGCGCCGTAGAGGCCGCGGTGCATATTCGGCTGCATGACATGACCGACATTATGTCTTCCTGCCGGCCTTTGCCGAAATAAAGCGGCAGCGCGCCGCCGCCGCGCGCCGCGCCGGAACGAGGTCCGCGGGTCGGGCGCGCGAGGGCAGCGAGTCCCAGCGCCATGCCGGGGCAACTCGACTCAGTGCTCGTGACACGTCACACCACAACGTGAACTCATCCCTGATAACTGCTCAACACCCCCAAACCATAACAACTGTTTACTTGACGCACGCAACAGAAGTTATGCGTACTTATTTAAACTGTTGCAGCTGTTTACTTTTGAACGAGTTGTGTTGTAGGACTGGTAGGTATATACTCGTAGTATGTATATAGCGTACGTATGATAAAGGTGTTAGATATTGCGAAGACCGGCATTAACTAAGCTTCAGCTGTATCTTTAACAGTTTATTCGAGAGCTTTATCCTCTCCTCTAGCGTATTTTTTGAATAACTTAATATAACTTTGATATTATAACTTTTAGATTCTGCATAGAATCGAATGGCAGGTCTAAATCCTTAGCTGTGTTTAGTATACAAATTGCGACAAGTCAATTATAACCGCATAAAGGTTTCAATGTGACAAACGCATGATAATCGCGCGGCACGCGTTGATGTCTTTCGAACGCTCCGTCGGCGTCGTCGCGTGCGCAACGTAGGTACAACTCACCTGAGGGCCTACCGCGAAGTTCGAAAATCGACAAATGGTTGGCCCCGTCTCTATCGGTCTTGCATATACGAAAGAGACTGATACAAATAGACGATTCGATGAACGAAGTGGTTCGCGGTTATAGGCCTGGTCCTTTGTTCGCGCCGCATTTTAGAACCTGTTTGCCATATATATTTACTACTCGTAATTTGCGTCAATTAGTCGTGTATTCCACGCTATAATAAATACAAAAAACACAGTTAGCCTGATTCATAGAACTCTCAAAGTATCGGAGTTGTCCCCTTCTCCATCGGCGGCAGGTGATAGTAAACTCTCCAGCACGTGACTGGCGCCCTACATACACATAGCCCGCACACGCACACGCACACGCACACACACACACATGCCCTCAGCTTGTGAACAATCCTCGCGCCACGTTGTTGCGCGTCACATCAACAATCCCGGGAAGTACACGCGGTTACGGACAATTTAAACAATTACTCACTCCGGCGCCATGACAATGCAAAGACTTTGGAAACCGCTAGGTGACGTTAATAAAATAATAGGCAACGCGACCGACACGGCGCGGTGGTTACTAAACATGGTAGTTTTTCATCAATAAAAGTTGGGCAAGCTCCGGAGAAAAGTGGTCCGTTGCATATTGCGACGGTGTCAAGGTCTCTCGGGTGCGCGCGCGCCGCGGTCAGGGTTCGCCGGGTCGTCGACCGCGGCTGCAGGCTGCAGCGGGGCGGGGGAGGTGGCGCGAGGAGGGAGTCATGTGACTGCGGGCGCGGTGGGGGCGGGGAGGGGGGGGGGGGCACACTCACCGTCATCACGTGACGTCATCCGCGCCGACGGCGCTCCCGACACTCGTGAGCATCCCGATGTAAGGCTTTGGCTCCAAGTACCTACTACACAGGAACAACTTTGTTGCGCTGCAAGACAATTAGGCTAACGTGCACGCGTAGGTGGTGATTCAGATTCTGCCGACGATGTTTGTTTAGAGGCATTACGTAGCAATAGAGTTGCCTTGCTATAGCCTGTTGAGGGCAAGACAAAAACAATGATTGCTAAACAACTGACCACTGCTAATAGGTTTAGGCAAATACGAACCTGTAATCAGTTGCTTCCATGACACTATGTTTGAGATACACGTAAATTTAATATAGACATATGTAATACGTATTAGTAATATAATTAGTAGTTCAGTTAACTACCCACTAACACGTCATCATTGGCCCTTACGTCTCCTGCAGACAATTGAAGGAGTAAAATTAAGGAGACATTTTGATGGCCGATGAATAGACGGATGCGAGAGTGACATGGTATACAACAGCCCAGGCCTAATAAATAAGACAACATCTGCAAAAATACAATACGGCAATACACGCCTACGTTCGTTGTGTGGAGCTTTCGTAGATACCTACTCATGTCTAACTAACACCTGTGTCTATGTAGGGAGGTATGTATCTACGTCCTACCACCATTCATTGCTGCAAGATACCGCGACGGTGTCGTCAGATATCATGCAGTCACCGTTAATCATCATCATATTTCCTACTCATAATGTTCAGTCAGTGAGGCTGCAGTAAAAACCAATAAGTTGTTCATTACCTGATGTTAATGTTCATTCATAGTTAAGTAGGTATACAGATTTGTCATTAAAAATATCAATAATTTTTTTCTAATCTGCAGGCTTATGATGGCAGTAGTTGTCCGCCGATAACTTGATAAAAAGCTGACAACTTGACACATTGTCATGTTTTGCTGTGTGAATGTGTCAAGTTGTCAGTTTTTTATCAAGTTATCGGCGGACAACTACTGCCATCATAAGCCTGCAGATCTTTACCCAGTGGCTATGACGTTTACAGAAGAAAAGGAAGAGGAACAATCGACATAACCTGATGCTCGTTACGTTACGTATTAGGTTACGTAGAAACGTTAGGTATAACTAATAATGCCTCTGACAAAACTTCATTACCTGTGTAACGCGGCCTAATTAACGTAGAATAAAGCCGTCGGCTGAGGCTGAGGCAAACCTACAACAGGTTATTTTAATTAATTTAAATAACAGCGACCGAGCGGGTTGTCGATGAAGAAAAACAGCCAAATAAAAAAACTGGTGATCGATTAATAAAAGCGGTTAGAGAAACTACGTCGCGTCGCGTCGCGTCGCGTCGCGTCGCGTGCGTGTGACCGCATCGTCACCGGCTCCGCTCCGTCATAATCATAACGTAGTTAATAGGTACCTACCTACAGAATAGATACCTAGCCACTATGTAAATACGCAATCCCATCAAAAACATAAATGTAAATTAATGCCAAGTTTGTGAAAGGTTTCGCTAATAAAAAAAGTGAAATCTAACTGGAAACCAAGTTCTTTCAAAGCTCCTGTGTCTGTCATATTACCTATTATGTAGCCACTATTCAATGTATACAATTATAAATGCATGCGTATTGCGTACCGCCGCGCCGCGTGGTTCCGCGGAGCGGCGGGGCGGGTAGTATAGGGGACGGAGACTCGTCGGCGCGAGCTCACTTCAACAGTTGTTTATAGCAAGTACATATGTATTATAGTCAAGTGCGTGCTTAATGGCGGTATTATGATAGCCCTTAATCTTGATTACCTGCGTTACAATGGCTTGATAAGATTGCAGTGCGGCGACTCATTAAAGTATTAAACTAAGTATTTACATGTTTGTCAATGCTGCTATCATGTGCGCAACCACAGAGATACTTACTCTTACAGTCCCTTTAGTGTACCTGCAGAGACATGATTTACTTTCATGTCGGAGGGAATGTTTTTAGGCAGATACACTTACATGGTCGAACATACTTATTAGATATGTCATTCCAGGTTTTGAGCCAGGTTCTTGACATACGGCATTAAATATTATTTATTCCAAAGTAAAAATTGTCACACACCTCATATCTACGGGTATCAAATTAACTATTCTTAAATATGACCATCGCAAACTTTTAATTTAATTATAGTTAAATTGAACATCAAATCAAATCAATAGTTATGAAGTTGTCTCAGTTATGAAGGATATATACCTCGTTAGGCACTATACACTTTCCCCCAACAGATTTTTTTGGCAATGATAGTTCAAATCTAATTACTTATATAATTTTTCACAATATTGCATCAAAAATAGAACTGTTGAACGATCTGTTTTCTTGAAGTGGTTTGCATTCTTAGACCTCCACCACTTTATAGCTGCCAGATGTAGAAATAAACATAGTATAGCAAACTGATGGGTTTCGTTGCTCTCATTAACCCTTGGACCGCCAAAGCCGTCATAATTATCACGTGCACGTCCAAAATATAACCGGTTTGCCTTGCGCGCCTTTGCTTGCACTGGCGCTGAGGGCACGATTTTTTCGTCCGATGCTTGGCGTTCAAAAGGTTCATGTGTCATATCTGACGTGGCTAGCTCTCCGTCTAGAACGCTTGCCGCGCGCCGCTCGCTAAAAAGGCGAGGAGGAGAGGCGACAACTCAATGGCTCAGTAAGTAATTGCTTTTCAATTGAGCTTCGTAAATTGGAGATCAATTGTAGCGCGTCTCCGCTGACCCTTGCGCCCTCAGCCCCGATATAAATAGTACGCGTTTAATGATCACAACATTCACAACACACAACACCGCGCGGAGTCAATTCATGGAGCGATCGCCGCGCGCCGTGTAGTGGACCCAATACGAGTCACTCCACTCCACTCCACTCCATACTTACCTACTTATGTAGGATTTGAAGAAGTAGTAAAGTACACAATACTCAGCAACCTTCGGGGCCTAAACACGGCACTCGGCTGAAAACCTTTTTATTGTGTCACGATTGTATAAGAATACAGTACTAAATATATTGAACTTATATCATTAATATTAATATCATTAATACAGCATCCTGTCCATGATTGCGGATCGGGTTGATAGCCTGTACATGAACAACTACTGCATGATACATGTCCGTAGAAATGGATAGCTTTTCTTTAAATGTTTTGGGAATAGCTATTTATTTCCGGATAACAAAAGTGTTTAGGATATAAGTATATGATAGATAGTAGTAGTAACCTTTAGATTAAGATCACAAATGTTACTAACAAAAATGATCCAAGTTGGTCGTGAATAAAAATGATTTATTATTTATTATTAATATTATCATAAGCAATAATCCATTTGAAATTTCTTCCTTGTTGTACCCAGTGCCAGACAAGGTTGTACGTCGTAGGTATAGGCAAAGTTGTAGCACGCGCACGCGACGGTACTTCATGTCCTCAGTGGATTCAACACAACTAGTGTGGTGGTAATGCCACGGTACTTTGTCACACAATATTAAAACGCTTGCTGTTTCCATTTATTGCTTATTGTTTTACTTAATCGGTTTATTACTATTATTTGGGCAAAGCCCTCCCCCCTCGATTTCCATCCGTCTCGGTCCCGTGCGATTTCTGGCCAGTCGTTAAGAAACGCGTCCAGATCATCCCGCCATCTCCGCCTGGGCCTGTCCGCCCCCCGCCCGTCTTGCGGCACCCACCCCGTGGCTATTTTGGCCTTCTTCTGTGGGTGCATGAGACAGACATGGCTGGCCCAGTCCCATTTCAGCTTGGCGGTCTTGAATCTAACATCCGCAATTCCTGTTTTTGAGCACAGCGTAGAGTTTCGGATTCGATCAATCCGTTTTACTCCTAGCATGCTGCGCTCCATGTAGCTCTTTGGCAAACCTTCAATTTGGTCTTTTGCGGTTCGGTGAGCGACCATGTTTGTGCACCATAGGTTAGGACAGGCAAAATGCACATGTCGACGAGTTTCCGCTTTGAAGTCAAAGGAAGGTCGCTCTTCATCAGTTCCTTCATAGACTAATAGCTGCTCCACGCGTTTTGGATCCGTCTTTCGACTTCTTTATCCTGTCTATGGGTGAAAGAAACTAGTTGGCCTAAATACGAATACTCGTCGACATTGTAACAACTGCCCGTCCACCTCGATCCTATGTTTTATGCTACTGTTGGTCATTACCTGCGTCTTGGACCTATTCATTGCCAGAGTCAGACCTAATACTCGAAGGCTTGCCGAACTTAGGAACTTGGGCTCAACTTTGTAAATTTACAAGAAAAATTAAACTTCTCATACATTTTCGTCTACCTATCCTTGACTTTTTCTATGGAGCAGCTCAATTTTTTTATTTTTTTTACAAAGTTGCTCCCATAGTAAAAGTTGTTCAATATCATGAATAGATTCAGGTTTGATTATCTTGTATCACGTTTTAGATTACACCCTGTATTCCTATAGAAACCATAGACAAGGGCGCCTCTATCCTAAGAGGGACTAACGCACTAAAGAGGTCGGTCCTCTGTGGGTTTGTCAATTCAACTATGGGGTATGATTATCGGTATGGTATAATTGCTAATGTCGGTATCGTGTTATCATCGGCAGTGCTCAGTTCAAGTGTAACGTACGTTATCAGCCAGTTTCGATGTGTCAACATAATCTGATTGCGAGGTGTTGCCCTATAGGAGTAGGTATAGGTACCTACCTATGGTACCTACACTGACGATCCTCGACAGAACAGAACACTTGTTGCAACTTGCAAATGTTGGAATGTACCGCGAACTAACAAAAGGTCGGCTAGTTCTTCTTATCATAAGTGATTGTCATTTGTTTTATATATATCATATACATATAATGTTGATGATTTAATTGTGTAAGACATTCTTGGCCTCGGAGACAACTCGGAGATGTAAACATCAATGAAACCATTACGCCTTCGTACCTACAACCGTTTGTAATGCGATGCGAGCAAGGAGTATTGGAGTATGATTGTTCGAAAGGAAACAAAATATGCAGTAGGTTGGTATAATTATCTACTTTATCTACACCCATATCATAAAATTCATAAACCCTCCATGATGCGTTTAAAACCGCACGTTATGACCACCATAAAAAGAGACTGTTTTGTTAGAAGTTAGAACAAATGTCTTATCTGTAACGATGTTATTATTATCAAATAATAAGCAAAAATTCGATATCATTAATTATGAAAATCCGGCAGCCGCGCCGCGCGATCCTCCGACCGCCGGCACGCGTCCCGCCGACACAATCGAGTTGGCCATGGCGATGCAATCTGTGAAATGGCAGCCATTTTAACAGTTTTAGAACGCGTCATTTCGGGTTTATAATATGTATGTAGATAAAGCAGTGTATGCAACTGTACGTAATTAGGCCTTAAAACACTCACTCACTTCGTTCGTTTCATAAAACCACACTCTTGTTTTAAGGACCCCTATTACGTAACAGTTACATAAACTACTATTATCGATGAAGGCTAGAATTACTTTTATAAATAGGTATCTTTGTCTTCACATTGAAATCCGATTCAATTTATGTCCATACCATAACGGACAATTCACTATTGAAACCTCATTTCATATTTACTCACCTTACTAACAAAAACTTAGAGGAAAGGTGTCGTAAACAACATAGGTAGGTACCTACTAAAAGTACTGGTAGATGGGGGTGAAGCGGGCGGGAGGGAGGGGTGTAAAGGTCCCTTTTTTACGGTTCCGTACCTAAAGGGTAAAAAAGGGACCCTATTACTAAGACTCTGTTGTCCGTCCGTCCGTCCGTTTGTCACCAGGCTGTATCTCATGAACCGTGATGGTTAGACAGTTGAAATGTTGACAGACGATGTATTTCTGTTGCCGCTATAACAACAAATAATAAATAAACAGAATAAAATTAACATTTAAGCAGTCTCCCATACAACAGAAATGTTTTTTTTTCTGATTTTTATAGATATTTTTATTTTAATATAATATATATTTAATAATTCGTAAGTAGATAATATCTCGTAAACGATGGCCGATACAAAAAATGTTCTGTACTTAATTCATCCACATTTTTTTTACAAAAAAGATTACCTACACCTACACTTTTTTGCTGGGATCAATTTTTAATGAAATATCAAGGGAATAAGGTCAGACACTTTTTTAAACTTTCGGAGCTATTCGTTTTTAACATTACATACTTTCATACAAAAATTGTTTTAAAAGACCTATTCAACGATATACCACACGTTAGGGTAGGAGTAAAAAACCACCCCCCACAACAATAATATTTTTTCAGATTTTGTTTTGCAGCTCTGTTATGTTTAAAACAAATACTTAGTCATACGTGTTCGTTCGGTGAGCTATTTGCTCAATTCATGGATGACTTTTTTCTTTTGGCGTTAAGAGTCGCCAGGACGCTCGCGTTTCCATACAAACGTAGTTTAGCTCTCATTTTAAAACGACATGCTTTAGAAACACGAAGTTTGGCATGGGCATTCTAGTAGTACAGATCTATGTCGGTAATTCGTTTTCGTAGCTAAAAATTGTAATACAAAGAAAATACAGACAGATACAGATTTACATACAAAACTTATTTTTGCTATATTTTCTTTGTATTACAATTTTTAGCAACGAAAATGATTTATCGACATAGATCTGTACTGCTAGAATGCCCATGCCAAATTTCGTGGTTCTAAAGCATGTCGTTTTAAAATGAGAGCTGAACTACGTTTGTATGGGGACGCGAGTTCACGCGAGCGTCCTGGCGACTCTTGAATGAAGTTAAATAGCAAAAATCAACGCGGTGAATAATGATTTATAGGTTTTGTATTTGAAATATGCAAATACATTTGTCATTAAAAATGTCCGATTTTCATTCTGAAGTAATTAAAAAAAATATCAAACTTCAAAATCATAAACTGTTCTGCGCGTCTGCAACCGTTTTTTTTTTAACCGTAAATTTATTAAATAACAGGGGAATCCTCTCTTTACTAATTTGAACGAATGTTTGATTATTCATAAATTTTATCGAAAGTTATCATCTATTTTGTCCCATCAAAAAACACCTAATTTCTTTAGGGTAGTACTTGTTCTGTTTCGACTTATGGTATCTTCAGTATCTTGCTAATTCAAGTACGGCGGGTTCCCTCTATTTGGCATACTTTTATTTGTCCGAAACGCTTTTTGCATAACAGACCTGGCATAATCGGTTTTAGACGAATGATAATGTAGCAGAAACCTTATTTCGTATAATTCACAACATGGCGAATACCTTTTTGTCTGCAAATGATTTAGCATACCACTGTCGTAGCCGATTGTTATTACGCATAAACTTGATAAGCAATTGTATTTGGCATAATTTTAACTATCCGAAAGTTTTTTAGCGCTACGAAATTAAAACTGCTACGAAAAAGTGGGTTAGGTTAGGTTAGAACTGTGACCTCAATACAAATGTACTTCTGCGTTTGGGTTATGTTAAATTAGAACTGCGACCTCAACAACAAAAAAATGCTACGAAAAAGTGGGTTAGGTTGAGTTAGAACTGTAATATCATCAGAAACGCACTGTTACAAAAAAGTGGAAGTGACATTTGAATGATGCAATTTGGCCCTAATACTATTTGCCAAACAAAATTCTGCAATATAATTTTCGTCAAATAAATGTTATGCTCTTACACTTTATATTTACTAAATACGATTCGGAATATTGACTTCATGAACCAGTAATATTCGGACAAATAACAATCTGCCAAAGCCAATTATGCTCAACATAAGTATGCGAAAACAGTTTACCCTCCCACGGTAAATAGTGCAACCGTACATTTTGATAGGTACCTACTTATTGATACTTGCCTGATGACGAGGATGTGTTGCAAGACAGCACACGTCATCTGGAAGTTGTCTACTGTCACCTACTGGCCGGTGAAGTGTCCCACGACAAGCGTCTGAGAAACGGCGGGAATTACCCTGAAATAACAACAATACTTGTGACATACGTACCTGCGGCGGTTTACTCGCTGTACAACGTGGCTAGCACGTGCATCACAATAGCTTTAACTGTGTATCGGCTCACCTGAAAAATATAGGTGCAATAAAATCATTCAAAGAATGACAACCGACCACAATAGGTGATGAAATCATGCTCGAGGTGAGATGAGATGACTATTGCTTTCCGGGTTTTTATATAAAATAAAACATTACACGGTGTCATAAATTTCCAGCTCCGCAAACAATGGCGCACCTGCTGGCTGCCCCGCATCCCGCACTCCTGCTCCTACTGTAGGTACTGTACTTGTCTTGAAGGACGCGACGGCCAGGGCTCTCGACACCACGGACTTCTGAGCATCCATCATTTAGGAATCTCAACACGAAAGAGAAGACGGCGTCATGAGGTGACATTAAAATATATCAAGGACCAATCCAGGAACCCCCTGGCACCTTAACCTTAAGTTAACGAACTTTGTGAACCTCGTGAGGTTCACTAATATCCGCGTAGCAAGACTGCACAAGTCCATTACGCGCGCCTTCATTAGGCGACATACTCGTAAGTGGCGGGCGCGGGTGTGGCAGACTGACGACGTGTTCATCCGCGGGTACCGTTTACTGCCGCAGCGCAGCGGGAGCTCCCAAACATTCGCCGCCGCGACCAACGTCACTGCCCCCCGCCGCTAACTATTATCTACTTAAATTACTTGTTGCTTATTACTTCTACTCAAAACCGTGTATACCGTACCTACTTATTCTGAGTTATTCTAGCATTCCAACTTACCTAAGAAATCGTTGAGAATAGAAACTCGTACCGTACCTAGCTAGCACTAGCTTTTTAGGAATTGAAGGTGACTATACATATTTTTAATATTCACATATCATTGTTATTTAATTTAATTATATGCAATTTTTAGGTGAAAAATAGCTAATTGGGTACATAAAGTTTGTATTACACAAAGTCTACTCGTTACGCACAAGGAAATGATGTTTCTGGTTCTTTGAGTAGATCCATATATATAAAAAACCTTTAAGAGTAGGTAAGTATCATTTTAATTTTAGATTTTAATCGTGTAGCTAATATCCGGATAACGGTTTTACTAAAAGTTTTCAGGCAATGGGGAAGGCCGGTGAAAACCTTTTTGTAGAGGGCGCTGTTCCAGATTCCATACAAATGAGAGAAGATTAATATTCTTTCAAATCAATCTAAGAAAACGGGACGACAATACGATGTTGCCACTTTTTACCGAGCACAACACGAGCAGCGACTGGGCGGTTCCGGGTCCGAGCCTTCCGACACCGCCCTGTTATTATATATCAGAGCTTCCATCGAGCTTCCGGGCACGAAGCGAGCCGAGTCCGGGCTGATTTCGGTCCGACACATCGTCACGTGGTCACTGCTGAAGCTCGGCAGACATGGCACTGTCGCTTCGCCCATACAATTTATTGACATTTTGCAACCTACATATTTTGATAAATATATTCCGACACATCGTTGCAAAATTGTTGTCGTATAGTCTCCGAGTGGTCGGCGAGACTTGCACTGGACGAGCCTGGTCCGAGCGTTGTTTGTAGCTAGTAACGGATGTCAAACAACAATAATAATCATCCCGTCGACGTTCCGGGTACGTTACGAGCCTCTTACGACACTCGGAGGTCACGTGATGTTTTCTATCCAAAATGAAGTGTTGGAAGTGTCGTATCGGACCCGGAACATGACACCGTAAATCACCGTACGTGGCGCCGGCGCCGCTACCGTCCGCGTCCTCTAGCGTCCAGCCGTGATTGATTTGAACTCTGAACTGTCACTATTCCACTACAATTTCCGGGTCTCAATTACGTATTGTTCGGCTAAATATTTGTAGCGACGCGTATTTCTAAGAAACTTGACAATATTAAAAACTATATTTACGTACGTTATTATAGTTATTAAGCCAAGTATCTGATGCTATCGCAAGCACTTATCTAATAATTGCTGATTCGTACGAATCGCTTGAACCAAGATGGTGTTAGGTATGGCAACAGTTCAATTTAAGGCACGCTTATTCGCATGTTGGCAAATGACACTGGTGATGATGCGGTACCGTAAAATAGGGTACTAAGGGATTGAGGGAGCAGATATGAACGCGAATATTTTCAGTTGTTACTTTAATTTTCTGGCTCAGGCTGTTTTAAAAATATTTTTTAAACATATTTTCTTATCTTGCGGCAACACGGAGTAGCCAAATTATAACACAAAAAAATTTGGAGACACTATAGAAGTCAGAGGTGAGAGATATGTGGCCTGGTTGCGGGGAGTGATCGTGCGGAAGAGGAGCGGAGAGTGGGAGTGGGACGGAAAGCAGATCGAGGCAAGCTAATCCGAAATTCAAAATCCGAAAATTTTTCCTCATACATTTTCCCAGCTCAACCCATTATTGCTATCCCCTCTAACTCCACTAGGGGGGAGATGAAATTGCCTACTTTTTTAGGGTTCCGTAGCCAAGATGGCAAAAACGGAACCCTTATAGTTTCGCCATGTCCGTCCGTCCGTCATGACGTAAGCGCCGCCAAATTTCCCGTAAGAAACGACCTTTTGAATTAATGGTCTCTGTTTACGGAACCCTACACTGAGCATGGCCCGACATGCTCTTGGCCGGTTTTTTTGTTTATCGTTATAATTATTAACAAACTAAAATGCACATGGCCGGAACATTTTTTATGTATAAAAATCAACGTGAAACATGTAAACAAATATTTTTATCGAGGATTGAATATCTGCTTTGACCCAACTTACCCATTTTTCCGGCTGTGCGAATTATTGACGATCCCACTTACAAGCGACATCGAACCTCTTTCAACTGAAGGAGAGACTTGCTTCCTTATGAGTGTCTAGCGCATGTGCAATGGGTTGTGCTCTGAAGAAATGACATGATGCCTAAGATACGGCCTCATTCTACCACTGCACCGCACCTCCCGCCGTCGGCAGGGCGTTCATCCTCATCCTCATTCTTCTACGTTCTATGTTGTGTACAGCCGACGTCAAAGATATATTTTCACTTTGGTATCCTACTCTGTTGTAATAAGGTGCAAAAGTGTAATAGTACATTACGCACCTAGGGCGGTAAAATAAAGAACGGCTCAGATCGCGGATATTTGTGGCCCGAACCGAAGGTAAGGGCCATAGACAAGCGATCTGAGGCCTTCTTTATTACCGCCCGTGGTGCGTACACAATTTTACGTCTTCTCCTGGGTGCGAAGAGAGATTTGCCGCTACGCCCGTGGGCGTAATATCTCACTTACCGCCCAGAGTGACGTAAATATATCTTTGACGTCGACTGTACAATAAAGTGTTTACTTACTTACTTATTCTCTGGTAAGACTGACGGATCTTAAATACTTTACACACACGTGGACCATAATCCAATCGAGCCAACCGAGTGTGACAGTATAAGCAGAGACTATAGAGATATAGACGACCACAGCCTAAGAACTTTTTGAAGCTCATGTCAATTGCGCCATCTATGTCAAAGCCACTTAATAATACCGAAATTGTAAGAGAAATGTCACCTGCACTGCTACTCCACCTAGTAGCTACTAGTGTACTACTAGTACGCTATTTATTACTAGGTGGAGCAGCTGTGCATGTGACAAAGTACAATTTCATGTACAATTTCGGTATCATTAAGTGGCTTTGACATAGATGGCGCAATTATTGACATGAGCTTCAAAAAGTTCTTAGGCTGTGGTCGTCTATATCTCTATAGTCTCTGGTATAAGTAAATCAATTTATTTTTGTCATAATGAATTTCCTGAATAAAGCGCGTTTTAAATGCGATACCGGCTAGCTCGATCCAACGGGACCTGCTGCTTGAGGCGCAAAAACATCTCTCAAGAGAGAGCTGCACAGCACAGCTGGTCACCGCAAAAATATCAGCGGCAACCCCTGAGTGAAGATCGCAGTGCGTGTCCTTGCGATTGTACACAGGTACACTAGTATACACGTTTCATAACGCCACTACATGTAAATATATAGGTAGGTACTCCATGTATCTAAACAATATAAATACATAATTCATATTATTTTTATGTCCGAGACGTGTCTTTATCAAACAGCAGACTCATGGAAATAAAGCATGCAATGGAATCGGAGTAATACCTATAATCTGCATGGTGCATGAGTCATCATGAGGTATATTACAGCGATTTGCAAATGTAGGGAGGTTCACAACTACGTAGACACTTATTTGTTTTTTATACCTACGGCATCTCACGCGACTCACAGGGTCGTATTCGAACGATTAGTATGTTAGTTCGTGACATCGCTAAATTTGTAAGCTGCGTAGGTATAGTTCTTTCCAAAATGTTACCAAAACTGAATCTTAATTGTTGCTGCGATTGAGTATTAAATTAACTAATCTCAAGAATTGATGAAGGCACTAGTCTTCTCTAGCTAAACCTTTCCACTCAAACAGGAAACGGCTTTATTGGGATTTATCGGGTCGGTTACATGAGAATCATCAGGTAATTAAATTAGTAAAAAAAATATGGTTAAAATAATATGATTTAATTCTACCTACCCACTCTGAAAAAGTTGTAAAAAGGTCTAGGAGGTACGGTATAGTGTGCGAACAGACGACCAAATAACATAATCACTGCCTAATATAATAAGTTATCAATCCATTAAAACTTCTTGAATGCGCCGCGCAGTTGATAAAACAGTGATGTTGATTGAGAAGTTTATCAGCTTCATGTCACAGATAATTAACTCCTAGTTCGTATTCGCTGCTAGAGGTTGTTTACCATCCGATCACAGTTTATCTCTGGACAGCCCCAATCTCTTCTTCCGACCGGCGGCGGCGTCAGACGTTGCTTTCCTGCTACGCTACAAAAGATTTTCAATACTCGGTAAACAATAGTATAGTATTGATGGTCAAACAAAACAAGCATAATTTAGTGTCAACAACCGTCGTACTGTCAGCAGAGCGGAGGTGTTCAAAACGAACTTGACCCGACTTTATTACGAACAAACAAAACAAGAGCCTATTAAAATCATTCGTCTTCTCTACAAACGTGCCCACTGTTTTTAGGGTTCCGTAGTCAACTAGGAACTACTATTATCGCCATGTCCGTCTGTCCGCGGTCTAGCTCATGACCGTTGTACTAGAAAAATAAAATTTGGTATGTATGAGTGTGTATTAATTGCGCCGACTAAGTGGTAAAATAAAAATTGAATAAAATATACTTATTTAGGGGAAGCCTCCCACGTTTATGGGAGGTATCCCATAAACGTGGGAGGTGATTTTTCGCTCCAATCCTATCGTGTGAGGTGTCGTTGCGTTTAGGTTAGGTAGGTCACTTCCTTAGGACGCCACTTTCTGAGTTACTCACATTCTTAGTTCGCCGCTAGTCACATAAACGACGTGTGCTAGCCAAAGTAACGAACTCAAAAAGTGGCGTCCTAAGAAAGTACCGTAACCGTGAGTACATACTTTCAACTTAAACTATATATGTATGTTGAATAAAATCGATTCAGTACCTAGTTTTGGAGTTATTGAAAAAAGTTGTCATTTAATACCAAAAAGAGTTATTTAAGTGCCGCATAATATCGTGTCAAAAACGACCCTTTGAGTGGGTGTATGTATTGTGATTGTGACGGGCCGGCAACTACGGACCCTACACTGAGCGAGGCCCAACATGCTCTTGGCCGGTTTTTATAGCTTACAGATTTAGCACCATGTTATTGTTCGTAATTATCAATAGGTTATTTATTTGTAGGTATCTATGTACAGTCTGTGAGCATTTAGAAGAACCTTCAGGGTCGCGTTTTATAAAGTTACAATTTACAATTTCGCTGTTTGCCCCTCTTTCTATCCAATATGTGTGCTAGAAAGAGAGGCAAAAAGCGAAATTGTAAATTGTAACTTTATAAAACGCGACCCAGGAATCGGCGATGACACACGAAGGTAATATCGCTGTTCTGCTTTTTCACTGTTGATTGATACCCCATACCTCTTTCTAAAACTCGAAGGTTCTATTGAGAGCTCACACGCACTGTAGTTATATGAAATATACATATTTAAAGAACAGGCACTTACATTTTTATTGTAAGTACTTAATTAGTCGTGAGTGGACGAAGGCAGAAGTAGCTAAGCGGGTAGGGTGTTCAAGATGACCTCCACACGCTCTTGTTCTCTTAACAATAAAGTCGTGTCAAGATCATTTTGAACACGTCACCCGCTTAGCTACTTCTGCTGCTGACTGTACATCTTATATCGCACATTTTCCCTGTATATGATATTCACCCACCTGTTTCCTATATCTAAATTGTTATAAGTTAAGTGTTATGAGGTGTAACAGTTTTTTTTGTATGGTACGGGTGGTCGCGGCCGGCCAACCCTCAAAACAAAACCAAAATGCACTTGAAAGAATCACCAGTATTTTTGTTACAGCTTGTATATGGAGACTTTAGTAGCTATAATAAATTGTAAAGGCGACGTAACACGTGAGGGTCTCTCTGACCCTGAAACTATTAGTTACAACTTTAAACATTTTTTAACGATTGTGCAAATATTGTGTATGGCTGTGGTTTTCCTTGTATGCGCGGGATTTACCTGTTAAAATATGATAAGCGGTCCAGACACTGTCAGTAATAATGTCATTATTTCTGTACCCGTCCTATTCTATTATATGAAGAAGAGAAGGATGCGTACAGATATAATGACATTATTACTGACAGTGTCTGGACCGCTATAGGTAGTTAGTAAGTATTCGTGCGTCGCGCCGGCTTCCGGCGTTGCAAGTGTTGCGACTATTGCGACATCAGCACTCCGTACGGTCAAGTCAAACCGTTTCCCGAGCACTTTTTCATATTTTCCAGATAGGTACACGATTATTACATTTGAGTTAGACTGGTGATTTCAGAGAAATTTTAAGCCAAATTCAGCACGGACTTGATGCACAGCACTGATGTATGTAGATGTAGATCCCTTAAAGTAATCCTGGCGCGGCACCCACAGCACCCACGGTGGTTGCCAGTCTTCTGATTGCTTGAGGCGTCGACAAGGCGCATGAAGATGCCTTTGTTAAGTCGTTTTGCGTTTGATCCCGGTATTAGAAAAAAATAGCCCTCACTGAGAACAGAATATTTATGTCGGCGCGATGATTATTTGAAAACATTTACTTACGACTCGGTAAATGCAACAAGGTGAAGTTTATCGTTGAAACTACGTGTGCATGCGATGCGTGTCGCAACTAGTGAGCAGAAAACAATTAAGTGGCTACTAGGTGGCAAAATTTATAATACAAATGTTGGATCTCACAGTATAATACCACGAATTTGTAAAGAGCACAATTTATTATATAAACAAAATAGACTAGATATGTTAAAAATGTCACATTACCAATACAAAAAATATTTGCATAAACTCAAAAGTAATCTCTGATTGTAAAATTCATATATTATGTTCTGTTTCACTTTGCTACAAGTTATGTTTCACTTCCTAGACAACTACACAGAAATATTTTTAGATTAAGTAAGTATTTAAGGGTTATAGATGTTACTAATTATTAGTTCCCTACTTAGCTACCTTATTTTGAAAATATGTTTCAATCCTACTTAGATTAAGAATTATTATGTAAGCAATAGCTACTTTATATGTGCATGCCGTGTTTGCCTGTAATTGGGTGGATACTCAAGCAAGCTCATTTTGTACCTAGTTATTAATAAGTATATTGTATACCACCTGTTGGCAAACCTTAAATAAATAATAATAAAAATAATAATTAAGTGGTTTCGGTAGTTTAGGGTAGATGCCCCGGTTTTGGCACTATCCGTCGGGAGATTGAATTGTATAAATAGAGGCAGCAGGTTTTTCGTCGAACTCAATTCTTACCGTCTTGCCTATATTGAGCACTCGTACTCAGCTAGCTTCGTGGCCAAAACTACTCGACTAAAAAGCTCTTAATTATGTCACGATTGTATGAAATACTATACAATATTTATATGAATCTCCACTGTTAACATTCTGCTATTAGATCTTATTTTTTTCCTTGATGAAATGTCAGAAAGGGGCCAGTTTTGGCCACTTTCTACCCAGTTGAGTCCACACCCAATGTTTTGGCAATTCAAAGTTGAAAGTGGCCAAAACCGGGGCATCTGCCTTACATATACAAAAACACGGTTATCCTGGCTATCCTATAACTGATCATCTGGATTAGTAAGTGTTAACGGAACGTCATATTCAAATATATGTATATGTATGTATTAGACGGAAAGCTAGCGACGCGACGTCAGACATGACACAATAATGAAAGCGATGAAACCCCTCTACATTTAAAGATAAAAAAAAGATAATATATATATACTAGGTTCATTTCTAGTTCCGGAAATCTGGCAGCTGTAAAGTGGTGGAGGTCAAAGTATGCAAACCACTTTAAGAATACAAGTCCTAGAGTTCTTATGCAGTATTATGAGAAATTATTAAATAATTAGATTGCCAATAGATTATATGATTACCAAAAGTTTCTGATGGGGGAATGTAGTACAAAACGACGTATAATGTAATTCATTAGTTGTGCTTATTGTTTATGTTTCCGAAATAATACACAATGTTTTTTGTTCTAATGTTAAAATATAGGCTCCGTCCTCTATAAGTAAGACAACTCCGGCGGTTTTTACCTATTTTGGTATTCCATTTTTGCAACTGATAATTTTTGCTAGTCTGTGTCTGACTTCCACCCATTAAAAGTTGCCAGATGCCCGGATCTAGCAATAAGGATAGTATTAAACTCTTACTAGACGGGTTTCGTTGCTCTCATTATTGTGTCATATCTGGCGCATATTGTTAAACATTCATAGTGCGAGCAATCTTATAGCTATGTCATGAGTGTTAGTCTCAATGACTGTATCGTATTAGGTACTCATGAGTCATTAGTAATACTTAAAGCTAATCGATGAGACTGCGATCATGGCCGGCGTCGGCGCCGGCGCTGCTCGCCGGACGATATTAAATTTGTGTCAATGTTATTGTTAGTTCAGCAGACGCGGCACAATACAACTAACCAACTAACTCACGGTTGAGTATTAAGATATAAATGATGGTCCTGTGACATCTGTGTGCAACTGTGCACTGTGCAGGCAGCTGCACTGATAAGCTGCGGCCTCGAGTAAGCACAAATATACACAAGTTACAAAGTTCACTATCTTATACAGGTTGTCATTTCAACCCTTTGCCACAATGTGCGATTTAGTTAAGTAGGCCATACTTTTACTATGAGGCAAAAACTCCGAAATTGGAAAATTCGCGTGTTTTTTACATTTCGGCTGATCAGATTTGGCGCCCAACTTTTTTTGGGTTGGGTAGGCCCGTAGAACAAGTTGTTCTGTTTGGTCTACGTACTTAATCACCTCGTTTAATACTCCCTAAGAGATGGAAAAACTATTTGTATTGTGGTAAGTGCACAGTCTAAACTATTAACTGAACATTGATAGGATCTAGTGTTGTTGCAATAATAATGGTACGCCCGCGACCGTACGATTCAATTAGACATGAATGGCGTCTTCAGTATAAAACATTGTTCTCAAAAACTGTTCGTTTCAATATTTCCTTGACAGTTATCCGCCCTACATTCGCTTCCTCTTCTTAGAATATGAGATAATACGCAAATTTCTGCTATAAAATTGTGATGAGGTCAATTAAAGTATCCAGTGGCGTATATAAAGTTAAACCATCAAGCGTCATGCGCACTTAAACTAAGTAAAATAAACGGCTTGCTTGTATGCCCCGTCTCCAAAGTTCATTTGAACAAGAACATGCCCAAAAATGTGGGGTCATTTAGCAGAGCTAGTACTAATTCCATGATTTTGTCGTTGACCGTCGTAAGCATCGTCGAAGCCACCGGCCACGTGATGGCCAGCGCGGAGCCGGCGCCGGCGCCGGCGCGGAAGCCGCGGTCTTCCGACCATGCTTCCTGCTTGTGTAAGTACTACCTTACTGAGTTACTTATTGCATTGATGACATACATTTTTCTTCCGCATATGCGACAATACATAGGTCTGAATAACTGGAAATGCATTTATGAATAACTTAAAACATGGCATTTTCAAGTCAAAGCTAATACCATCGGGGTCATCTATGTTTCTAATGTATACTTTTTCAAACATAAATAACTCTTGGTGTTCTTACAGCGTCTTACTCCAAATAATACCTATATGTAGGTTATTTTTGCACATACATAGTACATTACTTAGAAATGATCCGCCTATGTTCAACAACTAGGGCTCGCGCACTGAACAAAGTAACTGGACTAGTGAGAGTAGGTACCCCTACATATACAGTAGGAGGTACACACAAATATCTACTTATAAATCTTATAATATTGGATACGCCGGCATCGTGCTCCTCAATACTCCTCATCTCTATCTCACGTCCTCTCGGATTTGATCGATGAACATTATGGAAATATCCTTACATCAGACCGATATCTAATCTCTTTCAGTTGTCTAATACTTTCATGTTTAAACTGATCCGATTGTTTCACTGTTTTAAAGATAAGGTTTAACCAGTAGTACCTAGTCTGCCTGTTGTTGAAATCCAGTTTGAAACTTTTCCGCAATTTCTGCGGATATGTAAGCAAGTACTCAGTTGTGATGTGAGTCTAATGGACTCGTATTGTTTGAACTTTACCCGATCAAGTACGATTCTACGGCGTTCGAATAACCTTCAAGTGTGGTTGATTGATGGAATATATGTGTTGTTGAAGAGAGGGCGTCACGTGGTCGGCGCTGGCGCAGCTTGCAGGTCGTCGACCCCGCGACATTGCGGTTACCTACTGCTGCCGCTGCTGCTACGGATGTTGCGCCAAATCTACTATATAGGCAATACAAAGTAGGGTAATACAGAGTCTGTACGGAGTAGTTCGGACAAAAACTGGTGAATGGAGGTTATCTAAACTCCTGGGGATGCTACATGTTTCCGAGTAAACTTCATTAATTCCTACAGCTACTACAGTTGAACTCGGGAATAAGCAAGATGCTAGCGATTCAACAAACTCTGGGTGAAACGTTTGAGCATAGAAATATTCTCGTGTCTTTGATACGTGCGTCCTTATAAACGAGGATTAGCAAAATGCGGGTTAGTTACCTACGTTATAATAATTATTTGTCTTATTATTTTAGTGTATGCCCCAGTGTGGCTATAACTCAGGCGCGGAGAATGTATCTGCGTCGGTCACCGACTCCTCAACAAAAAGCATCCTTAGTACCTACACTTTTTTGCAATAAAAAAGTGTACGTACTCACTCAGACTACTCACTTCGCATTAAAACCAGCTATCGGTCCAACGAATTATCAAATAGGCGAGTCATGAAGCGGATAAACCAGTGGGCCTAAACTAATTATTTCCGAATCAGGCAGTAAGAGAGGTGATTATGTGTACTTATGCAGAATTATGTTTACGAGAAATAACTATAATCGGCGTTATTATGGATATGTTGGGCTGTTGGCATAATTTGGGTCGAATTCGTGGTTCAAATCAACGCGGGAATTGCGCTGGCTGCACATGTCTCATCTCATCTCAGCTCCTAAGTATCGAAAGTTACGGCATTTAATTATAAAGGTACTAGCTCAAAAAGTTAAAAAACCGAGTCTATCCGCCTAAAAACTCTAAACTACATGTAAGTTTTCGCCGGTAGGCAACTAGGCACAAAATGACGGCGTTTTACATAAAATAAAACGCTAATTATGAAAAACTTACAAATTTGAGATCTAAAGTATACATTGAGAGATGGCAACACTGTTGATGGTCGTTCTGTCCCTTTCCAGCACATACGTCAATTCACCCTTCTCGCTCACACAGTGGATGCCCCACCATTTACCCCGTCCCTACCACATCAGGCAGGTCTCTTTAAAAAAATTTAAACTCATTGTCTCAATATTTATTTATTTTGAACCAGGCAGGTTTAAAAACTTTAGATCTCAAATTTGTAAGTTTTTCATAATTAGCGTTTTATTTTATGTAAAACGCCGTCATTATAAAAAACTGTACGAAATTTGAGATCTAAAGTATACATTGAGACGTGTTTGTTATCGCCTGGTGGTAGGTACACTAATAGCCAATGTGATATAATTATATTATCATTTTATTAATCATGTTCACATGTGTGTATAGTAAATTGTATTACACCATTAACTTCCTGTGTAAAGCGAGAAATCTGTGTAATGTGCCAACCTTATGAAGTGTATGGTTAGGCTCGTCAATTGTGTCAGTGTACGGACAAATGGACCACTTCTTCGAAATGGTGTTACTAATATTTTCTAAACTACGCAGTATACACTATCTCTCGGTGAAAGAAAAAAGTGTCCTTGTAAATCGACAAAGTGGTCCCTTGCACTAAACACATCCACAATTACAAAAACCAGCCTAATGATGATAAATTTCCATTTAACTACAGTTTTAGACAGAAATTTATCATTCTAGTCTACGAACTCTAGACTTCTATCAATGTATAAGGCACTAGGAGGTTATAGGTAAATAAAATTGTAACAAAGTAATTATTTAAGGTTATGTATATATGGGTTGTCTTTTACTGCAATTAAACATCTTAAATAATCTCAATGGTATTTTATTTCCTGTTTCATTCTTTCACTAACACAGATTACATCATAATTAAAAGTTTATGACTTGTTCATTAAATCATTATACAGTTCCAATCTCCTAATTATCAAAGATTCCAGATAGTAAATATTCACTTTACTTTTATGTCTTTATTCAAAAAGGAACAAAATCAAAATATTTATATATATATATCTATTACAATTAAATTCCTTATTAAACACCATAAATATTATGATTTATACATAATCTAATATCTCTTAGTAGAAAACAACATAGTATATTTATTATCAAGAGTATCAATGCACCTAATTTAACTCTTGCAAAATATTGTTTATACTTATAATTATCACAGTAATTATATTAATCAATCTATGACTACCAATAGGATTATTGAATAGATTGTCATTATTGTCAAGTAATTAATTTATTATTATTTTATAATTCAATCAAGTAAATATTAGCAGAGCTATTTTAACTTTAGACAGGTGCAAAAAGGTTTTGAATTAATGAAGTCCTAGGGATATTATTACCTGCAATTTCTTTTTTATAAAATTTTATAAATGTGTTTGATGACCTCCAGTTTCCTCGTGCAAGTATCTCGTCAAGTGGAAAGCTGTTTGCCCAGTTTTTGGAGGCCACTGCAGATCTCATGCTCCCTGCCGAGGCTGTGATACCGGCTTCCTGTAATAAAGTTTTTACCCAATTTGCAATTACTGTTCTTGATGCATCTTTAGGTGGGCCGTTAACAGTAAGAAAGAGATTACTGCTTTTACATACATCTCTCCTTTCTTTTGACAAATCAATGAGAGATTTAACCCAGAACACTGGATCAACTGACTGATCCTCTTGGTTAGATGTAAGTTTCCAACCTGATTGCCTGTAATTAGCGCTATCTGTTTTAGAGCCAAATGTTGGCCAAAAAATAATCTCATTATTTGTTATACTACATGAACTTGGATCAATAGATAAAAGGGTCAAGTCATGTACTCTTCGACCCGAGCAAAGTAATAAAATGCATGCTGTCCTGCGAGAGCAGTCAAACAGGTTGAAACTACCAGTAAAATTTTCCTTAAGCCAATTAGAAAGTATATCTATATCCCAAATAGGAGGTTTATGTGACTTAGGGTTTTTGTTAGCTATAGATTTTAAAATCCGCGTCACTAGCGGATGCATGCTAAGATTACCTTGATTATTTGGGTTGCATAGGGTTGCAACTACAGATCTATGGAACAAGATAGTATTGTATGATAACTTAGCTTTTAGATAAAGGTCTGACAAAAATCTAGCTAGGTCTGAACCAAAAGGCGTATTACAACTCACCATATTTTGTGAAGCCCACATGCACCAGCGTTCCCAAGCAGCATTGTAGGACTTTTTTGTGGAAGTCCTCCAACTTGAACCGAGTAGCTGAAGTTGTTCCGGTGTCCATGATGTTAGTGTTTTATGCCACCCCCACATTTCCATATCTCCAGGTGAAGGTCTTTTGCTTTTACTGGTGGCCTGTTGGTGTTTGCGTCGATCATCACTTGGGATATGTTGTATATTGTGAAGGGTGCGGCTACTGCTCTGGACTTTAGATCGGGTCTCCAAAACACTTTCTCCCAGCGAGGTACCACCACTAGATATATTCCCTTTGCATTGTTGAGATGCGATAACACTCTCGGTATTAGAAACGGTGGTGGGAATAGCCATGCCAGGTTGTAGTTCCATTGTTGTGAAAATGCATCTATGAATACTGCATTCTTGTCTGTTGCATCTAGTGTCACATATTGTTCCACCACATGAGCTTGTCGGGAAGCAAACAGATCTATGCATGGAACTCCCCACTTGGTAAACACTACTCTGGTCAGGTTTGGCAGAAGATGCCATTCTGGATGTACAGACCCCCGCGATAAGTGATCCGCCTCTATGTTGTACCTGCCCGGTATATGGTGTAGATTGAGATGTATGCTGTAATATCGAAGAATCTGATAGACTTGATAAGTCAGCTCCATTAAAGGCTCCGATTTCGTTCCTCCTTCGTTCCGTAGATAAGAGAGGACTGTTTTGTTGTCCGATTGTATTGAAACTGTTGAATTCGCTAAGCTTCGACACTCTCTCTTTAACACTTTCAATATGGCTATCATTTCTTTCGTGTTTGAATGCAGGCCTAGTTCCTGGGGTTTCCATAAGCCGCATAGACGTTTGTTGTCCATTTGTGCACCCCATCCTATGCCCGAAGCATCGGTTGCCAGATAATGACTGACAGGTTCCATGAATAACAGGGAGTGAGCTTGATGATGGTTCGACCACCATTTCAAATCTTTTATCGCATCCAGTGGTAGGATCTGTGTTTTCAAGGGATTCTCGTTGATTATTTGGTTGGCGAATTTTAATAAATTTCTGAAATTTAGCCGTCCAGTCGGCACAACAAGACTGGCAAAGTTTAATACACCTATGAGACTTTGTAGTTCCTTTAAGGTTAGAACTCTTGTCCTGAGGGCTTGGTTTATTTTCACCTGAATATTTGCCAATTTTCGAGTTGGTAAATATTTCGCATTGTTTAAAGGATCCCACACTATCCCAAGATACTCTATGTGGGATTGTGGGACAAGCACAGATTTTTGGTAATTGACTTGCCAACCCAGGGACTCCAGTAGGTTCAGTACGACCTTTGTTTGTTTCGTCAGTGTTTTTTGGTCCTGATTTGCTATAAGAAAATCGTCCAAATATACCAAGATCCGAATATTCTTCCCTCGAACTAGCTGAGCTATCCAATTTGTGAAGGTTGCAAATAATTTTGGTGATGTTGCCAGGCCTTGCGGTAGACAAGTCATTTGGTATAATTTGTTTTGGAACATCAACCTCAGGAATCGTTTGTGATTCGTTGCAATTGGTATATGGAAGTAGGCGTTGGACAAGTCTATTTTGGTTAGCCAATCGTTGGGTTGGAGGAATGATGGTACCCTCTGTTGATTTATCAATCTGAATTTGCTCGTGCAAATGTATTTGTTTATTCGTTTTAGATTGAATATGGGACGAAAAGTACCATCGTCCTTTTGCCTGAGAAATAGGCTTGAGAAGCAACTTGGCGACGGGTTTGCTTCCTCTAGGACTCCCATAAACTTTAGAGACTGTATTTGGTCCATCATTTCCTTGGAATAAGGCACTATTATTTTGTTGTTCTTTGGCATTGTTAGAGGAGGTTTTGAGATAAAGGGTAACCGGTACCCGTCTCTTATTATTTTTAAAATATAGAAAGGAGCTTTTAGTGTTTTCCACGCTCCCAGGTGATCCTTGAGGGATCCTGCTCTAAAATTCGAGTCAGAATTGTTTTGTACGGCCCCTCCCGGACAAACCTCCTCTTTTTTGTTTAGCATTGCTATTTTTAGGTGCTCTCGAGCGAAAAGACTGGCCTTGCGCAGGCCGAGCATTGGTCGCCTGATTGAAGAAAGACACTCCTTGCGCAGGAGGTAAAACAAACGGATAAAAGGGCAATCCATGCGCTGGTGCCCTTTTTGCGTATTGTTGCGTAGCGTTCGGTACACTACTATCATTGTAGCTGCGCGCAGATGTTTTGGGTTGTGCCCACATTAGAACTAGTTGTACTAGCTTTACCGGCGCTTGATTTCAAAGGCCAAAAGATTTTGCTCATTCCACCGTTTTTCTCCACAACCGTTGAGAGGGTTTGTGGGCTAAATAAAAACTCACAGTTTGGGGGTATTTTTCTAATGCTAGCCCTTACAAATCTATCCTTTACTGAACGTAAGATCGCGTCTCGCCGCTGCTGAATTAAGTCGGCACGATGACCACACGTCATTTGCAAAAGATCATTCGAGATAGTTTTAAACTCGTCTGAGAAAGTTTCTTTAATTTTATTTTCTAATGTGTCTAAATCAACTATCTCCGTTGTTCTAAGCCACGACAAAAGCGACCCAATACCCTTTTCGACCGATTCCTCTTGTCTAATTAACCCCTGTGTGATTGCAGCAAACCCTCTTTCTGTGGAACTTAAAAAGCTGAATTTATCGTATGGTTTTATTTCATCGTTACACTCTAAATCTGTAAAACCCGGAGTCGAGCAAAACCTTTTCTGAGTATCTGAGTAACGGACCTCGGTCCATTCTGGGGATTCAAAATGTTGAATCGATCTGAGTTTCTCTAGACGAGAAGCGTCTGTTTTTAGAACTGCCGGTTCTTTTAAACTCGTTTGCATATTTAACGAGAAAGTCTCTGACTTCCGTGGGGCCTCCAAGGGGGCCTCTGGGGCTTCCTCCTTTTCATACAAGTCACCACTCGTATCTAGGCAGATTTCATCTTCATCATCTGCACTTTTAGTCTGAGTTAACTGTGTATCACTCATAGCTTTTTTAGCACTTGGTCCAGCTTCTGGGGAAGCGCTTCGCTTGCGTGCCTGCCCCTGGCCAGGCACGGCTTCTAGCATGACGTATTGTATATTTTCTTCCATTTGGAAATGGAAAGAGACTACTTTATTATTCCAATTTCAAACGGCAAAGCCGTTAGAAACTGTTTTTCTGAACTATGTAAGCTAAACTGGGACTCGAGTGTTTAGTATTATAAACTCACCGCAGTTCAGCCTCACGACCTTTCCGTTCGGAAAAACAGCAGCCAATGAGTTTAAATTTTTTTAAAGAGACCTGCCTGATGTGGTAGGGACGGGGTAAATGGTGGGGCATCCACTGTGTGAGCGAGAAGGGTGAATTGACGTATGTGCTGGAAAGGGACAGAACGACCATCAACAGTGTTGCCATCTCTCAATGTATACTTTAGATCTCAAATTTCGTACAGTTTTTTATAATTAAAGATTTTTTTTTCTGAACGTTAGACTATAAAATGACGGTGGAGTGAACTAGCCGCCTTTTTGGCCGACTTGCGTTGCGGGAGCCTCGCTCCGCTCGTGGTCGGGTAAGCCGGGCCGGGTTACGAGGAAGATAACGAGGGACAGGGAGGCCAGTTAGTGCTCAGCTGTGGGGCCCTCTTAGCTCTTAAACGAATCAAGTGCTTCTTGATTCCCAACAACTTTCAAGTAAAAGTAATATGCTCTTTATCGTAGACCTCAGAATTAAATCTATTAACATAATGAACAGAGGCAAATAAACGTATACTTTACCTAGACTCTTTTTTTGAATAAAAGTCGTAACCCTTGTTGTGGATAACGAATGATGTGCATAATAGTATATATTAACCCCTGGCGAAACAATAGATACCGGAAACCCTTAGGTAGGCCTAAGGGATTCCGGTATCTATTGTTTCGCCAGGTGGCAGCACCATGGCTAGAGGTTTAGCTGTCATAATCCACCAATCATATTTAACCTCTTTTATTGGTGGATTTTGACGGCTGTTGTCTAAAAGACCTCTCGTCACAGTGCCGCCACCTGGCTGGAGCAAAATCTATTCTGGAAACCCTCATTAATGATTTTATCACACGGGTTAATTGACAGTGAGGATAAGGTTGAATCAGAAAAAAAGATTTTAAAAGTCCATAAGTTTTCTATTTGTTGTGTACGATCCACCTACGGCACCTACGCACTTTCTGAATCATGTCATTTGCTTAAGCTTAAAGGCTTAATCTCACATCACATGACACCGGCCGCTTCACAGTAATGTTTCTTCTGCTGTTTCCACTCGTCATAATCTCCGGGGATTAAGAGCCACGACCCACGTGGTTGCGTGACACGGCGCAAACAACTTAGTTACATAATTACTTAAGATGTGTATAAACTCATCTATATTTAGTCTCCAGGAAAACATGAACTGATATGAACAAAGCATGTCACACAGTGCTTACATAATACACGGCTTAATTGGTGAAACAGCTGTTAATGCTGGCTAAGATAATGATAGAGGTTGCCTCATTACATTGACATAGTAGGTAATCCTGCCAAGTTAGCGACTTGAATCTCACGGAGGTACCGAATTTAATTATTATTTATCTATTGTTTGTAATTTTAAGTACTTATTGAAAGGGATATGCATATAAACATATAAACGAAGGAATATGTATCTCAGAATAAAAACACATACACAATAAACCTACTTAACCTACACATATTAACAGAGGCAAACAGCAGGCGATCTTATCGCTTATAAGCGATCTCTTCCAGACAATTTTGACTCGATATAACAACATATATGTGGTACAGCCAGCAGCAAAAGTAGCTAAGCGGATAGGGTGTTCAAAATGACCTACACACGCTCTTATTCTCTTAACAATAAAGTCGTGTCCAGATCATTTTGAACACCTTACCCACTTAGCTATTTTTGCTGCTGACTGTATCATTTTGAAGGATATACCGTCTGTGGCCTAACACGAGCAAAAAGTTAAAACGTAGAACTAAACAACGTTTGTTCAGCAACCTTTAAAAAATAACTCGCGGTTTGATTTTTAGTACAATTTTGAACACGCAATGTATTGCGAAACTGGTTACGAGTATGTCTGTAGGGTGAGAAGACTGACAAGCAATGCTAATTAGACGGATTTTATCGTACATTGGAAATCATATTTATTTTGTATGAAAAAAAGACAATCTAAAATCTACATATTTTATAAGCTTTTATTTAAAGATTGTAGAACAATAGTTTTATTATTTAAGGAGTACGATCTACGTTTTAATTTTTTGCCCGCGTTACAGGCCACACAAGTATATACGTATCGCCACGTGAGTTGAGGTGAATGATTACACCCACTGTTAGGTACATTAAGAACTGATTGCAAAAAAAGTGAATTAATGGAATGAATGAGGGAAGTGAATGTAAATGTCATTTATATCACGATATATTTTTAAAAATAAGCAGAACGAAATATATACTAAATCTAACTTTTATTTATTATTCGTATACCTACCTCGTCATGTAAATGAAACCAATTGAAACAAAATGTTGCGAATATCCTTGCGAATATAAAATTATGTAGGTAATACGAGGGAGATCGATATTAACAAGATAAATAGCAATATACACCTAAAATGAACTTTGTCAACTGAAGTGTCAACCATGCAGGCATGCAGTTCACTGTTGAACTTGCATCGGTACGAAAAAAGAACAGTAAATTCAAAACTCCGCTGTCATTAAATGACATGTTTTTGTACTTTTTGTGTGTGTGACTTCAACTCTGGCGATAGGTATACTAAGTACAGTCAGCAGCAGAAGTAGCTAAGCGGTTCAGGTGTTCAAAATGAGCTGGACACGACTTTATTGTTAAGAGAATAAGAGCGCGTGTAGGTCATTTTGAACACCTCACCCGCTTAGCTACTTTTGCTGCTGACTGTACTTAACGCTAAGGTTTTATTTTAACTAAACATATTTATATAGGTATATATTATCGATTGAATCGCAATGAACTCGATGGTGTGACTTCAACTTTGGCGATAGGTACATATACTACTTAACACAAAGGTTTTATTTTAACTAAACATATTTATATATATCGATTGAATCGCACCGAACAACTGTTTACAACATAGAACCACGTAAATCTGTTCACAATCGTATAACGAGAAAATATGTTCCTTAATCCTCACGGAGACATTAGTAGAATCAGAATGCCGACCAAGTTTTTTTTGTTTATATCCCGCAAAAAACATACAAAACAGATTTACTTACTTATTTATTAACTGCGCAATGAAAATGGTGATTCATCTTTTTTTCCTAATTTGATCAAATTATATTAATTACTTTGTGCATTTTTTTATTGTTACGAATACCACAGGAACAGCATTTAGTCTTGAATAAAATCGAATATCGTAATAATATGTAGGTAGGTACTGCTGGATGCTGGGGCGACTGTTGTTACGTTTTTAAATTAATAACCTTTATGCCACACCTGGCCATAAAGTGGCTTTTTGGCCAAGTGTAGACATAAAATGATGTACACAACACGGGAGGTAATAAAGAAAGCCCTCGATCGCATATTTGTTTTACCACCCTAGTTGTGTAATGTACTATTTTATATCATTAGACTCAATTCGAATTGATTACAGAAATGTAAACAAGCGTTATAAGTACTGATTACGCTAGAAGAGTGTACTAGTAGTGTAACTAGGCAGATACCTGCTTTGCTTTACATTTAATTGTAAAATGAAATACCGACGGTTCAAAAGGTTTTCCGATTGTGCCATATGTATCGACAGGTAGTTTTCATGTGTTATTGGAGTGGAGTACCTATTGTAAGAGCTCTTTATCGACTATCAGTGACATTCAGTTCAGTTGTCAGCGTCATCACAGATCAAACCTGACAGCGCGTATCAGATATCAGGATATCACTACCTACTGAGAAATGATACCTTATCGGAAAGGTATTTTCTACTGAGAATGGAAACAATGGGACATCACATCGTATACTCGTATTACTCGTAACTCTCATAAGTACAGATATATTGCGTTTAGTGTTTAGTAATACGTATTGATGTGTGTCAGATATACCTACCTATGGAGAGATAGTAGGTAAACAGTAATTTTGCGCTGTATTGAGTCACGTGGCTATGTCTAATAGGAGATTTAGCAAAAAGCAATTACTTATTTGTTTTTGTTGCTTTAAGTATTTTAGGCACTCAATTAAATATTGATTACGTACATATCAACTCAATATGCATTGTCATTATATGAGGCATTTATTTTTCCGTTTATAATAAGTTTACAGTATACATATGAATACTATATTCATTATAAATTGCGCTGAACTTTTAATTTACTCGGCCAATTGCTTTGAGATAGAACACTCAAACTTGCCAGCAATTGCTTTAGAATACTGTTGGGACTACGTCTCACACTACTTAGTACCTAGTGAGTAAATATAATAGGTATACAGAGTGGAATTTGGATCTCGATCATGAATCACTTTTTGTGACTCTGTAAGTAAGTCTGTAAGTATTTGATAAATATATATATTTTTTACTAAAATATATGTATACAAGGTGTAACAATAATACTGGTGATCCTTTAAAGGGCATAATTGGTATCGTATTCTAATTACGAAAAAGTAAGAAAAAAAATACAGTAAATCCGTGAGGACAAAAATTTGATTCTCTACAAGTTCCTCCACTTCCCCCTCACAATTTTTCTTCTAGGATCGATATTTTGGAAATTAAATCTGAAAAAAGCGACAAATACAAAATATGCTTGATATGTAGGCTTGACGTGTCGAATCCTTCCTCGGAGTTATCGCCCTTATCATCCGCCGAGCACGTGACTCGTAAACCTGTTAAAACTCAGCACTGTTCACTATGTATGTAAACAACATGAATCACGCAACTTTATAAAAGATGAATGATACTAAAGTATATCAGAATTATGCAAACAAAGGTTAATTTAACTGGTGTAAAGAGACAATTGATAAAAAGACTGGCGTTTTGTATTTATTTAGACAAAGACTACATTTCTCAAATTGTTATAAAAAAACACAACAATCAAATTATTAAATATAATGATTCTATAGACAATGAAAACAATGTCAGCCCAGAGGACCACAGTTTAACAGATGTGGATGAATATTTCCCATTAATACCGTCTCTGCCGCCGATACGATTAAATCATTCATCTTTCAATTCTGTATGACGCATAGATCGCTTGTTACACGACTAGGGTTTGGCCCCGGTTTTTGTTTTCTATATATTGTATACAAAGAATCCCGATATTTCCGGTTCTTGCCAAATAAAATCAGAATCAGGAGCAAACTCTATACATGACCCCGATTTCATCCTGTATTACATTACCGATGTAGACAGAGTTCAATTAGCACTTAAAAGCAGATTATTCCCTTACAATACTTGAACAAAGTGGACCAGTATAATATTATATCGCGTTAACCTTCGTGTTATGCCATGGGAGCATATCAGCCCTTATCAAGTCATCTCCGCTATCAGCCGCGTGCGCATGTTTCCACCGATAATCCCGGCGCTCGCGCTGCGCAAAACGACAAGCGCTGTCACACCATCATCACCGCCGCCATCGCCACTCCATCGTCCACGTGCGTGATAACGACACCAGTCAGGTGTGCTCACGTTCTTATCTCACGCTAATATTTGACTATAGTGGCATAAGAATAGCAACTAAAAATGTCAACAACATCTATAACATCTAAACGAGTCAACTGTCGGCCGCACTCCGCACGTCACACTGTTTCTCTTAAACTAGTACACTCATTTTATTTTCACTTATATGGGAAAAATGAAATATTTGGAAATAATTTATAAAAGCACAAGTATTTAATTCTACGGGTTAAAAGTCATGTTAATCATTGCGTAGACAAAAAAACCTAAAAAAGTTTGAACATGGAAAAATTGTCTATTAATTAATTACTAAGAAATCACCTAAATATCATTTTTTATTATCTATTATGGTTCCTTAAGACACGTTATTTATGGATGACGGGCAATCACACAAAAAACGAAACGCTTCATTTATATTTAGAAGAATATTATTTACTTCCCGATGGAAATTTTGTAGGATTTTTCGTTCAGTCATCTTAGAATTACATTTTAAAAACATATTAAAAAAAAAAACGCTATTATAAATTCATTTTTGAAAAAACGTATCTTTACTGGATTAAAGAAATACAGGGTGTATTTTCTTTTTGGGTCAGTGAGGGCAGCTACCAGATCCCGTGCTGCTACGTGAAAATGGTCTTAGAAGACCTTCAGTCGATTTCAAATTAATGAAGGATCGCATTTACAGATTTTGGAAAAAACATATAGGTTGCGAGAGAAAGGTCATTATTGACAAACTTTTTTGATGCCATTTGATCCCATTCGTATCCAGAATCAAAAGCTTGTATGGGACCAAAAAAAATTCGGCTAGAAAAGCCACAAATCGATCAAACATACATTTTGTATGAAAATGAAAACTTTTATTTTTCACAAGCATTTTTTTATGCCAATCGATGCCATTCCTGTTCAGTATCAATAATTTCCATGGTGTCAACTTACAGTAATGTACCAAACAGCCACAAATTGAAGAAACTTTTTCCATACCTACACACACTGACCCAAAAAGAAAATTCACCCTGTAGATCTAGTGTCATACGCTCCAATAGCCGGATAGCTTATTGCTTGACTGCTGAAGGAGGTTTATGTTTATTGAGAGTATATTATACCTACATCGGATTCAGAATTGCATGGACAATTTATCAATGAATTTATTCATAAATTGGTACCTAATGCAATTCTGAACCCGATGGTATGTAGTGTAGTTATTAATGTTATTATGTATACTGTTCATTTGTTTCGCACGCGCTACACTAAATACAACAGTCTCGCTTACATCGCTTGGCGGATTACGTGTTATGTGACTTATGTGGGGTGTCACTAGATTTACATGTCTCGACTGTGGGAATGACATATAATATTCGTCGGTCGTATTATTTGTTTTAATTTAATGAGTGATAATAATAAATAAGTAATATAATAATTGCTACACTGCACGAGAAGCGCTGGTAGCCTTGCGGTAAGACGTCCGACTTTCAATCCGGAGGTCTCGGGTTCAAACCCCGGCTCGTACCACTGAGTTTTTCGGAACTTATGTACGGAATATCATTTGATATTTACCAGTCGCTTTTCGGTGAAGGAAAACATCGTAAGGAAACCGGACCTAATCCCAAAAAGGCCTAGTTTCCCCTCTGGGTTGGAAGGTCTGATGGCAGTCGCTTTCGTAAAAACTAGTGTCTATGCCAATTCATGGGATTAGGTTGTCAAGCGGACCCCAAGCCGGGATAAACGCTAGGAAGAAGAAGAATATAATAATTGCTACGGTACATACCTCCTTGAAGCCTATCCAGGAAAATAGTATCGAAATAAATGCTGAACTTAAATACCTTCGTATCAATTGATTAAGTCGTAATTATAATAACTTTACATTATAGGAAATGAATGAAACAGGAAGACACTTAACTAACAACCGTAGGATTACGACTCATTCATTGATTTAATAAAGAGGAAGTATGAATTTCAATACAGAAAAGTCTCGATGTTCCAAGCTCTGGGAACATCGACGCTTTTCTGTAGAGTTAATACTCTACCTACCTATTTTGTATTCCAATTTTATGTAAGCATAGTTAAATACAAAGGATGACTGTTGGTACAAGGAATAACCATACATACCCATATTATATCTGATCCAATTTTGTAGAACGGCATCATGAAATATTTCAGGTAGAAGTTAGGTACCTACTTATGTTATGAGATCGTCACCGACAGATCTGATACGGGCTATTTTACAAGGCAAGTGTGTTTAGATGTTTTCCTTCCTCCTCGAGTCACACACCTCGTGATACGATCGTTAGCTTCCTAACTCCAGCCTGTTGAGGAAAATCTGTGCACCTTGTGAAATGCTGACATAACGATTTAATGGTTTGACTGCCATTAAGTATGGGTTTTTATAATCTGACAGGCAATATTTGTTACATCATTTAGAAATAAAATACGTCGGTGTTTACAAATAAAGGACAGCTATACGCCTGCCTGTGGTAAATATTATGGTATCTTCCTAGGTACCTACATATACTATGTACCTATTATAAAATTTGTGAGAATTATTTTTATTTAAATAATTATTTGTACGTAATGGAGAACGGCCATGCTACGGGTATAAGAACGGACATCATATCGGATATACAACCCCGTTGCAGGCGTTGCATATACCGCACGAGCATGGACCGCTGTCCGCTGCTGATACGTTGTAGTAGAACGCTTTTTTCCGTGCTTGGCACGGTTATAGTTTGGACGGTATAGTGGGTATGGGCTGATAGCACTAACCTCAAAGAGTTGAAATAGGAGTCTTGCTGCCTGGCGCTGCTAACTGGTCAAAAGTTGGCAAGACGAAGGCTGTAGCGTGCGGACGTCGTACTAGTAGAGCAATAGCTTTATCGGTATTTAGGTATAAACCTAAGTAGTAAACTGTGGGGCTGCGATCCTTATTTATGGCCCTTGCCTTCATAAGACTTATCATAAACAACTACCTATTGGGCATTGTAATGAATAGTTAAGTAATAAATGGATGATCCTCAATTTCCGCCTCATTGTTATACAGAAGAATTACGAAATCGAGTAGTTACAGTCAGCAGCAGAAGTCGTAGCTAAAGAAACGGGGTGGGGTGTTCAAAATGGCCTTCATACGCTTTTATTATTACTATTAATATTAGGTATAACAATAAAGTACTGCCAAACTCATTTTGACCGGGTGCTTAGCTTAGCTACTTCTGCTGCTGACTGTATATGTCGGCGGCGGATCGTAAAATCAGGCATATCGTGAAATTCCTAGGCATATCGTGAAACGTGAAAATCGTCGACTCGTTCCCTGAGTTACATTATACAGGAACATTACGATCTGCCTGGTTTTACGATCGGCCGCCGACATATACATTACATTACATATGGCGTGCGGTGTGAGGTGTAAGTAAACCTAAGCTGGCAGCAGGTAGTGACAATGTGTAACAACATCTCCATCTACTTACGATACGTCATCATTTCATAGTCATTTTGACGGTTAATACGTTGTCGCTGCTACACTTTTTCGCCGCCAAGTCGAGACTTATTATAAATAGACATAATAATTATAAATATTACTTACAATCTTGGACCCTGTTCATTGTCAAGAGGGTAAAAGTGTGTGAAGATCATTTGGAGAAACTCACCCGCTCAGCTATCTACAGCTGACTGTACTCACCGATCCTTTTCCCCAACTGCAGCGGCGTCGTAAAATACATACCTAGCCCTCAAACACATCACCCTCCTTTGCGTCGCGCAGTTAGGTAAAAAAGCTAAAATGGTGACTCAGTCAATGACGTTTTCTTTTGTTAATAATTTGCCTCTAAGGGTTATTCCAGCCGGGTTTTTAGATTGCTTGGAAACTTACAGCGACATGCGTGTTATATTCTGGCACCTTTGTGGTTTTTATAATAGCATACCTGACAAGTTTTTATCTAATGTTAGCAGCTACAAAAACGCCAAGAATTCTTGTACGGACGCAAAAAGTTGCTAGTGCGCAGTAGCGCTCTCTCCATAAGGAAAACATACCTACCGATTGCTCATTTTGCATCAGGAGCCTTTTTTGTTAGTTTATTTTTTATTAGATGTTGTACAGGTTCGGTTTCGTCAGATCAGAAATTCTCATAATTCGATATAATGTCGTCAACAAAAGTTGACGAAAGAAAATCATAATGAGAACAATCCTAGTACGGGCGGTGACCGCAAGATCTGCTACGTTACGTGATACAAAGATAAGCCCCATGGAACATGCTCATAAAAGTGATGCTGAGTTCCGGAAAAATAGTAAATAAAAATTAGAATTGGCCAAAAGCAAAAAAAGTACCACTTCCGGTGTAAACAATGAATGGCATTTACCTACGTCATTTGATATACAGATGACACTTTGTGGCAACAAATAATAGGAATTTGGTTTTAGGTACCTACAGAAAAACCTAGTCTGTCAGTTCCTGCATGGCCGGAAGTGACCAGCAGATTAGTTTAAAAGTAGAGAAATTGACTCCAAATTTACGTCAGTTTTGAACCAGTCTGCCGGGCACTTCCAGCCATACAGGAACAGGTAGACTGGGTTTTTCTGTACCTAAATACAAATCTATTCTAATTCTATTTTTTGCTACAAGTATCATCTTAATATCAAATGCCTTAGGTATATACCATTTTTTTTAAACCGGAAGTGGTACTTTTTGGTGCTTTTGACCAATTCTATTTTTTTCTAAGTATTTTTTCGGAACTTAGCATCACTTTTATGAACATGTATCATGGGGCATATCTTAGTATCACGTAACGTAGCAAATCTTACGGTCCCCGCCCGTACTTAATGTAGATTGAGTAACAAATGAAGATTTTAATGATCAAAACCTCCTCCAGCGCGCTATGATATAATGTACAACTTTTGCCACTCATGGCCGGTGCAGCGCCATCCATCACCGCGACCGGTCCCGTGAGTCGCCGACAGCTCGAGGACCACATTGCCAATAATCACGATTTATTGGTCGACCGTAGGCGCGCGGGAAGGCGCGGGTCGACCGGTCAACTCTCGCGCGCGCCGACCGGTCGCCCACCGCCGACCTCAGGGCTTCGAACAACCGTGTTGACAAATAAGCAGGCTCGACAGCCGATGATAAGAGGTCGCTGACGTAGCCGCAGCTTCTATTAATCGATTAACGAGCGGAGTGTTAAGCGAAACGAGTTCTGACGAGCAACTTCTGGCTACTGGGGCGTCTCGGCATTTCGATGGCTTTTTGATATTGAAAGTCTGTTCGTTGATAACTTGAGTAGGGTTTTCTTAACCCTCAGTGTAATCGTTTCACTAACGTAATGTAATGTCACGGTTGCCTTTGCGTTAGGTCTTAATTTGTATGGGATATATTTTTAACACAGCACACCAAGCGGAACGTATCGAAAAACTAAATCAACAATTCTTATATCATTCACTAATGTAACTAAGGTAAGGTGTTATAATTAACTCAACCAATTAACTGAAAATTATGACATAATTATCAATATAATTTCGACATACAAAGGAAGATTAATTTATTGACGTAACACGCAGGTGAATCATTTATTGCGGTATCCTCAGAGTATAAAAATAATCGAACGAGCGGAGCGTAATAAAGCGAAACGAGTTCTTACAAACAACAGCTTCCTGGCTACTGGGACGTCTCGGCATTTCGATGGCTTTTTGATTTCGAGGGTTTGTTCAACGATAACTTTAGTAACGTTTTTCTGATCTTCATGAAATTTGATGGAGTTGTAGCAGGGACACATATAATTAGAGAGTTTGTATATGAGTAGGATCGATCAAGGGGTCATGGAGCTAAAAGGCGCGAAAAAATCATCATATGTCTTGTTATATTGCCCTTGGTCATCTCGTTTGCAAGGAAATCGCGAGTTATCAGTTCGAAGCGGACTAGGTACCTACTTTAAAACTAGAATACCTACGACACACTGACAACGAAAACGGTACACCATGTATGAAATATGTTGCAACCCTTTTTGATTGTCCTGGCAATAGTTATCGAACAAGCGGAGCGTAAGTGAAGAGAGTTCTTACAAACAACAACTTCATAACTCGAGTAGCGTTTTCTTGATCTTTATGAAATTTGTTGAGGTTGTAGTAGAGAATACCTACAGCCTTGGCCAGAAGTGTTGAGCACCAACGCGATTTTCATACAAAACTGGAAAGTTTAGTCCATCGTTTCCATCTTTGTTTAAGTTATTTTGTCAATTAATTTAAACTAATAGGCATGTTTTGTTGAAGTTAGTAGTAACTGCATAGAATATTTGCAATATGTCGCACCGACTTAAATTTACATTTTTGGTACCTTCTGTTTTCATATTTTTTAAGTACCTTGAAAGTGTTATCAAGTGAAGTTTTCTATATTTATAAATAAAATATAACATTTACCGTTACCGTACATTGTTAGGATAGGGAAATAATGCTTAATATCAAAATTGTAAACAAAAAACACCTATGCTCAACACTTCTGGCCAAGGCTGTACATATAATTTGAGAGTTAGTATACTTACGATTAGGATTGATCGAGGGGTTATGGAGCTAGAAGGCGCGAAAAAATCATCACACGGGTATTATTACATTGGTCAGCTTGTTTGTAAGTAAATCGCGAGTTCTCAGTTCGAGGCGGACAACTAAGTAGTATTTATGTAGGTATCAAGATAGGGTGTAGGTTCAAAGAAATTAAAAAAAATACGTACTTATATTTTGCACCTAAGTAAATAGTTCCTCACGTAACACGTACACGGTGCAGTGGCAGCACCTACACGTCTACGGCGTAGCGTCGCTACGCTACCCTCCAGCGCCGCCGCCGAGGGCCCGCGCCCGCGCCCGCGCCCGCGCCGCGCGCTACGTTGTGCGAGACATATCGACGGTCGAGTCGCGTGTCGCGTGACTTAGTCGTGGGAAAGAGCGACAAAGGCAGCTCGCATGAAGCCGCTCTCGGAGGAAGCGGGTCAGTTGCGAATATATTATTACGTATTTAGGAAGAACCTTGGAGTGTGTTGTTGATGAAGAAGGCACATTATTTTATTTACATATCCAACAGTTAAATATACTATCAATGACGCAGTTGACTCTAATGATATAGTCTAGTTCCATTTTTCAAAAAATCCATGTCGAGAAGCAAACGATATTACTTTTGGGCAACCGGGCTTTTTACCTGATTTAGACCCTGCTGTATCCGAATCGCCGGTTGCCTTCAAAGAAAATTTGTCCGGAAGTGAGATATTCAAGATGGCGGCCAAAAAAATTACCCATTTTTTACTTTTTCTTAAATAACTCGTAAACCGTGTCCCCTACCAAAATATGTTCTTTTACTGAAATAATTCACATAAAATTCTCTATAAAAAAGGTTCTATACAGTTTTTTGCTGGGATCAAAGTTTAATGAGATATCGAGGGTATAAGATAGACCTAAAATATATAGACTAATTACCCTTTTCCCGCGACTTCGTCTGCATGGGATTAACATTCGCTATAATAGTGAAATCTTGTAGCAAATATAAATTTAACGTACATACTTTTTTACGTCTACAGTGAGCAACAATTGCATACAAAGTTTCACCCCCCTTTTCACCCTTTCAAAAGATGATTTCTGAGATAAAAACTATTTCGTGTCCTTTTCCATAACTCAAACTATCATCATGCCAAATTTAAACTAAATCGGTTCAGCGGTTTAAGCGTGAAGAGGTAACAGACACACTAACTGTTTAAAGATAAATTATATTTTAAATACTCTGGTTGAGGCTGCTAGGGGTTGTGTGGTATCATTTCCGTATAAAACAGACATGCACAATTCATTTTTGATAGAAAAAATAAATAAATCTATATTTAAAAAAAGTTCTGCGAAGAGGGAAAACTCTCAAATCACATCAGAGGGGATTTTGACGTGAACGTCCAAAAATTTTACGGACCTCCAACAGTAAAAAATATTCATCGTGGGGCACTCTATCCATTGTCAAAAATTTAACACTTTTTCTCAATGCGCACAATTTTTTCATACTATAATATTATAAATGCGAAAGTGTGTCTGTTACCTCTTCACGCTTAAACCGCTGAACCGATTTAGATGAAATTTGGTATAATGATAGTTTGAGTTATGGAAAAGGACATAAAATAGTTATTATCCCTGAAATCATCTTTTGAACGGGTGAAAAGGGGGGTGAAACTTTGTATGCAATTGTTGCTCACTGTAGACGTAAAAAAGTATATACGTTAAATTTATATTTGCTATAAGATTTCACTAAGGTGTTTCATAAATTTATTATGGCGAATGTTAATCCCACGCAGACAAAGTCGCGGGAAAAAGCTAATTAGTCTATATGTTTAATGGCTGTCTTATACCCTCGATATCTCATTAAACTTTGATCCCAGCAAAAAACTGTATAGAACTTTTTTAATAGAAAATTTTATGTGGATTACTTAAGTAGAAGAACATTTTTTGGTAGGCGTCACGGTTTACGATTTATTTAAGAAACAGTAAAAAATGGGTATTTTTTTGGCCGCCATCTTGAATATCTCACTTCCGGTCAAATTTTCTTTGAAGGCAACCGGCAATTCGGATACAGCTAAGTCTAAACCAGGTAAAAAGCCCGGTTGCCCAAAAGTAATATCGTTTGCCTGTCGCATCGAAAAGGAGAGCGATTTTGAAATTTTGTGCCCTGTCTAATAGTATTATAAGATTGTAGGTACGTAAGAAGTACGAATTTATCACTTGTCTATGTGGGAACGGAATTATAATATAAAAATACAATGAATAAACATAGGCGCCGCCAGGATTACTTTTACAATCATGCACTTTGCATTTGCTTTTTTGCATGTACTTGTTTTGTGCAATAAAGTGTTTTACTACTACTACTACTACTTTTAGTGATGTGCATCTATATCTGCATCTCAATATAATAGTTCTTCTTTCTATGTAAATACATTAACATTATCTCCGCAAGTGCACCCCCTTGCAGCCTGCTGTCGGGCCATGGATACTAACGAGGCGATATTCCAATCCAAATAGCACAATCTTATAAAGTAACTGTTAGGTACTTAACCCATGCCTACCTAATTCGTGTTGTCGATTATTATTAAGAAAGACAAGACCATGGATGGTATCCTCGGCCTTTCCTTTTACGAATTATTAATGTAGCCTTGCCTCAGTTTGTGCGCACGGCCTTCAAAGTCGGTAAATAAATCATAACGGCGACATCGTCGCGTCGGCCGCACAAATCGTACAACGAAACGAGAGCCTCACGCTCGATAATCCAAATCATTAGGTATTCAATTTATATGTTCATACTTACAAGTTACAGCGTTTTATCCACAGAGGTATTGTGACCTCGTTAAAGCTAAAAAGGAACTATGGCGAAAGTGAAACCTTATTTTCAACTATTTATTTATTTATTATTTATTCTTTTATACTGAAAAATACAGCATCTAGTGAAATAACCCGATCGCGGAAACCCTCATCGATCCGACCATCGCGCGAACATTAAGTACCCGTTCTGGAGAATTTGTAGTAGGTAGGTAATAAGTAAGACATTAGGCTTGGCGTATTTACAGCATACTTAGTTCAGGTGCTCTTGTTGTCCTGTCCTAGGGCACCTCAGAGGCGCAGGGTTTGCACGAGCTACTGCCAATTCTTTCTACCGTCACGTCAGCAACCCTTGTTCTAGCTCCGGCCAGCCGAGCCGCTCACTACTCGCACTCGACTGACTCACTCACGATCGGTGCCCAAGTTGCTACGAGTAAATCACTTTCGCACGCACTGCACTTATCGTAATAATTACTATCATAACCCGAACTACATTTTCTGATATACAAATAAATGCCCAGAAAAAAGATGCGTCGTCGCAGGACAACAGCCCCAGTACAGCTGTGAACCGTATCTTTAATTTAACGAGACGGTTACTTGCTCGGATGCCACATGGGACTTTTATCAGACAATTTATTCGGTCGTCTTTTAAGAAAGAACTCTTTAAGGAACTCTCTAATTTGGACCCACCAAATGAATGTATAATTGGATTAATTGGCTCTACTGAAAAGGGGCAAGTCACAACGGCTCAGCGAAAAAGGGTACAAGTGCCGTACATTTTATATTATTACAGCTCGTTCCGTCGGTCAAATAACGCACCATCAAACACAATTACTTGAAGTAAAATTCCATTGTAAATTTACATATTTTTTATTTATTTTATACAGGTTTCTGATAACATAAATTTGTACAAATAATAATTTAGTCTCACCACTATTAATAATAGACACGGGTGCGGTCAAGAATACAATCATATGTTATAATTAATATATTTTATACTCGATAACCAAAGTACAGGGAACGCAAGCAGTACCTTAACTCCAACGGCCGGTTTCAGGATAGCCCTCTCGGTACGTGTACGAGGGTTCCGTAACTTCCGTACCAGGAGAGAACTGTACAACCCTATATTACAGTTCACACCGCTGTCCGTTAGTATGACGTCAGCGGTCAGCGTGCTGTACATCATGATCTGCTACTAGACACCTTACATTTTTACAAGTGTCTCATCCTGAATGACACCAATATCAATATCAGTTGCACGAGGTGTTTTTCTTTAATGCCTACATTCAAGCAGGTGAGCTTAATAATACATAAAAAGATAAATATAATCTACCATTAGACCCTTGTAGACGCGGATCTATCGGCGGCAGGGAGTCGAAACCTCACCACGATAGTGTTATCTGCTGAGGTCAGGGTTAAGGCACTGATCGCGCATCTCCGTCGCTAGACAACGTATTTAAGATTCCACTATAAATAATTAATCACGTTTACCACTTCATTTCATTCAAATTAAATAATACTTAAGTAATGCCACTGGGCTTACAATTGGATGCCTATTTAATTTAATTCATATTTTAACATTATTGCTTAAAAATTGGCAGATAATAACATTTTTGTCGAATATAAAAGATCGCGCGACTATTTTTGGAGGTAAGTCACCGACTTAGCAATTTAACTATAAAATTAAACATAATTTAATAAAGATCGTATCGATCGTTACATTTTATTTTATAGACGTCGCGTTTTGTAACACAATATATACTAGAGTTCAAAAGAAATGGTCGCAACAGTAAGTGCCTAAATCATTTTGTATTATTTGATATCTAGTCTCAATTTCTTATATCTAATGTAGCATAAATCTATCCTTAATATCCAACGTGTAAAAAGCAAAAACAGGAATCAGATTAAAATGTAATTACTCAGCTGACGATTTCGACCACTTCTTTAGAACAACACATTACGAAGGCCTCAGACAGCGAGCCGCGGACTTTCATGGCGAGCCTGCCAACGGCGGTCGGCGGGTGTGACTATAACATGTGGATGCCAAGGTTGGCGACACGTCTGTGGCACGTGCCAGCGGCAACATGCGTGTGGCACGTGCCAGCGGCCACATGTGGCATGTGGTGGCACTGGCATGCCTACTGGTCGGCGGCGGGCGGTTGTCGGGCGGGGGAATGTGCGCGCGCCGGTTCTGACTCCGGCTTCTTTTGTACGTACCTGCAAAGTTATTGAGTGATGTTTTACCAATTTTGGTTGAGTTCACGTGCTGTAATAATAATTAACCATGTATTGGCAACTAGCAATATGATCCGATTCCGAACCATTATAGTTTAGAATTAATATCTGCGATCATAGGTATGGAATTCTGGAAGAGACTTTTGCTAGTTTTCCTGATGACGTCTAGTGAGACGTGTCATAGTGATGACACAGACACTGCGACCTGAGGCTACCACCACCCCACAACACGGCCGACGACTGGCACCCACCTGTAGATGTCACTAGTGGGCTGCAGGGTGCCGTGCTGCAGGTGCAGCCTGCGGCCCGGGGGCGGCGGCACCGACGGTGGCGACCACCAGTCCACGACACGGCCGACGACCGGCACGCGCCGCAGGAGTCCCTCCTGCCAGAGTCGGTTCGCGTTCTCTCGCTCCAGGTCAGCGACGGCCTCCTCGATACCTGGAGGATTTAAAGCAAACGCATAATAAAATTGCTTTTAACTTCAACAACAGGGAACAAAATAGGCGATGTGTTTAAGCATAGATAAATGAGTAGATAGATTGCTAACTCCATACATAGCAAAACTACTAATTAAATAATAAGTCGTATGGGAGGTATGGTTTAACTCATTTATACTAAGTTTTAAGCACACTTAAATCGTAATACGTATTAAGCTGTAATCTTTTGAATAATAACTTTTAGCAAAGCTCGCTTAAAACTTATTACATATACGCATTTAGCCATGTATGGAAAGAACACTCTAGGTACTTAATTCTCTTTGGTTTAAGTGAGAGAGCGGACGGACTGGCGTCATTGTATTGTCATGTCATGAGACATACAATTTCGGAAACGTCATGAAATCAATATGTCTCACTCTAGTGAAAGTATACAACGGTACACACTGTCTGCCGGTGCCGCTGTATCTTAATGTCAAGTTAGTGTTTACGCGTGGGTACCCACCTTTCTTGAGCACCTCGGTCATGTCGGTGAGCTCCTTCGAACAGTCCAGCACCTGCTGGCCGGCCAGCAGCACCAGCTCGAGCAGCTCCTGCACGTCGGTGTCGGCGGTCACCATGCCGAAGCGCACGCACGCGCGCCCGTCCGCCGCCTCGCCGCAGCTGAACGCGCCGTCCGTCGCCCGCAGGGCCTCCACTAGTTGCCTAATGTATTCACACGTTCAACAGTTACAACATCCTTCACACGAGAATTTCCTCTTGGATAGAACCATTTCGACAGATATAGTATTCGATTATAATAATTATGATAATTTTAAACAAAAAAGGACCGACTTCACTCAGGGTCCACCTTTACTGTGCCGATAATATTTGAAGAGTTCCCTCAATGTTTAGGTCGTCGTTCCAGTTCCTAGTAAGCTAGCTAACGGTTTGTGTTTCATAAATTCTATAGATGTAATGAGTAGTAGAACACTTTATTGCACTAAAACATTGTACTACATACATAATTATGAAACATACATGTAATTTGTACAAAAGCGAACTTATCCCTATAAGGGATCTCTTCCAGCTAACCTAATGAGTAATATCGAATATAAGGAAGTACCTGTTGAGCGCGTCCTGTCGCTCAGGCGCGGCGTCCTCCCAGCCGGGCGGCACATAGCGCACGCCGCCCAGCCCCGCCCATCCCGGCACCGCGGCCGCGCGCAGGCACGCCAGCCTCGCCACGTGCTGCCGGACACACACCAGCACAGTCAACACCAGCTCCAGACACGCTGCCCGGATACGGCCGGTGAGCTCAAGGAAAGAGAAAACCGGAGACGCAGTCGTGCCCCACATTCAGAAAATCGGTTTACTTTCAAGATTAATTAAGACGAACGCATTATTATGTAAAGGTGGGTCAAAAAGGAGATGGCGAGACGATCTGACCTCATATGCACTGGGGTCACTGCCAAATGGCATAAAATATGAATAGCTTTTGCCCAGCTCAATAAAAAAAATACAAATGAATACTTAAAAAAAAAACAATTCAAGGTGCGTTTTGTAATCCAAACGGCATAAGTACTAGTTCAAACTGTCCTTTCAGCATAATAAGGGTCCTGCGCTAAAAACTTTCTTACGGTGTTTTAATGAATATATATATTTATCATTTCTTATCATCCGAATAAACAGAACAATTTGATATAAGCAACAAAAAAATCTATTATGTAAAATGTCGTTTTTAATTTTTCTGTCTAAATATCTGTCTAGACACTGTTAAGACAAATGAAATAGGCCGCTTTCTAGTAAGACAATAGCTTTCAATGCAATTTGAGTCTTCTCTCGCGCCAGTAAAGAATTCACTTTTTTAAAGAATATAATTTTGACAGAAAAATATCACCAAGTTGGTGTAAAACTGACTTGTAAGAAAGGTTCCCGGAGCTGTGCCGTGGCCGTGAGCACGTGCACCTGCGCCTCCAGCACGGCCGGCAGCGCCTCCAGCGAGCCCCCCGTGCCGGCGCCGCCCTCCAGCGGGCAGTAGCGCAGCACCACGCCGTGGCTCTCCGTCTCGCACACCTCGATGCTGATCTGTTCACACATACCAAACGAACCAAGCCGTTAAAATAACGACGAGTCGAAACGGCCATCTTCCGAGGTAAATCGTAAATATGCTGATATACGAACATACCTCAGTCAGTTAAACATAAATATATACATATTGGACACGTATATTTTTTTCTATAATCAAAGGAACACCGAGCTGCGCTTCAGAACTGGTATCGCGAATGTGAGTGTTAAGTGAGACTGGGTCAGACACGTGGGCCGAATGCGTGCGGGACGATGGGCCAAATTGGCGATCAAGTACACCCCACAACAGGACAGAGGCAAATGGAGACTTAAAACAAGATGGCGAGAAGATCTGGAGTCATCTTGTGGTGACTGAATAGAGCATGTATTTACTGAGCCGTGGAACTCAAAATAGGTAATTAAAAAAGTGTGTATAAAACATTTTTATTGTATAGTATTAGGTACGGACCATGTCGGCTTCCCTCTGCAGCACCTGTCCGAGCCAGGAGTTCAGCTTGTCGTAGTAGGGCGGCGGCTTGTCCGCGCCGGCGCCGGCGTCGGCGTCGGCGTCGGCGGGCGCGAACTGGAACGTCACGCACGCCGACGCGCGGGATATCGCTTCCTGTGCCGTCACAAGGGTATTTTCATTTTAGGAATACTGACTGATCTTTAAATTCAAAGTGTGACGGTGAGTTTCGACTTTCATCGATATAACATCTGATTTGGTGGTGGAGGTGATCGTTTATTTGGTGGTACAGAAAAATAATACAATATAAAATTTAATCTATTTACATCTTAATCCTAAAGAACAAACCACCAAAAAGGATGCTACTCAGCATGTGCCGATAAATATTAGCTATGGCGCTGGTTTTCAGGGCAACCAATACGAGAGAATGAAATACAACCTAAAATTAACAATTAAATAGAGAGGTCGCAACGGCAGTAAATTAAAAGCACAATAAGTAAGGAAACTATAACAAGAAAACTGAAAGGCACGCGCGTAAGTAGGTGAACTTAATATCTATACCTAACTAGTACAGTAGATAACCAGAAACATCAGCTCATATGCTGGTACCGTCACCGTCACCGTCACCGTCATGTGACACCACCAGCCAGCAGTTCTGCTGCAAGGACGCAGAGGCGCTGGTCATACAAGAGAGGGAGGGACGAGTAGGCTTGCCGAGATAGCTCAAATAAACGTACTAGTACGGTTCAGGCCGTCGGTCAGAGGCGTAGAGTTCGGCGGGTTAACGACCTCTGTCCGGACGAACCCAATCCGAGATAGGGCGTATCCGGGCTTCCTCGTGTGCTCATCCCGTCGTCTGCCGCCCTGGTATGCTTAGCTGGCCCTCCTGCCCGAGAAACCGGTGGGCCAATAAATACAGGATAGGACTGTCGGGTTTGTGCAGTCAGGGACATTAGGAATGACAGGAGGTAGAACCAGACCGAATACTTGCATCGTGCCCAGCTTGAGGAGGATAGATAAATACTGTGTGTAAATATATACGAAGGGATAGTGACTGCGTATGAGTTGCGTTCATTGCGTTAAGATCTGTTGATTAGCAGGTGGACTAAATAGCCCTAGTTATTTCCTGGTCGTGGTCAAGTTATTCTTTAGTTCAAGTAGCTAATCCATGAGTCCATCTTTTTCATTTGCTCTCCATACCATAGCTCAACGCAGCAAGTGCGTTTAGGCCTTCTGTTAATAAGACTATTTTCCGTAATCGTCTTGACTTTCCAGCCTCTCGTGTATTGACGGTTCATTGGATACGTTGCGTTTCTTTAACCTTTTCGCCGCCAAGCGTTGAACAAAAATGACGCGCCACTGACGCCACGTAATCGCGTTTTGTCAAGCGAAATTGAACTTTGCGGAAGCCCGCGTAGGTCCCTATTGCACTACAAAGCCTGTCGGCTGTTGCCGACGGTGGCGTCCATGGCACGACTTTTTGATGTCCCGATGATGATTAACAGCACTTGAACGAATCTCCTCTAACATATTGTAGCACAAATTTAGATAACAGAGTATTTTCCATTGTCACTCTACTGATTACCCACACAATAACACCAATAACACTGGACTGATAACCAATATGGATTTGTGTGTATATTCACACTTAACAGTTTTACTTTTATTCACGGAAAAGAAACATAATAATCACAACTGAAACTTGAATATTATAAGTAATAAAGCACTTTTTTAATTAAGGCACAAGTTATTTTACACATTTTCCCATGCAGAACGCAGACAATTTCTGTTGGCTATACGTGTGTGTAGCGCGTTGTTCAATTTAATTTCTTTAGCAACTAAACGTTAGTTTGTGAAATAGTTAAATATTTAATATTATCTTTCTTGAATATTTCATATCGCTTAGGTAACGTTTTTTTGTTCCGGTCATTGGATCTCTGTCATTTAAAAGCCGACTTTATGATGACCATTGTCCTCAAGACTCCAAACGTCTGAACTGGCAACCGCACGTGTTTGGGGATTTCGCGTCCGGGACCGTCGAACATAACGAAAAACTTTTTTTGTCGCCCTTTCTTGGAGAAAGTCTCGATGGTTGTGTTAATTGCACAAAGTCCATTAAATATATTTCTCTTTAAGTTTACGGCTTATATTGTCAGTATTTTTTTGTTTTGTGTGTCCTTCTATCGTAACTGCTGGATAGCCAACTGTTCTGCGGGTATACCTGTTCTGTCGGCTTGTTTTAGAACTTGTGTGCACATGTGTCGATTTGGACTGCTCCACATGAAACCCTTTGGACGGCAACTTCTTATTATCTGCTAACTGTAATGTACCTGCGATGCTCTTTAGCTAGTTAATAGTTCGTATGGTTCGTATGTCTTAGTTAGTTAAATTATGTGGTGGTTTTAGATATGAATTTCCACTTCGAACTTGTGCATGCTTATTTTTAATAAGGAAATTTCGTTGCTTTAATATAAGTTTTGAGCACTGGTAAGGTCGTGCGCGCGCACATATATTATCGTTTACGGAGTTTAGCTTATGAGAGACATACATACATAGTATACATGCATAATAGGTATTATGGAAAAAGTTTAGAGGACTACTCAGTTAGATACCGAAGCTACTGGTTTTAGCCGGGGCCAGACTCTGTAAAAACAGAACACTGTTTGGAACCTGCTTAATCCTTCTTTATTTTTATTGACAGAAAAGTACCTAGACGGGTCTGGCCCTAAAAGAAACAATCTAGTATGAGTAGTAAACTATGGAAAGATCTCACCCTGGTCTTTGTGCGGTAACGTATGACGTTATCCTCTCAGGTTACTGCAGTCAAGCGTGGCAGCGTCGAGCGCAGTCTATCGTACGCACACTCACTTAAATTCACTTGCGGTTGCACGTATAATAATATATGGCGGATATGTTTTATATTAGTTTTCGCGAAATAAGGAAAACAGAAACACATAGACCAAACGAAAACGCGTATTTAAAACCGACTTCCTCAAAAAGTGGCGCGGCGGGCGGCGGGCATGCAGTTGCGTTGTGCAAACACATGGTAAGGACCGCCTATTGTTTCACTTTTCGGAATTTTATGAATGCAATAGAGGATTAAGGGACGACCGCTTCGGTCGGTGTCCCAAACGAGACTCCAGAAACATCAGCTCATATGCTGGTAGTTTGAATGTCGATTAAATACTTTTTAATGCTAATTTTGAAGGACGCTAACGACTTACAGTTTCTAATCGGTGGTAGCAGATTGTTCCAACACTTCGTCGCAGCGTATCGGAAGCTGCCACGAAAAGCTGATGTACTGTGTTTTAGGCCAATAAGTCGTTGGGCGCCCCGGACTGGGCGTGTAGAGAATTTCAATTTGTCATACAAATAAGATGGCTGCATGCAATGCATAATTTCAAAAAGTAACGAAGACAAGTGCAAGGTACGCCTGGATTTCATATTTAATAATTTATTTACATTATAAGCAAGCGAAAACTTATTATTATTAATATATGTAATTTTTACCAATATTTTTAGTTAGATTATATAAAAAAAATATGCCAATCTTACAAAACTAAAATAAATGCAAAGTATATTTTTTGTATTATTATTTTAAGAATTAAATTAATTTAATACATTCAGCGTTGAGAACAGTCTGTCGGGTTCTGTGTTCATAGCTACTACGAGCTAAATGCGACGAATACGTGGCTATGGGTTACGAGTACAGATCGATCGTAGCATTAGGTGGTACTGAAATTGTTTATAAAATGTAAAACTTTGAGTATGGCTAAACGTATTATATTAAATTGTAGTATTAATCGAATACTCATACGTACGACTAAGTCTACGGTGGGTGGTTCATCGCCGCCGGGCTCCGCGCTCTGCAATTTAAATGAAATGCATCACGATCATTAATTAAAAAGTTTCACATCAAATGAGTTAATTATCTTGACCTTACATTATCCGCTCCGTTTATAATAAAGATTTTATCTACACCCATATCGTAAATTCTTTATTCTGCGTTCGAAAACCGCACGTGGTTACCATCATTATTGCAACTAGTATTGTAACATCAGTGTATTATCTGTGACCTTGGATGAAAACTTTTGAAAATTCATTACCTACGGTAACGTAATAAAAATCCGGCCTCCTCCCCGACTGCGGGTATGCGCTTTCTCGACCGCGCGCGTACGATCAAGTTGGCCATGGCGTTGCAATGGCTGTCATTCTAATGGTTTCCGAACACGTATTTCGGATTTATAATATGTGTATAGATAAAAGTAGTGTATGCAAATGTACGTAATTAGGCCTTAAACACTCGTGTGATTTTATTATGAAACAAGCCGCAGGCGAGTTTCATAGAAGCGGGAGAGACCACATACGTATTTGAAGGATTCTTATTATAGTTACATAAATTATTAATACGTACGGCCGGCAGTAGAGTAGAAGTAGGTAAGTAGTAACTGAGCGGGTGAGGCATTAGGATATCTTTACACGCTTTTGTTTTAGCCATCATTCGTAATCCCCGGCCGCTCGGGTCCGCGTCCGAGCGTGGTCCACACCGGAGGTGCGTGTGCGGGTGCGGGTGCGACAGTTACCAGTATCTTGAGGCCCTTGTCCCGCAGGATGGCGCGGGCGGCGCGCGCGTGGCGGAAGGCGGCCGCGACGCGCCGGGCCAGCGCGCGCGCCCCGCCCGCCCGCAGCGCGGCCCACAGCGGCAGCGCGCACGCCCTCCCTCCACCCCCTCCCCCTCCCCCACCAGCCAGCCCCCCCAGCGCCGCCAGCGCGCCCTCGCGGCTGCCCGCCTGCACCACACAACACACAATCAATCATATCTTATATGTAAACACTACTAGTCGTCCGCCTCGAACTGACAACTCGCGATATACTTGCAAACAGGTTGTCCAATATAACAAAACCCTAAGGAGGTTTCTTTTTCTCCTTTTAGCTCCATAACCACTTATATATGATTTTAAGCTAACATGGTCATTAACAACAACAACAACATCATCGTTCACAACAACTCACAACAACTTCAGTTACTCCGTGATAATGGCGCATGCAACTGTGCCGAAATATCGGAAGCTCACAATAAAAAACTCACATCGTAAATATCCCGTTTGAAATGGTTTTTTCCATAACCACTTGATCGATCCTGCTCATATACGAACTTACAAATTTTATGTATCTCTGCTACAGCCCCAAGAAATTTCATAAAAATCAAAAAAACGTCACTAAAGTTATCGTCGGACAAACTATCTAAATCAAAAAGCCACCCAAATGCCGAGTCGTCCCAGTAGCCAGGTGACAGTTGGGTCTGAAGTTGTTTGTAATAAGAACGAGCTCCACTCGTTCGATTATGTACCCAAATCGTTAATACTCACAGAATTTACACCTTTGGAATGATCATTCGCCGTCATCGGCTCTGGAATTTTATAAAATGTCTGACAAATCACTCAGAAAACTATCAATATTTAGGGCGCTGCTATACATGAAAACAAGTACAGTCATAAAAACGCGCGGTTGCAAACCGCGAATCAAAATGCAGCAAGTTGCGTTTTTAAAATCACTTACTGAAATAAATCACAAGCGCTTATAAAGAATGCCGTAAGTTACATTTTTTGCGGTTGCGGAACCGCTTTTTAAAAACCGCAGTGCGTGCTAAGCCTTACTAGTAGAAGTCCGCCCCGAACTAAGAACTCGCAATTTATATTTCCAAATGAAAAAACCATTATGATAAGTGAGACCTTTATTGAGATCGCTTTCGCATCTTCTAACTCTATAACCCCTCGATTGATCCTACTCATACAGGCACCCTCAAATTATATTTATATCTGCTGCTTATAACTAATTTATCAACATCAAAATAATGTTACTAAAGTTATCGCGGAATAAACGCTCAAAATCAAAAAGCTATCGAAATACCAACATATTGTTCCAGTAACTAGATGACACTTATGTCCGAAATTGTTTGTAAAAACTACACTCCGTTCGTTCAAAAAATACCATCAAGTATCAACTATAAGTAACAATATCGATGTATGCAATTTAAAAAGGATACGACAGTAGGGAGTCCGGGAACACCGAACCAGGGCCCCGGCGTCAGTGTTACGGAGTCTGCTATACTATAACTCTGAAACAATAAACACATTTCATTATCCACGTTCATACCGCGTGTATATTTGATATTACCACAAAAGGAAACCAGAAGCAGGTTTTGATGTTTTAAATCGACATTGCAATAAATATTTAGTTAATTGTTAATTAACATCATCATCATCATTTCAGCCGAAAGACGTCCACTGCTGGACATAGGCCTCCCCCACTGAACGCCACAATGACCGGTCCTGTGCCACCCGCATCCAGCGGACTCCAGCGACCTTCACCAGGTCATCAGTCCACCTTGTAGGGGGCCTACCAACTCTTCGCCTTCCGGTGTATGGTCGCCATTCGAGAACCTTAGTGCCCCAACGGCCATCGGTTCTCCGTGCAATGTGCCCTGCCCATTGCCACTTAAGTTTAGCGATCCGACGGGCTATGTCGGTTACTTTGGTTCTGCTACGGATAGTATCGTTTCTGATACGGTCACGCAAAGAAACTCCTAACATAGCCCTCTCCATTGCTCTTTGGGTGACTTTAAGCTTTTTAATGAGGCCCATTGTGAGCGACCACGTTTCAGAGCCATAGGTCATCACTGGCAACACACACTGGTCAAAGACTTTCGTCTTGAGACACTGCGGAATATTGAATTGTTAATTAACACCGAGTAATAATTTTTTTAATTTATTTCACTCAGCAGTGTACTGCGTATACAGTACAATGTGACACATATCAATTGTGACGTTTTAAAGGCAAAGTAATCAGGTAGGAGCAATACATTGCGTGCTGATATATTTTATATGGAAAAGTAAAAGTCGTAAAATTTTAATAAAACATATGGAAGTATGTTTATTAGGGTCTATACTAACTACCCATAGCTTATGTGGTAATATCAAAAATACACGCTGTATAATCCTTAACACTCAGAAACAATAAATTGCGCTACCGCACTTAACTGCAACAAATAAAAATAATACAAACAAAAATAGGGGACTTCTAAACGAAAGTTACCAGATCATCCCAGTCCCCAATCAAAAATGCCACCGGGGCCAGGTAGTATAGCATGTGACACGAACCTCGTCCCTCGGCGTGGGGGCAGCCGCCGGCAGCGCCAGACTGTGGCCCCGCACGTGCAGGTGCAGGCCGAGGCGGCGGCACGCGTGTGCCAGCGCCATGAGATCGTCTCCGCCCCCTAGCGGAGCTGTCCCGGCGGCCCCGAGCGCTAGTAGCGGGGTGCGTTCGGCCGCCAAGTCTTCTTCGCAGAGCCGCTCGAGTGCTGACACGTCCATGCCGCGGCCTGTCAATGATTAACTGTTAAAAGTAAGGGTCAGTTGCACCAACCACAGTTGATGGAATGCGGAGACCACTCAGAAGCTTCCCATAAGTACAGTAAAAGTATGCGAACCATTTAGCAGTGGCAGACGATTTGGCGCAACCGATGTTTTGTTATATAAATTAATTAAAAAAATATAGTTATATTGATTGATATTGATAGTCCTACTAACAAAATATTTTTCCAGCATATTACACATTTCTGAACAATTTCAAATACATTAACGTAAAACACAACTCAGTAGATCGACATAAATCTTCATCCCCCTGAATAATAATCGAACGAGCGGAGCGTAAGCGAAGATCGTTCTTACAAACAACAACTGTCACCTGGCTACTGGGACGTCTCGGCATTTGGATGGCTTTTTGATTTAGATAGTTTGTCCGACGATAACTTTAGTAACGATTTTCCGATCTTTATGAAATTTGTTGGGGTTGTAGCAGAGACCAACAAAATTTGCGAGTTCGTATATGAGCTGGATTGAGACGGGGGTTCTGAAATTAGAAGGCCTAAAAAGGTTTTGTAAAGGGGTCCTGTTACATTGGTCATCTTATTTGCTACTTTTACGAGCAAGTATGGTTGAGTTTGGTATCAAACGAAAGGTATTGATCAACACTCTCGTCAAATCCTTATTAACTGCTTACTGTTTCATAACAATTAGCAACATAAAATTGATTTAAAAATATTTTCAATTATATTTTGATTTTGGTGTAAATATTTTGACAAGATATTTTTTTTTTAATTTATTATAGCTTTGGCTGCTAGGGCCATCAGCATACTGACATTAACACATTAGTCAGAGAGAGTTGCCATAGACGCATAATGATGGTGACCGAAACCTATATAGGTGGTCCACAGATAAGAACGACATGTCAAAGGAACAGAGTGAGAGGCATGTGAGAGGTGATTTTAATTTAGATGAGACAAAAACTGTCAAATCTGAAGCGATTTCGTCGCGGTAAAATTTTGCGCATCAACAGCACAATTTAATATGGACGTTTAGTTTCACCGTGATGGTTAGTTGAGAAAAAATACCCGATACCTATTTTTGGTATTTGTAGTAATTCTACTATTACACATTTATGGCGAAACACAAGATTCGCGAGTTCACAGTTCGGGGCGAACTACTAGTAAGTTTACTTTGTGCGTCCCGCGGCACGGGGCGCACGCAGGCGAGCGGCAGCCCCAGCTGTCTGCACAGGTGTTGTACGACTCCGAGCGGCGACGCCACGCAGCTGTAGATGTAACTTTACCTTGTGCGTCCTGTGGCACGGGGCGCACGCAGGCGAGCGGCAGCCCCAGCTGTCTGCACAGGTGTTGTACGACTCCGAGCGGCGACGCCACGCAGCTGTAGATGTAACTTTACCGGTGTCACCCTCTTTCATAGACAGAAATTTCATAGAATTTCGTTTCCCAGAAATTATTTCATAGATTATTTGGTTCATATACTTTCTGTTCCAATATTATTGTTTCATAGACTATTCAATTGGTAAAAACGAATTTCACAGACATTCATTTCCATGTATATTGCTATCGAACTTTTTTAATTTACAGAGTGATCAAACACTAGAATCATATTTCATGTATTTTTGTTTCGTAGACACAGATTTCACAGATTGTTGTTTCAAAGTTATTATTTTATATACTATTTAGTTCCACTCTTTTCTTTTCCGATATTATTATTCTAGGGGTCGTATCTGGTGGAATACAAACTATTGTCATATTTTCGATTCACATAACACTTTTCGCATACCCTTTTTGATGACCCTAAAAACGTAACTGCTCCCAGGGATAAGTAGGTTAGGGTTATTTTTTTTTTGATGACCCTAAAAACGAAACTTCTTCCAGAGATAGGTAGGTTAGGGTTTTATTTTGATGACTCTAAAAACGTAACTGCTCCCAGGGATAGGTAGGTTAGGGTTATTTTTTTGTTGACCCTAAAAACAAAACTTCTCCTAGAGATAGGTAGCTTAGGGTTATTTTTTTTGATGACCCTAAAAACGAAACTTCTCCCAGAGATAGGTAGGTTAGGGTTATTTTTTTGATGACCCCAAAAACGAAACTTCTCCCAGAGATAGGTAGGTAAGGGGTATTTTTTTTGATGACCCTAAAAACGAAACTTCTCCCAGAGATAGGTAAGTTAGCGTTATTTTTTTTTTGATGACCCTAAAAACGTAACTGCTCCCAGGGATAGGTAGGTTAGGGTTATTTTTTTGATGACCCTAAAAACTAAACTTCTCCCAGAGATAGGTAGGTTAGGGTTATTTTTTTTGATGACCCTAAAAACGACACTTCTCCTAGAGATAGGTAGGTTAGGGTTATTTTTTTATGACCCTAAAAACGAAACTTCTCCCAGAGATAGGTAGGTAAGGGTTATTTTTTTGATGACCCTAAAAACGAAACTTCTCCCAGAGATAGGTAGGTTAGGGTTTTTTTTTTTGACGACCCTAAAAACGAAACTTCTCCCAGAGATAGGTAGGTTAGGGTTATTTTTTTTGATGACCCTAAAAACGAAACTTCTCCCAGAGATAGGTAGGTTAGGGTTATTTTTTTTGATGACCTTAAAAACGAAACTTCTCCCAGAGATAGGTAGGTTAGGGTTATTTTTTTTTCGATGACCCTAAAAACGTTACTGCTCCCAGGGATAGGTAGGTTAGGGTTATTTTTTTGATGACCCTAAAAACTAAACTTCTCCCAGAGATAGGTAGGTTAGGGTTATTTTTTTTTGATGACCCTAAAAACGACACTTCTCCTAGAGATAGGTAGGTTAGGGTTATTTTTTTATGACCCTAAAAACGAAACTTCTCCCTGGGATAGGTTAGGTTAGGTCTTCTATGAAACGAAAATATTAAGTTTGATAAAATGAGAAACAACATTCTATGAATATGCAGGCTTTGAAACAAGTGTTATACAAACTAAATACTACACGGATTAATAATATTTGAATTAAAACGTTATGAACTGAAATTCGAAAAACTAATTTACATACTAAATATTTGTGATAAATAAATGATTATCTGAACAATAAAAAATATACAAAACCAGATTCTACAATGTAAGAGCTCTGAAAAATGATCATTCTATGAAATGAAAATATGAGAAACATTTTCTATGAACTAATATTCTGCGAAAATGTAGTCTATAAAACAACGTACAACCAACTTTACCTTGTGCGTCCTGTGGCACGGGGCGCACGCAGGCGAGCGGCAGCCCCAGCTGTCTGCACAGGTGTTGTACGACTCCGAGCGGCGACGCCACGCAGCTGTAGATGTAACTTTACCTTGTGCGTCCTGTGGCACGGGGCGCACGCAGGCGAGCGGCAGCCCCAGCTGTCTGCACAGGTGTTGTACGACTCCGAGCGGCGACGCCACGCAGCTGTAGATGCACGGCAGCCGCGTCGCGAACGCCAGCGCTGCAAACAACTTCACCTTAGACGTCAACAGTACGTTACTTTGTATATAATGGTCGAGACAGTTAAACTATACGTGAAGCAATGGTGAATGAAGCAGTCGGTGCGATTACCTCCGTCCTCGAGGTAGCGCGGGTAGCGGCAGTGCAGCAGCATCCTGGTGACGCGCACCAGCCCCTCCAGCTGCTCCTGGTGGTAGTACGCGTTGTAGTCGGCCAGCCTGTCGACACCACACACCACATTTGTACCCACATTCATCACCTGCTGTGTAGGTGACGGTGAGATACCATAAATACAAGCTCCTGGTTTAAAGCAAATCTTGTTTGTTGAGGTAACCACATGAAACATATGATAATGGAGTATTTCAACAACAGTTAAACATACAGACCTTAAACACAAGAGTGATAATAATGAAAAGTACTGCACATCAACAAATAACAAAAAATAGTCAAGCATTATTATTTATAATTATGATAGCAGTTTACCAGTTTTTTTTACTTATCAATAATTCCAAAGTCACTTTGTACTCTTTCCATAAAGCAACAACAGATTTCAATCCTGTTGTTGTAATATTCAATTCTAGGTTCTAATAACGAAAAAAATAAGGATTTAAGAAGAATAATTGTAACTTCACAATGATTATTGAATGCGACATCCTGCATGGAAACAATCACAAGCAACATTAATTGAGGTCGTGACGTGACGTGGCTCGTGCCCGTGCCAGGCCTGCTAACAGCATATTTTATGATTCATTACAACAGTTAAATAGTTGTCCTATTTTTATTTGCAGTTTAAATTGGCACTCAACATTATTTGGGCATCGCATGGCACAAGTGGACAGTTAATTGTTAGGTGATTTTGTAATTGTTTTACTGACTGGGGCACATGAAACAAATGTGATCTAAAAGCATGTGCAACAAGGTTTAGCACCACATACCTAGTTACAGAATAGGTACTTTACAGCAAGCCCCGTCAGCAAGCGTCTTACTAGAGGTGAAGGAATTGGTGCCTTTTGTACAGCATTACATTACATGTTTGAATGCACAACCCAACATCGCACCGCGTTTGGCGCTCTAGCTGGCCCGCCACAGTTACTTATTTAAATATGAAATGTAACAATCAACCAACATGTTTCATATAAAATTGGCGGCCAATGGCCAATATTAATATACATTATCTGATCCCAAAAAAGCTAAGCCCGTAAACCCCGATTTTACTAAACCTGCACTATTATATTAAAATTACGGCTTGGCCGTTGCACATATCAGTCAACTTTTGACAAAATCTAATAAATGTGTAACATGGCAGATGCCACCACATACAGACAGACATACATGGTTAACACATTACATTGTGATGCATGGTGTGTCTCTAACATATATGCTAGTGTCAAAAACACTTCCAATGTCTGATATAGTATGTGCCTTTTTGTCCTTTATAAGAATAAAATAAGTAATAAAACATTTTACTTAAAAAAAAATTGTGACACAGCATTTCCTGCAAAGATATCCTTTGTGGGGTTTCAGATTTTGTCAAAAGGCCTCTTTACTACTAGCATTACTGACATTCTCTATCAATTTCTCAAAGGTTATCTATCAGGAAGAAAATTTCTCTTGAAGCAATAAATTTGCTATTGTACAAATATTTTGTGTAATATAATATGCCCTTCACTGTGTATTCTGTACAATGAAGTGTTTTACTAACTAAACTGTGAGTGAAATAATACTTCCATCAACAAATACCCACTGGCCCAACTCACAATGACCATATCTAATCACTATAAGCCCAAGGTAACTGATAAGAGCACCATTAATCCAACCATGTTTACGGCACTTCCCCCACTATTATGTTATGAGCATGCAGAATATATTCGACATGCACTTTATGGGTGTAATTCGTGTTAGGCATGCATGCTCTACCCGCTATGCCTAGTTTATTACATCATAAACTAATGTACTTAGAACACAAATGTAATAACCAGATACTGTTTATTAGCGAGGATAATATTGTCGTTTATTTTCATATGTCTATAAATAGCAGTAACATTTTAAACAAAGTCAACAATGAAAACTAGTTTTCCTGATAGCCTTGTTGGAAGAGCAAATCCTCACAGTGAAACTACCCATGCAGGCAGCAACTATGTTATGCACTGAATTAATGCAATGTGCAGTCAACAGCCGCCTGCTGTCCAGCCCGGTGTCCCTACACTACATCATCATCACTAGTTATACACTTACAAGGGCTTATTAGACTTAAGAAGCCTTAAAGCCTGTTATGGCTCATTACTTGTTTATAATAACAATAATAAATAATCAACTGCAATTATGGACATTCCATTTGGCATAAACAATGCCCATATCGCCGTATCAGATAACAAGTGAACACAGTTGAAAGTGTGAGTCACTGCTGTATGGTATGTTACAAGATATATAATATTGAGCACCTGAACATGTGCGCCATCCAGCGGGTGGTCTCGCTGGCGACGTGCGCGCCGAGCCGCGCCGCGTGCGCGCGCTCGAGGCGGCCGAGCAGCGCCGCGATGCTGTGCGACAGGATGGCCGCGCGCGTCACCGCGTCCGTCGGCAGCAGCGGCGGCTCCACGCTCTCGCAGCTGGGGTCCGTCTTCAGCACCAGCTCCTCCAACACCTTCAATATCTCATCCATACTAGTCTCTTCCGGCTCAAAGAACCCGGCGCTGATTTTGTGCGGTTCCCTCCGTCTCTCGTCATCGCCGGCCTCGTGTGCGTTTACGCCGGCTTCCAATCTTTCCACCACTTCTGAAACTTGAAATTCCAGCCCCCCGAATGGACCCCGGTCCTGTTAACAAGACGGAAATTAGAATTTTTGTCATTAAACACAAAGCTACTAGATAGTGGGAGTTTTACCGTTTCGGACGGAGCCTCGCTTTGGGGACTGGGTTTATTAGATTCGGTGTCGGCGACCGATGCATCTCCCATGCTGCGTGGCGAATTTTTCGCAAATTTACAGCAGCTATCGCGATATCACCGAACATAAAATTTGTAAACGTCACGTATTGTTTTGACGTGGGCTACCGGTAACAGATAACAAAACAAATTGTGTTTCTTTTGCGCAAGCAATATAAAGTTGAAAGCGTCGATTTTATCAGTAGCTTGAATAACACGAGAGAAAACTTGACGTTACCGATTTTTTGTACTCTATACTATTTTGAGTTTTGACAGCAGTTTGAAGTTTCACTCGTCAAAATTCAATAATTCTAATTTAGGGCTAAAAATGTCTTTAGCCAAAATATTTTCGGTATCCACGCGAGGTAATAACAGTGCTTAATTCTATTTATGATTACTTTTCTTCCTTAGCAGCTTTTTTTGTGTGATATAGGCATTATTATATCGATTACGCAACTGTGTTGTTTATAACCTCTCCTGCGTATTTACTATTGAAGAATTCTATTAATATACCTAATTTACGACGTAATTTCAAGTTCCATGTACTCATTACGTTAAACAAATTAACTTATAATACTTTCTTTGTTATAATTCTGTAAGAAAACTATTACACTGCTTGTCCTGTTATGGAGACCAAGTGCAGCATGATATTGTTGTTGTAGTGCGTGGTTGCGGGGCGCTGAGCCGCGCGTACAGCGCGCCGGCACCGGCGGGCAAGGCGGCGAGCGAGTACCCGCTGCAGGAGAAGGGCTACATGTACGTGAACGCGGAGCCGCAGGACATGTCGTTCAAGGCGCTGTCGGACAAGGCCGCGCAGACCATGTTCTGGACGGAGCTGGCGAGAGGATTCGCTGTCACTTTGGCTCACATATTTAAGGTAGGTTTATAAGCAAGGCTGTTTTTGGTGCAATTAAACACTACTAGTAAATGGCTTATGAGGAGTATATTTATTTTGAAAAACAGTTAAGTGATGAAGATGGGCATAGGTTTAATATATTTCATGTTTATGTACCCATGTTTTTCAATATTTGTTTGTCACCAGTAATAATATGTTACACAATTATATCCAGCATTTTGTGCATCTCAATTTGATTTTATTTGTACAATTGCTCAAACATTAACTAAAGGGTTTAGCATGCGAAAAGTTTGATTTCTCTTGCTAGGCCGTTTTCTTTTCCAGCATTTAAGTTCATGCATAAATTCATGACTAGGTTTAGTAGGGTTATTGTGCTAATTTCCCGTCCAGGTACAGTCCGCTTTATTAACACTTTCACGACCAGGCGAAAAATGACGTCCTATTTCAGAAACCGGGCGTAAATAGCTACGTACAAAACAACCCGCCCAGCGGGTTGTCCGGCGTCTGAGCAAAGTTTACGAGCGCCCACGAGGCGGGTTCTTGGTAGTGAGTGTGTTAAACTACTGCAAATATAATATATGTGAAAACTCTCAATGTCAATATATTTATAGATTTTTTAAATTTTGAGCTTTTATTTTAGGAAAAACCTGTATATAAATATATAAGTAAGTATTAACGAAAAAATGACAAAAATGGACGAAGAATAGCACAATCAGTCTCCTAAAGTCACCTGAAAGTGCCCAATACATGTTTTTTTTTCGCAAATGTATTTAGGGATAAGTTCGCCTTTGTACACACTTACTATATTTTTGTTGGTCATGTACTTGTTTTGTGCAATAAAGTGTTTTACTACTACTACTAATAAACGTAAGAAGGTCGTGTGGAAATGTAGCATTCTTTGTTGGTTCCATGATCCCATCTCTCTCTCTGGTGCTCATGTAATATTTAATGACACATTTTTTGTGATTGTATCAATATCTACTACCACTACTACTTGCAATTAAGTAAGCAGCAGGTTATCTATATGTAAGCACAAATCACTTCATAATTTTAAAGTGATTTTTATGAGCGTAAGGTGTGAGACTTGTAGCTTACCAGAGTATATGAATGATTCCAGGAACCCGCTACGATCAACTATCCGTTCGAGAAGGGTCCGCTGTCCCCGCGCTTCCGCGGCGAGCACGCGCTGCGCCGGTACCCGTCGGGCGAGGAGCGCTGCATCGCGTGCAAGCTGTGCGAGGCCATCTGCCCTGCGCAGGCCATCACCATCGAGGCCGAGGAGCGCGCTGACGGCTCAAGACGCACCACCCGCTACGACATCGACATGACCAAGTGCATCTACTGCGGCTTCTGTCAGGTAACCTAACATTACAATACATTCATAAGCATATCTTCCTAATTATTATATTGATTGTAGCCCAATGCAATGATTTTTATAAAGTTATGCGTATCCACGAGTGTACATAAAACTGTGTAGGATTTCAACTAAAACACCTATTACTTCGCAAATGCGACAATATGGCCTTGGATTTTTATTACTTACTTAATGTGATACAAATCCAATTTCTTTTTCATTAGCTTTATTCCACAATGTATGTTTCCGAGAAGTGTGTAATAATGAACATCTCCACACTTGTGCAGGAGGCGTGCCCCGTGGACGCGATCGTGGAGGGCCCCAACTTCGAGTTCTCGACGGAGACGCACGAGGAGCTGCTCTACAACAAGGAGAAGCTGCTCCTCAACGGCGACAAGTGGGAGAGCGAGATCGCCTCCAACATCCGCGCCGACCACCTCTACCGCTGAACTACCAGCCCTTAGTCTAATAGCTTTAGGAGCTGTTTTGCTTTGAGCTTATAAAGGCATGGTCTTCAATTGTTACATGGAGATTATACGACCCTTTCACTATGGCAAATATTCCATGAGTGGAGAGTAAGATTTTTATTCGACCGGCCTATGATAATGTTTGACGCATTTGATCATAAATTGTGACAACTATTACTACTATTAGTAATAAAAATGTAAATAGTTCTACTCAATGCAAAATAGCTCTTAATTATAGGAACATTAAGTTATTCTTTTTGTGATAATAAATCAATATCTCAGTTGTCAATAATCCTTTTTAATTCATTTTAAGAAATTGATTTTGTGCTTTTTTATGTATGGCCGAGGTGCTACTCAACATCACAGGTCTGACAGGATTCCTTGAGGAGTTTGGACTAGACTGGCCTAGCTGTCCTGCCTTCACGCAAAATAGGCACCAGACGTCGCGTCGCTTTGCACAATCTGCCCGTACTATAATTTACGTATTCCGTCGTGTAGGCCGTATCGTATCAAAGTATCAAACAAAACCTTGCATCGTGCTAGACACGGGATTACAAAAATTATAATAAAAAGAAGTAGTATAGATAAAAATAATTTACTCAATTTAATAAAACCATAAAACTAATATAATGAGGTAATTAGTTATCATCAATACAAGCGCTAAGCTGCTTAAATATTATTTAATTTATGAACAATACATGCAACTTTAACAATAAGGCAACATTTCATAATTACTTGTACTCAGTCAATTGCTTATAAATTAGTTAATTATAGATTACAACTAAAATAGGACAAGGCTAAAGTAAATAATAATATATCGTAATTTCTGTAACTAATTGATCGGTATTTGAACAGGGTAACTTCGGCTTACTTTTCATTTCATGTGTAAATAGTTTTTTGAAAACATCTCTAACATCCGAGCCAGACCGACTTAATCCCTGACGCTAGTATTGAAAAAGACCAGCTTTTATAGAGCAAATAAAAGACGAATTAATCAAAAGTAGCAAATAGAATGGTATCAGTTTGTTTAGGTCCTGTTGCAAGTGAATTTACGAATAATTTTCAAGGAATCACTAGTTCCGCAAAATTATCAAAATAGAGGACAAACTATTTATAAAATGTTATTTTGTTGTGTCAGGGTTTTCGAAATATAAGTTTTAGGGGCGCTTTAGAGCGGGATTCCACTGTCAGTTGGTGTGGTTCCCGCCGAGGATCTTGTAGGAGTAGCGCTGCAGGTCCTCGACCACCGCCCCCAGGTCGCGGTCCGCGTCCACCGTCAGCACCTCGCAACCTGCCGCCGCCGCCGAGCTCAGCCACGCCTCGTACGCCTCGTGCACCTACCAGTACACATACAGGGTGTTTTTTTTAAGTGGGCCACTATGAGGAAATCCTAAAGTATAGGAGATACAGGGAAACTGTCTTAGGAAACATTAGGTATTTTTTTGAGAAAAAAAATTTGGTATAGTCAAAATTTTGGTCAAGTGTCAGTTGTCCCCAAAATTTAATAATTTTGATGGATTTTTTTTTGACGCAGATCTACTCAGTTTCATGAGAGGATCATTTTGTTGTATGGAAAGAAAAAAAATTGGAACAGTAGAAGTTAGTCAAATTTAAGAAAATCAGTTTTATTATTACCACCTGTGTAAATTGCCTAGGTACACTGCAAGGTTCCTATGGAGGCCCACTGCCACATAAATATGTTTGACGTTGACTGTCCGCAGTGATGAAGCTTTATTACATGGCTGGAATAAACATCAATAAATATCCCTGACGCATTTTCATACAGACACATCGACCTCCCGCAATTCTCGCAACCCACATAAAAACTGATGCACTTGTACTGTCCGTTGGTCCACACAACACGGCAGGTCGCATGTCGCTGCCCTGCCTGCATTATGACAATAACATTTTAATCATACTCACTTGCTGTAAGTATTCAAGAGGCACCTCGGCCTCCTCGGCGCGCGCCCTCTTCATCATGCGCTCGTACACCACTTGCGGTGTCGTCCGTAAATACACTGAAACAATATTGCTTTATTTATAACAGAAAAATTTAACATTACAGGGTTTTACTGTAAGAACTATTATATAATTTGTGGTTTTATGGGCTTTACAGTTCACTATAGGTTCACTATAATTTATAGCTTTTCCACGTCAAGCAACCAAGAGTTCATAAGCACCAAAACTATTATAGGAAGTCAAATTATGATATTGTTATGTTTTAAAGGCATGTTACAGAAGGTAAACATACCGAGATAATTTAGGTTGTGGGCATAAGTGAAAGTTGCAAATTTTAAATAGATCCTTGACTCACCAATAAGGTCTAGACCAATGTCGAGACTTTTCTCCGAGTAATCAAACCAGGTCATCAGGATTTGGTACTCAGCGTCTTCCAAATAGTTCTGTTTCTTGGCGTTCTCTACAAAGCAGTACCGGCTGTTCTGCACTGACCTGTGACATGTACCATGAAATACACGGCCTTGAAGGTGAATAAAAATATTTCTATACAACAAGAAATATTTTTCACAATAATAATGATTAATGGCAAAAAAATATGTTTACATACAAGCAACATCATTCATCAATATCATGATACAACATAATTATTATTCCCTGTTAAAAAACGAAGAGTAATGAAATTGATCAATCTCATCTCTACCATGTAACTGTATCCATAAGTATAACATTAAAGAAACCTGACCTCTCAAACATCTTGACGGTGACCCCGGGGTGCGAGGGTGGGCTGGTCTGTATCTTTAGGCGGCTCAGGTGCACATAGTGCTGGAACGGGAAGGTCCACTTGTGCACGTTGCCGTACAGCAGACCCAACAAGTTGTGTCCACCGACGTTCCTCCACTCATTCAACGGTTCCTGTAGACCAGTTTTCAGATCAAGATCTTGAGGTGCCCACAGTAAGTAGTTAGTAGAAGTGGGTGGTTCATAGTACATAGGTACACGCTGTAATAAGTTTAGAATCTCATTGGTAAACCATTCTATTGGTTACCTATACAAACTTACCGCATGTGTTTCGACGTTCCGATACTTCTCGAAAAACTTGATGCAGGTAGACTTCCCAGAGCCAATGTTGCCTTCGATGGACACTCTGAAGGGCCGAGCGCCCGCCGCACGGGCAGCGGTGCCCACTGTTTTTATTTGGGACATTTTAATTTGAGTTAGACGTTGAGTGTGCGTTTATTCCTGGACTCTCGGATAGACGGTAAATTCTAAACTATGTGACCTCTGGCATTTGCGTATGTGCTGAGGCTGAGGGTCACGTAGGTCACAATAAATTGCGCCAAAATAGAAAATAATACGAAAATCTAAACGAAAAGGCGGCAATTCTCGCACTACGTACATAAAAAACAATGTCAATGTCATGTTTGCGTTTGACATTTATTGTCAGTGTCAAAAATTTAAGGTTGTTTGGACTTGCGGCCATCTTGGCGAGCAAGGTGGTTGGGTTTCGTGATTAACTTCTTATTTTTTGTTCATTTTCGTGATTCAGTGTGTAATATATAGCTTATTCTGCAGTGATTTAACGAACTAGTGGGCAACTAATGAAGAATTAATCTCAAAACAAGTGTAACCCCTGTTTGAGTTAGATATCCGTTAGTCCACGTGCTGTTTGTAGGGAGTAGCTATCTCCTTATAAAAAGCATAACCTCACCGTACAACGTCCAGCTCTTGGAGCGAAATTTTAACTAATTAACCGTACACTTGTCGTCTCTACTGTGACATTGGCAAAATTGTCCCAATATTGTGGACAGAATGCCATTTATTTTAAAAATTGAAGGTTGTTTAAGCTGTTGATAAAAACATTAAAATATAAATACGCAATAATGTATCCTAATCTTTAGGAAACTGGCATAATCGTGTTTGATTTGGATTAGAGCCTCTAAAGGCTAGTACACAGTGGTGAAGGATGGGCCTGTCTAAGGGACGCAGCTATGCGTTAGAGGGAGCAAAAGATATTGCGATCTCATTCCGTCGTATAGCTGCGTCCCTTAGACTGGCCTATTATATCCTTCACCATTGTGTACAGTGTGTAGGTACTGCGGCCTTGACCTGATTTATTTTTCTAACAGCAACATTATAAGTTACAATAATGGGAAAAACCTGAGGGCCTACTGCGAACAGAGCGAACTTCGAAAATAGAAATTTTCCTCCTCCTTTTTTTTCAGTCGCAAATTCAAGTCGCTGAATCATTTTCGCAATAGTAAATAAAAACTACTTCCTGCCATAAAAAAATAGCTTTTGTAAGGACCAATGTTGGATTGGAATTGTGACAATGTCACTTTGAAAGTTGCCTTCCCCGGTCACTAATATTTTTTTATTACACTTTGTATACAGGGTGCGAAAGAAAAATGAAGCCTATAACTAAAAACATCGGATTCTAAAAAGTCCCTGTAACGGAATAAACATGCCGGATTGACCCGATTGACAGTTCCATTTAGAGATGAAATGAACGGGAGTTTACAGGAGCAGCGCAGAGTGACGGCTTCAGCAGATATGTTCCGTTCGAATGTATAAATCAACGCTGTACTGCACAATTTTGCCTGCCACCGCCTGTTGGTAAAAATCGCCTTAGGTATAACATATACTACTCGTATTGTGATTAGCTTGGAGTGTCTATACACAAAGAACCTATGTTCTTAAAGGATAAGCAACGCGCATGTTAATCCTCTGGGGTTCCAGGCGTTCATAGTCTCCGGTAACTGCTTACCACCCGGCGGGCCGTATGCTTGTTTGCCGCCGTCTTGGATAGCAAAAAAAGCTTGAAATTAATAATATAAAGTCCGTCTAATTGACATTACTCGTCAGTCTTGTCACCCTACAGACATAGTTAAGGCCGTTCCTCGATTCGGACAAGCCACGCCCATTCGTTAGAGACACGTTTATGGCTCCCGTGCACGAAAGAAAGAGATGCAGCGCTCTTAAGGATCAGATTTTTTGACAAAACTACGATAAATAAGCGAATCTATAAAATTTTGTCTAATTTTGTTTCTGTGACTTTTTAGATAAAAAAAGATAAAAAAAAAAAGATAAAAGATAAAAGATATTTATTCTTCAATTTAGGCACATTACAATGCACTTATGAACGTCAGAGAGAAAAGAAACTACCACCGGTTCTAACCCTACACCTCTGACCCGAGAAGTATTACTTATTACCGGCAAGAAACTCGGCGGGACTTATTTTTTCAAAACAGTACTACAAATACATTAAAGATACTATATACAATAATGCGTAGTTCTTCAAGAAGGCATATCAAAACAGCTTGAGAGACAGACATGTACCTGCCTATTGTGTAATTAAAATGAAAAATAAAAATAAAATCCAAATCTGACTGCTTCGCAATACGTTTGATATTCTTTCTTACTTGAACTGTGTCCTCTAAATGTTAGATGATTTTATAGATTCTGGTTTGGGCCATGCATATATGTCTGTCATATAGTCCTCGACTCTGTAATAACCCTTTGACATTAAAGTTTTTTTCAAGTATTTCTTAAGAGCGGGAAATGATAGATTCAAAACATCGACGGGTAACTTGTTATAAATATGAATACCCTGGCCAAAAAATGACTTATATGCTTTGCGGACACGACATCGTCTGGTAGCAAGCTTATTTTTATTTCTAGTGTTATAGCTGTGGATGTCAGAATTCTTCTTGAATGTGTGTATATTCTTTACAACAAAAATAATATTATCATAGATATATTGGGACGCAAGAGTTAAAATATTAATTTTTTTAAAAAATTCTCTAATTGATGTACCTGCCTTTAAGTTATACATAAAGCGAATGGCTCTTTTCTGTAAAACAAAAATAGTCTGTATGTCAGCTGCTTTGCCCCAAACCAGAATTCCATATGACATTACACTATGAAAATAACTATAATAAACTAAGCGAGCTGTCTCAATATTAGTCAGTTGTCTAATTTTTCTAACGGCATGAGCGGCTGAACTTAGTCTAAGAGCGAGTTTTTTTATATGAGGACTCCATTGCAAATACCATACCAAATGGTTGATAAACCAGAATACCATATTTTTTACTTAGTTACATTGCTTAATCTCCTATAGTTTACGTAAGCTAAGAAAAATAAGGGGAAAAAGGACCCAACATCTAATTTTTTTTCTATCGAGGCAACTTTCAGCAATCGTGTTTCGGCTTGTGCCAAAAACAAGAGAATATAGTCTAATACCATATATTCGAAAATAAATTCAGTCCCTTTTCCCGTTTAGTCACTAGAGCGTTTGAAAAAACCTATAATTTTTCAAAGTAGCCCCTTAAGTAATTTCGGAATAAATTGCGTGTTCGAATAAACTTTAAAGTGTAATAAAAATTTAAAGTTCAATTAAAATTCGCTGAACAAACGTTGTCTGGTTTAAGGAGTAGAATCTACGTTTTAATTTATTGCTCCTATTATAGGAAACACCCGGTATACGGGTGCGTATACCGGGCGGTCCGCCGGATCTGTCTCGTGGACATAATGTGACTAAAAGCAAGCCTAACTATCATAATATAGTTGCAAAGGACGTAATTGTCTATTATAATGGCCCTTTACGATTACCTATCATTCAGACATAAAGTTCGCGAATCAAGGAAACTGCTAAATAAAGGTTGCACGGGTAAATAATTACTTCATTACAAATTACAAATCAGCTCAAAGAAATATCAACCGACGAGATTTTATATATTGAATATGTATATTGCACATAATTATTATCATGTACATAACCTTAAATAACCTTCATAAATCATATCAAGCATGTTTGGAAGTGGTCAAAACCATTTTCAACAAGGTTGTCTGACAGATTTGAACCTTAAGACAATGACAGTAAGCATAAAATAGATGTTTTAGGCGAAACTATAAGTATTGAATAAACTTTGTTTTAAATTATTTTCTAAAAAACACGGATGCCAAATAAAATTGTACTCTAAGCAAGCGACATAAAACATATAATAGACGGAAGAACATCGAGTTGTGATCTTTTCATTTTAAGAAAGCTGTAAGCATTCTTATTTCTGGGAATTCAATTTAAGGATATTAGAGATTAATTTAATAGGAAATAGACAAAGAGTTGGCCATCACAGAAGTGACACGGGGAATGAGAATAACGAAAACGAACGTTTGGTTGGTTTTCTCTACTATGCTTTGTTCTGGGTGCGGACATCTGGCAGCTGTGGGGAGATGGAGGTCGGAGAGTTCGAGTGACTTGGGGAGGACAGATTCTGGAGTTCTGGGTATTGATCCAATATAATGAAATAATTATGTCATTGATTAGATTAGGTTTCTGATGGGGGAAGTAGTGTCAAATGGGGAGTAATGTAATTTTTGGTTACTCGGCTGCTGTTTTGGTTTCGCTTTAATACGCGATGTTTTTGGTTCTAATGTTGAAGTATAGGCCTTGTTCCCTATAAAGGACACAATTATGGTGGGATTACCTATTTCGGTAATACTTTTCTTTTTCACCTAAAACCTTTATTTGATCTGTCGCATCTGACGCGGCCAGTTCTTAGATCGTGAAGGCATTGTGTCAGCATTCTGTTAACAATCTAGTCTATAAATAGGGGTGAAAGAGGACGCGGAGCATCATTATTATTCTGGATTTTATTGGGATTATTGAATTCTTAGCGTTTGCAACGGGCAAGGGGACGCGGGGGGATTCTTATTCTGGAAGAGGACGCGGACATTCAATTCTATTAGATTTGTGGAGTTTAAAGTAGGCAGTGACAAGTGCGGGTATAATATAACGTTATTAGTGTTTCGAGTGGGGGATTCTTTCAGCCGTGTAGCTCTGAATTAAAGTTTAAAGAATTCTAGATTCGATTTGATTCGGAGCTAGGTCTAGATTTTGCGGACCTAGGATAGCTGTAAAAGGCTATTTTGGAAATGTAAAGTCTGGACTTTTGCGGTTATGAAAGTTTCACCTACTTGATATTGTGGATTATTATTCGAATTTAAAATAAAAGAACGGATAAGGGACTGGTTTTGGGGAAACATTTCTTTTATACGTGTGAGTGATAACTTCAGGCTTGGGTGGGTTTCTGAGCTAGAGTTTTTAGTACAGTTTAGTTCTGCTTTGATTTAAAGTTAGGTCTAGATTTTGCGGACCTGGGAGGGATTTGAGTTAGTGTTTTAGTACATTTAGTTTTGCTAGATGTGGGTTTTGCGGACCTGGGATAACTGTAACAGGTTGTCTTGGAGAAGTGAATACTAGTTGTCGTGGCCCTGAAGGTTTCATTCACTAGTTAATATGAATTATTTTGGCCTGAGTTGCTGAGGGAGGGAAACTTAAATTAAAGTAAAGTTCTTACGGTTTTCATGTATTTATAAAGCCAGTCTCTGTCTAAATCTAAAATATTAGATTATCCAGTGCTATAGACCGACCGAACGGTGATAACAAGGATAGCACTGGAGTTCTAGCCGCGACAGACAATGAAAAAGTCTGGCGTTATCTATGCAACGATTGACATAGATAACGTGCGTCATTTAAATGACGCTCCTTGATCACAGTGTCCAACTGAATTCCGTAAACTAGGGCCTCAGCTCGATGTTAAGTTGCTGGCCAGCCTGGATTCAGGACTAGTTGAAAGTTTTCGGCATCTGTTATCTTGTCTTGTTAAATATATGTAAATATTCTTATATACACCGGATAGGGCCCGGACTTACTTTTGCCTCCATAGACAGTCCAGTCGTGCACTGGGCTGATCTGCAAAAGGGGAGTTCACAACACTGATTGAGAGTATTGCAAACCTCGGTTCATCAGCCGAACTTTAGAGTGCTTAGGTGTTAGGGAATACACTTGCGTATTTTCTGGAATATATGGCCTATGGTAAGTACGACTGATATTCTAGTAATACTAGAGAATTGGGAAATGGGATAGGGTAGAATCACACACTGTGGGACGTTAGGGACTCCTTGAGTCTTTCATGTTATGAAAGCACCTTTTTCTTCGGCATTAAGGTTATTTTTTGACTATTTTCTTGAGTTTTAATGTCTAGAATCAGATTTCTAATATTTTGCTAAAATTAATAGCTCATTTCTGGGTTTTCTAGAGTTATCAAAGGTATAAATATTAAGTTTCAGTGATTATTAGAGTCATTGTTTAACTCTGAAATTCAGGTCTTACTGAAATAATAGTATGATTTGGGTCAGTGGCGAGCAAAGCAGTCCATTGTTTTTTATTTCGGAGTTACGTAATGCTTTAATTAGGCCAGTAGGCTGCATAAAAACTTGTAGTCTATCAGGCAGAATTGTACTTCTTTTCGACTCTACTCGTAGGAAAACTCAGATCTAGTGGCTTCGGGTTACAGACTATGGGATATAACGAAGGGATTACGGTTTTAGGTCGCTCTCATAATTATAAATGAGACTAATAGGATGACGATGAAGATTTGATGGATTTCTTCATCACATGGTCTCCTAGGGTTTTCTAATCCATTGCTAGAGTCATTCGCAGAGTATTGCACTCTTTAGGGTTAGGGAGGTAGGATAGGAAGGTCTGCCGATATGAAGGGCAGATATTTAAGTCTTTAATACCCCATCGGGCAGGAATGCAGTACCGTAGCGTTATAATCACGCTTAGCGTAGCCTATGGACGATACTAGAGGTAAAATTAATAAAAGTAGGTATTAAGTGGACTTACTCCAGGAAGTTTGCTGCATTCCTGTTATCCTAAAGATTAATAGGCCGTAGGGGATCTTTACCAAAAAAAATATTTTATTTTTAATAAAATTATATTGCTGGCGCAATATAATTTTACCCTTTAAATTTCCGCTCCAAGGGACTTGGTTCCTATGTATATTCATCCTATAACTTATTAATCATGCGTTATCGTTACATATTAAGAGTTGAAATTTATTTAGATTAGAGGATTCTTGGGGTTGGGTAGCTATTTCCTCGGAATCCGAAGAATACAACTGATTTCACGTTAAAAGAAAATGGGTTACTACGACACAACATAGGGTTTCCTTTCCCTAAGACGATCACACGTTTGGCCACTTCGTTAGCGTTTCTTTTGTTTATATTAAATGTACATTAAATTGTTATAATGATAGTTAAATTCAAGTTAGTAGTAAGTATTTAAGGGGTATTAATCAGGGGGGAGGGGTACAATAAGTCACAAGGACAAATACGTCTGTGTGGCGAGAATTGGGTAGGGATGTGTCTGTTTGTAGACAGATCTGCACTACTTTGACGAGATCCTATATCTATTCTTAACTAGCTGTACCCGCGCGGCTTCGCTCGCGTGCGTTGCAGTAGGTTCTGTCACTTTTCGTTACCCTCAACAGTCCATTGCTAAACGCTTTCTACATGTCATATTTCATACAGTATGTTTAGCAGTTTAGCTAAAATTGACTTCTTGCATATAACTTCGACATCCCAAAAGATTGACTGAAAGCGTCTGAGATTTGACTGTGTCAGCCATGGCAAATTAGCAATAGTACAGTGTGTTTTTTGTTTATGCGGGGAGCTCCGCCCCCCGAGCCCCCGTTTTTTGCCGCCCACCACGTGATTAACTCTAGCAAAACTCTTCTTCTCCCATTTCAAATATTCACCGTAACAATTTTTGGTATAATTAGCAATAGTACAGTGTGTTTTTTGTTTATGCGGGGGGCTCTGCCCCCCGAGCGCCCCTTTCTTTACAGCCCATCACGTGGTAAACTCTATCAAAACTCTTTTTCTCCCATCTCAAATGTTCAACGTATCAGTTTTTGGTATAATTTGCAGTATTTTATTTGCCCCCCGTTCTTTACCGCCCATCACGTAGTAAACTCTCTCAAAACTCTTCTTCTCCCATCTCAAATGTCCAACCTAGAAATTTTTGGTATGATAAGCAATATTGCGGTGTGTTTTTTCTTTCTTGGCCCCCCTTTCTATCCCGCCCATCACATGGTAATCTTTATCAAAACTCTTTTTCTCCCACCTCAAATGTCTAACCTAACAATTTTTGGTATAATAAGCAATAGTACGGTGTGTTTCTTCTGTATGCGGGGGGAGGAGCCCCCTGAGCCCCCTACTTTTTGCCGCCCATAACGTGGTTAACTCTATCAAAACTCTTTTTCTCCCATTTCAAACGTTCAACGTAACAATTTTTGGTATAATAAGCAATAGTACGGTGTGTCTTTTCTTTATGCGGGGGGCTCCGCCCCCCGAGCCCCCCCTTTCTTTGCGGCCCGTCACGTAGTAAACTCTATCAAAACTCTTTTTCCCCCATCTCAAATGTTCGACGTAACAATTTTTGGTATAATAAGCAATAGTGCGGTGTGTTTTTTCTTTATGCGGGGGGCTCCGCCCCCCGAGCCCCCCTTTCTTTGCGGCCCGTCACGTAGTAAACTCTATCAAAACTCTTTTTCCCCCATCTCAAATGTTCGACGTAACAATTTTTGGTATAATAAGCAATAGTACGGTGTGTTTTTTCTTTATGCGGGGGGCTCCGCCCCCCGAGCCCCCCTTTCTTTGCGGCCCGTCACGTAGTAAACTCTATCAAAACTCTTTTTCCCCCCATCTCAAATGTTCGACGTAACAATTTTTGGTATAATAAGCAATAGTGCGGTGTGTTTTTTCTTTAATCGGGGGGTTCCGCCGCCCGAGCTCCCCTTTCTTTGCGGCCCGTCACGTAGTAAACTCTATCAAAACTCTTTTTCCCCCATCTCAAATGTTCGACGTAACAATTTTTGGTATAATAAGCAATAGTACGGTGGGTTTTTTCTTTATGCGGGGGGCTCCGCCCCCCGAGCCCCCCTTTCTTTGCGGCCCGTCACGTACTAAACTCTATCAAAACTCTTTTTCCCCCATCTCAAATGTTCGACGTAACAATTTTTGGTATAATAAGCAATAGTACGGTGGGTTTTTTCTTTATGCGGGGGGCTCCGCCCCCCGAGCCCCCCTTTCCTTACGGCCCGTCACGTAGTAAACTCTATCAAAACTCTTTTTCCCCCATCTCAAATGTTCGACGTAACAATTTTTGGTATAATAAGCAATAGTACGGTGTGTTTTTTCTTTATGCGGGGGGCTCCGCCCCCCGAGCCCCCCTTTCTTTGCGGCCCGTCACGTAGTAAACTCTATCAAAACTCTTTTTCTCCCATCTCAAATGTGCGACGTAACAATTTTTGGTATAATAAGCAACAGTGCGGTATGTTTTTTCTTTATGCGGGGGGCTCCGCCCCCCGAGCCCCCCTTTCTTTGCGGCCCATCACATGGTGAACTCTATCAAACTCTTTTTCTCCCATCTCAAATGTTCGACGTAACAATTTTTGGTATAATAAGCAATAGTACAGTGTGTTTTTTCTTTATGCGGGGGGCGGCCCTTTCTTTGCAGCCCGTCACGCGGCAAACTCTATCAAAACTCTTTTTCTCCCATCTCAAATGTTTGACGTAACAATTTTTGGTATAATAAGCAATAGTACGGTGTGTTTTTTCTTTATGCGGGGGGCTCCGCCCCCCGAGCCCCCCTTTCTTTGCGGCCCATCACGTAGTAAACTCTATCAAAACTCTTTTTCTCCCATCTCAAATGTTCAACGTAGCAGTTTTTGGTATAATTTGCAATATTAACGTTTTTTTTTTATTGCGGGGGGCTCCGCCCCCCGAGCCCCCCGTTCTTTACCGCCCGTCACGTAGTGAACTCTATCAAAACTCTTCTTCTCCCATCTCAAATGTTCAACGTAACAATTTTCGGTATATTTAGCTATAGTGTGGTGTCTTTTTTTCTTTTTGCGCCCCCCTCTCTTTGACGCCCATCACGCGGTGTACTCTATCTAAACTCTTTTTCGGTAGGGTGTGCCGGTACTTTTCGATTTCCGTGTTTCACTATGTTCCGTTTGTTTTTTTATAGTTAGTTAATTTAACTTTTATTCTTGCACCTTTTGTACATGTCTGTTGTATAGACCCAATGGTTGACTGGTGGAAAATACCATTTGGTATGATGTCCGCCGTTTGGTCTCACAGTTTTGTATTTCGTGCAATATAGTGTAAATAAAAAAAGATTCTTATAGGGAGGCAACGCGCACATAAAACCTCTGGATTTACAGGCGTCCATTGGCTACCCTAAGTGCTTACCATCAGGCGGGTCGTATGATTGTTTGCCATCGCCATGGTTTAAAAAATATATAGTTGAAATACAAATGCATAAGTATTTATTTACCATATAAAGGCATTTTCCATACAAAGTTTAAACCCCCCTTAAACCCCCTTAAATCCAGAAAGTTCGTATTTTTTATAGCCTATGTCCTGACCAGAGGTCTGTAGAACCTGCTAGTGAAGTTTTTATCGAAATCGGTTCAGGCGTTTTGACGCCAACTCTCCCCATCCAAACAGACAAACAGACAAACAGACAAACAGACAAAAATTCTAAAAATCGCCGAAACGTGTTCTGTTATCGATTCTAAGAGCTACTAACTCATTTTTTTGCTAATATCTCCAATGTACAGATTTTTGGCCCTCTTCACCTTTATTATATGTATAGATGATTGGCTTTTGTCACAGAGTTACACCTCTGGTCAACGTTGTAGGCTAGATGAATGTTTTTCATGCATGGTATCAATCGATTCGTTTTGTTGTGAGGATCAAATGTCTATATGGGGCCAATTGCCTTAAATCAACATAAAAGACAGGAAAAAGACTTAAAGTCTGTGATTTGCATTTGTTTCTCAAAACGCTCCTAACAAAATGATATAAAGCTTTGACGTCACGGCTTCATATTTGCCCTGTTTAAAGTATGGAAAAATTATGAAATTGCTATTTTTACAGTGAAATGTTGCGTTTATGTATATGGTTGCTATACAATTTATTTCACAATAAAATGTTAGAAATCGAATGGTATCATTGGTTTTTTAAATTTCGTACTTTCAAAAATCGAAACAATTTGAAACTTTTAAGCCCGATATCTTTGAACCATTTCAATAGAATTTTTTAATGTTTACTTTATTTGGATATTTTGATCATTTTGCATCCTATCAATAAATTATATTGCATAATTGCATAATTCAACATGTGTCATCCATCAGTCATCACCCCTATTTAGCCGGAGTCCCTTGAGGCTGCGTTTCGACCATAGATGAGCGAGAATGCGTTGCGAATAATGTGAATCCTAGAGCTGCGTTGTGCGACGATAAACAAATGAAGACATATATTCTATTGGTTTTCAAAAACACATTACTCAGAACACATCCTCGCTCATCTCTGGTGGAAACGCAGCCTTAAAGTGGCGGCGAAACGCAACCATAATGTCAAAAATAGTCGTAAGCAATAAACCGGTGCTCGGTTCGTCGTCGCTGCTCGAGCGGCAACTCCGTTTGCACCCTAACCCTTGCAAACACGAGGGCATCTACACTTAACAAATATCGCGACTTAATAAAAACTAGTTACTGAATATTTTCGCCACTAACACAAGTACTAAATCCTGTCGTCTGCAGATAACAGAACAATTCGCGAGATATTAAAGCGCGGGGCTCATTATGTGTCGTTATAATGGGATAACGAGCGCATTGTCGCCGGGGCGACATTCTACTCACTTACCAAGTAATGGCGACAAACTCATTTTCGATGTACATACTATGTTAGATTTTATTTATCGTACTTTAGTGCTAGCCGTAGACCCATTACACCTCTAGGGCTATTTAGTAATTTATATTATTATCATAGGTGTTCAGCCCACCATGCTCCAGGTGGGATAGGTACTTGTAAATTTACTCATCCTCAAAACACTTTGAACTTCGAGCGATATTGCTAGACGCTAATCGCTAGGTAGCGGCACCGACCGCCATATAGCCATGCCATAGGTACATTAGTTTTTTTAATTGAGGTCAGAGTGTTTACCACCGGTGCATTCGGTGCAAGCTTGAGCCGAAGCCCGCTGTCGCTCGCTGCTCGCGCGGGAACAGCCGGGCGAATGCGAGCTTCCCTATTGTTTGTGGATCACCGTTTTTGCGCCCCACGGCTGTAGATGGCAGCACTGCTAAAATGGAGACGGGAGTTTCAATCGCAAATTTTGTAAAATGTAGATGTACTTTTGGGAGGAGGAAAACACTAGGAGTGTGATAAAATTAAATTTACTCAAGTATAAAGAAATATAGGTAAAAACACAGTGAGAGTAACACCTGTGCCTTTATTGGGCCACCGTAAGCTGCGTCCACACTTGTATCTTTTTGCCCTATCGTATCTCCGTCGCGTATCTCCGACGCGTATCATGATCGTTAGTGTGGACGCCAAAAGATCGCGATCATGTCACGCGCCGTATCTGATCGCGCGGAATCCATGTTGCTACGCGGTGATTCAATACCCCGCACACTCGCGATCGGATACACGTATCATGATCGGTAAGTATGGACGTGTTTTGACACTGTATCTTGATACGCGGACATGATCTGATACGCGATACGCCGCGATCCATCTGAGTTGGATTTTCGCCGATCAATACGGCGATTATGAAAGGGGATACGGATACGCTATTAACAAGTTTGTACGTGTACAGGACCGATCACCGATCTGACCGATCTCATCTTGTTTTCCGTAGGGACATTTGGAGTTTATAAATGGATAATTAAATTGTTTTTATGTTAATAGAGCGGAATTAACTCAATCCATAGACAAAATGCTTAAATTTGTCTATGGTAGCTTAAATTTGTCTATGATAGCGGAAAATTGTCTATGGCCTTCATACAAAAATATCAGCTACCATAGACAAATTTAAGCTACCATAGACAAATTTAAGCTACCATAGACAAAATTAAACTACCATAGACAAATTTAAGCTACCATAGACAAATTTAAGCTACCATAGACAAATTTAAGCATTTTGTCTATGAATTGGCTTAATTCCGCTGTGATTCCGCTAGGTGTGACCCTAAAAAAGACGGCGGAACGAGTTGGGCGAGGTAATGAATCGCCTGGTGGAGGAACTAAAAGCTCCGTACTGACGAACGATCACGAAAAATGATACGGTGTTAGGATACGATGCTATACGACATGATGCTAGTGATACGGTATGCCAAAGTGAACGTCCATACTTAATGATACGGCGATACGATACGACACGCTGAATACGCTACGGTTAGTATGGACGCATTTTTTCACGCCACGATGCCAGTGATACGGCATACTCAAAGTGAGCGTCCATACTTAGGATACGGGAGCTCGATACGATACGCATGATCGTGATCGGCAAAAAGATACAAATGTGGACGCAGCTTTAGGCTATGCATGCCTGTAACGCAGGGGTGTAACATGCGCGTTGCTGACCCTTCAATAACCTCATGCCTCATATAAAAAAAGTCGCCGGAGAAAACCTCGGCATGGAGCTCAATAAAATTCCCAGCCTATTGTTGGGCATGACATCTTCTCATTGTGCCAGAGTATTATTAGTAATTTATTCTTACAAATATGTTAACTTTTAATTTATCTAAACAAAATACTAGGTACGTATTTCATAATTATCTTATCCATGGGAATAAAATAATACTATCCAAAAATAGAAAAATTTAGTAATTTATTTAGTATCCAAGATAAGATTTATTTATGACAAAAAACATTATTTTATTGCTATAAAATTCGACACGTCTCTCAGATGCTTCCAAATAATTATTTCTGTTATTGTTATTACATTCCGCTCATAAAAATATTGTAGATAAATAAATTACAAACGAAGGTAAATAAAATAAGAGCTTCTTAATTAAATCACGTACTAGGCTACTGAACTCGCGATGTTGCTAATAGAATAGATGGTGCCCTCGAGATAATAATTTCAAATTCCAATCGTAATCTCTCTCTTAAAATACTTTATTCATCTTCATTTTATTAAGTGTAAAAGCGCGATCATAGATACAGGTCTGTACCAATGGATGGCGCTGTTACAATTTGAACGATTTTTTTATTATTTTTCTTCGTCGTTATACCTATAATTCCGACCAAAAAGTGTAGAAATTAAAAAGTGGTAACATCGTAGTGTCGTCCCGTTTTCTTAAGATTGATTTGAAAGGGATGACACTACGATGTTGCCACTTTTTAATTTCTACACTTTTTGGTCGGAATATACTCTTGACCCAGTGCTTGTGGCGTTCATGTTATTATTTGTCAATAGTCTATCTATATTTTAGTATTAGTATTAGATGTTTATATGCAGCGCAAAGTGGTCGGAATATTCTCTTTTGTATCTCGTCTCGCCTATACTAGTTCCCAGTACTCAGACTCGCGAGTAATTCTTAGTGCAATTTTGCTACATTAACTATTAGCGTCAGTATACTAAAATTTCATCTCAGTATCTAGGTATTTTGTGTATTAATATACAAATATAAGTTAGAATCTTTGTCTAGTAGATTAATTTGACTAATAGAGGGCAATGCACCGTGAAAAGTTATGTATTGTAATACTAATTGGTAGCCTGAGCTAAACTTGAGCTCGGAGCCTATACTCTTGATGTATTGGAACTCGCGCAAAATGTTTTTAGCAGCTTTTTGCCTTCAGTTAAAGACATGGAATTATATCTTTTAATAATTATAGTCACGCATCTATGACTTGCATCACCTGACATCAATTCAAGAGCAGCTACCCGTTTAATTTTTGTGTATCTTTTAGTCGTGAGATAGGCCCGGCCCGGGCGCCGGGGCACGGTGAGCCATCGAGCATTGTGCCACAATATATACTGTGGATTCTTTTCACTCCCTCTACTTAACCCATTGTTGTTTTTATTTTAATGTTTCCTCGATCCTCAGCACTATTTTTAACATTTAGTCCAGTCCAGTAGCAGCTACAGCCGCACTTTTCAGATGTACTTTTTATTTTTCATCGATTCTCGTGTGCTACATGCATGGGTGTATTAAGAATGGGATAAAATGCATTATAATTTTGTTTTACACTTTTAGAATAACTATGAGGATTGAGGACACACTGTTTTCACATTTGTACCTACGAGTAGCAGTAGGGCTGTAGCTAAATGAGCTTTGACAGGAACTATTATTGATAAAGAATACAGAGAATCATGTTACAGTTAGAAGAATGTATTATTGTTTCTAGGGGTGACAGTAAGCGTGAAGCCGTGCTTGGGTCGCAGGATGAACGCTCTCGGGTCGAGCTCCCGTGACGCAGAGCCTCCGCTGACACTGTAGTGCTGCAGGAACTGAGACAGGAGCACTTTGGCTGCTGTTGTGGCGAAACGGGATCCTGGAGTATAATGAAAAGACACTAATGTTAGCCAATGAGATGATAAAAACAAATGACTGTAGAAATTTTAAATTTTTGATCCTTCTTAACATTAATTAGTTTTCAGTTCGATTTGATTGAACCTGAATAGGAACTCAGTTCTTTCAATGTAGCTGTAATCTCTAAAATTCAACCTCAATAAAATACAAGTTATTAGGCGCTGTGCGGCTAGTCTTACTGGAAGTATGTATATATAGTAAATTGCAATCTACGTGGAAGTTTCTTGCACGTGTAATCAAATGTTTGAGTTGGAGACACAGACTAACAGTAAATCTAATAGCGAGCGTGACTAGCTCTGTAAAATACGAATATGTTGATTAGGATGCATACTTCTACAGTTTCGTTACATATACTCGTAGTTAATTTAATGACTATTTAAATATTATCTAGGTATTTAATAAGATCGAATAAGCGAATTAATTTTAAGTTGTTACAGAGTTTTTGGATGAGCAGCCAGTAATAATATCGGAAGAATGATTGATACGAGTATGTCTACTGATATAATACGGTTCCATAGGCAATGGAAGATGGCAGTCAAGTGATGTAAGAGAAGTGGAGGTGTAACCACTTACCGATGCAGTGCCTAGGCCCCGTGCCGAAGGGCATGTACGTGTACGGCAGGATCCGCTGCTTGTTAGCAGACGAGAAGCGCTCCGGGTCGCAGCGGTGCGGGTCCGGCCAGAAGCGCTCGTCGCGGTGCAGAGAGTACACGGGCAGCCACACGTGCACGCCCGCCTCAGCCTGGACAGATCACATTTTATGCCTTTCTTGTGGTATGGTTAATAAGTAGGTAATAACTGTAACCGTTGAGGTTATGATTACATTCATTGAGTTATAGTGCGTGCACATACACATACCTATATACATACATACAATCACGCCTATATCCCAAAAGGGGTACCTAGACAGAGATCACGGACTTCCATTTGCTACGATCAACGTAGCGGAACGGCTCTCCGTGAGCGCTATAGTGCGTGCTATCATAAGAATCCCATGTAGCCAACCATGGTATGGTACCAATACCAATGCTACTAAACTCGTAGGTATACCTGAACGCGTGATGCAATGATCTGTTCTAAGAGTATGATAATAATATAAGTATAATAATAAATGACCTTAGTTTTAGTGTGTATTTTTCTAGTCATTAGTAAGTATTTGGGAGGCAACAAACTTACAACAAAGTGTGTCTTGCCATCGGGTTGACTCGGCCCGAAGTCGTACCGCGCCACGGAGCGCCGGTCCGCGGCGCCCACCAGCGGCCACAAGCGAAGAACCTCTGTAACGTAGTTTAACATGAGCAAGCGAAACACTCCAGAAATTGATCATAGTGAGTGCTACAAAAAATAGAACCTTGAGCGTTGCGAGGTTCTTATAGTATGACAGGCGAATAAACTTTGCTGAAAATCCTTACTACCATAATGTGAAAAAACAAATGAAAAATAGCGATTTGTCCATTATATAAAAAAGAGAGCTTTTTCGAGATTTATTATCCACACTTCGTAAGAGAACATTCCACAACTTCTTTGGCACACCGAGACAAACATTATACACATACCTACATAGTAAATGTTGAACTAACCACAGACACACATCTCCAAGTACTCCAGCTGCTGCACGTGATCGTAGGCCAGCTTGTCCTCATGCGTCAGCAACTGGTCCAGCTCACCCTGCAGCCTCTCCTGGACGGCGGGGTTGCTGGCCATCTCGAACAGGAAGTAGTTGACGAGGTTGGCCGTGGTGTCGTAGCCCGCGATGTAGAACAGCACCGCCTGGGCCACCAGGTCGTCGTCCGAGAAATCTGGACATTTATATTGTACCGGGCTAGGGTGTCGCAGATATCGGTCGCTCGGATTTCCGAAGCATGGTGGGGGTAACGAGAACGACCGCAGTGCACAATGTGACAAGAAATTAAACTGCAAAAGCCCTAGTCAGCTGTCAAAATAGTGAATCAGTCAGTGACATTTCATATAAGCAAGGAATACATCCTACTATGTATAAGGGATGGCGCTACAATTATGCACACAGCGAATTGTGCTGGTTAAGTCTTTTCAATAAATGTATCCAAATTTTATAGAGTGACTTCAATATTTAATGTATTTTTCTGAATTTGTAAAAAAAAACTGCTTTACTGTTAGAGAAAAGCTGCAGCGACTTATTTCTTATTACCTACGGCTTATTTCTGTTCAAAGTGAACTAGTAAAATAATGATTTTTGCCACTAAATTTACTACAAATGAACAAGGTAATAACAAGGCTACAATAAGCGTGACATCGCTTTACCGAAGAAAGGAACCGTCCACTTTGAGCCTTCACAAACCTCAAAGGCAGGATTAATGGCGACGGCGTGAGCTTCACAATGGTCGTCACAACAAGTAATAATTGAATTTCTCCGTCAATCAAAGTCAACACTTGCTGAAGGGAAACAAAATTAAACGTGGTACTTACTTTCTGCGCCCGGCGCCGATTTGCCTGTAAAATTAACATTTGCATGTATATATGTTGCTAAGTAGGTAATCTTGATTTGAGTGGTATGGCGCTTTCAGAGTGTTTAATTATGTTGCCGTCTAATTTCGCAGTTCAACTCGTAGACTCGGTAGAAGGCAGAGTGTGTAAATGATCGGTACTTAGATTACATCTATCATGTCTTTTACTTAATATTTACTTAACGTAATAGGGCGCACCAATGTTTAGATATTTGATTGTTTGACCTATATATCCAAATCATAGGATTACCTTAAAATAAGAAATTAAATCTATTAAAAACGAAAACTTGTACAGCTCGCCCTACTGCTCCGCGTCGCTACTCTGTATAAATAGAAGGCATACCAGCGACGTCGACTTATAAATTAGAGTCTGTATGAAGTCCGGCCTCGGCGCGGCCCCTTCGCGGCGAGCCCGCAACGCTGACCTGAACAGCTCGCCGAACTGCTCCGCGTCGCTGCTCTGTATAAATAGCAGACATACCCGCGGCGTCGACTAGAGTCTGTATGAAGTCCGGCCTCGGCGCGCCCCCCTCGCGGCGAGCCCGCAACAATCGTTAAAAATAAAGTATAATCAATGGGTACCCCCATTTTCCATACGAGGAACATAGATTTTTCGTCGCTTAGGTTTATACTGGCCGCCATCTTAAATATTCCACTTCCGGTAATAAAATTATTTAAATTTCGAACTCAGAAGGGTCCAAATAGGGTAAAAATCCGTGTAAACAAAAAGTAATATGCTTTGCCTGTCGCATCGAGAAGGAGAGAGAGTTTAATAATTTTGGACTAGTCAGTGGGTCTCTTACCTCTTCACGCTTAAACCGCTGAACCAATTTAGATGAAATTTGGTGTGATGATAGTTTGAGTTGTGGGGAAGGATATAAGATAGTTTTTATCCCAGTAATCATCTTTTAAAGGGATGAAACGGGGGGTTGAAGTTGGTATGGAATTGTTGCTTACTGTAGACGTAAAAAAGCTTATACGTTAAATTTATTTTTGCTATCAGATTAAACTACGGCATTTCATTAATTTATTATAGCGAATGTTAATCCCACGTAGACAAACTCGCGGGAAAAAGCTAATTAGTATATATGTTTATTGTCTATCTTAGTCCCTTAATATCTCATTAAACATTGATCCCAGCAAAAAATTGTATAGAACCTTTTTTATAGAGAATTTTATGTAGATTACTTAAGTGGAAGAACATTTTTTGGTAGGTGCTACTGTTTTCGAGTTATTTAAGAAAAGCTAAAAAACGGGTCCTTTTTTTGGCCGTATCTCACTTCTGGTTGTAGTTTCTTTGATGGCAACCGGCAATTCAGATACAGCAGGGTCTAAACCAGGTAAAAAGCCCGGTTGCCCAAAAGTAATATCGTTTGCTTCTCGACAACGATTTCTTGAAAAAAAAAACCAGACTATAAGGAGTAGAATCTAAGTTTTAATTTATTGCTCCTATTATAGGAAACATCCGGTATACGGGTGCGTATACCGGGCGGTCCGTCGGATCTGTCTCGTGGACATTATGTCACAAAGACAAATACGTCTGTGTGGCGAGAATTGGGTAGGGATGTGTCTGTCTGTAGACAGATCTGCACTACATTGACGAGATCCTATATCTATTCTTAATGATTGGCTTTTGTCACAGAGTTCCTTCGGCCATCTCTGGTCAACGTTGTTGCCAATTTAGCCGCAGTCCCTTGAGGCTCCATTTCGACCAGAGATGAGCGATGGTGCGTTGCGAGTAATGTGAATCCTAGAGCTGCGTTGTGCGACGATAAATAAATGAAGAGATTCTATTGGTTTTCAAAAACAGATTTCTCAGAACACATCCTCGCTCATCTCTGGTGGAAACGCAGCCTTAAAGTGGCGGCGAAACGCAGCCATAATGTCAAAAATAGTCGTAAGCAATAAACGGGTGCTCGGTTCGTCGTCGCTGCTCGAGCGGCAACTCAGTTTGCACCCTAACCCTTGCAAACACGAGGGCATCTACACTTAACAAATATTGCGACTTAATTAAAACTAGTTACTGAATATTTTCGCCACTAACACAAGTACTAAATCCTGTCGTCTGCAGATAACAGAACAATTCGCGAGATATTAAAGCGCGGGGCTCATTATGTGTCGTTATAATGGGATAACGACGAGCGCATTGTCGCCGGGGCGACATTCTACTCACTTACCAAGTAATGGCGACAAATTTGTTTTTGATGTACATACCTACATATACTGTATGTTAGCTTTTATTTATTATACTTTAGTGCTAGCCTTAGCCCCAGAACCTCTAACCTCTCGCTCTCGGGCTATTTAGTTATTAATATTAGTTATCATAGCCATTCCGCCCGTGCAGCAGGTGAGATAGGTCCGCCTAAAATATGCTTTTAACCTTCAATGTTTAGAAATAAAGGAAAAGTAGAAAAATCCACTGCCTCAGGCGAGACCTTTTAACCTTATTACAATGGAGTAAAGCGCAAAAGTGTATACATATTTATGGCGTTGACTGCTCAAAACGTTCCAAACTCCGAGCGATATTGCTCGACGCTGATCGCTAGGTGGAGGCACCGACCGCCATATTGCCATGCTATACATTCGTTTTTTTATTGAGGTCAGAGTATTTACCACCGGAGCTAGCTTGAGCCGAAGCCCGCTGTCGCTCGCTGCTCGCGCGGGAACAGCCGGGTGAATGCGAGCTTCCCTATTGTTTGTGGCTCACAGTTTTTGCGCCCCACGGCTGTAGATGGCAGCACTGCTAAAATGGAGACGGGAGTTTAAATCGCAAATTTTGTAAAATGTAGATGTACTTTTGGGAGGAGGAAAACACTAGGAGTGTGATAAAATTAAATTTATTCAAGTCTAAAAAAAAATTTAGGTAAACACAGTGAGAGTAACACCTGTGCCTTTATTGGGCCACCGTAGGCTATGCATGCCTGTAACGCAGGGGTGTAACATGCGCGTTGCTGACCCTTCAATAACCTCATGCCTCATATAAAAAAAGTCGCCGGAGAAAACCTCGGCATGGAGCTCAATAAAATTCCCAGCCTATTGTTGGGCATGACATCTTCTCATTGTGCCAGAGTATTATTAGTAATTTATTAGTATCCAAGATTTTTTTATGTCAAAAAACATTATTTTATTGCTATAAAATTCGATACGTCTCTCAGATGCCTCCAAATAATTATTACATTCCGCTCATAAAAATATTGTAGATAAATAAATTACAAACGAAGGCAAATAAAATAAGAGCTTCTTAATTAAAGCACGTACTGGGCTACTGAACTCGCGATGTTGCTAATAGAATAGATGGTGCCCTCGAGATAATAATTTCAAATTCCAATCGTAATCTCTCTCGTAAAATACTTAATTCATCTTCATTTTATTAAGTGTAAAAGCGCGATCATAGATATTAGGTCCGTACCAATGGATGGCGCTGTTACAATTTGAACGATTTTTTTATTATTTTTCTTCGTCGTTATACCTATATTCCGACCAAAAATTGTAGAAATTAAAAAGTGGCAACATCGTAGTGTCGTCCCGTTTTCTTAAGATTGATTTGAAAGGGATGACACAACGATGTATACACTTTTTGGTCGGAATATACTCTTGACCCAGTGCTTGTGGCGTTCATGTTATTATTTGTCAATAGTCTATCTATATTATATTAGTATTAGATGTTTATATGCAGCGCAAAGTGGTCGGAATATTCTCTTTTGTATCTCGTCTCGCCTATACTAGTTCCCAGTACTCAGACTCGCGAGTAATTCTTAGTGCAATTTTGCTACATTAACTATTAGCGTCAGTATACTAAAATTTCATCTCAGTATCTAGGTATTTTGTGTTTTAATATACAAATAAATAATAATAATATAAGTTAGAATCTTTGTCGAAGAGCGCTGGTAGCCATGCGGTAAGACGTCCGACTTTCAATCCGGAGGTCTCGGGTTCAAACCCCGGCTCGTACCACTGAGTTTTTCGGAACTTATGTACGGAATATCATTTGATATTTACCAGTCGCTTTTCGGTGAAGGAAAACATCGTAAGGAAACCGGATCTAATCCCAAAAAGGCCTAGTTTCCCCTCTGGGTTGGAAGGTCAGATGGCAGTCGCTTTCGTAAAAACTAGTGTCTACGCCAATTCATGGGATTAGGTTGTCAAGCGGACCCCAAACCGGGATAAACGCTAGGATGAAGGAGTTAGAATCTTTGTCTAGTAGATCAATTTGGCTAATAGAGGGCAATGCACCGTGAAAAGTTATGTATTGTAATACTTGGTAGCCTGAGCTAAACTTGAGCTCGGAGCCTATACTCTTGATGTATTGGAACTCGCGCAAAATGTTTTTAGCAGCCTACTAACTGACTGGACTAATATCTTTTAATAATTATAGTCACGCATCTAAGACTTGCATCACCTGACATCAATTTAAGAGCAGCTACCCGTTTAATTTTTGTGTATCTTTTAGTCGTGAGATAGGCCCGGCCCGGGCGCCGGGGCACGGTGAGCCATCGAGCATTGTGCCACAATATATACTGTGGATTCTTTTCACTCCCTCTACTTAACCCATTGTTGTTTTTATTTTAATGTTTCCTCGATCCTCAGCACTATTTTTAACATTTAGTCCAGTCCAGTAGCAGCTACAGCCGCACTTTTCAGATGTACTTTTTATTTTTCATCGATTCTCGTGTGCTACATGCATGGGTGTATTAAGAATGGGATAAAATGCATTATAATTTTGTTTTACACTTTTAGAATAACTATGAGGATTGAGGACACACTGTTTTCACATTTGTACCTACGAGTAGCAGTAGGGCTGTAGCTAAATGAGCTTTGACAGGAACTATTATTGATAAAGAATACAGAGAATCATGTTACAGTTAGAAGAATGTATTATTGTTTCTAGGGGTGACAGTAAGCGTGAAGCCGTGCTTGGGTCGCAGGATGAACGCTCTCGGGTCGAGCTCCCGTGACGCAGAGCCTCCGCTGACACTGTAGTGCTGCAGGAACTGAGACAGGAGCACTTTGGCTGCTGTTGTGGCGAAACGGGATCCTGGAGTATAATGAAAAGACACTAATGTTAGCCAATGAGATGATAAAAACAAATGACTGTAGAAATTTTAAATTTTTGATCCTTCTTAACATTAATTAGTTTTCAGTTCGATTTGATTGAACCTGAATAGGAACTCAGTTCTTTCAATGTAGCTGTAATCTCTAAAATTCAACCTCAATAAAATACAAGTTATTAGGCGCTGTGCGGCTAGTCTTACTGGAAGTATGTATATATAGTAAATTGCAATCTACGTGGAAGTTTCTTGCACGTGTAATCAAATGTTTGAGTTGGAGACACAGACTAACAGTAAATCTAATAGCGAGCGTGACTAGCTCTGTAAAATACGAATATGTTGATTAGGATGCATACTTCTACAGTTTCGTTACATATACTCGTAGTTAATTTAATGACTATTTAAATATTATCTAGGTATTTAATAAGATCGAATAAGCGAATTAATTTTAAGTTGTTACAGAGTTTTTGGATGAGCAGCCAGTAATAATATCGGAAGAATGATTGATACGAGTATGTCTACTGATATAATACGGTTCCATAGGCAATGGAAGATGGCAGTCAAGTGATGTAAGAGAAGTGGAGGTGTAACCACTTACCGATGCAGTGCCTAGGCCCCGTGCCGAAGGGCATGTACGTGTACGGCAGGATCCGCTGCTTGTTAGCAGACGAGAAGCGCTCCGGGTCGCAGCGGTGCGGGTCCGGCCAGAAGCGCTCGTCGCGGTGCAGAGAGTACACGGGCAGCCACACGTGCACGCCCGCCTCAGCCTGGACAGATCACATTTTATGCCTTTCTTGTGGTATGGTTAATAAGTAGGTAATAACTGTAACCGTTGAGGTTATGATTACATTCATTGAGTTATAGTGCGTGCACATACACATACCTATATACATACATACAATCACGCCTATATCCCAAAAGGGGTACCTAGACAGAGATCACGGACTTCCATTTGCTACGATCAACGTAGCGGAACGGCTCTCCGTGAGCGCTATAGTGCGTGCTATCATAAGAATCCCATGTAGCCAACCATGGTATGGTACCAATACCAATGCTACTAAACTCGTAGGTATACCTGAACGCGTGATGCAATGATCTGTTCTAAGAGTATGATAATAATATAAGTATAATAATAAATGACCTTAGTTTTAGTGTGTATTTTTCTAGTCATTAGTAAGTATTTGGGAGGCAACAAACTTACAACAAAGTGTGTCTTGCCATCGGGTTGACTCGGCCCGAAGTCGTACCGCGCCACGGAGCGCCGGTCCGCGGCGCCCACCAGCGGCCACAAGCGAAGAACCTCTGTAACGTAGTTTAACATGAGCAAGCGAAACACTCCAGAAATTGATCATAGTGAGTGCTACAAAAAATAGAACCTTGAGCGTTGCGAGGTTCTTATAGTATGACAGGCGAATAAACTTTGCTGAAAATCCTTACTACCATAATGTGAAAAAACAAATGAAAAATAGCGATTTGTCCATTATATAAAAAAGAGAGCTTTTTCGAGATTTATTATCCACACTTCGTAAGAGAACATTCCACAACTTCTTTGGCACACCGAGACAAACATTATACACATACCTACATAGTAAATGTTGAACTAACCACAGACACACATCTCCAAGTACTCCAGCTGCTGCACGTGATCGTAGGCCAGCTTGTCCTCATGCGTCAGCAACTGGTCCAGCTCACCCTGCAGCCTCTCCTGGACGGCGGGGTTGCTGGCCATCTCGAACAGGAAGTAGTTGACGAGGTTGGCCGTGGTGTCGTAGCCCGCGATGTAGAACAGCACCGCCTGGGCCACCAGGTCGTCGTCCGAGAAATCTGGACATTTATATTGTACCGGGCTAGGGTGTCGCAGATATCGGTCGCTCGGATTTCCGAAGCATGGTGGGGGTAACGAGAACGACCGCAGTGCACAATGTGACAAGAAATTAAACTGCAAAAGCCCTAGTCAGCTGTCAAAATAGTGAATCAGTCAGTGACATTTCATATAAGCAAGGAATACATCCTACTATGTATAAGGGATGGCGCTACAATTATGCACACAGCGAATTGTGCTGGTTAAGTCTTTTCAATAAATGTATCCAAATTTTATAGAGTGACTTCAATATTTAATGTATTTTTCTGAATTTGTAAAAAAAAACTGCTTTACTGTTAGAGAAAAGCTGCAGCGACTTATTTCTTATTACCTACGGCTTATTTCTGTTCAAAGTGAACTAGTAAAATAATGATTTTTGCCACTAAATTTACTACAAATGAACAAGGTAATAACAAGGCTACAATAAGCGTGACATCGCTTTACCGAAGAAAGGAACCGTCCACTTTGAGCCTTCACAAACCTCAAAGGCAGGATTAATGGCGACGGCGTGAGCTTCACAATGGTCGTCACAACAAGTAATAATTGAATTTCTCCGTCAATCAAAGTCAACACTTGCTGAAGGGAAACAAAATTAAACGTGGTACTTACTTTCTGCGCCCGGCGCCGATTTGCCTGTAAAATTAACATTTGCATGTATATATGTTGCTAAGTAGGTAATCTTGATTTGAGTGGTATGGCGCTTTCAGAGTGTTTAATTATGTTGCCGTCTAATTTCGCAGTTCAACTCGTAGACTCGGTAGAAGGCAGAGTGTGTAAATGATCGGTACTTAGATTACATCTATCATGTCTTTTACTTAATATTTACTTAACGTAATAGGGCGCACCAATGTTTAGATATTTGATTGTTTGACCTATATATCCAAATCATAGGATTACCTTAAAATAAGAAATTAAATCTATTAAAAACGAAAACTTGTACAGCTCGCCCTACTGCTCCGCGTCGCTACTCTGTATAAATAGAAGGCATACCAGCGACGTCGACTTATAAATTAGAGTCTGTATGAAGTCCGGCCTCGGCGCGGCCCCTTCGCGGCGAGCCCGCAACGCTGACCTGAACAGCTCGCCGAACTGCTCCGCGTCGCTGCTCTGTATAAATAGCAGACATACCCGCGGCGTCGACTAGAGTCTGTATGAAGTCCGGCCTCGGCGCGCCCCCCTCGCGGCGAGCCCGCAACAATCGTTAAAAATAAAGTATAATCAATGGGTACCCCCATTTTCCATACGAGGAACATAGATTTTTCGTCGCTTAGGTTTATACTGGCCGCCATCTTAAATATTCCACTTCCGGTAATAAAATTATTTAAATTTCGAACTCAGAAGGGTCCAAATAGGGTAAAAATCCGTGTAAACAAAAAGTAATATGCTTTGCCTGTCGCATCGAGAAGGAGAGAGAGTTTAATAATTTTGGACTAGTCAGTGGGTCTCTTACCTCTTCACGCTTAAACCGCTGAACCAATTTAGATGAAATTTGGTGTGATGATAGTTTGAGTTGTGGGGAAGGATATAAGATAGTTTTTATCCCAGTAATCATCTTTTAAAGGGATGAAACGGGGGGTTGAAGTTGGTATGGAATTGTTGCTTACTGTAGACGTAAAAAAGCTTATACGTTAAATTTATTTTTGCTGTCAGATTAAACTACGGCATTTCATTAATTTATTATAGCGAATGTTAATCCCACGTAGACAAACTCGCGGGAAAAAGCTAATTAGTATATATGTTTATTGTCTATCTTAGTCCCTTAATATCTCATTAAACATTGATCCCAGCAAAAAATTGTATAGAACCTTTTTTATAGAGAATTTTATGTAGATTACTTAAGTGGAAGAACATTTTTTGGTAGGTGCTACTGTTTTCGAGTTATTTAAGAAAAGCTAAAAAACGGGTCCTTTTTTTGGCCGTATCTCACTTCTGGTTGTAGTTTCTTTGATGGCAACCGGCAATTCAGATACAGCAGGGTCTAAACCAGGTAAAAAGCCCGGTTGCCCAAAAGTAATATCGTTTGCTTCTCGACAACGATTTCTTGAAAAAAAAAACCAGACTATAAGGAGTAGAATCTAAGTTTTAATTTATTGCTCCTATTATAGGAAACATCCGGTATACGGGTGCGTATACCGGGCGGTCCGTCGGATCTGTCTCGTGGACATTATGTCACAAAGACAAATACGTCTGTGTGGCGAGAATTGGGTAGGGATGTGTCTGTCTGTAGACAGATCTGCACTACATTGACGAGATCCTATATCTATTCTTAATGATTGGCTTTTGTCACAGAGTTCCTTCGGCCATCTCTGGTCAACGTTGTTGCCAATTTAGCCGCAGTCCCTTGAGGCTCCATTTCGACCAGAGATGAGCGATGGTGCGTTGCGAGTAATGTGAATCCTAGAGCTGCGTTGTGCGACGATAAATAAATGAAGAGATTCTATTGGTTTTCAAAAACAGATTTCTCAGAACACATCCTCGCTCATCTCTGGTGGAAACGCAGCCTTAAAGTGGCGGCGAAACGCAGCCATAATGTCAAAAATAGTCGTAAGCAATAAACGGGTGCTCGGTTCGTCGTCGCTGCTCGAGCGGCAACTCAGTTTGCACCCTAACCCTTGCAAACACGAGGGCATCTACACTTAACAAATATTGCGACTTAATTAAAACTAGTTACTGAATATTTTCGCCACTAACACAAGTACTAAATCCTGTCGTCTGCAGATAACAGAACAATTCGCGAGATATTAAAGCGCGGGGCTCATTATGTGTCGTTATAATGGGATAACGACGAGCGCATTGTCGCCGGGGCGACATTCTACTCACTTACCAAGTAATGGCGACAAATTTGTTTTTGATGTACATACCTACATATACTGTATGTTAGCTTTTATTTATTATACTTTAGTGCTAGCCTTAGCCCCAGAACCTCTAACCTCTCGCTCTCGGGCTATTTAGTTATTAATATTAGTTATCATAGCCATTCCGCCCGTGCAGCAGGTGAGATAGGTCCGCCTAAAATATGCTTTTAACCTTCAATGTTTAGAAATAAAGGAAAAGTAGAAAAATCCACTGCCTCAGGCGAGACCTTTTAACCTTATTACAATGGAGTAAAGCGCAAAAGTGTATACATATTTATGGCGTTGACTGCTCAAAACGTTCCAAACTCCGAGCGATATTGCTCGACGCTGATCGCTAGGTGGAGGCACCGACCGCCATATTGCCATGCTATACATTCGTTTTTTTATTGAGGTCAGAGTATTTACCACCGGAGCTAGCTTGAGCCGAAGCCCGCTGTCGCTCGCTGCTCGCGCGGGAACAGCCGGGTGAATGCGAGCTTCCCTATTGTTTGTGGCTCACAGTTTTTGCGCCCCACGGCTGTAGATGGCAGCACTGCTAAAATGGAGACGGGAGTTTAAATCGCAAATTTTGTAAAATGTAGATGTACTTTTGGGAGGAGGAAAACACTAGGAGTGTGATAAAATTAAATTTATTCAAGTCTAAAAAAAAATTTAGGTAAACACAGTGAGAGTAACACCTGTGCCTTTATTGGGCCACCGTAGGCTATGCATGCCTGTAACGCAGGGGTGTAACATGCGCGTTGCTGACCCTTCAATAACCTCATGCCTCATATAAAAAAAGTCGCCGGAGAAAACCTCGGCATGGAGCTCAATAAAATTCCCAGCCTATTGTTGGGCATGACATCTTCTCATTGTGCCAGAGTATTATTAGTAATTTATTAGTATCCAAGATTTTTTTATGTCAAAAAACATTATTTTATTGCTATAAAATTCGATACGTCTCTCAGATGCCTCCAAATAATTATTACATTCCGCTCATAAAAATATTGTAGATAAATAAATTACAAACGAAGGCAAATAAAATAAGAGCTTCTTAATTAAAGCACGTACTGGGCTACTGAACTCGCGATGTTGCTAATAGAATAGATGGTGCCCTCGAGATAATAATTTCAAATTCCAATCGTAATCTCTCTCGTAAAATACTTAATTCATCTTCATTTTATTAAGTGTAAAAGCGCGATCATAGATATTAGGTCCGTACCAATGGATGGCGCTGTTACAATTTGAACGATTTTTTTATTATTTTTCTTCGTCGTTATACCTATATTCCGACCAAAAATTGTAGAAATTAAAAAGTGGCAACATCGTAGTGTCGTCCCGTTTTCTTAAGATTGATTTGAAAGGGATGACACAACGATGTATACACTTTTTGGTCGGAATATACTCTTGACCCAGTGCTTGTGGCGTTCATGTTATTATTTGTCAATAGTCTATCTATATTATATTAGTATTAGATGTTTATATGCAGCGCAAAGTGGTCGGAATATTCTCTTTTGTATCTCGTCTCGCCTATACTAGTTCCCAGTACTCAGACTCGCGAGTAATTCTTAGTGCAATTTTGCTACATTAACTATTAGCGTCAGTATACTAAAATTTCATCTCAGTATCTAGGTATTTTGTGTTTTAATATACAAATAAATAATAATAATATAAGTTAGAATCTTTGTCGAAGAGCGCTGGTAGCCATGCGGTAAGACGTCCGACTTTCAATCCGGAGGTCTCGGGTTCAAACCCCGGCTCGTACCACTGAGTTTTTCGGAACTTATGTACGGAATATCATTTGATATTTACCAGTCGCTTTTCGGTGAAGGAAAACATCGTAAGGAAACCGGATCTAATCCCAAAAAGGCCTAGTTTCCCCTCTGGGTTGGAAGGTCAGATGGCAGTCGCTTTCGTAAAAACTAGTGTCTACGCCAATTCATGGGATTAGGTTGTCAAGCGGACCCTAAACCGGGATAAACGCTAGGATGAAGGAGTTAGAATCTTTGTCTAGTAGATCAATTTGGCTAATAGAGGGCAATGCACCGTGAAAAGTTATGTATTGTAATACTTGGTAGCCTGAGCTAAACTTGAGCTCGGAGCCTATACTCTTGATGTATTGGAACTCGCGCAAAATGTTTTTAGCAGCCTACTAACTGACTGGACTAATATCTTTTAATAATTATAGTCACGCATCTAAGACTTGCATCACCTGACATCAATTTAAGAGCAGCTACCCGTTTAATTTTTGTGTATCTTTTAGTCGTGAGATAGGCCCGGCCCGGGCGCCGGGGCACGGTGAGCCATCGAGCATTGTGCCACAATATATACTGTGGATTCTTTTCACTCCCTCTACTTAACCCATTGTTGTTTTTATTTTAATGTTTCCTCGATCCTCAGTACTATGTTTAACATTTAGTCCAGTCCAGTAGCAGCTACAGCCACACTTTTCAGCTGTACTTTTTATTTTTCATCGATTCTCGTGTGCTACATGCATGGGTGTATTAAGAATGGGATGTAATGCATTATAATTTTGTTTTACACTTTTAGAATAACTATGAGGACACACTGTTTTCACATTTCTACGAGTAGCAGTAGGGCTGTAGCTAAATGAACTTTGACAGGAACCATTATTGATAAAGAATACAGAGAATCATGTTACAGTTAGATGAATGTATTATTGTTTCTAGGGGTGACAGTAAGCGTGAAGCCGTGCTTGGGTCGCAGGATGAACGCTCTCGGGTCGAGCTCCCGTGACGCGGAGCCTCCGCTGACACTGTAGTGCTGCAGGAACTGAGACAGGAGCACTTTGGCTGCTGTTGTGGCGAAACGGGATCCTGGAGTATAATGAAAAGACACTAATGTTAGCCAATGAGATGATAAAAACAAATGACTGTAGAAATTTTAAATTTTTGATCCTTCTTAACATTAATTAGTTTTCAGTTCGATTTGATTGAACCTGAATAGGAACTCAGTTCTCTCAATCTAGCTGTAATCTCTAAAATTCAACCTCAATAAAATACAAGTTATTAGGCGCTGTGCGGCTAGTCTTACTGGAAGTATGTATATATAGTAAATTGCAATCTACGTGGAAGTTTCTTGCACGTGTAATCAAATGTTTGAGTTGGAGACACAGACTAACAGTACCTAAATCTAATAGCGAGCGTGACTAGCTCTGTAAAATACGAATATGTTGATTAGGATGCATACTTCTACAGTTTCGTTACAGATACTCGTAGTTAATTTAATGACTATTTAAATATTATCGAGGTATTTAATTAGATCAAGTAAGTGAATTAATTTTAAGTTATTACAGAGTTTTTGGATGAGCAGCCAGTAATAATATCGGAAGAATGATTGATACGAGTATGTCTACTGATATAATACGATTCCATAGGCAATGGAAGATGGCAGTCAAGTGATGTAAGAGAAGTGGAGGTGTAACCACTTACCGATGCAGTGCCTAGGCCCCGTGCCGAAGGGCATGTAGGTGTACGGCAGGATCCGCTGCTTGTTAGCAGACGAGAAGCGCTCCGGGTCGCAGCGGTGCGGGTCCGGCCAGAAGCGCTCGTCGCGGTGCAGCGAGTACACGGGCAGCCACACGTGCACGCCCGTCTCAGCCTGGACAGATCACATTTGATGTCTTTCTTGTGGTATCGTTAATAAGTAGGTAATAACTGTAACCGTTGAGGTTATGATTACATTCATTGAGTTATAGTGCGTGCACATACCTACACAATACCTACATACATACATACAATCACGCCTATATCCCAATCATAAGAATCCCATGTAGCCAACCATGGTATGGTACCAATACCAATGCTACTAAACTCGTAGGTATACCTGAACGAGTGATGCAATGATCTGTTCTAAGAGTATGATAATAATATTATAAGTATAATAATAAATGACCTTAGTTTTAGTGTGTATTTTTCTAGTCATTAGTAAGTATTTGGGAGGCAACAAACTTACAACAAAGTGTGTCTTGCCATCGGGTTGACTCGGCCCGAAGTCGTACCGCGCCACGGAGCGCCGGTCCGCGGCGCCCACCAGCGGCCACAAGCGAAGAACCTCTGTAACATAGTTTAACATGAGCAGGCGAAACACTCCAGAACTTGATCATAGTGAGTGCTACAAAAAATGGAACCTTGAGCGTTGCGAGGTTCTTATAGTATGACAGGCGAATAAACTTTGCTGAAAATCCTTACTACCATAATGTGAAAAAACAAATGAAAAATAGCAATTTGTCCATTATATAAAAAGAGAGCTTTTTCGAGATTTATTATCCACACTACGTAAGAGAACATTCCACAACTCCTTTGACACACCGAGACAAACATTTTACACATACCTACATAGTAAATGTTGAACTAACCACAGACACACATCTCCAAGTACTCCAGCTGCTGCACGTGATCGTAGGCCAGCTTGTCCTCATGCGTCAGCAACTGGTCCAGCTCACCCTGCAGCCTCTCCTGGACGGCGGGGTTGCTGGCCATCTCGAACAGGAAGTAGTTGACGAGGTTGGCCGTGGTGTCGTAGCCCGCGATGTAGAACAGCACTGCTTGGGCCACCAGGTCGTCGTCCGAGAAATCTGGACATTTATATTGTACGCTATTTTGTACCGGGCTAGGATGTCGCAGATATCGGTCGCTCGGATTTCCGAAGCATGGTGGGGGTAACGAGAACGACCGCAGTGCACAATGTGACAAGAAATTAAACTGCAAAAGCCCTTGTCAGCTGTAAAAATAGTGAATCAGTCAGTGACATTTCATATAAGCAAGGAATACAATCTATAATGTATAAGGGATGGCGCTACAATTATGCACACAGCGAATTGTGCTGGTTAAGTCTTTTCAATAAATGTATCCAAATTTTATAGATTGACTTCAATATTTAATGTATTTTTCTGAATTTGTAAAAAAAAACTGCTTTACTGTTAGAGAAAAGCTGCAGCGACTTATTTCTTATTACCTACGGCTTATTTCTGTTCAAAGTGTACTAGTAAAATAATGATTTTTGACACTAAATTTACTACAAATGAACAAGGTAACAGGCTACAATAAGCGTGACATCGCTTTACCGAAGAAAGGAACCGTCCACTTTGAGCCTTCACAAACCTCAAAGGCAGGATTAATGGCGACGGCGTGAGCTTCACAATGGTCGTCACAACAAGTAATAATTGAATTTCTCCGTCAATCAAAGTCAACACTTGCTGAGGGGAAACAAAATTAAACGTGGTACTTACTTTCTGCGCCCGGCGCCGATTTGCCTGTAAAATTAACATTTGCATGTATATATGTTGCTCATATAAGTAGGTAATCTTGATTTGAGTGGTATGGAGCTTTCAGAGTGTTTAATTATGTTGCCGTCTAATTTCGCAGTTCAACTCGTAGACTCGGTAGAAGGCAGAGAGTGTAAATGATCGGTACTTAGATTACATCTATCATGTCTTTTACTTAATATTTACTTAACATAATAGGGCGCACCAATGTTTAGATATTTGATTGTTTGACCTATATATCTAAATCATAGGATTACCTTAAAATAAGAAATTAAATCTATTAAAAACGAAAACTTGTACAGCTCGCCCAACTGCTCCGCGTCGCTACTCTGTATAGATAGAAGGCATACCCGCGGCGTCGACTAGAGTGTGTATGAAGTCCGGCCTCGGCGCGCCCCCCTCGCGGCGAGCCCGCAACGCCGACCTGAACAGCTCGCCCAACTGCTCCGCGTCGCTACTCTGTATAAATAGCAGGCATACCAGCGACGTCGACTAGAGTCTGTATGAAGTCCGGCCTCGGCGCGGCCCCCTCGCGGCGAGCCCGCAACGCCGACCTGAACAGCTCGCCGAACTGCTCCGCGTCGCTGCTCTGTATAAATAGCAGACATACCCGCGGCGTCGACTAGAGTCTGTATGAAGTCCGGCCTCGGCGCGCCCCCCTCGCGGCGAGCCCGCAACGCCGACTTGAACAGCTCGCCGAATTGCTCCGCGTCGCTGCTCTTAATTATCTTCACATTTAACAACTGCAACAGACATCGTTTTTACACGGTTGATAAAATATGAGAGAGAGCAACCGGCAAAGTTTTACAAACGTCAAGCTGGGGATATACTCGTACACCTTGTACTCGTTGAAAGGCGCAAAAGTATAAACATTTTGACGTCGACTATACCCGTTGCATGTTGTTGTTATTCAAGTACAGACAGAAGAAGTTGTTAAGTGCGCAAACTATTCAAATTGAAATGCACAAGTTCTTATTTTCCTACCTGCTAATGTAGCAGTTTTCAGTATAATATTTAGTTGGATTAACGTACCCCGTGAGTTGCTACACATTAGTGAGGGTCCTTGCCTCGAAGGAGTTGTCCGCCACAATGTTTACCTGCATGAGCGTCTTCATGTTCTCGTAGCCGAAGAACTTCATGATCTGCGTGGTGTCCTGGACCACGGCGCGCTTCGCCAACCGGAAGATGCAGTTGTGCGGGTCGTGGAGGGAGTCCGTCGCGAACCCGAACGCGCACGACGCGATCACGTCATTCACGTATGCCGTTGAGATCTATCACACAATGGAGATCATCATATTTTTTTATACCTAATGACAAGTATTGGAAATTGTTGAGCTTGATTATTTCTGATCTTTTCTGTTTATTTTTGTATCATCTTCGTCGCCTTCTTATCAATAAAACAATTGCTTATGAACATAAAGTTTTGGTGAGATGGTATACAAGGGAAAAAGCTCTAGATTTGTAAACACAAACATCCTTCTTCAGGCGTGACTTGAAGATAAGAAGAGTGTGTCACGATTAGGGCATGCAATATCAATCCCGGAGTTACGGTATTAGCCCATATAAGCAATACCGGTATTGCATGCCCTAGTCACGATCGCATGCGTACCCCGTCGATGTCCAGCTCCGTGTCGCCACGAATTCGCTCGTGCAGATATTTGTGAACGTTGCGCGCGCATGCTGCCATGAGAGGAGCCATGCTGCGGCAGCGCGACGCAGAGAACGCTGGGGTCAGCGCCGCGCGCATCGTTCGCCATCTTGCACCTATCAAATCAAACCAAATCATTTATTGAAATAAAACAGGATCCACACATTACATTAACATGAAAAAAAACTTAAGATTCTACACCTCCAACTGGAATCTAATTCTCTCATCTTGCTTTAGAGACTGAAAGGATAAGTGCAGTGTTTCTTTTGTCTGTTTGTCTTTCACTCCGAAAATTTAAACCGATAATCATCTCTGGCGAAAAGGGGTGAGGAATTTACTCAAACAAGTCGTGGGCAGAAGCTAGGTCCGTATAACCAAACAGCGGCCGGAATCGAAGGTCGGCAATGCCGGCATCGGCATACACTCAACATAAGGAATTCGTTTACTAAAATGTTGTGTATCTCTTACAGATCATTCTTAACCTCCATAGTATATCGGTTTTACCTCTCAGCATGATGAAGTTCTTCTCAAACAGCGCGTCACGGTACTGGTCTACATAGAGTATAGACTCCCCGGTCGCTGAAGGTGAAGCTGATACCATGATGCGTGCATCATAGCTGATCCCACGGGTTACCTTTCAGCATGATGAGGTTCCTCCCGAACAGTGGGTCGCAGTCCTGGTCTATATGGACTCCCCGGTCGCTAAAGGAGCTGAAGTCTGCTACCATGATGCGCCGGATCAGCTCAGGGTCGCAGGGCACGAGGGTCGGCACATGGTATTGGTAAATGCCGAAATATCTATCGAGAAATTGCACTAATTATTTATGCAGTCGCATCGCATTTTTGGGATATTTATTTATTTATCAAGCCTTGGCAAAAATGTTTACATGCACCTGTTTATTTCAAATACAGTTTTATTTACAGGCGAAACAAATAAACAGATAAATTCCAAAAGTATAAGTATATAATTGTATAAGTAAAATATTGTCAAAAGGGGGAAGAACGCCGGTAGGAATAACTGCACCTGCCACATAATATACACATACACGGGCGTAAATAAAAGATTCGAGGCTCTTTCACCGTAGCCTGCACACTTTTCAAATCAAGGAAAACGAAAGTTGACACGGTTCAAGGGGATCAACTCAAACCCCTTATTTACGGCAATGTCGAGGGTAGATCCCTAAGGCGCACCAAATTGGGAACATCCTTCTTTTTTTAAGCTAGCTAAAATACTGTAAAACTGCTAACCTATGGCCCTTAAATTTACTATAACCAGCTTCAATAACCTCCACGAAGTTCTCCCGCCCAAAAGTCACTGCAGTCAGGTTCCCCAGAAACGGTACCGGTACCAGAGTCTTCACGCCATTCCACGCGAAGTATCGCAAACGCCACAACGAATACAAGCACAACACTATTAACAAAGCTAACCACATCGTTCGATTTTTGAATGCTTTTTCAAATTGTTGTATTGATTTAAATTTCAAACGTCTGCTTTCAATAGACGCGTGAGTGTTTGGACAACAAACAAATGACTAGCGGCTAGAGCTAGTTGAAGTTCCATAGTAGACACAATAAATTGACTACTTGTGACCTTTATTACCATGCGGTAAGGTCCAGAAATGGTTGAATCGTGGGGTTAGTAGGTCGAAGAAAGTTGCGTTAGATAATAGTGACGTAGCGCCTGCGGAGATGAGGATCGGTCAGCGAATGGACAATCGTCGACGCAGTTACTTAACCATTCGTAACGCTTATTGACACGAGATAGTGAGCCCAATACTATTGCTGCTGACGGTACCAATGGTCATTTATGTGTGTTAGGGAGGAGCTTTGGACATTGTTTGTGTTATATGTAATGGAAATGGACAAAGCAATGCCATAAAATAAACGACAAATGCACATTAGGTAACTTTGTAGGTACAAATAAGTCCTTCAAAAAGGTTGCCACACTGGAAACATTCTGTCAATGACATTTGAAGTTTGAAGTTTAGTTTATAGTGCCCATGAAGGTGCCTACTCGAATCAGAAAATTAATATAAATATTTGAAGGAGCTCTGCTTCCGCCTATTGGTATTCTTATCTTTATACTTACACATCCGTTAGTAGGTGCTTTTTAATACAATGTCTGCATACGTATTGCTTTCCACGTGGAAAACAGGTATATGGCCAGTCTAATATTAATAGCAATCATAGCCTATGGACGCTTGACACCCCAGAAGTGTCACATTCCCGTTGCTGACCCTTTAGAGAGAGAGGAACGAACTGACGACCTACACCGACGGGAACACAACACTTTGAGTAGTACCTAGTTTCATTCACCCCCCTTAATTGTACTGGCGAAATCTATAGATACCTATACCTACTTGGTAAGTACTTCTCATGCACGCGAGCTTGAAAAATCTCAAGGACCATCTGTATACCTGATTATACCTGTGCAAATGCACATTTGTCTAGTTATCAAGTATAAGTTTTAATTTTGCCCAGAATACAAAATATAATGTGCTACAGACATCGTACAGGTGACATGTTGCATTTGCTTGCTATTCAGAATGCAAGCAGTCATTCCCATTCGACGTCTTACTGCCAATGTTAGTCGGGAACACACTTGTAATACAAAGCACAATGTATTTTTATGACGTCACATTTCTCGTGTAATACGTTCCATAACGTCGAACAGTGCAGCGACTGCATAGCGGTGGGTGGAGAGTGCCAGGGTACAACAACTGTTTCATTAAATTAATATCGTATTTAAGTAAAATGGGTCTCCTTAAATTATGCTGGCTTTAATAAAAAAGAAATCATTTATTAATGTTGCATTTTTTATTTTATTATTTCAAGTTTCGTAATGATAATTTAATCTGCATTGATTCTTGAGGCTCTCTAGGAAACGAAGAACTTAAAACATATTTAAAAAAACTTTAAGCTAAAATATCGCTGTGATGTAATCACTTTATCGTGATCTCGCTCAAACCACGGGGCGAGCGGTAGAAATGCAGGATACCTATGCCTTTCTTCAGGAAATATATCACTTCCTGTGCATTTTAACCAAAAGCACCAATTTCAATGTAGGACTAGTCCCGGTGTTACCCGTTTTGTTCGACGTGGCAATATTGTCGGTGACGCCTTGTGGCGTGGCGTTATAGCTGCAGCCAATAGCAGATACAACTTGTCTGCCTCTTGTCGTGCGACTAGGGTTGCCAGGCCCAAAAACACAAAAGCCGGACTTCGCGCTTGATTTAGCCGGACATTTTACCCTGAAAGCCGGACATAACTTTTTTGATAGCTAATTTTAGCCTTTTATAAAGCCGGACAGTTGTTCGAAAAGCCGGACAACATTTTATAACAAAAGAAACCATTACTTATTTATTTTTAGGGTTATTTAGTCAATCAACCAGGAACTAGGAACCCTAACAGTTTCGCCTGGTCCTTCTGTCCGCGGCTTAGTTCAGTGATCGTAAGTACAGTTGACGTCAAATATATCTTTACACCTTTTCATCTTACTCGTTTGTAATAAGGTGCAAAAGTATAAACATATCTTTGACGTCGACTCTACCTACTAGAAAATTGACATGTAGTATTAGTGAGTATGTGTAATTAACCACGCCGACAAAATGGTGAAACCAAAACTAAAAAATAAAATCAAAAATTTGTTTAGGGTGCATCCGTTGTTGGATAGTTCTCTTAAACATAATACAAGTCTCAAATTTATAAACCGCGGATCTTAAAAATTACAAAAAAAAGAAACAAATAAGTGAATTCCATTACACAGTTATGTTTTCTGTAGCCACACAAAATCTAGATATAAAAAAAGGATCAAATAATCTCTTTTTAATGACATATTAAACTGTAGCCCTTATTCATAAATGTACCTATATCAAACCTATTCCCGATAAAGTGTCCTTAAATTTTGTCTGAGAAAGGAACTAAACAAATTCTAGCTATCAAGGGTCTACTTTGTGAATAAACACCATGAATATCAATTTTGGACAAAAACGAATACCCCTTTTTACTTAAAATTAAAGAGTTCTGCCTTTTGGCAAATTATAACTATTTTAATACACTTATTTGTTAATTTTATCAACTTGTGCACAGCCCTCGGAGCAGTTGCTTCTTTACTTGCGGTCGACTTTCGACTCGTACCACTCGCGTGTCAGTCAGACGAAAAGCCTAACAAAAGCCGGACAGGCCGGACGAGCAAATATTTGGCCGGACACACCCGTAAAAAGCCAAACATGTCCGGCTAAAGCCGGACACCTGGCAACCCTACGTGCGACAAGCGCCGGCGCCGGTGCGAGGCACACGCCGAGGCGAACTATCATTTACTCATAGGCACTTACAATAAATAACATTCAAATATTATTGGTTTTATATTTTTGCGAGACTCGAAATATACAAGTTACGGTATAAAATATATAATACATATATAATACATATAATAAATATATAATACATAATACATGTTTGCAGATGCGCGCAGGCATGTGACATCTTTCGACTCGCCCAGCAATTAAGGAAACTTAGTGATATATTGATACAAAAATAAATAAGATCCAGTTAAAAACTTAGAAGTAATGCTCAAAAATGTATACAGGATGTATAAAAAATACGGCTTATAATTATTCGGGCAACTAAAACATGAATTGGCAGCTTTTCTAAGGCATATAATAATATAAATTGGCTGTGTATTAATATTTTTGCGACAATAAATTTAAATAAACCTCAAACATGTGGCATCATATTATTAAAAAAACGGCAGCAATATATAGCTGACCAAAAAATAAACAGGGAACTTGAAATAATAGGTTGGCATCAAAAATATTAACTTGGCGTCTATTTTTCAAAGCAGACTTGTTTTAAATATTTGTTTCCAGCTATTTGTTTTTACCTAATTAACCATTTAGAGTGTATCAATTAGAGGCATCATTTTTATTACGGGAGCAGTAAAATTTCGGGAAATTTGAATGTTTTTAGGTAAAATAGTAAAAAAGCAACCCTGTGCTACTATGTCCTGCCACAATTTCTATTTGCTCCGAAATTGCTAGACCGATTGACCTGAAATTAATAAGTCTCCCGGCGTTTTGAGGGGTAATTTGAAAATAAAACAAAACGCTTTGAAAATCGTAGGGTCATTGTGCCGGTAGCGCAAACAGTGCCAGTAGTGGGACAAATAGCATACAACTTTACTTAAAATAAATAAAAAATGGATTCCCGCGACGGACTGCAATCCGGTACTAGATCCGGTACTATTTTGGTACCAAATTTACCGGATTGCAATCCCTAATTCCCGCTGTAGGTACTTAATAATAAAATCAATTTGTTTGGCGATACTCAGATAGTCATGCAATAATAATGTACTTTTAAAACATATACTTAGATGTGTCCTTTAAACTAAAACAAAACTAGTTTGTATACATACATACCTACACTCTTATTTAGAAGTGAGCAAGAGTCCAGACTTAATTATATTGCTTAATCTTTTATAGTTTACGTAAGCCAAGAAAAATAAGCGAAAAAAGGACCCAAATTCGGACTTTTTCTGTCGAGGCAACTTCTAGCAATCGTGTTTCGGCTTGTATCATAAACAAGAGTATAATAGTCTTATAATATATATTCGAAAATAAATTCAGTCCCTTTTCCCGTTTAGGCAATAGAGCGTTTGAAAAAGCCTATAATTTTTCAACGTAGCCCCTTAAGTTAGCACGTGTGACGTGTTCACTTACTGACATCCCTTGGCAAATTAGGTTTTTGACTTCGGGTTCAGGCACCTTTCATATTTTCTTAACATTATAAGGCCGATGAATTTTGGTACTAGATATCTGACGGTACTTACCTACTTATAGATACCTACCTAGCAATATTCATAGACCCCAGTAACTTTTTAAGACTCCTTTTTATCTTTAAATTACTGCTCAGGTAAAGTTGCCCGTTGTACTACATATTGAATATTTAATTTACTTTAATTGCTTCCTAAATATTTGAATAGTACCTTATTTTTAATTTAATAGGTACTCGTTTTCTATTAAAAAAAGGCTTCTTATAATGCTTCCCAATTATAAATTAAATTGTCAATATAATTATCTGGTACCTACAAAGGCATTAAAATGCAGCCCATATTGAGATAATGTACGGCTCCAAATTAGTCGCCAACCTATTAATTTTGGTACCCATTTTTATTTTTTATAGCTTCCCATTTACAAATATTTAGCAGCCCGGTTAAATACATGCCAAAAAATACTAGTGATTCGTTTAAGGGCCTATTGGTATGGTATTGCGAGTAAGAAAAAAGTAGGAAATATTATTTTTGGACGTGATTTTTGTGGCGGAAACGTCGTCCCAGCCGCTTCAGCACGTGACTCGCGCCGGCAGCCTGTGTTCTCGTCGTTCGGAACCCGCGATCCCGACCATTTACTTTAAATAGTAAATACGACGCAAGGATTTTGTCTTTGTGCCTCGTTTACACTACACTGCATAGCTATGCAGTCTTTAGTAAACGTGTCAGGCACTTGCAAGCGGAAGATGCTTTCATAAAAACCTGAAATAGAAAAAAATAAGCTTTATTATTTTTTCTACCAGGATAAGTATAGTTAAAAACTATTGTCGGCCTCCAAATAGTCCATAGCCTGGTTATTAATGATCCTACCTAGAACCTTGCATTATCATGAATCTTATTTATTTATTTAATCTTTATTGCACAAACCTAACAAAAAACTTAACGTACAAAAGGCGGACTTTAATGCCATAAGGCATTCTAGGTTTCTGGACCAAGTCGATCTGTGTAAGATTATTCTTACATATTACGTTGTCGATTATTTATTTTGAACTTAGGCCATCACATAACATGACAATTTTATATTTTATTAAAAGACACGCAGTACCTGTAGCTATAGACCTACTAATCTACACAACTATATTGACAAATCGCTCGGAAATAGCACATTGTTGATTTAAATCAAACACAAGTATCAGGTAAACAGAGCTTTAATCTACTGTCGCATTTATACACAGTACTTAATCTGGTTGACCTGTTTGTTGCACATATTTTGGAAAATAATAAGCAGGTCACTAAAATTAATACGATTAATTGTTTTTGTGGTGTTCGCAATTTACCGATTATAGTTATTGAATTCAATGTCCTTACTCTGCTTATTACAGAAGACAGGATTCTAAAATCAGAATAAAATATACCCAGATATTTACGGGTCATCTCTCTAGAATATCTCCACAAAGGGTATAATAGAGTTTAAATGCTTGCACTTTACTTTTCTAATTAAACGATTAATCCTATCGGTGGTTCATGTATTGATTTTAAATTACAGACAGCGGACGGTCAGAAAATCGAAGTCAAGTCTTCAACCCATAATAGCAACATGCGCTCCAGAGATTGCCGAACTCGTCTTATATTACAGATAATTGGGTGAGTTGACTTGCGCCAGTACTGCCCTCCTGTGCAACGCGTCTCTGTACTAAATCCCGGTTAAAATTCAACGAGTTAAGCCGGGCTGAGTAACGGCCGCGACGCCCGTAATGTTCCGGAATAATCCGTAAACGTTACGTCATTTGTTCCGAACCGAACGATTAATGCTGGCTCTGGGATCCTGCCATTTGACCAAAATATTTTTGACCAAATTTCATTTCCCAACCAAACTTTCCCAACCGCACATTTGTCAACCCAATCTTTCCCATATACTTATTTGTCAAATTAAAGTTTCGACAAATGATCATTTCCCAAATTATTACTCAAGCAACTTTCAATAGACCAACTGATGTTTTGCCAAATGTTTCACTTGGACAAAAAATGTTTCACAATTTTAATTTTGTCAAATAGATGATTACACAAATGATTTTTATCCAAATAAATGTTTAGACAAAAAATGTTTATCAAAAGTATTAGTTGGACAAAAAATGTTTCTTCAACCCTCATTTTGTCAAATAAATCAGTGGACAAATGATATATATCCAAAGCATAGTTTAGTCAAATATTGTTTGTTAAATGTTTTAATTGGACAGACAATATTTACTCAACTTTTATTTTATCAAATAAATTACTGGACAAATTATTTAAATGCAAAGCAATGTTTAGTCAAATAGCTAGGGGTATATGCACAGATCTGCCGGCCGGATTTGTCTGGCGGATATGCTCGGCGCATATCCGCCAGCGCATGAATGTTGCATAGCGCCGTACATGGACGGATTTGTCCGCCGAGCATATTTACCGGAAAAATCCAGCAAGCAGATCTGTGCGTGTATCCCCTAGCTAATAGTGATTGTCTAATAGTGAACGAACTTCTGCCAGAGAAGTAGGTTAGGTTAGAACCGCGACCCCACGGAGATGAACTTCTGTCAGAAAAGTAGGTTAGGTTAGGTTAGAACCGCGACCCCACGGAAATGAACTTCTGTCAGAAAAGTCGGTTAGGTTAGGTTAGAACCGCGACCCCACGGAAATGAACTTCTGTCAGAAAAGTAGGTTAGGTTAGGTTAGAACCGCGACCCCACGGAAATGAACTTCTGCCAGAAAAGTCGGTTAGGTTACGTTAGAACCGTGACCCCACGGAAATGAATTTCTGTCACAAAAGTAGGTTAGGTTAGGTTAGAACTGCGACCCCACGGAAATTAACTTCTGTCAGAAAAGTAGATAGGTTAGGTTAGAACCGCGACCCCACGGAAATGAACTTCTGTCAGAAAAATAGGTTAGGTTAGGTTAGAACCGCGACCCCACGGAAATTAATTTCTGTCATAAATCCTAGTAAACGATAACATTAACTGTCTTATTCTTTGCCGTAACTTGTTTGAAATCATCAATCAATTCAAATTGAACGATTTTTGTAACATGAAAAAACTAAAACTTTGTTTAAAAAATAATTTGCCTAAATAATGACTATTTGGGATAAATTAGTTTACTGAATGATGATTTGGCATATGAAATTTTGTGAAATGAAAAATTACCAAACGGGTCATTTGCTAAAAATATATTTGCTGAATGATACGTTTGCCATGACTTGTTTTGCGTTTCGTATGTTTTGGCAACTAATGCATTCGGTAAGTTAAGAATTGGTGAAGTGAAAATTGTCAAAATAAGGAATTGCCGAAACATTTATTTGCATATTGTTGAGTTGCCAAAAAAATGTTTGCGTAATATTTAGTTGGGAAATGATTATTTGGTATTTACGTTTTTGGGAAACATTATTTGGGAAGTGAAAATCTGGCAAATAATTTTTGGTAATACATCAGTAATCCGCTGGCTCTGATTAGTTGTCGCTTCTGCTTACAGCTTACATTAAAATAAATGATATTTACTAAAACGAACCGTTCAAGTGCGCGTCAGACCACTCAATGTCTGTAAGATATTAAATGTCAAACAATGTAGCAAATATCATTTAGCATAAACAATATACATTTGGTATGACGACTTATTCTGTAGGTATTGGCGTATCCAAGTAAAAACCGCTTACTTTATTAAGGAACCACAATGTTACAATGTCCTCATACGATGTGAAAAGCAATATCGTATAAGCGTATCGTACATATTATGTACGATACGCTTGTGTGTATTATGTATGTATGCGGTTTTATAAAGAGTGTTACGTTATCTGCACGGAACGTCTGCCTTGTTAGCCGATCATCCAAATATAGTAAGCCGATCAAAGATCAGGTTTCTTGGAAAGCAAGTGTAAGGTAAAAGTAACATTACGTATACATGGTACATAAGTACCATTCTAGTGTACGTGTTTATGTGTCTCTGAACTCTCTGACAAGTCGGGGCGTAACCTATAAGGGAGTATTTTAATTTAAGTTTTTTGTTGGATTCCTACTGATTGACGGAATTATAATTTATAAAGCAGTCCGACTAAATGTCACTGAAGCAGTTGAATTTGTTTCATTTATAAAATTAGTTTTGATACAAAAATCGCAACGAAAACACCTGCCTAGTACATCTACAAAGTTGTCCGTATTTACCGAAATCCCTTATTAAGGTCTGATGTCTTGCCCTCATATCCCGAGCCCTCCGGCTGAAATATCCACTGAAAGTTTGATGTTTACTTCGGCGCAGTTGTCGGCCATTAGGCTAGCCCCAGGCTGGTCTAGACCCGGTACAGGGCAGACCAATATTAGTTTTAACGAAGTAAGTAGTTCAAACAAACTAAATCTGAAGTTGACCTTTTAGTGACAAAGTTGAAATTGATAAGGCATCAATAGGAACGGATACCTAACTCATGTTATTTAAGTTGAATATTGCTCGACATATTTTGCTCCATAACGAGGAGCTTATTCATGGGCCATTCGCGTTGGCTGCTAGGCGAAGTCTTCGTCTCACGAAAATTTTGTGTTTGTGTTTGCTTGTATGAAGTAATATTTTATATTAGTTTAATATGATTTAGTTTTTGAAATAAAACAACTTTGAACGGATTATATCGCGTATACTGAATTTAAATTATATCCCGACGTTTCGAACACTTTACAGCGTTCGTGGTCACGGGTATAATATAATCCGTTCAAAGTTGTTATTTCATGAATAACTATCGCGGCAACCGTAGACAATATTATGATTTAGTTTGTTTAAGTTTCATTTCATTTCACGCGTTCTACGAGTATAAGGAAATTAATCGCTTGTGATTCGCGAGAAATTTCTAAAAACAGTTTGTCAGTTATTTTAGAGTTGATCGTAGCCTTAGAAGTATAACTAGCATGTATCTGAACTTCTGACTTTCACGTGGCGAAACAGTTTCCTATCTCAAGTCACCTCCGGAGCTGCGGAGGATGATGGTAATACCCCCCGACGTAATGTTCCCTCGCCATCGTTAGCACGCCGCGCACGTACTACCTAACTCACGGACTCCATCATCTGACTCAAGCAGATTACAATACATGGAGTCTGCATGTAGAATAAGCGTTTTCGTGTGTGCGGACACATCATGATATCGTCGGAATTGCCGTACCATTATGGGTGCGTCCCATAAGATATAACTACAAAATATATAATTTCATATTAATAACGTTCACAAGATATAATGAACGTTTGCTATAACAACAAAATCTATATTTTTATTAGGAATAACGGTCAATTAATATAACACTCATTTTGTATAATAACTTATCATATAACACTCAAATACTCTAAATTTGTTTAATATAACATACATAACGTATATCGATCATAAGATATACTATCTTTTAGTATAATAATTACAAAATATAATAGCGTATGATATACTAAATAGGTTATAAACTCCATTCCAACCTTTTTCCCCAAAGTGTAATGTTTTCACGGATTTCAAACTAAATCAATAGGTAGAATAGGTAGGTTAGGTTCGTTAGGTAGCTTCAGATGCCCGAAGGGCAAAACGCCCGGAAATAGGAGCCCCGCGAAGCGGGGCTCCGTCTAGTTAAGTTGAGGATTCAACATTTTGAGAATTTTAGAATAGCTAATTAGACTAGCTGCTACTTAAAAAATCGTGTAGACCAGTTGCTTTTAGGCGAGTTGATATGTACACGAGCTGCGATTTAGACAACCCGTTATTCTATACGAGCATTATGTATTTTGGTGTTAGATGTATTGAATATTATACATTATAAATCTAAGGTATTATGAACGTTATACATTATGACCGTTATATACAACGATATTATACTTAAACAACGTTATACTTAACAAAATTAGATATTTTGATGTTATATCAAACGTTCATTATAGACTTTGAACGGTATACAAAACAAGCTTATGCAATATGAGCGTATATAATATGAATATTATACAATAAGTTCTTATATCTTTTATTACTTACCCTACCATTATACAGGCTGATTCTTTTGACAGCAGCTCAACAGCTGCGTTCAAGCTAAAATGTAACGTTACTATGTGACTTTCAATAAATATACCTGCAGAAAGAGACAAAGCACGAAACTGAGGTGAATAAACTCTTCTTTAACCAGGCAAAGGATATTCAAACTCCACGGTTCTAATCTTCTAGATCTGCCTCATGACATGACGCCCGGTACGTTCAATACTTACGTCGTAGGTAAATACGGATTAGGTTCGTTGGTTCGTGAAACCTGATAGTGTTTGTTATTCCTCAAAGTAGCCGACTCATCAGACGGGTGCGTCCCATAAGATATAACTACAAAATATATAATTTCATATTAATAACGTTCACAAGATATAATGAACGTTTGCTATAACAACAAAATCAATATTTTTATTAGGAATAACGGTTAATTAATATAATACTCATTTTGTATAATAACTTATCATATAACACTCAAATACTCTAAATTTGTTTAATATAACATACATAACGTATATCGATCATAATATATACTATCTTTTAATATAATATTTATAAAATATAATAGCGTATGATATACTAAATAGGTTATAACTCCATTCTAACCTTTTTCCCCAAAGTGTAATGTTTTCACGGATATCAAACTAAATCAATAGGTAGGTTAGGTTCGTTAGGTAGCTTCAGATGCCCGGAGGGCAAACCGCCCGGAAATAGGAGCCCCGCGACGCGGGGCTCCGTCTAGTTAAGTTGAGGATTCAACATTTTGAGAATTTTAGAATAGCTAATTAGACGAGCTGCTACTTAAAAAATCGTGTGGACCAGTTGCTTTTAGGCGAGTTGATATGTACACGAGCTGCGATTTAGACAACCCGTTATTCTATACGAGCATTATGTATTTTGGTGTTAGATGTATTGAATATTATACATTATAAATCTAAGGTATTATGAACGTTATACATTATGACCGTTATATACAACGATATTATACTTAAACAACGTTATACTTAACACAATTAGATATTTTGATGTTATATCAAACGTTCATTATAGACTTTGAACGGTATACAAAACAAGCTTATGCATTATGAGCGTATAGAATATGAATATTATACAATAAGTTCTTATATCTTTTATTACTTACCCCATCAGACAGCCTTGATTGACGGCTAAACCAAGCTGTTTGTTTTGTGAAACGGTGTACTTTACTACCTACTTTTTCAGATATAATACAAATATTGCATTAAAGTTAATCCTTCTATAGTTCGTAGCTACCGTACTTAATATGCGTCCATGCGTTTGGCGCTTTCCAATCGTAAAAATATATTTTAAATGAGTAGTAGTTTTATTAAGTTAGCAAATCACTTTTTTTTCAGTTATTAAGTAGGTACATTAACTATTAACTTAATTAATTACCCTGAAAATTTTATCATGCCCCGTACAGAAAGTTTGATAACGTTATAACAATACGAACCTGTCATATTAGTTTGAATAATAAAACATTGTCATTGTTCGTGTTCTCAAAAATACATACTTACAAAATATTTACTTATTCGAGACCTAACTTTTCAGTGAGAATTGTTTAACGTTGACAAACTTTCATCTATGTAGATTGAAACTGAATAAAATTTCGTTTTCACATTTGTTTATTTAATGAAATTACAAAATATGAAGAACCGCACTAATTAATACACTACCTATCAATGTCAAAGAAATGGCAATAAAACAAATTGAATGTATTTCGGTTTTATCGCTGAATGAATATTAATCGTCTGAAAATGCCGAAGCTGGGATCTCAACGACTTGACCTAGAGTCCTTCAGGCGCCCTCTTCATCACAAGCGCTTTGTTTTCTGTAAATTGACTCTTAAGACCAATTCCACTTTATAGGCTTCAAGAGCTTACGAAATGAACCGCCAACAATATAAGTTATAGGCTTAAGAACTGCTGTCGAACATTTGTAACAAGCGGTTTCGAATAAAATGCCAAGTCCGTAATGCTAGTGAGAGTAACAAACGCATCCTTTGGGAATTTTTACTTAATTTAATTTGGTAATCAGCTTCGAAATGAGAGTTAAATTCCCAAACGGTAACTAGCCACCAAATAAGACTTTTAGGTAGGTACCTATATTAGCAATTTCACAACACCGTAACGGGAAATTCCAATTAAATAGGTAAGTACTATACTCTTAAATGATTGATAACCACAGATTAGAAACAGGAATCAATGAAAATTAAATTAAGAATCATGTTTCGCATTTTGTGACATCCGAAACGCAGAATTTTCTCAAAAACGGCGAAGTTGTAACTAAACTTACGGCAAAGTCCTCCAATGTTCATCCTGCACCCGTCAACTCCGCGGTGCCCTGTAAGTTGGTAAGTAATACCGCGCATATATCATTACGCTCTCTTAATCTGAATTTATGTCCGCGTTGACGTTATTCTGGCAGTGTAAGTGCGCCATTACGGTTTTTTCTTGCTTAATGCACGCTATTTGGTGTTCCATTGCGGGCATTTGGCGCAAATTGGGCGCGTGCGATGCGGAGTTGGAGTTATTGTGTTCTAGCTTAAATGTGTCGGCTACGATGCGCCAGCACTTGGAAATATTACTTACCTACGGAAATTTTAACTTGTTGTTATATGTAGTGTTTGGGTAATTTATAGTCACGTAAAAGCACTTAATAAATATCAAGGACAATAAAATACATACGACTTCGTATACCTACTCGTATCGCGTCACTAATACAACAAATTTCAGCTTGTTTAGCGATTTTGACACTGTGAAAATAACTCATTTTCCGTTCAATCGTTCAATAGATAGCTGCAGGGCACGTGAACCTGAACACAGGTTTACCATAGAGATATTGATTGTGTGTTTGTACTACATCGACCTTGGTAAATATCCTCCGCAGCTTGACATCTCCTTTGTCCTTAAGCAGTATTCGAACCATGACCAGTTTGAAGACTTTGAAGCCGCACGCCACGTGGTGTTCCTGAATTACTCTTAGTTGTAATGAATATCGAATCCAACATACCATTGTCTACTGTCGCAATCTTGAAAATATTTAATGAATGTGTTAAGCCAGGTTTACACGGGCTTAGTTGCTAATACTTAGTAGGTATTTATCTGTTACATTGCATGTGTGTAAACATAGTAGTGGCGGTGCGTCTAAAGGTGCAAGTGATTAGAAAGTGTCAAATCTGCCGAAGTGTTTTGTTCACTTTGATTTCCCAGTTTTATATACAAAACACAGATAGTCAGATAAGGTACAGAAAAATAGAATGATTGCGTAGTGAGGGTTGTTTGTCATCCGCTTGAATATTCCAGTGGCGTGGCGTCTCGAGGTGTGACGGAGTGACCGCGCCGGCCGGCACCGGCACAGCGATGAGGGATGGGCGCGTTTTGCATATCATATCTACCGTATATGCGGTTAAATGTTGTTCCAAATTATTCTCTAGTGCAAATCAAGTTAGTGACGGTTTAATAAATAAATAAATTCATTTATTAAAGGACCAACTTGGATCTTTTTTGTTAGTATGTCACTAACATCTATATTTCTACTCCTATCGTTAGTCTATCACAATATAAATATAAATATAAATATACACATTCACAGCTAATAACGGAGTGACCGCGCCGCAGCATAGTAATGAAGAATGACGCACTTCGTATCTATGGAAAATGTGTCTGTGTAATCTTGTTCAAATAAGTACTGCTGACGAAAACTCGATAAGTATACATATTCACTGCATGAGAACTACAAACCTCCTAATAAATTATTTAATCGCAAGTTAAATTATTTTAAACGGTTTGGAATTATTGTCGTTTTCTTTAAAGGTTTTTCTTAGAAAAATACATTAAAAAAATATCCACAAAATATGAATCGCGCTAATACGAATGCTTATATTGATTGAATCCCTAGTGAACCAACCTGCGAGAACCTCGTTGTGTAAATTTAGCACGGAGCCGTCGACTGGCAAATTCATGTGAGCTTTAAAGTACAGTGACAAGAATGCTATGCGACTGAAGTTACACTTCCACTGGTAACTATGTTCCATATAAGTATGATATAAGTACTCGGTGAACGAATGAAGGCGCAAGTTTACATTCGAAATAGTTATACTTACCTAAGGCGACAGAATATTTCAGCCAATGCGAATATTTCTTCGTCCGCCATTTGTACATTTTCACTTGTTGTGCAATAAAGATTAAATAAAAAATAAAAAAAAATCTTGCAGTTTAGTTTATAATAAAATTTAGGAAAAAGATAAAGATAAAATAAATAAATATAAGGAAAATCTTACACAAATTAACCTAGTCCCACAGTAAGCTCAATAAGGGTTGTGTTGTGGGCACTAGGCCGATGACGATGTTAGATAGATACAGATGAATACATAGAAAACATCCATAAATCAGGAACAAATATCTGGGATAAACAAACAAATAAATGCCCTAACCAGGATTCGAACCCGGGACCTCCTGCTCCTCATAGGCAGGGAGATTAAAAGATACGGTTTATAGAAAATAAAAAATCGACAAATTGCTATTCCAAAGTACTTAACAATATTAGAGAAAGCTATCCCGGTATATCCGGTTCTAACCATACACCTCTACTCGAGAGTAGGTACATAGATCATTTTTACTAAGTGTTAAAACTATACTTATGTACTCATAAATACTCTTTCGGTACTCAGGACACATTTTTTTCGAAAACGTAGATTTCCGCTCTTGTCGGCCTTAATGAAGACATTTAGTCATTCAAACGAATTTAAAATTACAAAACCAACAGAGTAAATTCTAAAAGCACGAAATGAAGAGGATGAAGACATGAATAAAAGTGTAGTTGCACAGTGTCGGGGTCGGGGTCGGGGCAGCGAGTCAGCGAGTCAGCGACCCGCAGCCGCACCCGCTGACTATTAAGAGCCAGACAGCGAACACCCGACGTTTCATTATTCCATTTTATAATAAAAACCGGGTAACACAAGTGGAAACAGCCCGCGGGCTTGAGAGCTCTCGTACCAGGCTACCATACAAAGTTACATCCAGTATGTCGGCAGCAGTAGAACTAGCTAAGTAAGTGAGGTTTTTAAATGACCTGGATGTGTACGTCCGAACTGTCAAGAAAATAAGCATCGAGATCATTTTGATCACCTCGCTCGCCCGCTTAGATAATTCTCTGTTGTATGTAACAGTACTTCTGTGGAATACACAAGCTATAGGTTTTTTCGAACTAAGAATAATTTTAACATACCTTTAAATTTATTTAGATGCTGAGATTTAATATACTCTGGCAATTTATTATATACCTAGTCTAGATGCCATTCCAACTACGTTCTTATTAAACAGCGCCGTATCGGGTACGAAAGGATCTAATATTCTCCCACGTAAACGTACGCTTCTAAATCTTAGGAATAGATGGGAGTTACATTTTACAAAAACACACATTTCATATATATACAAACATGGAAGCGTCAGAATTTTAAGATTTTGAAAATGAAGCCTAAGTTAATTTTTAGATTATTTTCGTTAACCACTCTATAATTGTCTTTAATGTCCTATTGATATCCACTTCATATGAATCCAAGTAATTTCCAGAAAATATAATATCATCAGCAAAGAGTACCATCGGGTGGTCAATTGTATTTGGCATGTCATTTATATAAATTAGAAATAGCAAAGGCCCCAAGACGCTCCCCTGTGGAACGCCATAACGAACTTCTCTTGGATCCGATGAGTAAGTTAGTTCAATTTTTGACTTAGGGCATACTTTAGTAATTTGAGTTATTTGTATTCTACGGCTTAAATAAGATTTTATTAAATCACTAAAGGATAGGACTACGAGTAGAATAGATAAAAAATAGTGTATGGTGGTCACATAATAATTGACTTTATTTCTGTATTGCAGTGTAGAGGAAATGTGAAGATAGCCCAAGTTATTGCATTTTGATACCTACCTACATAATTATATATTGAGTCTACTTAAAGGGCTCATTATGACGTGAGATCGGTGTGACCGAATGGATGAATAAACATAGTTTGTTTGGCGCAAAGACTAAACAAAATGAAAAATAAATAAGTAACATTTTTTTCGGTCACCTAGAAGTCCTAAAGCATTAAATTTAAATTAAATCTTTGGTGCCGCCTGTAACAGGGCTGGTCCCAGGTGTAACAACAAGCGCTAGGGAGTTATTGTATGTCGCCATGGAAACCGAGAGGATCGCCATTGAAACGTGGACACCTATTGTATGGCAGCCCGGTTCTCGCCTCTGGCAATAACTCGGGCATTATTTGCATTCATTGTGGGATGCACTTCGTTGCTGCTATTAAGATTTATTTTCCTCATTACCGCTCGCTGTTTTATGTGACTTGTACTTAACAGAGTCTTACATTATTAGTGAAGTAAGTACATAAATATTCTTTAGATGTTGGACTAGTATTCATTTACTTCTCATATTTTATACATATAGTTAAGTCAGAGTTAACATTTACTACGTAAATATACAGAATAGTTACAGTCCGTGAGCTTTAAGAAGAACCTTCGGGAATCGGCGATGACACACGAAGGTAATATTGCTGTTCTGCTTTTTCATGTGTCACTGTTGATTGATACCCGACGTCTCTTTCTAAAACCCGAAGGTTCTTTTTACAGCTCACGGACTATATGTATTGTAAATAGTCAATTTCGTCGAGAAAAAAATATATATGGGTTTATATCGCTAAACGTAACTTAGACAGATATCATTAAATCATAATAATGGCATGCCCGTAAAAACGTTTAAATTATGTATAGTAAACATTTAGTGAGTTTCAATAGTCTCCCATCCCAGCATAGCCTAAAATAAAATACCTAGATATATACACGACTTTAAAACAACTGTTTCAGCGTCAAGGTTAAAAAACTAAATTTTGGCACCTTAATTTTGGTTAAGGTGCGACCAACGCTTCCCCCATTAAGGTCTCAAATGTAGATTTTTAATAACCATCCTGTAGCCTATCAATAGGTACCCATTAAAACATTTTATACACGACATTTTAGGGCATTTATGTAGACGATTCCCCGATTATTGGATTACTCGGGGTACTTCAATTGTCATTTCCCCAGTTCAAAATAATTAGTCAGCTCTGATTAATGCTGGGAGTGCCGCCACGCCACGCCACGCCACGCAAACTAACTAACTTTCTTGACAAACTACTAACTGGCTCACAAACAACAGACTTCCTAAACAAACTCGCTAATAAGATTCTAAATAACCTCGCAAAATACTGCTCGTCATCATTTCACGACATGCCCCACAAACTTTCAGTAGCAACGATCTATAAAACTTTACTTACCGACTCTACCTTATAACATTTAACAACTGTAATAAAATAAATGGATTAAAAACTATCTTTAATCACAAATTAATTTAAACATTATCACAATGAGTCCATTGTATATACATTAAGTACCCCAGCGCACTACCTTTTGTTACGTTTGCGACTTTGTGTCGACAAAATCTACGACGTAAACCGTAAAAATTTCCACGACACGATACCGTGTCGATGTACACGATGTGTCGCGACAAACGTCAACAACGCGTCTTATAATAGTTATAATTGTGTTTCGGCCCCGATACACCAACAGAGCGTGCAAAAGAAATACACTTCACGTAACCCACATATGACGTTGCTCCAAAACCATTACCGTGTCCCTACGGCAGTCGGGTACGAAAACTGCTTATCATCATTTTCGGTAATTTTTCCCACGGAAAACAAAATAAAAACACGAACATTTCATATCATGTAACCAGGGCGTCAGCACCGAGGAGAAGCCACAAGATTCGATACTCACGTGTTGCCGTCGGATGCTACGAGCCGAGTACTTTGTTTACTAGTATAACTTGACCTAAGAATACGTTAGGTTAGGATACAAGTGTGACGCAATTCCAAATAGGTACACTCAATTGAATATTTTTAATGGTTACATATTAGACAAAACCATTTGAGAAATAAGAAACTTATATTTAAAAATCAAAGTTCATCTTGTTGGGACGCTCAGAACGCTATAATTTAAAGTAGCATCACAGCTATTTTAGAGCGAAGAGTTGTTTTTATTTTACATTTTTGGCCATCTATACCTACATTGTTATGTTATGTAGAAAAACAAAAGTTGTGTTATCTGTTCCCGAAAGCTTCAAAAATTGAGGAACATTTTTCACTGGTTGTGCCCACCTGACATAGTTTTGGATCTAAGTTGGTACTTAAATGAACGAGCGAGCACAGTGAAGCGAAGTTCTTACAGACAACTTTGGACACAACATCTGAACTGTCAGTTGGCTACTGGGACGTCCGTGCATTACGCTGGCTCTTTGATTTTTAATGTTTGTTCCGCGATAACTATACTTATGTACGTTTTTTTGATCTTCATGTGTTTATACCAATTAAATATAATTAGAGAGTTCGTCAATCGAGTTGGATTGATCAGAGGGTTCTGGAATTAGAAGGCCTAAAAGAGTTTTGTTAAGGGGTCTTGTTATACTGGTCCACTCGCTCGTAAGTATCGCGAGTTCTAAGTTCAAGGCAGAACTAAGAAGTACCCTACCCCCTAACTCTGCGAGCATTCGAACGGCGCCCTGATATAAAACGCCATATTGGCGCGCCATAATTGCGCCGCGTCATCTGATTAAGTTGGTAAATCGAGTGGAAACGATTGATGGATGAGTGTGGCCGATCGCTCATTACGCTAGTTTGCCGAAACTTGATCGCCGCGCTCGGCTGTACAAAGTGTACGATATTAATTTTATTTCGCAGCTTGCCTTGGTAGAGTAGGGCAGGTTGTTTTACCGCTTGTTTGTTCTGGGCGCCTAGTAGCTCTGATTGACATAAAAACGGTTCCAGAATGTTTAAGTTAGGATTTAAGGAATTAATGTATCTGAAATTGGTGTAAGCTTTCAGAGCCTTCTTTTCAACCCAAGGTTTTCAAGAAGGAGGTTCTCAGTTTGGCTGTATGTTTTTTTATCGATTACTTAAGTAGACAGTTTAGTTTCTAGGGTTCCGTTTTTTATAATATACAGGAGGTCCCAAGAAGTAGTGATATACTGAAGCTGGGAGGTAGAGGACCTAGAGGGCTATCTGAATCACCCCTTGTTTTTTTTTCTTCATTATTTTTTTTATTCCATTCAAAGATCTAACGATAGTAAATGTTACCATACTGAATTGGCCTATCTATCAGCTTAGCACACAAAAAAAAACAAGCATCTACCGCAATAATTCACGTCACCAAAAAAATCTCATCGTACACGGCGATAGGTGAAAAATTGTAAAAAAAGTCATTACTCCGAAAATACGAAAAATCGCGGAACATACACGGGGGTGATTTAGATAGCCCTCGAGGTCCTCTACCTCCCAGCTTCAGTATATCACTACTTCTTGGGACAGCCTGTATAAATGAATTCGTAAATATTGTAATAGGACACCCAATTACAAGGAACACCTTGTAAGTTTGTATGTTTATAGTAAACGTTCAGCCAATATTTTAATTAAATACATAATTCCATAAATACAGAAGATGTTGTTTGTTTAGATACATTGATTAAAAAGCACATAGTATAGTGTATGTCTATAGTATAGTGTCTCATTTTGATCTCACAATAAAGAGTTAAAAACCTAAAAGCAGTATATTTCTAGAATCTCACCAGGTACGCTATTGTGAGCCACACTTTAAAATCGGTTTAAAGGATATCTGTATTTTGTATGAAGTACGCTGGGAGGATCCGCTGTTAACCCTATTGATGCGCGGCGCGTGCCGGATCCGTCGCCTGACGTATGGCTGGGGCTGGTGGGTATTTTTCAAGATATTTTAAAATTGGAGCAAGAATTGTCGGCCGTTACGCTGCGGGAAGCTTATCGGAAACGTACTCGTACGTACTGGACAATATAAGGTTAAATCAAAGCTATTTCATTAAAATCACTAGTCGAAATAAAGCCAAAGGATTGTCGATAGGAATACCGATGAACATTTATAGGCTTCTGTAATATAAATGAGTTTTCACTAATAGCAAAAGCCCGAGGAGCGGAAACGTGGTCTTGATTGACGTCACACATTTCCATAATAAGTACTATTATTTACTCACACGTATTGCCTGTGTGAAAGTGTTTAGAATTGAGAATTGCTTTAGTCATTATGTAATGAACCATGAACATGGCCGCGCGCGGGTGAGATGAGGAGTGAAATAAACTTCAACACAAATTTAACAACGGTATCTATTACTGTAGTAGTAGTGGAGATTCAGGGTAGGTATCATTATTATATTGTTACGAGCCGTAGGGTTCGTTGGATAGAAAATAGCCGTTAGGTAACGTTAAAGAAATTTATTGAACAAAAAGGAATCACTTAGGAACACTATTGACTTAAACAGTAAACACTAGAAAATCGACTAAACACTGAAATCACTTAGGAACACTATTGACTCAAACAATAAACACTATGTAATCGACTAAAACACTATTCGCTTTTAAACAACTTGGGTTCACTCTTTTAATCTCTCCGATGTTTATCGCTCTGTATCACAATGGAAACTGACTACGTCCGCTACCGGTCTCCTTTTATATACGTGCGATAGTTTTTCCAGAACATTCACAGTAGGTACCTATACGGTTGGTAAACAGCAGGTATCGAGATCATTCCGGGCCGCACTCGAACATGGTCCTCTCTGTCTAACGCGCGTATAGCGAATATCGATGCTTCTCACACATTTCTCGATTGTTCCAGAGACATGATCGATTAGTGTCGTCGCCTCCGCGCGTATAGGCCGTCCCTTTCACTCCCTTCTGGAATATTCCAGGAACACGTTCGAGTCTGTTCGGTTATAATCGTATCTCTCGCTTCCACGTACAGGCTATCCTGCTCGCACACCTTCTGGAATGTTCCGGAGACAAGAGGGGTGTAACTAGGCCTGAAACGGCCTGAAAATGGGTTTTCAGGAAGTAGTGCCATATGAGTGTTAGTGGCCTGAAACGGCCTGAAAGCATGTTTCAGGCGCCTGAAAACGATGGTAACCGCGAGCAATTTCCGAATCTCTGGTATGTGTTAGGGCTTCCTCTGAAACGGCCTGAAAACGTGTTTCAGCTGCCTGAAAACGGTGGTAACTGGAAGTAATCTCCGATTCTCTGATATGTGTTAGGCCTTCCCCTGGAACGGCCTGAAAATGGATTTCAGCCGCCTGAAAACGCCTGTAACCCGTTAAAAATTAAAAAAAACGTTCCTTTCATGTCGTCTTTACCCCGTCTCCGTAACACTGCCTCCTCCTTAGACATGCTCGTCCCGAGCATTATTAGATCCATTGTATCGTGCCAATCGATTCACATGCACAATCTTAGGCAGGTTCCTCGCACTTCCCATCTTCTTTATGCGATAAGTCACGTCATTAATTTTCGTAATTACTGTGTAGGGACCCTCCCAATCAGCTTGAAGTTTTGGGGATTTTCCTTTACGTCTTATCGGATTATGAAGCCAGACGAGTGAGCCTTCTTCAAAGTCCACGTGATGCATCTTCCTGTCATATCGTGTTTTCGTTTTGTCACTGATTTTACTTTCAGATGTTCTAACATGTTCGTGGATCTCATGTAATTTTTCCCGTAATTCCGCGGCATAATCTGTTATACTCACTGGTGGATCTGGGGGCCCACCAGTGATCATATCTGCTGGCAATCGAAGTTGCCTACCGTACATGGCCAGGGCAGGTGTTACATTCGAGCTCTCGTGTACCGCAGATCGATATGACAGTAGAAATAATGGGATATACTTGTCCCAGTCCTTTTGGTGACTATCCACTAACTTAGCTAGGTGTCTTTCCAAAGTTTGATTAAACCGTTCGACCATTCCATCTGACTGTGGGTGGTAAGGCGTAGTCCTCGTTTTATGAATTCCCATTATTCGGCACATTTCTTGAAAGAGTTGGGACTCGAAGTTTCTTCCTTGATCACTGTGTATCTCTAAGGGTACCCCAACTCTACAGAATACCTCGTTCACCAGTACTTCGGCAACTGTAATTGCCTCCTGATTAGGAATGGCGAATACTTCTGGCCACTTGGTGAAATAGTCCATTACCACCATTATGTACTTGTTTCCTCTTTCTGATAGCGGAAAAGGTCCAGCTACATCAACTGCAATCCTTTCCCATGGAGCACCGACGTTATATTGCTTCATTCCGGCTCTACTTCTGGTCTGCGGTCCTTTCACAGCTGCACACGCTGTGCATTTCCGGCACCAATCTTCTACATCCTCGCGGCAGTGTATCCAATAAAATCTTTCTTTGATTTTCATCAGGGTTCTTTTTACCCCCAGATGTCCACCTGATGAACCATCATGAAACATTTCCAATACATCACGGATCTTGGATCTTGGTACAACTAACTGTAAATGGGATTCGTCACCACGAGCATTTTCCCATTTCCGGCACAACACTTCGTTGTGCAGAACTAAACTGTCCCATTGAGCCCAATAACTCTTGGTTGTTGTGCTTGTGGAGGCGATATCACTCCACCGTGGCTTAGTACCCGACGATCTCATCCAATCAAGAATGGGCTTGATGTCGCTATCTTGTTGTTGTGCTTCTTGAATCGCTTTCCCACACCAATCTGGACTAATGGTGTCTGTCCGAAGTAACCTCACGTGAACGAGTTCTTTTTCTTCATGCCTCACGCAATATTTGCACTCATCATGACATGGCCTTCTGGATAAAGCATCTGCGTTTCCGTGGGATCTGCCTTTGCGATGTTCAATTGTAAAATCGTACTCTTGCAGTTGTTCAATCCATCGAGCCACTTGTCCTTCCGGGTTCTTGAATTGAAGTAGCCACTTCAGTGCAGCGTGATCAGTTCTAAGACGGAACTTACGTCCAAGCAGATACTTGCTAAAATGTTGTAACGTCTTTACAACAGCTAATAGCTCCCTCCGAGTGACACAGTAGTTCCGTTCCGGTTTTGACAATGACTTACTGAAGTAGGCTATTACTTCCTCACTTTCACCTTTAACCTGGGATAGTACTCCCCCAATGCCAGTTCCACTGGCATCTGTGTCCACTACGAATTCGCACTCTTGATCAGGGTAGCCTAGTATTGGAGTTTTACACAGACGGTTCTTCAGTTCTGCAAATGCAGCTTCACATTCTTCGTCCCACATAAATTGCCTCTTTTCTTCGGTAAGTCTGTGCAAGGGTTTTGCAATATCAGCGAAATTTTTCACAAATCTTCGATAATAGGAACACAGTCCTAAGAAAGCGCGTACTTGTGTTTTATCATTAGGTACTGGCCAATCTTGAACAGCAACAATCTTTTCAGGATCAGTTCGAACTCCATTTTCAGATATCAGGTGGCCCAAGTAACTAACTTCCTTTTTGAAGAACGAACACTTATTTGGGCTTAGTTTTAGATTAGCCATGCGTAACCTTGTAAGCACTCGTTGCAGGTTCCGGATATGATCATCAAAATCCCTCCCAATAATAATCACATCATCCAAGTATACTAGACAGGCTTCCCCAATTAGTCCAGACAGCACTCTTTCCATTAATCTTTCGAAGGTGGCAGGTGCGTTACAGAGCCCAAATGGCATAACTTTAAACTGCCAGAGTCCTTTGCCAGTAGAAAATGCCGTCTTCTCTTTGTGGCTAGCATCGATTTCCACCTGCCAATAACCACTTTTCAAATCTAACGTGGTAAACCATTTTGCTCCACTTAGTGTGTCCAAAGTGTCGTCGATTCTTGGCAGTGGGTAGCTATCCTTCTTTGTGACGTCATTTAAACGGCGATAGTCGACACAAAACCTCAGACTGCCATCCTTTTTCTTCACTAAAACTACTGGAGAACACCAAGGACTGGATGACGGCTCAATGACGTTGTTTCTTTCCATTTCCATGACCATCTTCTGTACTTCACTTTCGTACGCAACCGGAACCCGACGTGGTTGCAGACGTATCGGTATTTCTGTTCCGGTCTCAATTCTATGTTTAACTATGCCGGTCCTTCCTAGATCTCCATCGTTCATGGCAAAGATGTCCGAAAATTGCTGCATCAGTTTCCTTGCTTTTAACAGCTCTTCTGTTGACAAGGTCTCTTTGCAATTCTCGAGTACAGCCTTAGTTATACTACAAGGTTCAGAATTGCCCACATTTTTCACCACTTGTCGTTCGCCACTGTCATGTGCCTGTGAGCTTCCTGCAACGATTGCTCTGTGGAATTCGTAATCACTTTTGGGAAAACTACAATTTAGGAATACTTCCTCTATTCCACATTTGAAAATGCCGCTTTCCAAATCAATTTTGCAGTTATAGTTCTTCATAAAATCCAACCCGATAATGCAATCATCTACTATATCTGCAATTACCACTTTGTGCCAGTAGGTGTTTTTACCAATTCTGAAAGTAACGACACCTTCTCCTCGAACGGTTATGTGCTGGCCAGTAGCTGTTAGGAGCTGAATATTGCCATGTAAGGGTGGATGTCTCTCATAAAAACGCTTCAGAAGTTGGTACCTGATTACAGTACGCGAAGCTCCAGTGTCCAAGGTTAACTGACACTTGGTCCCATTGACTTCCCCGTCGATGACTAAGGTATTCCCGTCTTGAGTCTGAGTGATCATGACTTTTGGGGCCTTCCTCACATTACCAGCCAGCACCCGCCCCGTGGTCCTGGCACTTACTCGTTTCCCTGCCGCTTTTCTGCGGCAGCGTCCGTCATTACATCCGCTGCGCCCGGTTCACTGCTCCGAATCTGCGCATCACTCCTTGAGTTTCTTTTAGGACATGAAAATCGCATATGCCCTATTTCCCCACATGCATAGCAAGTGGGTCCGCTTCTGGGTTTTCCTTTATCCGTCACCGCTTGAACGCGATAGGACCGAGGATCTCTACGGACTGCCTCAACTTCCAACGCGTGAGCTAGAGCATCCTTTAGGGTCTTGTGGTGACCAAGGCTGACAGTTGCCTTTACCTCACGGTCTCGAATCCCATCTATAAATGCTTGCACTAACATGCTGTCAACTAGAGATGGTGAGGATAAATAAGCCTTTCTGACGAGTTTTTCTATTTCTAAACTCCACTGTTGCAGGCTCTCGCCACCCAGCTGCACTCGATCTTTCAACTGAGCTCTGTAAACGTGCTCCAGGTGTGAGTCACCATAACGCGACTCTAGGGCATTCTTGAGCCGTTCCAAAGTCACCTCTCCCGCCATGGTGTCTAAAACGGTCAAGGCTTGATCCCGCAGCCCTAACATAAGAGCAGTTACTGCCTGCTCATCGGTCCAACCGTTTGCTTTTGATACGGTCTCAAACTGAAGTTTATATGCCCCCCAGGAGGAAGTACCGTCGAATGGAGGCAACTTCAGTTTACCCGCTGGCGCACCAGATGTCACCACTCCATTCGTTTTCAAATATTTTATTTCTTTCTCTATTCCCAGTATTTGTTTTTCTTGCTTTAAAAATCTGTCATCTACTTCTATTTCCAACTTCTCTATTTTTTTTCTGAATTGTCCGCCTATCACTTTCAAGCTTTCCTCTTGGCGGCGAGCTTGTTCCTCCAACAGAGCACGCGTTTGCTCTTCTTGGCGGCGAGCCTGTTCTTCTTGACGGCGAGCCTGCTCCTCCTGACGGCGAGCTTGTTCCTCCAACAGAACAAGCAATTTATCCTCTTGGCGGCGAGCCTGTTCTTCTTGACGACGAGCCTGTTCTTCTTGACGGCGAGCTTGTTCCTCCAATATGCGTTGCATAGCCAGTAATAGACTGGAAGGCTCTTGATCTTCGTCGATGGTGCGGTTGGCGTCAAAACTTTGACGACGAGCGGCATCACGTGCTGCTTGTGCTCGCGTCTGGACTCCCGCTGTATCTCCTCCAGACTCCTCCTGTTCCTTTCTTGGTGTTAAAGGCATCTCTCTATCCCACTTCTGACACCAAAATGTTACGAGCCGTAGGGTTCGTTGGATAGAAAATAGCCGTTAGGTAACGTTAAAGAAATTTATTGAACAAAAAGGAATCACTTAGGAACACTATTGACTTAAACAGTAAACACTAGAAAATCGACTAAACACTGAAATCACTTAGGAACACTATTGACTCAAACAATAAACACTATGTAATCGACTAAAACACTATTCGCTTTTAAACAACTTGGGTTCACTCTTTTAATCTCTCCGATGTTTATCGCTCTGTATCACAATGGAAACTGACTACGTCCGCTACCGGTCTCCTTTTATATACGTGCGATAGTTTTTCCAGAACATTCACAGTAGGTACCTATACGGTTGGTAAACAGCAGGTATCGAGATCATTCCGGGCCGCACTCGAACATGGTCCTCTCTGTCTAACGCGCGTATAGCGAATATCGATGCTTCTCACACATTTCTCGATTGTTCCAGAGACATGATCGATTAGTGTCGTCGCCTCCGCGCGTATAGGCCGTCCCTTTCACTCCCTTCTGGAATATTCCAGGAACACGTTCGAGTCTGTTCGGTTATAATCGTATCTCTCGCTTCCACGTACAGGCTATCCTGCTCGCACACCTTCTGGAATGTTCCGGAGACAAGAGGGGTGTAACTAGGCCTGAAACGGCCTGAAAATGGGTTTTCAGGAAGTAGTGCCATATGAGTGTTAGTGGCCTGAAACGGCCTGAAAGCATGTTTCAGGCGCCTGAAAACGATGGTAACCGCGAGCAATTTCCGAATCTCTGGTATGTGTTAGGGCTTCCTCTGAAACGGCCTGAAAACGTGTTTCAGCTGCCTGAAAACGGTGGTAACTGGAAGTAATCTCCGATTCTCTGATATGTGTTAGGCCTTCCCCTGGAACGGCCTGAAAATGGATTTCAGCCGCCTGAAAACGCCTGTAACCCGTTAAAAATTAAAAAAAACGTTCCTTTCATGTCGTCTTTACCCCGTCTCCGTAACAATATTAATCAAATATTGCTGATAATCATGATCCTGTTCAGGATGATTGATACTGAATACTGTAAAATATCGACGTCATACTATTTTACAGTAGAAGCCCGTGCGGATTTTTTTGTAAACTGTATATGCTTAAAAATCACTTTCGCTCCACGTTTCGCAACTTTTTAATATGTAGTAAGGGAATAACCTCATTAAAAGGGTTAAAATATGGTGGTATAGAGCAGTAGGTAACATTAGATAACGCGTGTGTGGAGCAAGCCAAGCCCGACGTAGAACAGCACAGTTCTCGGAGAGAACACTGCGATTTAATGAATGTTCGTAGCAAGAGCGGCTGCGCCCGCGGCCCGCTGAAGAATCAGCTCCAATTACAGCGCTAGATCTAGCGCGGTACGAGTCACGAGATATATACATATACTGCAGTACATTTCAAAACGCACGGCGCAAGCCACGAGAAATATAGGTAGAGTTCAAGGAGCTTACACCAAAGATTGTTGCCCGTTAAAGGATGATCAGATATATAATAGCGAACACGCACGTTACTGTGTAGTATCGTGACACGGGTTACGAGCGGTAGGTATGCGTAGACGCTGTAGTAGTCATAGTCATAGTCATAGTCATAGTCATTTATTTATAATATTTTAAATATTACATGTCAAATTACATTATAATACATTGGTAGTTATTAATATTACATTATTTATATTTAATTACATTATTTAGATATTAAATTAACAACTGATTTCCTATTACATTTATGTTGTTGGTAGGTCATAAAATTCTGTGAGACTGTAAAAAGTGTGGTTTAATAGCCACCTTTTTAATTTATTTAGATATATGTGGGTGCTACTGACATTCTTTATCTCCGAAGGGAGTTTGTTGTAAACTTTGGGTCCAACACTTGACATTATTTTGGATGACTTGGCCAGTCTATCAAACCAAGTACGGACCAAGCGCGCGTTATTGTTTAAATTAAATTTGCAATTGCCTCAATTTTAGCGGTGCTTACTAGCAACGCAAAATATTGATCCTGTAAGTATGAGTATGGTTTAATTCAATTCAGCGTAAAAAAATACCTACATCGAAAATAATACTTCAATCGTTTAGTTTGGTGAATGTGTAAGATAAAGCAAACTTTCATTGATGTACATATTTTGTTACCAAAATGGCATATCTAGTGTTACTTTACCTGCATGTACATATGTATTAAGAGTTTAGCACATAAATAAGCAGCATAATAGCAACCTACACTTGCAGTGCTAATGCATTTCTGGCGTAATGTATAACAATAACTCAGCCCCATTACAGTCTCTTCAGAATTGGGTGTAATCCTTATCCGCTGGTTTTTCTGCCTTAAGGCAAGCCGGAGCCTAGCCCCATCTGCACTCTCTCAAGAGTTGGGGAAGTCGGACGTGCCACCCAGACCCAATACCGATACGTTTGCTACAACTTTGTGAATCACTAATTTCATTTCTATCTGTTCTCGAGGGAGATAATGGGCGGAAAAACTTTCTACAAGTTTCCGTGGAACGTGAACGCACAATGCGGAATGTTCAAAATCAGTTGAATCATAAGTTTTTGATACGTCGGTGTTGTTGCCATCTTCACGGACCTTCCTATAATCCTTGACGGATTAGGTAGGTACCAGATAGTTTGTACAAGCAGAATACACATTTCAACACACTTACGCTTTAGTAATATTGAAGATCACTTCGCCCTTTACCAGCTCATACACATGTCAAAGACAAAAATGTGCAACTGCCGTTATTAAAGTCATATTTTACTTTAAACGACGTTTATACTGCCTCGTTCACATATTGCATTTGGAAAGTGGGTGCACGGCCAACGAGTAGTAATTTAGAATAACAGGGTTTAGTTACCTAAATCAAAATAGTTTTAACAATTTTGATTCCCGAAACTTAACCCTATCGGAGCTGGCTGACGTGGCGCCCTCATTAAGGCCTCGTGTCACCGACAAATTGAATGCGATCAGCTTATTTGCCACATTTGGAATACGACTCAGCAATCATTGCTTCAGCAGACGTGCAAGTTTCACATCAAGTAGATAACAGTTAAAATACTTTCCTATCTCCAATAATGATAATATTGCGCACTACCTTTGTGCAGCAAAAGTTGCTAAGTGAAGTCTCTGAGCAGTAATGCATATAACACTACATGCGGAGTTATACTATAATTGCCATAACATTCGCCATCGCTTAAGATTCATTATAAGTCGTGTTAGTCTTTCAATAAATCTATCCATAGAATCTACCTATGTATGTTGTCATACTGTCCACGTAGTATGGAACTATGGAACGCGGCGGCGCGTGCGATTCTCAATACGCAGGATTGCGATGCATTAATGAGAACGCGCTCAGTGAAACGGTTTTCAGAAGTAGACATATAATCTCAAATAACACTCAGAGGTATTATTTCTTCTTTTTATCATTTCTAAATCACCAAAATATAAAAAAATGGTTCAAACACCTGTATAAGCGCGAATTTAATCTGTACAAAAATCGTGCTTTCCGCGATGATCTTCCCCATTCCACGAAAAAAATATTTACTAATCGGCTTAGCTAATCCTCGTGAAATCGGGAATATATACGAAAAAAAACAACGATTCTAGTGAATTGAGAACCTCAAAATTGATGCTGAAAAAAATAAAAACCGCAATCAATGGCGTGTTCTCCATCAGTGAATCAATTAGCGGCATGAGAAGCGCAGCTTTCTTCCAAAGCTTTTAGAAGGTGATCGCTTATGCGGCGGCACGCGGCCGGGCCGGCGTAATGAGTGCTCCCGACCATCGGGAGCTTTATCGAAACATTTACATTTTCAAGGAAATGTTGTTTGGCCCAAATACGCATAAAAAATAAATATTTCCATCATATAAATTCCATTAAAAATAGTTTGTATGGGATTTGGATGATTGGGTGTTTGAATTGACACATGTGGAATGGGGCGTATGATAGTTTAGTAGTAGATAGTACTTTTATAGAACGGAGGTGACAAACAAGCATACGTCCCGTCTAATAGTTAGCAGCTACCGTAGCCTATTATACAAATTTGCCAAACACAGAGTTGTCATATGCGCGTTGCCGATGTGTGAATAAGAAATATCGTCGACTGCGCAGTATGGGATGTGAGCATTAATGAAATACAATAGATTGTTACTCAACGTGTTTTAATGTTAGATATATACATATAAAAGAGCACAACCACTATAAGTATGGTTGACTGTGGTTTCGTGAAATTGTAAATACTTGGTTCGAATACTGAGTAGGTACCTACTTCATATTAACATCTTTGTTCGTTATCAGCCGCCGCATCTTATTATCCAATTAACAATTCTTACATATCAATTAACAAGACTCGTTCTCAGAGACACAGCAATCAGAATAATTTCCAGTCATATTGAAATTAAAATACTTTTCTGTGAAAATGTATGACATTATTTACTCTCCTGATTGCTTTAACCTTTTAATGTAGAAAGGTCTGAAGCGAAGTCAGTGCAAACATTGCTAACTGAGCATAGGAAGTTTGGTTTCATATATAATAGACTGGCCAGGGTCTGTTTTACTTCAAGCATAGATAGAGATAATCATACTGTTTCTTTCTTACGTTAGTACTGTCGCTACTGAAAAAGGGATGAGTATAAGCTTATTGCTTCCACTGCTACTGCACTTATTGGCCAGCCAGACTAAACTTAAGTATATGTAGGTACCCTGAGTATATGTAGCCTGAAGCGTGCAGTCCACATGGTCTATGACCGCACTTTATGGAAACAAGCTACAATGGTCGCGATCCTCAGCAGTGAGAGAACGAAAAAGTAGAAGATATGTATAAACAGGTATTATCTATTAGGTACTATATCTATTTAACTTTATTTACTGACTAATAATTAACGTAAAGCATGAGCTTGATAACCAATAAGATGATAAGAAAATAATATTTTGTAAAAGCCAAACGTCACTTTTGACGGGACCATGTTCAAATATCAAATTCAAATCAAAGCAATAACAATATTCTGCAAATAGGCCTTCTTCAATATTTAGTGAAACAAAAAAAAAAACGATGATTTTTGTCTATACCTTCTACTTAAATAACTGGACAATAAAATCAAACACCGATTTAGACAATCTTCATAAAGATCTTGGCTCGAGGCTGAGTAGTGGGGTGGCCAAGTTGAAGCGGAGAATTCTTCGTAGGACTGAAAAGGTTTATACCAACAAGTGGTATCGTTGGAATCAGCATAAGCTACTGATTATTAAACTATCTCTTGTCACTTCATAAAGTGGTGGAATGAGTTTTTATGACGTCACAAAGATGGCGCGCGACTTAGGGTTAGATTTTGTCGATTATTTCAAAAAATATTTAGTCCATTTAAGCAAACGAGGTGTCATATGATTGATATTTTCATGCTTAATAAAATATGTAAATCTACCTTCAACCAAAAAGTTAAATAAAAGCCAAATTTATTTTTATTTACATTTCTAACACGCATTGATTTACATTATTAATTATTTTATTTATTTATTTTATTTTAGATACATGGAAAACCAACAGCATAATACATTATTATAAACTAGAGTAGAATTATAAAGCCAATTACAGGTTTTCACTTATAAAACCAATCTAGCAGAAATAACAAATTTAGCCCTCTTAGACACACAAGTATCTGCAGCAAAACGTGTTAGCTAAGTTACCAAACATTAAATGCATATATGTTGTAACTTGTACCTTACATAATATGTGTAGCTATATAAGAAATTAAACCTAGCCTGAACCTGAACCTGCGCGAGAGAGAGTCAACCCATACAAAATCCAATTAATTTATTTTCAATTACAGATATGCTATCATTACATATATCAAAATCAATATTGACTAACATTTTATTTATACTCCTGCCTGCCCTGTCCAGAAAACTGTTTGAATATGTTATATTTTATTGCACAATAATAAAAAAATAAGTCCAAAAGGCGCACTTAATGCTTTAAGACATTCTGTTCCAGTCAACCATAGGGCAAACCAGAGATTTGCAATGGTGTGTGCAGTGAGATAAAAGGATTGTGTAATTATTAGTCTAAAAGATAAAAGATAAAAGATAAAAGATATTTATTCTTCAATTTAGGCACATTACAATGCACTTATGAACGTCAGAGAGAAAAGAAACTACCACCGGTTCTAACCCTACACCTCTGACCCGAGAAGCATTACTTATTACCGGCAAGAAACTCGGCGGGACTTATTTTTTCAAAACAGTACTACAAATACATTAAAGATACTATATACAATAATGCGTAGTTCTTCAAGAAGGCATATCAAAACAGCTTGAGAGACAGACATGTACCTGCCTATTGTGTAATTAAAATGAAAAATAAAAATAAAATCCAAATCTGACTGCTTCGCAATACGTTTGATATTCTTTCTTACTTGAGCTGTGTCCTCTAAATGTTAGATGATTTTATAGATTCTGGTTTGGGCCATGCATATATGTCTGTCATATAGTCCTCGACCCTGTAGTAACCCTTTGACATTAAAGTTTTTTTCAAGTATTTCTTAAGAGCGGGAAATGATAGATTCAAAACATCGACGGGTAACTTGTTATAAATATGAATACCCTGGCCAAAAAATGACTTATATGCTTTGCGGACACGACATCGTCTGGTAGCAAGCTTGTTTTTATTTCTAGTGTTATAGCTGTGGATGTCAGAATTCTTCTTGAATGTGTGTATATTCTTTACAACAAAAATAATATTATCATAGATATATTGGGACGCAAGAGTTAAAATATTGATTTTTTTAAATAATTCTCTAATTGATGTACCTGCCTTTAAGTTATACATAAAGCGAATGGCTCTTTTCTGTAAAACAAAAATAGTCTGTATGTCAGCTGCTTTGCCCCAAACCAGAATTCCATATGACATTACACTATGAAAATAACTATAATAAACTAAGCGAGCTGTCTCAATATTAGTCAGTTGTCTAATTTTTCTAACGGCATGAGCGGCTGAACTTAGTCTAAGAGCGAGTTTTTTTTATATGAGGACTCCATTGTAAATTTTTGTCCAACGTTGAACCAAGGAACACAGTTTTATCTACTATATCTAAACATTCACCATTTATAACTATATTAGTGTCCATTGGTGCCACGTTTGGCAAAACAAATCGAATACATTTAGTTTTCTTAGCATTAAGTAACAGATTGTTAGTAGTAAACCAGTTTAGTACGCCAGCTAGTGTATTGTTAATTACAGATAAATCATTGGATTGCCGTTCAACTTTGAAAATTAAAGATGTATCATCGGCAAACAAAATCATACCACAAAGGTTTTGTACTACACAAGGTAAATCATTTATATAAACCAAAAACAGGAATGGGCCCAGAATGGAACCCTGTGGCACTCCTAATTTTACTAAAGTCCCTTTAGACTGGGTTTTATTTACAACAACTGTTTGTGTTCTATTGCTAAGGTAAGAAGACATGAGACACAGGGCATTTTCTGAAAGACCATAGTGTTCTAATTTAAGAATGAGCGTTCTATGATCTACACAATCAAAAGCTTTTGAAAGGTCACAGAATATACCAATTGCATCATAACGTTTGTCTCGCCAAGCATTGAAAATATGTTTAATGAGTTCTGCAGCAGCGTCGGTTGTGGAACGTCCCTTTGTGAAACCAAACTGATTGCTTGTAAGCAGTCCATGTCTGTTGAAGTGCCCCAGTAGATCATTTAACATTATCTTTTCAAAGACTTTACTTAGTACAGGAAGTATCGATATCGGTCGGAAATTATTTAGATCACTAGAATCACCCGATTTAAATAGAGGTATGACTTTACTACATTTCATTAGATCTGGAAAAACACCTTGTGAAACTGAATTGTTATAAATGATGGCTAAGTAAGGCGCTATGTCGTCTATGATATTGCTGATGACTACAACTGATATTCCCCATAAGTCCTCAGTTTTCTTTAAATTGAGTGATTTGAATGACTTTACAATTTTTTCGGAATCCACTAGGTCAAATTCAAAGATCGTATTACACTTCTTAATATTAGCGCAAAGTAAGGAATGAGCTTGAGACGAAGATGATTGTAGGCATTTTGTGGTATTTAATGCTATGTTAGAAAAATAATCTTCGAATGCCGAGGCAACATCGTCATTTGACATGACCTGTTGTTCCTCCGAGACAATGTTGACTTGACAATCGCGTGATTTACATTTACCAGCTTCCTTATTAATAATATTCCACACTGTTTTCACCTTGTTGTCCGACATTTTTATTTTTGCACTAGTATAGTTCGCCTTAGCAGTTAAACACACCTTCTTGAAAATTTTTGAATAGTTTTTTACATAGTCCAGAAAATCTGAAGTTTTGTTCACTTCTCTCTCTCCATAAAGTTCATAAAGCCTCTTTCTACTTTTATGAATACCTACAGTAGCCCATTCACTAAACTTTGCTTTAGCTTTAGTTTTTGACCCACTAATAGTTCTCAGTTTGAAATGTTTATTAAATTGACAAAGAATCATACTAAACAAATCTTCATACAAATTATTTGACTCATAAAAATGTGAATAAGGCAGTGTGGAGAGATGATTTTGAATTTCTTTTTTGAATAATTCCAAACGATAACCAGTAATGGGTCTATATGTTATAGTTTGTGGATTTTCCTGAATTGGCTTTATAAAAGATGCCCTTTGACCGCTGTGATCAGAATTAAAACAGTTAAATATTTCCTTATCCAGACATTCACAGTTACAATAAATATTATCAAGGCATGTTGCACTAGTGACACCCACCCGGGTAGGTTCAAAGAACAAATTAAACATATTAAACGACTTAAATAAACATAGCAATTTAATAGAATTAATAGAAGATTCAAGCAAATTAACATTAAAATCTCCACAGACTATAACATGCTTTCGGCAGTTTCGGTTATTAGTCACTAATTTCAGCACATTTTCCATGGTATTTTCAAATGTGTTGAAATCAGCTGCGGCCGCTGTTGGTGGTCTATATACACAAATAACAATATAACTTTCTAATTCTACACAAGAAATTTCTACAATTCTCTCTATGGAATATTTTACAACATCCTTCCGTTCTTTACATCTCAGGCCATTTTTAACAATTATTATATAAGGGAACCACCATGAATGGCAGATTTTCTAGCATAGAAACTGATTAATTTAAAGTTAATAAAATCAAAAATTAAATGTTCTTCTTTTAGCCAATGTTCTGTAATACACATAATTTGTACATCATTATTATCTAAGAATAAACCTATCTCTAACTCTTTGCTGGAAAAACCCTGAATATTCTGATGCACAACATTCATATTCAGATGTTTTCCCGCTGTCCGACAATCTAGTTTAAATGTGAAAAAGTCATTGTGGCGCTGTTCGCTTGCCGAGATCTATTTATAACACTATTATTTCTATTTGGCTCAATATTAAAGGCCAACAAATCAATAAGAGTCGTAGTATATTTCTTCGGCAAAAATATCTTCCCGGGGATTACCCAAAAGCGCTCAATGAATTTATTTAAATCAAAGAAATGATACTTATTATTGAGAGATATGGAGTTGCACATTAATGAGTTGTAGCGTGATATTTTACTATTGTATTCATAAGGCATATTCTCTGAATATGGCAGTGCACATAAAATAATTTTGCCCACTCCAGATCTCTCAATATCATTTAAAGTTGACATCAGCTTATCTATGCTTTGCTTATCAACATTGAGACTATTTCCCATTAAAATTACCAATGTAGTGCTGTTATCATAACATCCCTTTGAAATAAGGTCACATAAATGGGACAAAGTTATGTTGTGGTAACAGTAATTTGACACTTGTTGTTGTAGTCTAGTCTCATATTTAAGTCCTAATTTCTAACTCTACATATTGTAAAGAAATATTTGAATATGTAGTATATGTGTATATGTAATAATCTTTACCTTTAGCCTTATCATTACACATTTTATCAATAAGTAGTGTATTTTACAGTGTGTTTTTAACATACTGTTTACGCTGTTGGGGCAGCTCTTGTAAAACAGTTATCATCGAGGCCGAAAGAGCACAGCGTGCTGTCCTTAAAACAATGTTAAAAAAACCCTTCCGGTATTCCAGACTTTTACTATATAAAAAGTCCGAGGTGTAGACGGTTCGTCAATTTACCTACTCAAAATTAATTGTTGTTGTGCTTATGCACAAGCAAATACTTGAAACGAAGAGTGTATCGAACACAGGTTTCGTCCGTGAATACTGCCCTTGCAAAACAATTTGAACCGTATATATCTAGTTTTGTTTATAATTCCGTGACTAGACACTTAGACATTAAAGATAAACCCGTTTTTAAAGCCAAACAAGTCATTACAAAAGCAAAAGCAATGGCTTGCCAGCTTCACCTATGAATATACTGAAGATATTATCCAAATCAGAAAAAGTTAGACCTTCGTTAGTCAAAATAAGCTTAGAGTTAATTTCATGCACTTTTACTTAAGTATAGTTATAATAAATTAGCTTAAGTAATATGTGTTGGTTGTAGACAACATCATACTTTAAAAAATAAATCTTTAATTTGTCAACCGGTTATAGCATATATTGTCATAACATGTGATTTTGGTCTCCGCGATATAGGCATGCCTAGTGCGAGTATCAAGGTTAACTTACTTATTTATTTAAATTTAAGGAGTTCCAACAACTAACATACAAACAGAGAAGTTCGGAGTGAACGAATTATTCTTTTGCATTATGTCAAGCACCCAAAGGTTGTATGGAATAGAATGATCTGGCGTTTCCACAGCTAAAAATATGTATATCGTCGGGAAAATTAGGTACATAATCCGATATCGTTAGATAGACTTTATTGCGTTTCTATTTAATTGTCCTGTGCAACTGCGAAATCATTTTATTTATTATAAAAATATAAACATCTAATATTGAAACGGCCACAATGAACTGTTGTTAGTAAACTCCAGTGGGGATTGAGTTCTAAGGACACCGGCTTAGTTTTCTTTAGATATCGATACTTTTTGCGGTCTAAGAACAGTAAGTATTGCCAGTCTTGTGTTTTTTCACATGTAATGTTTTTAATGGGATCTCATTCCTTTTTGTAAGTAAGGCTCCCTTTTCTCCTTCCACGTTCTTGCCGTGCACATTCCCATACCTATTCTCACCCATGAACCACCCTTTATTTTACTATCAACTACTACGGTCAAAAAAGATCAAAATGTTATCAACTGAAAATGTAACTTTGCAGTTCTTTATATGGGATTGCAATGTACTTGTAAAGTTTGTAAAACCAGGCAACCCGGCTGTCATTGCAGTATGTTAAGATTTTCAGAGGCTTTATTTTATAGCTCTAATACTAGATGTATTCAAAATTTGGAGCTTTTGTGGATTAGCTAGAGTTAGAATTCGTATGATCTCTCATATAATAGTCAGTCAGTAATAAAACTAAGGAACTTTGACTTGCAATAATTCTTAAATTATAAGTAAGTAAAAATTTAATGATTTTGAGAATATGTCTTCCTTGTGTTATGACTTCTTTTTCACTGAGAATACCAAAATTAGAGGGCGTCAAATGGCTTGAATGGCTACGGGAAAATAATAACACGGCCGTGAGAGAGACTAATAATTTCACAATCCTTTTATTTAGGCGCGTGGCAGACGCAACAGCACCCTGAATGCGTTATTATATTGGACTCGAAGGGCGCTTATTCGCAACGATCGATCAGCGCCCTTCGAGTCCAATATAATAACGCATTCAGGGTGCTGTTGCGTCTGCCACGCGCCTGCAGCGCTTCAGCCATGTTCGCGGACGCTCATGTAGACAGTTTCTATGCCATTGTGAGGAAGCGTGCCGCTGCGACGCGCCGCAGAGTGCTTGACAGTAGCAACAGTATCCTGAGGGTGATAGCGGGTAGGCTCGATAGTCGCTATATGCAGCACTGGTCAAACCTACACCGTTCCCTAGTGCCTTATGAATTATAGTTAAGTAATTAATGTATAGCTAACATAGTGTTAAGTATCTACTTGCTTGTTGACTAACCTATTTTATGGATTTTGGTCCGAAATAAACGTTTTTTATTTTTATTTTTTTATTTTTTTATCTCACTGCACACACTATAGAAAATTTCTGTTTTGCCCTATGGTTGACTAGAACAGAATGCCTTAAAGCATTAAGTGCGCCTTTTGGACTTATTTTTTATTATTGTGCAATAAAGTTTAACATAATTAATAATGTAAATTAATGCGTGTTAGAAATGTAAATAAAAATAAATTTGGCTTTTATTTAACTTTTTGGTTGAAGGAAAATTTACATATTTTATTAAGCATGAAAATATCAATCATATGACACCTTGTTTGCTTAAATCGACTAAATAGTTTTTGAAATAATCGACAAAATCTAACCCTAAGTCGCGCGCCATCTTTGTGACGTCATAAAAACTTATTCCACCACTTTATGACGTGACAAGAGATATTTTCATAATCAGTAGCTCATGCTGATTCCAACGATACCACTTATTGGTATAAACCTTTTGGGTCCTACGAACATCGAAAATAAGATAGCTCCTACGAATTGGCCTTTCCTCTAGAGAGATCGTCGGGCTTTGAGATCATTTGGACTAGACGTTTGAGGTTAGCGTGCCATTGGCGCTATCGCCCGAGAACCCGCCGTTGACGCCTCGGGCACGATAAAATGTCCGATGGTTCCGTATTTCAGCTGACTTCAAAAAGGAAAAGTATTTCGTCCGGTTACATCCTGCCGATTCCGATGGATGATATCGTCTGTCGTTTCGAACATGATACCCGACTATGGGTACTCACAGCAATAATAATCGTCCCTTGCTCAATAAAGCCGTATTTAAAAGTATGTATGTGACGAATGGAAAAAAAGAGGGGAGGCCTTTGCCCAGCAGTGGGACACAATAGGCTCATAATAATAATAATAAAATAAAGAAATAAATAATAAATAGATAAAATAATGTGACATGCTTTCATGGTCCTACAAATAAAATTGTGTCAATTATTTTTGCGAACTTTGTGTTATGATATGAGAAAGGGTGACCGTACTTAGGAATTGGTATTGAGTAAAGTATAGTGCTTGTTGTCTGTCATGTATGTACAATTTGGATGCCTGTATAATTTTATTATGTGTCTAAAGTACTTAATTTGTACTGGATTTTTAAATCTGTCGCAGCTCTTTTGATACAATAGAATTCCGATATACCTAGGAACTGTCGCTTTTTCATTAATGTCACTTCAGTTTGGACAATATCATACTCAGCATTTTTTGATTCATCAGTCAACGGACTCCCAAACCCCGCTAGTTAAGGGCCATAACGATTTTACCCCGTGATCTGGGCCGGTGATGACGAGCGCCACCTGGTGAGAGCCCTAATCGGTTCCCGGTCCGATCGGATTTAAATATTTTGCGGCCGGGAGTAATGCCGCGGAGGATGCAATTATTGTTTCATGGAGGATGACCAGGAGTTTGAGCGAATTAGGACATTTTCTTACTATAATAAGTCGACGTTTGGGTACTTATATCAAAAATAAAACAACTGCTGTGTGATAAAACATTAATATGTATAATATGTGTCAAAATTACACGAAATAAACGATTTTGATTTGATTATAAACTTGTATAGATGTCATATACAAAGGAAAAAGTGACCAACGCCTCCGGTGCCCAAGGCTGGATTCGAACCAGCGTCTTCTGCATTCGCGGCAGACGCGTTAACCAACTTCGCCACCTGGCCACGAAAGCACCGGTCGAATTTTCCCGTGTATATGCAATCTTTGTAAATGCTAAGGCGCATTTGGCCAATCATCTAAGGTACAACATTATGAGTCATAACCTCCATTCAGGAGCTCTTAGGAGTTCATAGAATGCAAGAGAGATGGCGCTGCCAGTCAATAGAACTGAAAGAACAAATCAAATTATTTTTAATGAATATTTTGATTTGTTTATTTTAAGTAAGTTTGTTTATTGTTTGTTTAGTTTTAGATTTTGATTTGATTTGATTTGATTTGGTTAAATACTTTCGCGTTTTGTACACCATATTAACTGATGTTAGCGGGATATAGCGGGTAATTTCACACGCTTTATTGAAAATTTACGACTATAACGATATAATACATAGGGCCTTTAACAAGATGGTACCTGCGTTTAAGCTCTGTGAACCTATAGGTACTAGACTAGCTATATGAAAAGTTTGACGAAATTGAGTCAGACGCAAACATAAAATTTGAGTATGACCCAATAAATAGTTGGGGACAATCTTTCCAAGAAAAATTAAGTTTGTGTTGCTAGGAAGTTAGATTATCCTCTGCTTGCGGATCGCATGGGCACTTCGACGTATGGCGGGTAGTTTTACATTTACACGCTTTATTGGAAATTTTCCGCGGTGCCTTAATTGTGCAGCCGGACGGCGCAGTATTAGCGTAGGCTAGCTGTAGCTCAACTAGCTTCATACATATCATAAGCGATTCAGAGTTCCGTGGTTTAAGAGCTAACAAATCTTCTGACAGCTATTTGGTAATTTGATGTCTCATCAAAAGGGGCTCGACGTTTGTTTTTTGGTATTGTTGTTTTCGTTGCGGTGCTATCATCAAAAAGATTCAAGGTTCATTTAAATCTATACAGAGCTTGTGTTTGCAGTTAGGGCCGGTACTGTCTGCAACCAGGCTGCAATTTGTATTTGAACTACCCGCCAGCTCATACTCACTAAGTGCATGACGACTGCATAACTTTTATACAACTTACTAGCGACCCGCCCCGGCTTTCGCACGGGTGCAATTATACATATAAACCTTCCTCTTGAATCACTCTATCTATTAAAGAAAACCGCATCAAAATCCGTTGCGTACTTTTAAAGATATAAGCATACATAGGGACAGACAGCAGGAAGCGACTTTGTTTTATACTATGTATTTTCAAACCGAGGGCACAACGACTTACCAAGCGCGCTATTTGTAGTAATAAGATTGCTCCTGGGTCGCTTCGCTACTCGCGATGTAACCTGGCGGTTTTGACAGTGAGGTGGCCCTCGCCTCGCTGTCAAAGTGTAAAGATGCAGGACAAAGCAGCAATCTCCACGCGGCCAGTTGGCTTACTGTTTGTAAGTTCTCTGCGACGATACGAACGACACGTTGAACTTAACCTTTACGATTTATGCCCCAATCTGAAGCGGCCCCAGAAAATTATTACTTCTCAAACTTCTATGACTTGGCTCATTATTTAATTACCTAGGGCAAGTTCTGAAGGGAGTTTGGATCGTATGTCAGTGCGTGTCTGTCTGTCTGCTGAATCTTCTGCACGTGTTTCCTAATTTTATTTAGGTGTTTTGGGTTCCGTAGACAACCTTATAATTTTAAATTCCTGAACTAAAGAGGGTAATTTGTAGAAAAAATGTACATTAACTTTTTTTTAATTTGATATATATTTTGAGTCTATCGCATGCATAATCATGAGCTCTATCGAGTCTGATAGAATAAAAAAAATGTCCCAAATGTCCCAAAATTTACATACAAAAACATTCGTTACGTTCATAAAAAAAGTGTTTTATGAACCATTTCATCAGACTCGATAGAGCTCATGATTATGCATGCGATAGACTCAAAATATATATCAAATAAAAAAAATGTAAAGGTACATTTTTTCTGCAAATTACCCAAGAATGAACTTTTAAGCTATAATTTTTGATTCACGATGTATTTATGTTCTGGCGCCAAAGCATGTTCTACTTAATTTCGTCAATTTACTCCTTTCATGCGCAAAAATATGGCGTCGGAAATAGGTACAGTCAGCATCAAAAATATGTATACATTTCGGCACTTATGTCTGTGGGATAAGACTTAAATTCGTATACATATTGATGCTGACTGTACCTCTCATCCGCTGGTTAACAATAACCTACAGCACCTAGCCGAGGCCGTGATGCGTAAACAATGAGGCCGAAAAAGAATGCTCCGCGACAAACAGGAAGCAACGTAATCAACCGTATCGGATCAAAACGAATTCGGTGCGAAAGGAGACAACCGTGATTTTGTCAGGTGAAAATAAGCTGTCAATTCGGAAACGTTGAGGCGTCAAATATATCTCCACAATATAGAACCTTACAGCATTGTAATAAGATGAGAATTGTGTACATGTTTGTGGAGGCGTGGGTAGCAGGTGCCCAGAGTGCAGGTAGTTAGTACCTCCTGCCGGTTCCGTTTATAATAAAACTTGTATTTTTCCTGCTCAGCGGCTCGGGCAGAACAATCGAGAAAGAAATATATTTTCGGGGTTCTGCAATGAAAATATTGAAGAACTTAAGTCTTTATTGTTTTACTTAAATATAAAATGATGAGCTTTGTTAAGATTTAGCGAGTTTGAGTAAGATATAATTTTGATGGCATAAAAAGATCATATTAAAACCAGGTTTGTGACAAATCTAGATTTTTTAAATAATTTTAGCAAAAAAGAACCTCCTATTATCTACACCTTTTCAAGAAGTGAATGTAAGAAATAAACCACTCAAATCATTACAGGTATGCCTATAATATATGATGAGTCCCTCGACTTCTCCAAGATCCTAAAATCAAATCCTCACCTGATGACAATCGGATCAACCTGTCAAGTATACTTATTTTAGTAATAAAACAATTTTCCAAATCAGTTCATACGTCTTCGGATAATCGGTAGATAAAACATAGGTACCTACATAAAAATAGCAATACCAAAGCTCCCGACGAATTGAGAACCTCCTCCTTCGAAATCTTTAGGTCAGTTAATAAGAATAATATCGTTGGTAGGTATTATCTACGGTACGAATATAATTGCCAAAGGAACTAAATTATTTTCATGCATACTTGTTTGTCCAAATCGATGTATGTGTGGACTTTACATACAGGTAGCTGAATCCACTAACATAAAATATGAGTCACTCTAAAAGTTCCGAAGCAGAACCCTCCGCGAGGCGTCATCATTCTTCTCCATTTTTTCTTGCAAACGCCTCTACAGAGGAAAATACTTCGCGGTTTTATTTTCCTTCAGTATTTCATTTGACATGTTTATGAATATTTTTCTGCTATGTCAATAAAGGTATGAGTTTTTACGACGAACACTGCACAGTGCGAACACAGCTTCAGCGTATGGAGAAATTATTTATAAAAAATGCGCTTAGCTTGCCTCTGGAAAAATGAATAAATAATGAATGCGTAAAGCGCGTGTCGGAGTGAAATCAGGGGAAATGTTGTCTTATGCTGTCTTTGTAATTTGTTAATAGTACCTAATTAATTGTTTCAGAACTTTAATAACGGCGAATAAATTTTTATAATAAATTTTAATAGTTTATTTTTAAATTAAATATTTAAGACAGATAAAACAAGAAAACATCGTAAACCATACTTAATCCCAAAAATGCGTAGTAGAAAATAGACTCCTGGATTGGAAAGTTATTCAGCAGTCGCTTTCGTAAAAAGTAGTGGCAGTTCTTGAATTTAGGTTGCCGAGTAGACTCTAGGCTCCATTGTTGAGCCGCGGTAGAAGGCCGGGGCTAACAGGAAGGTGATGAATTGATGATACTGATGATTTTATTCAAATAATTAAGAAGAGCGGCGGAAAAAAAAAATTATAGTGCTTAGGCAGGTAGTTAATGAAATTACTGTAGCAGAAATCGGACAACTTTACTGAATAATATTGCTTTATTTCTAAGTAAGAGGTAATTCAGCTTAACAAAAGTTGTTTTGCTACTTTTATCATTAGATTTTACAGTTTCTTGTTCCAAGTACTCTCTGGACGACTTTATGGAGCACTTACTTGCGTCTTACGACACCTGCGGGCGATGGCGATATTACCACGGTTACTTAAGGTGGGCGTCTTTTTAGACCAACCTATGTTCAACAATTTTCAATTCACGTTCGAAATTCTAATAGGCAATTCAGACACATAATTTTTATTTTTTAGGTTCATGAAAAAGAATTAATAGGCATTTAAAGTTATTTTTACGAAATTTTGTGTCATGGCTGTATACCAAGTGGGTTGAATCTGTCTCTTCGATGCCTGTCAAAACAATCACAATATGGCGGACAAATGTCCATAATTCCACTGTATTTAAGATTAATTTCTCTTTAAATTTTGTTTTTTCTTCACAAGTGTGATGAAAAACATTGTGCTGAAAAACATGGCGATGAAAAACATAGTGAGTAACTTGGAGAAAAATTTACCATCTTGACCAAACTGTTATTTTATCGCCCTTGATGAGACAGTTCAGCGCCTCTTGTCTCTAAATTAATATTTTTTTCACTTCTCATGCTCGTAAAGTTCGACTTTAAGTCGTGCGTAGACGACATAAAATCGCTCTTTGTGCTCTAGAGCATAAAGTAAAATTTTCTTCTAAAACTAAGACAATGAGGCTCAACTCAACAGCCAAGCACAGTCAAAATATATTACACAATTCAATTAAGCAGTAATATTGCGTAGATTACTGAAACTTGTTGTTTTAATTTATTCTTGCTATTATTATTTGAATTCCGTGTTTTCCATAATTAAGTTAATGCAATTAGATAGGATAGGATTAGGAGTTGATTATTGTTACAAAATGCCCTAAAATGTTTTATAACTTGGCAGAAAACAAGTATCTACGTATAAATTCACATCATGAAAATTAAAAAAAAAAACTTTAAAAAACTAATTGGTGGGAATTGGTTATTTTTCACGTTGTTTTACTTTACAGCGATTTTATTATTTAGGTTGAAGTGAAAATATTGTTTCCCAAAATTATTGAACGATTGAACATAAATAATGATGTCGAGTGACGTTGAAATTGCACTGTCGCCTAATACGTTAATCGTAATAATTAATATTGCCGCCGAAATCAATATTCTTTTATATGTGTAATGTAATTATTTATTTGCTCTCAACTTGAATTTTCCTCGCAATCGAAGTGAAAAGCAGAATGTATACCTCGGGCATAATTGACCATTTTTATCCTCAACTATATTGCTTCGGGTAAAAATGGATCGCTTTATGCCCTTGTTGTACAATCTACTATTTTTTATGTTTGACTGAATCTTAATGTCCTAATCATCGGACAAATAACTGACCATTGGAAACCATTGTTGACTTTAAATTACCCCTGTGTACCGTGTACCGTCCTTGTGTACAGTGTTCAGCAAATGGAAGCAAAACAGGGAGCTCGGTAAAATTGAGGGTAATTTGCAATTTGCCACGTGCTCAAAAACGAACCGCGACAAATTTCATTCTGACCAATCAGCCGCTTTCAACGCGGCGTAGAATATTTATAAATTTTGTAATACATGTAGCGAATGTTTTATATCAAATTTTTACAAAACATGCATTAGTAATAGAGCTAAATAAGTACACAGTTCACATATATGTATATGACAGTCTTGTAAAAAAACTAAATATTTTTTAAAAGAAATGTTCTTGCATACTATTAACTTTCCAATGTGTATTTTTAACTACCCGTGTTTTAAAAAAGAGAGAGATAAGTGGAATTGTCATTTCACTCGAGTCTTAAGCAACTCAACTGAAAATGTTAACTTCACAATAGACCACACCCATTTTAATTTAATAACTCTATACTTTATACTGATGGCTCAAAGCTTTGAAAAACAACGGCACATATTGAAAGGTATCTAGAAAAATAAAAATAAGTATTGGGTTGTTTCGGGTAAAACGTATCACCGTAAGCCTTATTGAGTTGTCCGCAACCTTTCTTTATGGGGTTAACCCCAGGCTTACTTCGAGATGGTTTTACTTACATACATCTATCCGAGACATCCGAGTATACGGACGGAATAAAGTCTATTATAGGACTAGGCTTTATCTTTAAATATTTATAATTAAGAACTCCTCTAAATACAGCTGCTATATTAAAAATATCTGTCTTAGTTATGTACCTAATTTTACAGATTTTAAAGGTTCAGCGACGGGCATAAAGTTGCAGGCTTCGTAACGCTGACCACCTACAATCAGACAGGCTATGTGCTTGTTTACCATTGTCTTGGTAAAGAAATTAATTTTACCTGATTTCAGATTTTTTCGGGTAAGTATACGAATAATGCATTTCACTACATTGTGACATGATGTAAAAGCGCTGATATTCTTTAACTTTATGTACCAGTGTACGGAAAAAGGGCCCACTTTGTCGATATAGAGTTACTAGTACTTTCTAAAACTACACAATATACACTACCTATTGGTAAAAGAAAAAAGTGCCCTTGTAAATCGACAAAGTGGTCCCTTGCACTAAACTCGCCCACTTATATATTTAATCTAGCAAATTTTTACACGTGATAACACCTTGTTACATATTTTAAATAGGTCGCTACACTCGCTACACTCACGATGGCATAATTTCTCAAGCGCTTGTAAATTCACCGAGACTTGAGGCTCGAGGGCCCCGAGGCCTATCTGCAGAACAAACGCACGAGCTCAAGTGGAAGCGTCATCGCCGCGCCGACTCGCCGCCTCGCCGACTCGCCGACACGCCGAGCCGTGGAACCACTTCACTTGCTTTATTTTCTTTCCGAAGAAAAAATCGTTCTTTCCTTTGAGTATGTTTGAAGCCGAAATATATCGCGTACGTGGTATTAGTTCCGAGAGGCTCGAGTCTTATTGGCACTCGTTGCGACGTGGATCACTCTCGAGAGTCTCGAGTTACGACGAAGGAAATGTCAGGGTTATATTGAATACTGATTGACAAATGTTGATTCTGTACAGTGTATCGATAAACATAAGATATATCTATTGTAAGTGAAAATCGGGCAAGTGCGTGTCGGACTACTACCTACCGCAAAAATTATAATCGCAAGATCGTATCTGCTTATATACGTAGTTTTATGGAGATAACTAAAAAACGCCTTAACCTATAATGTTCAAAATAATTTTCGTGGAAACAATGTGTATCTTCTTGACTTTTTTATCATTTTCGGACTTACAGTTCAAAAGTTACAGGAGAGGGGACACATTTTTTTTTGACTTTCGGAGTGATTAATTTCTGAAAACATTCACTTTATCAAAAATTGTTCAAAGAAACCTCGATGTTATTTTCAAAGACACATATAGGTATACACACACGTACACACACGTACATATCGAATGATGTGCAGCATGTCGATATTTGGTAATAAATTTAAATAAAAAACTTTTAAAAACAAGCTTTTATGTGAATGCTCTAAAAAGAGAAAATAAGCTTTTGAGTCAATCAAACTTTTTCTATAGGAATTTTGTACAATTTTATGACATAAAAGCTTGTCGTGAGACTTTCCCGTGTAAAAGAGATTGCACATTTATATCGAGGAAACCTTATGTAAATATTGAATATTATAACAAAATCATTGGTTTCATTCAGTCCGATGTTGAGTACTTATTCTTTGAGTACATTTAATTATTGTCATTAAAAATAATTTGATTTACAATTTTATAATCCACGCCGCAGGCTTCGTCAGACAGATACAACAGTAGGTCAACAGGCTTCGACACATACCAATATATTGTCATATAACTCGTTATTGACTTCAAAATTCACTTCGTGATTTGTTATTGCATTGCAAATTTGTGTCGCTTTCGTTTGACATATTAAAAAGATGCAACTAGCGTAACAAAAACAACTCATTAACTCAATGACAAATGACAAACCGCCAGGTAGCACTATCTTATATGTACTATATATACTACATCCAAAACACGTAAATAACACTTGACGTGAATTTGTTTTTTAAGAAATACATTGATAATTACAATTTTAATTCATGAATAATAGGCTGGGCACATTACATATTTTAATTAATTTTACACTACCGTCATAGGATTACTTGGCTACATGGTTTCACCTAAAATATGTGCAATCTCTTTTACACGGGAAAGTCTCGCGACAAGCTTTTATGTCATAAAATTGTACAAAATTCCTATAGAAAAAGTTTGATTAACTCAAAAGCTTATTTTCTCTTTTTAGAGCATTCACATAAAAGCTTGTTTTTAAAAGTTTTTTATTTAAATTTATTTTTATGTTTTTAGTTTTTAAGAGACATGTTCCGTAGCCTGTATATTTCGACTAACACATCGTTTCGCTGTGTTTCTTATTGCTTGTTAATTTTAGCTAATAGAAATGGTCATTGGGTGTGTTACCTGATATCAAAGTAGGCAATAGGCATCAAGGTAGGCATGCTGAGTTTTTTTTTATCATAATAGTGATGAAACACTTACGGGTATGCTATTTCTGACCGCTAAACCATATCAGGTAATTTAAAAATTCTTGAAAAACAAACATTTTTGTTATATTTCAAAAAGAACATTATGTTACGGAAAAATCCCTAATGACACATTAAAGTTGCAAAACAATAAGCCTAATTAAGTTAACATAGACCTCATAATTTTGAGAAACAGCTACTAAAAACCCAAACTGACAGTTGTGTCCGAGGTTGAATGATAGAACTTCGCGTCGCTGCACTCGCTCGTTCGATAATAGTTATGCACGTATAATTTTCTTTTGACAATCATATACTATTTATTTAGACGGTTCTATTCTAATCTAACAGAACTGGTGGTCCGCCTCGAATTAAGAACTTGCGATTATAATAAAACCCCTCAACAAGACTGTTTTAGGCCTTCTGATTCCAGAACCCCCTGGTCATTCCAGCTCATTGAAGTCTCTTATTATATACCACCGATACAACCTCAACAAATTTCATGAAGACAAGAAAAACGTTACTAAATATTCGCGAAACGAACATTCAAAATTATAAACCCATCGGATGTCACAGTAGGCCCAAACAGCATGAACCTATGTTGTCCTAAACTAGGGATCCAGTAGGTACCCCCAGGGTTAAGCATGAGCTATATTCTCTGATACCGGTCCCGACTACTCATCAGTACAAGTCAAATAAGCTCAAACAGCATGACTCTATGTTGCCCCAAACCCGAGATCCAGTAGGTGCCCCCAGGGTTCAGCATGAACTCCATCTTGTGATACCAGTCCCAACTGCTCATCAGTACAAGTCGAATGAGTCCAAACGGCATAAGTCTATGTTGCCCCAAACCTGAGATCCAGTAGGTGCCCCCAGGGTTCAGCATGAACTCCATCTTGTGATACCAGTCCCAACTGCTCATCAGTACAAGTCGAATGAGTCCAAACGGCATAAGTCTATGTTGCCCCAAACCTGAGATCCAGTAGGTGCCCCCAGGGTTCAGCATGAACTCCATCTTGTGATACCAGTCCCAACTCCTTGTCAGTAGGTACAAGTCGAATGAGCTCAAACAGCATGAGTCTATGCTGCCCCAAACCTGAGATCCAGTAGGTGCCCCCAGGGTTCAGCATGAAGTCCATCTTGTGATACCGGTCCCAACTCCTCGTCAGTAGGTACAAGTCGAATGAGCTCAAACAGCATGAGTCTATGTTGCCCCAAACCTGAGATCCAGTAGGTGCCCCCAGGGTTCAGCATGAACTCCATCTTGTGATACCGGTCCCAACTCCTCGTCAGTACAAGTCGAATGAGTCCAAACAGCATAAGTCTATGTTGCCCCAAACCTGAGATCCAGTAGGTGCCCCCAGGGTTCAGCATGAACTCCATCTTGTGATACCGGTCCCAACTCCTCGTCAGTACAAGTCGAATGAGTCCAAACAGCATAAGTCTATGTTGCCCCAAACCTGAGATCCAGTAGGTGCCCCCAGGGTTCAGCATGAACTCCATCTTGTGATACCAGTCCCAACTCCTCGTCAGTACAAGTCGAATGAGCTCAAACAGCATGAGTCTATGCTGCCCCGAACCTGAGATCCAGTAGGTGCACCCAGGGTTCAGCATGACCACCATCTTGTGATACCGGTCTAAACTCCTCGTCAGTACAAGTCGAATGAGCTCAAACAGCATGAGTCTAGTTATGTTGCCCCAAACCTGAGATCCAGTAGGTGCCCCCAGGGTTCAGCATGAAGTCCATCTTGTGATACCGGTCCCAACTCCTCGTCAGTACAAGTCGAATGAGCTCAAACAGCATGAGTCTATGTTGCCCCAAACCTGAGATCCAGTAGGTGCCCCCAGGGTTCAGCATGAGCTCCATCTTGCGATATCGGTCCCAACTCCTTACCAGTACAAGTCAAATGAGCCCAAACAGCGACTTATTAAGACGATTCTAATTCTAGTATCGGTTAGGAGAAATAGGTACCAAATCAGCTTCTGATGTTGTGGCTGACTGTACTTTTCTTTAGAAAATCAAGGAATACTCATCGAGGCGTTTCTAACAAACCTAAACTCAACCTGGTTGAGGTATTTTATGGCAGAGTTCTTATGGCCACCTCCTGTCTCCATCATCAGACCAGCTCGATGGTATCAAAATATTGTATTGTCATCCAAGTTACGCAGGTATGCAAAATTTTAGCTCAATCGGACATCAGGAACTGGTTCAAATCTGGCTCGCAAGATTCTACCTAAACATCTAACACACATACTGACAAACACTGTGAGTTAAATAAAAGCTTGTAACTTGTAAAAAAAGTTTTTTTGACAATTAGTTACATGTATGGAGTTCCCCTATTCAGCAATTTCACTACAAAACTAAATAGCGGCATATACACTTAATGTTAAAATTTGATAAAGATACATCTTATTGTTTCTGAGTAAAATGGCTGTGACATACGGACGGACGGACGAACGGTCAGACAGACGGACATGACTAAAATATAAGGGTTTTTTTTTGCCATTTTGGCTACGGAACCCTAATAAGAGTAACCCCGCAGTTACAACATTACATACACATTCGTATGAGTAGGGAAGCGAATCACTGCATTTTTCGAGTTGGATTTCGTCATTCGTGCGATTGGCTAGAGATCCACGACAGATCTGCCCAACCTTCTGGATCTTTCTGGATATACCTGGCGGGCAGATCCTTCAATGTATGATATTGTTCGGATCTTCCACCTTTTACATCCACCGGAAAAATCTGTGCGTATACATATAATATACGTATATACTAATGTGTGATTGATTGCATTATTCGCTTCTTTAATAATTTAATGTAATATGTAAGCACAATGTAACAATAGCAATAAGGATTTAATAAATAAATTATTATTCTCTTTATTCATTTTAAATCTTAGGCTAGGGTTTTTATAATATGAATATAAAAGTAATATAAAATACAACATACAAAATACAATATAAAATATAAACACATTATAAAAAACCTAACCTAGGTTCCCGCCGGCAACAGGGTAGGGCCCAGGCTGCCGGTGGTTAGGGCCGCAGTGAGAGGAACCGGCGGACTATCCGCGCCGTATCCATGACCACCACCTTCTGCATCTGACCCTTGATCCAGCCACCTAGCGAGAGTCTCTCGAGGTGTTGATCGAGACTCTTTGCTATGAGACCATTCGCTGAAACGATTATATGGACAATGATCGTCGAGTCAACGTCCCACATTGCGGTTATCTCGTGAGCCAAGTCTAGGTACTTGCTGGACTTGTCCTTCTCGGCCTTCACGAGATTCTCGTCATGGGGGATAGCGACGTCGACGAGCACGGCCCGGCGCTGCGACCGATCAATCAGCACGATGTCAGGCCTATTGGCTACAATAGTCCTGTCCGTGATGATTGATCGGTCCCAATAGAGCGTGACAGCAAATTATTATTATTATTATTTGTATGTCCTTTCCATATCTCGGGACCATGGGGTCCCGGACTTTTGGTAGGCCTGCGTGGGGCCGAAGCCAACAGCGCAGAGGCCCTTTAAGACAATTTAATCAAAGCAAGGAATACACAAGGCGGATACCATCCCCGAGCGCACAATATGATACATCCGGAGATGGTCCCCGCCAGGTGCAAAGACTATTGTAGTGCAGCACTTTTGTGCTGCGATGGGAACTAAGGTCAAAAGGCTATGGATTTGAAAGTTGGATGGACTGGATATCGGGCTATGGGAGGAGACTAGCGGACACCTGCCGTGACAATCAGTCTCAAAATTGTAAAAGGCAGGTGGTGACTCGCCAACTCATTGAGTGGGCCCCGCAATGGCCGCACGCACGGTGCGACAACGGCGCAACACTTGAGAGTGGCTGTGAGGTTGTCGAGAGGTGAGTCTGCGGTAGCCAGATCCCGGTGTTCCGTTCAGCAGGCCGCCGGCGTTATGACATTTTACACTTCCAACCTGGAGCATAGGTCCCGCTCTTGCGACTCCTCTCTGGCCGGCCAGTTAAGGCAAGCACAGAGACAAGGGCCAGATGGAAAGAGCTCTCTGGAATAGGGGTCCGCGTATTATTATTAATTTTAAACAAAAAGAGAACCGACTTTACTTAGGATCCGCTATTCCAAGAGGAAGTAGACGAGTTGCTATAAAAATAGTGAAATCACTATAGGTATAATAGTTGAAGAGTTCCCTCGATTTCTCCAGGATCCCATCATCAGACCCCGACTTGGTGCCAACGGGACAATCTAGGGGGTTATACCCGTTCGAATAAAAAAAAATGAAAATCGGTTTACGATTCACGGAGATATCGAGTAACATACAAACAAAAAAATAATGATGAAAAAAAATCTGTGGAATTGAGAACCTCCTCCTTTTTTGAAGTCGGTTAAAAATAATATGTATAAGTAAGTATACATAGGATACATTCGTAACCATACCTACCTAAGTATGATAGAAAAGGTAATTCTTGTAGGTACTCTCTTTTATTTAGTAGTTCGTTAGTGAAATTAAATAGGTTTACTTAATAAAATACCTTGAACTAAATGGGTTCAGCGAGTACCTAATGCCTCTACCAAAATGTAATAAAATATTACAGAAGAGTAAGTTTGTTATTTAATGATTGGACTTATTAGGCGATGTAATTCTAAAACAGATTATCAAAGAGCTGTGGAATATAAAATTTACATAAAGTTAGTATATAATTTCGCTTTGTAGTTTTACCATTAGTTATAATTTTATCTATTTTAGAAAAACAGAAGATATTATTTGATAAAAAATGTCTATAAGTAATAAATACGCTTCGTAATCTTAATGTACCTATATTAGTTATATTACTTACGCCGCAGTCTTCTATAAACCTATATCTGATGTCTTTTATCTTGGAGGGCACTACAAATAGGTTATTATTTTGGCATTTTCAATGATTTTATATTAGGTATATTCTAACTCGATGGGCATTTTAAATGAAAAAAAATCTGTGATAGTAGCAGAATTATCTACGCAAGCGAATTATTTACAATAGTAATGCAGACCTCCCAAATGTACTGAAACAATATTTGAGTATATTACGTACCTAGGGCGGCTAATAAAGAACGGCTAAGATCGCGGGCATTTGTGGCCCGAACCGAAGGTAAGGGCCATAAACAAGCGATCTGAGGCCTTCCTTATTACCGCCCGTGGTGCGTACACAATTTTACGTCTCCTGGGTGTGAAGCGAGATTTGCCGCTGCGCCCGTGGGCGGCAAATCTCACTTACCGCCCAGAGTGACGTAAAATATATTATTAAGCTCTGATATCACATTTCTCTAAAACCCTTAATTTGACGTTGGCATAAGCATCCCATGAGCAGCCTGAGAGTAATGTATAATAAATCATATTCCCGTTCGCGGCGAAATTCCCGCTAAGTCCCGGCGACACGTCTGATGCAGTCGGCGGGAACAAATGAGCACAAAGAGTAAGCCACCGCATGATAAACACGTTAGGTACCGGCCCAGAGACTGGTATATCATTCAAACTGATATTCCCTATTTAAGGGGCTACTTTGAAAAATCATCGGTTTTTTCAAACGCTCTAGTGACTAAACGGGAAAAGAGACTGAATTTATTTTCGAATATATATTACTAGACTATATACGCTTGTTTTTGGCACAAGCCGAAACACGATTGCTGAAAGTTGCCTCGATAGAAAAAAAAACCGAAGTTGGGTCCTTTTTCCCCTTATTTTTCTTAGCATACGTAAACCATAAGAGATTAAGCAATATAACTAAGTAAAAAATATGATATTCTGGTTTATCTAAAAAATCACAGAAGCAAAATTAGACAAAACTTTATAGATTCGCTTATTTATCGTAGTTTGGTCAAAAAGTCTGATCCTAAAGAGCGCTGCATCTCTTTCTTTCGTGCACGGGAGCCGTAAACGTGTCTCTAACGGATGGGCGTGGCTTGTCCGAATCGAAGAACGGCCTTAACACTCCCCGTTCAAACACTCTACTTATTATTTACATTGTGTATTTAAGCATTTATAATTAAACATGTAGTTTAACTTTGAGGTAATTCGATTAAAAAATTAAGGCAAAATACTCATCATTAATGGCAATTGCGTTGAAATAGTAGACAGAAAACATACATCATATTCATTTTAAGACAAAAATATGGAAAGTACGAGCTCAAATACCTAGTGAAACTCCATAGCCGCTGGACAGTCAGAATAACTTAGCTTTAGAAATATTTAACCAATTAGGGATTCAATTTTAGTGGGAAATGGGAAGAAGACTGTGTACCTGTGAAGACTCAGTGGCGGTGGGTCAATTTTTTTTAGGCAAGCCGGAGCATAATATGTGCATGTAATTAAAATTTCTTCATGAGCCTGGAAAACTGCTCAGATGCTTGGAAATTAGGCAAACCGATAGGAAACGTGCTCTATGGGCGCGTCGCCATTGGTACCTATCTGAATCATAAATTGCATGTAAAGACAAAGTGAGCTCCCCAGAGATCATCAGTTTTCATTATTATCGTCTCGTCTGTGAGGAGTATGTGAACGGGTCCCCACCCCGGGCCCCGGTAAGGTGATTTTGGCTGTATAATGGATTTATTAAGGCTGTTTAAGAGCGTCTTGTTTATAATGTTTATTGGAGAGGACGCTTTTGAGTGATGTTTTGAAGTCATAATGCGTCATGTGATCCGCTCTTGTTAAGCTTGACATTTAGATGCCTACACACCTATATCATATTATCATTTCATTGATCCCATTAAATGGTGAAATCTTATATACGCAGGTACCTACATGTATAGTCTGGAGTACCGATTCAGCAAAAGTAGCATCATGGCTCTGGCTCAGGGTTGAAGCTCTTCTGTACAATGATGGGAAATCAGATTCCCATTGAGAGTGTAGGTTCGGATCCTACCGGCTGCGCCATGACAAGTATTGGGAAGTGCCATGAACCACCTGTGCTTTAAAATTTTGTTGTTTGCCACTATAACTTACCCTGCATCTGGATTTACCTACACATATACTGACTCGGGACTATGGTGTTCCAGACGTTTGGAGGCGTAAGTGGAACTGAAGCCTACGCGCAGCGGACTTTTAGACAATTTCCTGAAATGTAAGTGGTGTCTGTACATTACACTCATGCAAGACCTTATTCTAAACAAAAGAAGAGGATATCAAGATCATTTAGAAACCTAACCTAACCTAATTAACCAAACATTTTTAAACTGACTTTACATTTTTATAAAAATAGTCGTTGATGTTACAGAAAAGATTGTGCCTCGTCAACTGAGCGCCTCCGAGCTAATTACCTCGTGTATAAATCATGCTCAGACGTCAGCGCCAATCGCTGTCAACACAGTACATATTCCCACAGCTAACCAACCCACCGAGCACAATCTTGCCAAAGACTCATCTTAAGCACGCTCGACACCATGAAAAACTCCCAACAAGTTCGGTGGAGAGATTTCTCAACCTCGGTGCAGAGATTTCTTGCACATCTTGTACCTATTTGATCCGCGCAGCAATGATTGTGAGCCTCGTAGTCTTCAAGTTAATTAGCTCAAATCATAACTGAGACGTCAGCGCTGATCAGCATATAGCTGTCAAAGAGCTCAGCAATTTCATATTAACCGATAGCTCTCTTGTTTTGATAAACTATACGAAGAAACGGGAACGGGAAAACCATCTCATTTGGAAGATCACAGTCACTTTCAGAAGGTTTTGTATTTTTTTCCTAATTCTGACCTAAGGTTCCCAGCCACGCCAGCAATCGAGAGACCTTACCTCCATACCTAGCTCACAGTGACGTGGCAGCTAGATAATGATCCCCATTAGCTTACCTAATGATGACGCACTATCCCATTACAAAACTCTATAATTAGTATGTACCTATAGGAAACGCATTAGTAGTCACGTAGGTACCTCGTTATTCTGGCTAAGCTCGACTCGTGCGCTCGCGCAGCCTCAACAACACTTGGACGGGAGCTATAAATAAGCGCTCTTAGGAGCGAGCATAATACACGCGCTTTGTTACGGCTTTACCGGCTCCTACTTGGAACGTTCAAGGAAATAATAGGCAGGTAATTTTGAAGGGTGTGTTTGGACTGCGGATCAAAGCTGTATCAACGAGTTTATATATTTTGCGAACTTCCGCCCGCGCCTCCGTCTGCATCTGCGTGGGAGTCGTTTAGAACTTTTATATGTATTCTCAGATATGTAGGCAGATAATTTATGTATGTAAATGTCCGTGATTTATCTTAATTTTATAAACCAGGTGCAACTGATTCAGCTCCGATTATTTATGAAGTAACATCATCATCATCCTGCCCTGGCCGATTTCGACCATGGCGACTGGTTTTCGCTGGCTAGTGAGAGCGACGGTCATGGGCTCTCAGGTGACTGACGTAGCCTATTTTAGCAGTAAAAGTACGAGAACATTTACTGCAGGTCAGCACCCCTCGGACACAATTATAGTTTATGGCCGCAGGTGGTCGGGCCTTCAACTCGTCGCGCTTCGCGTCGAGTTCTACTCGTCTCTGCTCTTCGAAGGCTTGCACTTGTGTCCTCACTGTATGCCTCCACTTTGGCCGGTCTTGCGCCAAAGTCTCCCAGAGCGATGGCTCAATGTCACATCTCCGCATGTGACGCTTCGCGCTTCAGCACATCTTTGTAGCGCAAAAGCAAATAATCTTAGAACGGAATTTCACAGAATAAGGAGTTTTTTCTTGTTCTCTTCATGACAAAAGAAACAGGTTTACAAAAAATAAGTCATCGTCATCCTAACGATCCCAGCTTTCTGCCACGGTTCGTTCCATCGAGCTTGTGGTTGCACCGCTGCACATTGCACAAGTAGGTTACATAACAAAATGACACAGAATGCACTTGCAAGTCCTCTCGTACCGTCGGCTATTATACGTGGACTCAAAGACAGACTAATATCGTGCATCCAATCAACTGCATTCAATCATAGAGTCCGATGCCTTCGCCTAACAACCTACTTAACCCTTCGCCTTCGTTTTAGAAGTGTGCAGTCGGCAACGGGTAGGGTAGGGAGTACTTGTCAGGAGCGGGTGGGATGGTCAACATGAGCTAGACACGATTTTATTGAAATCGAAAAGAGCGTGTATATAGCTACTTCTACTGCTGACTACAAGGTCAGCAGTAGAAGTAGCTATATACACGCTCTGGCAAAATCTTGGTTGATACGAAATAAAAAGTTACTTTCTCCTTTAAAGCTTAAAACAGGGACTGATATCGGTATAACTATAAGTCTAAGTAGCACCTTGTATTCCAAATATTTATTCGATATTCACAAATGTAATTTAGGTAGGTACTTATGAACAATAAATAATCCGATTATGTTGCATAGTTTATTAATGTTGTTTCCATATTGTTATGTATGTATCTGGCCTGAAACATCGAAAGCGTCATTTGAAATATTCAACTCCGCTAAATCGGAATAAGCAGTGATTCTATGCATGTTAAGTAATTTAAACTAAATTAAACTAATTATAAGTTTATTTTGGTTATATATATTGTATAGGTTTATTGTTTCTGTAATTTTATTGTGTACATTATTTAAATAATAGTACATTGTTGTAGAGGCTGGAAAGTAAGCTATAGGTGGATCGAGTTAGTTCGAGGGCCGACCCGCCAGGGGAGGCCCTCGAAGATACGAGTCCACCTATAGCGCTTTCAGCCGAGACATTACATAGTGCTTTTCACGACTACTGTGAGGAAATAAAATAAAAAATTAATTGGCATATACAAACACTTTAATAGATACTATTTATAGGTATATTGACGGTTCATATGCTTTTCACAAGCACGATAAAGTAAACGAGCATGTAACTTTCTGCAAATAAATGCTTCTTTTCGCCATCCTTCCATAATATGAATTGTTCGTCGGATATTATATTGAATACAAAATATCACTGTTCATGGGCCTTCTTATTTAGGACGCGATTTCACTGGTAACAAATTTCTACGCCTGTGCAGTTTCTTGAATTTCGGTGGGCGCCAGCGTATTAATAACATTTTCTACACTTATTGAACTCATTTTTACTGCATAAATACAACTTTCTTGTTTTTCAGTCAAACATTATCCAATTCAATATGTATTTTTCTCGCTCCACCTCTATTACTTATTTTTTCACTTTTAAGAAGCGTTTTACGATGTTTGCTTCAATCCGACTCAAACGGCTATTAGACATTGCAACCTGCAGGGCCCAATCTGTCAGGTTGGTAGGTGTAATTAAAGGTAGGGCCCGTAGGGAGCTGAAGGAGGGAGAGGGAGAGGCAGGGTACACAACAGATTGGGCCCTGCAAGTTGCCATGTCTAATAGCCGGTTCACTCCTTACCCACTTTTTGATAGAAAACCACAAACGGTTAAAAAAGTAAATACGCCTTAAGGGTGATCTGAATGATTTTGACGTTTCTTTTTTTTAAACAAGTAAATTGGTTCGATAAACAACCTTATTTTATTTTAGAATGAAAAAGTGGTGCCAAAAAAGACCTTTTTAATGTTTTAAATGATTCTCATTGGCGGGTCCAATGCAATGACATCTGGATTTTACTTTTCTACTATGACATTTCATTGCTGCAAAATAGCAATTCTTGTAGTAGTTGTTCAGATGCTACAGCAATTGCTTACTTTCCAGCATGGATTTTGATCTTCTTTTGCCACATTTCCGAGCAGGTGGCGTGAAAAGTAATTTTATATAGATAAGTAACGTTGTATTCGCGTGACAGCATCGGTCTTTGATTAATAAATTCCTTATAACATGTTCTGACCAGAAATCATTATAACTTGAAAATTACATTTAATCGTATATAACTAGACACATGTATAATTAACTCTGTTAAAATTGATACTTTTTTATACTTTATCTAAAATCTAAACTGTCCTCAGTTTTCTCAGTTTCGCTACGAAAATTATCCATATGTTTAATATGGCTGAAATTATCATAAGGAAAATGAGAAAATGAAAAAAACCTTCATCTTATTCTTATATTTTCTTAATAGAAAATTAAGGACAGATTATATAAAGGTACAAACAATTTGTAATTAACCCATGTACGAGTATGTATTTAATTACTAGTACGGTATCCGCGTAATTTCAGTTGAAAGCTCAATCGATGTCGATGGATCGACTGCGATATTTGCATTTTGAATCGCTAGCACCTACTTGCTAACATTGAGAGGCAACTATCAAAAGGCGAAGCAGGAATTATTCAAACTCCTACAGAGCACTTCAAAGGAACTTCGAAACTCCGGCCCATTATAATACCGATGAGGAAATTTCTTCTACACTTAACTTGTTAATAATTCCTGGAGAATGTTTTCAAACGGTGTTCCTTTACTTAAATAGTTTTCTGCCAACTTAGAAGGCGAGTACGGTGTCACTTGAGTGTGTGGGGTAAAGGACAAGACCAAACATACTTATCTGGGCAATTGTACTGTACATTGAATACTTATATGTAACATATTGTTAGATGAAAATATGCAGAGAAGCCACGCCCAACATTTTTTAACGATTTCAATTATTTTAAAAACAAAAACTGATCTTAGGCCACCTGACTTTTCTTTAAATTTTCATTGTAAATCCTAAACAAAAGTTTTGTGGTAAAGGTGCGCCTGTGCGAGCATAACACTGTCCCAGTGCATGAAATCTTTAAATTTAATTCATTCGCAATAGCAAATAGTTGACACCCAGTTGATTGACAGATAACGCCAAATAGTTATTTGGCGGTATCGCGTGTTAAACACGGGGACATTTACGGGTCAATTGTAAAGTTCTTGTACCTTTTGAAAGAAAGAAAATGATGAAAACTTAATCTCATCTTTTCTTGATTTTATCTCTCTAAAACGTGATTACTTGATTATAATGTTTCCAAAAAAGATCATAAATGTGACTCGCTGGATATATTATTTTGCGCCATACAGCCGTCATAGCCCGCAACTACGAAATGTGATTACGCGGAGCTCCGCTTTAAGAACGCGACGCACAACTCGTACCTGTAACTACAAGAGGAGAGCGGGAGCGCCGTCCGGTGCGCCCAAATAGAGAGACTGCTTATTTCCCTTCGAAAAATATTGAATTTGATAGAGAACCGTATTAAAATGGGGTGAGTAGGTTTCGCGGGGAGAGTTGGGTTATGAGCGGGGAGAGAAGGGATGAAAGGGGGGGGGGGGTGAGAGGGGATTTTAATGCTATTGCTACAAAAATAATGTATTCCAATTTAAAATGGAGCTATGATAATACTCATAATAAAAAAAATAGATCCAACAACCTTCGAAATTCACCTTTGTATGAGCACCCAGCTCACCCCAATTACGAGGGACTACGGGGTGAGGTGGGATCCTGTTTATCGTCAAAGTTATGAAATGGAACTACCCAAAATAAAATAGAAACTAAAATACAAACGTCCCGAACATTATACATTATATTGAGAACAGATTTATAGTAAGTCCAGATTTGAAAATTAGAATACTTACTTCAAAGTTCGTAACATCACGACAATTAAGTAAGAAAATAAAAGTTGTACTGGGTAATAAAAATGGCAGCTTCACTCATCAGTTCATCACGGAGGGCGAGATTTCCCAGGCGTCGTCCTTTCATTTTTCTAACAAGTGAGCGAAACAGGTTTTTCTTGCGTATAATTTGGGCCGAACAAAGATCACCTCCAATACATTTTGCATTATAGAGCTTAATTATACGAAGGCTCGTATATCTATACATATGTTACCTTGACAGCACTTTTTATTGTAAACTCCTAACTTGATTTTAAAAGTACATTATTAAATGTAATATCTAGATTGCATGCTTCTATACTTGATACTGAAAAAAAGGTTAACCGAACTACTTCGGCTATTTCAACACCTAAATTTGGTAAAGCATAAATCAAGTTTATTTTATTTGTTAATAACACATAGTTTACGTAAAAATAATAAAACATTTTGGTACCGAAGGCTTATGGCCTGAGTTTTGTAGTCAACATTTTTAGGTTACTGGCAGACGTAGTTTGGTTGCTTCTAACATTTTTTTTTCAGTGAGATATGACGGGAAGGGTGAGGTACAAAAGTCACAAACTTTTAACGACATAATTAGGCATACTTAGTGAATGAGATGCAGGATGTCCATTTGCGGAAAACTCACAGTATGACTAACTAACTGCGAACCATTTTTTTTATTACCAAACTCCCGTCCTTCTTTGCCCCTTTTACCGGCCAACATTTACCATCAGGAATTGAATTTAAGAATACATTTTATTTTGTGTCCCTTTCAAAGTTATAATTTACCTGTATGCCAAATTTCATCCAGATCTAGTCGGATTAAACATCTAATTACCTTAGCATCTACACATAACAACTTTGGCATTTATAATTTGTAATACAGGGTGTAACAAAAATACTGGTGATCCGTTTAAGGACATAATTGGTATAGTATTACGACTAAAAAAAAGTAAGAGAAAAAATTTTTGGCCGCGAAAAATATATTTTTTTCTATGGGACAGGTGGTCCCAGCCGGCCGACCCTCCATACTAAACCAAAACTTTTTTCGTGCGAAAATTTTTTTCTTTCTTTTTCGTAATTAGAATACGATACCAATTATGCCCTTTAAAGGATCACCAGCATTTTTGTTACACCTTGTATAAGTAGGATATTCCATCTATCGGAAGGTAATCTATCGGTTAAAACAATGCGCCAGAAGTATTAATCTCCAGTTTGGGGAGCATAAATGCCAGCAGCACTGCGCCGCGAAGCCTTCTACTATAAATGCAGACACGGCCATTTAACTTCCAACTCACTCCCCATTGTGCTCGTACTGTCGCCATCAGATATATCGGAGCGGCCAAGGTGGTCACAAATATTTGAACAACGCTTTTACTGTCAAGGCGATAAAGTGCATGTTCAGTTCTCTGGCCGCTCTGATATAATTGATGGCGACTGTACTTACGAGTATTGCTGAATAACTTCACAAGAGACATCTAGTTACTTGATGTGAAACAGTACCAATGTAAAAGTTCACATTAACTGCTGGTCATTATTTTCACAATATAATTGTACCTAGGTAGGTTGAATACGTATTGGCACCACTATCTACTACAATACGCATTTCACATAAAAAGTAGTATTTTACAGCAAAGGATGGGAATCTGTTTTCACGCAGAGGTGTGTATTGTGCTTTTCTCAAAATAAGCATCCTGCCACAAGAAAATATAATCGACATCACTGTCTTAAATGATAATTTGTAGGCCTGGGCCTGAAAAGTTGTATGAAATCCCATTACAGTCAGGATACTACTGAGTCCATTATATTTAAGGGACCTAGCCACAATATATCATTGAATGCTTAAGAAAAGTCATCTCTAGCATTGCCATTCTAAGTAAACGAATTATTTAAACGCGAAATCAAAACTCTATCTTCCATGTATGCATTTCGCTACACAATGATGTTCTCTGTTTCTTAAACGTTAATAACTCCTCTCAAAACATTGTCTCAGCGCCATTATTATATTAAAATACACACAGCCGCAATTTCATGAGACAAGATCCTATCTAGCTGTGGTACTCATATTAGATAAGTCCTTATCGAAGTGAGAATACGAAATGCAGCTCGCGATTCCCGGGTCTTGTATGTCGACTTAATTACCTACACAGCGAATAATAGTTGCTGAAAATCAAGTAAGAACTTAATATTTGTCGGTCAAGAATACGATAAACAATTGAATGTTTTCAAATCATTGATATGGCTGTAATGTAATACATTATGGGGTTACAGATAATACAACCTAACCTATATTTCGTTTTTTTTGAGATTAAAAATTCAGTAAACATAGAAACAGAAGTTGCCAACCTGTTCTAACCTGTTCTGTTTGAATGTTCAATTTAAACACACTGCAAGCACACCAACCAACGATTAGTTAACATGATGAAGAGTTCACATTTGTAAATAAATAATGACAATTTGCAGATTATAATCCATAACAGCAATAAAAACACAATTTCGTTTTGATTATCACGTTAGAGACACATGACAATTGAAAAACTGACAGTGACACACGTGACAGAAGGGGTGAGATAATAAATATTATTTAGGTATATATTTAACTATATAGGAACACAGGTACATATAAATGAAACGTCAGTGCTTTGGGGCGGTCATATACGAACTGGTTTAATGAGGAAGCTTTAAGTAGAATGAACCTATTTGTTTACATTATGGGTCATGACGTCACACAACCAAAAGGGCGGCTATCACGGCCTTCCTGCAAAATGCTTCGCTCTCGAAGCGTTATCTATCATGTTATAAATCAACAAACAGGACTCGACAAATAATCAAAAATCTCTCACATATTAATTCAAACCAGTCTAGATGAATATATATTTATTTAGCAAAAGTAAATTAAATAAAAACATTATAAACATATATACCCTAACAATCTAAACTACTTAAAACTAGAGATAAAAAATTTGGCCCAGATCACTGTCAACGGGCAGGGTGCCCAGAAGGCTGGCCGTATTGCCACGCTGAATTGCGATCGCTATTCGTTGCGCAAAATAGTAGCCAGCCCTCTGGTCACCAGAGGCCTCTATTAGGCGCGCCGACAGGTCTTTGTACAGTCGGCGCGCGCTTGGCCCCCACGGCCCCAAAGTTTCAACCCCGAACGCCGCAAATATGTAGCTACTTCCTAGAGCAACATACTTGCGGCGCTTGAGGTCTTCGGCCGAGGATGCCGCAGCGCCAGCATTATTTTTGGTGTCTGGAATATGGGACGGTGCCAAGGTATCAACGCAAGTAGCGTCCCAAACTAGCGGCCGTCCCATACTCCAAGGCACCAGTGTCATGCCGTCGGGCCTCTTGCCGTCGTCCCTGGCCAAACCGCTAGGCTCCAGGACTGCCGGCAGTTTGGCGCTGACAAGGGCCCTTCGGATGACGTCGTTAATGCTGGCATGGCGGGGGATCCTTCCAGCGCTTCGGACGCATGAAAGACCGTGGTGGCCAAGGTTGTTCACCATGACGCCACATTGACAGCGATGCGGGTGGTTCGTTGGTGCCCCTAAACGTAAGCAAGTTGCGAGGCGGAAGGTGGTATTGTCTAACAGTGTGCCAATATTGGGAGAGGGTAGTGCTGTCAGCCAGAGACCCGACTCCCACTCTGCGGTAGCAAGGAGACGAGCGCGGTCTGTCGAACTAGGTGACGTATCTAATAGATTTTTCCGTACTAGTCGACAGAGCGGCTCGTCCCATCGCCTCTGCGAGCAGGGATGGTCAGGTAGGTCGGTGTTCGGGCAGGTTATAGACCAAACGTTCCTGGCCTCGGAGCAGTGTGCAGCCTCCAGGGACCCAATGGAAGGGGCCAGTATTTTTCCTATAAGGCTTTGAGCACCATGCACCGAGGACAGGAACGCAGGTAGTGCCACACAGGTGATTTTGCGGATACCCAGGCCGCCGAACCTAATAGGTAGGCTAGCCTGGGTCCAAGTTCTGTCGTCAAATGAAATGTTAAAAATGGATGTCAATGTTTCTACTATTAATGTATCTAATTTTAAGGCCAAATCAGGGTATTTCCAAAGATGGGATGCGCGGAGAATGTATGTGAATTTTGGCACAAATAGGCAATGTTTTATAATTGAATAAGCGGAGTGAATGTTAATTTTTGCCAAACGATGTGATGTAACTTTGAAATTTTGAATTTTAGAGTCTACAAAGTTTTCAAATGATTGGTCCAAAATGGGACAGCCAAGGAGGTGAAGTGATTCTTTATTTATAATTTTGATACCAGGAGCCAAATTTTAGATACATATACTCCAGGTAAATCAAATTCAAATCTATATTTATATTGAATTTCATTGATCAGGTAAAATTTATAGCACATTATTTTTTTGAAGCTACCGCTCATTCGGAATGCTGATTCCCCCGAGAAGAACGAGCAAGAAACTCTTTAAGGGGTTGCTCTTTTCATCAATAATAATTTTTTTTGTAACTTAATACAAAACATATCAATTAACATTAATATAATCAACACAAACAACATGAGTATTCTTTATAACCAAATTTCGGAACACATTTTTTTTTAAACAGGTACTTTAGGTACTTTTCTCTTAATACAAATAATAAAGAAATTCTTATAAGTAATGGCCATTTTAAAACTATTCTTATTTTTAAAGCGCTTTGTTTCGAAGTACTTCCTTAATTTCACATGCAATTTAAACTTAGACTTTTCATTCACACATTACTCATTGGTAATATAATTGTCTTATATCATAGCTAACAACACAACTAAGTCATTTATTTTAATACTAGCGTATTTGGTGCAGCAAACTTAGTGTACCTGAAATCAAACAAATATTAATCCTCACTTTACAACATCATTTTATCAGTTGCCACTTTCGATCTCAAGAGGACTCGAACCTTTTTTTTTACTAGGTTAGGGCAACATCCCGCTAAGTATGTTTTTTTTTGTGAACAAGTCAACGAACCATACAAGTTTTTGTATCATCAGCTGTTATTTTGTTGTAGTTTTTCAGCGGTGAAGTGGCAACTTATTTTACTCTCGACTTAAGGTCTCAATTAGACTGAATTTAATTTTGAAATGTGGCGATATCAGCTCATTCACCAAAGTGAACAGCAACGCCCCGCCTGATCTAAACGATCAGAATACTTTCGCCTGATCTACAAGACCATAATACATCCGCCTGATCTATACGACCAGAATACATCCGCCTGATCTACCCGATCAGAATACTTCTGGCGATTCCAGCATACTTGTAAGAAAGTTGCAACGCCTACACAGTCACAGTGTTATTTGTGCGGTCTTTACGCCTTCAAGCTACAGTCACAGTACGCTATCAGGCCGCTCGCGCACTTTTTCTTTATAGTGCAGTCACAGCACCCCGGCTTAAAGCGTAGCATAGCGCACCGTTATTTTATTAGCACAGTCACAGTGCCCCTTTTTATAGTGCATTCACAGCACCACGGCTTAAAGCGTAACATAGCGCACCGTATTTTTTTTTATAGTGCATTCACAGCACCCCGGCTTAAAGCGTAACATAGCGCACCGTAATTTTCCGGCTTAAAGCGTAACATAGCGCACCGTAATTTTATTCATCATCGGCTATCATGGCCTATGCATTTGCTCCTGCTTCACGATTCCACAACCGTAAACGGTCTTTCGGTACAACTTGGATCGTTTTCTTTTGTACATTTCTGACTTTGTACCTATCTTTTGGTAAACATTTTTCAATCGAAAATGGTCCATTATAGCGTGGATCTAGCTTGCTCAGTCGAGTCCGTTGTTGCTGAACGTAAACAATATCACCTTCCTTTAACTTTAAATTGTTTCTTCGTGTTCTGTCAAATCTTAATTTTGTTTTAAGTGCATTGTTTCGAAGTCGCTCTTCAGCAGTATTTCGCAACTGTTGTAAGTCTATCGGTGAATCGATTTCGGGAAGGTCAATATTGATACGTTGTATCGCAGGCACTTCTGCCTTTATTCCTGTGAGTAATTCCATAGGTGTTGTAACCCATACTTTACAGTATGAGCTACAAAACAGCGAGCTGTTTACCTTAGACTTGCAGAGGGCGGATTTGCCTTAGGCAAGCCTGCCTCTCGCACTCACGGGACACGACAGCCACGCCAGACGTTCATACCAGCAACACCTTGTAGGAACACAGTTACTAAACCACATTTCGCGTAACCAGTTAATCGTAAGCATAAATGAAACCATTAGTTATCGGAACAACTCGCTTAGACCAAAACAGATAAACGTCAAACTGACAGCTGTATGACAAGACATTAAAGAGTCTCCACACGACCGATTCGTGTTGGACTTGTCAGTCGCGTTTCCACACTCCCAGACTTTGCCCGTCAAACCGAATAGGCTAGTACAGATAGTCCGATCAGACGCCGGCGGACGACGTAGGAATAGCAACACTGCACCGGGCATAGAGTCCTAGAATACGACGGATATGGTCATGGAACCTTCTGATTGGTCGAGAGGATAAATGCGGACCAATGAGAATCGAGGTAAGGGCTGGTGAGGTTGGTCAGCTCGCTTCCGGGGGAAGTGAAGGTCGAGGAGGCGAGTCTGCGACTCGGGGAGAGAGCTTTGGGTCCTTGAGCGCATCGGACGTATTGTGTCGCGTTGCGAGAGTTAAGCAGTAGCCTCGCCATGGCACGCGTTCTTCCCACTATGGGAGCGCGGTGTCGCCGTGTTTTAATTTAGTTGTAGCAAGTGACGAGGGAGTGTGATGTAGTGTAAGAAGAGTAATAATGTAGTGGTGTCGCGTGTGCGCGTAACTCAGCGTTGCGCCCAATCCTGGCAGCCGCCATTTTGTCTGCGGGCGTACGCCGTTCGCGGGGCGACGTTTGCCGCGGAGTCTCCGCGCCGGGGCCTCGACGACGGCCTTCCTCAGCGCTGCGACCGCTGCCCATGCCACTCCAGCCGCGCCCAACATCCACCCAGAGGGCGCGCCGCCCGCGCGTCGCCGTCATCATCCGACCACGAGGCGCCTAGACGGCCAGTCGCCGCTATCCCGCCGCGCAGCTGCCGATGTAGCCCCGCGGGTTTTGGAGGAAGCCCGCCCGCCGTGGCTCCGGGCCGCCGCCGTCGTTCCTGCCGCTGTCGACGCTGCACACGTGGTGCCGCACTCGCGCGTGAGTCAACTTTCGTTACTATCAGGCCTGATATTGCGCGTTTTTTAATTCCGTACGTTTTAAGAGGCGTTCGTAAACGCCCGGGGATCCCCTTTACTTGAGTCGCGACGGACATTTGTAGGTTAAGCCCAGTTAATGAACACCGGTACCGAGGCCGGCATGTCCGCGGCATAGCTCCAATATAGTTAAGTTCTCGAATTTATATCTTTTACTTCAGTTGAAAGCTTCCTGCCAGCCCTTTTCAGCATGAACGGCCCTTGAAACCAAAGCCTGCTGTTCTGCGCTGAGCGGTATTCCGGTGATTCAGATCTTCGTTATAGAAGTAAGTATTCGGTGTAAGTATAGCATAAAGCGCGTAAAGCTCCCCTGCGAGCTTCCCGCTTAATTCCATTACAGTGTACAACCACCTATACTCTTCTGAACAGTCGTATTAAGTGTCAACTGTATTTTCCAAATAACGCTCGACCATTCTGACCATCACTTAACTTCGCAAGTCACTTCAAGACTGTTTTTACTCATAGGCATATATCTTTTAGCCTGCCCACTCGCTCAACTATCTCCAGTTTCTATAAAACGTTCCATCCTTCTCAACATTTAGTCTTTTGTTTTCAATGTGTGAAATCGATTCCTTTACCCGTGATTATTATTTTTGTTATTCCAAATAAATTAAGCTTCGGTTTAGAGCTTCCACCAATTGCGAGCTTATCCGATTTTCTTCAATATTATACATAAATAGTACATATAAGCTTCCACCAATAATTTTATACAAGTATTTAAACTTCTCGTTCACTGTTCCAAAACTATTATATCGTTCTCATAGAATAATGTTTTGTCTACTCTGACTTGACATTACTCATATTCATCATCATCATTCATGATACGTTCTTCCGTTCTTCAATTTCAATTGAACCGATGACAACACAAACTATCTAGTTTTTCTTTCATTCCCAGCGACATAAAAATTCGTTTTATAGTGTACTCTTTCAGTACGTCAGGATTTTTTATATACAATCTTCTTATAAGATTTAAGATTCAACGCTAATTGATATTGTTTTTGTGCTGCTTTTAGTCATGTCATTTAATCAATAACTTGCACTTCTTTTGCGGTATACGATTTTGTAAAATTCCTGTATATAAGCCCATCATCTAGTCACCTTTGGCAGTAGGTCATGCTTTGTTTGACTAGCTTGTATTTCATCGCAATCTGTGAGTATTTTATTCCCAATGAATATACTCTATCATCTTAAAAGCATTATCAACAGCCAGAGTTTCTAATTCATAGATATAATATTTTGATTTTTCTCGTGAAGCCTTTTCACTGAACATTTTAATATGTAGCAAATCGCAAATCTTGTTCGTGTCTTTGAAATAAAGCACCAAATCCAAGGTTGCTTGCGTCAGAGTAAAGTTCTATTTCTTTGTCTGGATCAAAAACTACGAGCACGGCTTGATTTATCAATTGCTCGATCATGCACTGTCTGGCTTTCTTGCATTCTTCAGCTATTTAAAAATAGCCTTTTTACATAACAATGCTTATCTCGTTGCGAATCCTAGTATATACTTGCGGAAGAATTCTGCTTGTCCCACTAGCACTCTAACTTGATTCGCATTTGTTGGCGCTGGAACATTAAGTAACGCTAGTACTTTAGACTTTCCAGGTCGAATTCCTTGCTCAGAAAGTAGTCTGCCTAAGTACTCGATTTCTGTCCTGATTTCTTCAAGTTTAATGTAAATCTTGCTTTATCCAAGGCTTTTAAAACCAAGTCTTATCATTCTAAGCCCTCTTCTATGCTCGATGAAGATACTATTATGTCATCAATTAAGGCAAGTGCTAAGTATGTTATTTCTTTTAAGTTCAAATGCTTCATTTATAGCTCTCTGAAAAGTGCTAGGCCCGTTGAAAGCACCAAAAGAAAACCTTTTTATTTCTTGAACATTTGGATTCGTATAAACCATCTGGTACTCCACAAACGCAGTTTTTTTGTATTATTAATGACTCCTCCTTTATCGGTACATCATATTAACCACATCTAATGTCGTACAATCCGTACAAAGATGTTATGCCTTTCAAGTTCTATTTTCTCTTTAAATTTTTCATGTATAATCAGAGGTATTAGATGCTATCTCTCTTTTACTTCAATTCTGCTTAGAGTCCTACAATAAATCACTTAGTTTCTTTTCCTTCACTAAAATCACTGTCGACGCTTAGGTCGAGGTAGATTCTCATTTCTAGGACTGTAAAGTTCTTTGATAATAAATACATACTTTGAACTTTTAATCGATCCGACGACGAAATGTGATCTGAATGGTCAACAATCGGTTCTTGTGTCGTCGTTCTGTTATTCATGGCGGCAGTTTTTATTTCACCGATGTTATTGTTAGTCGCAATAAGACCCGAGTTTGTTCAAGAGTTCTCATACGAAGCTTTGACTGTGCTTTGTTCGGAGCTTGACTCACAGAGCTATGTTGTATCACGTCGTCAATATTATAAACAACCATGAATTCCAGATTATATTCGTCTTGTAATACAAACTTCATTGTAAGTTGTAATGAACATGATTAGGTTGAACTTATATGGCGTTTCTATTTACCACATTGCATCAAATCTTCTATGTACAAGTAAATAATCATTTTCCCATCTAAAGTGATTTTCTTAGAAGCAGTTAATAAATATATTTCTTGGCGTGTACTTTTGAAACACATTTATTGGATTTATCCATTATTTACTTTTCCATTTACTTCTACAGAAATTCTGTCTTTTTTATCTATTTTCAGGCAAACATTTCGTTGTAGTTGTGACAATTATCGTGACAAAATAAACATTTCTCTTCACTTCAAGTATATTGCTCTCAAATTTTTAATAAAAAATAGCACTTAGCTTTCAACGGCAGTCACGTTGTAAGTGTCCAATTCGGTAGCAGCGCAGCGGTGTCATCACACTATTTCCAAGGGTTGCCTTTTTTTTCGTCTTTTCTTTATCATCGGTCGATTACATCCGGCAACAAACTTCACAATTTCTGGATCATTAAAATTTGTTCTCAGCTGTTTGAAGATACTATGTATTTTATTGCAGCATACATAGACACAAGTAAAAATCGATCGCTTGACATTTTCGCTGCAATATTAAATCTCTATGCAAATCTGTCGTCTACATTTTAGAAAACTGTCAGCAAATCTTCTTTCATAACATGCCAATTCCGCACTGCCAGTGTCCACTCTTTACAAATATCTTTTGCTGGTCCAAGAACGTCACGCATCTTGCAATTGTTTCCAAATCATTCCATTTGTACTTTAAAGCTAGAGTGTCGACCTCAGTACACCACTTGACTGTTTCAATAGTTCCAAGAATGTAATCAAACATGGGCAAAGCTATAACTTTTATCACTAGTTTTCATCTTCACTGTCATTTGCCACGAAAGTCACATATTCCACATCGTAATCACTTTTGAGTCTTTTTGCCACGAAAGTCAAATATACTTTTATTTTTACACTTTTTCTTTTATTGTTAATTTTCACTGGGTGTGGGTGTTTATTCATTAAATAATTCGCGTATCCCACTTCTGATGACAGAAGGGATGAGATAATAAATATTATTTAGGTATATATTTAACTATATAGGAACACAGGTACATATAAATGAAACGTCAGTGCTTTGGGGCGGTCATATACGAACTGGTTTAATGAGGAAGCTTTAAGTAGAATGAACCTATTTGTTTACATTATGGGTCATGACGTCACACAACCAAAAGGGCGGCTATCACACGCATACGTTATAAATCGAAAACCATATGTTTCGAACCTCCTTTTCTCCAGGTTTTTTATTGTGCAACATTCACTAAAACATTAACAATGATAAGAATAAATTATTTCGTAATAATGACTACTATTACAATACTGTATATTTGTATAATAATTAATATTATTCAATTTAACAAATACCTACGCATGGCTTTATTATAAATACAAATATATTTAAATATTTTTTATTGGCCGCATTGGCACTTTGACACTTGTGACATGTATCATGCCGTATCGTGCCTGATAAAGAACCCTGTACATGCGCCTTTCAACTTTTTTCTAATCTACAAAAAAACGAGGTATATATAATATTCGTTGGCACTGTTGCACCCATTTCAGTCATGTCGTCGGTTGCAATTTGGCGATTAGTTTTCTGCTCATTCGATTTTAGTTACTAGCACCCCCTATAAAGCTATTTTAATAAGCATTAGGCTTCAACTGACAATATGACAATTTAATGTGTTACGAGTAGGTACTTATATCACAAGCATCATTTATATACTTAAGTTGATTTTTTTGGGAGATTATGCAAATTATTTTATAAATAGTAGATTGTTCAACAAGGGACTAAAACAAGCCATAATGACATGAGATGTTTAGCCACCCGAGCGTAGCGAGGGTGGATATAGTTTGAGGGTCATTATGGTTGTTTAGTCTCGCGTTAAACACTCTACTTTTCACTTTGAATGCGAGGAAAAAATACGACATTCTACACAAAATCTCAATATTTATAATGGCAAAAATTGAAATTATCAATAAAATTTGTTAGGCGGTTTACGTTTTTTTTTTAAATCGAGTTTGTTTAATATTTTCGCACAGTTGTCATTTTGAGGTTATATGCGTGGTCCAAAATTGTCTATGCACAATCACTAAAAAGGGCGGTAATCGTCCATTCATAAACACCGTGAGTGGCTGTTTAGGGGTTTCCAAAGTAAATAAAAAAAAATGTTTTAGTCCCTAGAGATTAATAAAGAGTTTTAGTCCCGATCTGCAGAGACTAAAGTAACATTTTAAGAGCATGAGAAGTGAAAAAACCAATTGTTCCATTGCTCGCATTATTGTGTCATATTCAGATATGACGCAATAATGAGCCATGTCAGCGTGGCCAGCTCTTAGTCCATCTAGCTTTTAAGTTATTTGCTCGAAATAAATAATATTTACAAGACAATATCAATATTTACAACGAAAGTAAGAATTTCTTGCTGAAGAGAGAAAACTGAATTCCAACGATGATATAACGAAGTAATAACTTCACTATGTAATTTTCTTAAAAGATAATTTCTTTAATATCCGAGACTATTAAGGTTTGTTTGTTTTACCGAATTATTCTGCATTTTTGTCTTGATCGTAATAGCAAAATAAACAGTTTAGTGCAAAGGTCGATAAAGGTGAAGGTGAAGTTCGCTCGCACATTAAATGAAGCATAAAAAGCTAATGGAGCAAATCGCCTTCGATTGAGTTCTACGTTAATGAGAAAAATAGCACGAGATCCCAACACACATTTAGGTACTCACGTTATTTATAAATTATTTATAAAATTGTCAAGGTATAAATAATGTATATGATGTCATAATTATGTCCATAATCATTCAAATAGAAGGGCGTTTCTAACTTTTTAAAAAACTTGTAGAGCGTATAGTAGCGTGACCAAAGAGAGATTTCTCTGCGACCGAAGTCCTCATCATCATATACTCCGCGTTTCATTCCAAATATATTAGGGCAGGACGAGAGCACTAAAAACTGAAGAGAATAACTGTGGCCCTAGTGAAAAAGGGTACAAGTCAAAATGGCTCAGCGAATAAGGGCCCAAGTCCTGTAAAATGTACGGCACGTGTACCCTTATTCAATATAATGAGAATGTAAAAATATTTATCCGAGAACTGCAATAGCAATGTTATGCTCGCGTTATATTGACTTAGGTACGGCGCTTAAGTAGCTATGGCATCTGCATTTCACGCGTATTCGTGGTGTTCTATTAACTATTAGTAAGTTATTTGTAATGTGGAGGAGGAGGAGATAAAAGCTCTTCTGAGTCAAGGGTGATATCCGATGGCCTATAGCAGGCAGACATATTGCGATGATAATTTATCACTGATAAATCAATGTTTTGCTTTTGACATCTAAATATATAAAAGAAGAAACTGACTGACTGACTGACTGACTGACTGACATATCAACGCACAGCCTAAACCGCTGGGTCTAGAGTTTCCAAATTTGGCATGTAGGTCCCTTATAAGGTCTAGGGGTGCACTAAGACAGGATTTTTTAAAATTCACCCCGTCAGGGGGTGAAATGGGGGTCCAAAGTTTGTATGGGGAAACAAGATTTGTTAGACTATTTTATTTGAAACTTCACCGGAGTATTCCTGACAATAAATGAGTAAACACGTGTTTCAGCTTTTTTGAAAATTTAACTCCTTAAAGGGGGAAATGGGGGCGAAAAAGTCTGAAAATCAATATGGGTATCGTTCCTATGGTTTATCGGGTCGCTGATTACGAAAACAACAACCATATTATCATACAACGTGGCAGGTGTAAAATATCATCCCCCAGGGGGTGAAATGGGGGTCCAAAGTTTGTATAGGGAAACAAGATTAGTTAGACTATTTTATTTGGAACTTCACCGGAGTATTTCTAACAATAAATGAGTAAACACGTGTTTCAGCTTTTTTGAAACTTCAACTCCTTAAAGGGGGAAATGGGGGTGAAAAAGTCTGAAAATCAATATGGGTATCGTTCCTATGGTTTATCGGGTCGCTGATTACGAAAACAACAACCATATTATCATACAACGTGGCAGGTGTAAAATATCATCCCCCAGGGGGTGAAATGGGGGTCCAAAGTTTGTATAGGGAAGCAAGATTAGTTAGACTGTTTTATTTGAAACTTCACAGGAGTATTCCTAACAATAAATATGTAAACACGTGTTTCAGGTTTTTTGAAAATTCAACCCCATAAAGGGGGAAATGGGGGTGACAAAGTCTGAAAATCAACATGGGTATCTTTTCTTTGGTTTATCGGGTCGCTGATTACGAAAACACCAATGATTTTATGATACAACGTGGCGGGCGTGAAATATCATCCCCCTGTTGGGGTGCGATAGGGTTGAAATTACTAAATATCAATATGGGAGTCGATTTATGGTATTTTGGGACGTTAATTAAGTATGAGAATGGCATCAATTTCGAAATTTTTGTTCAAGAAATAATTTTACCTCCGTGAAAGGACATAGGGTAGTTTCTATACCGAAAATCAGTCCTTAAGGGGATGAAAAGGGGATTGGAAGGCTGTATAGAGAATTTTTTACCGTTGAACCGATTTAAATGAAACTTGATATAATAGATAGTTTGAATCCCGGGAAATGACTAAGGGTTGTTTTCGTTCCGAAAATCATCCCTTGAAGGAAAAAGGGATTGGAATTTTGATCAGGAAATTTTTAACACCTGGACCGATTTAGATGAAACTTAATGCTAATTAGCATACAGATAGTTTGAGTCCCGAGAAGGAACATAAAATGGTTTTTACCTCGAAAATCAGCCCTAAAGGTTAAGGGTAAAACGGGGGTTGCAAGTTTGCATGGGGAATTTTTAAACGTGAACGATTTAGATGAAACTTTGTATAGAGATAATTTAAGTCCCGAGAACGGACATATAAATAGTTTTTATTTCGAAAATTAACCCTAAGGTTAAGGGGATGAAATGGCGTTGGAGGTTTGAATGGGGAATTTTTAACAGCTAAACCGATTTTGATAAAACTTGGTATAGAGAGTCCCGGGAAGCGAAAAGGATGTTTTTAGGGTTTCGTACCAAAATGGTAGAAAAGGAACCCTTATGGTGCGACTTTGTTTGTAAGTCAGTGACCCAAAGGCAGGCATGTAACGCTAATTTATGAATTTTAAACATTAAGGGGGGGGGGGGGGGATTTGTTGGTAGGTAAATGAGAAATCAAAAAACAAATAACTTTATTGTGTGGCGTATCAAATAAAAGGGCTTAATGTGAGGATCTCTAATTAGTATAATTTTAACATACATAACTTTGATGTTATTGCAAAAAAGGTGTAAATTAATCAATATCGGAAACTGTTCGACAGAAAAATTTGCAAAAATTACAGATATAATAGTTATTTACGTATAAATTACAGGAAAACTAATAAGAGTGCAGTCAAGCACCAGTCCGACTTAAGACCAAAAAAAGATAGGGGTACGTGTCCGATTCGCACTCAGCTGCCCTATTAATTCTCATGAAATCATGCTGAAAGCGTCTTTTTTCAAAAATGTAATAAAAAAGTTGTTCGTACGAAACTTTTGAGGCGCAAGTAAGACCCGTACTTGCGTGTTTTTTTTTAATTTCCTAAAATCGTTAATGGGGGTTAAAAGTTTGTATGGGGCATTTTTAAATGTTGAACCGATTTAGATGAAACTTGGTATGGAGGGTCCCGGGAAGGGGCAAAATTGTATTTATCCCGAAAAACAAAGCTTACGGGGGTGCATAGCAAAGGGGTTGGAAGTTTTATAGAGATTATTTTCAGTTGAACCGATTTAGATGAAACTTGGTATAGAGATAGTTTGAGTCTCGGAAAACGACATAGGCTAGTTTTATCCCGAAAATCAACCCTTTAAGAGGTGAAAAGGGGGTTGAAAGTTTATATGGGGAATTGATAACCGCTGAACCTATTTAGATGATTTGGTATAGAGATAGTTGGAGTTCTGGGGATGGATACATAATAGTTATCCCAGAAGTCATTCCCTAAGAGGGTAAAAAGAGGGGTCAATTACTAATTGTACGCAAAGGAAGTCGCGGGGAAAAACTTTTATTCAAGAGTAGAAATCTGCATTAATCATAATGTACGCGGGCGAAGCCGCGGGCAACTGCTAGTTTAGGATATAAATAGGTAGTTCAACCCGTCTCATAGAGATATTCAATCTCATTCAATATAGAAGAATAGATTGAGGTCATAAAAGCCAGTAGAAATGTGTATTAATCTGTGTATGTGTATAAGAGTCTGGATCTCGGACTACACCAATGTGCACGCAACATTAACAAGGCTCTCAGACTAACAACTTTAATAACACGTGGTCATTGGCTAAGTCTGGACGATTGTAGATAGTACGTAGCTGGGTACCTACCTAGTGGGGGAATGCACCTATGTAGAAGATTTTTATAACAATAAACATATAAATATAATATACATATACATAACAATTTACGCAATAAGTGCTGGATCAATATAGAGATAATAATTTGTTTTTTGTTTTTAGCGGTAAGGCGTGTAACTTTCAATCCGAAGGTTGTGGCTCGAATCAAACACTAATGTGTTAACAGTCGCTTGTGAAGAAACCAAGCCTAGTTTCGATATTTCCTTTGGGTTGGAAGCTGTCTGATGGCATTTGCTATGCCAAAACTCGGAATTAGGTTGCCGAGCGAACTCCTAGGCTTTGTCGACTCGCAGGAAAAAGCCGGGTATAACGCTAGGAAAATGCAGATTATGTTGTTTCACTTCGCTGGTTGTCTATAGGTGTATGTAGTTAAATAGATGTATGAATCCTTGCAGGCAATGCTATGATGCCGAGTTGTTTACTTGAGTAGTTTATTTGAGATTTATCTGTGTATTCCAACATAACTCCGATCATTATCTAACTGTCGCAAACAGCGCTGTCCCTAAATTATCAAAAACAATGGCAGCGCCACAGATTACATTATCTTCTAGATGGGGCGTATGTTTACTGTAGTAAAGTATGAGCAGAATTTTTACTACACATGGTTCTATTTTATGTTTTCTGTTCCCACAAGTTTTGACCCAGAATTCAGTCATTACATTCCACTAATACATTCCTAACATACACTAAAGTTCACTAAACGTTATTAAGAGGTATTTTTGTTTGCCCGTGTATGTCATAAGTACAAAAAGCCAAGTGCGTGCGGACTCGGCCAGAATGGCCCGACGTCAAGAAAATCAAGTCTGTTGTATGAGAACCCCTTATTTTTTTTTATTCTGTTTTTTAGTATTTGTTGTTATAGCGGCAATAAAAATACATCATCTGTGAAAATTTCAACTTTCTAACTTTCACGGACATCACGCTTTATGAGATACAGCCTGGTGACAGACGGACGGATAGCGGGACTCCCGGTTTTACCCTTTGGGTACAGAACCCTAAACAAGTGTTTTTGCTATGCAATGCAGAATTGTACTTAGACGCCTAGAAGACGAGTCTATGGAGAGTAGTCCGTGAACGCGAGTGATTTACTCGCAAACTAATGGAATGCTTGTTGGTGGACGCGGCCCTTATCGCCCTTATCGCGCATCTTAATGGTCGCCGGCCTTATCCTCGGTTAATGGAAGATATATCTAGATTAATCCCGAGGCTAATTAACGTAGAATAGGCTAAAAATAACCATTTAACCTTTGAAGCGTTATTTTACCTACTTATAGGTGTTACAAATTGTAATTGGAGAAACGCCTTCATAATCTGTGGAAAGATCTAGGATCTTTCGACAGATTAGGTGTCGGTTAAAAAGAACGCAGGTCTGTTGTATGTAGGAGTGTGCGTGTAATGGAACAAGTGGTGTCTCACGTGGCGTGCAAATGGCGCGATACATCACGCCGCGGGCTCCGCGCCTCGTGCCGGAAGTGCACACCATACTAGTAGCTATTCACTATAAAAAGTAACTGGTTAGACTTACACGCGTTCAGTGAGGATAGACGCGTAAAGCAACGCACAGGTGGCGCTGAAATCCTTTAAAAAGTCAGGGCTTGGTTTTTCCTGGGATCTGATAATAGGTTTTTTACAGTGAAAGCGTTATTATGAGCATGTGAGTGCTGTCCGCCAATTTCACTTGAAATGTTTCATTTATTTATTGTTCAGCTTTCTCTGGCCTTTCTCTCCTCTACACAATAGATACACGAACAAAATACTAGGTCTAATTTATACTGGGTGTGGTGTATTCATAAGCGCAGGATGTGACTTGTGAATTGTATGTGTATTTTTACCCGCTTTTACCATTAAGGTACTTGAGCACACGAGAAGATTCGTGTTTACCTGTATTAAATAAAGTCCAGGTTTTTGGATTTCAGTCTGATCTCCTTCATATATAGTTGTTATTTTAATGTTGGCCACAATAATAAACACTTACGGTAGATTTAAACCGATTTTTGATTGATATAGAATATATATTCATAAGGATAGCCTGTAAAATTGACTTAAAACTTGATGAAGAAGCACGCGAGCTCGTCTTTGTAGTGGTGTAGGTAAAAACAGTAAGAATTCAATCTAACCCGTTCATAAAAAAACCGGGAACTCACAAACACAATATTAATACATCGTAATAAGAAACACGAGCGCAACATATTGTGAGTATGTATAAATCAGCGGCCGCAAAGTGCTGACGCATCGCCGCTAATGCGCGCCACCTGGTGCTGGTGCGGCATTTCTGCTTTACCTGCTAATCTTGGTTTGATATTGAAGTAAATACTTTACTATACTAGGAACACTGGCGTTTCCATTTTATTGCGTCTGTCACTCATAGTCACCTGCAATAGTATCTTCAACAAGAGGCTGCAAAAAAATCACACACAATTTTATTTTCAGGGCCATAAAAGCGTGTCGCATATTTCATGTTTCGTGCTCATAGGAAAATCAAAACGCATAGGTAAATGAGTGCGTGTCAAATCAATAACAAATTAAGATCAGATTGTTTTAGTTTGAATGTTGCTTATAGTAATCATTATTTTATTCGACCATCTCCATCATCGGACCAGCTCGATGTCACCAATATATCGTAGTATTGACATCCAAGCTACGCAGGTATTTTTAGTTTCAGCTCAATCAGACATCAGAAACTGGTTCAAATCAACAACAAAGTAACTAACAAACACTGAGAGTTACATAAGTACTTGTAAAATGGAGTTATTAGAGAGTATTTTAAATGCAAAGAAGCGCTTATGTGATGTGTCTCGTAAAAGCTTCACTTGTACCTACTTGGTTACAAAGGGGTTACCGCGGCCTGTTATTCAATTATGTCCTAGCGGTCCGCCATCGCCAGGCTGAAACTCATTTATAGCCCTGCTAAATAAACCCTTACTTCTTTAGGAAACGGTTTCTAGGTTAAAGTCGAGGTATCTTTGTAAGGCTTTGACTTTAATTTTGCTAAATATTTAAGTATCTACTTAATAACTTTTGATGCATTCCCTGCTAGAATGATTGATTGAAAAATATCGTATGAATCAAAAAGTATTTTTTATTGTAGATAATAATAATAATACCAAGCCGTACTTAGGGCTTAGGCACGAGACTAGTTAATTAATTAGCTAATTAAAATTTCAACCTGTTCTGTTATGTAATGTGATTTTTTTTGGAGTGGTGTTCGAACTTTTAAATCTTAATTTGGTATGTATTTTATATGTTATCTGTATTTATTACGCAACTGGCGATAAGATTAAGATACTTTTGGATATATCGTTTCTGGAGGCGAAACAGAACATAACTAAAAAACAATAGCACCAACACCCAATAGCATTAATTTCCCTCGCCCCAAATGGCACGGCTCCTATTGCAATGAGATGGTGTAAAATCTCCGCATGTACCGAAACTAGTGTTGTATCCTCCGGAAACCGACTTTCCGGTTTCCGGGCCATCCACTCGAATCGCATTTTTACGCTTTTACCGGTTCGCTTCTCGAATATTCGGCCAAGTTTGAATTTCGAATGTTCCGGATTTTATTGTGGCGCTTTTCATTTGGTTTTATTGAAATGGTGCTCGATTTATGCTGAAGGAGAAGTGAATAGAGCATGTACAGTCACCGGCAATAGTATCTTTCTACACGAAGGCCGCAAAAATATGTAACACGCTCTTATTCGTAGGGCCATAAGAGCGTCTCACATATTTTTGCGGCCTTCGAGGAAGATACTATTGCCAGTGATTGTACGAGTATATTTTAAGTAGTTTGGGTTGTAGATGTCTTATTTTAGGTATGATAATTTTTACTAACCATAAAAATGAGTTTACTAAGATGTACTCGAAATAAATAATTTTATTTTTTATTTATTTTTTACTGTTTAGGGTATTGATTAGAAGATAATTCACCATAAAAACGTGTATCAGATATTTTTCAAAATATTAAATTACAAAGCTAAACCAAGCTGTTGTGGTTGTGGCCAGTTAGACATGCATAAAAACCGCAAGTGGCGTAGAACAAGATTGATATTTATGTTGGACGAATACCTAATGCGAATAAATTAATGAGTAAAGGATGGTTCACGGTGTAGTGGTCCGGGTCCAACACGACACTTCCAACACTTCATTTTGTATACAGAATATGACGTGACCTCCGAGGATCACGTGACGCTCTCTATACAAAATGAAGTGTCAGAAGTGTCGTGTAGGACCCGGACCGCTACACTGTGCACCGTGAACCATCCATTATCCCTCGCGGAACATCGCGTCGGTATCGGCATAGGCTTGCAGCATTGTGCCTCGTCTGACGGATCCTGAAAGCTCCGAAAAGCCAATTGTGCACTTCAGGAAGTGCACCAGCGCCGGCGCCGGCGCCGGGACGATCAAAATAACGAAAGAAACTAATTAATTGCCATCAATTGGCGGAAATTGGCAATTTCGCGACCGCGTCGATACAATTCCGGTACGACCGTGGATTACTTCCCATAGACTGCATACAGTGAATACTTATGAAGATAAGTAGTGTTCAAGGTACGAGTACACGTCACTACTAATTTTAAACGCACTTCATGCCCTAGCCGCAATATGTTTGCTACCTACTTACAAATTTTATGCTACGCTTATATTCTTGACAATGTGTCAAGTTCGACAAGGCAAGCTCTGCGACTACAGATACCAGCCTGCGATACTGATGTTAAGCTCTGTCTGCCATTCATAATTATACTTGTATAAGGTAAATTATTTATTATATGTACCTACTTGTATAGAGCGGCGCGAGTAGAACGCCTGCCTAATAAAACGGTATCGAACCTTTTTATTATTACCTAGAAGTATTTACTCATAATATATTGTAATGTAATTGTCATGTATAATATAGCAGCGTTAAAACGGGTTGAGCTTGAGTTATCTTATGAGCTGTCTAGTGTGCTGTGGTCTGTAGCCGGGGCAATAAAGCCCGGAAGAGCGAAGTGCGATGCAGTTAAAATAAAACTATTGTATTTGCACTCTCCTATTGCTATTAAGTTACCCGTAAATCGCTTGCTTTCGGCTTTTTTTTCTGTACTAGCCCATTTTTATTGAATTTCATAGAATTGCTTGTTAGGTACATAATACACATTTGTATGTAATAGAAAGTGCTTATTTTTTTTAAGATAAGACATTTTCTCAGGACATTTTTATGCGATTTTACGAGTATTAGATTAGGTATCTTATCAAATCGCTTTATTAGCCCGTACTTGTACAAAATAACCTCTTCAGTTGAATGAAGCTTCATTATAGGAAGTTACCGAGATAATTTTGGGATTGAGATACTTGAGATTGTTGGTTCGAGTGTTGGGCCGTACTCAACAAGTCACGACTAACAATAAGATAAACATTGGACTACACTGGCCGGTATTCGATGCAAAGCCTCAAAACCATGTAAAAATGAAGAGAAACAGGAAAATACAGTGTGCAAATCTAACCCGGGCGATAAATTAAACCAGACATAGAACTCATTAGTGTTAATTTTGAGTTACACTTAACTGTGACCCAATAATTATTATTTTTAAATTTTATCAGTAGGAATGTACTGTAAACATGGTATTGAAAGTAACTGTCAATGAGCATTTAACGCGAGTGTGTTTGCATTACATTGCGGGCTCAATTATTTTGTATGGATACAATTTTAATTGCACATTTCTTATGTCCTACACTAATCACCATTAAGAGATACGCCCGTATTAGATTTACACACTATACATGTGTATGAACAATAACACCAGCAACAATGAAACCGACATTTTCAATGTAGTTTCAGTACCCGCTTTTAACTGGAAGACATTGTAGTGCAAAATAAAATATAAACCGGCATAAATCGTCCACAAAGTGGTGACGCACTGCTAATGTGCCACCTGGTCTGCAGTGCAATAGCCTGCAGAGTGCAGGTCACAGGAAACCAGGACACTGTGAGCTGAGGGCACAGAAAACTGAAGGTGTTAGGGAAGTCTAGGGTAAAGTGCGTGAGGGCAAAATGCAGATGCACATAATATTCCTCGTGGTTATGTACTATAATTGCGATCATAATGCAGGTCTAGAAACTAGGAATGTGACTTAGAAATCAATGATGAATCATGAACACTTAAAATCGTGACCATCATAGCTCATGGGTAAGTCTGAAGAACTACGCGTGTGCGTTTTCACCTTTTTAACTTCAGTTGGGGTGTAGGGTTATATGGTCTTCCACTGACTTCGACTCTGGGCATTTTGAGTCACCTCCACCCCATAATCAATTATATAAATCAATCTCTGTTCCTACTTTACCTACTGGTTTAACTTTTTAGGGTTCCGTAGCCAAAATGGCAAAAACGGAACCCTTATAGTTTCGCCATGTCCGTCCGTCCGTCCGTCCGTCCGTCTGTCCGTCCGTCCGTCCGCGGTCTAGCTCAGTGACCGTTAGCACTAGAAAGCTGTAATTTGGTTTGAATATGTGCATTAACCAAGCCGACAAAACGTTAGAATAAAAACGCGAAATAGTACATTTCGATATTAGTGCGGAAAGTATGTCGAGACGAGTGAAGAATGACATTTACGCACGAGTATCGAACGACGTTTTTTAATACAGTTGCGAAAAAATTATAAAATTGACAATTATTCACTTTGAGGTTACTTTAGTACATGTATCCGAACGCTCCGCGCGGTGCGGTGCGGCGCTGTGATTGGCTGTCTGTCACTGTCATTAGCTGTGATTGGCTGGAAAAGTAAAAATCACTAGTGCGCGATATCAAACTTTCCGCACGCTAAACCACTACAAGAAAAGCACTTTTTTGAGCAACTGTATTAAAAATATATTTTGTTAGGGTACCTCCCGTACACATGAAGTGGGGGGCGAAATTTTTTTTCGTGCCAACCAAGTTGTGTAGGGTATCGTTGGATAGGTCTTTATAAAAGAATTAGGGTCTTCTAAAACAATTTTTGGATAAAACTAATAAACTCGGAAATAATAGATCCGAAAGTTTAAAACAGGGCGTCCCCCCCTCATCTAACTTTTGAATCGTGGGTCCTAAAATTTTGAAAAAATTCATGAAACTGAGGCCTAATGTACCTTCAATGAAAACTATATTTAAATAAATCGGTTGAGCCGTTTTTGAGTTATCATTCAAAAACCCATAGTGAAAGGACGTAAGTAAAAATGACGTAAGCGCCGCCAAATTTCCCATAAGAAACGACCTTTTGAATTAATGGTCTCAGTTTACGGAACCCTACACTGAGCATGGTCCGACATGCTTTTGGCCGGTTTTTATGTAATAAGTAGCAAACAAGCCGCTTGATGGAAAGCGGTCGTCGCCACCAATAACGTAAATTATATAAAATTTGTGTTGCCGACCCGACCTTTGAGAGCCCTCTGTAATTATATAAAATAAAAAGAGCCACTTATGTGTTGCCGACCTTTGAGAGCTCTGTAACCCGGGTTCCTGAAGAACCCCATGTTATAGCGCAAAGGAAATACCTCATAGCAAAGAGAATTAAGTAAGTACTTGCTTATTTATCTATGCTCACAGTAGTCATCATAGATTCACTAAAGCAAATAAGCGTCTGGAACAATTTCCCACGCGACTAATGCTGCACTTGGGGCGCCATTTTGTTTTTCGCACTACGTTTAGTTTTTATACCCATTATTTTGCAACCTTGTTTACTTTATAGTTTGTATTTTAAAAGATAAGCTATGGTTAGTGTAAATTAAATGCCGGCTAAAACCTGCCACTTTTTCATTTAGGTAAATAATTCAACACTATTTCACTGAGAATGTGTTTTCAATACTATGTGGCAAAGCAGCGACTATAGCTTATGGACAACAATTAATTAGTACGGGTTAGCGCATTGTTATCGATGTTATTCCAATATGACTTGGAACTTCGGTGCCGTTAATGTGTATATGCACTTACGGTAGATGTCGCTACACGTCTCCCTCTGACGTAAGCAAAAAGTAGTAACAGATGGAAAGATTCACCGGGGTTGAGTAAGCGTCGATAGCACAGTTGGCAGTGCGATCGGACCGGTGTTCCGAGAGGTCGCAAGTTCGAGTCTTGCTCGACGCGGTGAATTTTTCCATTTTTCCTTTCAATTATAAAATTGAAATATCGTTTGCAGACGTTTCTGCTTATAACAACAATTAAATAGCTTATGGACGTTTGCAAGTGCATAAGCACGTTGTAGAGCATAATAGGTTACATGAAATAAAAAATAACCTTTGCTTTGTCCTCTTCTGTAAGTTATGATGTGTTTAACTGCTAAAACGTAGATTTTGACAAAAATCTGAAGATCTGTATACACGTAACAAGAATAAACTCAATAACACATAACACGCACGTACCTACTAAATTCAAATCATTAAAATCGAACTAGATTATATGTAAATGTATATAAAATGACACGTTTTCATTGTCCTTCTTCATTTAACAAAGCTACCGTTATAACGTAGGTAACGTAAATACTCTAGGAGTCTAGGTAGGTACATAAATCGTTTACTTTCAAATCAATGTCTACTTGCAAAAAAATATTGGCGATAAAATGTCTGCTTCATTTGCCAAACGGGGTAATCGTTCCATTAGACGTTAATCGATGAATCAGCTATCGATTGAAGCTCGATTACCAGCGCGAGGCTCGGGGGACGATTACTCTAAACACGACAATTTGCAGCCTCCGGGGAATTCTATTAGGCTCTGGCTCACGATTGGTCCAAATAGCCTCCATATAATGTACAATGAATTGTGTAGGTGAAAACTGTAGATGCTGGTGGCCGGTGCATGTGCATTCGTCATCGGGCATGACATCAATGAAACTTATTATCCTCCTAGAATTTAGTCCAGATTTTTTTCCACAGCTCAATTTGACCCTGGGGTCCACTCGGCAACCATTACAGATGAATTGGCGTATGCCCTAGTTTTTGCGAAAGTGACTGCCACCTGACCTTCCACTTTATCGGGATTCGGTCCGGTTTCCTCATGATGTTTTCGTTCACCGAAAAGCAACTGATAAATAAACGAGATTCGGAAAAAACCCGTAGTAAAAACTGTGGTTTGAGCTCGAGACCTCCGGATTGCAAGTCAATCGTCTAACCACAAATGAGACTCTTATTTGCAATATTTCTGGTGAAATTTATCCAGCCTCGATCACTGGAGGGTTCGGTGATATTTATTTAAGTATATGACATATATTTGAGTAGAATAACGTCAAACTCTGTTGTCTCAGCCCGCAGCCGCGCCGCCGCCACATTAGATTATGTCTGACGCAACAAGGTTAGCCTGTTGACACTAACTCACGACTTGCTCATGACATTTAAATAGCAAACTTAATGTCGACAGTGTTTACCTACCTGTCAAAATAAATTCGCATTTGCATTTGTTTAACCCGAAACTTTGGGAAAGTATAAAACAAATAATATATATTTTCCTAAAAAGTGATTCAGAAACCTACAGTTCGTGAGCTTTAAGAAGAACCTTCGGGAATCGGCGATGAAACACGAAGGTAATACGAGTATTGCTGTTCTGCTTTTTCACGTGTCACTGTTGATTGATACCCGCTCACGGACTGTATATGTGTTAGAAGACTTGTTAAGAATGCGGTCAACAGAATGACGGGTTAAGCTCAGGGTTCCGTAATTGCTGGCATGTCACAATACATTCACTCAAAAGATCATTTGTTTAGGATATTTTCCAGCATTTCCTATAAATTAAGAATAAAATGAGAACTTTTGCGATAACCCAAAACGACTAAACCGATTTTGAACCAACTTAAATTTTATTAAATATAGTTTTCAGTTTTTATTTCACCATTTTGTCGTCATGATTAATGTGCATACTGATACCAAAGTATGTGCTTTAATAACTAGGCATACAAGCATAAATGTGTCCGCCGGATTTGTCCGACGGACATGCCCGGCGGACAGATCCGTTCGTGTATGGCGCTATTCAGATATGTCCAGTTACGAATGTGACCCAAATAATTAGCTTTTTGCCAACATATTTATAGAAATTCTGTATCAACAAGACCTAGTCGAGCTGAGTTTAGGCGAATGTTTACATTGTAAACAACAAATTATGCATAAAATACAAGTAGCAGATTTATTGGTTCTGTTAAAAAGTGGGTTAGGTTAGGTTAGAACTGTGACCCTTAATAAAAGCAGCTGAAAAAAAGTGGGCTAGGTTAAACCTAATCTAACCAATTTTACTCATTGGGTAATGTTCTATCGATATTAATGAAAAGTTTTTTGATCTTATTTATTTATTTAGTCTTTAATAGCTTTTTTCTAAAGATCATAACAGTCTAGCTTTTGTAGCTTCAATATCAAAATACAGCGACTTATCCACAATATGCTCCATTTGAATTCTGCCCTAATTTGGTAATACTTATATGAGAAAAAGAAACAATAAAATAGTTTTTATTGTTTCTTTTTCTCATATACAGGTAGTCGTCCTATAGCTATCAAGATTCACACAAAAGTAAAACATTTTATATATTTTCAAAAATGAGAGAAACTAGCTAAGTACAAACTTATAGAACGTTAAAGATAAAGGAAGAATTTTGTGTTAATCACAGCACGAATTTCAAAGGCACGTGTATCTAAAGTTCCTATCTTTTACCGGAGCCTGCAGGCGAGCCGGAGCCGGGGCCAAAAGGAACGAGAGGAGGCCCAAAGTTCGGCCGGGGATTAAAATGGCAAAACTAACATGAATAGGGGTCGGCCACGTATGGAAGCTTCACCGCGGAGGTTTACAGACAACATTTTGAGCGAATAAAGTGGGATTAGAAGTCGAGCCTAGCAATAGCAACAAATATGTTACGGTATACAATACAACCAATGGAAGTCGATTTATTAGCAACCGTTTGTTCGTATGGATTATTCTAGTAACTTCACATACGCGCTTCTTCCAGCTCGAGATTTCATTGACATAAACATGTGTAGAGTACCTACTCGTAAATGTCAAATATAGCTATTTAGAGTGAATATCCTAGAACACAATAATCAAACAAATATTTAAAAAAATACATAAATATTTACATAACAGTGACGGATTACCATAAGATAAATACTTAAAGGTAGCCTTTTTTGGTAAAAATAAATGTTTTGAAGAAGCCGGACTTTTTCGAGAAGTAGCATAAAGTATATTCTTCAAACGTCCCGGAGCTCCATTTTAAAAATAATTTAGGAAATTATAAAATAAATCTACCCCTAAGAGTGTATTGAATGGGGTTGAAATCTGTTTGAAGGCTTGTTCGCAGATGAAGTCGCAGGCGGAGCCTAGTCGATCCACCCCCCCTTCCTACATGCAATGCAACATATGTGTCAGCTCAACAACTATTACCAAATGCCGCGGTAGATTTATCGCGCGAGTTGGTAAAACTATCGGTGATCAATAGTTGGCGCGCGGCCAACTCCGCACAATGAGACAGTTGGACTCGACTGCTTCTTTAATATGTTACTTTATTGGTTTAATACAAGTTGACTATAAGTTAGGTATGTACTGAATAAAGATTAGTAACTAGCACGCCAAGAAACTCATCGCTATTAGGCGGTGTTGCAACCAAAGACCTAAGCAACCTAAATGTACCTACCTACATTTTCAAACGACTTCCCAAAAATCTACTCTGTTTTTCCCTTGAAACTTTGAAATATCTAGTTTCTAAGCTTATTTCCCATCACACCCCATAATTCCCTAATGGGCCTACCTATTACTGTATTGTTTAATTAATCGTACCCAATCGGATTTGCCAATCAATTGGCCATCGAACGTTGGAATCACATATTCAATCGGAAAGCTTCTGTCTGACAAACGTGATTATGTACGGTCCAACTAATTCAATTTATTAACGTCGTGGAATCCTGATTTTGTGAATTTTATAACATTTTTAAAAGAAAATCCTTTATGGATTATATTAAAAGTACCTAATTCTTATTTTGTACCGAGATTTAGTTGTCACATAATAAGGTATATTTTCGATCACAATTTTCTGTTTGGAAGTGTTATTCCAGTTGCTTAATTTATGTGCGAAGCTTTTCGAACCCTGTCTATTCTATATCCTATTTACTTGTTTAATACTTTCATGTAATCCTTAGGTATCTCACGGACATTGTCAAATTGAATCCTCGTAGTGGAAAAATCGTCATCAGGAAAATATAGTAGAGGAATGTCACCAAGAGAAAAGCTTTTGGAGAACGATATACAAGTGTGTTATTGACAAGCCGATTGCACATTAGCTACATCGTCAATGCAGGCGACGTGACGTTAGTGTACAGGCCTCAGAAGTGGAGGACACAGTATATTTAATATAACAGTCGCCATCGTCAGATACATAGGAGCAGACAAGGTGGTCACAAATATCTGACCAACGCCTTCTTTTGTCAAGGCAATAAAGTGCATGTTCAGACAGTTTATAGTACTTACCTTGGCCTCCTATATTTGATGGTGACAACCGATCAAACGAAGCCTAAATGAAACTTTTCTTAGTGCTTAATTTAAAATCTGACTACGCTCAAAACAGATCAGTATACTTTAAATTTTACCTCTAAATAGTTTTAAGACAACAAGGTCTATACAATATAGTTTGAAGAATAACAGGAACGCAAGAATTATTTTTGTTATTTGTAAAAATTAAGAAATATTTATGAAACTTAAATGTAAAAATGTATCACACCGCGTCCACAACCTAGACGCAAGGTGAGTGCTACAAATATAATAAAGGGTTATTATAAACTATCTTTACGCCAGTTTCATATAAACACAGGTTTTGAGGAAATTAGCAAGGTTTTTAAACCGGTGTCACCACGTAACTGTGCCAGCGGTTCAAAGTACATATATAAGCTTGCTCTTTTGCAGCCTTAATCAGAGTTCTGCCTAATTGGGTCTCACCATTCAGACCACCCTGCTGACAGGACAGCCTGTACACTTTGTTTGAAACTGTCGTTTTTAGTTCACTATTACACTACGACCACCTGTACAAACCTTGGTCTTTAGCAGCCTTAATCGGAGTTCTGCCTAATTGGGTCTCTCCATTCAGACCACCCTGCTGACAGGACAGCCCGTACACTTTGTTTGAAACTGTCGTTTTTAGTTCACTAGGTATTACACTTACGACCACCTGTACAAACCTTGGTCTTTAGCTGCGTTAATCAAAATTCTGCCTAATTGGGTCTCTCCATTCAGACCACCCTGCTGACAGGACAGCCTGGACACTTTGTTTGAACCTGCCGCTTTTAGTTCACTATCACACTACGACCACCTGTACAAAGCTTGCTCTTTAGCAGCCTTAATCAGAGTTCTGCCTAATTGGATCTCTCCATTCAGAGCAGTCTGCGGACAGGACAGCCTGCACACTTTGTTTTAACCTGCCGCTTTTAGTTCACTATTATACTACGACCACCTGTACAAAGCTTGCTCTTTCGCAGCCTTAATCAGAGTTCTGCCTAATTGGGTCTCTCCATTCAGACCACCCTGCTGACAGGACAGCCTGGACACTTTGTTTGAAACTGTCGTTTTTACTTCACTATTACACTACGACCACCTGTACCAGGCTTGCTCTTTAGCTGTTTTAATCAGAGTTCTGCCTAATTGGGTTTTCCCATTCAGACCACCCTGCTGACAGGGTAGCCCGCACACTTTGTTTGAAACTGCCGTTTTTAGTTCACTGTGAAACTACTACCTCCTGTACAAAGCTTGCTATTAAGTTGCTTTAGTCAGAGTTCTGCCTTATTGGGTCTCTCCATTCAGAGCACCCTGCTGACAGGGCAGCTTGGAAACTCAGTGTAAACCTGTCGTTTATAGTTTACTGTTAAACTACTGCCACCTGTATAAAGCTTGCTCTTAAGCTAATTTAATCAGAGTTCTGCCTAATTGAGTCTCTCCCTTTAGAGCAGCCTGCTAACAAGGCAGCCTGCACACTTTGTTTGAACCTGCTGTTTTTGGTTCACTGTCAAACTACTACCACTTTTACAACAACTACAAAGTAATGCTCTTTAGGTGCTGACAGGGAAGCTGCTTACTTGTCAATCCATCTGCATATTTTTTTTTACTGAAAACTAACATTGAGTAGTAAACTGTACAGTCTGTGCTATTTAACAGTGACGTTAGGTACTAATGAGAATATTTACCTTCTGGGTGCAAGGGATGCATAGTGCACGCGGTTCTAGCGTAGGTAGCGGACCGACTGATGGAATAAACCTTAGTGGCCGGTAATAAGGACCATTATAAACAAATAGTTGCGAATGGAAATGGATACCTGCTGTAGTGCTTTTACTCGTAGTAATTATATTTACAAGTTTGCTTTTACTGATGCATTAAAGGTGTCACATTTCACTGTGAAATACAGTGTGTGTCTTTCATAACGACATTGGTTTTAAGTAACGATAGCTTAAAGGTGCTGTTAACAGTTTTATCAAAAGAATATAACGATTACCTTTTATAATTAAGAGTAATTAATTTAAAAATAATTCTCGAGCAGCAATGTTTCGCTAAGTGTTTCGCGATAGCAGGGCGGTTAAGTCCTTTTCTTACGAACAAGGTCACTTGTCATGATTTTTGCCGGTCTTGTCAGGATGACACTAAGAGCGATATTTCAATGAAATCACATGTCAATTGTTAAGTTTAATTTATTACTGATACATTGCGTGCCCAATTAATTTGTATGAAATTTTTTATTTTATATATTTTAACTAAATTATGCTAATTTCAGTTCATTAGGAGTTACACTTTCAGCCCTTAAAATTAGTATCGTTATATTCTTTATGAAAGACACACACTGTATAAAGTATTGCTGCGACTGCAGCAAATTTCCAATATCCGACATATATATGATGAAACAAGTGTAAAATCAGAATTTTACTCAAATTTCAACTGAATAAGAGTATAAACTTGTATAAATTATAATGAAATAAGAATCTCCTTTTGGTTTATATCAATTTCCTCCTTTGTCCATCGTAAATATCCCTACAAATAATAAAAAGCCAAAAACGGGCACTCGGGATCAAAACCCGACAGTAATAGAAAAAAGTTAAACAAAGCCACTTAAAAAGCGGCCGTAAACCCTCTCTGAAATCCCTTCTTTTACGACACCCTGTATGTAGCAGGGAAGGGTTACAATAAACAGGGTTAACTGCGGGGTAAGTGTTTAGTGGGTGAAAACTAACGGCAGTTTCGGGTTATAGCGGACAGTTGGCCAACTGCCATAAGGAACGTATGCTAGCGGACAACTTTTCTTTTAGAAACATGATATAGTCAGACCGCGCTAACTTTGCGTCTATGTGTGATATTTATATGTTTTTAACTAGCAGTTGCCCGCGGCTTCGCCCGCGTACTAAAAGTACTAAAAAGGAGATTATCAGTTTGACCCTCATTTCTGTATTGTATGTATGTTTGTCCGCGATTATCTCGCGTTTGGCTGAACCGATTTAGATGCGCTTTTCAGAAAAGTATTTGTTACTTTCTGGAGGTTTCGGTATATGACATTTTGATGAAGGCTTTCCCTTATTTTTTTTTAATGAAATGGTTGCAATATTTCTTTTATTGTTACGCCATCGCCAGCAACGACTTGCTTGTAGTAACTTATTTACTAAGAGATTATGATTAATGCAGATTTCTACTCTAATGAATAAAAGTTTTTCCCCGCGTTTTTCTCTGCGTGGAATTAGTAATAGATCCCCCTTTTTACCCTCTTAGGGAATGACTTCTGGGATAACAACTATTATGTATCCTTCCCCAGAACTCAAACTACCTCCATACCAAATCATCTAAATAGGTTAAGCGGTTATCAATTCCCGATACAAACTTTCAACCTCCTTTTCACCTCTAAAAGGGTTGATTTTCCGGATAAAAGTGTCCTATGTCGTTTTCCGAGATTCAAACTATGTCTATACCAAATTTCATCTAAATCGGTTCAGCTGTAAATAATTCTCTATAAAATTTCCAACCCCTTTACTTTGCACCCCGTAAGAGTTGTTTTTCGGAATAAATACTATTTTGTCGCTTCTCGGGACACAAACTATCTCTATACCAAGTTTCATCTCAATCGGTTCAACGTTTAAAAAAGCCCCATTTAATCTTTCAACCCCCATTTCACCCCCTTTAGTAATGATTTTAGGAAATAAAAAAAACCCGGCAAGTGTGGGTCTTACTTGCGCCTCAAGAGTTTTTCTCAAGAGAACATTTTTTTTATTCCATTTTTTTAAAAGACGCTTTCAGCATGATATATTTTGTTTATATATTTTTTTTATTATATATTTTGGTTTGTAGTTCGCAGTTCCTTGGTTTTTGCTGTAATGCTGTGTAACGAATAATTTGAATAAATAAATAAATGATTTCATGAGAATTTATCGCGGCTGAGTGCGAATCGGAGTCGGTACCCCGATTTCAATAAATCCCATAGAAACTTCCAAACCTCTTTTCACCCCTTTAAGGGTTACTTTTTTTTTCAATGAAAACTACCCTTAGTCGTTTCCCGAAATTTAAACTATCTATTATACCATGTTTCATTTAAATCAGTTCAACGGTTAAAAATTATCCATACAACATTCCATTCCAATCACCTTTTCAGCCCCTTAAGGGCTGCCCTAATCTATGTCTTTTCCCGGGATTAAAACTATTTCTATACCAAAATTTCAAAATCGATGCCATTTTCGTAATTAACGTCCCAAAATAACATAAATCGACACCCATATTGATATTTAGCCATTTCAACCATATCGCACCCTAACAGGGGGATGATATTTCACGCCCACCACGTTGTATTATAAAATCATTGTTTTTTTCGTAATCAGCTACCCAATAAACCATAGAAACGATACCCATGTTGATTTTCAGACTTTGTCACCCCCATTTCCCCCTTTATGGGGTTGAATTTTAAAAAACCTGTAACACGTGTTTACGCATTTATTGTTAGGAATAATCCTGTGAAGTTTCAAATAAAACAGTCTAACTAATCTTGTCTCCCCATACAAACTTTGGACCCCCATTTCACCCCCTGGGGGATAATATTTCACGCCTGCCACATTGTATAATAAAATGGTTGTTGTTTTCTTAATCAGCGACCCGATAAACCATAGAAACGATACCCATATTGATTTTATATTTTTTCACCCCCATTACCCCCTTAAAGAGGTTGAATTTTCAGAATAGCTGAAACACGTATTTACTCATTTATTGTTAGGAATATTTCGGTGAAGTTTCAAATTAGATACTCAAACTAATCTTGTTTCCCCATACAAACTTTGGACCCCCATTTCAACCCCTGGGGGATGATATTTCACGCCTGTCACGTTGTATAATAAAATGGTTGTTGTGTTCTTAATCAGCTACCCGATAAAACATAGAAACGATACCCATATTGATTTATTGATTTTTTCACCCCCATTTCCCCCTTAAAGAGGTTGAATTTTCAAAAAAGCTGAAACACGTGTTTACTCATTTATTGTTAGGAATACTTCGGTGAAGTTTCAAATACGATAGTCAAACTAATCTTGTTTCCCCATACAAACTTTGAACCCCTATTTCACCCCCTGGGGGATGATATTTCACGCCTGCCACGTTGTATAATAAAATGGTTGTTGTTTTCTTAATCAGCGACCCGATAAACCATAGAAACGATACCCATATTGATTTTCAGACTTTTTCACCCCCATTTCCCCCTTAAAGAGGTTGAATTTTCAAAAAATCTGGAACACGTGTTTACTCATTTATTGTTAGGAATATTTCGGTGAAGATTCAAATTAGATAGTCAAACTGATCTTGTTTCCCCATACAAACTTTGGACCCCCATTTCAACCCCTGGGGGATGATATTTCACGCCTGCCACGTTGTATAATAAAATGGTTGTTGTATTCTTATATCAGCGATCCGATAAACTATAGAAACGATACCCATATTGATTTACTGATTTTTTCACCCCCATTTCCCCCTTAAAGGGGTTGAATTTTCAAAAAAGCTGAAACACGTGTTTACTCATTTATTGTTCGGAATACTTCGGTGAAGTTTCAAATACGATAGTCAAACTAATCTTGTTTCCCCATACAAACTTTGGACCCCTATTTCACCCCCTGGGGGATGATATTTCACGCCTGCTACGTTGTACAATAAAATGGTTGTTGTTTTCTTAATCAGTGACCCGATAAACCATAGAAACGATACCCATATTGATTTTCAGATTTTTTCACCCCCATTTCCCCCTTAAAGGGGTTGAATTTTCAAAAAAGCTGACACACTTATTTATTCATCTATTGTTAGGAATAATTCGGTGAAGTTTCAAATAATATAGTCAAACTAATCTTGTTTCTCCATACAAACTTTGGACCCCCATTTTACCCCCTTACGGGGTGAATTTTGAAAAATCCTTTCTTAGTGCACCCCTAGACCTTATAAGGCACCTACGTGCCAAATTTGGAATCTCTAGAACCAGCGGTTTGGGCTGTGCGTTGATATGTCAGTCAGTCAGTCAGTCAGTCAGTCAGTCAGTCAGCTTCTTCTTTTATATATATAGATAGGGCACAGCTCTGCAAATTTCATATCAGAGGTAGACTGGGGATGTACCTTCACCTTACAGACAACCACATCCAAATAGCACTAGACCCTACAATAAGTCAACACAGTGAATCCTCCTTTGTATTAAAGGGTCGGCAACGCGCATGTGATACCCCTAGAGTTGCGGGCATCTATAGGCTACAGTAGTTGCTTATACTGATGCAACTCCAATACCTACAACTCCAATATATGAAGGGTACACGGAAAGAACATGTCTAGTCCCTTTTTTTGTAAAATGAGATTTTTGTATCAAAATGTAGAGCCTGAAATGAACTATCAGCAACAACTTCTGTCACAGCTGGAATTTTTAACATAAGTCCACTTTTTAGTTCATAAAAACCATCTAGTTACGAAAATAGTATGGTTAATTGAATCGTTCCAAACTTTAAAACCGCTATAACTCAAAATGTTGTCAAAGTGACTAGACATGTTCTTTCCGTGTACCCTTCATATGTTGATTATTTGTTGCGTGTCGGGGATATATTGTGTTTTAGGGATTGGCTTTTGTTGTGGAAAACGGGGAGGCATTTCTTATGTATTTTCAACCGACTTCAAGATTTCGAAGGAGGAGGTTCTCAATTCGTCGGGATCTTTGTTTTTTCACCGATGTCAATTCCATAGAAGGAGGAGGTTCTGGATTCAGTTTGGTGTTTTTTTTAATGTATTTTTGTGTATAATGTGTTCACCGATTATTCGAAGACGGCTGGACCGATTTGAAAAAAACTTTTTTTGTTTGAAAGAGTATCCTTAAAAGTTGTTCCTATTGTCACCAGGTCCGGATCTGATGATGGAATCCTGGAGAAATCGAGGGAACTCTTCAACTATTATAGGCACAGTTCAATTCAGTATATTTACAGCAACTCGGGTATTTCCTCTTAGAAAAGCAGAGCCTAAGTGATCTCGGCTCTTTTTTAGTTTAAAAAATTATAAATTTAGAATAGGGCAGATAACCCTTTGTACGTACGTAGGTAGCAGCATTATTCATTCTGTGGCCGTGTGTATATCTCGTGCAACTTCTGACATAAACACCCTTCTCGTTTAAAATCGGTTATTTGGCGAAGTGTTCGCCGTAAATCCGCGGCTCGTTCCCAACTTTGTCATTTCCGAGCGCCGGCTAACTTGCCTGTTCTGGTATTTGAAACTATGACGACGCAGTATGTCATACTGTTAGTTTAATATCATACATTATTCTATCTTCCGCCACGACTTCGTCCGCATAGCTGTGAAGTTTATAATCCCCTCTTTCGCTTAGTACTGCCGTAATAAAAACCTTAATTTATCTACTGAAGAAATAAATGTCTCTTTTCTAGTTTATATTCTACCTGTGTGTAGAATTTAATATTAAGTGGTTCTCTGCCTTTTCGCCGAAAATTGTATTGCCGAATTTCACTTGCCAACCAACTTTTCGCAGAAGTACCATTTGGCCGAATTTCATTTCCCAACTTTACATAATCCAACCTAACCTAACCCAACCTAGTAGGTAATTTTCTTTTCCCAGCTATGGGGTTGGGAAATGAAATAGTTGCGAAATAATTATTTGGTAAAAGTTGTTCGACCTAATGAAACTTCTACGAAAGATTGGTTGGCAAGTAAAATTCGGCAATGCAATGTAATTTTCGGCGAAAAGGCAGGATACCATTAAGGTTTTGTTCTTATCGGTCGCAATAATGTCGCGGTGCATACATTTGTCAACAGAGAACAGTATACGCTTTAAAAGCCAAGGCAACTGAAGTCTACCTTTGAGTTTGTCGTTATTGTATATTTATATCGCAATTATTGCTACATAACTAAGTATAGGGCTTAGTAGGAACTGCATCCTAAGTTATTGTTCCACTCGCATTAAAAGTTCATCTACCTTAACATGATGCTTCTGTAGTCCTGGAGCCGTGTGATAACCTCATATTCCGTAACATACCTAGTCGTAGTAGTACTTATAGTAATGCCGTTTGTGTAGTTCGCAGCAAAGTCGCACATTACCGCCGCCGCTGCGCTCCGCTTGGCTCCTGGTGCATAGCATGCAAATAGGATAAACTCGGGCCGAAGTGAAACGAGTAATATCCACTTTTAATACATACATAGAACAATACGCTTCTTTCTTGTAAAAGATTATTTTTATGCTGCACTCGAAATCATGAATATAATTTTCTAGCAGGAATATCATAATTTATGAACACGAAACTTTAAACTTTTAATAAAATAAGTTTGAACTATTTTGACAGGGAGAGAACTTCTGAAGGGGTGTACCTCGGAATTCCTAATAACGTTTGTCCTAAAATCACTTGCACTAACCGTTTTGTCCTAATTGTCATTTGCCCTAATGATCAATTACCCTAACAGTCACTTGTCATAATGTAATGAATGTCCTAATGCTCATTTGTCCTAAAATTGTTTACCATAATGTTCAAAAATCCTAATTTTATTTGCCATAACATTTGAAACCCCTAATGACATTTGTCCTAAAATCACTTACCCTAACCGTTTTGTCCTAATTGTCATTTGCCCTAATGATCAATTATCCTAACAATTACTTGTCATAATGTAATGTTTGCCCTAAAGCTCATTTGCCCTAAAAATTCTTACCATAATGTTCGAATATCCTAATTTTATTTGCCATAGCGGCGTAGGTTAGGGTTATTTTTTTATGACCCTAAAAACGAAACTGCTCCCAGAGATAGATAGGTTAGGGTTATTTTTTTATGACCCTAAAAACGAAACTGCTCCCAGAGATAGGTAGGTTAGGGTTATTTTTTTTGATGACCCTAAAAACGAAACTGCTCCCAGAGATATGTAGGTTAGGGTTATTTTTTTTTGATGACCCTAAAAACGAAACTGCTCCCAGAGATAGGTAGGTTAGGGTTATTTTTTTATGACCCTAAAAACGAAACTGCTCCCAGAGATAGGTAGGTTAGGGTTATTTTTTTTTTGATGACCCTAAAAACGAAACTGCTCCCAGAGATAGGTAGGTTAGGGTTATTTTTTAAGACACTAAAAACGAAACTGCTCCCAGAGATAGGTAGGTTAGGGTTATTTTTTTTGATGACCCTAAAAACAAAACTGCTCCCAGAGATAGGTAGGTTAGGGTTATTTTTTTTTTTGATGACCCTAAAAACAAAACTGCTCCCAGAGATAGGTTGGTTAGGGTTATTTTTATGACCCTAAAAACGTATGAGCATTAGGGCAAGTGACAATTAGGAAAAATTACCAGTAGGACATTTAATATTAGGGTATGAAATAATAGGAAAAATAATATTAGTTCATTTGAAATTAGGTGATTTGATCATTAGGACAAATAACTTTTAGGTCAAATAATAATTATGACAAATTAATATTATGGAAAAAAAAGTTAGGGCAACTGATGAATAGGTCAAATGATATTAGGTAATAACATATTAGGGAAAATAAAATTCATCGATACGATGATAGGGCAACAACAATTAGGACAAATGAGCATTAGGGCAAATGATCTTTAGGAAAAAATGGTATTAGGGAATACAAAAATAGGACAAAAAACTTTAGGGATTCAGATATAGATCCCTTCTGAAGGGCTTAAACGTATTGATGAAGTTTTCAAAACCTAATCCTGTATTCCTAGTTACCTACCTAATTTATTGATGTGTTCGATAACGTATCAAAAAATACTTGAGATTGTACGAGTATCTTTCCAGTTTTAAAATGTTTACATAGGTAACAGCTGGTAATGTACATATGTAAAGTAAAACTTTGATTTGATTTAATTTCTTCTTAGGCCGAGAAACTACTTGTTTTAGCTTATGCTATGACTTCTAGAGACAATGCAAATAAGATAAACTCTGGGCAGCAGGTGCAGGAATATGAATAAGGTGAGCAAATGGCTCTGCCGCTACCTAAGTAGTTCATTAAAATACTGTCTTTACTCATTAAGTAATAATTGGATACAAATATTTTTTTTGAAGTGAAAACTTCTTTAGCAGCGTTGGGCATTTTTTGGTAGGGGAAAATCTTATGAGTTCGCGTCACCACCGACACCGTCACGAAAACAAAAACGCATCACAAGCCAAACATGTAAAATGAATATTGTTGTTGTTGACATTCGGGGCAATTTACTAGGGGCGCATAGGTTGCCGTGGGTTGCCTAAGTTTTCACTTCTATCAGCAGTCCCTATAACTGCCAATATAGATGAACTAAGTGCCATGCCTCCCGATGGAGTTGAAATCATGAATATAATAGGTATGCATTTAGGGTCAAAGGCTGTTTGTTTGTTTGTGTTTCTGTAGCGTATAAGAATATTCTTCATAATCTCCTAAAACGGTTTACTTTATTCGGCTGCAGTAATCGGTTTGCGATGAGCAGTTAAGTTTCAGCTTTCAGAATCAAGTAAGAATTTCTAGATACAGATAGATTTAAAAAGCGATCAATCGAGTAGATTTATTAGCCGTAGTTGGCCAACTATGGCGAGTAATCCAGTTGCGCGATAAAATTAACGGCGTTCGAGTCTGTGATTAAGAGCGGCGATACATTTACAGCGTCTTGGGCTCAATGGCTTCGTAATAACCCCCCCGATGGCACAAGAATGACCCCTTTGTTTAGTCGCAGCAGCGGTTGAGCATGATGTTTTCATTTAGAAGAAGATACATATAGATTCTATGGAGAAAATATAACGGCGCCATATAAGAATAAATTTACCTTAAATTAAAAATATGAATTAATTAACCCGGTGTCGGGGCAGACCAAGGAAACGATGGAGAAACGAACTTGACGCCTTTCGGAAGGAACGTGGAAGAAAGAGAGGGAGGCCTTTGCCCAGCAGTGGGACAATCTTGGCTCTTAAAAAAATTCTGTTACGCCTAAGTTCACGGTACACACGTATTTTTTTGATAATTATTTTTCATATTTTCTTGCTCTGGTGAAACACGCACCTATCTTATCCATAAAGCCTGCCTGCAGTGCCTTGGTTTAATACTGTAATGCTGTGTTACTTATTTGAATAATAAATAAATAAATAATAAATAAATAAACATTGTTCAGTCGACGAAATGTTGATCTAATTGAGGAGTCGCAAGAGGAAGGCTCCACCCCAGCGGTACAGTTTCTAACTAAATTCACTATTTGTATGGAAATTTATAATGCTCCGAACTCCAGCCGCGAATTGCTTCTGTTCTCCACTCGTCGTTCGACTTGCAGCTCGTGGTTTTTGTCCTTTTCAATTTATACTATTTTGAATGTGTTTTTCTTTGTGACTTATTGTGAATCACGTGTAGTGAGTTACGATTAATTTAGATTCCTAAATATTAATTACTGAACCGACTGACCCCAGGTTCCATTGAACGGAACGGTGGCAAAAAGCCGGGACAAACGCAAGAGGTGATGATTACTTAAGAATAATTATAATTACAGGATAACTTTGGATAACATTTGACAAGGTCTCATCATCATCAATTATTTAAGAGCTGGGCTCTTGTCGGTGGAGCATTTTCCATGTATATATATCCTTTGCCTTCTCCTTGATGGCCTGATATGACACGACGTTTATTTTTTCCTTGACTATGTACGCTATTCTTGGCTTTCCTGGCTTCCTTTCAGCTTCAACTTTACCTTCTATGATGTTCTTAATAAATTCGTCATGTCGTAGCAGATGTCCAAGCATCCTTCCTCTCCTATTTTCTATGGTTCTCAACAAATTTCTCTACAAGGTCTAAACTCAATATTAATTAATCTCAACGCCAACGCAATATAAGTATTCCCCAAATCCGGCCTGCCAATTCCCTTGTAAAAAATATTTCCATATCATGGAACGAAGGTAATTTTTATAGCTGATGAATCCACGCGGATCTGCAATCTCTTCCTATTAGGAGTCAATTCCGGGGACATTACTTTTGAATAAGATGATATTACTCTGTATCGAGGAATTCTAGGCTTGGGGGACTGGGACGACATGTCCCATACAATAAATAATCTTATCGCGTCCAAAGATTTTTTTTCCTAATATGGTCATTAACATTACAAAAACTATTTAAAATGGAATGTTTACCATATACAACATTTCATTTCTTTTGTACTACATGGTAAATATCCCGTTTTAAATAGTTTTTGTAATTTTTTTCCTGTTTTCGAAGTTGCTTAAAATTTATGACATACATCAAACCGCACGGCACATTGCGTTAGCTCCAATTAAGTACAATCCAATTCATATACAATTTTGATTTCCACGGAATCGCGACCGCATTCTCATTTGCGGTGATTCGGGGAATATCGACAGCGGGTGAAAATTGGCGGGGGTCGGTTATCAACTGATCAGTGCCGGCTGAAGCGAGGATGCGATCCAATTGAAGCAAAGGTTGCAATAATGGCTAATTTTCGCTTCGATCTGAGCACAGCTGAGAAAAAACAGCAGACAATACCTAGGGATACACGCACAACGCGCTGTGTCCGCCGGATCCGTCCGTGTATGGCGCGAATTGGACACGGATTTGTCTGCGGACACATCTAAATAGCGCCATACACCGACGGCTTTGTCCGTGTATCCCTAGCTACTAAAGCGGTACGGTACATATATGGTGCCTTCAGAATAACGGAAGATTGGTATTTGATGAATTATTGTTGACTACAGTGTCTTTGGTCAAGACATAATAGTTTTTAGCTTGACGAAGCTTGAAACTTTTCTTTGCAAGCGTATAGTTCTTAGAAGGAGGAGCAACCTACTAGTATATTTGATTATAAAATGAAGTAGAGCAAGAATGGGCGCTGTAAATGAATAAGAAATGAAATGAAATGAAATGAAATGAAAATGAAATGAAATGAAATTTATTCTTGATAACACATCGTTATAAGTCAATTTGCAATATTAATATTAAAATATATTTATATACGTATATGTCGTATAAATAATTTCATTTATCACATATAATTAAAACCTCCGTGCATTATTTTATTACAGGAGTAAGGGTAATTTAAAAAAATCATCATAGTCATAAAATAACTCATGCAAGAGCCATTTTTTTAGTTTAGCTTTGAACGCTGCGATGGTAGCTGCATCTCTGATATTTTGAGGCAAGCGATTGTAAACAGCTGGTCCTAAATGATAAACATATCGCTCTGATTTTGCGAGTCTGTGCTCTTCGGTGACTAGTCTTTTGTGGTGTTTGTTACTGCGGAGGTTGTAGTTTGTATTGATGCCCTTACGCTTGAATATTTTTAGGTTCGAATGTGTAAATACCGCTACTTGGTTAATGAATAGGCAGGGCAGGGGTAAGATCTGGAGATCTCGAAACAGGGCTTGTGCCGGAGCATCGACGGGCATGCCGGCCATCGCGCGTACTGCACTCTTCTGCAAAAAGAACGCTCGTTTCCAGTCGGAGGCGCGCGCCCATAGCTCAACACCGTAGGTAAGGAGTGAGTGAACTGTTGCGAAATAGCACTCTCGCACTGCGTCTCCCCCCGCGGTGCGTGCCAGGCGTCTCAGGTCAGGTCGCAGGCGTCAAGCTGAAAACCGAGAAGGCGCGCGCAAGACAGGTGCTGTATAGGGGTACCGCCCGCGCACACCTTCAGGGTTTGACTTGTGTGCCCATTTAGTTTAAATGTTATAAAACATGTTTTATCTTTATTGAGAGCCAGCCCGTTCAACTGGAACCAGTCGTGTAGTTGTTCCATGACGTGATTTATGGCTTCTTCCAGGTTCTGCTCAGTGGTTGTACTCACGACTGCTGTGACGTCATCGGCATACATAAATAACTCCGCACCTTGTATCGCCTTTGGTAAGTCATTCAGCAGGATGGTGAACAAGGTGTTGGAGAGGCAAGACCCCTGAGGAACACCCATCAGATTTCGCAGCTCTGAGGACACAACGGCACCCCCGTCTCCGACAACAACTTGGGCCCTGTTTGTCATGAATGAGAGTACTAGCTGACCAGCCGGACCGCGGATCCCGTAGTGGGCGAGTTTGTCAGTGATAAGCGAGTGGTCTGCAGTGTCAAATGCACGCGATAGGTCGCAACAAATGACCGCCACCGGTCGTTTGGCTTCGCGGGCGCTCATCACGCAGCGCACCAATTTTCGCACTAGATCAGTAGTGGATCTGCCGTGACGGTAGGCGTATTGGCTATCAGACAGAATGTTTCTTGGTGTCCAGAAATTCAGTAGTCGTTTATTAATACCCACTTCAAAACATTTACTGATGCAAGGAACCAGGGATATTGGCCGGTAGGATTTAATAGCTGATTTCTTACCTTTTCCTTTGTACAGTGGGCATATTTTGACTTTCTTCATACTGTCCGGATAAACTCCTTCTCTCATACAACCATTGAACAGTTGATCCAGCACATGACAAATAGAAGGGCTGGCCTGTCTCAGTAGTTTGGAGGATAGGCCGTAGGTGTCTGTGCTGTTTTTAGGGGCGATGAAGTTTTTAAAAATACTTACAACTTCGTCCGGTGTGAAAGGCTTTAGCCTCATTGAACAGTCACTTGCGGCAAACCCGCCCGACAATGCGGCGATACAGCGGTCGCGGTTTGCCGCAGGTGCCCCGCACGCAGCAGCTGCCGTCACAAACTCGTGATTAAGCGCGTCCACTGCCTGCTGTTTGGTCGCGAAAGGGCAGTCAGCATTGTCTACCAGTAGCTCGGTATAATCAACGCGCTCGCGGGTCTTTCGAGCTAACTCAGTGTTTATGGCTTTCCACATCGCCTTACTCTTATTAGGGTTGTTAGTAATCAATGAGTTGAAATAAGCAGTACGTTTAGACTTAAGTTTTTGGTTGTATAAGTTTAAAGCTTTCTCGGAGGATTGAGATAATGAGGTATTATCTGAGTATTTGTTTGAAAGGTTAATAAGTTCGTTCGCTAAAAATTTCAATTCTATTATTTCAGAATCTATCCAAGGGCTAGTTTTGCGCTGTGTTGTAATTTTCTTTAAAGGAATGTGAATATCCAGTAAAAATGTGAGTCTGTTTATAACTTTGCTTGCAAATGTCTTGCAATCCGTATAATGGGTGGCGATAATGCTATCCCAATCTATTGATTGCAGCGCGGAAACGAAAGATGCAATGTTTTTGTTACTATAAACCCGTTTTGTTATCGGTACAGGTGTTGCATGACGGGAGGGGCGCGGGACGACTAGTCTTTGCGCTACATGGTCGCTCAGATTAGTGTCCACGCAGGTGGCGGCTACGCGGTCGTCTCGGATGTTTGAGTACGCATGGTCCAGCAAGGTGGCACTGGCGCCGTCCCGTCTGGTGACGTCTTCGACGTACTGACTGAACCCGTGTGAACATAATATGTCTAACAAGTGCCTCTTTATTGGTGTGTTATCGCGCAAATCTATATTGATATCTCCCATTATGATTGCCGATAGTTTGTCATCGTTTATCTTTGTTAGTAACGCGTCAAAAAGCTTTAGGTATTCAGTATGGCTAGTGAGGTTAGAGTGGTATATTCCCACTATTAAGATGTCGTCGTCAACGAGGTATATAGCGCATACATCGAATATTTGTTCATGGGATAAATCGCAATAATCAGGTCTATTTACAGCTTTAATGTTCGACTTAACGTAAATGCAGCTACCACCGCGTTCGATGGTAGGTCTACAGTAGAAAGACATAAGGTCGAAATTTGTCAGAGTTACTGATTGAATTTCGTAGTCACGTAAAAAGTGCTCTGTAATAATTAATATATCACATAATAGCTCGTCGGATAACAACACTTCTAATTGTCTAGTCTTGCTATTAAGGCCCCTAACATTATGATGACACGTCGTGATGGTTTCTGGCGATGCCTTGCTTTGATTTCGCTGCGCTGGCGTTGGAAACGGCGGGGGAGCGGCGAGAAGGGCGAGCGCGCCTCGCGCGCCCGGTGCCTCCACGAAACCACTCGCTAACTTCCGTTCCAGATGGCCATATTTCGGGGGACATTAGGCTTTCGAAAATGCTCTGCGAGACCGTAATTGCAAATGACGCGTAATGATTATGTTTTAATTGCAACTTATTCACATTACAGTCTCGAATACCGGTTTTCTTGGTGATATATGATTTGATCGCCTCCGGGGTGGTATCAACATTAAAAAAACAAGCATGTAATTTTTTGACACGATCAGATGTTTTTAGGTCGATATCCATTGGTCCAGTGCCGGTTACCGCGAAGCGCGATGGTTTTTGGCGCATTCGACCTTTGTAGTATGATGCGGTGCTCCATTTACCGTTTTGTGAGCCTTGGGGCGGTTGAGTCTGCTCGATAATATTTTCGTTATAAACTGAAATGTTATTATCTACCACTTGCGATGTCAGTGTTATATTCACCAGCTCAGTTTCATCGTCCTCTGCAGGACGTATAGGAGTGGTTAACTCGGCTTTTTCGATTTTTGCGGGTAACGAGCTGCGGCGATCGTCGCTAACAGCTGATCTCGCGGGTAAGCTTCGGTTTCCGATAACTGCCGGTTTGGCTTGGTGCTCGGTCACTGTCACGGGATTTTCTGCTCGCGTCTTGAGAGCCAACGATCCGTTCGGGCTAGAATTGCTTGACGAACTCGGGTGACACTTTTTGCACTTTTGCTGGGCAATTTCTATTTTATTAATCTTCTGTTCTAACTTTTTAAGTTCCGATAGTACACATCCGATTTTATTTTCTATCGGTAGTAAAAACTTTTTAATCACTTTTTCTAACGCGTCAACCGTAGATTTCGCCATATTTCAATATTTAGGAATTAATTACAGCACAAGCGCTCGCAACTGCTACTAGTCCGGACGGCGGCGCGCGGGATTTTTTTTTTTTTTCTAAGTAAATCTAGTCCATAATAATATGATACTCTTGATACTGAGTTAAAATAATATTCATTTGAGAAAAAGACGATACAGAATAATGTGAATAATTGAAAATAAGATCTAAGAAATAATGAATTCTCAAATGGTTGCCAAAGTGTACGCACGCGCGCGCGCGCGCGGTTGTTCTACTGTCTTCAACTCACTATGAAAATGTGTGTGTGGGTTTAAAATGTTGAAATGGAATAATGGAAAGTAAATCAACCGGAAGCAGAAGAATGTACGGATAGACTCCAGTTACCCTAATGGGCATACAGTGTCACTGACTAAACTGTCCTACTGTCGCCAACTCACTGTGGCGGATCGGGTTTACAATTTGATTGAAATCGAGTTATGCAGCTCGGAGCCTAACCCGGCTGGCACGAGTTGTGTGGATACACTCGATTCCGACGGGTCAGCTGCTCAAACACTGAGCATATTAAAAGCTTTTAAATTTATTTTTACGAGTGCATTTTTGTGATTTTGAAAGTTCTTCAGCCTACAATGGTTAAAGGATTGTCGTTAAACTTATCTCAGGTATAAAAGTGACAAAAACTATCTACGTTACATTTAAGTATAACATTATTATGACTGTATACCTAATCTGTGATTTTTTGAACATTTTTCAGTAAGTATTAGGTATATATATACTTTGTTTTGATGGCACCTTTACTAAACTCCATAAATACTTCTGACCACAAGTAATAACTTATTTTATTTTATATATTATATCTTCTGGTGACCAGAGGCCTGGTTAATATTTCCAGCAGTTCAGCATAGCAATCCAGCGCGGAAATGCGGCCAGGCTTCTGGGCACCCTACCACACGACCGAGACCTAGGTCAGATTTTTTAAATATGTGTAAGTTTTTAGTTTCGGTGCATTTATTATGTTAGAGATTATGTTTTTGTTTGTTGTATGTTTTATTTAATAGTAAAATGGTCAAGTATATGTTAGTTAGCTATCTCGCAGTCACGCCAAGAGTGACCAAACCCCGCGAAAATACGGCGTATTTCATTACAGGGTGAAAAATCGCAGCGCGAGATTGCCGGCTGTTTCCCATTTGCATGCGGAATGAGGAGCCGTGTTTTTGTTTGCTCGCGGGACACGGGTGTCACGCCGCGGAGGTGACATCATAGTGACCGGCAACATTCATGATCATGACGTGCCATCGCTTGATACGAGGGTACGACGACGTCACAGAGATACCTCATGCCAAAATTATCAAGTCGAATGGTGCCGCGTGAAAAATTGTGGCGAGCTACTGCAGGCTGTTTTCTATTTGCATCCCTAATGAGGAGAGGTGGTTTTTTAGTCGTGTTCAGACACAGACACTGAATATCACACCGCGGGAGTGACACGGAAGCTGTTGATTGCATAACGGAGTACGGGCACTGGCCAAGTCCAATAACAATTTGATTACCATTTGTATGAAAATTATTCCGGCAGTTTTGCATTCCCATTTTCATCAGGAATGAGAAGCCATATTTTTCTGGCAGCGAAGTTATCTTTCTACTGACAAGACACTGCACACGCGACATTGTATAGGTGCCTGACAATGTTGATACGAACGATTTAGATAGTGGTCAATATCCATTGGAAGACAAAACTGTAGATAGTTAAAAATATATTTTTGGGACCTAACGTAGTGAAAGAGTGAAGCAGCTCTAAATCGGTCCTACTCGTGGCCGCTATTAATGAAGTGCAATGCTGTTCAGCTTTAGAAGAACGCTCCAATTACGCTACACCTGCACTGATATTACTCTACACGCACGTTCTACTCGTTCATAGCTTTAGAAACGGAGTATTTCCCATGTATTTGTTTTAGAATTTAAGTTTTGATTATTTATTGTGAGAGTGTTCTATTCATGACTATACCTCATCAATCTCAGTTTTGTAGTACGTTTGCAAATTCCCATGAGACGTTAGAAGAGAATTCCGTGTCAATGGACCCGAGACGAATCCGTCAAAATGCACACGGCGGTGGTCCGTCATCGACTTCTTGTTCAGTCAGTAGCCGAAGCAGCTAGGCGAGTAAAGAGTTCAAAACGACACGCTCTTATTATCGTAACTACAATGAATCAAATATAATTTGCTAATGCCAAATACAACTCAAATACTCTAGCTACCTCAGTTGCTGATCCATGTAACAACACAACCACAAATGAAGTATCCGTAAACCGTGAACGGTACACGTTTTCACAGTCGTGAGACTTTTGTAGTGTGCTTACACGTTTACACTACAAAAGTCTGCAAATCTAAATGTCTCTTCGCTGTCCTCAATGCCCTCAATCCTTCGGTTTGCTCGGCCCGCATCGCAGTTACCCACTCTTTTTATTATCCTTCTATTTTACATTCCGAACGGTTCCATGTTGGGCTGTGTGCTCTTCGAACTGTAGGTATGCACTTCGGATATTGTAAAATTCGTATGTCCTTAGGATTGAATCTAAACTTTTCGTTACTCCGTTGTTTAATCCTTCTGCATTCTTAATGGGGTCGAATCTATATGACTGCACTTCAGCTGTCAATCCATATAAATTCTTTTATTAGTTTAGTTTTAGTTTATAATATATTATGTATGCTAGTCTTTAAGATATTTGTCTATGGGCCACTAGTTGCCTGAAAATAAAAGTATTTCATTTCATTTCATTTTATTTAATTATTCTTGTGCTCATCTAGCATTTAGAGCACGTATTGTGAAGCAGTCAGATTTGTTTTTGACTGAGGAGCCGAGCGTAGCGAGGCAACGAACGTCTCCGTTTTCACTGGTACGACGATTTGGCAGATTAATGTGTGTGTATTGGTTGGTTGGTTGGTTGGTTGGTCAGTGTTGGTCTAGAGGTCGCATTTTTCATCCGATTTCGATGAAACTTGGCATGTACGTTCCTTGATTTATTTGCCAAAAATTGTCGAGCCATTTTTTTGATAGGGGGAAAATGAGGGGGGAAAGGGGGAAAGTTTGCTGGCGCGTTATTTATGTTCTCCGAAGTCTACGGTTCACAGAACCACTAGTTTTATTTTAATTACACAATAGGTAGGTACATTGTCTATCTCTCAAGCTGTTTTTATACGTCTTCTTGAAGAACTACTCATTATTGCATATATTATATTATCATAAATGGACAAAAAACTAGCACACAATTTTAGGACTAGCTTTTTATCGTAGGATAATGATAATGTATATATATTGCAGTAGACTCAAGGAGGTTTTCCTTCAAGTCTTATATTTCTCGCCACACGAATAAATATTTCTATTTTGCATAAAAATATTTCCAAGCCTTTTAGATTCTCAGAAATCAATTCTAATTCTGAGATGGAAATCCAATCAAACTCCAATAAGTGGACGTATTTACATGAAGAATGACTCGGAGTCGAAGGCATCATGAAATTCAAACGTCGAAATGCATTAAGTGGATGGCAAAAGGCACCTGAGCTGATTTATACGCCTTCCCGTCTTTATAGAGTTGACGCTGACTGAGGTTCTCAAACTTTTTCTTTATATTTACAAAACATACCAATTTCCAGATGCCTCACCAGGTACGGTATATCTTATTATTTGTCAACTTTTATTGATTTCATGACATGTTGGTGGCAAATGTCTAGCTAGTAATAAGCGGTTGCTGTAGCCTACGAGTCTTTCGACTCTCTCAGAAATCTCTTTTCAGTAGGCAGACATGGTTAAACTATAATTCCTTGTTGACTAAGAAACCATTTTAAACAATAGGTACAGGCGCATTGTGCCCTGACATGAATACTTACGGTTTTTTGCGTGATTTCAACATAATGCTGCTTAGCTGAGATATATGATGTGAGTGCTTGTTACTTTTTCTACCAACATTTATTTGTCGCGAGGTATATTGAAAATGTTTTTATTATTTTACATGAATATATTTGTATTAATGTTTTCCTAATTGATTACTGAACTGCCGCATTTTTTCGGCCGACTGGGTTAACTTAATGTTTGGCAACCACTGGTCCAAGACATTTGAGGAATTTGATATCGAAAGGGCGCTCCCATTGATTAGCTCCCGTCTGATCAGTGAGCTCCGTTATTGAATAAGTTTCTGCTCGAAACGACACCCAACAAAATGAAAATATAGGCTGCCTCCTTAAAATATAAAGCGTAACGCCGCCGAATTAATTACACACAAATCATAATGTATGTACTGTTATTGTGTACTACCATTGTAAGGTATAGAATACCTATAAATATAATTTTTACTAATTCATATTCTTGGTTGTCTTTAAGAGTTAGTAGACTAGCGATATGGCACGTGACGTTTTTATCTGAAGGTACTCTCACAGCTTGTCTAATAAATATTCGATATTTTAACAGTCAAGCAGCTACTCTGTAAAGAAAAAGGCCGTGAAGGTTTACCTAATCTGTAACAAGAATCGGTGTCCCATCTAAAATGGAAATTTAGATTACAGTGGCGATTTTGAAAACTAGTGTCTACGCCAATTGCAATTAGGCTACCGAGCAGACCCTAGACTAAGTATAGTAGTGGAAAAAACGTGAGATAAATACTAGGAAGATTGGCTTTAACAACCGAAAAACGCTTTATGAGGTCTTGATGTAGGAAAACCGATGGAAATTGGGTACTTTAAAGTGGTAAATATATTCAAGTCCATTACCTACGTCTAAATTTACCTTTAAAAAGCCAAATCCAAATTTAAAAGAATGGAGATTGCTCCCCTAATGCCACCGCTCAGCAAGACACGGCAAAGGTCTTAGCTGGCTATGTACTCGGCTTCGTCGCGCGTGAGGGCGCGGGTCAAATCACAGGCACCAGTGTAATCTGGCCCCTATACTACTGATTATTATTTCTATATTTCAGCCCTTTATCGCTGCCTGCTGAACGTAGAGAAAGAAGAGTCCCGCTGAAAGAAGAGTCCTCTTCGTGTTCGCCACTTGTCTTCTGAATATCGTCTACCTATCGAGTTGAAGGGCTTCTTTTGATCTGAAAATTTACACCAATTATTCTGTAATCGATTATTCGCTACATCAGTAATCGGAGAGCATCTTGCCTCGCCTTCAACTTTGCCCCTTACATGGTAAGTAGCTGGAATGCAAAGTAGAGGACCGCTAGGTGAGACGAGGGAACGCTCTTAGTGTAATGAGTCGCAGTTTTTAAAAGCATTTTGGGGTTGGAATTGAACGGCTTTCATTGTACATGTCGGCGGGACCGATAAATTTCAACAATGTGCTTTAAAACGTAATTAACTTCGGAGTTGGGGACAGTTTCAGTCCACGGTAATAAAATGTTTGAACAGTATTATTTTTTATCGTAAAATCAAGCAGAGCCAAATCTCACCATTTACCACGGTAGATCACGATTAAACCTTGAAGCTCGTTACTCCATAATGATGATAATGGGAAACTTAATAAAGAAAATATGCAAAATTCATGTCAAAATCACATACACCAATAAATTTCCTTTTAGATTCTCGTAAAAGCAGATCCCTTGTGAAAAACAAAGTCCATTAAAGCGAATACACTCTGACACTCCCCTAAAACGACTAGAACATTTTTCACCCTTACATAGAATCACGCGCGCTGGGAATTAAAATAAGTTGGCTTGCGCCACTTACTCTGCGTGTACGTTGTTATGAAGTGTGACAGCAATGTGCTTTGCTGGCGCGGTGAGATCGCGGCGATACCACGGATGTTGCGGACGGGGAAATAATAAATTACAGTTAAAGTGGAAAACGCACTGCCACCAAAACACGCTCTCAAAATGTCACATATTTCCACTCTATGGAGATACTTAGAGAAAATTATCTTAAGATCCTTTCCAAACCAAAAAAAAACTCATTATCTCCTCAAATCGATCTCAAACATGCGCGGAAAATATTGTCGTTACGTTAGTGATAAGATGCTTCGAGTGCGATTACTAAAGGGCTTCAGTTACTTATTGAATGTTAGGTTTTATTTCCAAGCAGTTTTTGAACAAAAGCATTATGTAGGTATATTGTATACAATACCTTGGCGTGAAAACAGATTCCCGGGCTCGTATCCTTATCTTATCTTCCTATACCTACGTGACTTGTAATCCCTGACTTTCAAGACTGCTGTAATGTATTACTGCGTAGTATACTACCGATTTTGTTTTCACATATTAGCCTCATTGTCTATGAAAATAAAAACCGTGCGAATTTGCTGTAGCTAGCGTGTTTTCCTGGTCCTTAAGTTCGTTTTTTTAACGTCCCTTTTAATTTGTCCGTACCATTCCCAACGTTATCCGTGCCTTGTGTACAAATGTCCTGTCGGCGTCCAGCAATGGCGAGTTTCCCGGCTGACGGACGGCGTGAAAACATATGGTTTCGTTTTTTAGCGCGGCGTGGGCGCCAGATCAAAGAGAAATTACGTCACTGGAATCGTACGGCGCTATTTTGTAATACGGAACGCTGGTAAAATTGTACGTAAATACTTTTTTATGTAGTGCCAACATTATTAAGAAGTTCGAATTAGAAATAAGTCAGTATGTAATAAGCATATAAAACTTTGTGCATTTACATTTACGCTATTATTCCCATAATGTTTTGCTGAAGTAGTATAACAATTTCAGTGTACCGTAAGTTAGAATTTAAGTAGATTAAGTAAACTCATCTGTACATCTCAGTGAGGACTGTTGAGGAGCTAAATGCATGTTTGTTATGTACTTAATCAATCTTAAGCATTGTGTACTTTTAACTCTGTTTGTTCTCCTAATAAATAAATAAAAATATATTGTTTCAAACATGACACTGATGATATAAAGTAAATTGTCTAAGTATTTTTTTACTAACGTTTTCACTCCAATTATTGCCTTCTATATTTCCGTTAACCAACGCCACGCACGCTGTCAGCTCAAATTTGTTTCTGACTAAAAAGCTATTATACTCGGGAAGGTAAGAGGTTTGAGTCTGCACTTTTGTCTCAGGCGACGCTGCTTGGAACGATTGCTTGTTAGGTCAAACAAAGCTGATTAAGCCCCGTAGCCGCGGGATCGAGCGATGGCTACCCCCCAAAAAAGAGGGGGGTAATAGTCGGCTTCCGAGGTCCAGGTTGTGCTATATTTCTGGCGACCATTAGCTACTAGGTCGAGTTTGATATCATTTTCGTATAATTTGGGTGCAAGGAATTCATTTCTGAAATTATTTTTATACTTTTTCATACAAAAAAATTAACTTATGCATGAAATATTAAAACTGAACTTAAAATTTTGTCACTATTTTGGCCCTGATAATCGTAATTTCGTGATATTCACTAAATAAAAAATATAAATATATCACTCATATCTTTTTAATCTGTAAAGTATCACTATAATGTCCATCTTCATACATTTTTTTTGTAAAAAAAAAAAATTTGTAGCGTGCGGTAGATGCGATTCCCACACAAATGGAATTATGATCGGAGGTGAAAGGTATTTTTTTTTACAATATATGGAATAAATTGCAGACTAAATACATGAGTGTAATGTTATACTACTAATTTCATGTGACTTTGCCTGTTCCTGGTTCAAATTTGTTGTTTTTATTTTTGCTTTCATAGGAATTTTCACCCCTCTTTTCACCCCCTCATAGGTTGATTTTGTCAAATTTTATTTCATTGTAAGCTGAAATGCGTTATACGGATTATATGTTTAAAATATCAACTCCATATCTTGAGTACTTTAGGTTGTATCATGCCCAAAAGTCAAGTCAAGTTCTCACTTTTATATGTCTTATTACTATGACTTACTACACTACACACACACATACACAATTCTTAAACGGTTAAAGATATGAAGTAAAAAATGTTAACATTGATTTTAACAAGTTAATAAGTTAAAAAAAAACCGAAATGGGTTTTGAATGAAATCAACAGATTTCGACATCCTGCTTTGGATAAAATGTTCGGTTAATGTATCTCATGCGGTAATCGAGTGGTTTCGTAGTTATCTTGTCGGGCGGCATCAGCGCATAACGGTGGATGATTTCTGTTCTTCTTGGTGCAGCACTTTGGCTGGTGTCCCACAAGGGTCTGACTTTTTTCCATTTTCATTAAATTAATTACTCTTAATCTCTCTTCGCACTACCACCTTTATGCTGTCGATCTTCAGATTTACTTACTGGCTACCTCCCATCTGTTATTAGGACTGTAAATAGCGACCTAATAAGTATCCCGAACTGGAGTCAAATTTTTAGTATCAAGGTTAACCCAGCATAGACTCAAGCTAATAATGATTGGAAGATCTAACCTGCTTGCTGGACAATTCCAGCAAAATCAATATTTTGACCATATCGATCCTATTTACTTTAAGGACGTACTAATTCCATATTTGCAGCATGTTAAAAACCTTGGTATCATCATGGACAGTACTCTATCTTGGGGGTCTCAAGATTGCGAAGCTAGCAGAAAGATGTTAACTGCCATAGCTTCGCTTAGGAGATTGCGGAACTTCTTACCCATTCCTACCAAAATTATGCTGTCAGACTCTTCTACTCCCCATCTTAGATTAGCTCATGTTTGCTATTTTGATATTACTGAAGATCAACAGAATATCTGCATTCGAATCATATTTGGATTGCGCAAGTATGATCGTGTTTCCCACTTCTGTTTACATCTCAACTGGCTCCCTATTCGCATTCGTCGCAACTCCCGCATTTTGTTACTTTTTGTTCCATTATTTTTAACCCCGCAACTCCCCGCTATTTCAAGGTGCGCTTAAGTTATCTCCGTTCAATATCCCCGGTCCGGTAATTTTATTTTGACCAAATATATATTATGTTTACAAAGTAGGATAGTCTCCGTTCTGTCAGGTGTTACCGAAATTTGCTTCTCTCCGTACCGTCATCCTCTTCAAAACAGAAGGCCCAAAAGCCCGGCTCACTCAAAAGTTCGGCTTTGGAACTCTGTCTGCCCGTGGGCGTAAAATGAGCAGTCTCCCATATGTAAATATGTTTATTTTAATGGATTTTATTTGTATGATATAAATATTTTGCTACAATTACTATATGTGTGATAAATTAGGATCGCGTCGTGATTTTCAACACCTGAGGCCAGTTTTATAAAGCTACAAGTTACAATTTACAAGCGGAAGTCTCTTTCTAACCCTATGTGTTAGAAAGAGACTTCCGCTTGTAAATTGTAACTTGTAGCTTTATAAAACTAGCCTCTGACCCAACACCCACTGACATTAATAAATTAATTAATCAACTACATTAAGGTTATCTGGAAGAGATCGCTTCTTAGCGATAAGACCGCCAGTTGTTTACCTTAAGTTTTTGTATTTTTTCTGTATCGATTTCATTTACTGAGGTGTGATATAATAAAGAGTATTTTATTATTATTTTATTAATGGGTTGTAAAGTGGGGTGAAAAATTGTATGAAAATAAAATTAAAAACAACAAATTTGAACCAGGTACAGGAAAAGTCACATGAAATTTGTACTATAACATTACACCCATGTATGTAGACTGCAATGTATTTTCATATTTTGTTAAAAAAATACTGTTCATCTCCGATCATGATTGCATTTAAAAGATAAAATAATAATAAAAAAATCGATCGAATTGAGAACCTCCTCTTTTTTTGAAGTCGGTTAAAAAATATAAAATTCTTTAATTTAGGCACATTACAATGCACTTATGAACTTCAAAGAGAAAAAAGAAACTACTGCCGGTTCTAACCCTACACCTCTGATTAATAATGCGTAGTTCTTCAAGAAGACATTTGTTTGAGAATCGCATCCACCGCCCGAAATATTTTTTTTTTACAAAACATACGTATCAATGTGAACATAGATGTGATACTTTACAAATTAAAGAAGAAATAGGCTAAATATTTATATTTTTTATTTAGTGAATATCACGAAATTACGATTCTCAAGCGCAAAATAGTGACAAAATTCAAAGGTCAGTTTAAATATTTCATGCATAAGTTTATTTTTTTGTATGAAAAAGTATAAAAATAATTTCAGAAATGAATTCCTTGCACCCAAATTATACGAAAATGATACCAAACTCGACCTAGTAGCTAATGGTCGCCAGAAATATAGCACAACCTGGAACTCGGAAGCTGACCATTACCCCCCTCTTTTTTGGGGGGTAGCCACCGCTCGATCTCGCGGCTAGGGGGCTTAATCAGCTTTGTTTGACCTAACAAGCAATCGTGTCAAGCGGCGTCGCCTGAGACAAAAGTGCAGGCTGTTCCATACATATCTGTCTGTAAGCGTCCCGAGTATTAGTAGAGAGCAAATGCATGTGTCAATATACCGTGATGGTAATCAAATCAAGCAGCACATTCGTTAATACTGTCTACTGTCTACTAGGTAAAATAAAAATACAATACGAGTAAATTCGCCTCCAAGTGGATGTTACGCAATGTACAGCCGGCATCAGATATATCGGAGCGGCCAAGGTGGTCACACACATCTGAACAACGCCTCTATTGTCTAGGAGATAAACTGCATATTCAGATATTTTTGAGTACCCTGGCCACTCCGATATATTTGATGGCGACTGTACGTGATTAAGTAGTTGTCTACATTATTTCTACTTATTTATTAATTTTGAGGGCATATAGCCCAAATGATTGACTGGTAGAGAATGCTTTAAGACATAAAGTCCGCCACTTGTATTTTTTAATGTGCAAATCACTACATAGTATAAAACAAAGCCGCTTCCGCTGTCTGTTTGTATGTATGCTTATATCTTTAAAACCACACAACGGATTTTGGTACGGTTTTTTTTAAATAGATAGAGTTATTCAAGAGGAAGGTTTATATGTATAGGTAGTAATTGCACCCGTGCGTAGCCGGGGCGGGCCGCTATTTGTGCAATAAAGTTGAAATACTTAATACCTACTTATTAAGTGTTGTTCTGAAATTTATTGAAATAAATATGTAGGTACTCCAAAATAGAGCTTTTTGTCACAATGTTTAAAAATACAACCCCATCCGAATCGTTTCGAATACAATCTGCTATATTTACTCGTAACTCAGGGTTATCTCTGAATACCCATAAAAGTAGCGAAAAACAAGTGTTTTATTCTGGAGTTATATCTTCGGGACAGTAATCGCGAATCAAAGTAAAACATGGTCATCTGATAACTGGAGTTATGCGTTTACGACGTCATAAAGCAGCGTCCTACATACAGCCAACTAGTATAACCTCGTATAATATACGTAATACGTAAAATACTAGCACTGTTATTTTTTTTATTATTATTTATATAATTAACATTATACATTGTGTTTGAAATTTGCATATACATAATACATATTAAAAACTTAACAAGAAAAACAAAAACACGTAAAAAATTTAGTTCAAACAAAAGTAAATCAAATATCTATTTAACAATCTAATTACATTATTTATGTCAATGGGAATATTAATGTCAAATTTATTAACCTAATCTTAATCCTAATAAATGTTATCCATCTTAATCCTATTTCATACGTTATTCTAAAACAGCCGTCAAGAATTCATCAACTGCGTAGGTTAGCTTCTTCAGCAAAGCAGCTTATATTATAACAGTGCTAGTGTTCTCGAAGTAGTAACTCATTAGTTCTGGATTTTACCACGGCTCAATTGAGCCTGCTATCCTCTCAGCAACCAAATCTTATGAATTAGCGTAGGAATACTAGTTTTTTGTGGAAGCGACTTTCCTTCGCCGAAAACTGCCTAGCTGTCAGCGTTTTGGTAACTAGCTAGAAAATATTTCGCAAAAAGTTGTAATTTCGATTTGAATGCATAATTTAACAGGTTAAATTGTTCAAAAAGTCACGTACCGCGTCAGAATTGGCAGCAGCCGAATAGAAACATGTATTTACGAGGTTTTTCATCGTTCCCTCCGTTCAATCTGCGCCTTGTTTCGAGCCGCCCCGGCGTCCAGCCTCCAGCATACCCCTATCATTCTCCAACCCTCTTATCCACATCCACCTACCACCCTAAAAGCAACTTTAACATAAGCAGTGTAAAGCTTATTGTACATTGCTGGCTACAGGAGATACGAGGTTGAGTTCTTAAGGCTTGATATCGCGAATGTAAATGGCTACAAACACAATATTTTTTTGCGACAATTTGCCTTTGATAGCGTCCTGTTTTTGGGAAAGGAGCGCGGCGAAAGACATAGGTATGTGCGAGGCAATAATTTTGATCAAATAACGAGTACGTTACAAATACTTTTCAGTCAAATGAAATATCTTTTCTAGATTTGAATTAGGTATTTGTCCCGGTATTTTTTCCCGTAAGTATCCCGTTTTAGTTTTTAAATTAAGCATATGAGGTAAAGGTACTTTTCCATCAGAGCTGTGTGAGGATGCATTTCGAGGAATGTGTTTGTCATGAACCAATGGAAATACTTCATTTACCTATCCTCGCTCAGCACAGGTCTAGTGGAAATAGCTCAGCGGAGCGAGGTTTTTGTAGGTACATACAAAACAAGAGAAGGGTGTGTGCGAGGAATGTGTTGCGAGGTATCTAAACTATCAGTTACAAGACGGCGTTTGTCAAAGGCGCGCCCTCGCTACGCATTCTCGTGCCGCTCAGCTACTTCGCACATCTCTGCTTTCCAGCACACTCACAACGTTCCACATCCTCGCATCGCTCAGCTACCTAGCACATCTCTAACACTAGCGAGACTGTGGCATGCACCTCTGCCCCATCACCCCAGTATGCATAAATAATTATGCAGCTTTTGGTACTGACTGGGACAAAGTTATAGGTATTATCTAAACAGCACTAGCATATTCCAAGCGAAAATAGTACTGATAGCCATCCAGCTTGCGATCCTTTGCTTGAAAAACCCGCCGCGCCTGAAATTATTCCTGTAACGCGTAATCGACTGCGTTTGTACATTTTCATGTAAAATAAATAAACGTTTTCCATCCCTTTGTTTCCAAGATGTTCGGAAACGTAATCATACGAAGGTCGCAATAAAATTGTAATGCAAAGCGCTCCATTGCGGCATTCACACTTTTTTAATCTGTCATCGTTTCGATATTATCCTGATAAAGATTTTAATAGATAACTGTATTTTATTGTGATATTTAGGAGAATCCAGTTTTGTTGTGTTAATTTTTTGGGCTCCATGTGGTATTTTGACTCGGTGATTTTGATGACTGCAGAGGAAATAATATCATATCAATACCGGATTTCAAAATCACGAATGCCACTTCAGAGGCAGTAACGGGTTTTATACTCCGGAAAATTGCCGACTCATAATAATCCGCTGACTCATAAATAAGGATCGACATTGGCCCACTCCAGGCTTTCTTTTTACGCTACATTTCACTCTTGCTGTGAGGGTGGCGCTTTGGTGGAGGTGCTAGCGAGACCAAGCATAGAAGCGATGCATGCGCTGTGGTTTATAACACTTGACTAGGACATTTCATTTCAGGCTTTACGTCACATTTGATTTTCGCTGTGAGGGCGGAACATTTATGGTTCTGGCAGCGGAGTCGAAAGAGGGCTCGAGAAAAAACATTAAAAATCCATTTAATACTGAGGCTGCTTGAGTTGATGTTTGTTAGGACCGATATCCGCTATAAATTAAAAGTAGTATCTGGCCTTAACCTAGTAGGTGGCCATCCCAAAAACAAAACCCGCTATTTTACCCCCAATAACCCCCCACCCTTACTTGTTATTCGCCTGTGCCTGCCAACATTTTATATTCTGTTTATATGTGCCGTTGTATTGCATACAAGTCTGTTAGGGAAATATATGGGATAACGAATGGTTTGCATTCAGATGCCCTATTAGCCGGATCATATCGCCCATATTTATTGTATGACAGACAGTTATCCCAGTTCTGAAGTCATTCGTTAATGTGACAGTCTGTTATTGGACATAAACTGACTAGTATTCATGTCGTACACTTGTTATCCTAACTTTAACTAAGTATGTGTCCCTGGGAACGAGAAACTGGAAGGAGAATCTTTAGGTACGAGCTCTTTTCTGAAGTTTTGACTGTGATAGTCAGGGAACACGACTAACAATAACGGTACTCTTTGGGTTGGAAATTCAGATCACAGCTGCTTTCTTAAAAGTAACTAGTACCTTCCTAAACCAATTCTTGGGATTAAGCCGAGCTAAACTAGGTTCTGCCGTGTCAAGAAAGACAAATGCTATACGATAACGAATTTGTGTTGGGTGTTTGTGTCGAGCTTTTGGAAGGCGATGAGCAGGCTCAGGTGCCAGGTTGGTCGCTGCAGGCAGAACATTGTCGCATGGGGACCACCTCGTGACCACTGACTACTCCACCCAATGCGCTTGCGACACAGCAACGCAAACAATGGCGATCCTGTTGGTGTGCCCCGCATGCCCGTACTCCTCGCAACTTGACCTGAGGCAACACCGCTGTCTTCTGGGTATCCATCATTTAGGTACCTCTACACAAAAGAAGAAGATACACTATATGTACACTGAAAAAACGAAACAGCTAGAAATAAATAAGTGTTTGCTATTTACAACCGAGTGATATCGTTTCTCGCGTCGCATGGAGCCTGCAAAGTTCGGTGCTAAAATCAAAGAAGTCAACTTGGCTCACACGTATATCGTACGTAACGTATATCATTAAATTTGTGAAAAATAAATAAGGGAATCAGGCAAGGGTTACATTGACTAGGACACTTATTTGAATTCAAATTAGTGCTTGATTAAAATAACCAAGAACACTTAGCAATAATTGCTTGTTCGTCATTAACAAATCTTTATTCCGTGTTTTAAATGTCTTAGTTGTATGCATGTTGTATGCAACTAAAAATATCTTAACCGAGCCAAATTAGTACATTGCTAAAGCTCACGTTTTCCGTGTAAAAATGTTTTGCATAATTATCCAGCTCATTCTTAGTCCAACTGATTCTCATTCTTAATGTTCCGATGGACTTGTCCACACAACAGACTGCGGACACTTTTACAATCCCGCAACTATCCGGGCGATCTCCGTATCGGGCGATTGGCCCTCGTTATTGTCCCTCTGTTTCTCTGAATGGCCTGCTCAGTGGCCCTGAGGTCCGATAACGGTCTTGCTGACCGGAAGATCGTGTCACGCAGACTCCGCGATAGCAATCATGTGGCGATTTAAACAATTTATAAACGAGCTTGCATTCAGTAAATAATAATAGTATATTTTATGTTTCAAAGCTTTTGTGAGCTATGTTTGCTTGAAATAAAGATAGATAATAATAAGTAGTTAAACCCTTAAGCCCTTTACTAACTACAGAAATCATAGTCTCGTTCATTCTAGATATTCTTAATCGCACACACTTAATCGTTTCGTTTAAATGCAAAATTACTTCCATAGTGGTTGATTTTTTAAATAGTAATAACTTAAAAAAAGAACCGGTTTCACTTAGGATCCGCTATGCCAAGAGGAAATGACTTCCTATAAAAAGTTGTGCAATCACTATATAATAGGTGTGCCCATATTAGTTGAAGAGTTCCCTCGATTTCTCCAGGATCCCATCATCAGATCTGGACCTGGTGACAATGGGACCAACTGAGAAGTATATTCTTCCAGACAAAAAAAGAATTTTCCACATCGGTCCAGCCGTCTTCGAATAATCTGTGAACATAGATTTAAAAAAATGCAAAAAAACAAAGATCCCGACGAATTGAGAACCTCCTCCTTCGAAATCTTGAAGTCGGTTGAAAAAGACATAAAAGCGTAGTCGTAAGGAAGTGGTCTGTGTGTGCGCCATTCGGCGGCGAATTAGCCGGGGGCTGATTACGCGGACCGCCCCTTATTTATTCGTTTCGCCGCTAATTTTATGGACGCGACAATGGGCTGCGAGATTGCAGTGTCTTGCGACTCTTGCGGTGTGCGGTGTGCGGTGTGCGGTGTGCGGTGTGCGGTGTGCGGTGTGCGGTGTGCGGTGTGCGGTGTGCGGTGTCCGGTGTGCGGTATGCGGTGTGGGGACTGTGGGGTAATTGATTTGTTTCAGTTGTTGACAGCCTTTGTCCTGTCCATTACTCGGAAGACAATTTTGAGATCTGGTGTGCGTAAGTGAACATTGAATACGATAAGTATATTGTTTTCGTCCTTCTCATTCTTTCTAATACTAACATGATTAATATAAGTTCTTACTAACATAATATAGATGTATCATTATCCGAAATAAATGTTTTCATTTTATTTCCAATAATTTATATAAAAAATTCAACAAAACTTTTATATTAGCTAAGATGTTTAGGTAGGACCTATAAACCTATAAAATAAAATATTGTTTTACTCGAATAAGAATAATTCTTATTTTCATAAGCGATACGCATGAACTGCAACCGGAAATACGTCGTGCACCATGCTTGAAAGAATTAGCCATAGTCTTTAATGCCAAATTACACGTCGAAAAACTGCCCCGTTAAACTTTTAACCTCCGACAAAAGTACGAGCCTCGAATACAATAACTAGAAAAGACGGCATTCTAGAAACAAAACCGTTTCAAAGATATTACACTCGGGAATAGATAAGAGGCCTGTCAGCTAGCGACACGCGTGAGGAACTCGCTTCAGGGCGGAGTTGAGGCGCTTACTCGCGCGGTGAGGTATCGCTGTCAGGGGAAATCTTTTATCGAGTTACGCCATTATCCAGGGCTGTGCTGACCCCTCACTTACAGAGGTCGCGACAGGAAGAACCAGCTTAAAGATCACTCTTGCATAAGAGTCCTGTCAACTAGTGCCACGCGTGAGAAACGCGCGTCAGGGCGGAGTTGAGGCGCTTACTCGCGCGGTGAGGTATCGCTGTCAGGGGAAATCTTTTATCGAGTTACGCCATTATCCAGGGCTGTGCTGACCCCTCACTTACAGAGGTCGCGACAGGAAGAATCAGATTTAAGATCACTCTTTATAACTTTGTCATACTCTCGAGATATTTGACAACAGTCAACTAGCGCCATGCGTGAAGAACTCGCTTTAGGGCGGAGTTGAGGCGCTTACTCGCGCGGTGAGGTATCGCTGTTGAGCGAAAATTTTTATTGAGTTACGCCATTATCCGAGTCCATGCTGACCCCTCACTTACAGAGCTATCAATAAGAACAACCAGCTTAAAGATCACTTTTGGTAACTGTGTTATACACTGGAGAATAGATGAGAGTCCTGTCAACTAGTGCCAGCGTGAGAAATGCGCGTCGGGGCGGAGTAGAGGCGCATTTACTCGCGCGGTGAGGTATCGCTGTCAAGGGAAACTTTTATTGAGTTAAACCATTTTACGGAGACCGTGCTGACCCCTCACTTACAGAGCTATCGATGAATAAAACCAGCTAAAAGATCACTCTTGATAACTATGTTATTCACTCCGGAATAGATAAGAGTCTTGTCAGTTAGCCACGCGCGTGACGAACTCGCTTCAGGGCGGAGATGAGGTAAACTTTTGTTGTTTCTTAAAGTACTAGTAGTCCGCCTCGAACTGAGAACTCGCGATTTACTTGCAAACAAGGTGACTAATATAACAAAACCCATGTGATGATTTTTTCGCGCCTTCTAGCTCGATCCCCTTGATCGATACTGCTCATATACGAACTCTCAATATTAAATGTATCTCTGCTACATCCTCAACATATTTCATAAAAATCAAGAAAACGCTATTCAAGTTATCGTCGAACAAACTCTCAAAGCCAAAAAGCCATCGAAATGCCGAGACGTCCCAGTAGTCAGAAATTGTTTGCCGCTTCACTAACGTTCCGCTTGTTCGATTAATTAAATACCTGCCCTAGGACATTATTTAATAATAGCAAATCATAAGGATCAACTTATATAATTTTCCTAGAGGCAAATTTTCCCATCCACTGTGAATACCTACCTCTTAGGAATGAAAATCCGCGAAATGGACAACCGACCAAAATGTATTTTTTACGAGAGCCTTCCGCTATAATTGGACTGATGGATTTGATTGAGGAAAGTAAGAGAAATCTGAGTTCAGCTTTGATCTGGTGCAGAATTTTTGATGTGTGTTCTTCCCCATGAAGCGTAACCGTTGTAGAACCATTTTGATAGTGTTTGGGGAGCATGTAAGGGTATTGATTGAACCACAACACAATTAATAATTCTGCTGTTTCTGAAAGCCGAGTTCATAGGACTTATATTTCAATGTTCGTCTAAATAAATAAATACGCTCTTTTCAGCTCTGTTCGCAGATACATCAGTGCCCAATTTCCACCACACATCGCCGGACTTTTCCATCGGATATGTCCGCCAAGCAGATACTTTATTTTTATTTTTATTAACTATAAAAGTTAAACATGACATGTTTCAATAGGTGAATATACTTTTGGCTAACTCACGTAATTTTGGTCAAACATGTGCTAAAAATGTTTTGATCAATAAAGATGGCCATTTTCCAGATGGAATCCTTGGCTACAGGAAAGCGATCCTTGTGAAGTTTATTTTTAGTAGTCCTGCGTGACAAACGACGGGATTGTCTTGGCTGGCAAAGTTACCACAACCTAACTCGATTCAAGCTACTCACGCATACGATAACTGCCAGCTGCAAGATCGCTGGAACTCATGACGGTTCGTGGCATATCCCCGGAGAGCGCCTTGAACCAACATGTCGAGTCCTCTGACGTGTCGGAAGCGAACTCGGGAAGCACGCGTAAGCCGTGGAAGCTCTTTATATTTCTTTGTGACGTTAGATTTAGTACACATTTTTTGTACTTAATAGTAATTTTAAATATAATATATGTATAGAGTATGTCCGGAAAGAAATGTGTCGTGGTTTATATGCGAACTCATACATTCTACGACACTTTTCTTTTCGGACAGACTTTAACTTTGCAGACCTGGGCCTGAAAAGTTGTATGAAATCCCTTTACAAACCACATCGAGTTGCTGCGCCCGAAAAAGGATACTTCCGAGTCTATTATAAGGAATGTAAAGATCATATTCAATTGCATGTTTGGATCACAAAATTGTTAGTACGGCTACGATAATCCTATCTATCTAGGAACTTCTTTGTCAACGAGTTTGTTCCTTGTAAAATGCCCGTTATCAAACTTGGTACAGATGTAGTGAATAATCCTTTCCTTTCGTATTTTCTCGGAAATGTTCGTTTTTGTCTTACATCTCAGTGTATTTAAGACAAAAACGAACATTTACCCGAGAAAATACGAAAGGAAAGGATTGTTCACTACATCTGTAATGTACAGTCGACCAAGAAAGTGGTCTACCAGTTTTGACAAAAGTTTCTGCGAGATCTAACGATCGCTAAGGTTGACATTTCTAACGGAGTTTAAAACATGCACGACCTTGTTGTCTCATTATCATGACGTTCAAACGAACCTCAACCGTAGGGTGGTAGACCACATTTTTGGTCGACTGTATACGAGTACCACCCGGGTCCGTCTGTTATTAGCTGGGGATCGACGTATCGCTCGAGTTTACGTTTCTGTAACATTTTTCAACGTTATTCTAGTTATAAACTCAACATGAAATAATTCAGTAACGTCTTTGTTATCGTATTGATTTATTAACTTATTAATTAAACCCGTATAATGAAGTTTTTCTCAAAGAGCTTTCCGCTTCTGGCGCTCTTGTTGATTTCATAACTTATATTTAATTAATATTTCCTGTTCGTGTCATGGATTTCCGTCTACTGGTATTAACGTTAATTCAGTTTAACTTATTTAAAAATAAACATGCCCCATTTATTATCAATTGTCCTTACACCATAGTGGGTGCTGTCTCTGCGTGCTTCCCATGGCATGGGCAAGGGCAGCATCTGCTTAGTGTACCCTCACTTTTCATTAAATTGTCGAAAGGGCCTCTGCGCGTTGGCTTCGGCTCCGCATACGCCTCCCAAAGGTCCGGAACACCATTGTTCCGTGGTCGGGAAGAACATACTTTTCATGATTAATTCATGAAAAGTATGTTCTTCACAGGGTGTATTTTCTAAATGGATCATTGAGGACTTGCTAAATCTAGTAAGACAAATGGTCTAAGAAGATCTTCCCTAACTATTTAACTAACTAAGATAGACATATACAGATTTTAGATAAAAATAACAGTCACTACCTTCAGTAGACCCGTTTAGGAAATCTATTCTGTATTTTAAGTACTAGTCACGAACTGTAATACTATAAATTATACTTGTATATGAATTCTGTATCATACTATACTATACATTTAAATAAAAGACGTTTTTCTAATCGTTCGTTCCAATGATAATGTCGAAGAATAAACATACATAAAGGTTGAAAAAACACATTATTGTTATTATTATTTACACCACCACACTCTATATTTTGACTCGTATCTTTAAAAATACACGAGTTTTCAATCAAACTGAGAGCAAGCGGGGGTCGTAAACCGAAACCGGGGGCGCAACGACCGTCCGGGGAAACGGGGGCCCGGGAAATATGGCACCCGGGCAATGTGGACCACGCTCCACGCCGCGCCACATTTACTAATGCCTGTGTAGTAATTACATTAACTATTGATCGAATATGCGTATACAATATATGAAAACATAATTGGTGACCTAAATTACGTATATGACGCGTTATAAATATATTTTAATATTACGTAAGTCGATTTTCTCCATCACATTTAATTACTTCAATCAAAAATTCCATATTCTAGGAGAAAACATGTTTAAGTAATATAAATTCACTAAAGTTGTATTCATATAGATTTACACATATTTTTAGAATGCATAAATACAATTATATATTAAAATTCAACCATATAGTAACATAAATAAATAAATAAAACATTAAAAAACAAGGCTGCTTACGATTAACGATTTAAACAATCACTAAACTAATTTAATGAATTTTAAATACCTACTTAAATTAAGTATAGTCGTTTGGATTAGCCAAGAAATTCGGACTTTTAATAATATGTCACTTCGATTCCAGTCGGGGGATCGGGTCATGGATATTGTACAGTCGACGTTAAAGATAATACATGTTTACACTTTTTCACCTTATTAAAAAGGAGCAAGGTGCAACAGTGAATCTTTGACCTCGACTGTAACTATTATACAATTTAAAAGGTCCCCCGATTGCGATCTAAAAAAAAAACGATTGAGATGAGATGGCAAGCAAGCGGTCGGGTTCGGACGTGCAAATTTGGATCCGACCGCTTGCTTGCCATCTTATCTCAATCGTTTTTTTTAATAATGTGTTTTCCCGGGTGATCGTGTTTCCCCGGTACCCGGATTGGAACAAAACTTATATAATTAAATAAATTTCCCTTTTGTTTCGTTGTTTATTTTATCTCCAAAAATCTTCATTAGTCCCGGCATTCTGATATTTGATCGCAGGGATTTGAGAATAAAATTATGTTACTTATTTATTAAATTATTCTCATTGAAAGTCTTTTTTTGAGATACATAACATCAACTTATTATTGTTTGTTGTATTGGCGGTTAATTCAGTGTCTAAAATATGATACTATACCATCCCATTGTACCTCTATACTTACATCTATAATATCAGGTCGTCGGCAACGCTATGTAGAACTTCCCAATGAATCTAATTCCAAAGCATTTATTTACATTATAATTGTATTTATTTTTCATGACATGAGCGATACAATCAGAACCTCGATAATAATAAATAATCATGCTGCTTTGATCCCTGTCAATATTAGAGGGTACAAAGGGATAGTACCAACCCAGTTCAGCAAGAAGCAGTTCATCTTAAATTTTAAGGAGAATGCTTTTAAATTAACTTTGGCTTAACAACGATACAATATAACTAATGAGGTTTAATTAAACCCACATCATATCCTCTTTATTGACTGATTCAAAAAAATTGGAAATATACTCGAATCCCGAGCTAAGTTCTACGCCTTTCTTACCTAAGTAATACGGATACCGGTTGTGAGTAGCCAAGAAATAAATCCCGGGCTTGGTTTTATCGGTGAACATGTCCAACGTGTTGGTCACCTTGGGCTCCTGGAAGCAATCGCCTCGTAACGCCTTCTCCGCTGATTCACACCGCACGCCTATAAACTTTCCAGGGTTGTGCAAAGCAGATATCCAAATAAACCCAGCTCGTATATGACTGCATATGAGACCGCACGGGAGCCACCATGTACCGCTTTGTTGCCACTCTCCCCCGTTTACGAAGAAAGTCACGTGTCCGGATGGATGCTGTACGCCCAAGCCGTATAATCCACTTGCAATGTGAACGACGAAATCGGCATCAGATTTGTCAAGCCTTTGGTCCGGTCCTAAGTTTCTTAAGCAGGGTCCTGTGGGTTCCACAGCTGTTAGCTTGGCGATGGTGTGTCCGGTCATGTTGCGATAGTTTTTAGCGATGAAGCTCATGATCTGACCGCCAAGACTGACCCCCACTAGTTCCAAGTCTTTCGGGTTTAGACCTAGTGTTGTTAGGTTGGCCAACATCTCAGCTGCGTGTTTACCGACTGGTCGACTTAATCGCACGACTCTGCAACAATCGTATTTTTTTTAGTAAAATTATGAAGGTTTGGAAGGATTGAGACTCAATGAAACTGATTTACTTAAGTCGTTGTTTCGGGTATCTTTTACTCTAGTTCTAGCAGTTATTCAGACCAAAACCTGAGGCCAGTTTTATAAAGCTACAAGTTACAATTTACAAGTGGAAGTCTCTTTCTAACACATAGGGTTCGAAAGAGACTTCCGCTTGTAAATTGTAACTTGTAGCTTTATAAAACTGACATCTGGAGTTAGAAAAAAGAATAAAATCAGTGGTTACTTACGTAGGCCACACATCTGTACCAGTGAAATGCACACATTCCAAAATGAGGACGTTGTATCCCATTCGCTTGTATAACTCTCCGAACCCTCGCCCGACGGGGGCTGCATTATTGTCCAAGTAGCCGGGAACGTACAGCACAGTCTTCTTGTTCTTGAAGTCGATTTCAGGGTGGTTGGGCAGGTGCTTTATCTTGTAGTAGTTGTAAGCTGTCCAGTTGGCCTCCAGTAAGGGGCCTGAGCCTAGAACGGACATGGTCAGCTTTTTCAAGGATTTTGGCGTGATGCCGGCAGGTTTTGACGAGCCTGGACCTGAAGACAGACAAAGCTATCAATAATAAACTTTCATATGTAACAAAATTATTGCAATTTTAACTTGCACATTAATTCATAATATCTGAAACAATATTAAATATTTGTTCATACACAAGAGCATGTCACATAATTGTACTGGCTTCGTTGCGCAAGTAATTATTATAAGATGCCTTATTGGTTGGTTTCAATGGCCATCAATATTTACTCAGTATTCAGTATTTACTCAGTTACCTAATTACTTCCCGTGACTCTCCCTCTCCCCAAATTTTGTTATTATCGAGTCTACCTATTCATTTCTTCGACACAATCGAATTTTCAAAGAATTTCTTTACAGAAGGTCTAGCTATGACCCCCAAATTCCAAAATGACCACTGGTTCAAAAGTTTATACATATATATATTGAAGGAATATCCGCAGCCCGATTTTGTCATCACGATAGCGGTCGCATCTTTGCTCCGATTGCTTTCAAACTTGGTACAAAAAACCGCCCGTTGATACCTAGGACAAGTTCGTGAACGGGCGGAATAGGGCCAAAGGGACGGCTAGAGCCTCACTTTTTATGAAATCAGTTTTTCGGAAATAACTTTTTTCCTATGGAAAATATACCATCCGTTTTTCTTTTATATGGCGTGGGACCTGAATATCTATAACTCCCTAAATCATATCTTTAAGGTTTTTCGGAAATATTTTTTTTCCTATGGAAAATATACCATCCGTTTTTCTTTTATATGGCGTGGGACCTGAATATCTATAACTCTCTAAATCATATCTTTAAGAAAATATCGTTAATTTTGGTCAAAATTAAAAAAAAAAACCTAAATTTTTCTGGAGAAAATTCATAACTCCTAAACGGTGAATAATTTTATGTCAGCAATATTTTTTATCGAAAGGTCATTTTTTTCTCTAAAATATTCAAAAACTATGTCTGTCGGATAAATGCATAGGTTTCGAAAAAAAAGGAAAAAAAAATCTGAAAGTGCGGATTTTCGGATCGGTCCGCTAGGTCTAATTCCCTAAAAGTCCATTCCTCGAAAGTCTATACCCCGAATGTCTATTCCTTAAAAGTCCATTTCCCCGATTGTCTATTCCCTGAAAGCCCATTTCCTTGAATGTCTATTCCCTCATCGCCAATTCCCCCAAAGTCCGGTCCATTAGGTCCAATTGCCTGGATGTACATTCCTCAATAGTCTATTCTCCGAACGTCTTTTCCCTGAAAGTCTATACAGGGTGGACTTTTTTTTGGGCCAGTGGGGGCACCTACCAGACCCCGTGCTGTTACACGAAATCTTAGAAGACCTTCCCTAGGTTTCAAATGAATGAAGATTCGCGTCCACAGATTTTAAAAAAAATCGTATGTTGCGAGAAAAAGGTCATTTTTGACAGGCTTTTTTATGATGCCATCGATCACGTTCCTATCCAGAAGACGGCAGGATCGATTTGGAAAATTCTTTTTTTGTTTGAAAGAGTATAATACCTAACTCCACAGTTGGTCCCATTGTCACCAGGTCCGGATCTGATGATGGGATCCTGGAGAAATCGAGGAGAATCTGGTGATAATGGAACCAACTGCGGAGTATATTACTCTTTCAATTCAACAATAGTTATTTGTTATACAAGTGGTGAAAGTTGTATTTTACGTGCGAGTGTTATTTGAAACACGAGCTAGCGAAAGGATTCTATTATTGACCACGAGCGAAGCGAGTGGTTCAAAAATAGAATCCTGAGCGTAGCGAGTGCTTTAATACACGAGACGTAAAATAACTTTCACCCGCGTATAACACAAAACTTTTCACCTCACTACAGCGAGGAAAATAAGAAAAAGGGTGCATTTTGCTCGGTTTCCCGTAATTCCTCAGGTGTTTAATACTTCTTCATCACTCGAATCACTAATTTTTAACAAAACAATCTAGAAAAACATGCGAATATTTAACGTTGATATGATGGATGAATTGATTGAAATGAAAAGTTTTGACGTAAAAGATTTTAGTAAATGTCAGATGCGTTTTGTTCGTACGTAGACTTATTCGGCTGTCAGAACAATTTATCCGTTTTTACAAAAAGAATGAAGATTAATGTTGAATGCTGATATTTATGAATTAAAATAAAGTTGTCAGACTGTATTAAGTGTTTTTACTCGATGCAATTCATTAATTGCGATGTTAAAAATTCTGCACTTTTAACGTTTTACGTTTTGTTAGCTGTCAAATGTCACTTAAGCCACTTGTCACTTATGTCAAAACTCTTTCACCACATGTGGATAAAAAGCGATTTTCACAATAGATATTAAACAAACAAAAAGGGCTTTCCGAGCTAGTGAGGTGAAAAGAATTTTCCAAATCGGTCCAGCCATCTTCGAATAATCGGTGAACATACATAAAACTAAAAAATTAAAAAATAAACCGAGCTCCCGACATATTGAGAACCTCCTCCTTCGACTTTCTTGTAGTCGATTGCAAAATAAAAATACAATTGTTATTAGGGAAGGTCTTCCAAGACCATTTTCGAGTAAGTACTAGCACGGGACCTCTGGTAGCTGCCCTCACTGACCCAAAAAAAAATCCAGCCTGTATAACCTTGCCAATTAAAAATGTAACTACAGCCTTGGCCAGAAGTGTTGAGCACTAATGCGATTTTCATACAAAACTGGAAAGTTTTGTCCATCGTTTCCATCTTTGTTTAAGTTATTTTGTCAATTAATTTAAACTAATAGGCATGTTTTGTTGAAGTTAGTAGTAACTGCATAGAATATTTGCAATATGTCGCACCGACTTAAATTTACATTTTTGGTACCTTCTGTTTTCATATTTTTTAAGTACCTTGAAAGTGTTATTAAGTGAAGTTTTCTATATTTATAAATAAAATATAACATTTACCGTTACCGTACATTGTTAGGATAGGGAAATAATGCTTAACATCAAAATTGTAAACAAAAAACACGTATGCTCAACACTTCTGGCCAAGGCTGTATATGTTTGCGGCTTTTGGCTTTGAAACTTTGGGGCCGTGGGGGTCAAGCGCGCCCCGACTATACAAAGTAGAGGTCCCGACACACGTGTACACGCATACACACGGTACCCGTGATTTTAAGCCCGGCGGTGCTAATTAAGAACCTGAAACGTACGAACTCGCCAACCCGCGTGTACGGTACACGGGTACACGAAGAAACCGATCTTATCTACCCGCGGTCCGACCCGTTTGTTCCGTGTACTGGAGATCCGAGTGGTGTTTAAGAGTTACGAGCGAATGCGTAAGATCGGAACACCCGAAACTCATATTTTTATTTACAAAACTCCGCTACACGTCAAGTACGTGTCGACCCGCATGTAGTTAACATTCGTGTACCTGTCGGCGGCCAATCGTAAAATTAGGCATATCGTGAAATTCCTAGGCACATTGTGAAACGTGAAAATCTTTGACTCGCTCCCTGACCCGAGTCGACCGGGGCTCCTATTTCTGGGCAACTTGCCCTTCGGGCATCTGAAGCAACCTAACGAACCTAACCTACCTATACATTCGTATAATGTGACTATCGTTAAAAAATTACACAGGAATATTACGATCTGAAATATATTCCCATAAGGCAGTGTTATGCCTTATATATACAGCCTTGGCCAGAAGTGTTGAGCATAGGTGTTTTTTGTTTACAATTTTGATGTTAAGCATTATTTCCCTATCCTAACAATGTACGGTAACGGTACATGTTATATTTTATTTATAAATATAGAAAACTTCACTTAATAACACTTTCAAGGTACTTAAAAAATATGAAAACAGAGGGTACCAAAAATGAAAATTTAAGTCGGTGCACCATATTGCAAATATTCTATGCAGTTACTACTAACTTCAACAAAACATGCCTATTAGTTTAAATGAATTGACAAAATAACTTCAACAAAGATGGAAACGATGGACTAAACTTTCCAGTTTTGTATGAAAATCGCATTGGTGCTCAACACTTCTGGCCAAGGCTGTACATATACCCACGATTTATTTTGACGATTGACAAGTTAATTAATACATTAATCGATTAATGCCCATATCTCAGTAGCGGCATACAAAATGCACTATATATTAAATAATAATTATAGTACATTACGTACCTAGGGCGGTAAAATAAAGAAGGGCTCAGATCGCTGGCATTTGTGGCCCGAACCGAAGGTAAGGGCCATAAACAAGCGATCTGTGGCCTTTTTTATTACCGCCCGTGGTGCGTAGACAATTTTACGTCTTCTCCTGGGTGTGAAGTGAGTTTTGCCGCTGCGCACGTGGGCGGCAAATCTCACTTACCACCCAGAGTGACGTAAAGATACATACGTCTTATAGCGTCCGTGTAAAATGGCTGTGGCTTACGGATGGGACGGACGGACGGACAGACAGGCAGACATGACGAAATTATAAGGGTTCCGCTTTTGCCATTTTGGCTACGGAACCCTAAAAAGCGTGCTTAAATGTTTGTCATATTGCAGTATGTAGTTATGTTATGATATAAATGGCATTCACACTGTGCAGAATTCTTCCTCAGAGATATTTGGACATCTTGGCCGTACCAATATATCTGATGGCGACTTTACAGTGCCACCAAAAAGAGTAGAAATTAAAAAATGGCAACATCATAGTGTCGTCCCTTTAAATCAATTTAAATAACGGGACGACACTACGATGTTGCCACTTTTTAATTTCTACTCTTTTTACACGACTGCCAAAAAAAGGAGTGTATTGTTTTCAGGGTTCATGTATGTATGTGGGTAAAATAAAATTCTTTGTTCCACTAGAACAACTGAACGGCTGAACCGATTTAGATGTATGGGGTATCATTAGAATCGTTACGTTATCCCAAGTAATATAGGCTATGTGACGTCACAGTAAAAACAATATGGCGGACAAAATATTCCAGATTGACCAGCCCTAAGAAAACAATTTTTTGCAAACCTATCGAGTGGGGTATCAAAATGAAGAGCTTTTCACGCTGATTACAAAACAGTATATAATACATATATAAAAATCTTCTTTCGTGAATACGAACATTTTAGAAATTTAATCAAAAGTCAAAAGGAAGGGCGTTGGAAGTTGGGTCGAAAGATGTATAAAACTTACATGTTTACTTGTAATAAATATTAGAGACTAGGGAGGAATAATAATAGTTAAAATAGCAATGGCTCGTAGTTACAGTATCCGAGAGGCAACCGGATAGCTCGCGGTATATTTAACGGCTCTCTACGTGTTGTGGAACAAACCTGTGCAACCCAGATTTACCCACGTTGTACTTTGTGTTTCATCGCCCCCCCCCCCCCCCTCCTTTTTCTGATGGCTGACGAATCTATTACCGACCAGCCGGTGCACAGGGCGATTTGCATGCTCGATCTGGATCACATAAAAATATTGGAAATTGAGAGGAGGAGGATGAAAAACGAAGTCCAACGTGAGTCATTTCGGGTTGCATAGGGTGGTTCCACAGCACGTAGGGAGCTTAAAGGTCACAGCTAATTAGAGCGCCTCGGCACCCGACCCTCACCGCTTCACTTCGAACGGTTAAATAGTTATTCTTTATATGAATTTGTATGACCATGCGCTCACTACATCTACTCGACAACGAGTGGACGCTGAGCGACGAGGCGATGTGGGTCGGCTCAGTCGGCTGCCGAGGCGCTCTAATGACTTCTAATACCGTGAGCCATCCGGTTGCCTCGCGGACACTGCAACTACGCGTCATTACTCTGAATGTAATTAGCCTCTTGGATCCTAAAAAACAAGTAAAGAGGTACGTATGTAAATGAAAAGTTATCATCCTCCTATCGTTTATCCCTGCTTTTTGCCACGGCTCAATTGAGCCTGGGATCCGCTTGGCAACCTTATTCCATGAATTGGCGTATGCACTAGTTTTTTTTACGAAAGCGAATGCCATCTTTTCTTTCAACGCAGAGGGGAAAACTGGGCCTTATTGGGATTAGGTTATTCGGTTTGTCTCACGAAATTTTCCTTCACCGAAAAGCGACTGGTAAATATCAAATGATATTTCGTACAGAAGTTCTAAAAAACTCAGTGGTACAAGCCGGGGGTTTGAATACCAGATCTTCGGACGTCTTACTACCAGGCTACCAGCGCTTTTTACGCGAAAAAAGTATTTAAACAATTTTTTAGGGTTCCGTAGTCAACTATATAAAAACCTTTATAGTTTCGCCATGTCCGTCCGTCCGTCCGCGGTCTAGCTCAGTGACCGTTAGCACTAGAAAGCTGAGATTTGGTTTGAATATATTATGTGCATTAACCAAGCCGACAAAATGGTAGAATAAAAACTGGAAAATATATTTTGTTAGGGTACCTCCCGTACACGTGAAGTGGGGTGAGAAATTTGTTTTGTTCCAACTCAGTTGTGTGGGGTATCGTTGGATAGGTCTTTAAAAAAAAAGGGTCTTTTAAAACAGTTTTTGAATAAAACTAAAATTTTCGTATATATAAGCTCCGAAAGTTTAAAACAGGGCGTCCCCCCCATTCTAACTTTTGAACCGTGGGTCCAAAAATTTTGCAAAAATCATGAAAGTGAGGCATATTTAATAAGTACCTTCAATGAAAACTATATTGAATTAAATCGGTTGAGCCTTTTTTGAGTTATCACTAAAAAACCCATAGTAAAAGGACGTAAGTGAAATGACGTAAGCGCCGCCAAATTTCCCGTAAGAAACGACCTTTTAAATTAATGAATTGTAACAGGCCGGCAACTACGGAACCCTACATTGAGCATGGCCCAACATGCTCTTGACCGGTTTTTATACTTTCGACTACTAATCCAAAGTTCGTTTAATTATTCTATGTCACTAAAAGGTTTTAAATAAATAAAATAATTAAAAATTAAAAAACACGACTGCGTTTGTTTTAAATGAACTGAAAAGTTAAAAATAAGTTCTAAACATGATAGAGAATGTCTTTGAAACCTTATTATGGTTGAGACTGTGCCTTCCTACACCCTGATGTATGCTGGATCTTTTAAAATCTTATTTTAGTTCGATCGCAGTCGGGGGACCTTTTTATAGGTATTTTTTAATTTTTAATTATTTTATTTATTGGTGGCACTGTACATGTAGAGATTGGACATTGGCGGAATGGACATGAGAAGAATGGACCTAACGCGCTTCGGGAATAAGACAAAAATGGACCTAACGGAGAGAGTGGGCATTCAGGGAATTGGACCTAACGGACAGACTGGACATTTGGGGAATTAGACCTTAGAAGAATGGACATTACGGGAATTGGACCTAACGGACAGACTGGACATTTAGGGAATTAGACCTAGCGGACCGATCCGCGGATTTCGGCCTAGTTTGGTCAAAATTCTTGTGCCCGATTTTTACTGGTAAATTCATGTTAAATAACTAAAAAAATTGTAAAAAAAACTTTGAACTGGTATTCTATGCGGGACCATGCAGCGCCCTTATCCATTCATCCACAAGGACAAGATGTGAAATGTACCTGTGCGTTCCCCTTGCGGAGACGGATTTTTTTCTTTAGTGAAATAATTTAATATTGTCTACGGTTGCTGCGATAGTTATTCATGAAATAAATCAACTTTAAACGTATTATATCGCCTATACTGAATTTAAATTACTTACATCCAGACGTTTCAGATAGGGGTAAATATAATTTTCCTCAGTCAACCCGTGACCACGAACGCTGTTAAGTGTTCGAAACGTCGGGATGTAATTTAAAATTACACGCGATAGAATCCGTGTAAAGTTGTTTTATTTCATGAAATAAATTATTTCATAGACATACAGTTTATAATTACATTTCATCATGATAACTTATTTATAAAAGTTCGAGAAAAATAACTTACAATCTGATAAATATCCCATAGTGAGCCCTGCGGGTTCGCCTGCCCCCTCGGTCGCTGCAGATCGAACCACAAACAAAACAATACTTAATATTAACATCTTAGCACTTTTTTGTCTTATTATTTTATAGTTTAGATGAGTCTTATGTGCACCTAAACATCAGCTGGATCTAATGTTATTTTTTATAAAATTTTGTTAAAGGACTTGTTTCATTGGAGAGTATCTGTTAAATGACAAGAACTCGACTCTCCTAGTATTTCGATTTTTATGACACGAGTATGCTAATATCGTCGGTTGTAATATGAATTAATGTAACCGCCAAAATGACGAAATTGAGTTAAGTATACAGTTCGACTGCAAATTTCCCGCTCTGTCGAATGCTGTATATAAAATTTTGATATCTCGAAAAAAATGTCGAGTACGTTAACAAAAATTCAGCAATTTTATCCAGTTTCACCTTTCTTTTTAATGTATGTCAAGGTTTCAAAATATCATCGACAGTTATCTTAACGTAAACATAAATTTGTAATTCGTTTCTAATGTATTCACCTTAATTTATTAAATACCAATGATGTAAGAGTCATTTGCATTACAGTGACTCTTACGCTATTCGATTTCTAAAATATATTTCATTTTTGACTGTTACGCTAACGTTAACAATAAATAAAAAATAGAAATGACTTTTACATCAAACGCCGCATACCCGGGATTTGTGACTATAATTTACAGGTCTTCAAGCAAATCAGGTTTAAAACAATTTTTCAAATTATGTATAATATACATTACATGGAAATATTACAAAAACAACGAAATAATTGTCTCAAGTGTCTTTACTGCAAGGGAACGTTACCTTAATGCTCAAATTTGGCGGTAACGCTAACTTTCTCGTACTTGGAGTAAAACTAATGACTCTTACCTTATCATTTTGTTTCGAATTCCTCACGTTTTGGTGATTACGCTAAGCTTGTATTACCAATTTCAGTGAATGTTGTGCTTACGCTAAGTCACTGATTAGAAGCTGGTATTGTATCTCTTTCTTTTAAAACGTTTATACGGCGAGCGTAAGCGAGACAAATGTATGTTTGTTCGCATAAGCGCATGCATTTGTTTACGATTTGCTGTTATCGTCGGTTGTAATATGAATTAATGTTACCGCCAAATGACGATTTTTTCAGGAGAGGCAAAAAACTAACTGAGCAATCATAAAGTATGTTGTAACTTTTTAGTTACTTATTCTATTGCAATGATGTTTATGCTATTTGTCTTGTATTTGTGAGGTCTATTTGATAATTAGTAACTCACTGAGACCACTGCTATAGTTTAGGAAATGGCAGGCGCTTACGCTAATTTATTTTTTATTTTTATGGAGTTACGTTAAGAATTTTATGAAAAATATCAATAGTGGTTCTCGTATTTTAAGGTAACTTACAAAAAAAGTAACAATGCTTACGTTATGCATCACAAGGTTTACAGAATATGGACTTACGCTACAAGGAGTCGAATATTGAAAATTCACACTTATTTACTTGTAATAAGGTTGAATTAAAAAAATGGAACATGTAGCTTGAAAGTATAAGGTTAATAAAAAAACAGTTTTTCAGTTAGAAATTTAGTTTAATCAAAACAAAAGCTTACAAGAAATATTTTTCTTAGTCTTCTGACATTTAATAACGCAATATTTTTTTTAAAGAAACGAACATTTTTCCCTTAAATAATACAAAATAAACAAACAAAATGATCTGCTCAATTCATAACAATCTCTTAATTGAGATGACGTTTTCAAACTAAAGGTATCAACCACATTGTCGGTCGGTTATGAGGTGCAAATGTCATAAATATTCATTCGCAAAAGATCATTATCAACAAACGATAGTGCGGTATTTTTAATCAAACGTTACACAGTTTTTACTTATCTACTCGTATACTGGTAAAAATATAAATAACAAACAATATTACGCAGAAAAATCAAAAGTAACTGCAACATTTCTTAATCCTCATGATCGTCTTACATTTGAGTCAATTGACTACAGTAAAACAAGAAACGCCTACTTATTAATTATAATTATCTCACGTTTATTTACTGCTTACTATGTAAAAATACTATGACAATATAAAAAAATCTTAATTCCTTTCTCTAAAGTAAAACAAACAATTCGTTTTTTTTATCTTATTTCTTACTTTTATTTATTGCTTTTACTATTTTTCCCTTTCCTTGCTTCTTCTCATCTTTTTCTGTCGTTATTTTTGCTGCAGTCCGAGTGTTTGTTTATTTTCTGTTTTTTTTTCTTCTGCTGTTAGTGTGTGTTCTGTTTTAGTGGTCACAGTAGCCTTCTCTTTTCTTTGGTTTTTGGGTTTAGCTCCATTAACTTCTCTGCTTTTTTCTTCGATGTCACCATCGTTTGTGTCTGATAATGTCGTCCAAATAATCAACTTTGTCTTTACAAGGTAGTTGTAGATAATACTGTACGAACGATTTAGGTATTACCTCTTGGTCACACAATTTTTAAGGTCCTTGATTTTTTTTGTAGAAATTGGCAGATGTTGTGTGTAAAGTTTTGGTAGAGTATAACTTGTTTGAGATTCAACCCTGATACATAAATTTGACTGACCTTTTCCTTTTCCCTTTCTTTTCCCTATCACCCGCAGCTAATTGACTGAGGAGCCGAGCGTAGCGAGGCGACGAACGTCTCCGTTTTAACTCACAAGTATAGGCCGTATGGCCGCGCGGGTGCATGTTGAGTCAGCTTTCACTGGTAAAACGATTTGACAGATTGATGTGTGTGTATTGGTTGGTCAGTGTCGGTCTAGAGGTCGCATTTTTCATCTGATTTCGATGAAACTTGGCATGTACGTTTCTTGATTTATTTGCCAAAAATTGTCGAGCCATTATTTGATTGGGGGGGAAATGAGGGAGAGAAGGGGGGAAGTTTGCTGTCACGTTATTTATCATATCATTATTCATTTTATCATTTTCGGGAAAAAGGTCAAGCCCACACTTCCTTAGAGGTTGTTGTAAAAAAAAAGTTTCGAGGGAGAGGGAAAGAGAGGAAAAAGGGGGGAAATGCTCCGAAGTCTACGGTTCACGGAACCACTAGTACTAAAAGATGTAAGGATTGTTACGTTCAAGAAACCAGATGTTAATGAAATGGAAGTGAAATACACAATGAAGGATGATGGAGAAGTTTATGAAATACGGTTGGGATAAGAAACAACGCAGGTGACACAGAAAGAAAAGGGAAAAGGAAAAGGTCAGTCAAATTTACGCCACAGGGTTGAAACTCAAACAAGTTAAATACTCTACCAAACTTTACACACAACGTCTGCCAATTATTATCCAGAGCAATGACACAAACGATGGTGTCATCGAAGGAAAGAGCAGAGAAGTTAATGGAACTAAACCCAAAAACGAAAGACAAGAGAAGGCTACTGTGACCACTAAAACAGAACACACACTAACAGCAGAAGGAAAAAAACAGAAAAAAAACAAACACTCGGACTGCAGCAAAAATAACGACAGGAAAATGTGAGAAGAAGCAAGAAAAGGGAAAAATAATAAAATCAATAAAGAAAAAGTAAGAAATAAGATAAAAATATACAAATTGTTTGTTTTACTTTAGAGAAAGGAAGCTGATCTGCAGAGAATTAAGATTTTTTTTATATTGTCTTAGTATTTTTATATAGTAAGCAGTAAATAAACGTGAGATAATTATAATTAATAAGTAGGCGTTTCTTGTTTTACTCTAGTCAATTGACTCAAATGTAAGACGATCATGAGGATTAAGAAATGTTGCAGTTACTTTTGATTTTTCTGCGTAATATTGTTTGTTATTTATATTTTAACCAGTATACGAGTAGATAAATAAAAACTGTGTAACGTTTTCAGATTAGAAATACCGCTCTATAGGTTGTTGATAATGATCTTTTACGAATAAATATTTATGACATTAGCACCTCATAACCGACCGACAATGTGGTTGATACCTTTAGTTTGAAAACGTCATCTCAATTAAGAGATTGTTACGAATTGAGCAGATAATTTTGTTTTGTTTATTTTGTATTGTTTCAAGGGGAAAATGTTCGTTTCTTAAAAAAATATATATATTGCGTTGTAAAATGTCAGAAGACTAAGAAAAATATTTCTTTTAAGCTTTTGTTTTGATTAAACTACATATCTTACTCAAAAAGTGTTTTTTATTAACCTTATACAAGTGTATTAAAGTCGGTTTGCGATTGACAGATGAGTTTCATACGCTTGAATCTCCATTTTGTTGTCATAATCATAAAGTCAACTTTACAAGCATCACACCATTTGGTGCCGTGTTTTGAACGTGGACTTTATTTCCGTTTTGTAAAGGTAGAATATCAAATGGATGAATATCATCTGTCAGGTCCAAACTTACTTTGATCGTATTGTACTACTACTAAATGTTTCATTTTTTTTAATTCAACCTTATTTCAAGTAAATAAGTGTGAATTTTCAATATTCGACTCCTTGTAGCGTAAGTCCATATTCTGTAAACCTTGTGACTTACGTTATGCATTATAACTTTTTTTGTGAGTTACCTTAAAATACTAGTACCACTTTGAATTTTTTTCATAAAATTCTTAACGTAACTCCATAAAAATAAAAAAATAATTAGCGTAAGCGCCTGCCATTTCCTAAACTATAGCAGTGGTCTCAGTGAGTTACTAATTATCAAATAGATCTCACAAATACAAGACAAATAGCATAAACATCATTGTAATAGGATAAGTAATTAAAAAGTTACAACTTACTTCATGATTGCTAAATTAGTTTTTTGCCTCTCCTGAAAAATCGTCATTTGGCGGTTACATTAATTCATATTACAACCGACGAATGGTTATGCTAAAATGTATTGGTAATTAAATAATCAAAGTCTCATCGATGTCCTTTATATTGATAAATGATTATTCCTTAAAAATCGCGGATTTCACAAGTGTTTCCGAAAATTTATGTTCATATAGGATGGATTTCTAAACGGGTCCGGGTTCCTGGTTTATTTAGTAGATTAATTGAATAAAATCTTTATAGAAATAAAATTGTGTGTAGAATGTATATGAAACGTAAATATTATAAAAATACGTATAAATAAATGAATCTTTTCAATACTCAATCACTTTCACTGCTCGAAATTATAGCTTTCCATTATTACTTAGTACCCATTGTTAGGTTAGGCCTAGATCCACCTAAGTAAATGTACTATCCCCAAATATTAATTTACTAGCTTTTGCCCGCGACTTCGTCTGCGTGGAATTAGTAATCCCCCTTAAGGAATGACTTCTGGATATCAATTATTCTATATCCTTCCCCAGAGCTCAAACTATTTCCAGCGTTCAGCGGTTATTGGTTCCCCATACAAACTTACAACCCCCTTTTCACCCTCTCTAGGGTTAATATTCGGGATAAAAACTATTCTATGTCGTTTCTCGGGACTCAAATAATCTCCATACAAATTTTCATCTAAATCGTTTCAGCGGAAAAAAAATCTCCATACAAACTTTCAACCCCCTTTTTACCCCCTCCCGGGTTGATTTTCGGGATGAAAACTATCCTATGACCTTTCCTGGGACTCACTATACAAAATTTCATCAAAATCCGTTCAGCCATTTTTACGTGATATGCGGTCAAATAAAAAACAGACAAACAGATAAACAGACAAACAGACAAACAGACAAACAGATAAACAGATAAACAGACAAACAGACAAAATTTCTAAAAACAGTTGAAACGTGTTCTATTATCGATTCTAAGTATCCCCAGCCTACTTTTTTCAAATATCTTCCATGTACAGACTTTCGACCCTCTTCAGCTTTATTATATGTATAGATGTATTAGTTGATGTCCTTCCTTATAAGCAATCTATATAACTATACTCAGGAAATAATCAGTATGTATGTAGCTATTTATACATACACAGCAGAAACAGAACGCTGTCTGTACATGCGTAATAAATATAAGAAATCGCGAATTAACTTTAATTAATTTCACCCTGTATGAATGGTTCTCACATAGTAAAACTTCGGCAAACCAGCAAGACTTGTCTGGCTTACCTTGGCAAACAAGGCTCATCGCATTGCCAAGGCTTATCGCTTTGATAGTATATTCAACCAATTATTAATAATACTAGCTAAGCCAGTAAGCATTCATAATGTCACTAGTTTTCGCATTTATTTAACTTCACCCATGTGGAGGTCGTTAAACACTTCCAACCCCCTTGTCACCCCTTCAGGGTTGAATATTAGAAAATTCTTTCTTAAGCGTCTTTCACACTGCTGCGGTTTCCGCATGCGGCGCTAGCGCGCGAGCGAGATAGCGCTATGCGTGTGTTGTCACGCTTGCACACCGTTGCCGCATGCGGTTGCGGCGCCAGTGTGATTATCGTCGAATGCTTAGTCGAACGCCATGATATTTGAAGAATACATGTTTCAAATTTCATAAAATAATTGCAAAAAACTTTTCCGGTTACAGGTGTGTGTTGATGTCAGTCTTCGTTTAGATATTTTATGTACATTCCAGGATAATGAAAGCGGGCCACGTAAGCCTACTGTACACATTAGGCCAACGTTGGCCTTAAACGGACTTACGAGATAATTAGGCAGGCGTCCAGTTTCACATCCCCAATAAATAGTCCATTAGTTCATTATTTTCACACAAAAGTCTATTTTAGATTCCATTAGTATACAAGGTGTTAACAAATTAGTCACGGATATTTTTATAGCTGATAGTACTCGGTACTCTCAGTACATTTAAGTATGAAATATTAGTGGTTTTGTTATGTTTTTTTTTGGAGAAAACGAGGAAACTAATTTGCTACGTTAAAACACCCTGTTAATAAGATAATTAAATGAGACCTCTTTTAGACATTCTAGAACCTCTTTAAACTATCATTCAAGGGGTCTATAATGACATATAAAAAAATCAACTTTTGAAGTGACATGACAGACATTGTTAAACATCTTGACAGGTACATAATAGGGCTGATCATTTATTTGTTCGGTAAATTAAAACAAAAAAATGATATATTCGTACAAAGGTTCCTTAATTACATTTACAAGTTAAATTAATAGTTTTAAAGTAATGTATTATCTTTTAAAATATCCGTGACTAATTTGTTAGCATCTTATATATCTTGTGTGATATGTAAAGATAGGTGATATAACCTTACGTACCTGAGGGTCTACCGCGAAGTTCGAAATTCGACTAAACGATGGTCCCGTCTCTATCGCTCTTGATAAAAGATAAAAGATAAAAGATATTTATTCTTCAATTTAGGCACATTACAATGCACTTATGAACGTCAGAGAGAAAAGAAACTACCACCGGTTCTAACCCTACACCTCTGACCCGAGAAGTATTACTTATTACCGGCAAGAAACTCGGCGGGACTTATTTTTTCAAAACAGTACTACAAATACATTAAAGATACTATATACAATAATGCGTAGTTCTTCAAGAAGGCATATCAAAACAGCTTGAGAGACAGACATGTACCTGCCTATTGTGTAATTAAAATGAAAAATAAAAATAAAATCCAAATCTGACTGCTTCGCAATACGTTTGATATTCTTTCTTACTTGAACTGTGTCCTCTAAATGTTAGATGATTTTATAGATTCTGGTTTGGGCCATGCATATATGTCTGTCATATAGTCCTCGACCCTGTAATAACCCTTTGACATTAAAGTTTTTGCACCTTGCATATACAAAATAGAGTGATGGTAATAGACGATTCGATGAACGAAGTGGTTCACGGTTAAAGGCCTGATTAGCTATACAGGTTGTCTAACAGCAAGGTAAACGACATTAAGTGACACATCCATTCTTCATATCTGTGAAGTGCAAGGCCGGTCATTCGAAGCGTAGCGTAACCGGACTTACCGCGCCTATCAAGTGTTTCGGAAACCAGTTTGTATTTGGAATTCATATCGTGAAAATATTGTTAATATTCCAAGGCCAAGTGATCGATTTGACATTAACTTGTATGTCAAAGTCTGCCTCCAAGGCGTTTGCAGACGTTTATCGTCCTTCTGTTTTGGACTAAGTAATCGGTATTAACTAACTCTGATAGGTACCAAACCAGGTACTTCGTATGGGCATTTATATGTATGTTTATCACGAGTATTTGCATGTAAGCGTTATATGTACATAAGTATAAACATACAGCACAAGATCGCTTTAAAGCGACAGGGTTGTAAGTTTAAGTAAAACATAATCTTTCTAAAAACCATTGAGCAATCTATTAATATCCGCAACATAAATTAAGCTTTGTGAGGTACCTAAAAGTAGGAACCCTTTTAGATTCGTTATGTAGATCCATCTGTCTGTCTATTTGTGGCCTAGTTCAATGATCATTAGAATGAAAAAAAAACTAGTATGGGTATAGTTTATAAACTATAGATACCTATACATTCTTACCTTATATGGTATACCATATATGGTATTAATGTATGAATCAGGTCGACAAAAGGGTAAAAAAAGTACTTGTTAATAAAACACACATTAAAATATAAATACCAAGTCTTGCAAAACTAAATATAGCAAACTTTAAATGCGTCCATAGGATATCATCTAGTTTCCTGAGGTTGAGAGGACTTGGGACACCCGGCCACACTATTCCCGAGCTGCCACCATTTCAGAATATCACAATTTATCGCCCCACAATAATGTCGCTGCGAAATTCATAACATGTTCTTGTTCGAAATTCAGCTGGAAGTTGGGAACTCGCAGTTGCCCGGGTTAATTCTTGATACTTGATACTTCACGCCACTCGTGTTTGTATAATACGTTCGTAGTTAAGTGTCTAAGCATTTTGGGTTAACATTAAGTACAAACAATCGACGAAGTGATTAACGTTAAATACTAATAGGTAAGCGTTGGTAGCCTGACGGTAATGACGTCTGACTTTCAATCCGAAGGTCCCGGGTTCAAACCCCGGCTCGTACCAATGAGTTTTTCGGAACTTACGAAATATAATTTGATATTTACCAATCGCTATACGGTGAAGGAAAACATCGTGAGGAAACCTGCATACATCCGCGGAGAAATTCAAAGGTGTATGTGAAGTTCCCAACCCGCTTTGGGCCAGCGTGGGGACTATAGCCTGATCCCTCTCGTGCATGAGAGGAGGCCTGTGCCCAGCAGTGGGACGTATAGAGGCTAACATATTATTACTAATAGGTTAGGTATGTATGGAAGTATGGTCGATGCGTATTGAAACGCTGCTCGACCGCTAACGACAAGGCGTGCGATTAAAAAACAATAATAAATCAATAAAAGTAATTTATTGTGTAACTTATTTGATTTTCGATCCAAAGATCAAGGGGTCCCCCGGCTCGTGTCACTCACTTACTCACGTACCTACTTTTAGGGTAAAAGCACCAAACACCATTTGAAAATACATGATTTACTATTACATATTGAAATACATTAAGAAGCAGATGGAAACACAATTATAGTTCTAAACAGAGATATCTGAAAAGGGCGCGGTCGGCGCCTACGACTCGAATGACAGTTGAAGCGACGCTCTTAGAGAGGGGACACGGCGATCACAGCTGTCACTAGTGCGGTGCTGTTGAAAGTGTTCTTAGCCTTTTAGCTCGGCCATCTTCTGACTCCAACCTGCGTCCCGAAGGTAATTTGTCTATGGTTGACTGAAGCTCGCTGCAGGCTGCGCAGTCGCAGCAAGCTGGACCTTCACCAGCTGGCAGCTGGCTCCACGTATTCGCGAATCTGCGAGTTTAACAAGCACATGTTATGCGCAATTCGCATAATCCTTGACATGGCCTGGACCAAGATACTCAGTCCCGATGAAGCCACGTTGGATCAGGATCTTCAAGGGCTTCTTATATTACTGTAGAATTATGGCACATAAGGATTCGGACAAGATATATTTTACCACCATAATTGAACTGTGGCAAGGCCCATAAAAACGCTAGGAGAATGAATGAAGTGGATCAATACAGTATATGCCAAGTGGAACATAGCATGATGAGTGCGACATCCAGCGGTGGGTAAACTATTATTTTTATACAATGACATCTTGCGGCAAGTAGTAAGATTTACTGTACCTATACCACTATACTAGATTTGTGTATAGGGATTTTCAACATTTCTTAGGATTCAGTAAGTCTATTAATAACGTTGCAACTAAAAATTCCCTAAGGCCCGTGTATTTTGTGCACTACTACACACACGGCAAAACTTAGTGGTGACGTGTTTGTGGCAAAGACTTGGAACAGACTCACAGTTGGCTCCTTCGTTGTAGGCAGCAAGGCATCGCATCCACAAATAATACAATTCGTCAGGTGTTAAGAGACTGATGCTTGCCGCTCTCCAGTGCAGCACATACGAGTAGAACAACAATTTATTAACTGGTGCACAACAAACTCTGTAACATACATTTGCCGTCATAGTTCCTTAATAGGAGTGCGACATTTGCCCTTGGAACTGAATTTAATCTAGTTGCTCCACATCATGAAGTCTTTATTGAACGGTGCAAATAATTATCAACAAATAAATTGTATTAAATATTACTTTAGTAGTTGGCTTAGACTGTAGTACAGGTGGCGCCAACTGACATACTCAAATATAAGGGTCAATGCAATATTTGGACAGGACAGAATGTCTGTAGTATCGATATCATGAATTAAAAGATTTTATTTTGCGTCATAATGGAATGCTAATAGTCACTTCTACGACAGACTTTATAAATGGGTAAAACCATTACCATCTGTCCCCGGCGATACGACTGCACAAGTCGTACTGTAGCTACCGGCGCTGCAAGTGCTTTAACCGCAGTTGCATGGACGCCTTGTTTCAGCTGAGCATCCCAAACAGACACTTGGGAAACAGGAACTTCGCCAGCAACCTCTGAAGGTATAAGAGCAAACAACCCTTGCAAGGTAACCCTGAGATTTTCACTCTTGAGGTCACAGAATACATTCTCTTGTAAGACATGGTCTCAAGGTAACCTTCAAGGTCAACAACAAACAAAATAATTTCATATTAGGAGAAAATTCATTAGTAGCAGAGAGCTGCTCTTACAGGTTTCTGAAAGTACAGACATCAGATTAGCCTATTAAGGATAGTTGTTAAGTATCATATTGCAGCGACTCCTCCTAAGGATTTCACTGTGATTACCGGAATCAGATTAGCCTCTTAATGGTAACTGTTAAGTATTGTATTGCAGTCTGGTCCTCTTCGGGACATCACTGCGGTTACCGGTATCATAGTAGCCTCTTAAGGATAGCTGTTTAGTATTGTATTGTATTGGACTCTTCTTAATGACTTCACTACGATCACCGGTACCAGACTAGCCTCTTAAGGATAGTTGAGTGTTGTATTGTAGTGGACTCTTCTTAATGACTTCACTACGACTACCGGTATCAGACTAGCCTCTTAAGGATAGTTGAGTATTGTATTGTAGTGGACTCTTCTTAATGACTTCACTACGACTACCGGTATCAGACTAGCCTCTTAAGGATAGTTGAGTATTGTATTGTAGTGGACTCTTCTTAATGACTTCACTACGACTACCGGTATCAGACTAACCTCTCAAGGATAGTTGAGTATTGTATTGTAGTGGACTCTTCTTAATGACTTCACTACGACTACCGGTATCAGACTAGCCTCTTAAGGATAGTTGAGTATTGTATTGTAGTGGACTCTTCTTAATGACTTCACTACGACTACCGGTATCAGACTAGCCTCTAAGGGTAGTTGAGTATTGTATTGTAGTGGACTCTTCTTAATGACTTCACTACGTTTACCGGTATCAGACTAGCCTCTTAAGGATAGTTGAGTATTGTATTGTAGTGGACTCTTCTTAATGACTTCACTACGACTACCGGTATCAGACTAGCCTCTTAAGGATAGTTGAGTATTGTATTGTAGTGGACTCTTCTTAATGACTTCACTACGTTTACCGGTATCAGACTAGCCTCTTAAGGATAGTTGAGTATTGTATTGTAGTGGACTCTTCTTAATGACTTCACTACGTTTACCGGTATCAGACTAGCCTCTTAAGGATAGCTGTTAGGTATTGTATTGCAGTCTGGTCCTCTACGGGACATCACTGCGGTTACCGGTATCAGACTAGTCATAGCTGTTAAGTATTGTATTGCAGTCTGGTCCTCTATGGGACATCACTGCGGTTACCGGTATCAGACTAGTCATAGCTGTTAAGTATTGTATTGCAGTCTGGTCCTCTATGGGACATCACTGCGGTTACCGGTATCAGACTAGTCATAGCTGTTAAGTATTGTATTGCAGTCTGGTCCTCTACAGGACATCACTGCGTTTACCGGTTTCAGACTAGTCATAGCTGTGAAGTATAGTATTGCAGTCTGGTCCTCTACGGGACATCACTGCGGTTACCGGTTTCAGACTAGCCTCGACCCGGTTCTTAATCCAGGATGGGGATAGATTTCATTATTCCTTAAAATGATAATGGATAATACAGCTCATACACAACCCGGTTGTAGATACAGAAATAAGAGTAGTTTAATAATAATGAAATATTAATTAGGTACCACATTTACTTACACTACCCGGTTCTAAATACAGAAATGAGAGTAGATTTCATATTAGAAGATAATAGTAGATACTACATCTCAAACATAAACTGGTTCTTAATCCAGACATGAGTGTAGATTTTATTATTAGGAGATAATAATAGATACTACATCTCATACATAAACTGGTTCTTAATCCAGACATGAGTGTAGATTTCAATATTTAGGAGATAGATACTAATTCTTATGCATAACCCGGTTCCTAATCCAGGAATAAGAGTAGAATTAATTCATGAAATATTTATAGATACCACCTCTTGCATAACCCGGTTTTCAATCCAGGAATGAGTGTAGAATGAAATAAATAAGTGTAAATGGCATCAAATAGAATATTTGTTTATCATACATCTCAGTTCTAAATCTAAGAAAGTTTTAGCTTAAATAGGAAATATTCCTTAAACAGAACTTAGTTCTTAATCTAAGACTGTATATGGGTTGGATGAGACCAAATAAGAGAGATATATAAAATAATTCTTACACCAGCACAAAATAATCGCATACTTGGATGTACTCTTCCAAACTCCTAAGCAGAAAGTAAGTACATTGTACAATATAACCAAAATGCAGTGAAACCTAAAAGAAGTTCGAGTTACCGAGGATTCCCTCTTATCGAGGTACGGCTTGTCGAGGTTCCACTGTACTAATTTAACGTGTATATGATATTGTGCAATGGAAGTGCTATTATATCACAATCGCTCAAGCAAAGTATACAATTACCAATTTGTATCTGGTAACTATGAAGGATTAGTAATATGGTTGCTGGTTCTTAGGTAATCTATAAGCTTGCCAAAACAGAGACACAAGAAGTGAAATTGTTTTGGCCCCACTTACATCCAATACAAATGTTAGACGAATTTGTTAAAAATCAATATTACAACATACTTTGTAGAGTAAAATGAGTTCAAACTGAATACAATATTATGATTACTGAACTCACAACACTTTTGGTTAGAAGTGTTTTTAACTCCTTGGAAATCTAAAACGACGACACCTACGACATCTTGTCGTGCAACTAGTGCACAAGAAGACAAAAGGCCACAACGTCGACGGTTTGGAATAAGGTCAAACATGTAATAAAACATGACACACATAATACAATGGGCATTTTTTTTTATATAAGTATGGTCAATAGCAGTGAATGGGTTAAAATATTTGGAGAGTTGAAACAAAGCCATTTACCTCTGTACATCTACCACCCATTCAACTTACCAGTATATCTCTTGTTTCATTTGAATGTCACAGATATATATGGCATGTAGACTGTTAATGTTCACAGAGATTACTTCTTACCATCATTGGTTGGTCTTACCAATGCCCAGTAAGTTGTCAGTATCATGTAAATATTATCTAATTCATAACACAGTGAACCATATAACTTCTTCCGAGGAACTATAAGTAATTGGTACAGGTAGTTAAGACATGAAATCATTAGTTCACCAATAATTCAATTTGTTCTAAAGATTTATATCTGAAACACATTGCAAGATTAGGTACAATCAATAGTCATCGCATTAGCAAGCAATGGTCTGAGTTAGCCATTGAGTCTATGCCATGTAGAACCACAAGCAACTTCTAGGTAACAATATGTCTGGGGTTGAATTGATGATAATGATGATGATGTTTATATGAATAAAATATTTGTCATACTTGCAAACCTGAAATACTATCTCGTAAACGGATCCATCATCACATGAGTCCAAAATGTGAATCATTATAAATAAATATATCTTTTAAAATGTTTATAAGAATAACTAATATATTATGCATGTTTAATTTAAAATAATTGTAAGTATTAATTGTAATGGATTACTGAAGGAAGTATATCAGGACTTATTGTTCCGATTTACTAATGGCAAGGATGCATGGAGCATTTTATGCATTTGTGACAACAGTAGTCTAGCCATATTGATAGTCTAGCATAGGTATAGCAAATATTTAGGTACCCATGAGCTAGATATTTAAAATGGACAAATTTAGTACAAATTAGCTGGCATTGCTCATTCAAAAAGACACACATGATAATCATGCCATTAGTATTTATAACTTAAATTTATGAACATAAGTCACTATACTCAGTATCTAACATGTAGGTACTAAAGTCATAACTTAACTGGAAATTTTAAATAAATACCTCACCTTCAATATGATTTTGGTAAAATGTCTTCTTATTTACACTTCCCCTTAGTGTAATCAATTAGTGTGAACATACCTGTGATCTATGACAAACTAACCACATGTTGTCTAAATATATTCCGTTATAGTCCATAGTAAGCAACGGCTTGAACATAATGTTCTAGTCTGCGACGGGCAAAATCTATGCATGTTCAAATATTTGGTAATATGAGGTCAAGATTCATCTCTATGTCATTCCTGAAACTCACACAAGACAAACAACCAAACACAGCATACATTTACAAGTTTCAGTATACACATTTACAGTAGCAATTTATTTCCTTGTCGGGGACAGCATTGATGAGCGCTGTCTTTTAACAAACTTTGAGCATTCTCACATTTATAATATTAATATAAATGTTAGTTAACAAGGTTTTTGATAACATCCATGCTATAAAATGACATGTTGTAGGATTCCTATCGTTCAAAGGCATACTTGTAAATGCCTACCCGACTTGTAAATTGTAGGTATGTACATTTTACTTGTGAAACTGTAGGAACTCACCTCACATTTTTATTTCTCAGTTACCTGTACTATTCATACTCATTAAATTAGGCAATCCCAATGTACATTAATCCATTATGGTATTTTACTGGTCTCCGATGGTCATTGTGACACAAACTTTATAAAATGGTTGTTGAGTTGTGTCATCATTTCATGTAGGAGAATCACTGTATAATTATAACTGCAGATACCTGTAAACTCACAAAATAACCGCACACACGAAACACGGAGGCAAAGTGTAGATCCAACACTAAAATTGCAGCATATTATGCTCAGCTTGATGAAATCACCAACACTAGTTATTGGTTATGATGCCTTATGGCGAGTTTACCATAGGCAGTGGATTGTAGTCGTCGTTTGTTTTACATTTCAACGGCATCGACACTCGTCTTATGAACGTACTTCGTTCACATTTATGTTAGGTTACTTACTCAATGTTTCCATACATGTATTTCTTATTTATTAGAGGTGTTGATGCATTTACTCATTAGGATCAGGTTAAGCGGCGTGATTTAGTTTACAACAATGAAATGAAACAATTAAATCACGGAGTCCATGGGATCATTCGTCATTAAGTCAGTGCGGACCTAAGGTCGAATCTCACTTCTGAAGCTTTTAGGGTAAAAGCACCAAACACCATTTGAAAATACATGATTTACTATTACATATTGAAATACATTAAGAAGCAGATGGAAACACAATTATAGTTCTAAACAGAGATATCTGAAAAGGGCGCGGTCGGCGCCTACGACTCGAATGACAGTTGAAGCGACGCTCTTAGAGAGGGGACACGGCGATCACAGCTGTCACTAGTGCGGTGCTGTTGAAAGTGTTCTTAGCCTTTTACTACTCAATTTTAAGCATCGAGTTTCTCGGAATTCTACTAATTAATCACGAAACTATAATTTTAATTTAATTCTCTACTAAATTAAAATGTTCTCCTGCACCAAACCAACATGTTCTCTGGTTAACCCAATAGTTGACTGGAATAGATGTCCATTTGGTATTAATTCAATAAAGTTTAAATAAATAAACTTATGTATTAATTACTACAGTCGCTCGGCTTTTCTATTAAGGAAACCATTGATAAAAGCTGATTCTGATCCCAGTATGACTTTGTTTCACTTCTGATTTGAAAACTCAGATGTCAGTTACTTTTGTAAAAACTAGTCCCTATGCCAAATATTGGGATTAGGTTGCAGCCGAAAGCTAAGACAAATAATTGGAAGATGATAATCTGTGAAAGTAGGAAATAATCTCGGCACAAGTTTGTTGTAAATATTAATAATTTCAAACAATAAAGAATCGACTTCAGTTAGGCGTCACCTTCCCAAAAGCAAATGCCTGCGCCATGCTTGATTCACTATTTATTTATTTATTTATTTATTTATTCAAATTATTCGTTACACAGCATTACAGTAAAAACCAAGGCACTGCGAACTACAAAACAAAACATATAAAATAACTTAAGACTAGTTTGATCTAGGCGATGTAACTTCGTGGCTCCGTTGCGTCGTCTGATCTGGTGCAGGATTCGGCAGAGTGCCCCGGAACCGCCGAAACACAACACCCTTCGGCCAGAAGTCTGCACTCGCGATGGCATCCTGCAGCGGCCGCGGCACGCGCACCACAAACGAGCTGAAGTGCACGTAGTGCCGGGACTGTAGCTGGTGCACCCTCAACGAGAAGCCAGTCTTTCGGCGAACGTACTCCACCACATAGATGTAACCTTTAACATTTGAAAAGTTTCCTCAATATCTACAAGATCACATCATCAGATACTAACCGGATGACAATTAATGCGATCAATAGGGAATATTACGCAAAACTCTGCGTAGGGGGCGGCACTAGCACATCCAGAGGGCCTACCACGAAACACGAAAATAAGAATTTCGTTACCTGGTTCTCTGTCACTCTTTCATATTCGAGCGATAGAGAGGCACATGTCAAAATTTCGATTCTCTCGTTTCACGATAGGCCCTTTGTAAACAAACCGCCTTGGTGCGCAAATGACATATTTATTCGTTATAAATTATCTATGAAAACTTGTAAAAAAACTGTTTAAGGCCTAGTATGTATTAAAAACTCTATGGTTTACCGGTGTGCTAGTGCTGCACTCTGGTGGCAGAATATTGCAGTAATATCCCCTATTGTCAAGTATCAAACAAAAATATTAAAATCGGCCAAGCCGTCTTCGAATAACCGGTGATCATACAGTCAGCCAGCCAGAAGTAGCTATGCGGGCGATGTGTTCAAAATGACCTTCACGCGCCCTTATTCTCTTAACAATAAAGTCGTGTCTAGCTTATTTTGATCACGACATCCAATTAGCTACAGCCTTGGCCAGAAGTATTGAGCATAGGTGTTTTTTGTTTACAATTTTGATGTTAAGCATTATTTCCCTATCCTAACAATGTACGGTAACGGTAAATGTTATATTTTATTTATAAATATAGAAAACTTCACTTAATAACACTTTCAAGGTACTTAAAAAATATGAAAACAGAAGGTACCAAAAATGTAAATTTAAGTCGGTGCGACATATTGCAAATATTCTATGCAGTTACTATTAACTTCAACAAAACATGCCTATCAGTTTAAATTAATTGACAAAATAACTTAAACAAAGATGGAAACGATGGACTAAACTTTCTAGTTTTGTATGAAAATCGCATTGGTGCTCAACACTTCTGGCCAAGGCTGTACTTCTGCTGCTGGCTTTACATAAAAATAGCAAAAAAAGGTCCTGACTAATTGCACATGGAGACTTTTTTTGAAATACCTCGCCGCTTAGTTAAGTATTGCTTCGGCTGCTAACGGTGCGGGTACATGCTGCAGTTATTACACGCAGGGCTGTAGCCAGAATTGCGGTTAAGATAGGGCAGTGCTAATTTATGGTAGGGCATAGCGAATTTTAAGGTAGGGCATTAACTTTACTTTCATAAATTTTTGACCCAGTTGTAGGTTTTAAGGTAGGGCATTAGTGTTTTAAGGTAGGGCATTGCCCCCTAATGCCTCCCCCTTAGCTACGGCCCTGGTTACACGTAATACTGCGATTGGTGGAGGACACCGGGGACCCGGCGCCAAGTAATGCTTAGAGTGACTTGTAGTTCAAAGTGTCCAAACTGGTTAGAGACTAACTTGCGGTTACGTAACGGGTAAAATCTCCTCAAATGAACTTGGTAACTAAGAGGTATAACTACCAGAGGCGCGTTTTATAAAGCTACAAGTTACAATTTACAAGCGGAACTCTCTTTCTAACTCTATGTGTTAGAAAGAGACTTCCGCTTGTAAATTGTAACTTATAGCTTTATAAAACTGGCCTCAGTAATCACTTAATTCACCGTGACGGAGAGTAGTTAAAAAAACGGCCAAGTGTGAGTTCGACTCGTGCAAGAAGGGTTCCGTATTATTTTAAAAATTGTTTAAAAATAATGTCTGTTGTATGGGAGTGCCTTTTAATGTTTATTTTATTCTGTTTTTTTGTATTTGTTGTTATAGCGGCAATAGAAATATATCATCTGTGAAAATTTCAAATGTCAAGCTATCACTGTTCATGAGATACGGCAACGGACGGACGGACGGACGGACAGCGGAGCCTTAGTGACGGATCCCATTTTACCCTTAAAATATAAAAAGATAAAAAAAAAGATAAAAGATTTTTATTTTTTCAAAGATATTTATTCTTCAATTTAGGCACATTACAATGCACTTATGAACGTCAGACCGACGAGTCAGACGTTGGGTACGGAACCCTAAAAAGGATGCTTGAGTATTATTTGGATGCGTTCAAACATTTTTACCAGTTATAAAATAACGGAAATAAAACTTATTCACCGCCAGAACGCAAATTATACATAACCTAATATCTTGCATTACATTTCTGCACAATAAAAATAAAAGTAAATGACGAAAATTCCCAGGAAATCAAAATAAAACACGGACAAGTTTAAAGATTCCGGTATTTTATCATTTCGGATCCAAATACCGCAAGAATTTACCAGCCAAATGAAAATAAAAGAGGTAATCCGCGGGCCAGGAAGCCTCGAAAACAGCATTTCATAAATTCATCCGACGGGGAAAGTTTAAAAATATTTCATTTTCTTAAACAGTACAGCGTAACTCATGTTCCCAGGCTGAAGTGTAGACTTTGTATAATAAATCGCGCTTAGTTTGCCGGAATGCGAAATTTATTCGTTATGCGCGGGGCGGGAGTACTAGGGAATAATAAACTAGTAGGAATTGACTGAAAGTTTGACATGTGATTTATTTGGTGTGTTTTGTTTGTTTGAAATTCAAGCGAAAATTTCTGTTTCTCTGTTAGAGCAGAGAAGATATTGCCTATCTTATTCTTAGTTACATACATACCTAGAACTTAGGCTGCACACACGAAAACATGCGACCGGCCGCCGCTGCCAGCGGCGAGACGAGCGGCGCCATGAGCGGCGAGATCAAAATGTTCAGCAATGTATGAAATTTTATCAAAACTGAAAACAGCGGCGAGCCGCGCCTACTAGTGGCAGTGGCGGAAGGTCGCATGTTTTCATGCGTGCAGCCGTCTTGCAATGTCGTGGTCAATAGGAAAGATACAGCTATAATATTTACCATTATTTTGTGTTCAAAATGTTGAAAAAACATTAAATAATAGCTATTGAAACGATTTTACTTTAGTTTATACTAATTTCAAACAATAATTACGATTTGAAGTAATGTGAAACGGAACGTGTTTTAATCCACCAATCAGTATCTGGTGACGTCACTGCTGTTATGACAACTGATGACGCCAGCATGGGATGTACCTGTCACTAGTTTTGTTCTATGGGATTTGGCTTAAAGGGCTATCTAAAGTTAGCATCTACAGCCTTGGCCAGAAGTATTGAGCATAGGTGTTTTTTGTTTACAATTTTGATGATAAGTATTATTTCCCTATCCTAACAATGTACGGTACCAAAAATGTAAATTTAAGTCGGTGCGACATATTGCAAATATTCTATGCAGTTACTACTAACTTCAACAAAACATGCCTATTAGTTTAAATTAATTGACAAAATAACTTAAACAAAGATGGAAACGATGGACTAAACTTTCCAGTTTTGTATGAAAATCGCATTGGTGCTCAACACTTCTGGCCAAGGCTGTAGGTAAAAAAAATAGAACTTGACACTTTTGGTAGGTTTGACAGGGACTAAATGATTTAGTAAGTAGTACGAGTAGTTTCTGTACGTCTAGCATGACTTACGTTGCGGCGCGACTCTCCATACTTCAGGCGCGACTCGAAGTACGGAGTCGCGCGCGACAACGCATGTCATGCTAAGGCCCCTGGTTTGGGTCATGCATTTATGTCAGTCATATAGTCCTCGACCCTGTAATAATAACCCTTTAATTATATGTTTAAATGTAATTCGCCTAGCTAGTTACAAAAGCATTCGCGACTATAAATTCAGGAAAGCGCATCTGTGCAGTGTAACTCTTCCTAACATGCATAAGAGCCGTAACCAGCCAAAGAAAGTTCATTCTATTATTGATCTTATTCTCACGCAATAAATTTCAAATTTCGAGCTGGTTTTCTAAGGTACTTACGGCTCTTTAGCGTGTAAGGACAGAACTGCCGTCAACTCGCGCCGGTTTTTACAACGGTCTAAACTTACTGGTTTGTAAATTGTATACTTCGGACTTTTGGCTAGAGCTGGTGCTGTTCAAAGTATGATTTCAAATTAACGTAGTGTTTCATGGTGTTTCATGAAAAGGTGTGAAAATTCTTTTTTGTGCGCTGTAAGACGATGATAACTTAAGGACTTTGACTACTTTGTCACATTAAAAAAACTTTAACACAGTAGGTAATAGGTACCCACAGCTAAAACCAATCAATTACTAGAAAGTTCGTGTTTGCATCGGGACAAGGGTAATTTATCTTAAATCATTTTGTAATGATTTTCAATACCAGGGTGTAATCAATAAGTATATTTGACATCTTTAGTGTACCCATCTTAATAATTTCCTGAACAATTAACTTTCTAATATTCTATAGAGTTTACTAGAAAATGTCGTGGGATTAAGGAAACAAAAGGGATATTTTGTAACATGGGTATTGAAATAAAAGTAGCAAGCTTATTATTTCTTACCTAATAAATAAATGATTTGAACAACAAAAGAACAGATGCGCCAGTTTTAGAATCAAAACGTTTGTCCAAATAGAGGCTGAGCCCGTGGCCCGGCGCCAACACGCGACGCGACGCGACGCAATCGTAGGGAAACGCATAAATACGCCTTTTCACGCCACCTGCTCGGAAATGTGGCAAAAGAAGATCAAAATCCAAGCTGGAAAGTAAGCAATTGCTGTAGCATCTGAACAACCACTACAAGAATTGCTATTTTGCAGCTATGAAATGTCATAGTAGAAAAGTAAAATCCAGATGTCATTGCATTGGACCCGCCAATGAGAATCATTTAAAACATTAAAAAGGTCTTTTTTTGGCACCACTTTTTCATTCTAAAATAAAATAAGGTTGTTTTTCGAACCAATTTACTTGTTTAAAAAAAAGAAACGTCAAAATCATTCAGATCACCCTTAAGGCGTTTTTACCTTTTTAACCGTTTGTGGTTTTCTATCAAAAAGTGGGTAAGGAGTGAACCGGCTATTAGACATGGCAACTTGCAGGGCCCAATCTGTTGTGTACCCTGCCTCTCCCTCTCCCTCCTTCAGCTCCCTACGGGCCCTACCTTTAATTATACCTACCAACCTGACAGATTGGGCCCTGCAGGTTGCAATGTCTAATAGCCGTTTGAGTCGGATTGAAGCAAACATCGTAAAACGCTTCTTAAAAGTGAAAAAAAAGTAATAAAGGTGGAGCGAGAAAAATACATATTGAATTGGATAATGTTTGACAGAAAAACAAGAAAGTTGTATTTATGCAGTAAAAATGAGTTCAATAAGTGTAGAAAATGTTATTAATACGCTGGCGCCCACCGAAATTCAAGAAACTGCACAGGCGTAGAAATTTGTTACCAGTGAAATCGCGTCCTAAATAAGAAAAGGCCCATGAACAGTGATATTTTGTATACAATATAATATCCGACGAACAATTCATATTATGGAAGGATGGCGAAAAGAAGCATTTATTGGCAGAAAGTTACATGCTCGTTTACTTTATCGTGCTTGTGAAAAACATATGAACCGTCAATATACCTATAAATAGTATCTATTAAAGTGTTTGTATATGCCAATTAATTTTTTATTTTATTTCCTCACAGTAGTCGTGAAAAGCACTATGTAATGTCTCGGCCGAAAGCGCTATAGGTGGACTCGTATCTTCGAGGGCCTCCCCTGGCGGGTCGGCCCTCGAACTAACTCGATCCACCTATAGCTTACTTTCTAGCCTCTACAACAATGTACTATTATAGTGCCTAAAATGGCGTTAAGGCTACTTACGATATATAGGTAGAGTATCTAATACACAGGTTCATTTATTTTATAGAAACACAGAGGAATTAAATTACAAGAACAATTCTACTTTTCATCACAGCAATATAATGTTAATCAAGGTACTCGATTTTACGCAAAGCCGGGCATGGTTTTGTTACATAAATATGAATATTTGTTATATATGACGATGTATAAAATGATGAGACACATGAACATGCAGCGCTGCAAACACGGCTTTTTGAAAATCATTAGCAGATAAGTAGCTAATACCGTATTCTTCTGTAATTTTTTATTACAATTTTTTTATAATATACCTACTTAACTTCAATAATTTCAACTGTATAATAAATCAATCAAGCTCTAAAAGAAACCATTCATAAATAACCCTCGATAGATCCACTTAAAATCGTAATCAGAGGAGCAATCTGAAAAATATCTACAATTAATTACTCTGCGATCATCCTTTTAATGAAAAAGGTAGGGGAGGCATTAAAAGATTAATTCTAGAAAGAATCTCCCGGGAGGTTTTGTATAGGGAATCTTATTTACTTCAAGTGAGTCTGCGCTCCGCTCAGCCGCGATTTGTAAGAAGGGAGCGGTTCGTAACAGTCCATTTAAAAATATTTCGATTGGCGCTTGCTTTATTGATATTAAATACATTAATGCTGCATGCAGGTCTTCATCTCATTTCATAATTACTCCGCTTAGCCGTTGTTGCTGTTGACTGTATACTGACTATGTGTAGTGGAAACAAGAAGCGAAAACAATGCATAGCTTAGAACAATATTAGTGACCTAAAATTCAAAATACTCATATGTACATTACTGTAAGAAAAGTACTGTACCTATTCCATACCCAATGCTATCATCATGTACAGTACGAGTAATGAATCGTGAAGAAAAGCTTACCAGACAATAACTAAGTAGTATACATAGGAAACTGTCAGCATAATTTCAAAGTTATATTTTTGTATTAAAAAAATCGTCTATTCGCCAATGAACTTTCTTTGGCAAACATTTTTGGTTTAAAATAGAATTTGATTCTTGCCTCCCGTATAAAGAAAAATCCACAATTCCACGGACTGATTTGACAGCTCCTGGCATACAAAGCGATTGTCAAATGTATGAAAAGAGCTATCAAATCAGTCCGCGGATTTATGAATTCTACCTTAGTATTGAATTTATCGAACGAGCGGAGCGTAAGCGAAGCTCGTTTTTACAAACAACTTCAGACCCAACTGTCACCTGGCTACTGGGACGTCTCGGCATTTGGATGGCTTTTTGATTTACATAGTTTGTCCGACGATAACTTTAGTAACGTTTTTCTGATCTTTATGAAATTTGTTAGGGTTGTAGCAGAGACCAACAAAATTTGCGAGTTCGTATATGAGCTGGATTGAGACGGGGGTTCTGAAATTAGAAGGCCTAAAAAGGTTTTGGAAAGGGGTCTTGTTACGTTGGTCATCTTATTTGCTACTTTTACGAGCAACTATGGTTGAGTTTGGTATCAAACAAAAGGTTATACGATTTACCCTCTTATCAAATACTTATTAACTGCTTACTGTTTCATAATAATTAGCAACATAAAATATTATATTTAAACGAATAAGTTTGACATTCTCGCGCGAGTTAGATGCTTCCATTCGCCCATGTATAACACGGCCTTCTTCTGATCCTTGTAGTTGTAGCCAGTAGGCAGGCTTCAAGAAACTCGATATTGCTAGACTGACATGTGGAGCCGTTCTTCCCATTAATCTTTTGAATTTCTACCTCACAATCTTCATACATTCGTCCTAATATTTACTCGTTTTTCTCAAATTAAACTTGGAATAGATACAAAAGTACCGGGATTCTGCTTAAAAGATTTTACTTACAACTATTCATCTTTGTTTTTAAAACATGAATGCCATTTAGTTTAGTTTGTGTACGCATCTTGTGGATTGGCGTTAACATATTATGATGTAATCTGTTATGTAGTTAAATAAAGGAAAAAACTCGCTATCAGGTCTTACCTTGCGGCCATCAATTTGATCGCGCGCCCAGTCGGACATTATTATGGAGTTGATTTTTATTGGTGCCGGAATGGAGACTCCATGTTTCCCCACCAGACCTAACTGAAAAATTAAATAAAATGGAGGGCAACATAATTGAACACAGTCTCCAATTTGTTTTTATTAGATATTTTACTTTCGAAGATCTTTGGATTGCGTTTGTTTGACGGCGTCTTTATTCATTGATCGGCGTATCTCGCTTTACGTCGAGCAGCATTTGAATTTTTATAATCGGATGTTGATTTTAGGGACTTAGTTGTGTTATCTTTCCCTCTCGTTCGGTTCCTACGTATAATGGAGGTACGCGAAATACACAGTAAGTGGAAGTTACATCATCGATCAGATTTTTATCCATCCGAATACCGCTTTGGAAGGCCGTTGGAATTGATTTGTGTGTCGTTTTCGTGTTTATTGTCATGAACTGGGACTTTATCTCAATTGTTGCTTTGCATCTCGCTTCCGCACTTAACGAAAATTGAGAAAAAACACTATTACCTACAATTATTATTTGTCAATTTATTGCGTTATAAAAACAGACCCAGTGTGAGTTAGTCTCGTGTGAGACACTTGAATCATAATGGGCAGACCTAGGAATCGATGGGGCAAAATTTTATGACAGGTAGGGAGTTCCCATATCGATTAACTCAAGTATCGATACTTGTTCCATATACTAGTGACCACTCCAAGTTTTGTTTATCAAAATATGATTTTATTAAAAATTATAAATTAAACAAAATAATAAGGGTAACTTATCTTTATCGAATGAAATAAAAAGGGTTTTATAAAGACATAATATTAACTATTTCATAGTACGTTGTTATTTATTACCTAGCGATCATTTAAAATATGCTGTGTTAGAACATTATACTCGTCTTCAGAATAATACTCGCAAAAAATATAAACAATGCTGGGGGCGATCACTGGTATATGAAAAAAACATCGATAATTCAGTTTATCGATATGGGAACTCCCTACTTGTCATAAAATTTTGCCCCATCGATTCCTAGGTCTGATAATGGGTCAATATCGATAGAATAAAAAAACAGAAATGCTTCTTATGTACAGTCGACTAAAAAGAGATGTATCCACTTTACAACGCATGAAGGTAAAAAACTGGATATTATTATTATTATAAGAAGTCGGCAGTACCTAATAGATTACTGAAATCTTATAACTTATACCATAGGTTCCACGCACACCATTACAGGCTTTTTTTTATCACACAACTTAATTTTCTATTCCAGAAGTAGGGTTGACGTCGCGTCGACGCTGCGCGGGCGCTCGGGCGACGTCGACGCTCGAAAGATGCTAGAGTGGAGTATGCACATGACACGGCTGCATTTGCAAAAAAGAAAAATACCGTTAGGTACACAGCACAAACAGTCGAAAACAAGTGATAATCGTTAAAAAAATCAAATTAATTTACAACAAGGTTATTGTAAAAAAGGTCATGGCAAAGGTCACTAATGGATGTACTATCGAGAAGTCAAAGCAGCTAGCTATCAATATTATACGCGGGCAGAGAGCCTCTTGCCATGCTATGTGCGCCTTTGAGCGTCAGGAGAAAAGTGGGGGTTATTGTAATAACTAGCGGAGTTGATTGCTATTTTCTATACACATATAAATAATAAGTAAGTTGGTAAGCATTAAGATACAGCAATTATAGACACATATGTATATACATATAACTTTATAACATTTATACTAACATTATTATAAACACATTCTCAGTACTTAGTTCTATATTCTATACACTATGTAACTGAACGAAAAACATTTACTCAAACCCGTTAATGTTTAGGTCATACTGAGCATCTTTTATTATGGGACCAACCCCGAAATCACAAAAAAAAATTTGGCTGTTTCATACATTTCACTGGTTATATTTTGAAATTTCCTGTGGGAGAGTCCAATTTTTATTTTGCGATGGCTTAGTTTTCTCGATTTCTCATGAGTCATGAGCTAAAGAGGACAAGAAAACATTTATAACGGGCCACTCGCGTTATTTAGGTCGACGTTCCTTTGACATGTTGAATTTATAATTATTTAATCTTACAATACAAATATTTAACATGGGTTAAAGTGAACCTTATATTTTTGATTATGATATCGGTCTAAATAATGGTCAGAGGGTATAGTTTGATAAAGGGTAAGGGGCAAAGGCTTCCCTTTATTTCTTTCAAAAGTTCAAGATAATATACCAGTCTCGAGCAGTCTCCCTCTAGCGAGTAAAAAAAAACGTTTATTTCGACTGTCCAACTGACTGTAGACTGGGTCTACCCTGATGCTAGGCTCAGGTTTTTAGGACCCACAAGGTGATTATTTTAGCCCACAATGTCTTTCTGCATGTATCCGGGGTATCCAGTCCAGTCCGATTTTAGTTTTCCCGCTGTTTAGGCTACACTGAAAAAATAAAGGACAACCGAACTACTTCGGCTATTTCAATTTAGTATAACCATAAAAACTAAAACTTCGGTATAGAGTTAATAAAGTTTATTTGCTTATAACTTTTACTAAACTTATAAATAACAAAACACGTTGGTAAGAACTAAGGCTTATTAGTTCTGAAGTTCCAAAACTTAAGTTATTAGTACTTTTTTGGCGAAGTTTGGTAGCTGGTAACAAAAAAAATATGTGTAAATACGCCAGCTATCTTTGTATTGCAATATAGTTGTATTTCTAATGCGATCACTTTTTTTCACACGCAAAATTCCACCTTCCGTTTGCATATGGGCGTTTAAAAAAATGAACGTACTAAAATGTGGGAACAGGATGAGATCCCCGTTTTACCGGCATGTTTTCCCTCGGCTCGACTAGGATAGAACGAAAACACGACTGTTGACACAGTTTATCCGCGGCCGCGAGCTTGGAGTGGCCTCACTGCGGCGACGTCAAATATATACACTCACTTAAAAATGCTTTACGAAATAATCTTGATATTCGCGTAACAGTTATCCCTTAACCCCCTCTCCGGCTTTGAAAAGTACCTAATAAGAAATTTCCCGCTAATTAAATACAAGTCGTGATTGACCTATTCTTACTATAAAATTACATATAATAAGCAAAAGTAAATCTGTCTGTCGCTCTGTCTATCTGTGGCCTCTTCACGCTTAAACCAATCGACTAAGATAAAATTTTATGTAGTTTGAATATGTGTAATTATAAACATATTATAGTTTTTATGATACTATCCCTTATCCCTTTTGGAACTTAAAATTTAATTTAAGCTATTTAGATATTATGTTAAAAGCACCGTATGAGATAATAATCTAGCCTTAAAAAAATAATTTCAGTCTTGCCGTTTGAGTAAAAAATTAATAAATGGTCATTCAATTCCTCTCCTTCCAAAACGAATGAAACGAGAAAATAAACCCTCTCCACTGGCGATACGATGGCCGAGCTAAAACGGGGTGTGGGACATTTGGGACAAACCCCAAATATCCAACAAAGTTACGTTTACTTTTATTTTATCTGGAGAAATATCCCGGCGGTAATCCCCGGAATTGTGGCGGACGAGAACGCAGACCAAAACAGAACGGTTACTGAAAAAAAAAGTTTATGTAGGTACTTCTTTTTATTAGATTTTAACGCTGACATGGACACCTGGAGAGGACGAGAGAGGATCGAGCTGCGAGAAGAGCGTATGTGAGGCACCCGGGTGGAAAACGTCCATCTGGGCTCCCCAGATACCGCTGGACCGACGAAGCTCGAAAAAATCTGTCCGCCCTCGGAGCATCACACTGGCGTGAAGCGGCGCAGAATAGGGCAGAGTGGCATTCTCTTGTGTAAGAGGCCAAGATCAGTTTTTGGTCACTAAGCCAGTGAAGCAAGTAAGATTTTAACGTTTATTGTAATTTTCTTGCAAATGTCATCTAATTTTCATCAATCAACGAGATGATACTAATAAACCGTACACAATGAGCTTCCATAGTTTTATCACAGAGTTGTTATGATTACCTACAGTCTCCATTATCAAACCAGTTTGTTAGTACCATATAATGTCACCTACCCAAGTTACACAGGTGTGTTAAATTCAGGTAAATTCGACATCAGGAACTGGTTCAAGTTCAAACTGGCTTGCAAGATACCTAAAGCAAATCTTTGTATGTTTAGCAAATCATCATCTGTATATATTATTTAGCGAGTAGAATAGCCACCTTTTAAAAACTAATGACAGCCAGTAATTACTTCAGAGAAAAAAGAGGTGTGTGGGTGCAGCGGAGAAGAGCTATTTTCGGAAAAACTTCGGCTTATAACTTTTTGAATGGAGTACCACTTGTCAACTAATAAATTCCCGAACTTTGTTGTTTTATTTCGCAGCGTTTTTCTATCAAGTGACCCCGCTGCTCTACTCTGTGACTCTAGATAGTCCACATTACCCCAAGTCTCCGTACATAACTGCCCATAAAACCGCCATCAATTTATACCAAAATAATAGGACGAGTTGACCGCTTAATTCCCTCGCCTGCTTATATTATCTACGTTATTTATGTATTGTATCGTTGTTCTATTGAGGGTCTGTGGGGGATCGCGGGGAAATATTACGAAACTATATTTATTGGGTGGACATACCTTTGGATGATAAATAATGTTCACCATTGATAGGTAAGATGCTTTAGGAAAAGAGGGTTAACGAAAATAGGGTTTAACACTTTTCGCGCCAGGAACCCGGTAGACGGGTTCTCTTCATGTACCGTATTGTCACTACAAAGCGGGAAAACAATGGGATCCACTAAGACTAAGAGTGTAACGTATTATAGTAATCTGCGGTACAGAAAGTGTTACTAGGTTCAACTAACAGCAGTTTGGCTAAAGTGAATGAGGTGTCCAAAACCTACTGCGGGCGCAAGTTAGTATATATCTTACTCCGGTAAAGATACGTTTTTTTTCAAACTTTAATTTATAACAGCGATTTTTTTGTTTATATAGTTTTAAAATGACATTCTATGATGACTGAACGAAAAATCCTACAAACTTTCCATCGGGAAGTAAATATTCATCAAAATATATATGAAGGGTTTCTTTTTTTTGTCTGATTTCCCGTCATCCACAAATAACGTGTCTTAAGGAACCATAATATATAAAAAAATATATTGATATAGGTACTTATTTATTTAGGCGATTTTTTAGAAATTAATTAAATGAGGATTTTTTCAAGGTCAATTTTTTGTAGGATTTTCTGTCTACGCAATGACTAACATGACTTTTAAGCCATACAACTAAATACTTCTGCTATTATGAATTATTTCCAAATTTGACATTTTTCCCATACAAGTGAAAATAAAATGACTGTACTATCTAGATTATTTTGAACTTCTAGCCAGTTTAAGCTACCTACACCTAGGTACTTGTTAAGCTTTTGTATATATTCGCTGTGTGCGTGACTGTGGCGCCATCTCTTGAGCAGGGGGTTAAATGGCTTTTTTCTTTTTTATTAATGGCATATACTCCTTGCCAGTGTTGCCAGGTCTTTTTTCCGAAAATCAGAAGAACACTAGTCTAAAAATCAGGAGATCAGTTTTATTGACCAAAACTTACCAAAATGCATTTTTATATGATTTTTAGTTGTTATTTTAATATAAATCCGTTTACGATCTCTTGCAAATTGGATTTTAACGGCAAAGTAAGCATTTTCTCAGATCGGGTATTTAAAACCGCTAATCACATTTGACCTTCATTTGAGTTTTTCCCGACATCCGATTGATATTTATCTATGATTGACTAAATTCAGCTCAAGTGTGTGAAACGCCTAAGTAAATAAAAAAAGTTGATTATTTTGTATAAATTACAGACTTCTACTAAGGTACAACGATTTTGATAGCAGCAATAGATTTCAAGCAATATATACCTAGGTCCACAGACGATATAGAAATGCCAAAGCATCAAAGTAGTCCGATTTAAAATTTTAGAATGAGACGTTAGTTGTAAAAGCGCTATCTCCGTTTCAATCAAGATAGGCATGCTGGATGTCGACTTTCGGAAAATATCCAGTGAAACGAAGTAATGTATTATTATTTAGAATTTTAGACGTTGATTATTTACTTCAAGACGTTGCGTTTTTATGAAAATATGGTAAATCGTTTTGAAGAAATAATAATGTTTCTATAAACTAAATACCATGCCATTTTGAGTGGCGTGTATCGACAGAGTTTCTCTCCATTGACAGTAGTTTTTATTTAAGTCATACCTTAGAGATTGGTACATATGACTGATTAATTTCACGGTATACTTAATAAAGGCAGGTATAGCACTTACTACGTCATTGTCTCCAAATTGAGTCGAATTTTAACTTTAAGGATAATTTTAATTAAATTAGTGGGTTATGTAGGTATTCTGCGACTTAGGTTAACCTATAGGTACTTCGTTTTAAAAAAAAAACTTAAGTATTAGAAAAATCGTGCGATGTCGTCGTATGATTTCTGGGAAAACGATTTTTAAACCCTCTATTTATTGTCTTAACCAAATAGTTTAATTCTTGTTTCCATTATTAGTCATACGTATCACTAATAACGGAAACAAGTATTTAGTTTAAATGTTTCCCTGATATGGCTGAAAAAATAAAGATACCTACATGAGCGAAAACAACTGTTTCAAAAAAATTTTACCATGCAATCTGCACGGCGGCCAGGCCGCTAAGTTAGACACCCCAAATTTTTAAGTTTGAGAATCAAAGTGGTGTATGTGATGTAGCGAGAACGAGTCTTCTTATACTATGATCAATTTATGATCGTTAACAATTGCGGATATATTTGATGTGAGAAGTGATATCCAAAAAATCAGGAGAATCTGTACGAAAATCTCCTCCTGATTAATCAGGAGACCTGGCAACACTGCTCCTTGCTTATACGAAATGTATCTGACTGATTCACTATTTTGACAGTTCACCGTATAGGTGATGTTAAATATTTTGAAATGTGATATTGACAAGAGCCCAATTTCTTGCTACAGGCACTGCGATCGTTCACGTTACCCCCACCATGCATTTCGCACATAGCGAGTTTAAGCTAACATGATCATTAACATTACAAAAACTATTTAAAACGAGATATTTACCATGTGAGTTTATTATTATGAGCTTCCACAACACTCACATGGTAAATATCCCGTTTTAAATAGTTTTTGTAATATAAGTAAGGTAGTAGATATTTGCGTATAAAATGCGAGTTTCTTTTGATAATGAAACAAGGTAGATGTGTAATAGTACCTATAGTTATGGACGTCAATAAAACCGTGTTTTATTTTGGCCACATATATGTAGCAAATAACGAGATAATGAATAACCGTCAGGCAGAATAACTGCCAAACACGACGTAGTAGTACACGCGTGGCCTCTTCCTTTTACTCATTTTCTTTGAATAACGACAAGGTTAAACAAACCCTTTGCAACACTACGTAGAGTTCATTTTTATTTGTACCAATCAAACAGCTCTGTACTATGTACTTACTTGGTAAGTACTTCCTATTTCGAAGTCAGCGCCGTATCGTTCCACGCGACTTGTTCTCGATGTTTGAATTTCGAAAATCGAACGCAGCAATTCACAAACGTTCTAGAATTGAATTCGAGCAACGAGGTCGTCGAGGTCCTTTCTAGAGTGCATTTCGCTGGACGTATTGCGCCCATGAAAGTTTTATGCAACGGTACAACTAAAAGGAATGCTCGATGAGCATCTCCTGAGGTTCGCGCAGAATTTCAATGAAGCGCGCCTTAAGGAACCTAGGAACTGTGTTATTTAAATTTGGACTCTGATTGTATGTAGATTGTGTTGAGTTTTGGCTGCAGTGCTGCTAGAAAGCGCCGGAGTCGGCATTTTGCGGGATGCAGGCTCGAGCGGTCCGTATTGTGCCTCGGGAGTCGATTTTGCGTGTAACATACGTTTATTTTTGTTGAAGACAAGTTGTATGTAGCAGTACCGTAAACGGTTGGAACTATTCGACATCTGTTTGCATACAAAAGAATAGTACTTCATTTAATATTTTCGCTGGCAAGATCACTCCCTATACATGATCGTTCCCTATACAGAATTGAGAGAGCATAATTTTAAAAAGTTTGAATTGAGGATTATCGACAAACCTCACAGAAGCGTCTTCTTCATATCTTAATTGTATTACAAAGCTCAAATAGTAACGTCAATAACGTCATATTACAGTTTGAAGGTTTACCCAAGGTTTTTGAAGGTTTTACTCCATCACCAAAGACCACCGAAGATCATCGAAGACCATCATCGAAGACCATCTGGGCGTCCTAGGTACCGCTGGAAAGACGAGGTGCTGAAGGACCTCACCGTGCTGGGCGCCGTTGACTGGACAGAGACGGCTGTGAACAGAGAAGCCTGGCGATATTTAGTAGAGGCCAAGATCCACTTGGGTCACTGCATGCGCCACTGCAGTAAGTAAGTAAGTAATCACCGAAATTTTCTCAGAAGACAATATTTGCGGCTAAAACGTAAATAAGTTGTAGCGACACAAAAAGTAGGTGAAACATCAAAATGTCTTTAATGTCTTTCCGTGAATGTCTGCCCCGAGAACTAATTACATCTACGAAGTAGCGCGAATGATGAAACAGCTAGGGCTGCGTCCACTAGGGCATGCGATACCGGTATTGCATATATGGGCTAATACCGGAATCCCGAGAATGCCCATACAACCAATACCGGTATTGCTTGCCCTAGCGTCCACTACACTGGCTGTATACCAGTGACGGTGGTAAAATCTTAGGCAAGCCGGGCCTGAATTTGGCTCAAAATTTCTTTATGAGCTGTAGGAAAACTGCTCAGGCGCCTGAAACTTAGGCAAGCCGATGGGAATCGTGTTCTATGGACGCGCCGTACATGAACTTTAATTGTTGAGCACTAAGGCTGCATTCTACATTGGCCATTTCATAGAGTAAGCATTCAAACAAAAGAAAACAACATCAGGTTTAATTGTTGAAGATGCATATTTACCGAGAACTAATTACATCTAAGATGTTAAATATTTCTCGGATGAAAAAACATCTTTTCTACCTTACTTTATTGTAATAAGGTTCAAAAGTGAGTCATATTTTAGGCGTTGACTGTATGGGAAAATCTGATATACTTAGGGTTAAAGTAAACACGGATTATACACTCGTAAAAGACTTGATTTTTTTAGTGTTTTTTGATTAAATGAAATATATTTAGAGCATATGCGTACATAATTTTTAACAATTACAATATCCCCTGTTGACCCCATGTGAAATAAAACTTTTTATCGCGCTTACTTAGTGGCAACCCTAACGCGCACACTTACACTTTGCAACCGAGAGGGCTCGCACACGCTTCGTTACGGCGAGAGCGCCGAGGGTTGTCACTTCAAAGGAAACGAGAAAATCTGCACATTTTCCTCTCATTTCTTCATTCTTTTTTATTCCGCGAATTCTGCGGGATTTTTTTACATAATTACTCTCGTGCGATGATATTTTAGGGATTGTTGAGTGATTTGTTTGATGGTTGAGTGGGTAATTGTTATTTATATATTTTCTTAATGACAGTTAAAAAAAATAGACATGACGTTAGGTCACCATGATGATTAGTAGTGATCGGCGACAGGTAGCAATTTATGTCACTTTTATGTTAAACATACTAACTATAATTAATAAATAAGTAATACTATAAGTAACTAAAACATAGTAATTATATGCTATAAAAACTTACATATTATTTAAATTATACAAATAAATAGTAAATAAATAAAATGTTTTCTTTGTTTGATATTTTTATTGGATACTCCACGTAAAGATTACGGTATCTCTCCATCAAAAGACATGAATGTTGCAAAGTTTTAAAGCGATACCTTACCTTTATCAATATTAACATTCAAATAAATACCTCAATAGTAGAAATGGTTTTATTTTTAATGTACATATGCAGTATACAAGAAATGCAAATTAAGTCGCATCACTTTTATTCGTTGTGATCATGATTGTGGCGCCATCTCTTGGGCAGGTGGTCAATCTCTTTTTTTCCTTTTTTATAAATAGGTTGTATTCCTTGCTTATATGAAATGTAACTGGCTGATTCACTATTTTGACAGCAGACAGGGGATTTGCAGTTTCATTTCTTGTCACATTGAGCACAGCGATAGTTCTCGTTACCCCCACCATGCACTTCGCACATAGCGAATACTGTCGTCGTAAAATTGCTACCTGTGGCCGGCCACTAATTATTACCTCCTTTGGCACCGCGGTTTTGAGCGGTGATTACGCTTCCTTGCTTTTTTTTAATACCTACAACGACGGTGGCAAACAAGCATACGGCCCACCGGATGGTAAGCAGCTACCGTAGCCTATGGACGCCTGCAACTCCAGAGGTGTCACATGCGCGTTGCCTACCCTTTAAAAAGAGGAGGATTCACTGTGTTGACGGCTAAAAGAACAAGAGAGGTCCCTCGTCGTCAACACACTGGTGGTCTATTATTCTTCCAAGTTATTCTCTTGACAGTAAATTCGTGTCAAGCTTTTTGATTGAAGACATCACCCGCTTAGCTATTTCTGCTGCTGACTGTACTCGAATTCAGTGAGTGTACAGTCGCCATCAAATACACTCGAGAGCAACACTTTCGGGTCAGTAACATACATTTTAATATCTTTAAAATTAATATCTTTTGAGATATTCAAGAAAATGCTAATGAGTCTAATAACCCGAAACTTTTGCTGTCGAGTGTATATCGCAGTGACCAGAGTATTCAAAAATATCTGAACATGCACTTTATCTCCTTGACCTATGAAGAAATGTTAAGCCAAATTAAGCTCCGGCTTGCCTAAGACATTTTTTTGACCCATCACCACTGGAGTGTACCTACATATTTAATAACATTAATTGGAATATTTAACTATGAAACACTTTGTAAAGATTAAAATTATCACAATCATTTTCAAGAACCTCAAACATTCAAATATTATGTACATTAAAATAATAATACCGACCACCGTCCTACTAAGATTGTTATTAATTTTATTAATTACATTAATTACGAAGAATTCTCATTAAGGTCTTAATCACCGCCATCAGCGGGACGCCTGTAAATCCTTTTTGGAACAAGCGTTAGGATAATAACCGCCAGTAAACCATTAGCGCCGCCATTTTTTATTTTATTAAAATATACACAAGGACTTTAGGATTCTGAAGCAATTCTTTTGATGATTCAATAATTAGGTTGTAAACCAACATAATGTGATTGAAACACACTATACAAGTTTTTTTTTGTCTGTGCTAGGTATAATTATGTATCCACTGAGAAGCTTTTTTCAACCAATGGCAGCGCCATTCTAAGTGGTAAGCCTTTAAATCTAAAATATTGATCGAGATCTCGGTCGAGATTTGCAAAACCGAGATCTCGTGCCATCAATTCAATTCAATTCAATTCAATTTCTTTATTGCGAGAACATAGTTACATAAGATGATGAAAATAAAAACAGCGTTGCTTATGTTCTACCAAAAAAGACATGCAAAATACACATTATTTACATTTATAATATTTACAGGCATGGTAACAATGAAAATATATACACAATTTACAATATTAACCAATTAAATTAATTAATTAAGTCAGAATGTCAGAATAGAAATGTCGGAATATTACACTACACATAAATTGATAATCAAAACTACAACAATTATAATTACAATATTTGAGCTAAGTAGTCCATTATCCTAAATATTCCTCGACAGAGTAAAAACATTTATCTAGTTGGCCATTCCGTAAGTATTCTTTTAAACCGGTTTGAAGGGCATTCTTTAACGGATTTCGGTAACAGATTTTATCTCGGAAATTCCCACGAGATCTCGCAGTTTCGAGATTGCATTCCATAGTTTCTTCAAACGTTGAACCCAAGACCCCCGGATTGATAGTCGGACGTCTTACCGGCTACCAGCGCTTTTTGTGGTTTTGCTATCTTCTTCTTCTTCTTCTTCGTCGTTCCCTCATGACTGAGGATCGTGACCAACTGTGATCTCCCTCCATGTGACGCGGTCGAGAGCCATACGGGCCGCGCTCTGCATGGAGCCACACGCCGTCCGGATGGTATTACACCATTTAATGGCTATCGGCCCTCTGGGACGTTCACCCTCCACTAGTCCCAGTATGACGCTGTTTTCGAGCTGGTGCTGGTCAGAACGCATTATATGCCCGAAGAACTTGAGGATCTTTTCGCAGCAGATGGTTGAAAGGCGCTTGGAAACTTTTAGTTCACTCAATATGGACTTGTTTGTTGTCCTTGCGGTCCATGGAATTCTGAGCATTTTTCTCCAGCACCACATCTCAAAAACATCAATCTTGCATATATCTATGCTTTTCAGAGTCCATTTATAATACGAAACTGTCTCGCCGATTGCAATGACAAAAACGCAAAATACAATCGCTTGACATGTCGAGCAATTGTATTTTGCGTTTTTGTCATTCTTTGAAATAGTTATTTGTGCAACAAGAGAGGAAAGTTGGTTTTTCTTGCGAGTGTTGATTTTGAGTCCCGAGTAAGCGAAAGATTCTATAAGTTAGAATCTTGAGCGTAGCGAGGGATCTCAAGAACACGAGATGTAAAAAAACTTTTCTCTCGTGTGACACATACAACTTTTCACCTCAGTAGTGAGAACACATTTTAGTTGAAAAAACACACATTTATTTACATTCCTGAATGAAAGCCATCATCATTTTGACGAAAGCTTCTAGAAACAAAATTTCACTCCCTGGAGTGACGAAAGTCGCAAGTTTCGTCACTCCCTGGAGTGATGAAAGTCGCGCTTTTGTCACTCCAGGGAGTGAGGAAAGTAGGCTTGTTCGAACTGCTGAGGTGAAAATAATGTTTTAATGGAACTCTCCCTAACGCGAGAGCAGTGTGTAGCACAGCCTCGCAATCCGTAAAAAAGTGTAAAAGCGTCCACCGAGAGAGATTCACGTCGCGCAACGCCAAGGCCGGGCTAACTAACACCCCTCCGTCCCTCTCCACACACATTAGCGGAACAAGGAGAGAAACTCTCTGAAACTCGAATGTTTGTAAATGTTTGTCGAGGGACGCATTCCGCGTTTCTTGTCGGAGTTCACCTCTCAAACGCATTACCCCCGTTTGTTTAACGCACTTGGTTATTAGCGCGCTGTTCCACTAATGCTCCCGTGGGCTTATGAGGCCCTGGTACTTTTTTAACGGAATGTGCTGAGTTTTTTGGCTTTTTGCATATAAAGGCCGTTTGGGTAGTAATGTGGTCGTCGAAAGTTAATAAATTGCTTGTTTTGTTTTTATTTGCGTTTATATCGGAGTTTAGAGTTATTTTACTCAATGCAATACTTTACGTCATTAGTACTTGAGCCTATATTATTAGACGTTGATGAAAATACATTTATTTACATAACTAAATATACAGAGGTACTACAGTACAAATACTAAACTAAATTAATAACTAGCTCAAATCTAAACTAGGCCCTTGCGGCATTGTACCAAGGATGCTGGCGGCATTTCCTCGTTGTATCGCAATGCTGATACGCTGTGCGAGGAAACCGCCAGCTCTTCGGTCACCAGTTACATCAACCAGACGCTTTGCGATTTCTGCAAAAAACTTGTGTGCGCTGGGACCCCATGGACGTTTAATTTCTAAATTTATATTTGTAGATACTGACTATAAATAAGATATAATCGGAGGGTAGGAGTGATGGAAAGTCCAGTACAGTCAGCATCTTATGTATACGAATTTGAGTCTTATCCCACAAACATAAGTGCCGAAATGTTAACATATTTTTGATGCTGACTGTACAATAAAAACTAAACTGTGAACGACTCTGGTCACCGTGAGATCCGAACCCACAACCCAACCAAACGCCAACGTGCTACCACGTAATTACATAAAAATGCCTGTCCGTCGTTTGGATAAAAAAAAGCTTTACTAAAGATTGACTGTGCATGAACATAGTGCTGTCAGTAGTAATCTGACGCTCCTGCCATATAAAGCTTGTCTGCTTATATGCTGGAGGAGCTGACAAATTACTCCGCTCAGTTGAAAACACCACTTTAGACGACTTCAACGACATGTACTGAAGATGCGGCAGCAAACTTGAGCAAGGCAACATTTTGATCCCAGTTTTACTCAGTTTTAATGTCAAGTTAATTATATAATATTCAGTGACATGCAACAAGCCGCAGATAAATAAATAACAGAAGTATTAATACCAATAATACACCGAAATGAATGCCGCTAAGTATTTGCCATGCCATTTGTCAAGGCACTGGTTTTCAGTTGGATCCGACTTCAGTTGTATTATTCCAGCCACATGCGAATATTGCATCAAAATGTAATCGGCTCTTGAACTACTGAAGCTTATTATCCAAGCCGTTAATACGACTGAGCCGAGTCAGCCGGAATTAATTAGTTTCAAACATATTAACTTAACCTCATTGGAACTACGTCAATTTGTGGAACACCATATGCAGGATGGATGCCCTTAAACGGATCACCACCATTTTAGTTACACCTTGTGTAGGTCTCTTGAAAGGCCCGTAGGTTTTTCCATCCTGCACACCGCCCAATCGCATTTATTCACTAAAGTTTTCATTTAAAGTACTTATCGGCGTCACTTTCATGATATTTAAAAAAATTGCACCCACGGTTCATATAGTTAGATAGGAAGGGAGACCCCTTAAATAAACTTTTAGTTTAAAAAAAATTTGAACGACCTCTATTATTTTTAAAAATATCCAAGAATACCCAACGTGATAGGGTTAGGGTGAAAAAAAAAACACTCCCCATGTGTACGGGAGGTACCCTAGAAAAAAATTGTCGCCTTGACTAATGCATATTCAGCTTTTTAGTGCTAACGGTCACTGAGCTAGACTGCGGACAGACGGGCAGACGGACGGACGGACGGACATGACGAAGACGAAACTATAGGAGTTCCTAGTTGACTACGGAACCCTAAATAGTATCAAATTATTAAAGGTAATTTCTAATTATATTTTGTTTTTTCACATTTTAAAATAGGCTTTTGTTATTTACAACATTTGAAATTGACGGTGCTCTATTTGTATTGGAAAATATGTAGGAATGTTTTAAATAACTCTTTTTTTTTGTTGGGTCTATAAACAAAAATCACGTAAACAGCCTCGGGCAAGGCACGAGTACGCAAACTACCCTGTAAGATAAATACGGCATGTAAACTTTTTAGGGGTCCGTAGGTAGATAACTATACCAAGATGATTCTGTTTACTCGTCCTTCCTGTCCTTTTGTCTATTTGTTCTGAAACAAATAAGAAGCTTTTTCGAGCCTTATTAGACAATTATTTCAATTTAATATTATAAGCTGTCACCGTTAAAACGTTGGCTAAATTAGAAAATGAGAAGTTCCATAGTAAGTTAGTACAGTCAACGCCTCACTAGGTATACACTTTTGAACCTTATTCCGCTGTAATAACGTTCAAAAGTGTATACCTAGTGAGGCGTTGTGTGTACCAACGGTATAGTAAGTTAGTACCAACGGCATCGGCAGCAGCAGCACTTAACTAAGCATCGATAGACCTTATGCCCTTGCAATAGGGATTACAAATGGTCAGTTAACAGTGTTGGCGGTGGAACCTACTCCGCTAAATAGCTTACAGGACCAATGGGGGGAGAAATTTAGTACAAAAGCATCAGGGGCCGATTTTTGACTTTCGAGCGCCCGAATTAAGAAAATTTTAGCTCGAAAATAATCGCACACAACAGTTTGTCGCCATTTTTTTCGCATGAAATTAATAGTTTAAATATTCATGATTTTAAATTCCTTCGCTGTTATTTTTATTTATTTATTTAATCTTTATTGCACAAAAGAAAATCTTATAGTACAAAAGGCGAACTTAATGCCAAGAGGCATTCTCTACCAGTCAACCTTAAGGCAAAGCAGAGAAGTTGTGGGCGGTGCTAATATTAGTTTAAAATATATCTTCTTCGTTTTATTCAAAGTTGTAAAAAACACCCCCTTGGGAAAAGAAGTGTAGCAATTCAGTGACTTCAAACGTAATCATGATCAGAGGCTAATAGTCTTTATATAAATGGAATGTTATAATAACAATAAAAAAAAGTATACAGTGTGTGTCTTTCATAACGACATTGGTTTTAAATAACGATAGTTTAAATTGCTGTTAACAGTTTTATCAAAAGAATATAACGATTACCTTTTATAATTAAGAGTAATTAATTTAAAAAAAATCTCGAGCAGCAATGCTTCGCTAAGTATTTCGCGATAGCAGGGCGGTTAAGTCCTTTTCATACGAACAAGGTCACTTGTCATGATTTTGACGGTCTTGTCAGGATGTCACTAAGAGCTAAATTTCAATGAAATCACATGTCAATTGGTATGTTTAATTTATTACGAATACATTGCGTGCCTAATTAAATTGTATGAAATTTTATTTTTTTATTTTTTAACTAAATTATGCTAATTTCAGTTTATTAGGAGTTATACTTTCAGCCCTTAAAATTAGTGTCGTTATGAAAGACACACACTGTATAGTGGACAAAACATAGTTTAAGAGAGCGCGGAACTCTCAGCGCGCGATTAGTCGCACGCTTGACCAATTGTTTCAATATGCTCCCCAGTCGCCGACTCACGCTTGACAGGCTCTCTTATTTATTGGTTTGTTTCTGCGGCTGTACACATAAATAATACATTTCCTTGCGAGTATCATCCCAGAGTAGTCTAGTTCCATTTTTCAAAAAATCCATGTCGAGAAGCAAACGATATTACTTTTGGGCAACCGGGCTTTTTACCTGATTTAGACCCTGCTGTATCCGAATCGCCGGTTGCCTTCAAAGAAAATTTGTCCGGAAGTGAGATATTCAAGATGGCGGCCAAAAAAATTACCCATTTTTTACTTTTTCTTAAATAACTCGTAAACCGTGTCCCCTACCAAAATATATTCTTTTAATTAAATAATTCACATAAAATTCTCTATAAAAAAGGTTCTATACAGTTTTTTGCTGGGATCAAAGTTTAATGAGATATCGAGGGTATAAGATAGACCTTAAATATATACACTAATTACCCTTTTCCCGCGACTTCGTCTGCGTGGGATTAACATTCGCTATAATACATTTATGAAACACCTTAGTGAAATCTTATAGCAAATATAAATTTAACGTACATACTTTTTTACGTCTACAGTGAGCAACAATTCCATACAAAGTTTCACCCCCCTTTTCACCCTTTCAAAAGATGATTTCTGAGATAAAAACTATTTCATGTCCTTTTCCATAACTCAAACTATCATCATGCCAAATTTAAACTAAATCGGTTCAGCGGTTTAAGCGTGAAGAGGTAACAGACACACTAACTGTTTAAAGATAAATTATATTTTAAATGCTCTGGTTGAGGCTGCTAGGGGTTGTGTGGTATCATTTCCGTATAAAACAGACATGCACAATTCATTTTTCATAGAAAAAAATATAAATCTATATTTAAAAAAAGTTCTGCGAAGAGGCAAAACTCTCAAATCACATCAGAGGGGATTTTGACGTGAATGTCCAAAAATTTTACGGACCTCCAACAGTAAAAAATATTCATCGTGGGGCACTCTATCCATGGTCAAAAATTTAAAACTTTTTCTCAATGCGCACAATTTTTTCATACTAATATTATAAATGCGAAAGTGTGTCTGTTACCTCTTCACGTTTAAACCGCTGAACCGATTTAGATGAAATTTGGTATGATGATAGTTTGAGTTATGGAAAAGGACATAAAATAGTTTTTATCCCTGAAATCATCTTTTGAAGGGGTGAAAAGGGGGGTGAAACTTTGTATGCAATTGTTGCTCACTGTAGACGTAAAAAAGTATATACGTTAAATTTATATTTGCTATAAGATTTCACTAAGGTGTTTCATAAATTTATTATGGCGAATGTTAATCCCACGCAGACAAAGTCGCGGGAAAAAGCTAATTAGTCTATATGTTTAATGGCTGTCTTATACCCTCGATATCTCATTAAACTTTGATCCCAGCAAAAAACTGTATAGAACCTTTTTAGTAGAAAATTTTATGTGGATTACTTAAGTAGAAGAACATTTTTTGGTAGGCGTCACGGTTTACGATTTATTTAAGAAACAGTAAAAAATGGGTATTTTTTTTGGCCGCCATCTTGAATATCTCACTTCCGGTCAAATTTTCTTTGAAGGCAACCGGCAATTCGGATACAGCTAAGTCTAAACCAGGTAAAAAGCCCGGTTGCCCAAAAGTAATATCGTTTGCCTGTCGCATCGAAAAGGAGAGCGATTTTGAAATTTTGTGCCCTGTCTAGAGGTAACATTCCCACTAAATTCTGTAAGAGCTACGCTGTTGTTGGATACTCACTGTAATGCTTTCTATTCTGACGTACCAAAATGTTATTTTACTTCTTTGTAACATCATAAGATTAACCTACAAACAAAAACTAACCCTATACCTTTAGTCTTGAGTTCAAAATTATTTGTAATCTTTTGTGGTTTAGGCTTTTTATGTTTCAAAAATTACAGTTATGCTTGGACGTGTAAGAAAACCGTAAAGCAAAAGTTACGGAATGAGGAAAAATTTTTTTTTCATGAATTCGTCAACGCCGCACACGTAGCGGCCCGCAATTTACACGCCACCATAGAGAAATAAAGTGGTTTTATTTTCCCGCCTTATGAAATGATTTTCAAGCGCCTTTGTATGAAATCTGGTTCGGTGTAAAACGCGTGGTTCGTGAATTTATTTTTGCTTCCAGCCTGTTTCGAGGTAAATTGGCTTTGGTAGAAAAAACAGGAAAATATTGCAGAGTAAGTTGTGTAAGTAACCGCTATATTTATCTTAAATCATTTTGTTATTTTTATATAAAAAAATATTGTACTAAAATCTTCTAACAGATTTTTGGGCACAACCAGCATTTAACAATCTTAAGCATGTTCTGTCAGTTTAGTTAGAATAAAGGGTCATTCTCATATCATTAGAAATTGGTGTCATCTTAAAAATAATTTGTGAGATTAAAGGATTTTGTGTACCTTGTATATGTAAATATTTTGTTTTTGTTTTGTTTTATTAGGTGCCTAATTTTTAAAGTGATGAATTTATTTTGATAAACCTACATATAGGTATCAATTCCTTCGCAATGTTTTACAACACATAAAGATTGCGTAAAACCATATTGCTCAGAAGGTAAGTAATGTTATGAAAAAGGTTATAAAAGCTACATTATAATACATATGTAATAATATTGTTAATTGAGACATGGTACTAAATGTGACTGATTAAATGAATAAAATTTTCAATTAGACCTTAAGTCACTACAAGCCTATACTACTCTTTATGTCACCTTTCAAGCGCCAAACATGGCGCACAAAATTTGTTCATGTTCATGTTGTAACATCTAGATACATACATAAGTAATAAATCAATGAATTAAACAAATGTTTCAGAAAGTTTTCTATCAATACAGCTCAGTTACTTTTACAACCGATCCTAACAATGAAAACCATAAGGCACTTCATGAATACGAACCTTGTGTTTAGCATCAGAATATACATGTCTCACACTCAAAATTGCCCTGACAACAGACGCACCCCCTTCCCCGTATTCCGGTTAATATGTCAGCCGGGGGCATAATTCCTAATTCCCATGTCAATAACGTATTACCAAGTTGGGGATTCATAATTTCCACGAGGGGAAGTTGGAAAATTCGTCGATGGACTTTTAATGATGCGAGGATCTGTAACGGTGGCTGATTAGCTGTTACATGGGTGAAATTGGGTTTTAACATGTATATAGGTTGATGGGAATATGTCGCGCTTTCAAGTAAAAGCTACGTCATTGTCGGTTGTTATAGAGTTTATTTCTAAATGAATCTTTATGGCAGTACGCTTTATTGGCGACAGACAATGATGTACTTTTTACTTGAAAATGCACATAATATAGTGATATTAGTGATATGTATAATAGGGACTCGCTGTAAAGTCATTGTCTCTCCCTAACTCATCATACAGTCTCTTTCTACGCAAATACTCAGAGCAATCGTAAGCAAACATATTTTATATTGAACATTACTTTAATACACCATCATCTTCATTAAGCAAATAAATAGGGATCGATCAGGTGCATCCAAGATTCTTCTCCGCTTTGTATTTCACTGCAAGTATCTAGTAGTGTTTTTAGAATAATTATTTTCCCTAATAAATCAGGTGACGATCGCAAGATTAACACTCGTACCTATATTAAGTACTCAATATGCTACTTTCCTATGAAGTCAAATCAGCTACTCTTTAGGAAACGTCAAAACAATTTGTTATATGAAGTATGTACGGGAGAATAATTTTGTGACGTCACAATACTGTATGATGAATACATCTCCTTTATAAAAGTTTTAACCATTATATTTAAAATCATTTAAAGCGAAAGCGCATGGTACACCTGGATTTTCCCATCTATTTTTGAAATTTTGATTTTATGAATGCAACGAAACAATTAAGTTTATCTACTGGATAAAGTTTTTGTGTCTAAACTTCTTAAAAAAATCCTTTTCACTGGTTGTTGTTCCTACTATTAAACCCAATTTTTTTAAAGTCCTGAACATTGTGTCATTTTTTATACGATCAATTGGCATTAAACATGACCACGATCCTCTAATTCGCAGTGTATGGTCTTATAGCGGAGTTATAGATGGTCGTATGTTGTATAGCGGTGTTATAGACGTAACGTTTGTCGTAAACCGTCGCTCATTCCGCGCCGAATATAAAACGAGTTTATTTCGTTGTGGAGACAGCTCACTGCGGTAAAAGGAGAATTAAGAAATAAACGCAAAAATGCATTTTATACTTTTAAACCCGAGCGTTGAGGAATTTTTAAAATATTTTCTTTAAAAACTCGGCTGCTTCTTTTACTCGTGATCTCTTATTTATTCAACATTTCAACCCGTTCTATGTAACTTTAATTATAACATGACCGTAGAAAAGATTACTTTGTAATAACAATTAATCGGTTCCCTGTCTGTAAATTGTAAATTCTGTGTGATTTTTATCAAAATAAGTTATCTGTTCCCTACACAGCTATTAATCAACAAATTTACGAGACATAGTATAAGCACTGCATAAGGCGGTACTCACTTGTGAAGAGTGATCGATGGCGCGGTGTCGCAACGACGGGTCGTGGAACGGTTCGCCTAGCACTCTTAGTGCTTGAGGATGGAGACCTAAGCTCTCCGAAACATGTCGCGCGTAGTGACAAAACACAAGTGACGATACAATGATATATGTCTCACGGAAGTTGAAATTAAATACATAGATATTTGGTTTGGTTTGATAATGGAACAGTTATCATATTAAATGCACTCGCTGCCTTTAGGCTGTGGCATCGACGGCTGGTGTTTTATCGATATTTTATACGACTGTATTATCTAATGTATCAATTATTATTTATACATGACGTATAAGTACTGCCGCGGCAGCTTTTACAGGCCTTGTGAGACTTACTGCGGTTGACATATGATACTCATAAAAGTATATTTTTATTGGTTTCGTTTTAGGTATACTAAAATACGGACAACAAATTATGTTGAGAACCTAAATATTTTTTCTCAAATAAGGCAAAAATGTTGTGACAAAGGTCATTATAACATACATCACATAAATGAGATAAAAAACGCGTACCAATAAATGTTCATCATCCCCAGTGATGGTAGATTGTAGGTCACCGCCGCATTCGCTATTTAGTATTTGAATTGTTGGTCAACCGTAATAGATCATGAATTCAAATATGTACTAAAGGCTGGCTCTACATGATGGGCCATCATAGGGACGCAAGTATACGACGAAACGAGATCGCAATATCGTTAGCTCCCTCTAACGCATAGCTGCGTCTCTATGATGGCCCATCATGTAGAGGAGCCATAATATCTAGTACGGTAGTGACCTCTGCATTCAGCAGGATCAAGCGTGGTCTGTGAGTGTGTGAGCAACTATATATACAGGGTGGAAAGATAAGTCGGGCCCTGGAGGGAAACTACCTTAAAACGTTGAGATAGCTCAATTAACTGAAAGGAAACATTGTTTTATTTTTAAAAAGAGACATATCTGCATTTACAAATTTTCGAGAAAATGTTACAATTCACAAAAAAACTACTCATTTTGTAATTTTTGTCAAAAACAATTTTTATGACAATTCATGGCAAACGATCCTATTTCCAACAAGAATACAAACTTCTTAATACCAACCAAATTTACGGCACAAGAGAAGCCATAAATAATTAAAACGGAACAATCATACAATTTTAGTATCGAAAAAAAGGGAAAATTAGAAGAAAATCTGTGAATGCAGTTTTACTTTTTAGGAAAATTAAAGGAATGTTTCCTTTCAGTGTATTGAACTATCTCAACGTTTTAAGGTAGTTTCCCTCCAGGGCCCGACTTATCTTTCCACCCTGTATTATATTCACAGCACAACACAGCGTCTACAACTCGGTCCTACTTCCTTAATTTCATTTCCGCTTCCCAATAACTCGATGCCGTATACTTATTCATAAATGTGCTTCAAACCTTATTTAGTTTAATCATGTTTTGTCTGTTTGTAACAAACACAACTGTCAAAGCATAAAAAGTGACAGATAAAAACAAAGATTATTTAGTTAAATGAGGTTTGAAACAAGTTTATGAACTAGTAGTTCTGCGAACCGTAGACTTCGGAGCTTTTTCCCCCCTTTCCCCCTCCCTCGAAACTTTTTTTTTACAACAACCTCTAAGAAAGTGTGGGCTTGACCTTTTACTCGAAAATTATTGAAATCCGTATATAAATAACGCGACAGCAAACTTTCCCCCATTTTCTCCCTCATTTTCCCCCCAATCAAAAAAATGGCTCGACAATTTATGGCAAATAAATCAAGGAACGTACATGCAATCATGGAAACAGTTGTTAAATCCGTGATTTTTAAGAAATAATCATTAATCAATATAAAGGACATCGATGAGACTTCGATTATTTAATTACCAATACATTTTAGCATAACCATATTAGCATACTCGTGTCATAAAAATCGAAATACTAGGAGAGTCGAGTTCTTGTCATTTAACAGATACTCTCCGATGAAACAAGTCCTTTAACAAAATTTTATAAAAAATCACATTAGAGCCAAGCTGATGTTTAGGTGGACATAAGACTCTAAACTATAAAATAATAAGACAAAAAAGTGCAAAAATGTTAATATTAAGTATTGTTTTGTTTGTGGTTCAATCTGCAGCGACCGAGGAGGGGGCAGGCGAACCCGCAGGGCTCACTATGGGATATTTATCAGATTGTAAGTTATTTTTCTTTAACTTTTATCAATAAGTTATCATGGTGAAATGTAATTATAAATTGTAGGTCTATGAAATAAATTATTTCATGAAATAAAACAACTTTAAACGGATTCTATCGCGTATAATCAATTTAAAATACATCCCGACGTTTCGAACACTTTACAGCGTTCGTGGTCACGGGTTGACTGAGGAAAATTATATTAACTCCCATCTAAAACGTCTGGATGTAAATAAATAATAAATAAAAAAGCCTTTATTTCCAGTCGTTAAAAGAAATGCAAATTACAAATTTTCGAGAAAATGTACAATTCACAAAAAAACTACTCATTTTGTAATTTTTGTCAAAAACTATTTTTATGACAATTCATGACAAACGATCCTATTTCCAACAAGAATACAAACTTCTTAATACCAACCAAATTTACGGCACAAGAGAAGCCATAAATAATTAAAACGGAACAATCATACAATTTTAGTATCGAAAAAAAGGGAAAATTAGAAGAAAATCTGTGAATGCAGTTTTACTTTTTAGGAAAATTAAAGGAATGTTTCCTTTCAGTGTATTGAACTATCTCAACGTTTTAAGGTAGTTTCCCTCCAGGGCCCGACTTATCTTTCCACCCTGTATATTATATTCACAGCACAACACAGCGTCTACAACTCGGTCCTACTTCCTTAATTTCATTTCCGCTTCCCAATAACTCGATGCCGTATACTTATTCATAAATGTGCTTCAAACCTTATTTAGTTTAATCATGTTTTGTCTGTTTGTAACAAACACAACTGTCAAAGCATAAAAAGTGACAGATAAAAACAAAGATTATTTAGTTAAATGAGGTTTGAAACAAGTTTATGAACTAGTAGTTCTGCGAACCGTAGACTTCGGAGCTTTTTCCCCCCTTTCCCCCTCCCTCGAAACTTTTTTTTTACAACAACCTCTAAGAAAGTGTGGGCTTGACCTTTTACTCGAAAATTATTAAAATCCGTATATAAATAACGCGACAGCAAACTTCCCCCCTTTTCTCCCTCATTTTCCCCCCAATCAAAAAAATGGCTCGACAATTTATGGCAAATAAATCAAGGAACGTACAAGCCAAGTTTCATCGAAATCGGATGAAAAATGCGACCTCTAGACCGACACTGACCAACCAACCAACCAACCAACCAATACACACACATCAATCTGCCAAATCGTCGTACCAGTGAAAACGGAGACGTTCGTCACCTCGCTACGCTCGGCTCCTCAGTCAATAAGCGGGATTGTATTCCCATCCAAAATCCAAGCAGAAAATTTAAAAAAAACCGGCCAAGTGCGAGTCGGACTCGCGCACCGAGGGTTCCGTAAAAACCTATAACAATTGCTATTTCTTATGATTGCGTGGACTTGAAAGTTTCGTTTTGCTACAGCAGAAAGATATTATAGGGCTGAGTATATAATATGAATTTCAATTTAATACCTTTACGCGTTTACGAGGAAAATGGTAGTAAGTTTAAAATTTAAAATATATTTTTTTGTGTGATTTTATTAAAAATTTCTACTTTTCGTAATTTTGCCTTTGTCTGAGCTATATGAAGTTTCTTTGTGCCAAGTTTCAAGTTTCTGAGTTTACGGGAAGTACCCTTTAGGTTTTGAGTTTCTTGCGAGTACTCAGTTTCAACACTTTCAACATATGCAACTTAAATTGCTATTTCTTTTGATTGCGTTGACATAAAAGTTTGGTGGCCACATTTCAAGTTTCTGAGTTCACGGGAAGTATCCCGTAGGTTTTGCGAGCGCCGAAAACTCTAAAATTTGCAGCATAAACGACGGTATCTTTTGATTGCATTGGCTTTTAAATTTGATTTTTTCACAGCTTCAAGGGACGATAGACCTGAGTATTTGATATAAATTTCAGCTTGATACCTTCACGCGTTCCTGAGATAAATGGTCTTGACAGACAGACAGACATACAGACAGACGGACAACAAAGTGATCCTATAAGGGTTCCGTTTTTTCCTTTTGAGGTAAGGAACCCTAAAAAAGATAACCGACTTCAAAAAGGATAAAATGAATAATTATATTATTTATATGCGCTTCATGTCTAAACTACTAATCCAATTTCGATGAAATGTGTCAGCCATACTCTGATAATACACATCTACTTTGTCAATAATCAGAAAAAGGCAAAAATTAAAAAAATATATATGTAGACGCGTAAGATGGCCTTCCATCGAAAATTTGAATATCGTGCCTTTTTCACTGACACGGCGAATGTACTGGGTGTATCTGAGTATTCTGAGTATAGAAAAATTAATTTAGCCATTCAATTCCTTAATATTTCGAATTCAACCTTATGAAGAAGGATAAATAGTTCAAACCGAACCACGGGCTTCGTTCGAGATACGGTTAGTCCGAACATAAGACGCAAGATTATACTTTCGGTACCTACTTGCCTAACAGTTAGCGCATGGTCGAAATGAATGTATACCTACGTGCAATCCATACCGTATTGATTAGATATACAGTAAACACATCGCCTCTTTCGTATTAACTCGTCTAAATTTGGCTTGGCACCGACTTCAAACATATCAGTTGGTAGCGCATATAAATAATATAATTATTCATTTTATCGTTTTTGAAGTCGGTTATCTTTTTTTTTGTAAAAAGTTTTTATATAGATTGCATATAAGGACATCAACTAACACATAAATTAATATTTGGGAATAGTACTTTTACTCGGGTGGATCTAGGCCTAACCTTACTATGGGTACATAAGTAATAATGGAAAGCTATACTTTCGAGCAGTGAAAGTGATTGAGTATTGAAGCGATTCATTGATTTATATAAATAATAAAAAAAAAAAATTTGGGGACAATCTTACACAAATCAACCTAACCCCAAACTAAGCAAAGCTTGTACAGTCAACGCCTCACTAGGTATACACTTTTGAACCTTATTCCGCTGTAATAACGTTCAAAAGTGTATACCTAGTGAGGCGTTGTGTGTACTATGGGTGCTAGGCGACGATATACATACTTGGATAGATAAATACATACTTATATACATAGATAACATCCATAACTCAGGAACAAATATTTGATATTAGCACACAAATAAATGCCCTTACCAGGATTCGAACCCTGGACCTCCAGCTTCGTAGGCAGGGTCACTACCAACTGGGCTATGGAGGCCGTTGAAATATGTATTTGTATAATATTTACGTTTCATATACATTTTACACTCAATTTTATTTCTATAAAGATTTTATTTAATTAATCTACTAAATAAACCCGGAACCCGGATCCGTTTAAAAATACATCCTATATGAACATAAATTTTCGGAAACACTTGTTAAATCCGCGATTTTTAAGAAAAAAATCATATAGGACATCGACATTTATAACCATATTAGCATACTCGTGTCATAAAAATCGAAATACTATTAGAGTCGAGTTCTTGTCATTTAACAGATACTCTCCGATGAAACAAGTCCTTTAACAAAATTTTATAAAAAATCACATTAGAGCCAGCTGATGTTTAGGTGCACATAAAACTCTAAACTATAAAATAATAAGACAAAAAAGTGCTAAGATGTTAATATTAAGTATTGTTTTGTTTGTGGTTCAATCTGCAGCGACCGAGGGGGCAGGCGAACCCGCTGGGCTCACTATGGGATATTTATCAGATTGTAAGTTATTTTTCTTTAACTTTTATCAATAAGTAATCATGGTGAAATGTAATTATAAATTGTAGGTCTATGAAATAAATTATTTCATGAAATAATAGTACATTACGCGCCTAGGGCGGTAAAATAAAGAACGGCTCAGATCGCGGGTATTTGTGGCCCGAACCGAAGGTAAGGGCCATAAACAAGCGACCTGAGGCCTTCTTTATTACCGCCCGTGGTGCGTACACAATTTTACGTCTTCTCCTGGGTGTGAAGTGAGATTTGCAGCGGCGCCCGTGGGCGGTATATCTCACTTATCGCCCAGAGTGACGTAAAACAACTTTAAACGGATTCTATCGCGTATAATGAATTTAAATTACATCCCGACGTTTCGAACACTTTACAGCGTTCGTGGTCACGGGTTGACTGAGGAAAATTATATTAACCCCCATCTAAAACGTCTAATATGTTAGCCTCTATACGTCCCACTGCTGGGCACAGGCCTCCTCTCATGCACGAGAGGGATCAGGCTATAGTCCCCACGCTGGCCCAAAGCGGGTTGGGAACTTCACATACACCTTTGAATTTCTCCGCGGATGTATGCAGGTTTCCTCACGATGTTTTCCTTCACCGTATAGCGATTGGTAAATATCAAATTATATTTCGTACATAAGTTCCGAAAAACTCATTGATACGAGCCGGGGTTTGAACCCGGGACCTTCGGATTGAAAGTCAGACGTCATTACCGTCAGGCTACCAACGCTTTATTATTTCCAGTCGTTAAAAGAAATGCAAATTAGATCGGATTTTATAATTATAACCTTATGTATATTTCATACTATGTTGTCATTTATGTATCGTTTTTTATGTCAAAATTATTATAGGTAAATATGTCAAAAATATCACTCACATTTTATTTACAATTGTATATATTAATCTTTTATCCGTGTAACGGACCAGAACCCCTCATCGGATGAAGGCCTCCTCCAAGGACTTCCAAGTTTCTCTATTGAAAGCTGTAGATTTCCAGTTTATTCCGGCTGTTTTCTTGATGTCATCAGACCAGCGGCTATAAGGTTTGCCCGTACGTCGTTTCCCTGGGGGTCCCTTCCAGGTAGTAGCTCGTAAGGTCCAGCGGGAGTCAGACAGCCTGGCAACATATCCAGCCCATCTCCATTTTTGCATTTTGGCGTGCTTTAATGCGTCTATTAGTTTTGTTACTGCTCTTATATTTATGTGTGGTATTTTTTGTACTCTTCTAATGTTTGTTAAGCTTCTTTCCATTGCTCTCTGACATGTCGTTATTATTGATTTTATTTTTGTAGTAAGCACCCGGTTGGACTAGCATACGTCAATGATGGTAAGATGCACATATCCGTAACTTGTTTTTTAAGTTTCATATTCATATTACTCTTTAAAATTTCTTTTAGACTCCGGAATTTATTCCAAGATATTTTTACTCTTCTATCAACTTCCTGTTCATGTCGTTCATTTTTGAAAGATATTTGTTTGCCTAGGTAGATATAGGCAGCAGCTGTCGACGTACTCCAGCGGCGTGTTGTCAACTGTTATAGCCTTTTGAACGCTGTTAGTCATAAGCTTCATTTTTTGGAAATTAATTTTTAAGCCTACTTTGGCACTCGCTTCGTGTAAATTCTGTATCATGTATTCTAGATGGTCACACTTTTCTGAAAATAATAAGTACTATATCGTCGGCGAATCTCAGGTGGTATAGATATTTTCCTATGTTTTTCCACTTAATACTGCTTATTACCGATTCCAGGACGGCTAGAAATAGCTTTGGGGATAGCGGGTCACATTGCCGGACACCTCTGTTTATTGGTATGTCTAACCCAAGCTTGTCTAATTGAACTCGACTGGTACTATTTTCATAAATGTGTTTTATTATTTCTATATATGCAGGTTCTATATTGCACTGGTTCAGAGCTTTCCAGATAGCTGTATGTGATATTGTGTCGAATGCTTTAGTGTAGTCTATAAACGCTGTATATAAGGGTTGACGGTGCTCCTGATATTTTTCTATGTGCTGTTCTAGAGTGTGGATGTGGTCCATAGTTGAGTAACCGCTCCTGAATCCAGCTTCACAAGGTTGGTGTCTGTCAATTTTTTCACTTATTCGGGATAATATGATTGATGAAAATAGCTTATATATATGCATGACATCAGACTGATGGGCCTATAGTTTCCTATGTCCATTGTATCTCCTTTTTTGTATAAAAGAATTATATTTGACTGTGCCCATTGTTTAGGTGTAAATCCAGTTTATAGAATGAGGTTAAATAAGTGTGCCAAGGGTGTAGCTAGTTATGGAGCAGCAGTCTTTAGCATTTCATTTGTGATGTTATCTGGCCCTGGGCTTTTCCCTGTTTTTAAGTTTTTGATGTGGTTCAGTATAACTATTTCATCTATTACTGGAACTGGGACTTGGCCTGTTCTTAAGCTTGGTAAGTCTTTTGGTGATGGTTCTGGATCTTGACTGCTGTATAGTATATTGTAGCTATTTCTAGTATCTGGTTTCGGGATTGTGCAATTTTTTCTGAACTTTTTAATTCTGGTATCCAATTTTTATTTGTTCGAAGTTCTTTATAGGCTTTTTTCAAGCTTCCAGCTGCGTAGAGGTGGCTTTCTATTTTTAACTCTCTGTGTTTTTTTATAATCTTCTTTGATGCTTTTACTTACTCTTTTGTAGATACGGCTTAACTCAGATCTTATCTCCTTTGTTTTGGGTTTTATGTTCTGTAGTTCAGTTCGCTTTGTTATTAGTTGCCGGGTAGCTTCGGATAGTATACTTTTGGGTGAGCTAGAGGTACTTTTCTGAGACTGCCTTATACTTGTCTGGATGCAGTTGATTAGCTTGTCATGGTATATTTGTGTTGAATCTTCTTGTGTTAAAGTCATAAGCGATCCTCTTTGATTTTCAAGGCAAGTTAAGTAGTCCTTTATTTCAGTTTCAGTTTGTAAACTATTTACATTGTTTTTTCTAAAGTTGTGTCTGCTTTTTTAATGCAGTATCCATGATGCTCTCACAAGTCTGTGATCTGATGAAAACTTAACGCTGTTGAGTATTTCTATATTGCTTATGTTTTGCTTGTGGTTTGTGAGAATATAATCGACTTCGTTTTTTATGGAACCGTCAGGTGAGATCCATGTCCATTTACGATTCTGTTTTTTTATGAAATATGTATTCATGATAGCTAGATTTTTCTCGTAGCAGTAGTCTATCAGTAATTCACCTCGCTGGTTCCGTAAGCCATATCCTTGTTTTCCCATTATAAAATATTCCTCTGGTCTAGGTTGTCTAAAACGTCTGGATGTAAGTAATTTAAATTCAGTATACGCGATATAATCCGTTTAAAGTTGTTTTATTTCATGAATACCTAACTATCGCGGCAACCGTAGACAATATTAAAATTTTAAACCAAGCAATAAGGCATCTTATAATAATTACTTGCGCAACAAAGCCGGTACAAATATGTGACATGCTCTCGTGTTTGAACAAATGAGATACCTAGTTTCAGATATTATGAATTATTGTGAAAGTTAAAATTGCAATGATTTTGTTATTTATTATTGATAGTTTTGCCTGTCTTCAGGTCCAGGCTCGTCAAAACCTGCGGGCATCACGCCAAAATCCTTGAAAAAGCTGACCATGTCCGTCCTAGGCTCAGGCCCCTTACTGGAGGCCAACTGGACAGCCTACAACTACTACAAGATAAAGCACCTGCCCGACCACCCTGAAATCGACTTCAAGAACAAGAAGACTGTGCTGTACGTTCCCGGCTACTTGGACAATAATGGAGCCCCCGTCGGGCGAGGGTTCGGAGAGTTATACAAGCGAATGGGATATAACGTCATCATTTTGGACTGTGTGCATTTCACTGGTGCAGGTGTCTGGCCTACGTAAGTACTTTTCTATAAGCACCGTTTTTAACCAATTTGTTTAAATTTGGACGATTTATAAGCTAAGGATACACGCACAGATGTGCCCGCCGGATTTGTCCGACGGATGTGCCCGGCGGACAAATCCGTGCGTGTATGGCGCAAATTGGACACGGACTTGTCTGCGGACACATCTGAATAGCGCCATACACGAACGGATCTGTCCACCGGGCATATCCGTCGGACAAATCCGGCGGGCACATCTGTGCGTGTATCCCTAGCTATTGTCAGTTATGTCAAGAACCACTGGATTTCATTCTTATTTCTAACTCCAAATTTGGTTTTGGACTGAGTAACTGCTACAACTAGAGTAAAAGATACCCGAAGCAACGACTCAAGTAAATCAGCTTCATTGAGTCTCAAACCTTCCAAACCTTCAACTAGAAACCTTCATAATTTTACCAAAAAAAAATACGATTGTTGCAGAGTCGTGCGATTAACTCGACCAGTCGGTAAACACGCAGCTGAGATGTTGGCCAACCTAACAACACTAGGTCTAAACCCGAAAGATTTGGAACTTGTTGGAATCAGTCTTGGAGGTCAGATCATGAGCTTCATAGCTAAAAACTATCGCAACATGACCGGACACACCATCGCCAAGCTAACGGCTGTGGAACCCACAGGACCCTGCTTAAGAAACTTAGGACCGGACCAAAGGCTTGACAAATCTGATGGCGACTTCGTCGTTCACGTTGCAACTGGATTATACGGCTTGGGCGTACAGTATCCATCCGGACACGTGACTTTCTTCGTGAACGGAGGAGAGTGGCAACAAAGCGGTATATGGTGGCTCCCGTGCGGTCTCATATGCAGTCATATACGAGCTTTGTTTATTTGGATATCTGCTTTGCACAACCCTGGAAAGTTTATAGGCGTGCGGTGTGAATCAGCGGAGAAGGCGTTACGAGGCGACTGCTTCCAGGAGCCCAAGGTGACCAACACGTTGGACATGTTCACCGATAAAACCAAGCCCGGGATATATTTCTTGGCTACTCTCAACCGGTATCCGTATTACTTAGGTAAGAAAGGCGTACAAATAAGCTCGGGGTTCAAGTATATTTCCAATTTTTTTGAATCAGTCAATAAAGAGGATATGATGTGGGTTTAATTAAACCTCATTAGTTATATTGTATCGTTGTTAAAGCCAAAGTTAATTTAAAAGCATTCTCCTTAAAATTTTAGACGAACTGCTTCTTGCTGAACAGGTATCCCTTTGTACCCACCTCTAATATTGACAGGGATCAAAGCAGCATGATTATTTATTCTTATCGAGGTTCTGATTGTATCGCTCATGAAAAAATAAATACAATTATAATGTAAATAAACGCTTTGGAATTAGATTCATTGGGAAGTTCTACATAGCGATGCCGACGACCTGATATTATATTAGATGTAAGTATAGAGGTACAATGGGATGGTATAGTATCATATTTTAGACACTGAATTAACCGCCAATACAACAAACAATAATAAGTTGATGTTATGTATCTCCAAAAAAAGACTTTCAATGAGAATAATTTAATAAATAAGTAACATAATTTTATTCTCAAATCCCTGCGATCAAATATCAGAATGCCGGGACTAATGAAGATTTTTGGAGATAAAATAAACAACGAAACAAAAGGGAAATTTATTTAATTATAGAAGTTTTGTTTCAATCCGGGTTCCGGGGAAACACGATCACCCGGGAAAACACATTATTAAAAAAACTTACTATAGCCCTGAGTATTTGACATGAATTTTAATTTTATAACTTCATGCGTTTACGAGGAAAACGGTAGTAAGTTTAAAATTTAAAATATATTTTTTTGTATGATTTTACTAAAAATTTCTACTTTTCGTAATTTTTCCTTTGTCTGAGCTATATGAAGTTTCTTTGTGCCAAGTTTCAAGTTTGTAAGTTTACGGGAAGTACCCTTTAGGTTTTGAGTTTCTTGCGAGTACTCAGTTTCAACATATGCAACTTAAATTGCTATTTCTTTTGATTGCGTTGACATAAAAGTTTGGTTTTGCTACATTTGAAAGGTCCTATAGTCCTGAGTATTTGACATGAATTTCAACTTAATAACTTCATGCGTTCACGAGGAAAAAGGTAGTAAGTTAAAAATTTTAAATATATATTTTTGTATGATTTTACTAGAAATGTCTACTTTTTGTAATTTTTCCATTGTCTATGCTATATGACGTTGCTTCGTGCCAAATTTCAAGTTTCTGAGTTCACGGGAAGTACCCCGTAGGTTTTGCGAGCGCCGAAAACTCTAAAATTTGCAGCATAAACGACGGTATCTTTTGATTGCGTTGGCTTCACAGCTTCAAGGGACAATAGACCTGAGTATTTGATATAAAATTCAGCTTGATACCTTCACGCGTTCCTGAGATAAATGGTCTTGACAGACAGACAGACAGACAGACGGACAACAAAGTGATCCTATAAAGGTTCCGTTTTTTCCTTTTGAGGTACGGAACCCTAAAAATTAAGGAAAACTTAATAATCTTCCGTATCCGTACCCCACTTCGTTCCTATCGTAGCGTTTTCCCCGTAGGAACGATGTACCGGAAAGAGCCCGTTCAGTAAGTTTTCTGGTCTTGAAAATGTTCATAATATCGGTGAATCGCGTTTTCATTGATTTTAGAATATGAATATACCCCGTTCGTCGTATCATCGTAAATCTAAAAAATAAATATTTGTAGTCAACAATAACACACCGAATTTAAATTTGAAGTGTTTCAAAGGTAAAATCCGCCTTCAGTGGCCAATAATTTTATTATTCAAATAGCACTGAGATTGCATCGAGTTAGCTCACTTTTGGAGTAGTCTATTCTGTTATCTTTTCTCAGAACCTCACACCCTCCGAATAATTCTCCTCCGAGTAATAATAAAAATAAACTGCATCGGTTACTGCCACGAGACCAAGAGTTTCATTGCCATTGTGTACCAAGTCAGAACGAGTCTAAAACGTAGGGAACCAAAGTACCTATATCGTACACAGGGAACAATTAGTAAAGTCAACGACCGCGACAAAGTGTAAACATATATTTAACTTCGTCTGTAAGATTTGATTGCCATTTTAGGACAAGTGCCGAAAGAGTCTCAAATTGGACACACAGGTAGACAATTACCTGGAAAAGACAAATTAAACTTTTTACTTCAGAATTTATTAGCTAATGTGGTGGAATGAAAACTCAAAGTACGGTAGTATTAAAAAAGTAGGCAGGGTGAGAGGCTGTTTATTTGTTTAATCATTAATTTATTAATGTATTCTACTAGATGGGCTATCTAGAATAGATTTTGTGTGCCATGTTTGACGGCTAACAGCTGTCAGTAGCTTGGCATCATGTCAGTGGTCCTAGAGCGAATGTATGGACTTTATGTAACGGTCACTTAAACTCATGGCGAAAATGAAATTCTTAGGGCTGCTATTTCCTGTTACTTAATGAGTTTAATAACTTTAATATTTAAAGTGACTTATACACATAATGTGTTTATATTTTATATTGTATTTTGTATGTTGTATTTTATAATACTTTTATATTCATATTGTAAAAACCCTAACCTAAGATATAAAATGAATAAAGTGGAAAGTGAGTTATACACATCATAATAAGTATGGTGGGTCGATGGTTCGACTCGACTCAGTCGAGAATAGTGAGGGCGGCATGAGTTGGCGCGGGTTAATATTTCAGACCGCGGGCGAAGACGTGACGGCCCTGCTAACGTAAGGCTGGACGCACATGCGAGATTCACGCTTGCTTTAATTTAGCTTTATTAAAGGGTGTGGGAGCTGGCTGAAATTTAAATTAAGTATACGTGAATTAAATTATTTTTTTCGTGTCGAATGCTACACGCAAATACATATGTATATACAGTAGCGTAACCTCAACACTAACAAGCCGTCTCCATAAAATATATCAGAGCGACCAAGGTACTCAAAAATATCTAAACATACACTTTATCGCCTGTACATACAATACAGGCGTTATTCAGATATTTGTGACCCCCTTGGCCGCTCCGATGTATCTGATGGCGACTGTATAATGCAAACAGCAACTGATAATAAATATGGACGGCGAGCTTCAAACAAACCGTCAGCCTGAAACTGGGAAACAACTCGATATACGCATGCTCACTACACTACCAATCAAAAGGCGTCAAAATATTAGTCTGTTTTCAATTACAACAATTACTTAAAATACGATTGGTCTGTGTCAAAATAATTTGCTGTTATTCGTCGTAGCACTGACACTTGAAAATGACAAGACAGCGGTGTCATTGGAAACGCATTATCAGTGAACGATTTCATAAAATAAAGAACAATCTTCGAATGTATCTTTTTTGTTGATAGGTTTGAATTTTATTTTTAAGGAAATAAGCTGATACTAACGTTATCGTGTTTTACTGTAGCGTTAAATGATGTTATCACAGAGTGCGTCTCTATCATACCTTAATAACTGAAAAGCGTGCACACGCAGTGAGTATTATTATAGAACGAGCGGAGCGTCGAAAGTGAGTTCTTACAAACAGCTTCCGGCTCCTGGGACGTCTCTGCATTTCGATGACTTTCTGATTTTAAGATATCGATCGACGATTGAAAGACTGAATTTGAGTAACGTTTTCTTGATCTTTATGAAATTTGTTGGGGTTATAGTAGGGATACATATATGTAGTTTGAGAGTTCGTATATGAGCTATATTTTTTTCATACAAAGTAAAAACTATTTTTCTTGTACACCAATCAATCCAATCAATCCAACCAATCAACACCATCCAATAAAGCAACAGATAATTTTGATGATTTTGTACATTGCTTGCTCAAACAAGTTGGAACTGTGAATTATTTTACAAATCCAGTTATTTTTAAAAGTTCTGATTCAGTTTTATAAGCAAAATCGATTCTTGCCGGTTGGATTGAATAGCGATAGCGGTACTATTTTTATACAAATGAGCCGGTATATAATTTCGGTATTCCGGCTACTAATTGATATTTTAGGATATTTTTTGGTTAATCATAATTTATTACGTTTACCTAAATTACATTTCAGAATATCACGTCAACAATGCAAATGTCGGCTATTTTGATTTTAAATAATACCGACAACGATCCCTGCTCCGAAGCAATTGTATATTACATAATCATAAGACATTTCAATGGTTGTTCAAAAGTGGGCATAGCACCATCCCCATATAAAATTATTCGGTAAAAGAAATTTATAATAATGTGGTTTCGGCTTTACTTACGTATGATAAGTGATGTCGTCTTTTTTATTATTTTTACCAGATCAACTCTGGCACCATTTTACGGCGCAAGAAGGCATTTTTAATTATTTATTAGATTTTTTTCATAAACGTCACTACTACCGTGTCATAGGACCGCCATTTGTTAACTAACGGGCCTCGTGGCAGAGTTTGCAAGCACCGCTCCTCGCGGCAGACTTTTTGTGGGGTCATTTTGCAGCTCGAGTTCATAGTCTAGGTATATTACCAGTCGCTGAATGCAAAGCTTTAACTGTTTAATATAAAACGTTGTCAATTTTTAAATACAAATATTCTTCAAATGTGCTTGAGCGTTACTAAACAATCATTTTGTATGGGGATAAGATATCCCCTTTTACTAAAGAAGTGAAATTAGCATCGATAATATTTTTTCTCAAACATGCAATGAAATGTCTTCGTTATGTGCGTCATAATAGGCTTCAAAGTATCACGTTTAGGGCGGATCAACTCCAGAGAACAGGTAACGATTTTCATATAAAATTGAAGGCCTAGGCCGGGAAGTAATTTTTTTTTAAATTTCCATTCCACATATGTTTGATGCACAGGATCATGACATTCAGCCATTTAAGGTTATAAGCGATATTTACTTTTTGGTTCATTTGACATTCTGCAACAAAAAAAAACAATAATCATCATAATATTATTTTTTCCAAATTTTATTGTTTTTTTTTTTGTTTTTTTTTTGCAAGATATTTATTAGCAAATGTTTAACTTTCTGAATTTATTCAGTCACCATAAAGATTAAAACTTTAGTCACCATATACATTATTAATACAAGTTTCCGAATAGACTTTTGCCTTACGTATGTCGGAAAAAAATTGGATAATTTTCGTATTTATTTCATTGCATGTTTGAGAAAAGCACTATACATACCTCGGCGTGAAAAGGGGTTGCCAGCCTCGTAACTATCCAGCCTCGCTACGCTCGGCCGTCTATATAACTCAGCCGGCAACCCCCTACTTCCCAGCCTCTGTAGTAATGTACTATTTCGATAAGGAGTTAAATAAAAACCGTTCAATAAGCTATGTTATTATACAAAAAACTATAGATTCAACTTTCGAGTATAGCTTTGAGCAAAAGTGGCCACGGTAGCCTATAGATCCTGCAGACTCGAAAGAGTTAAATGGTTGTTATATTATAATAGTGGGGTACAAATACAGAATTAACTTTTATAACTCACAAGTGCGCTATTTTTTGTAGTCTGTTAGAATACTCTGAGAACTACTCCTTATAAAAAAATATATCGGATCTTGACGTAGATTTAGGTATAAAGTAGGTATTTGTTAGCAGGCCTTATTAATTCAAGGTAAGATTATACAAGCGGTAAGTTTCTTCATGATATAATCCTATTTAACTGTTTGAACATCAACTATCATTTACTAACGCATTTGTCAAGAGTTTGTTTCAGGATAATTTAAAAGGCTGAAAAAAAAATTTTTTTCACAAAAAGATTACTAAAGTGTTTTATGATTACTGAAATGTATTGAAAGCTATCAAAGATAACTATCAGTTTAATTTATAATAGATTCATCAATAGATCGATTTTATTTAAGCATTTGAATTTTAAAAAGCGTTGTCTTGACCATAAAAGAAATTTAGAAAATTTCCAAGTCAGCGTGTTTAGTTTATTATCGTTATAGTAATGTATATACACAAAAACTAACGAATTCATCAATAGCTGAACAGTGCACGAGCTTATCAGTTCAATTCGTCATTTGAACGCAAGGAGATTTGCGCGGCAGTCTAAAGCGCGGTCAGCAGGAGCGGGTCCACCAATCACGACGCGCCGTAGCTTGTCATTCACCTTTCATACAACATTATGATAAACCCTTAACCGGGCCAGGCAATGTTTTTACTTTTGAATACGAATTGCGGTAGCCCACAGTATTGAAATAAAAGTATTTTTTTCTTGGTTTACTTTTAATGTTTTATCAGAAAATACTTTATTTAAAGTTAGGTTTGATCGAATGAAACAAGGTTATAAAGAGTGTCCCAAAAAGGACGCAAGATTTGAAATTGATGAAAAACACATTTTTTTCGTTATCGTTATAATATATTTGTATATAAAATCTTGAAATACATAAAATTGGGTTATTTGTGGAATAAATACGTCAGGCAAATGTCCTCCTAGGCTTTGCTGGCACATACGCACTCTTTTGTCAAAATTGTCTATGACCATTTTGCATAGATACGGCTGAATTTCTCCAATGCAGCGTCGAATTTCCTCTTTAAAAGCATGAGTGGGCTTATTGGCATAGACTTTTCGGTTCACTGACTAACCGTCCCGCCGGCGGGTCGTGGCAGGCTCCGGCGCATAGGTATTTAACCGAGGCCGCGCGGGAGTTTCATAAGCCTGCCATAATAGTCTAGAGGCAAATTAAACAAAAGTCGTCTTCTTCACGATTTTCGTAGTCATCTCTTCTAAATGCCTAAAACTGGTATGGGTGTGTTCCTCGTAGTCTCCTGACTACGAATTGACGGGTTTTAGTTTATGGAGGGGGGGGGGGGAGGTCAGATGTAGGGAATGCAATACCCGGCCATTTTTGGTACCTTAGAGTAATTTAGAGAGCATAAGACGTTAAGTTAGGTATACTTAATCTTTCTGTTTATTAATCAGAAATATCGAAGTTAACGGGAAATATGGAATATTCAAATGTAACAATAGATCTTCTTCTTCTTCTTAGTCGTATACTCTTGTCAGAGTAGTCGTGGTCATTGAGGTCGTTGTGCAGCATTTTGTGTAGTTCTCCGCCATCCTTCTCTACTTAGTGCATTTCGCACGCACAGATTTAAACGTGATCCGGTGAGGGCCTTCACTTGATCACTTCATCGCATTGAGGGGCGTAATCTGGGTCTTGTACCATCCACTCTACCCTGAACAACAAGTCTCTCCATGGCGTCGTCTTCCTTGCGCGTCACGTGGCCGAAGTAACTAAGAATGCGAGAGTGCACGATTGCTGAAAGCCTTTGCTTAACCTTGAGCTCTTGGAGTATAGATATATTAGTTCGGCGCTGAGTCCACGATATCCGCAGCAATCTCCTCCAGCACCACATTTTACCGTATTAGGTAAAAACCAAGCAAATTGTTTTAATTTATATATTCAAAAGTTAAATTCATCTGTAGAAACCTGTAAACTACACGTTAAGTAGTCAAACCGTAAAATTTTACAGTATTGTGTTGTTCTGTTCAATAGTCAAATTCAATTGTTTTTATTAGCCATGTGATAGTAGTGATCCATGTGAATGTGATTCGTGTCAAATATACATGTAAACCTTTGACACTTTTCAATTGGTTTTTTGTATTTTCGTCATAAAGTGATGTAGAAGGATGTTTGTTAATCCGAATATTATAATTTGTTAAAGTAATTTCCATACCTAACAATTTAACCTATTAATTAGGATGTACTTACTTCTATAGGAAAGCAGCGTCTTCATTAACATTATACATAGTTGAATGAATTATAAGCATATATTATTAAAAACGACTCTAGTAACGAACATATCGGAAAAAAACAGATATTATGTCCGTATAAATAACTACTTTCAAATAGTCAAACATTCAAACATGATAGAATGCTGCAAGTCGTATAGTAGTAGGGTTTTGTCTCGGTACAAATGCAAAAAAAATTGTGCGCATCGAGAAAAAGTTGTGAGTTTTTGACCATAGATAGAGTGAGCAAAGATGAATATTTTTTAGTATTGGCGGTCTGTAAAATTTTTGGACCTTCACGTCAAAATCAGGGGTCCCGTGCAATATGTTATTACTCTCTGGTTAAGACTGCTAGGGGTTGTTTGGTATCGTTTCCGTGTAAACAGACATGCAGAATTCATTTCTGATATTAAAAATGTAAAATTTCCTATTAAAAAAAAAGTTGTGCCGCGAGGAAAAACACAATTTTATTTTTATTTTTTTAGAACGTCATATAACTAATATATATCCTTTATTTCACCTAATAAAAAATATTATAAAGAAGCATATTTAATATAGATTATAGAAACATATACTGTTTGGTATGTTTGTTAGAAATAAAAACTATGAAGCAACATTTACCATTCTTTACTTTTTAAATGTGCAAGTACAAAAATACAGGTATTTATAGTCTCGGACACGCGCGGTTTGGTTGGCGGATTAGAGGCAAGAGAGCGAGGCCACGGCGCTTCCTGGGCGACGTGGTGTATGCGTGAAACTTCGGCGCTGGCGTCGCGAGCCCTCATTGGTCGTCGAGTATCCCTGCAGTTGGCACAGGGCACTTCAGTGTTGCGAGCGCAAACATACTCCGGGCCGCTGAAAGAATATCTTTCAGGCTTCCTTTTCCTGCGTAGGCAGCGGGCATATTCTGTTGAGTGCTCGCTTGACTAGCCCTCTAGCGGTATTTATGTCTGCAACTCGTGGCACGCCATCTTTCCCGTAGTATAGTTTGACAACTCTGCCCATGCGCCAAAGTAGCGGCGGCAAGCCTTCTTCCTTAATGAGTACGAGTTCTCCCAGCTGTAGGTCACGTTGTCTCTCGCGCCACTTGAATCGTTGCTGTAGTAGGGACACGAACTCCGACGACCAGCGCTTCCAGAAGTGTTGACGCAGCTGTTCGAGTCTGAGGTAACGATCCAGGCGGTCCGGGTTCCGATCATGGAGTGGCGGAGCCGGTAGCGACGTCAGCGGCCTAAAAATGAGAAAGTGCCCGGGAGTAAGGGGGTAAAAGTCATTAGGGGAGGAGGAGAGCTGACAGAGAGGTCTACTGTTCAAAATAGATTCCACAGAACAAAACAGAGATGCCAGTTCCTCAAAGGTGAGATGGGTAGTGCCTAAGATTCGTTTGAGATGAAATTTTGCGCTTTTAATACCGGCCTCTGCATAGCCGTTGAAGTTAGGAGCATAAGCTGGCGCAAACTTAAATTTTATACCTTGACCAGCTGCAAAATCAGATATATCATTCTCATATAATCTAAAAAAGTCATTTATCTCTTTAGCTGCAGCTACTAGATTTCTACCATTATCACAGAACAACTCCGCAGGCTTACCGCGCCGGGCGATAAATCTGCGGAGTGCAAGTACAAATGCATCTTTAGACAAGTCACTCACAGCTTCTAAATGAACACATTTATATCTTAGACATATAAATAGACACATATAGCATTTGGTGATCTTGCATCCACGTCCTCGGCGATCTGTTATTAAATAAGGACCGGCTAGGTCTACAGCTGTTGACGTGAATGGAAAATCAGCCTTTATGCGTTGTTCGGGCAGGTTGCCCATAATATTTTTTAAAGTGTGGCCGGCGGTGCGCCTACAAGTGACACAGTTGTGGGCCGTGCTTCTCGCAAGGTTCCTGCCCCCGACCGGCCATATCGTATCTCGTACCGAGCATAACAGCAACAGTGGTCCTGCATGTAAGAGACGTCTGTGTTCATGTGTAAAAATGAGTTTGGTTAGTGGGTGCTTGGCACGTAATAACATGGGATGCTTCTTTTCATAACTACAATCAGAAGCATCCAGTCTCCCCCCGACTCTCAAAGTACCTTGAGAGTCTATGAAAGGAGTAAGTGTAGCAATATGCGACTTAGGGCTCAACTTGTGACCTTTGTTCATCGCTTCAAGCTCAGACGTAAATGATTGCTGTTGTGCAATCTTAACTAATGTGTGCAAAGAGTCTTTAAGTTCCCGTTCAGATAATGAACCAGTTAATTTAGGCAGTCTAGTTTTACAGTTGTTTATGAAGCGACGAACATAAGCCATAGCACGTAGTAACCTGTTATATTTTGAAAATCTACTAAAATCTATAACAGGCAGTTCAGGCTCTACGCTTGTAAGCATAGACGTTACCTTAATTTCAGGCAAGACGTCCGGTGCCTCAGAGCTCAATTCTGGCCATTCAGATTCTGGTTTCAGTAAAAACTCAGGGCCATGCCACCACAGAGCTACACCAGAGACATGTTGTGGATCGACGCCACGTGTAGCGAGGTCGCTTGGATTTTGTTTTGTAGGCACATGTCTCCAGACAGCTCCCGGAGCAAGTTTAGCTATGGCAGCAACTCTGTTGGCCACGAACGTCTTGAGCTTAGAACTATCTGTTTTTAGCCATGCTAGACAGCAGCTAGAGTCTGTCCAAAATATAGTGCGAGAGACAGGGCGTTTCCAGGCCCTTACCACTGCGGCATACGTCTGGGCTGCTAATAAGCATCCTGCCAACTCTAATCGTGGAATTGTGGTTCGCCGTATAGGAGCTACTCTGTCTCTCGCACACAGTAAGTGCACTTGTTGCTCGCCTGAGCCTGAAATGGTTCTTACATAAACACAAGCTGCGTACGCAGTCTCTGCTGCGTCAGAAAAGCAGTGTAATTCAATTGTGGAAGGAGACTCACATAAAACGTACCTAGGTATGTTTAGACCTTTAATGTGATGTAAGTTTTTAATAAACCGCGACCATATTCTCTGTATTTCAGGAGAAACAGTTTCGTCCCATGATTTGCCTTCCTTCCACAAAGTCTGAAGTAGTATTTTAGGCTTAACGGTGCATAGACTTAATAGGCCTAAAGGATCAAAAACTTGGAACGTTTTAGACAAAATCGTTCTTTTAGTAACCTTTTCATCAGATTCGTCAGTTTTAATTGAGAAATTTAAAATATCTTGGCTGGGTTGCCAGCCCAGTCCAAGTGTTTGACAGGATTGACTCAAAGCTAAATGATCATCTTGATTAATAAGATCAGACTGTAATAACGCATTTGAATTTGAGCGGTATTTACGTAAGTTAAAACAACCAGCAGCTAGAGCCTGTGAGACGCCAGATTGTATGCGTAGCAGCTCGGTTTCAGAGTCAGCGCCCACTAATAAATCGTCACAATAAAAGCTGTTCTGTATAATATTTGCAACCAGAGGGTCCCTGCTCTCAGCCCCCAACTGCCACAAGCAGCGAGCCGCTAGCCAGCTTGCCGAGGCGAAGCCATAAGTAACAGTGTTCAAGGTAAGCGAGCGTATAGGCAGGTGCTCATCTTCGCGCCACAGAATGACTTGTAAATTTCTGTCTGCTTCATTCATTAAAATTTGCCTATACTGTTTCTCTATGTCACCAGAGAGCACATACCTATACTGGCGGAATCTAAGCAATATGTCAAACAGCGAGTTTTGTATATTTGGACCTACCATCTGGATATCATTTATTGAATAACCAGACGAGGTTGGACAGCTAGCGTTAAACACCACTCTCAGACGAGTAGACTCACTCTCCTTCATCACAGGATGATGAGGAAGGTGGTTGGCCATGTAGCATTGCTTAGACTCCGATAGATGACCTAGACGTTCATATTCGTTTATAAAATCAACATACATTGTTTTAAGGTCAGGTTGTTTGCTGAAACGTTTTTCTAAGTTAAGTAGGCGTTTTTTAGCTATGTTAAATGTGTTGCCTAGGCAGTCTGGAGAGTCCTTTAGAGGCACTCGAACTACAAACCTGCCGTCAGATTGGCGATAAGTATTTTCAACAAAGTGTTGTTCTATAGGGAGACACTCCAGCTCACTTCCGGATATGAAATCCGCTTCAGACGGCAGCTCTTCTGTCTCCCAAAACTTAGTCATCTGGGCAGACAGATCAGACAAACAAAAATAGCTGCGAGTTGTTACTGAATTTACATGAGTGGCGGCTCCTTGTACTGGGCCCGCTACAAGCCAACCAAGTTTAGAGGGGATAAGGAAGGTGCACTTGCTGCTTGGCAGTTTGTTTGCAATCCCAGTTATAATTTCCCAAAAAGTGGAGACTCCCAAAAGAACATCGATTTGTGATGGGACATTAAAGGTTGGGTCAGCAAGGCTGGTAGACGCGGGTAAGTTAAGGTGACTTATGTCAACATATTTCTTTGGAAAGCGATCAGTTATTTCATTTAGTACTAGAAAGTCGAGATTGGCATTAAAGTCGCTTAATCTAGATTTGATTTGAGCTGCACAACGTACAGGTTTGTAGGTCAGAGGCGTATTTCCTATTCCTGTAACACTTGAGGCAGTTAGAGGCTGAATATCAAGTTGCAAACGCTGCCTTAATGATTCAGTAAGATAGTTAGATTGTGAGCAGTTATCTACAAGACATTTGACAGTTTCTTTCTTATTATTGTGAGGATTAATTACTTCAATTAGCGCTGTCGATAACAATGCTTCACTGCTAGCGAGTACAGTGTTAGCAGTAAAGGTGCCTTGCACCTCGGCACTGTCAGAAGTTAGCATAGTGGATGAGGAGGCTACTGCATCCTTATCACTATCGTTAGGTTGGACGCTGTGATCCTGGGCTGACTCGCTAGATAGCTTATTTGTTAGTTGTGTATTGTGTAAATATGTATTGTGACGTCTCTTACATACACGACAGCCGTTGAGCTTGCACTGACGAGTCTCGTGGTCCGGACGGAGGCAGACGTGGCACAGCTTTAGACTAGAAGCCCGCGACCAGCGCTCGTCGACTGACATTTTTCTGAAGGTAGGGCAGTCGTATACTCGATGATCGGACTGGCACACGAAGCACGGCCGACCCTTGTCACTTTGTTTTTCTGAAATTATGAAGGTTTTTATGTTTTTATCATGTTTAAATGGAGTTTTATTAGCCACAGGCTCTGGCTTGTGGTTAGCTTGCCTATCCTTTTTAGATCGATACAGATTTTCTAAGATATCTGCACGGTTTGTTAGAAATTCCCTAAAATCTTCAAGCGTTGGCCACTCTTTAAGAGTGTTTCTATGTTCTTCCCACTTTGCATTAGTATTCGAGTCTAACTTTGCTGCTAATAGATGAACTAAGATGGTATCCCAGTGCTCCGTTGGCTGACCCAGTGTTTTCAGCGCCCGAAGATTTTTAGTTACATGATCACCTAAAAATCTTAGAGCCTTATCAGACTCTCGCTGTAAGGAATCCATATTAAACAAAGCATTTAAATGGTTAGTGATTAGTTGCCTTTTGTTACTGAACCTGTCACACAGCAGCTTCCAGGCTTCAGCATAATTAGCAGCGGACACTTCTAAATTTGCTATCACTCGGGCCGCCTCGCCTTCAAGGTATGAGCTTAAATAATGGAACTTATGTATTGGCTTGATATGCTCATTGTTATGAATTAAAGATTCATAAAGATCCTTAAATTCCATCCATTTATAGTAAGATCCATCAAATTTAGAGATTTTAATTTGAGGAAGCTTGAAGCCGAGGTGCTCCGAATGACAGCCGCCTGATGAGCAGGTTTTGACAGAGTCTTCCGTTGATGCCTTTTGAGCCTGTGAGCGCTCAAGTATAGTTTGAGCAGTAGCTATAGCTTTATTAATGTGGCTCTCATTAGTATCCCTTTCGTTAAGCTCGTTGTGAAAATTGTCAGCATTGGCTACTTCGATTGAAGTTTGCAGCTCGTCAAGGCGCGTGGATAACTCAATAACTTTATTCAATCTTAAAGTCAGCTCATTAAATTTAACACCGGTCAGCACTTCATCTTCTGCGATTGTATTTAAATAACCACGGAATTTAGAGACTTGTCCTTTTATTGAGCCACGTTTAATACGCAGCTCCGCTAGAAGAGCTTCTCGTTTCGTCTCTTCAGACATGCTGAGTTGTGTTTAATTGAGCAGAGAAATCAAGCAAATAGAATCGTATTAATTTCAATAAGAAGCAAAGAGTTATCCACGTAAGTAAATAAAATTGGCAAAACAGCTCACGCCCCTTGTAAACTTCAACAGCTACGCAGTGTAGGCTCGGTGCGCAGCTTGCGGCTTCACCACGCAGCAGCCCAGCACGTGCTCGCAGGTGTAGACGTGGCACGTGGTGCACGAATCGGCAGGTTTCCACTGAAATTGCGCAAGCGAAAGTGTGCATATGCGAACACAAACCAAGATGCCAGCGGGTGAGAAGTTAAAAGATAAAGAGACGTTTAGGTCAGCGAAAGTGAAACAAAAAAGGTGTAATTTAATTTTAAATGCAAATGAAATATTTAACTGAAATCTTGAATGCAAATGAATTAAGCGTGAATGCGTGGTCAGAAAATCAAAAATGGTTTCGTCACGAAATGACAAGGCACGTGCAGCTTCACACAGGTTTGAAATATTATGTTTTTAAATTAAAAAGGAACAAAATGAACACTGCACCGCTTAGCTAAAAGCCTTAGTTGACGTTGAGATGCGTTGAAACGAAAATAAGTAAGTAACAAACACGTGGTAAGGTTAGGTCACACTAAGGTCAAAGGTCACGCACTCATCTCACTTTGAAGACACTGGCTGAAAGTAAAACAAAATGAAGCAATAGCACACAGTAGGCACTCAGATTAAAGTTAAGTTAGAATGGGATTCATTTAAGTTTAAGTTTAAAGTAAATTGTCAAGTCAGGTACGTTACGTAAGTTCAATGAAATAAGAAAGGTTATTTAAGTTTGACGGGGTTTTTGTAATAAGAATTTAAAGGGAATTGCAAATTGGGTAGCTACTAAATTAGAAGGGTAAGATTAAGGAATGTGGGTAAGATTAGGTATAAGGAGTGTGGTAAGTAGGTTTGGAATGCGGATAAGAAATAGGGGCGGCACTTTCTCACGGTACTCTCCTCGTTTGGCTAGCTGCCACGCGCTGCCGCCTCGCTACCGGCCGTCGATGCCCTGCTCTGCAGTCTTGTTTCTTCGTATCTTGCGCGCCTACTCGCCGCAGCCGTCCCTCTTCGTTCCTCCTCTTCGGGCACGTTGATCTGGGCTCGCGGCGAAGGCAGGCAAAGTTGAGCTGCTCGGCTTGGGTCTTGCGGCGGCGTCTGCTCCAAGCCCACGCTCCAAAATGGCCGACCTCTCGGCTTCGGCACTAAAAAAAGTAATAAAATGCCTATGCCGCGCGTGTCCTGTCACGGTCGCCAATTATGTTTGGTATGTTTGTTAGAAATAAAAACTATGAAGCAACATTTACCATTCTTTACTTTTTAAATGTGCAAGTACAAAAATACAGGTATTTATAGTCTCGGACACGCGCGGTTTGGTTGGCGGATTAGAGGCAAGAGAGCGAGGCCACGGCGCTTCCTGGGCGACGTGGTGTATGCGTGAAACTTCGGCGCTGGCGTCGCGAGCCCTCATTGGTCGTCGAGTATCCCTGCAGTTGGCACAGGGCACTTCAGTGTTGCGAGCGCAAACATATACATTTTATACACCTTTAATACAAAAAACTTCTGGTTTTTTTTTTTACTTAAGTTGAGTAACGGAAAACAGACGTCGCGTCGTTTGAATAGTGACGGTTTATGTTAAAGTTAAGGAGGAAAAATATGTTTTTATTTATTGTATTTTTTTATTTCTGCATTTTGTGAAGTTATTATGAATAAAATTTACTAATAACAAGCAATACATGCATTTTAAGGTCAATATGCTACGGATGTTCACGTTCACATTGATTATCGATACTTAAGAATAAGAATAAGAAATATTTATTAGCACAAAAACTAAACTAATACATCAAACATAAATTCATTTCGATTAACAGAATTGTGCTAAAAGGTCTTCACTCAACTTACTATGGAGAAAACATATACACCACGAAGCAAACATTTTTTTTCGCGTAGTTTTTGTATACTATAAGCCTAAAAATTGTATATATTTAGAAACTATATTAAATATGCTCCTTTATAATATTTTTTATTATTAAAAAAAAAAATGATATATACTAGTTATATGACGTTCTAAAAAAAATAAAAAATTGTGTTTTTCCTGGCCACACAACTTTTTTTTTAATAAGAAATTTTACATTTTTAATATCACTAATGAATTCCGCATGTCTGTTTTACACGGAAATGATACCACACAACCCCTAGCAGCCTTAACCATAGAGTAATAACGTATTTCACAGGACCCCTGATTTTGACGTGAAGGTCCAAAAATTTTACGGACCTCCAATACTAAAAAATATTTATCGTGGGCCATTCTATCCATGGTCAATAATTCACAACTTTTTCTCGATGCGCACAATTTTTACAAATTCGAGCTCTGCTATAGGTACCGAAATGCATGGAGGAGCTATTAGTCACTAAAGAAGTATGTATAATATTTGTAAAGTATATAGAAATGAAAAGTTTTTGATGCGTGAGTGCTTTAACTATTGCGTTTTTAATTATAGCAAGTTATACACTGCACACACTTTGTCATTGAATTGAACACGTTATTTGCATAGGGCGCGTTGAAGAATTCGGAGTAACTTAACACCTATTTTGGAGACCTTTCAAGGCAAGGTTACGTACGTGAAATGAAGATAATGAACACGTTAATATTGTAGCAAGACTCCTATAGAAAATAATAATGCGAATATGGCATTTTTAATACAAAAAACTGGTTTACTAGTAAATAAAGATATAGGTGCTGGATCCGCGCTGGATCCAGCTGGATTTATGTCAATCCAGCAAAAATCCAGCTGGATTGAAAATGGTGCTGGATTGCAATCCCTATCTCTAACAAATCCGGCTTGTTCTGGTGCGATTTATTTGCTGATATAGGCTTTTTGTCTCTCATTTAGGCTGTGCAGTAAAATTTTACTGGAATGATTGATTAAAGCTATCAAGCGATAGTTAGAATTGAAGTGTAAAATAAATTCGGACCATTTATGCTATGCCTTTTAATTTTAATTTAATAGTTATAACACACACAGTAAGGTAGGGATACAGTTACAGAAGTAATAGAACATTTTGTTTTAAGTTTATTCACGTTTTACCCTATTTTTCTACCGATTTCTAAATTACGGGTAAAACCCGGGTTATGAGTTAAAAACCCGGGTTTTACCCGACTCCAAATATAGATAGGTACCCGGGTACCCGGGTTTTCGGGTACCCGGGTTGCATTCCCTAGGCAGATGGCGGCCGAACGTCATCGATTATTTTTACTTCTGGAGTCCTATGAGACCAAACGATTCGTATGAGATGTCATTCGAAAGATTGTTAAATGTACTACAATTGTTTATAAATAACCGTAGTCATCACTTTAGTCTTTTACAAAATACTTATTTAACAAAAATATGTTTTCTTTATCGTGCATGTTTGCGTAAATACTGACAAAACATGCTTATAACTCAATAAATTATAACTTTACCACAATTAATGTTATGACAAAATATACGGGAAATTTTATGAGCTTTCGTTTTGATAATGATTCATTTGATAAATAACATTTCGCAAATAATCACTGAACAAACAACAATTCGTTTCAACAAGTCATTGCTAAATATGTTCATATTTTTATAAATCATTATTAGACAAATACACATTTAGTAACTTGGACGCTTTATAAACATATTGTAAGACAAATTATTATTTAACCAACGTTCATTTCGTGAATAAATCGTTTTTAAAATCCGTTATTTTGCAAAATGGCAATAGATAAATTATTGTTTTTTACTGAATATAATGAGTACAATAAATAAATGCAAACTAATTGAGAACTCCCTCCCTTAATTGAAGTCGGTTAATAAGTCGGTTCCGGATAAATTTAGGGACAATAGTAAAATAAGATAAACAAGAATGGCTGACTGACAACTGTATTTCTAAGCAAAAATAGCATTTGACACAAGACAAAATATTATAAAAGAATTTCGTTTTCACTGAAATATAAGTAATTCATGGATATTTTTACTAAAACTAAATGAAAATGGTAATTTTATGTGTAAAAATTGACAATAAAGCCGTGACTGTTTTTTAAAAATAAGTGATTGCGAAGGAATTAAGATAAATGGGTATGTTGACATTACGGGTATTTTACATTTCTATTAACCCCGACATATGTAAATTACTAGAACTGTAAGGTGGCAGTTAATCTACCACGCTCCTCCTCGCTTTGCTCGTCGTCGCATCTATCTGGGCTCTCTCAAATCATAGTTGTCCGTGATAATATTCAACAAAAACAAACTTAACTTTTAAAGTACAAAATATATTTTTAAAATGTTGTACTCGTAGATAATACACGGATAAATGGCATACACACCATGAGATTATTAAACGAAGAATTAAGGTACCAAATAATGCATTTTACTAACGTTTTACCATGCGTTATTTTGTTAATTGCCCTGAATAGCAAATGAATAATTTGCCAAATAATGTTTTGTAATATAGTGTTTTTGCAAGCAAATAATTTGTCTTTTGAACTATTTGTGAAACAATAATATATAAAATTATTTATGGGAATCATTGTGAAATGAATATTTTATTTTGTTTGTGATATGAATATTTTATGAAATGTTGTTTGCCAAATGATTGGCTACCCTATGTAATACTATATAACGGAGTATTGATGAATTTTGTTCAGAATGGGTCACTACGTTTCGTCTTACAATGGCAGCCGACCGTCGTCGTAATTATCAGAATCTATTTAACGGATCAATTCGTGATTTGTGTCATTTGAAATTATTTTAAATTTACTGAAATAATCAGTTCTTTGAAGTCGAGTCTTTGAAGAAGTTGCAAAATTAACCATTTTTTTAGGATTGTAACATATGTATTTACTCTAATAGACTGGAAGAAACGGGCATATTAGAAGAAAAGTCATCATCGACATTTCTTCCCAATACCTAAAACTGGTATGGATATATTCCTCATTGTGATGGATGGACATGAATTGGCCAGTTTTATTTTATAGAGGGGGGGGGGGGGGAGTCAATAACCGGACGCGGTAAAGATGGTGTCCGATCGTCATTGAAATATGTTCACATTTCGGTCTATGGGACCGATATATTCGTTTGAGATGCAATTTTAAAGATCATTAAAAGTACTATGTTTTTGAATAATTGTAGTCATCACTTTAGCCCTATACAAAATATTTGAAAAAGTATGATTTTTTACCGTGCATGTTGGCGTAAGTACTAATAATACATGCTTATAGCTCAATAAATTGTAACTTTACCGCAATTAATGTTATTTTCAAATGTTTTGTTTTGTAAACGACTACATTGATGACTACGGTTATTTACAATAAATTATAGTACATTAAATAATATTTACACACGAATCTTTCGGTTCCATAGGACTCGAGATGTAAATAAATTTCGATGACGGTCGGCCACCATCTTTCCCCCCTCCTTTTTTCGACTCGCCCCCTCCTCTTAAAATAAAATTGATCAATTCATATCCTGGAGACAAGGAGGACCATATCCATACCCGTTTTAGGTATTTGGAAGAGATATTGACGACTTTTCTGCAAACAAGCCTGTTTCCACCAGTCTATTAGGTAAAAATGTTACGTTTTCAAAAAAAATCTAAAAACTGTTAATTTTACATCTCAGACCTAAATTAACCTATTATAGTAAATTTAAAATGCATTCAAATGATACTCATCAGGATTTGATCCATAAAATAAATTCCAAGCAATAATGAAAATACTACGTCGATCGACCGCCACACGCTAGTTTTTTGAAAGCTCATACATTTTCCCGTCTACTTTATAATAATACATACTTTATTTATTGCGTTATAAGCATGTTTTATCACTACTTTATCTAAACAGGCACGGTAAAAAATTCATATTTTTTCAAATATTTCGCAAACGACTAATGTGATGACTGCCTCTATTTAGAAACAACTATAGTACTTTAATGGTCTTTCAGATGACATCTCACACAAATCGATCGGTCCGATATGATTCGAGTTGTGAACAAATTTCGATGATGGTCGTCCGCCATATTTCCCTCACTTTTTTCGTATCCCCCCCTCCCCCCCTCCATTAACTAAAACCAGTCAATTCGTATTCTGAAGACCACGGGGAACACATGTATACCAGTTTTAGGTATTTAGAAGAGATGTCGACGACTTTTCTCCAAACAGGCCGATTGCCTCCAGGGTATACTATTTCCTACCGAATATGGAACAATACAACAATAATTTTGTATGCCAATAGGCAAAACACAGAGCACCTTTGTAAATTAAAACCCTATTTGTACCACCTGTGTTATACAAATAAACATTTCATTTCATTAAAAAAATACATTTTTCGGAAAATAGTAGATTGTTTGACAAGGGTCTAAAGTAAGCCATATTACCACTAGGTGGTTATTTTCCGGAATCAAGTGAGGAAAAATTGTTCTTGTGGTAATATGGGTTTTAGACCATAGTCATACATACTATACAGACTTTACGAAATTAGACTTAAAGGACATAACAATAAGAACTATGAGAAGTGAAATTATGTATACATATTAGCACTAGAGCTTAAATGTACGACAGACTTTTAGAGCATGAGAAGTGAAAAAGTAGGAATGTCAGCTTTTTCATTCATTCGCACCATAGAGGGGCATGCTCTCAACAAAAAAAACATCGCACTTTATAGTAATCATTATCAAACCAAGCTTCGCATTAGGCAGTCATATTATTCACTCTGTGGACCAAACGTAAAGATACAATATTCGCGTGCTTACTGGGTTACCATGGAAACAGCAGACAGGCAACGGCGCGCAGCGGTCAGGCAACAGCGCGCGGCGCGTCGTGATTGGCCCCGCCGCTAGCACCATGCCATGACGCGATAGACTCCCGCTTTAATCTCCGCGCGTTTGGATTATGTTTAGAACTGATAAGTTCAGAAAACTTCGAGCGATTGATAAAATCGTTAGAATTTTGATGCAAGTTTTAGTATAAAGATAATGAACAGAATGCGCCCACTTGAAAATTTCGGAGATTTCTTATATAGCTATTAGAACGCTTTAAAAATTCAATTGTTCATTAAAAAATAATCTATTGAATAATGTGTTATAAATCAAATCTATGACTCGCCTTTGATAGTTTTTAATATATTTCAGTTAACATATACCACTTAAATTATCTTTTGGAGGAAGTATATTTTTTTTATTTGTTTTAAATTTAAATAAATACGGCCATTGGTAAATCTGTTAGCAAATGTCAGGGTACATTCATATAGTTAAATCCGATAGTCGAATGAAAAGAAATACCACTCGAATTATCTTATCTTGAATTTACGAGTGTCGCAAACAAATACCTATATTATACCTACAACACCCTCGAAAACAGTTAGAAAAAAATTTTCGCCGTTAGTGCTCATTGTACTCTTACTGATAATAAAATAAAATCGGACTTGTGAGTTATAATTTTTTAAGGCCAAATTTAACGTTCCAGTATCGGCCTATAACGTCAGTTTTGACTTTTTGTGTTATATTTCGTACATTGTGTAACTTTAATTATGTCCTAATTATTCGGCACAGTACGCGCGCGTCCACCTCAGGTGTATACAAAAACTTTCTAGTACAATACTGACATGATTGACCAGTATTCTAACCAACCCTGCTGGTGGGAACCCTTATGAGAAGCCCGATCATGCTTAGTTTTCACGCCAATGCCCTTAAGTTACCAATTATGCCCTTAAAAGGATCACCAGTATTTTTGTTACATCCTGTATAGAAAGAGTTTTAATAAACAAACTCAAAATCAAAATTTCGGCACACACCTGAGCTGAATTTCCTCCTCCTTCCACATACTTGGCCTGAATTAAGAAAATTCATAGACAAAATGCTTAAATTTGGCTATGGCTGCTTAAATTTGTCTACGGTGTTTTTTCAAGTAGATAGTTTCATATACTAGCAGTGTTTTATTTGTTAGTGTCTATGTAACGGAGTTTACACAAAAGTTTCATTGATATTTATTTCAATTTCTAAGTTGTTGTAGCTTTCTTTGTGAAGGCTTAGTTATATAAATATGACTATCCGATAGTAAACAAGTATTCCAAGTATATTTGCTTACTATCGAAGCTCAAACGACCCGGCAGCTATACTTTATGGAGCAGATACGAGTCTCAAAAAGTTTCTGTATTTTATGTTTCATGCCAATTGTTTTTTTTATATCTTCAGCCATAAAGCCGCGTTCCGCATCTGGTGAGTTGCTAACAATGTTTGAGTTACTGTCTTTTGCTTTATGGGGAGCTGAATTATATTTCAAGGTTATTGGAGCATAAACAACAGCGAGTGTAGATAGGGAAAGAGATTCCGGAACGTTAAATATGCTACCAATTTGACAACAACACCTTTATAAGTAAAACTACAACTTTTCTTTGATTACTCTTACAACAACTTTTCTGCTTTGCCTTAAGCCTTTTATTGTTCTTTCATAAGTTCATCTTTTTTACTCGAAAATATTATTTTATGCGGTAAAGATTAAATAGATTAGTGTTCGAAACGTCGGGATGTAATTTAAATTCAGTATACGCGATATAATCCGTTCAAAGATGTTTTATTTCATGAATAACTATCGCGGCAACCGTAGACAATATAATTAAATAAATAAATAACATTTAAGAAAAGTCACTAAAAACGTTTACGTCACTCTGGGCAGCAGGAGAAGACGTAAAATTGTTTACGTCACTCTGGGCGGTAAGTGAGATTTGCCGCCCACGGGCGCAGCGTAAAATCTCACTTCACACTAAGGAGAAGACGTAAAATTGTGTACACACCACGGGTGGTAATAAAGAAGGCCTCAGATCGCTTGTCTATGGCCGTTACCTTCGCCCACAAATATCCGCGATCTGAGTCGTTCTTTATTTTACCGCCCTAGGTGCGTAATGTACTATGGCGTGTCCTCAGGCGTGCTAAACCCAATATTATAGGTGGAACTATATTCAATTACTGATGTTTGAAAGTGTAAATACTCGCAACAGCACCTGTGTAATATTTACTTTATTAATTTTTCATTTAAGTTATACCGTATGCTTGTTGAAAAGTTAAAATACTGGTTGTACCTCCTCGGCCAGAGTAATTCGCTGTGAAGTTAATATTTTCGGGCAACTCGCTCATTTCTGCGTGTAAACAGCGTTATCATTGCAACAACTTGCAGAGTGTTAGCGAATTAATCATTCTAACAAAACAATGAAGAGAAATCTCTGATATCATATAGTCGTTACGCATCTTGAGGTCGAGTTACACTGGTGTCATAGAGTCGCACTCACGCGCATCGAAATGGAATGCAGGGTGCTAGTTAATGGCATGGGTCCGGAGTTGGCACGTCCCGTGTATTAAATTAGCCAACAATGGCCGTCGGCTGTAATGGATAAGTTTGGATTTTAGGAGTAATGGTGAGTAATTTTACAGGTTAAAGTATAGTTGAGATAATTTTGTTAATTTCCCGAGGGGTACGGTACGCCGCCATATTTGTCTTCGTTATGTTTAAATAGTTTAGTTCTAAAGGACAAAGTTTTAAAACCACATTCGAATCTAAAGTGCCAGTGTTTTGTTCTAATTACATAGCTCTAAAGGATCGTGAATGGGAATTAATATCTCACATTTAACATATCAACACAGTGAATCTGCATATAACTTATGAGCATCCCGTAGACGATACTTGTCAATAAATATTATGGGACAATCTTACACAAATCAACCTAGTCCCACGGTAAGCTCAATAAGGCTTGTGTTGTAGGTACTAGGCGACGATATATATAATTTATATAAATATAGGTAAATACTTAAAGACATAGAAAACATCCATAACTCAGGAACAAATATCTGTGATTGATGATGATGATCCTTCCGGCCGATTTTGACCAAGGCGACCACTTCAACTCCTAGTTAATAGTTCGGCGCTCGTGCGCCCGAAGATGACTGACGTAGCCGATCTTCGAGGTGAACCCCCGTGCACATTGAGGGCACGTGAGGACACCAGTCACGTAGTGGTAGTGAATGGCAGCAGGCTGGCGTGTTTTCAGCTCGTCGCGTATGGCGTCGAGGTCAACTTTACGTTGCTCCTCGAAATCGCGTACTTTGTCCTGCACCAGCCTGCGCCACTCAGGACGCTGTGCTGCCAAACCTTCCCACTGAGAGGGCTCGATGTTGCATCTTTTCATGTGCCGTTTCTGAACATCTTTGTATCTGAGGAGTTGCCCGCCCTGTTTCCGCTTACCCTCCTCTAGTTCAGAATAAAAGATGCGCTTCGCCACTCTCTCTTCCGCCATACGCGATTCTAATCTGTGATTAACACACAAATAAATGCCCTGACCAGGATTCGAACCCGGGACCTCCTGCTTCATAGGCAGAGTCACTACCAACTAGGCTAGGAAGCCGTTAAACTTGTGGACAGAGCTATGAGCGTTCATATGCTACAGCTGCCACAAACTATATAGACCATAGTTTACTTGTCACCAGCATGGTCTAAAACATAACTAGATAATAACTGATTAGAAAGTTAGGCCTTATTCAAATGCCTTCTAGTTTTATGCATAGTACGAGTATTTCGATAGGTTTGTTGAAAATATTTGTAGACCGCTTTCATATTCTATTATACTTAAATATAAGCAGGGTGATCGCGCGAGTCCTTTCATATTTTAAAGCAATAAAAATCCTTTTCAATCCGCCTTTCATGCATGTGCACCCAGCCTAAAAATGCAGAAACTTTTCCGTAGAATATTTCCTATTCAATCTCGTTCAAACATGTCAGACAAGTCTCCTGCCTGATTCTAGTCTCCTGGTATCTTCTATTGGATTTGCAACGTTTGGCCTTTGACGAAGTGAAGTGAATGGCGGGCAAAATGTGCAAGAGGGATACTAGGGATGGAAGCATGGCACTGAGGGTGGCCAAGGTCAAGGAAAAAGCCGGACAGTTAAATATTATTGGCATTACCGCTACAGTATCTCGCGGATGAGATAGAATATCAGTTTTTTTTGTAATTATTATGAGATTCAGAAAGAGATAGATTATCCCCAGCACGAGTTACTGTAACAGCACACTCGTACAGCTAATGTTATTAACAAACTGATGTTATTGGTAGTTTAGATACGCAATATTCAGGCCTAAGACGTTAATAATTATTTTTTAATAGGGTTCTGCAATGCAAAGCACAAAAATTTGACCTTCTGAAAATAGTAATATACGGTCAAAATCAGGATTATTTAATATTACAAAAACTATTTAAGACGGGGTTTTTACTATTTTTGTTTGTTTTGTTGAGTTTCCGATATTTCGGCACAGTTGCATGCGAAATTATCACGGAGTAACTGAAATTTCTGCGCGTGTTAGTGTGTCTTAAATAGTTTTTGTAATGTTTGAACTGATAACTTTTTCTAACCTGTCCCTCAATTTTCCACCGATGAAAAGCTGTTAGATGTTTCGTTCATGTAAGGATAGTATAGCAAACTATCTACAGGGGGTTAGTTGCCCTCAAAGTTGATTGCTTTTGGTCTGTAATAAGGGAACGGGGTGAGCTAACAACGATAAAGGGATGGTGGTCAGTGGTTAGTTGAAATAGATAATAGTTAAGGTTGAATTCCAATTCCGACCACAGGCGGCTTTGGTTTGGACCGTTATTTATATTATTATATCATATAAATAGATTCTGAAATATTGATAGTTTATTAAATTGAAAGAAGAATCATATAAATCATCAACCTAATTATTTATAAACGACAGAACAGTTATGACGAGTCGCATACATACGAGAATTTCCCTTATTTCCCCGTTATTAAGTACTGTTGAATTTTATACCTACATTAGTCTGTCTACATTTTTGTATGTTTACATTTTAAGCATATTTACTTATAGTTGCGACATAATTCAAAATATAATGGATTAAAACCATACTGTCAATTGTAAACTAAAAATATTTTTCTTATAAATAAAACAGCTAGCTTACTTGTGAACGTTTTTGTAGGGGCTAGTGAACTGCTATGCAATTTGTTGGTGAGTTGAGTGAGTATATGTTCGATATTTAATTTTAAAGCACTATTATAAACGTTCATTAAAAATAATACTATAACTTAAAATTAAAATACGTCAACAGGATGAAGTCTGTAAATTTCTAACAATCACAAATAACGTTAAAAAGACAAATGTATATCTTAGATCTAAAGGCAGATCTACACGAGGACCACTCAGACTCAGACCCGAATCACATTGTGGTAAGAACCAAATTTAATTTGGGTCCCCTTCACAAAACTCTCTGTAAAATGTCAGCCGTTGTCGAACGAAAAAGGCAGTAATGGGTATTTGCGAAGCTTTTATTCATTTTGGGACGTAATTGTACGGTGAAGTTTAACCGACATCCATTTGGAGGGAACTAGATATCGAGAGTATGCAAATAATGTAAGGGGTCCGCAGACAGCTTCTGATTATTAGACGGAGCATATAAGACAACTGTCGGGTACCACAAAGGCGGTCCGGAAAGCGGGATCTGCGTCACATGTAATTTTAAATATACTTACTAGGAGATCTTAATCGTTGTGTGGCTATTATTAGAATATTTAACGAAATTAATATATTTTGCATTTTAGTCTGTGGTGTTTTTAGGGACAGTATCCGACTAGGTTGTTCCAATTGTTCAAAGTTCATTTAACAAAAGCAGAAAGGATAAACGCGTTTTAAGGGCAGCAGGTGGCAATTTACGACCCACCTATAAAACTCATCACATGTACTTACCTAGTAGTAGTAGTACTGTAAAGTAAAAAGTATAAAATAGTATTCTGTGCAACAGTATTTATAACGAGCTAGCCAAGCGCCTTATTAATGCGACGGGTGACCAGAGAGCTGGGGCATATTTTGCCCAGCGCATCGGCATTGCCGTCCAACGCGGCAATGCCGCCAGCCTTCTGGGCACCCTACCGAGTGGTACTGATCTGGAGCCCATTTTTTATTTGTAAGTATGTTTTAGGTTTTAGTATTAGTTTAGTTTATATGTAGTTTATATTTGGAATAAAAAATAAAGATTATACCTGCAACAGTTACATAATAAGGGTTCTTAAGATTCGCGGGTCGAAGTTACAAAATGAGGCGAAGCCGAATTTTGTAAAAACAGACCCGAGAATTTTAAGACCTAATTATGTACCGTTGCACACAATAGTTTTTCTACGAGTGCTTAAGCAAGCCGGTAAGAATTGGGTTCGACGAATGCCGTGCAAAACCTACTGCTTCTATATAATTGAGTAATTTCGATCTCCCGGTGGATTGTGCCGGCGCGCGTTCGCCCGACACGCGGGGCGCGCAGCGCGGGGTCCGGCAACAGTGTCACAATATTGTATGGAAATCCTTTCTGTCATTGTCATGGATGTTACAATATGCGACCATAAAAGCTCTATCGAAAAGTATGCTCCGCCAACACAATCTCAGTTCAAGTATTACGGTCGCCGAGTATAAAATAGTATTTCTTCTACTCCTGCATTCTAATTTGCCAATAAAATGACTGACATGTATATTCAAAGCATATACTTTATGAACGTTGTCATAAGATGATTCAAAAGTCGTCTGCTGCCGGGGCGGGCCCCGCACTGGCGCCACCCGCCGTCCATTTTAGTTTTGTCGACAAAACTAAAATGGCCTTCTCTCACGTGCCGAACCCCGCCCGGCCACGCGGCGAATATGCGACCATCGAAATGTATATGCGCTAGTAGTTCTCTGTACAAAGTCTCAATTAAAGCATTATAGTCGGCGAGTAGAAAATAGTATTTTATACAATCGTGACATAATAAAGAGCTTTACAATCGAGTACCGTGTTTAGGCCACGAAGCTTGCTGAGTGGCCTAAGTAAGGTACGAGATTGAAAAGCTCAATTATGTGACTATTGTATACAATACTTTTTCTACGAGTACTCAAATTAGGCAAGTCGGTTAGAATAGAGTTCAATAAATGCGTTACAATCTGCTGCCTCTATATAAATGAGTAACCTCCATCTGACCATCTCCCGGTGATAGTGCCGAGCGCCGCCCGACCGGCCGGGCGGCGCTCGGCACCCGAGAGAACTATGATATTGTATGAAAACATGAACCCCGCCCGGCCACGCGGCGAATATGCGACCATCGAAATGTATATGCGCTAGTAGTTCTCTGTACAAAGTCTCAATTAAAGCATTATAGTCGGCGAGTAGAAAAACACGATTTGTGCTACAGCATCTATTACGCCGTGGATTCACACTTCAATAACTTGATAAACGGCATGTTTTAAAGGATTTAATTCGACGAATGACTTGCTGCCTCTGTACAATTGAGTAACATCAATGTCTCGGCCGATTGGGCCGCTACCCCTATCTGCAGCGGCGGCGCAGGGTGGGCTCCGACAACAGTGTTATTATATTGTACGAAAATCCCTAAGAACATCCTTTAGCAATCATCTTATGACAACGTTTATAAAGTATACGTTTTGAATATACCTGTAAGTCATATTATTGGCAAATTAGAATGCAGGAGTAGAATATGCTTTTTTTGTACGCCTACTAAGACATCCAAATTGAAAATAGATAGTTGACTAAAGAATCCTAAAAAGGAAGAGTCGCAAGTTCTACTCTCGCTCACTTCGAGAATTTCATCCCCACTCATATAAATATCACAAAATATGTATTTTTTGTCTTCAATATGTGTGCTACTTTTGAATAAATCAAGTACATATGTTATTTAAATAACTTGTTGTGCATTGTTGAACAGGGCCACAAGCAACCGACCTCAAAATGAACCTCGTGTGGTCCCTGGAGAACCCAGCGCTTGCTAGAGAGATGCAAAATTGTCTGAGTCATTTCATGGATCATAAAATATATTCTTGTAAAATATACTTACGAATTAAATTAATATAAATAGAGTGTATTTATGTGAATATAGAGGTATGTAAGAAAAAAAATTGTTTATCTTACACCGTTAAATATCATCTACCGAAAACATTATAAACAATTAATCAAAAACCATTTTTGAAACACAAATTTTAATTATAATTTACAAATACCTACCTATCTATTTGATGGAGAAAATAAAATTACAGTCCGTGAGCTTTATTAAGAAGAACCTTCGGGATTCGGCGATGACACACGAAGGTAATATTGCTGTTCTGCTTTTTCATGTGTCACTGTTGATTGATACCCGACGTCTCTTTCTAAACCCGAAGGTTCTTTTTAGAGCTCACGTGCATTTTGCATTTTTAATTTTCGGTTAAAAGTTTGTTAGGTCCCATTATTTAGATATTCGGGTTGGTCTCAAACCCGATAATGATCACGGAATCACGAAAACATTTTTCTCGAAAATAAGATAAAACATGATTTTTAAAAGCACGTTATCTTTAGTTAATGAAGCATATCTACGACTATAACCTATACTATGCCAAAATAGTAAAAAACAAGGGATGACAATAATATTGAACCCTATTACTTAGACGATAGCGTCCTATTTGGAAAAATACAAGTATGTGTTCCTCATGTTGTGGGTTTAGGATTAGGTGTATTTTAGAATCCTGCGCAAACAATAAAGAATCAAAATATATATTTTCCCGGAAAAGTTAAATCAAATTCTTGTTGACTCTGAGGATTTAGAATTAGATTGGACAGTGGACTGAGCGATGTGGTTATTATACTTATTATCTCAGTATGTACTTTATAAATTCATTGTAAATAGCAGCTCCGTTCTTTCGTTTACTATTTTCTATTTTATCGAACAATCTTATAATAAGAAGTCATTACCTAAATACAATACCTACTGATTTCTACATAAATACCATATTGGCTTGATACGGGTTTTTTCGAAATAAAACCCGTAATAATTGACTGGTATAGAATGCTCTATAGCGTTAAGTCCGCCTGTTGTACAGTTGTATTTTACTTTTGTGAAATAAATATTAAATAAAATAAAAATAATGCGGCACTAGGAAAAGGTGGGCCTTTGAGTAACACATTGTGTGAGAGAGACACGCTAAGCGAGCCCTCTGCTTGTAGTCGCTTTCGAATAATCGAATGGCGCCATATTTTTAAAGGCTAATTATGTTATTATAATAATAATATAATAATATTTATTTCGTATTATAAAAGATCCATAGTTTTGTTAGTAATTATATACATCATTATTATTAAATTATTAACTATTGGTTAGTAAAACTATTGTAAACACTCTCTACATATTATAATAACATTTTTGGGGGTTGCACTTGGATATTGAGTGCATTTTCACCCAGAAAAATAAGATAGGGTTGTCCCATCTCTCAGCAATGACTTTCAGGAATAAATAATTGGCATTATAAAATGTAACATATATCGTGTAAACTACGATGGCCATTCATTGTATTGGTATGTACAGTCAGCTCCATAAATGGCAGAGCACCGAACCCCGCGGTACTGCGCCACTCTGAGTGCACTCGAGCGACTTGCTCACTTGATTTCCCCTAACAGCCAATTTGCCTCCTTTTCGGCCGTAATCGGGTGGAAGAACTAATCACAATACAGGGATGTTCGCACCAAATATCGGTTTATTCTCTCCATACGAGAGATACAGCAGCAGACGCACACGTAAAAAATCGTAGAAAACATACGAAAATGCCAAAGAAGTAGTACTTACCTAATAGATTTTATCATGCATCACTTCTACAAGTCATTTTCTAACAAAATGTTAATTAATATTAAAATGTATAAATAAATGTAGAAATCAGATTTCCTGTGGGAGCGTTGGTTCGGATCCTACCGGCTGGGCCATGTAAAGTACTGGGAAGTGCAATGAAACCACCACAGCTAATCATAGATTGATTTATTATTTCCTTGCATACCGCTACGACCTACCCTACATTTAGATCTACCCACATACATATAAATACTCTTTGGTTATATGAAATATCTCTGGCTGCTTCACTAATTTGAGTTTTGACAGTCGAAAGAGTGAGGTGATGTTCATGTCCATGCAGTTACATTTCTTGTCACACTGTGCACTGCGATCGTTCACGTAACCCCCATGCACTCTGCACATAGCGAATACGTGACTCCGTTCACTATTCTCTAGGGGCTAAAGTAACATTCTACATTTTAAATTTGATGCTATCTGCATATTTCGCTTCCCCGTTCCCATCCTTATTCCCCTGTCTTACATAATCACTCGGAAATAGCTAATCGCAATATTCATCGGCGTCACGTATTCTCACCCCATACGGGGCGATTTACCCGCTGGGGTAAGATGGGTGATTCACCCATGCATACTTATCGTTTTCAATTAAAACTTCTTGACGAGGGTGCTGGCTGTTTTGCACAATTAAACTTACGCCGTGTGAAATTCATTTGTTACTTTTTGCGTTCTGAGTGAGGTTATCATTGTTTTTTACAATCTCTTATTTAAATGGCCGTGTTTGGGTCAAATCTTCTGAGTATTTGACCTATATTCCATGTCGGATTATTTGAATAGATAAGTTGGATGACAACATAGTATCATGATGACATTGAGTCTATTTGATGATGAAGGCCATTGGCTATAGGAACTCTGTGGAAAAATAACGCATTATCATGAAGCATTTCGGTTTGTTCGAAACCTGATGAGTACTAGATATCTGTTGTAAGCAGCATTAAAGGAATTAATAAAAAAATGTAAAAAAAATCTTACTGCAAAAATGAAAGGCTTCGTCGGATCAGGTATCCGTACTATAAAATATTTTTCTCAAGTAAAATATATATGCTATCTCTATATTTGAAACCGTTTAGGAGCCATTTTATTGATTTTCCTTTGTTTAATTTTTTTTAGGTAAATGCACTTTACAGATCTTACAAATGTTTAAGTTTAATTGCTATAAAATTTACATAAGTAGATTATACGCTATGGCACATGGCCGCACAAGGTTAAATGATTGTGTGTTGAATTGACAAACTATCTCTAATGAACCTCAGAAAGTTCGCGCAACCTTAGCATGGTGAATCAAAAGGGTTCGTAATTCAGTTACTACTCAAGGCCGAGGGGCGATGGGGTTAGTTTGTAGTGATGTGTCATGGAGTTTTATATTATATTACCATTTATTTCAAGTTTCCCTTATATCGAGAATCATCGGGGCTATCTCCTTGCTAACGAGACATAAACTACAATAACCGACTAGCTGACTGACATACTCTTCTGGAACGGACTTTAAATTCAAAATTAGACGCGACGAAACAATAGACCGGACAAATCGATAGTCGACGGTAGACAGTGATACGGAAAACACGATCCGACTCCTCAAACCAGACAGACGGTTCAATTATTAACCTTGAACTTAAAACTCCCTGAATGGTGTCCGATAACTGTAGGAATTTACTTTGGATTAATGTTGTCATTGTAAAACGCACAAACTTTTAGATCAACTGTATAAAATCGGACATATTGGCTAATGTAATAATTAAAGCGATATTTTGAGGTTTCGGGTCCAGCCTAAATATCACTAGAGGTGTTTGTTTGTCAGTCTGAGATAATTTGCACTCGGAGTATTTCTTTTGCATCTTACAAACATGCCCTCCTAGGTATTCCAGTAACTCCGAATGGAGAAGAGTTGCACATAATTCAGTCAATGGACTGTTGTTGTGATGGAATACAATTTTATTCTGTATTTTTTTATCGTCGGGATTATCCGCAACTATTTCCCCGACTTACTCGATTACATCTTAAATTGTATGGCACCCTGACATAGCATAGCATTTAAGTTTTTGAACATATTTAAAATGGGTTAAATAGGGAATATTACCGGGACCTTTCCCGGGATGGTACGGCACATCACTAGTATAGAAACCGTGTGTTTGTCTGAGCTGAGACAATTTGCATTCGAGCCGGCGTTTGCTTGCCCCCAGTTTGTATTGTTTCTAGTTTGCGAACAAAACACAGTATAGTTTAAGATTATACTACTGTGTACTCTGCTGATTGGTAGAAACTTGTAACGGAGTTAATAGGAATACACTTAAGGATCACTAGCTTTTGCCCGCGACTTCGTCTGCGTGGAATTAGTAATTAAGGAATGAATTCTGGATATCAACTATTTAATATCCTTCCCCAGAGCTCAAACTAAATATCTCCAGCGTTCAACGGTTATTAATTCCCCATACAAACTTTCAACCCCCTTTTCACCCCCTCCAGGGTTGATTTTCGGGATAAAAACTATCCTATGTACTTTCCCGGTACTCAAACTATCTCTACACAAAATTTCATCAAAATCCGTTCAGCCGTTTTCACGTGATGTGCGGTCAAATAAACAGACCAACAGATAAACAGACAAACAGACAAAAATTCTAAAAACTGTTGGAACGTGTTCTGTTATCGATTCTAAGTATCCCCAGCCAACTTTTTTTCGAATATCTTCCATGTACAGACTTTCGACCTTCTTCAGCTTTATTATATGTATAGAAGACAGATAGATGAAAACAGGTCACCTTGATCGATTTTTATTGTCCGTTATTATACCTAATTGGATGGATTTCAGTTCTCATCTCTTCCTAAATATATTTGTATACAAAAAATAAGGGAAAAATTACAAGCTCCGAAGGTAAATCTCGCCATAAACCACAGTAATAGACTTGTCAACATATTTCAGGCTCGCGACAGATCAAATTAGTTTGCATCTCTTTTGCCGACGGTTTTCATTTCGTGAGTCTTTATCATTCCTTGCAGCTTATGGGATCCTGGTAAGGGAGTGTCAGAGTTTTTTGGAGGTGCGTGTGACTGTTCTGTGAGATTACGTAAGAGGGAAACGTTATATTATATTTGAAACACTTTGTGATCCTCTTTCCAGTGACTGTGGCTCAATTTAATCTAGGGTCCACTCGGCAACCTTATCGCAATAATAATCGGATTACGCACTAGGTTTAAGGAAAGTGACTGTCATCTGATCTTCCAACTAAAAGGGCAAACTAAGCCTATTTAAATTAGGTCCGGTTTCCTCTCTTAAAATAATTAAAATTAACTAAATTATGTCATTCCAATCAACAAAAGACAATTTTCTGTCAAAGCCATTCATATGCTAGAGTAAGAAATAATCCATATATGAGTTAATATTCCGCCACGATTGTTAAGAAGAAAATAAATAATATTTATTTATATTGAAATACATGAAAATAAACTTTCGTGAGACATATTAACACTACTATCACTGCATGCGGCTGTACTCACTTGTCTTTAGTCACTACGCGCGTCATGCTTCGGAGAGCTTAGGTCTCCATCTTAATATCGTTAATATTTGAAACACTTAATTTGTGTGTCTAATATTCGCGTTACTGAAGATCATATAGGTCTCCATCTCAATATCGTTAATATTTGAAACACTTAATTTGTGTGTCTAATATTCGCGTTACTGAAGATCATATAGGTCTCCATCTCAATATCGTTAATATTTGAAACACTTAATTTGTGTGTCTAATATTCGCGTTACTGAAGATCATGTAGGTCTCCATCTCAATATCGTTAATATTTGAAACACTTAATTTGTGTGTCTAATATTCGCGTTACTGAAGATCATATAGGTCTCCATCTCAATATCGTTAATATTTGAAACACTTAATTTGTGTGTCTAATATTCGCGTTACTGAAGATCATATAGGTCTCCATCTTAATATCGTTAATATTTGAAACACTTAATTTGTGTGTCTAATATTCGCGTTACTGAAGATCATGTAGGTCTCCATCTCAATATCGTTAATATTTGAAACACTTAATTTGTGTGTCTAATATTCGCGTTACTGAAGATCATATAGGTCTCCATCTCAATATCGTTAATATTTGAAACACTTAATTTGTGTGTCTAATATTCGCGTTACTGAAGATCATATAGGTCTCCATCTTAATATCGTTAATATTTGAAACACTTAATTTGTGTGTCTAATATTCGCGTTACTGAAGATCATATAGGTAAATAAAATATAGCTAAATGCTAAATTTCAGCAATTTCAATCGAAAGTCGCGAATATACGTACGGCTCCAAGACCTAAATGGTAAACGTAGCACCTTTGGCCATTACTACCCGCATAGACTACATCGGGTACTCCATCTAGTAACGACTAGCGTACTAGAGCAGGTAACATTTCGTCTTAAATTTTGGCTATCTTATATCATTAGGTCGCTCTGGACTAGATGGCGCTAAAGACTTGGAGCCTCTTAAACTATGGCCGTCTATCTCTAGGTCTATGCTACCCGTATCTCCAATCCGTGTTTGCAATACTGTGCGTATAGCGGAGATCGTCACGTTTTCACCATTTATCGTTGTGGATAAGGCAACCATCACTTTCAGATAAATAGGTAGGTACACCCGCTTATCTAAAATATTTCGCTACTTTTCTTATTTTATCATTTAAATCTTTATCTTTTATTATATTTTTTGGCTTTCAAAATGAATAACTACATTGATACCTATTTAAGATTTTTTTCACAACATTAAGGCAATGCCTTACCTCTTTCTAATTCCAATTCTTCATATCAAGCACTTTCAATAAGAATAAGAATGCTTATATTATCTCAATAAAGAATTCTCAATCGACGTGGAGTAATGAAATACCTCGTAAATCATTCCACTCATATTGCCGTCTAGAGATTTTTAAAGGGTACGATAAATAAAAGTAAATACGGGTTTAATGAAACTATAAAGCTTCAATATTCATCATCGTCATCATCTCAGCCGTCTTATGGCGTCCACTGCTGAACATAAGCCTCCCCTTTAAAAAGGGGGGGGGGGGGTTTGCCATACGCGCCACGCTTGGCAGGCGGTATGGCGCGCGCAGTTTTTTTTTGTTTATTGTTGTTTAGGCTTTCGGAAGATGCTGCTGCCCATGTCCCGGTATATTCCCTTGGCAGACTCCTACTGCAACCACGGGACGATATGGCGGGGGACAATTTTAAGGCCGGGCACCCCACGGCTAAATCGCGGCTAAAAAGCTTCAATATTAATAAGGTTAGATACGGTTGTATTGTATCGGCAACGCGGGCTGAATGAAAATACCCCGGGCAGTCGGGCGGGCCTATTATGAAATCTGTAATTATTTCATGTTTTCCTGTTGCGTTATGAGAAAATGTTTTTACTGGCGCTAACCTTGTTAATTATGGAAAATACGGCAGATATTTTATATTTCCGGTGAACGAAAATGAAAACGGAAAAATTGGCATGTCCGGTTTCAAGTGTCAAATATTTCAGTCTGTTTAATTAAGTACTAATTTAAGATAAGATGTAAATTCCATATTATTCTAATATTAACTATCCAAATAAATTCAACTTACAGTGGGCATAATTTTCTCGTCTGCTGATACAAATCGATTGCCTTTATAACATTATTCTTGAAAATAATAATAGCATTCGTAAGCGAGACCGATGATATGCTCCAAAATGGAATAGAAGCCGCACATTCCAGAATAATCCCGTCAATTCTTATTGGATAAGTTGGTTTTTCGTCTGATTGCAGACGGGTCCCAATATATTACCATTGTTGTTCTGAATAATAATACTCCGGCGGATTAAAGCATAATTCATAAAGATATCTCGTATCATGCGTCCCTTGAGCAGCTGTCAGTGTTGATTTCCTTGCTCTGGGACAATGTATACGATCTGCATAATTTCTGCCTTTCCGAGGTTCTTATGTCCTTGGGTTTTAATATAATCTAATTGCGTGAATCCATGATACAAGACTATTATGTAGTAGTACGGCATTTAATTCAATGTAATTATTTCTATTTAATGATAATTTGACTAGTATGTAAGCGTATTGGTGAAAACTGTCATGCTTATGTATGCTAAATAAATGAAATGAAATGAAATTATTTTATTTATAATTGCCTTTGTGTACCTATATAGACCTTTTAGTGTTTCATTATACTACATTTTCAATACCTAACGATTCTAAAATACTTGGGTCAATACACAAATAAAGACAACTTGGAATTTTTTTGTAGACTGGCCCCACGTTGGGCACCATTATAACCAAGTGTTCCCAATTTCCCATACACGTGGTAAATAAAATAAGCCTTGAATCTATATATAAGTAATACTTGTTAACATAAAGAAAAGGCCTGGTTCCCACTTGTCGGATGTAGGATTCGGATTTTAATCGGTCGTTCCAGTGGCAGAACATTTTATATGAAGCTATTCACACTTGTACGACACGATTTTGTATGAGGCGCCGACACCCGATTGAAACTCGGACCCGACATCCGACAAATGGGAACGGTGTCTAAGACACGCCCCATGTTGGGTGCCAATTTATATCTAGCGCTTCTGTGACCAAGCTAAAGATTCATGTTACCATTAACGATAAAATATGCACCAAACTAAGTATTTTTGAGACAACCTCTTGAATCCCTAACAAAGGGTGTCTTCATCTAAATATGAAGTGTCAAATACTTCGGTGATGGTTAATTTATACAGACTGATGTAAAATTTCTTGAATAATACAATTATATAATCTTAAGTTCACATACGAGGATTGTGATTTCAGTCAAAATGGAAGCACTGAAAACATTATTATTATTTATTTATTATTAATCAAACAACAGAGATTACATCTTAATTATTATCCCCGCAAAACTGTTTGACAGTTTGTCTGCAGGAAAAATTTAAAAACATAAGTAATGTTTAGACAAATTTCTAAAAAAATTTAACATACCTAACTATAACAATTAGAATTGACACTTTAAAGCTACGGCAGTGAATTTAATAAATAACATTTTTTGTTAATTTTCTCTTAAATATACGTTTATTTTCTTCAAGTCGGGTGTCTTCAGGTAAACTATTCAGTGTCAGTCGTTTTTTTAAAGTTCTGTCGCCATAATAGTTCCGAATCCTAGAGCATGACACAGATATTTAAAATATATTATGTAGGTAAACATAATCATTTAAGGAAGAAAACCTTCATTACCAAGGAGATTTCCGCAACTGCAATATTTCCACCATTTAGCTTAATGTATCCTTGGTCAGTAGATTTGTATGATACATATTTTTTTTAATATACACATATTCTTCAAAGGTTTTGTTTTGGAAATCCAATCTCCGAAAAGTTTAATATGGGGTTGAAAATTTTAAACGACTTAAAAGGTAAAAGCAGTAAAAAAAAATAGATATCAAAGAAATTTAGTAAATTCTAATAATGGCTGCAGCATATTGTGCCATATTCTTGCTAGTCTTCTGCTGCTCTTTGCTAGTCTTCTGGCTACACTTTGGCTTAAAATAAAATATTAAAGCCTGATCTACTGTAATTTGTCTTATACCATCCAAGACATCTTGATGAATGGGGTAGGCGGCGCTCGCCAACAGTGGGCGGTCGGTTTTAAGACTCCGAGTTACACTGAAACAATTCCTACAGTCTTTGCTTTTTTGCAATCGCGGACCTTGATTTATGCTAGACGAGTGGTATACCGGTATAGACGAGTGTTGGAGAAGAATGGAGAGAATAAGTTGGACAGAGAAAAAAACGAACGAGGAAGTGCTGCAAATAGTTGGAGAGAAGAGGAACCTACTGAGAACCATAAAGAATAGACGAGGCAAAATGATAGGTCACTTGATAAGACACGACACTTTCTTTAAAACTATATTAGAAGGCAAGATTGAAGCTAGGAGAGGAAGAGGAAAACCACGAGCAAGCTATACACAACAACTAAAAGAAAAAGCAAATGTCGTGTCTTACAGGGACCTAAAAAGCCTAGCCGAGGACCGCGAAAACTGGCGCATACTCCACCGACAAGAGCCATGCTCTTAAATTTTGATGATGAGTGGTATACCGACTTTAGAAAAGGAAGTTTTCTAATGAACTGTTCACAGCTCTCCACAAGACCATTGTAAACCATTGTAAACCACTGTTTTGAACTTCAGTCTTCTTTTTGCTTATTCAACAGTTATTCTTATTATGTTTCTACAAATAAGTTGAGTGGTCGAAACACTATCATATTTATTAATTTACGGATTAACCCATTATCACGTTACGAATGTAAGACAATGTTGCCTTGAAATATTTTCCTTCATGTTTCGGAATTTTGCATGAACAATTTCGCTTTAAGTCGAGTTTGTATATACCAATGGGAAAGGGTATTTTAATTGTTTGATAATATGTTGCTATATTCCAGATTTTCATATAAACGCAGTAACAGTCAAACATCCGAAAGCGGAATAAATTCCTTGCTGCTTCTAATATCAACTTACTTTCACTAACTCTTATCTTTTACTGTCTGGACTTCAATATTGATCTTATTGTCAACGTGTTATGGTTGTTTTCTATTTAAGCCGATTAGGAAAATAGTATATTGCGGAAGGAATGTAAAGATATTGAGCGTTTGCCAATAATGCCGTCTAAGCCGCAGCAAAATAATATCCATTAGGAGTAATCCGTTCAGGATGTGTGTTGTTCCGTCATTTCCCGGTATTAATCTGCGGTGTAACCAAACTTTTAAAATATAGGTATGTGAATTCTTAATATGACAAGCTGGTATTCAATTTAAAGATAGATATAGTTATGTGCAGATGTAGCTAGCTTTATCATGTGTCATTTCACAGCTAGCTCATTCCACAGCCGGTTGATTCCGCAACCCAAACGTAGGCAGCAATAAATTTCTCTGAAACCGCACTTTGAGCGACCATTTAGTGACCAAATATCTATAGAAATGAAATTCGCTTTTAACCGTGAAATTAGACTGACTTATTCAAATAGCTTTTTGTGTACAAAGCTGGTTCAGTGGATATTGGCAGCTGGGTATTACAATTTTGTATTTAATAGAAACATGCAGCTTACAGTATTTACTGTGAGCTAAATAACGTAATGAATTCAGATATGCAAAAGGTACTATTTTAATACCAGAGAATACCTATGTTATTCAGAATTTAATTTTGTTAGACTGAACTGGTACAAAAGTAATTTAATAACTTCACTTGTACCCAAGACGATCCCAATGGCCACAAATACCTTTAACAAGATCAGGTCTGCAAACTAAGAAGATCGTATTAAAAATATTTATAACGGGTTACTCACGTAATTTTTGTCGATTTTAAATTACGTGAGTAACCCGTTATAAATATTTTTAATATGTTAGAGTCTCACGAAAGTTTTATAGTTAAGAAGATCGTAATTACCTACGCAATTCATAATACACTCAAGAGCAAAAATGTCAGTAACATAAACTTTAATATCTTTAAAATTAATATCTTTAAAATTAATATCATTTGAGATATTCAAGAAAATGCTAGTAAACCGAGACTTTTGCTCTTGAGCGTAACAGGGCGTGAAGAGGGCGCTCTTTTGTAATTGGTATTCACGTTCCCTGGTCCCTGGCCACTCCTTCCTCAGTCCCCTTAACCGTCTAGCCTTCACAATATTAAGCTATCGGCCAACCAGTTGTATGGAGTGAGCATTCTATATACTTACCGCACTAGCATTTTCTTGAATATCTCAACAGATATTAATTTTAAAGATATTCAAGTTTATGTTACTGATCCGAAATTTTTGCTCTTGAGTGTATTTAGCTGTAGTTTTTTGTAAGGTGGGATACTTTTCCAGTTGGGCTCATTAAATAGGTAGGTAAATAATGCTTATTTTCATTTGGTTTGAGACCAAATTTAAGCTGATAGTTTATTTTTACCTATATTTGTAGCACAGACTAAACATCAATTTAGCAGATAAATTGAAGGTAAATAAGATTCCAGAGCAAATTAAATTAAGTCGATTTTAAAGTCAATAAATACTCTAAAGTCTGGAGCACTTAAATAATTTAAATACGACGCACTTCTAGATGAAAGCACTACTTAGAATTTGAATTTCTAAAAGCATGAAGTAATAACGTTATGGTTTCAAGACTTTAGTTAAACATGATTCTCAAAGTTAATAAAAACTTTTAGTTCATTCATCATCATCATCATCATCTCAGCCATAACGTCACGCTTGGTAGGCGGGTTGGCGCGCGCAGTTTTTTTTTGTTTATTGTTGTTTAGGCTTTCGGAAGATGCTGGATGGTTAAATCAATGTAAGTAGTATTTTTGACTATGATTAATGTTATATATTATATTAGCATTTATCAATACTAATTTCCGCCAGCATACTAGGGACTTCTGCTCCGAGCAATCTCCGGAACGAGTTAAGTTTTTAATTTAGTTTATATTTTTGTAGTATTTTAAAGAAAATTTGTTAGTTTGTGTTGGCAACTGCAACATAAGCCATTCATTCATCTGTTCATTCATTCATCCGTTCATTGTTCGTTCTTCTTACATAGCCGTTACGATTAAGATGTAATTTTCCTGTTTCTACTAAAATATAAAATGTGGCCACAAACGCTGGACTTCTCATTCTCCGACTGAACTGTTTGAATCACAAGCTAGGAAATTGATATCATCAAGCAAATCTTACTACTATAATATTACATATTTCTAATTTTTCACTTACTTAATTTAGTTACCAGTATTTAGCTTCTTATTTAAAAACTCAATATTTACCCTCGCTGAGCCAGCGAGCCTACAATGAGCATGCTACGAGCTAATATGAGCTAAGTAATAAGGAGGAAACACACGGATGCGCGGGCCCATAACCTGCTGCTAATGAATCCCCTGAGCTTTGTTACGGATTAGCCGGAATCACGAAGGTACCGTCGGCAGAAAATCTGAATCAAACTCTCACACACAGGTAAATAAATAATCAGGTAAAATGTAATAAAACAATCCACTTATTACTTGATCAGGGCGCCTGGCAGCTGTTCATCGATGGCGGTAAAAGTTGGCCATTATGACCGGAACCGATGTCTAGAAGAGACATTAATCAGGTGCCCCGATCAGGTAGTACATTTAGTACTCTATTTATAGAGTACAGAACCTTTTCTTGGGGTTAGTCTTTAATTGTATTACGTAATGCAGTATTTTCTATATACTCGCTATATATTCCAGTGTATTTTAAAAGTAGATAAGCATGGGATTCTTAAAATAAAAAATAAAACAGATTGAGAAACTTTAGTTGCAGTCGGTAGTGTCGGTGTTACAGGATAATCCTGTTATCATTACGATTGTGTGCCGCTACCACGGGTCCGACACTCCGACCCACCGGGCCGTGAGAACGCTCCAATCACAGCGGCCAGGGATCTCATTGTCCATTTTCCAACATCACGTCAGAATTTGATGCCGAAAATCACCCAAATACAGTCCAAACTCTCGAAACTATGGTCCAAAACTGATTCGAATATATTTATTTTTATAAAAATTTTAAAAAGATATAATGTTAAACAAAAAAATAACCGACTATAATTAGGCTCCGCTTTTCCAAGGGAAGTGCCCGAGTTGCTGCTGAAATCACTATAGGTGTGCCTATAATTGTTGAAGAGTTCCCTCGGTTTCTTCAGGATGCCATCATCAGATCCAGACCTGGTGACAATGGAACCAACTGTGAAGTATACTCTTTCAATCAAAAAAAGAATTTTCCGAATCGGTCCAGCCGTCTTTGAATAATCGGTGAACATACATAAAAACAAATAAAAAAGATCCCGATGAATTGAGAAATTCCTCCTTCGAAATCTTGAAGTCTGTTAAAAACGAAAGTGAATATTGGGTTATATAAAGTGACCAACGCCTCCGGTGCCCAAGGCTGGATTCGAACCAGCGTCTTCTGCATTCGCGGCAGACGCGTTAACCAACTTCGCCACCTGGAGTTCGATTTTTGAATCTCACCGGGTGACTTATTTCGTACTAAATAGTCATCGGCTGCATACAAAAAAAGGCACCGGTGAGATTCAAAAATCGAACTCCTGGCCACGAAAGCACCGGTCGAATTTTCCCGTGTATATGCAATCTTTGTAAATGCTAAGGCGCATTTGGCCAATCATCTAAGGTACAACATTATGAGTCATAAGCCATAACCTCCATTCATGTGAATATTGGGATTAATACTTAATTACTTATCGGTACTTGCAGACCATAGTTGCAGTGCTGGACTATAGTTGGGTTTTACGGCGCCTTTTACCTCTTCTTAACGATGTATACTTTTTCTCGCTTAAACTGTAACGCTCACTTTATTTCTAAATAGTCACCGTGCAGATAAAATATTGCTAGGTGTAATAGAAACATTAGCCGGTGGTAATCCTAGCAGACGGCGTTAATGAAATAGCTTATATTTATTTAGTTTATTACAGTTCTAATGAGCTCTGTGAGGCGGTCGTTCTCGTGCTAACTCATATTTATTATCTGCTGTATTCTACTTGGTTTTGATAAGCGAGTCGAGTTCAATCTAACCAGTGAAAAGCATGAGTTCAAACCCACATTTTTTTATTTCGGAACCATCTATCGTATTTTACAGACTTTTTTGGTCAATGGTCTTTCGCCGAATAACGTTGCCTAAACTATTTCATTTGCCATTTGTGTCATTTGGCAAACTGCATTTTTTACTGAAACTACTTATAATAATTTCAGGACCCTAACCTAACCTATAAGGTGTACTGGTAATATATATCTGGTATATTATGTATATTATGTATGCGTGTCGTCGTCTATTATTCAAAATACAAGTCTTATCGAACTTACTGAGAACCAGGGCGATTTGTGTAAGATTGTTCCTTTATAAGTATTTATTTCCCAAGTTTATGATTTCAAAAACCTAAGGGTACCCTGAAAATACAAATCCGTAAAATATAGGGCGTAAAAGGGTCCCTCAACTTGTAGTATAAAGTAGGATGCCTCAATCACGGACGTCGAGCGCTGTTCATCAATCGAGTGGTCCTGACGGTTTGCGGTCGGCTTTACACGACACGACGACGACACGAACACGAGCGTCCCGTACATTGGCCATAAAAACTGGTATTGCATGCTTAACCATTTGACCACCAAGCGTCGGACAAAAAAACGTGCCACTATTAACGCCAAGCGCACTCGGTTATGTTTATGATCACGCGCTGGCGCTGAAGGCACTACTTTCCAGGCGTGTGATTTGATGTCTTTGGCGGACAAATGGTTACCTATTGTATTGTATTGTAGAACGGGCAAGTTTCCGCAATGGTTACCTAATTTTAAACAATGTCACGCATCTACTAGATATTTTTTTATATCAAGTAGTAAGTTTTATAAGATATGACCAGATGCTGAGTTCCATTTGTACAGCATACTTTTCGTGCTGCAGATCGCTACGTGTCTCGTAGGATTGTCCCATTTTGTAGAGAAAAGCGATTACAAACAGTCAACCCTGATAGCGGGTTCTAGGAAACACTCAACTCAATGTAGGTATTAATCTCGTTTTCAATTTATACTACGGCGACTATGCTGCTGTATGTGCCTCGTCTACATCATTAACTTATAAGGAGGAAATCTTAAACCGTAAAGTTAAAATTCTTCCGGACCATCGGAAAGTCGTTAAGTTGGAGTCGATGGGGTTTTTTATAAAAGATTCCAAATTCTGGCGGTTCCGTAACGGACACAAAAATATCTTTATTTAAATTCGATTGTCATACATATTACTAAAGATGCCAGTCGGATATTGTAAAGCGCCTGCCCTAGTATTTATAAAGCGCAGCTCGGCAGTTGCGGTCCCTTTAATTGATGACGTGATGTGCTCACGCGGTGATCGATACCGGACCACCCAAGTAGCAATGGAATGACTTAAAAAGGGTTTGTGGATATCTTGAAGACAATTAGACAAATTTTTGCTGTTGTCTTGGTTAAGACCATTATGTCCCTGAAGATCCCTTGAAGATATACTTTAGATACAGTTTAGAAAAAGTGGGCACAAACTTATAGTCAATATCAAGAAAGAGTTAATACTATTGCTTAGACAAACTTAAACCCTACTTAAGAATGGGGGTTTAACAGATCTCTAAACTTTGGTTTCAAGATATCTCGAAGGTTGACTTAATACCAAGAAATAAACTTAAAGATATCTACAAGACTTACTTTAAACTATTAACACTGAGTTGCACAAATTCGATCCCCTCTTAACAAAGAAAATTTTAAAACTTTTTTTACTCATGGAGTTGTATTTTAGAAAACATGGCGAATTTTTATAAACTATAACAAGAATTCATTGAAGGATTATCAAAATGGCGATTAACTATTTTCTTTACGTTTACGAAATACCGTTTTATGTCACTATAGGCATTTAAAAACTATAACGCATGATTGTTTATCGTGTAAAATTGATCGAAAGTGCTATAAAATAGACGGGCCTACAAAATACTGGAAAAATAGCAATAAATATTAGGAATAATATGATGCTAAATGAAAAATTTGCTTACATACAGAGCGGAATACTACTTTTCTGTAAATGTTCGAGATATAAATGCAATTATTATCACTATAACAAAAATCTAACTTCAATGTGCTTAAATTTTGTATGATTTAGCGTCGGAATTTTTCAATTTCTTTTTTACCAAAAGTATAAAATGGCGTTACGTCTTATTATTCTTAACGAACTATGACTTAAGACGATACTGATTTTGTAAGGTTACTTTAGATAAAGTATAGAAAATTTTGATTTAGAGTAGTACTGGTTTAGAGATATTATACTTAACTAATACTTAAAACTGAATTAGTGTAGTTCTACTTAATACTTAATGGGACTTTACAGAATCTTTAGTTTGATTTAGTGAATGCAAGTTGCCGTCCATTGACGGTATTCTTTATGCAACATAAACCATTAAATAGAAATATAAATAATTATTCGTGGCGAACGGTTACATGGTATTCACACATAAAAAAAACAGGTAAGGAATATGAGAAAGAAAAAAAAACAATCTAACGACAAATGATTCTCTGCTTTTTCGCTGAAAATTGTATTGCCGAATTTCACTTGCCAAGCAACTTTTCGCAGAAGTTTCATTTAGCCAAATTTTATTTCCCAACTTTACATAATCCAACCTAACCTAACCCAACCTAGTAGGTAATTTTCATTTCCCAACTATGGGGTTGGGCAATAAAATGGTTGCGAAATAATTATTTAGTAAAAGTTATTCAGCCAAACGAAACATCTGCGAAAAGTTGGTTGGCAAGTGAAAGTTGGCAATACAATTTTCGGCGAAAAGGCAGGATACCTACTAATCTAACATGACATACCTATCACATCTAAGCCACGAAACGGTCACGACTCAGTATGATGCTGGCCTGGTTAGGTTAACGCAGGTCTTCCGGACTTTACGTGAGTAAGTGAGTGAAGGCACGGAGTAAGACACAACATTGAAAAAACTAAAATAAAAAACATAGCGCAATAAAATATTACATAGGGATTCAAACTTCATTTTATCTAAGTTGACTCTCGGTGTAATAGTAGTAAATCAATAATTAGATTAATTAGGTATTTTATAACTAGCTTTATCGGCCCTTCTGGCATGTACACTACACTCACCTTTTTTGTTTGTATTTAATATTTTACATGTGGGTAGTTTTTCTGTACATTGTATTTTAGATAGGGGTAAATATATTTTTCCTCAGTCAACCCGTGACCACGATCGCTGTAAAGTGTTCGAAACGTCGGGATGTAATTTAAATTTAGTATACGCGATATAATCCGTTTAAAGTTGTTTTATTTCAGGGGAGTGCTTAATCATCATTTTTTTGTATGGGATTTTTTTTCAGAAACCTATTGTGTGTGTTATTAAATGAAAGGGTTTTTGAGGCAATTCTAAAAATATACCACAACTGACTAGAGAAGTGCTACTAAACTAATTAAATAATTAATTTAACTTGTCTGGCAAATGAACTTCTGCTTTCCAGATTTTTTCTTCCCTTGCCTACACAATGAAATGTACCATTCATAAATCTGAGCCGATATGTACCTATTACAAAAAAAAACATTGTTTTTGCTGGCTGTCCATTTCTAGCACTTACTCGGATTTTTTTTTACTTAATTCATTTGGAAATTGCTTAGAAACTGATAAAAAAAAGTTAATTTTCACCTCAGCAGTTCGAACGAGGGTTCTTTGCTGCCTAAATTCAGTGAGCAAAATACGATTTTGCTCACTGAGTGAGACAAAATGACCTTGAACTGACGTTGGAATTAAAATGTCAATTACGTGGGCTAGATCTAATACAAATTCGAAACACTAAGAGTCTGTTCGCGTTGTCTTTTTCACGTCGTTAGTAAATAGAGAGAGACAGAAATATTTTAAATGTCATTCAATCTAATTACTTAATTTTAATTCGTATTCTAAATTTTCGATAGCAAACCCTGACACAAAGCCAGAAAGAAACGTTCGGAAACGCGCACAAGTAACTAATTTGTAAATATAATTTAATATTTTTTTAAATGTTTAACCATACTAAACTTAAAATAATTTATGTTCTTCTTCTTTATATCAAAATAAATAAGTATAAGTGGAAAAATTACAAGATTAACGTGTGAAATATATTATTACTTACAACAACCTCACGTATTATTATCAAACGCTAGTAACCGAACGCAAATAAAAAAAGTTGGCTAATGTCAAAATGGTCGTAGATATTTATAAAATAATTTTATTAACATGTTTCGATGATTGTGTTATTAACGAATTATTGAGGTTTTTAAGCTCAAGTGTAAGAAAATTATAAGAAAAAACGAGCGAATAAATTGACGAAGAAGGATTAAGCATCTGTCAGGTTGTATTTTTCCATGTTCTCTCCGCTGAGATGAAAAATAGTGTGTTCAACAAGAGAATAAAGTTATTTACATCTTGTGCTTTTGAGTCCTTCTCTACGCTCAAGATTCTAAATTAGAATCACTCGCTACGCTCGTGATTCTATTATAGAATCTTTCGCTTGCTCAGGACTCAAAATTAGCACTCGAAGCAAATATTAACTTTCTTCTCTCGTTGTACAAATATCTATTATACATTTTCCAAATCCATTTTTTTTCTTCCCCTACAATGAAATAATGGTTCTCTGCCTTTTCGCCGAAAATTGTATTGCCGAATTTCATTTGCCAACCAACTTTTGGCAGAAGTTTCACTTCCCAAATAATGTTCCCCAAAAACATAAATACCAAATAATCATTTCCCAACTAAATAATACGCAAACATTTTTTTGGCAACTCAACAATATGCAAATAAATTTTTGGCAATTCTTATTTTGACAATTTTCACTTCACCAATTTTTAATTAACCGAATGCATTAGTTTCCAAAACATACGAAACGCAAAACAAGTCATGGCAAACGTATCATTCAGCAAATATTTTTTTAACAAATGACCCGTTTGGTAATTTTTTATTTCACAAAATTTCATATGCCAAATCATCATTCAGCAAACTAATTTATCCCAAATCGTAATCAGGCAAATTGTCTTTTAAACAAAAATCCGTTTGGTATAGTTTTTGCATTTTACAAAAATTCGTTCAATTTATAATCATATCCCAAATTATGGCATCAACAAACAAATGATGGCAAATAATAGGACAGTTAATGTTACCGTTTACTAGGATTTATGACAGAAATTAATTTCCGTGGGGTCGCGGTTCTAACCTTACCTACTTTTCTGACAAAAGTTCGTTTCCGTGGGGTCGCAGTTCTAACCTAACCTAACCTACTTTTGTGACAGAAATTAATTTCTTTGGGGTTTGCGGTTCTAACCTAACCTAACCTACTTTTCTGATAGAAGTTCGTTTCCGTGGGGTCGCAGTTCTAACCTAACCTACTTTTCTGACAGAAGTTCATTTCCGTGGGATCGCAGTTCTAACCTAACCTAACCTATTTTTCTTACAGAAGTTCATTTCCGTGGGGTCGCGGTTCTATCCTAACCTAACCTACTTCTTCTGGCAGAAGTTCGTTTCGATGGGAGGTCACAGTTCTTATCTAACCTAACCTACTTTTCTGGCAGAGGTTTGTTTCCGTGGGGGTCGCGGGTCTTACCTAGCCTAACCTACTTTTCTGGCTTTTAAAGCTGGATTGTTCTGGTAAATATGCTCGGCGGACAAATCCGTCCATGTATGGCGCTATTCAGATTTCAGATGCATACGCAGACAAATCCATGTCTAGTAAGCTATTGGACTAAACATTGCTTTGGATTTAAACCATTTGTCCAGTAATTTATTTGATAAGATAAAAGTTGAGTAAATATTTTCTGTCCAATTAAAACATTTAACAAACAATATTTTACTAAACTATGCTTATATATCCATATTTCATTTGTCCACTGATTTATTTGACAAAATGAGGGTTGAGGAAACATTTTTTGTCCAACTAATACTTTTGATAAACATTTTTTGTCTAAACATTTATTTGGATAAAAATCATTTGTGTAAGCATCTATTTGACAAAATTAAAATTGTGAAACATTTTTTGTCCAAGTGAAACATTTGGCAAAACATCAGTTGGTCTATTGAAAGTTGCTTGAGTAATAATTTGGGAAATGATCATTTGTCGAAACTTTAAATTGACAAATAAGTATATGGGAAAGATTGGGTTGACAAATGTGCGGTTGGGAAAGTTTGGTTGGGAAATGAAATTTGGTCAAAAATATTTTGGTCAAATGGCAGGATCCCACCCAAACCTAGTAGGCAATTTTCATTTCCCAACTATGGGGTTGGGAAATGAAATGGTTGCGAAATAATTATTTGGTAAAAGTTATTCGGCCAAATGAAACTTCTGCGAAAAGTTGGTTGGCAAATGAAATTCGGCAATACAATTTTCGGCAAAAAGGCAGAGAACCCATTACCAATACACTGTGTAGAAGATTTCTCTGCGAAAAACGATATATTTCTTTTCGTGAAAAGCAATTCTCTAAAATTTTATTAACGGATTTTCTTATTTTACGCGTCTTAGTTATTTAAATTCCTTAAGAGTCGCCAGGACGCTCGCGTTTCCATATAAGCGTAGTTCAGCTCTCATTTTAAAAATCATTTTATTTTTGCTATAACATCAACGAAAACGAATTACCGACCTAGATCTGTACTACTAGAATGCCCATGCCAAATTTCGTGGTTCCAAAGCATGTTGTTTTAAAATGAGAGCTGAACTACGTTTATATGGGGAAGCGAGTTCACGCGAGCGTCCTGGCGACTCTTAATAAAATGTCTTATGTCCATTTCATAAAAATCGTCAATCAATCGAAATCAAAATAAACCTTATTATGAGGCTCAATTTGTAATTAATCAACGGCGCTACTATTGAGCCATAAGGGCCTCTGGTACGGTTACAATTAAATCGGAATCAGCCATACAAACAATACCGGAATTGCAGGGCCCTCTAGCTACTTAGTTAAAATTTCCTCACCCCAACCATGAAAATTTATATCCGTTTTGTGGAATCCGATATAGGAAAGGATGGTAGAAAAAGCATCAGACGATCTAGCCGACTTTGACACCTGTATTACCAACCAATTTACTTATTTATAAAATTTTAAGTCATAACAAATAACAAAGAAAAATAATTATGAATAAGATTTTAGGATGACATAAAATACGTCCCTTTCATATTTTTATTATAAATGAGAAATATTTTTAAAACTGTTACAGCCATCTAAAAGAAACACAAAACAATATTATTTATTAAAATATTAATAAAATATAGGAAATAGGCTCTTCGTTTTAACAAATCGCTCTTGCGAATGAGGCCGAAATAACCAAATGTTTTTATAACTAGTTCATCACCTTGGCAACATTGTTCGGTCATCGGATAAATGTAATTGCTCAACTCCCGGTGACCCTACCCAGAGTCCTGAAATCGGATCCGACCAAAGGGATATATGTAATAGGCCCTATAAATATCCTTAACTTAAACTGAAGAACCAAAGATAAAATAATATACTTAGTCGGTTCATAAGTTCTGTCACTCGGGTTCTGGTTGGTAAAATAGGAACTGTTAGTGTTAATCCTTACTATTTTCATATATGGTTAGAAAGCCTATTTAACAGTGATCAATTTAAGATATTATGTAATGCAAATACTTGTGGCAGTTTTACACAATTCCTTGTAACATTTTAAAAAGCGCAATAAAGAATAACGTTAAAAACACGCGCCCTATTTGAGTTAATTTAGACCCTAATTATGTTTATTCAATTCATAAGAGACTAAAATCTTGCAGGCTGCATTAGCTTGGTCTTTTACCTTCCTTGAAATATATAATTAACATGGGTCTGACCGACAAGAAGACTGGTATACACAATTTTGTTAGACTACCTTGATGTATAGCAGCAAAATCTAAGCGTTTTGGTTATAACTGAAAAATACGGTAAGGTTCAGGAGGAGAATATCTGAAGTATAGACTTGTAAGTCAACTAAATATAGGTTTCGGAATCTGATTTAATCTTCTACTTTCCTAAAAATAACAATTTGTAACTCCTGGACAACTAAAGCATGATCTTCACCAACTTTTGTGAAGTATACTTTTCACAAATCATCGGCGTGTTTTTGTCAGACAACAATCACCAAGTTTACAAGGATCTATAAAATACGCGATCGTGATTTTAAATTAATCATAGTATATTTTAATCTGTATGAAATAAGCTTTCTTTATGTATATATTTTTTGAATAAAAGTTTTGTATTTTGTTTTATCAGTCAAAACTCTTGTGGCAGAACTTAAAGACCGACTAAGTAAAATATTACCAAAATTTAGACTAAATAGCTGCAAATTTGTAGTTTTACCCGTTCATTTCATCAATTTTAAATAAAATTTGACGAAAAATGTCCAATACAGGAATTCCTATATTTCGATATTGGTCCGCTTCAATAGTCGTCTCACACGCAAAAGGCACAAAGTAATAATTACCAGCCATATTGTGTTTTGAAAATTAATGCGAATGCGAATATTTGCCGTTAATATTCGCTAATACGAATATCGGGCCAATGACCCAGGCATTCCTTTAATATTTAATGATTCAGACGTGATATTTTCTAAACGAATTTTATACCCGCGGAGAGCAAAACCACAAAAACATTAAATAAACTTTTTATTTCATCCATCTATAACTGGTTCTAGTTTGTTGAAAAACGTCCCGTTAAACTTAATTTTACTTAAACTTGAGTAAATTTAGTGAAAAAAGAATACAATTAGTCTTTAGTAAACCAATTTATGCAACTTGGTGTTACAATCATCTTAAGTTTATTCATCAAAATCAGTTTTTACTTTGCGATTCTAAACCGATACTTGAATTATACCATTGAGTCTTAAGTCAGCCTTGAAATAATCTGAGTTGAGTAAAAAACACATTTTTAGACTTAATCGTAGACAGACTTAACACTAAATAGTTTTAAAAATACTTAAGTAGGTTTTAGGTATTCTTAATTTGCTAAAGTAGGGGTACCTTAAAACTATTTAGTTTTTAAGACTAAAATTACTTAAGAAAGTCTTTTTAAATTTAGCTAATTCTAATTTTAGAAGCAGTTAAGATATATAAGGTTTAGCCACTATTCCTGTTTGCTACTTGGGCAACTGCGTACTGATCTCGAATTAGGACTAGCTGCACCTGGTCGGACATTGAAACTAGAGGTAGAAGCTACTGTATGGCCTATTTGCATAATTTGTTGACTGGATTTGGAGCGATTGCTGCGCGGCCCCGGTTTTAGAATAGTGCCACCCCGTCTCTTCCCGCAGGTGTAGTAAGAGGCGACTAAGGAATAAGGGATAAGGAAACCTCGTACCCCTACTGCTCGTGAGAACGCTGTGGTGATTTATTTAATTAATAGTCATCCGCATGGTGGCGATGCGGTTCGCCACCCATCACATCACGTCTTGTTCTTCATGGGGGTGAGAAGTGGCTCACGGAGAGCCGTTTTGCTGCATTGATCGTAGCAAATGGAAATCCTTGATCTCTGCCTACCCCTTTTGGGATAAAGGCGTGATTGTATGTATGAATGTATTTGGAGCGAATTGATAGCTGACTGATTCATTACTTTTCTACATGGTAGAGCAAAACGGGATATCAACTCACAACGTCACACTTCATTCTCCAAGCCTTGTTAATAAAATTTTGCAATAACATCAACACCTGTGGATTTACCATGGCAGATTTTAATATCGTCCCGTTTAAATATGGCAACGCAGGGTTAAATAATGAAGAGGTCCTAATACACGGCCGTGCGGTAACCAAGTTCGGGCGTAAATTGATTTATCGTGTATTAGATTGATGAAATGTTGGCGGGACACAATGGGTGACGCGGTTAGTTTAGTTTGTAATGTAATACAAATTGTGGCTTATTTAATACTGGTCTTAGTGCTCTCAATCCTGGGATTTTTGTATGGGAATTCTCAGTATCGTCTATGCAAAAATCCGTTACCTACCTGACCTAAGTAAATGTACTAGTATTCCATGTGGATAAACAAACGTTTAATCATAGAATTGCAAAAAGTTGTTCGTATTGTTATCACTTTCCAACACCTCCAAAATCTTTTTCTATAAAGATTCATTTAGATTACATAAATAATCAAATGGCATAACATGCATCGTTTCGCATACCTGTTCGTAGTTATTATATGCCATAGTAATATAACCTATGCCAAACAAATATTCGTCCAGGATAATGAAAGTACACGGAAAAAAAAAGCTTCCGGGTTATTCTCAATCCAAGACATTATATTATCTTGAAAATATTTCCTCGTGACAAGTATTTATTTCCTTTATCAAAAATATGATTCTTCGCTCAAAAGACCACGTTTTCTTGAAATAGAAATATAAAAATATATTGTTTCAAGAGTATTTACTTGAAATAAGTTGATATGGAGAAATTGATTCAAGTAATTATCGTTTCGGGGCAGCTAAATATCGTTTTCATAGCAAAAATTCATTTTATTTCAATCAAAATAAGTTTCTCTGGTTAAACACAAATGTGTTCTTCACATAAATCAATTCTTCTTTGTAAGGAAGATTTTTCTTTTCGTTAGATCAAACAACTACTTTCGAATGAAATTTTAAATTATTGGCACAAAGTTATTTTAGTCTTTATACAAAATCATTGAAATCTTATCTCAAGTAAATATTTTCTTGCGCTAGTTTAGTTACGTTGCGCGCCAATAGATGTCTCTGCGTGTAGGTTACAACATGGTAACGTTTGTTCAACGTAACTTCATGACCCCTAGGGGTCTGGCAAAGGATTATTTGAAATTCGCGGTAGCGATTACAGACTAGGTAATACAATTACATATAAGTTATGAGTATGAGATATTCATAATTTATAATTGTATTATCTCTTTTTAATTAAACTTCGTTTCTTGGGTTTAGCCCTAAAAAAACAAAGTTTCTAGTATAAGCTTTTTAACAATGTCAATAGTTCACACGAAGTTGACGAGAACTCTTAAATCAAAAGAACCGTATTGTTAAGGTGATAATTTGCATTCTCTTGGATAAAAAGAACCGTATTCTCAAACGAATGTGACGTGATTCACACTTAAAACAAATATTTAATTGATTTAAAGACATGATTCTCTTAAATTGAATACAATTGTTTTTGGTCTCAGACCATATTCATTTGCCGACACTATTTAAAAGTTTCAGTTTAACATAAATTTCTCAATATGATGAAATAAGATTTTTAAATTAGCAAATATACTGTTTTACACCAAGAGTGTAAAATATCTTTACTTGATAGAAACACTTCGACTTAAAATAAGAGTAGATTGTTCTTCAAAGAAACAAGTATTATCTTAGTTAAAAGAAAACTAGAAAATCTGTATTTAAGAATCTTATTCGCTTCGTTATATTTAAAACTTTATTGCTTTGCATGAAAGAAATTTGCTTTATATTAAGAAGTCTTTTTTTTCCGTGTATGTGAAACAATTTACTCGATAAACTTTGGTATGCCTCTGCTTTGGTCTGCGATAAATTGTTTGGAAAAAAATAGGAGAAAATTTTGTCGCCGAAATGGCAATATTTTTTTATTTACTTAGAATTAGCCTTCGCCTGCAATTTTTATTCTATTTCCACCCTTTTTTCACCTACTGAAAGGTTGAATTTAAAAGTATTTTTTCTTATATATGGATAATGTTAATCAAAGCGAAACAGAATAGGATAAATTATAACCTCCCTTAATCTATTTATACTGTTTTCTCAATACACAAATAATCCCCAACATCCAATAGCCGATTTGCTCCACCAGATACCGAAGGATTATTAATTGGTCCGAATTCTTCGTTTTACCTCAATTTATTAAATTCTCATCAAATTTCGTTGTTGTTCCAACTTTGTAAGCGTGTTTTTGGAAGACCCTAAGAATTTATAAATTCAAAGCGGGTAAAATATTTGACGAGAGGAAAGAGCCGCTCATTGAAATGGAGTAAATACTTTTTAGGAAGTTTTATTTTCGCGGATGTCAATAAACCTGTCATTAATTTCAATTATCAAATAAAAGTAGACTGCAAATATTGCAATAATGTACAGTCAGCATCAAATATATTGTAGCAGCCGAAGTGATCAAATAGTTTGTCACACCATATATTTTGTATGCTGTGACGAACTTTTTGGCTACTCTAGCAGTTACAATATATTTGATGTTGACTGTACAGTCAGGTCTCTAACATTAAGAATCGAATCTACTGTACAGCTGCCGAGCTTGTATGGCAACGTGGGTCATTTAGTTGGGGCAAACCCATCACAGTACACACACACATTAAAAAAAATCTCATCTGTAACTGATTCCACTGTGATACCAAATTACCCATATACAATTATACACGTAGAACTTATTTTAATTTTTCACATAACAACAGTGACGCTACTACAAAAATACTTGTACGCAAGCCGGAGCTACACTGTTCTCCTTTTTTTAACGACCTAGAAAAGCTAAATACGCCAGTCATGTCATGTGTCTCACCCCCCAAGGCATCTGCTTTAGTAGCAACGACAACCAAGTTATGGAAAGTTGGGTCCCGGTAAGGCAACTACTGTACCAACTTTACACTTCGCTAGGATAATCTTAGAAGGTTAAACCTAACTTTTATAAGTTATGTCAACGAGGTTCTGAAGTTGATTCTGATGTTCTACGTCAGCGAGTCTAGGAGAAGCGCCGCCATTTGCAATTTATTTTTGCTGAATTTGGCGTCAATTGGAATATTCGTACATCTCGTATCTGTCTCCCGAATAAAGATGTGGAGAGGCATTTGAACTTCACAACTTGAACAGATTTTTTGATATATTCGATAATACGTCAATAAATACTATAAAATAATTAAAAGTCAAGATCATTGCTAGGTTATGTTATGACTTATGGGAAATAAATATACATATACTTATCAACTTTGATTTCAGTTGATGAACGTGTGCAAACTTGCGTGAAATTGCTAAATAGAGAGGTTAGATATAGATATCTATCTGCCGACTTAATTAACCCAACTATAATATTTTCATACTTTCATTGTAATTTTCGGAATATTATAAAAGTTTTAGATAGGTACATTGAGATCCAAAATTGCATGGACTCATTATGAATGAATTCAGCCATAAATTGAATTTGAGTGTACCCCAGACACCCTATAACCAAATGCACAAGCTTTCAAATCGGAGGTTGTTTTACTTCTAGAGTCTGTTCGGAAAGAGAAGTGTCGTAGAATGTATGAGCTCCCATATAAACCACGACACTTCCTCACCAACTTGTCGAAAAATTAAAATCCAACAGCTTACAGCCGCAATCAGGACCGAAGCAGAGCTATAGTTTAAACAGTTTGCGGATTATAATCACAATTAGCAAGAACAGCTGTGATAACGAATTTGCCCAGACTTGCGAATAGTGAGTTACTTAGGTACTCCACAGATGGTGGTGCCTGTCACAAGCAATGATAAAAACTCATATTTTAATCATAATCGTGTATTAAAAAAATGCAGCGCATTTTTTTTTGTTTATTGTTGTTTAGGCTTTCGGAAGATGCTGCTGCCCATATCCCGGTATATTCTCTTAGCAGACTCCTACTGCAACCACGGGACGATATGGTGGGGGACAATTCCAAGGCCGGGCACCCCACGGCGAATATTACGATTATTATGTAGTTATTATTTTATGACTTTACGGTAAGTTTTATATCGAAATGTATTTTTATCCTCATACCCTTACCATCACCCTGACACTCTATCCTGTTAACTTGGGTTTTGACTGTAGCTATGACGAGTTATAAATAAGATGATGACCCATTATTGAAATAATTTCTATAAATCGCTTGTAGACGCTGGTTTGTCCCACACAGCGCCTCGACTGATTAGCTGAGGACGGGAGTTCGTTATCCAATTAGGGCCGGTTAATCAGCGCCAAACAGAATGTATTCAGAATGAATAATTCTGCACTCCGTTTCCGGGATTTGCATTTCTTGGGCGTGTTTAATTGTTTGAGTAGTTTCTACAAAAATAAGGTGTGAGTTCTGTGAGTGTTACAGAAGGTAATGTATGCGCAACGTTTAAATTTTGAAAGGCACAGCAGGTAAATTTTACCCGTTTTATGATAGAACTCTACATTATTTAAAGTGTTTTTTGGACGTATAATGTTTCCTATAATAAGGTATTCCAGAGGTATACTTTGAAGATTTCATGTATTACTGTTTTAAAAACATAAGTGTCGCCGAGTATCTTGCCGGTCATAATACTCATAAGATGATGCCAGACAGAGTGTAGGGTTAGAATCGGCGCTAGTTTTTTTTCTCTCTATGACGTTCATAAGTGGATTGTAATGTGCCTAAATTGAAGGATGAATATATTTTATCATCATTTTTATATTTCTTCACTACCTCTAAAAACGTACGGCTGCTACACCACGGGTTCAAAGTCATAAAGGTGTCCATCACGGTGAACGAAATGCCAAGTCAAAGCGCCCTGTCATGCCACGTCCAGGGCCCAGGCAGCATTCCGGTCGATGCGCGAGCGCGAGGGAGTCGAGTTCTTGGCCGCCACTTATAAATCGTTTCAAAGACCTTGCCCGATGAATAAAAAATAAGAGTGGCGATGGCGGTATCCCAGGGCCGCGACATGCACGCTCTGTTCGACTAATGAGGCAGCTGGCGCCCGCCATAGTTTCCTGCTTTACTAGTAAAGATATTTGTTCTTGAGACGCATACTTAGTCAACACAGCTATTGAGATTAAAGTAAACCGTTTTCTTTTCTTTTCTTTCCATTCCATTTTCCATTAAAGTTATAACACGATCAGTAAATTTAAAGAAAGAGCATATCTTACGACGCAGCGCACCGCAGATTCTAGCTAAGACTGCTAATCGCTAATCTCAATTTTAGCCGAAAGAATAAGGATGCTTTTGCAATATTGTCTTCAATAATCTCACAAGCTAATCATTCATAAAGTACCTACAATAATTTCGGCTTCTACCGCGCTTAGTATTCTGTAAGCTATGGCAATAGATGACCAGTAGATTTATAGAGCGGGTCTCCCGTGAAGCGGCGTGCCGTGGCATGTAATACGGGCTCTGATTACGGAGTTAGATTCTGACTAAGACTGACTATCTAGTCTTTAGGATATGCTTTAGTCATGTTTATGAGCATATGCATGGAGTTTAATCACTCTAGGTAACTTATATTATCCTAAGTGTGTAAACAACTATACCTACCTGACATTCATTTGAGAACTTAAGACACCGAAATATATTTAGACAGTACAATATAGAAATGTTTATACCTAGTCGGTAATTTTTATTTATTTGTTTTTTTCGATGTTTGTTCATTTGATAGAAATTGAGATTAATGTAAAAATGAATTAAATTAAAACCCGGGTTCCCTCTATTTGGCATACTTTTATTTGTCCGAAACCCATGTCGCATAACAGACTTGGCATAATTGGTTTTAGACGAATGATACCGTAGCATAAACCTTATTTGGTATAATTCACAATATTGCGAATTTCTCTGTGTCCGAAAATTATTTTGCATACTACTGTTGTAGCCGAATGTTATTACGAATAAACTTAATAAGCATAAGTGTATTTGGCATATTTTTTAATATTCGAAAGTTTTTTGGCATACATCGAACCCAAAACGCATTGCTGCGAAAAAAGTGGCTCAGGTCAGGTTAGAACTGCGATCTTGAGAAGCAAGTAGATACTACTACGCAGAAGTGGGTTAGAACTGCGACCTCAACAAGAAAAAAAAGGGTGCGTCCCATAAGATATAACTACAAAATATATAATTTCATATTAATAACGTTCACAAGATATAATGAACGTTTGCTATAACAACAAAATCTATATTTTTATTAGGAATAACGGTCAATTAATATAACACTCATTTTGTATAATAACTTATCATATAACACTCAAATACTCTAAATTTGTTTAATATAACATACATAACGTATATCGATCATAAGATATACTATCTTTTAGTATAATAATTACAAAATATAATAGCGTATGATATACTAAATAGGTTATAAACTCCATTCCAACCTTTTTCCCTAAAGTGTAATGTTTTCACGGATTTCAAACTAAATCAATAGGTAGAATAGGTAGGTTAGGTTCGTTAGGTAGCTTCAGATGCCCGAAGGGCAAAACGCCCGGAAATAGGAGCCCCGCGAAGCGGGGCTCCGTCTAGTTAAGTTGAGGTTTCAACATTTTGAGAATTTTAGAATAGCTAATTAGACGAGTTGCTACTTAAAAATCGTGTAGACCAGTTGCTTTTAGGCGAGTTGATATGTACACGAGCTGCGATTTAGACAACCCGTTATTCTATACGAGCATTATGTATTTTGGTGTTAGATGTATTGAATATTATACATTATAAATCTAAGGTATTATGAACGTTATACATTATGACCGTTATATACAACGATATTATACTTAAACAACGTTATACTTAACAAAATTAGATATTTTGATATTATATCAAACGTTCATTATACACTTTGAACGGTATGCAAAACAAGCTTATGCAATATGAGCGTATAGAATATGAATATTATGCAATAAGTTCTTATATCTTTTATTACTTACCCGAAAAAAAATGCTACGAATGTAGGTTAGGTTAGGTTAGAATTATAAACTCAATGTAAGGGCACTTATGCGTAATAGTGGGTTAGGTTAGGTTAGAACTATGACCCTCTACAAAATAAAACGGCTGCCAGAAAGTAGGTTAGGATAGATTAGAACTATGACCCTCCAATCCAAAGAAACCAAAATCTGCCAAAGCCAATTATGCCAAAACAGTTTATGGTTACAGTTAATTATGATCATATAGATTATGAACAATATAATTATTACCACAATGATTATGCGAAAACAGGGTGAACCTTAAAACCCATTTCTTTAATTACATGCTGCTCCTGATCCGCTCAGCAATTAAAAGTTAATAATTTCATATCAATTTTGGATCTTGGAAAGCAGTACCTTCCTATGGAATTTAGTAGATTCAAAAATATTGTCAGGTAGGTAAACTTTGTGTGTGTATAGTGTCCGGTATGATCAATAAATAGGATTCGGAATCCGCTTGGACACTACAACGATTTGTAAAATCGCCCTCCTACCTTGTGAGTAGTACGTGATTCGTAAAACTCCTCTGTCGTTCGACGCCATCCATCATTAGTCTGGTGCGATTGTCATGCAAATTGCGCCAGATCCGACACACGCTTCCACTAGTGCTTCACCAGTCATGGTCGCCTGGTTGCATGTTGCATGAAAAAAATACTCGTTTACCTTGTGGTCAAAGACTGCCCCAACAGACGCTTGTAGTTCTCAGTTCTCAGTCTATCCAGTTTTGGCCTTAAATATAGGTGAACAAATGGATACCTCTCTCTGTACTGTAGACGACTATAGACTGTTTCTCTTTTGCAAGGACTTCACACTGTAGTTTACAGAAAACCTCGGAACCTAAGTACCTTCTATATTTATTCCTAAAAAGTCATCATAGCTGTAGAGCCAGGCTCCACTCTAAACCCTATTCTTGAATACCTATTAGCCTACTACCAGTACTGTCTACTAAATGTCGCACTGGTATTATAATAATCGACCGTTTGAACTGAACCGACTCGTAATCCATAGATGCGGTTGATTTGATAGACTTAACTAAATCGATTAATCCGCCCAGCAATCGACTGGTATCACTTCAAACGCATATACCAGTACATTTAGATAACCCCGGTAGAGAATCAAACGGTCAATTGAACAATTGAATTGAATCATGATGCTCTTTCTACATAGGTAAGTTTAATAATATGTTTGATTGTTTGTCTAACTAATATACCAGGACGATTAAAACGGGTGACTTTTTATGGAAATTTCCATACAAAATTTGTATAGAAGATGTATATATATGAGAAGATACGCCTTATCACATACTTTCTAATACGAATATTGTTTTGAACATTATCGATTGAGCCATTTTTGAGTTATATCCAAAAAACTTCTTCCGTAGGCATCAGATACGACCGTTTGGAATTCGTTTGGTTCTTATTCCATTAAAGGTACGGAACCCTCCATTATGCGTGGTCCGACACGCAGTTGGCCGGTTTTTTAGTTAAAGTTTTGTTTTCGTTTTCTTCTGTCTTGTGTCTTCTTAGACACCAACTACAGTCTGTAGTTGGTGTCTAAGAGCCCTCAGCTCGGCATGAGATTGAAATCACACTAAGCACTATAGATGAACTTTTTTAATTGCCGCAGTTTCTCGTACTTATTCGTTAAAAGTTTTTAAACATTGAAGTTCTTCGCGTTCGTTTCAAAATTGAATTGTCCTTTTAGATTCTTAAGTAGAAATTTGGTTTAAGAAATAAAAACCAAGTAAGAGCATGTCGGGCCATGCTCAATATAGCGGTCCGTACTTACTCACAACTTAAAGTAGGTTTTATAGGACAGTTGAGTGTGGACCAAAGTACAAAAATGAATTTAGTATATTATATTAGTAGTATTTCCCGAACACGAAACAATGGTGTTCCGGACCTTCGGGAGGCGTATGCGGAGCCGAAGCCAACGCGCAGAGGCCCTTTCGACAATTTAATGAAAAGTGAGGGGTACATTTGTACTTAGTACTATTATTACCAATATTATTATGTATATTATTACAATTAATGTACTACCAATGTATTATAATGTAATTTGACATGTAATATTTAAAATATTATAAATAAATGACTATGACTATGACTATTATACTTATACTAAAAAATACCTTTTTAAATATCTTTACCCATTTATTGTGGTATCTGTAATAGTTTCCCAGTCCCAGCACTAGTAATAGCGGCTCGATTACCTCGATACCGAATCTGAAGTGGGCAGCCGGACCATTCGCTGGGCGATTAGGTGTGAGATGATGTACCGACCGAAAGGAGTCGAGAGTCTCTATTATGGCGTTAGACTAATCATTACATACTAGGACGTATAGATAGCAGCGGCTGCGCCCAACACGCGGCATTTTCGAAAGAGCGGAGCGAGTTCTTACAAACAACTTCTGACTACTGGGACGTCTCGGCATTTCGATGGCTTTTTGATTTTGAGAGTTTTTTCGACGATAACTTGAGTATCGTTAATCTGATTTGTTGAAGTTGTATAAAAAACCCATATAATTTGAGAGTTCGTATATGAGCAGGCTGATCGAACAAGGGGTTATGGAGTTACAAGGCGAATATGGGTCTTGTTATATTGGTCAACCCGTTTGCAAGTAAATCGCAAGTTCTCAGTTCAAGGCGGACTACTATATAGTTTAGTTTTTAATGAGACTTAATAAAAAGATAATTATGAATAACCTAACTTACCTAAGTTACCTATAGCTTTTATTTAATACATTACCAAGGTCTATTCTTAATCTATCCATGTATGGATGACATTAGTAAACAACAGCTAGGCTCCGATTAGTATACCGGGTGTTTCCTGTAATAGGAGCAACAAATTAAAACGTAGATTCTACTCCTCAAACCAGGCAACGTTTGTTCAGCGACTTTTAAAAATAACTCATGGTTTGATTTTTAGGACACTTTAAAGTTTTTCCGGACACGCGATGTATTCCGAAATTGATTATGTTTGTAGGGTGACAAGCAATGTCAAATAGACGGATTTTAACGTACATTGAAAATACTATTTAGTTTGTATGAAAAAGAGGCAATCTACAAAATACATATTTTTTTAAAGTTGTCGAACAAAAGTTTTGTTGCTTGAGGAGTAGAATCTACGTTTTAATTTATTGCTCATTATTATAGACCGCAGCCTATAACATATCCTTCGATAGCTCAGATTGGTGACTGTAGAAACATAGGTCGCTGGTTCAGAGCCCCAGTTGACCAACGTGTGGACTGATCTAGTGCGAGCATGAAACAGGAAATAGACTCTCGGTCTATACCGCTGATTGAAGGACCACGTGACGGCGAGCTCACTGACTCGCGCCACGACCATATGATGTACCCGTAGCAGCTGATCGCTCGAAGCAGCTGACCGACGCCCGACGTTACCGATGCTTAACACAGCTGACCGTCGACCGAAGCTACCGATGCTCGATCCAGCTGACCGCAGACCCGTAGAGGCTTCCTTTACTGAGGGCAGGGAGAGAAATCCAAATCCTTCTTCTTTTCTTGTTGTTTATTTGAGAGCTGCTTGTCCAATACTGAATGCTATGCGGCGGTTTGTATGGAGCTTTATAACAGGGTCCGAAACCTAGTGAGCGGACATATAAGTCGAAATTCTAATAAGAATCTCGCCCAATCAGAGGCGCGCGCTATCGCTATCTCGCTCTGGCTAAACTTTCACTTTTCTTTTCTAATTGGCTGTGCTAATGGGCCCTCTGATTGGTCGGGCTTATTTGTGGAAATCTATTTTCCAATTTTCATCTTGTCTAATAAATTATTTTCTTATTACAGGTACCTAACCTAGGTCATAGCGTCGTGAGCCCAAACAGAAACTAACCTAGCCTATAGGTCTCATTGTATGACCTAATGAGCCTATAATAAACGACTTTAATCCCTATGTACTTTATCTTTATTTATCACCTATTTTTCCTATTTATCATGCTGGTAAGGACTCAGGGCGCTATGCCTGTATTTCCTAACTTATTTATTATGTTTTCAGTTACCTACAATAGTTATCTACCTACCTAGCATGTCCACTCAGTAGGATCGGGAAAGGATTAGGGAATTAACTTTTTTCTCCATACAACCTTACAAATTGTTTCTTACTTCTATCCAAATTATAACTATTACATAATGTACTTAAATAGTTCACGATTTAACATTCTAAGTTGATTTTACCTACTTATTAACTACTCAGGTTTTTATTGCGAATACAGACTTAATCATATTTCAAATATTAACATAATAACTATATACACTTTAATAAGTTAGTTGTCAGTCAAGTCAAACGGTTGTCAAATTTTTTCTCAATCATTATTTTAATTATATTTTTGAATCTTTGGCTCTTTTTTCGCTTAAATTACCTGTATTGTGAACACTGTGTGGTATCTTACGAATATAACGTGATATATAGTAGAATTATGAAGTGTGCGGGATGTCCTATGAAAATCCGCCAGAACGAAGAAATGATCAACTGCAGTTCCAAAACATGCAAACAGTTCTTCCATACAGCCTGCATACCGAGTCAGCGCCTCACAGCAAACGAGATCAAAACCTGGGTATGCCCGGACTGCATTGCGAAGAACAGAAAAGGTGGTGACAACTCGCAAACTCCAGTTCGTTTCAACAATGAAAATGTTACTCTAAGAAACAAACCGAGCTCACAACGGTCAGGCGCCGGTTCTGGCCGCGCCACTGCTGTCACAGTCCCAAGCATGGGCTCCACTGCTGCCGCCCCTGCCTCCGCCAACTCCGATCCCGACACTCTGAGCATCCCCGCTACCACTCTGATGAGCCCCGCGGATGAACTGCATTCCCTTTCCTTAGAAATAACCCAATTTCGATACAGTGCAAAGCAAACATGGGACTCTCTCGAGGCTCGCTTGGTCGCCATAAATGAAAAAATTTCTAACTATGACGCAACTTTAAAGGAACTAGAGGCCTTGAAAATTGAGAATATTGAGTTGAAGGCCACAGTTTCAAACTTACAAAGCCAGATAAGCACCCAAGCCCAAGTGCTTTTGAGGAACGAGGTTGAAGTAATTGGTCTCGAGGAATATCCAAACGAAAACCCTTACCACCTGGCACTAACAACGGCGGTCAAACTCGGTATATCCCTACAAGATAACGACTTAATGTATGTGTCCCGCGCTGGACCAAAACGCCGTGATAATCATGGACACATAACGCAGCTGCAGCGCCCCCTAGTGGTTGCGTTCACTCGGCGTGTTAAACGGGATGAACTATTAAAGCAAGCTAAGACCCGTAGAACGCTAAACAGTAATGATATAGTTGGGCAAGGACCGGAAAGATCAGTATACGTAAATGAACGTCTGACAAGTGAAAACCGTCGTTTATTTCGTAGCACCAGGGAATTCGCACACACACACAAATATAAGCATATTTGGACCCGTAACGGAGCTATTTTTCTTAGAAAACGAGATGCATCAGAGGGAAGCCCCGCAATACGTATTTACAGCGAGGAGCACCTTGGCCAGCTTTCGAAAAAAGCATCACCGGACCGGAACAATCCCTCAGGAGACTCGGCAGACCTTTGGCCAATATCCACCCAATAGAAAAATAGTATATGTTCTATTGTTGCTCTCCTTACTTTCTATCAGATATTTCTTAGTTACTCTTTTTACCTTCAATTTGTTATCATGGTCTCACAGTAAGTTCACTAATAGACACTACACACTATTTACACATACACACTACATTATTACACAAAACACTCTTCGTGGCCTATGTGCGAATGGTAAGACCTTTAATACGTATACTTTCATGTTTTGTTTGTTTACTTCCGGTTTGGCTATTTGTCGTATGTACTACAAACTATCGTACCTCCCAACCATGTACCCATGGCGACCATAAACCTAATACAGGATATTGACAGCACCTACCAGATTAAATGCCACAAGTTTTCCTACCCTGAAGAATGTCGCCAGGTATTGTCTAAATTTAAATTAAAAATACTAAGTGTGAATATTAGAAGCTTACATAAGAACTTCAACAGCTTTCTTGTTTTATTAAAACGAACGGGCATTGAATTTGATGTGATTGTACTAAGTGAATGTTGGATTAATGAATATTCCACTATTTGTTCAATTCAAGGTTATTCATCTTTTAAAACCACTAAATCCATAAATAGGTCTGGTGGGGTGGTTATTTATGTTAACACGAAGTGGGCCCCAGTTTGCTCTGAATTAGAAGTTGATGATGCTAACTGCCTACTCGTAGAAGTACCCAATACCTTCCAAGTCTTGGGGGTCTACAGATCTCCGAGCTTCCACAATATCGATCCTTTCATTTCATCACTGAACTCTGCTCTTACAGCCATTTCCTCTAGCCCTTGTCTTGTTTTTGCCGGCGACCTAAACATAGATATACTAGATACGGGCAGTATTATTACTCAAACATCTGACTATCTCTGTATGCTGGCAGAACACGGTCTTCTTTCCTGTATCGATACGGTGACTCACCATAAATCGTGCCTTGATCACATTTTTGTTTCCGGGAACTGTCAGACTGAATCCGTTATCTGCACCGCTGATTTAACTGATCATGATATCACGATGGTAGGTATCTCTCCTAAAATACATAAACAAAACAAACTTGCCCGCTCTAGGGTTGCTATCGATTTCGAATCAGTGAGATCAGAACTAATAAACGTCGACTGGAGCCCTGTCTTGCAAAGCTCCTGCCTTCCCGAAGCTGTAGAATTGTTTTCCACTAAAGTCTCTACAGCGGTATCTAATAATTCAAAAGTCTTAACATTAAGCCGGTCTAAACATGTCATTCAGCCTTGGATGACCCCCGGGTTGCTTAAATGTTCTAAACTCAGAGATAAGCTTCATATGGAATCACGTACAGACCCGTCTAATATGTGCAAAAAGATAATTTTCACTCGGTATAGGAACTTCCACAGAACCCTTCTTAGAAAACTTAAGACCGAACACGACTGCAATGAATTAACCCAAAATAAAGACTCGCCTAAAAAGTTGTGGAACTCGATTAGACGTATCACCCATGCCAATGTTCCTTTTAAGTCATCTGACGACCTACTTAAAATTAAACCAACAGTTCCAGAGTCCCTCGACGTATGTAACACCTATTTTTCAACAGTTGGCTCGAAACTTGCGGAGGTCATTTTACTGAAACTAAACACCACTCAAGAAAATTTAGCCTCGAAAGTAACCACTGCGAAAATTAACAACTCTTCAGGGTCCTTTTGTATCGATCCTACAGATCCGGACGAAGTTAAAAGTCTTATAAACAGATTAGACCTTAACAGTGCCTCTGGTCAAGATGGTATAAGTAATAGACTTTTAAGATCTGTTAGTGATATTATATCTGTCCCACTTTCAGCAATTTTTAACCTTAGTTTTTCCTCGGGCTCATTTCCCCAAGACTGGAAGACCGCTGCCGTAGTTCCAATACACAAAGGTGGACCTACTAATACACCAAACAACTACCGGCCGATCTCACTCCTTGGAGCTTATTCCAAACTACTTGAACGACTAGTTCACAAGCGATTTGTAAAATTCATCAAAAAAAATCGACTCTTGTCTGACCGCCAATTTGGCTTTCGCCAAGGAAAGTCTACTGAGGAAGCTGTAAAAAAATTAACAGATATTGTCGTCTCACATCTTGATGAAGGCAAAGAATGCATTGGTGTCTTCCTCGATTTGGCAAAAGCCTTTGACACTGTGTCGATTCCCATCCTGCTCAGAAAACTGGAGGCTTTTGGCATACGTGGAAAATCGTTGGATTGGTTTTCTAGCTATCTTACGAACAGAAGCCAGCGTATTAAATTAGAAAACGTTACTAGTGCTGCGAAGCCTGTATCATTCGGTGTCCCACAAGGCAGCATACTTGGTCCGATGTTATTCATTACCTATATCAACGATATCATGTCCCTTGAGCTCAAAAACAGTGAAGTTTTATGTTACGCCGATGACACAGCCATAGTGTTCCATGGTGCCTCTTGGCAAGACGCATACGATGTAGCTATAGCGGGATTACAACGACTATCCACTTGGCTAAACCAAAATCTTTTAACCCTTAACGCTGAAAAATCAAAATTCATCGCTTTTCATAAAACAGTGACCTCTCGTCCTCCGCCTACCTTTTCATGTCTTAAAATCCACAATCATACGTGCATAACATCGCCTACTCCTCAAATCTCTACGTGCACTTGTGACGGCATAAATAGAACCAACTCACTGAGATACTTAGGAGTTATTGTGGACGAGAACCTTAACTTTAAAAAACATATTACCGTGACGTCTAGTAGGGTTCGTAAACTCATATACACTATGAAACTTTTACGGAATGTTGCAGATCCCCACCTGCTTCGAATTGTGTATTTGGCTCTATGTCAATCTATTTTAAGTTATTGTATTCTCGCTTGGGGTGGTTCTGCTAAATCAACTTTAATCATTTTAGAGCGAGCACAAAGAGCAGTTCTGAAAGTCTGCCTGGGACTCCCCCGTCGGTATTCTACGTCTGAACTTTTCAACAAAGCGCACGTCTTAAGTGTTCGTAGACTTTTTTTACTGCGTGCTTCCCTTTACATGCACAATATGGTCTCTCGTGATCCTAACCATAAAGACATGATACTAAAACGAGTCTACAAAATCCCTATACCCCTTGTTAAAACTACTTTTGCTACGAGATTCTCATCTTATCTCTTTCCGCATTTATATAATAAATTAGTAAAAATCTGCGATATACGGCACTGTGATTTAGCTGATGCAAAAAAGCATATCCAACCCCTACTTTTCTCTTGGAGTTATGATGAGTCAGAGGACATTTTGAAATGACTATACTTATAGTCATTTCAAAATGTCCTAACTAGGTAACTGTGTAACTCTAGGTACTTACCTAGTTGTAAAATTCAACATTCCACGTCTGATCTCAAAAGATGAATAAAATATACAACTAATCTTCTTCTTCCCTATTTTATGTCTTTCACACTTTTATTTCGTAGGCATTCACACACACATAACTAATTCATACATACATACACACATTAAAAACACACATACTTAACTTTACTTAAACACCGCTTACTTATAACTTACTAAGACCATTTTAACCGACTTTTTGTACTTAAGTAGATAGTTTCTCGGTCATTTAATCAAAATTCTTAGTTTTAAGTTTAGATTTAATGTTCATGTATTTCATTAAGATCCCCACGTCACAGGCTCAGCCTAGTGTGGGGATCACTGTATTGCCATTGTAAAACCAATATAATATGAAATAAATATATTTTGAATTTTTTGAATTTGAATTTTTTAAGTCTTCAGGCTTCATGGTAGACTTTCAGGCCGTCGTATCTCGTTGCTCGGCTGTCCTGAAGGCTGCGCAGGCGCCTCGCCCTCCGCCGGAGGCTGCCTTTGCGCAGGCGCGACGCTCGGTCTGCGCAGCTAGCACTGCGCATGCGCGGCGCTGTCCTTGTCGCTCGGTGATGTCCCGCTCTGATGTATGGGACTGTGCTGTGTCTTGCTCGTGGGTTGTTGTGTCGCTAACACTCATGTTACAGGAAACACTCTGTATGACCAATTCTGACTCAAATGAGGCAAGATACACGTTTATAAAGACAAAGCTTACGTACTAATTACATACTACCACAAGTGACTTACCAAAAGCTCCCGAGAGCATACATTGTAGACCGCATCGGAGCTCAAGATATAAAGCCATGCTACCAATGCCAAGGAGGGCCCGGTGACCACACACTTAGTTGGGCTTTCAGACTGTCCCAATTACAGTTCTGCTCCACTGTATTGAGCACTCGTTCCTCGCCCAGCGAATTAGTATCGCCATCCAGCGAGGCAACGCAGCCAGCCTTATGGGAACCTTGCCAAGTGGGAGCGATATGGGGGATATCTGTACATATAGCTTAGGTCCAAATAGGTTTTAAGTTAGGTCTAGATTTCTTAGCATAAGTTAGTTAAGTTTTCTAAGTCCATATGTAAATAATGTTTTTTAAATAAAACATTTGGTTACGTTCGTGTAAAAACCATTTTCCGTCACGCGACCAAGTGCAAAAATCTACAACAGATCTGTGTAGAATATTTTTAACCATCGAAACCCACAAGACATAATAAAACTTGAGCACTAGCAATTATTATTATACAATAAAGCTGAGTTTTGACTAGGGCTTGCAATTCCATATTATTTCGAATAGTAATTTGTAATGGAAATTATTCAAATTTTCGTATCTTCCGGACAATCGCAAGCCTTAGTTTTGACCAAATACCTATCCGGATTGACTTTTTAGATCTGATGGCATAAGTCATTATAATTGTTGTGTATAGGTTTTTTGCTCTATAAGTACCTACGAGTATTAGTCCAGAACACACGATAGATAAACGCACAGATCTGCCCGCTTATAGTTCTGTCTGGTGGATTAATCCGGCGGGGAAATCCTCAAAGGAATTGTATGAGGGGAGTGGACACAGATGTATCTGCAGACAGATCTGTATAGCGCCAAATATAGACGGATCTATCCGCCGGACATATCCGGCAGACAGATCCGGCGGGTAGATAAATTACCTAGCTTACAAATGCAAGATTCAATCTCTCAGAAAAATCTAAGTTTATTTTAAATGCAAGATCGAAAGACGCAAAATTAACCCAGAAGAAAATAAAACGTTTAAAAGTTTTACTGAATGCCCAGATTTCATTCCTCGTGAGTGTTTGTTCAAATTCTGTGTACAGCGAGAGCTCGCCGAGACATAAAATTAAAAAGTAGTTTCTAGAAAATCTGGAATTGCAGTTAAAAAAAACTTTTTACAAAAAAAATAGATAAACCGACTTCAAAAAGGATAAAATGAATCATTATATGCGTTACCAACTGATATGTTTGAAGTCAGTGCCAAGCCAAATGTGGAAGAGTTAATACGAACGAGGCGATGTATTCAGTGAATTGTTATTTTTACTATATTATATCTAATCTAATACGGTATGAATCGCACGTAGATATACATTCGTTTCGACCATGCGTTAACTGTAAGGCAAGTAGGCACAGAAAGTATAATCATGCGTCCTATGTTTGTTTGTTAGCACATTGTTGGGACTATCCGTATGTCGAACGAAGCCCGTGGTTCGGTTAGAATTATTTATCCTTTTTCATCTAAGGTTTAATCCGACGTATAAAGGAATTCAATTGCAAAATTATTTTTTCTATACTCACATGTACCCAGTACACACGCCGTGTCAGTAAAAAGGCACGATATTTACATTTTATATGGAAGGTCAATCTTACGCGTCTACATTTTTTATTCTGTTTGCCGCCTTTTTCTGATTATTGACAAAGCAGACGTGTATCAGAATATATATATTATATCGTTGTCGCTATTCATCAAAATAGGATTAGTAGTTTAGACATGAAAATGTAACACATGAAATTGCATTAAATAAATAAATAAATTCATTTTTATTTCAAGTAACAAGACTCATACAGTGGTTAGTATACAATGTTTATTCTTATCTCTAATGTTTAGTATGTAAGTGGTAATTATATACAATATTGACTGCAGGAAACATGCATCTCACAGCAGTGCCTCAAGTAAGGACAGTCGAACCTGTCCGCAATTGAGCGCAGGATGAGGTTGGGGCTGGCCCGCACCCGGCGCACCAGGGATGAGCATCGCTTGCGCATGGTCGCATAGAAGCAATCCATACGCGCCTCCGCAAACATCCCTGAAGCGCTACAGAAGCGGGGCAGCCCCAGCAGCACCCGGAACGCGTTATTGTATTGCACCCGGAGGGCTCCATGAGCTCTCTGCGTATAATACCTCCATAAGCTGCATGTGTATAAAGATGTACAATAGGCTCTAAATAATGTAACTTTTACTTCTTTTGTACATCGGGCAAACTTACGGGCAATCATATTAGCCCTCACAGATAGAGCCCTCCGTTCCCGCTCAATGTCCATGTTATCTTTTATATCCGATGTAACAATATGGCCTAAGTATTTAAAGTTTTCCACTCTCTTCAATGGTGAGCCATACAATTGAATTGGAGGCACCTCCTCCACTTTGTATCCCTTTGGCTCAAAAACCATGAATTGAGTTTTAATAACATTGTACTTAAGCCCATGCGTGATCGCATACTTCTCACATACGTGGAGTAGTTTACGTAGTCCGCAAGCCGAAGCGCTGAGCAAAACCATGTCGTCAGCATAGCTTATATTATTAACGCACACTGAGTCAATATGACAGCCGACATGCATTCCGCTCAGCGTCTCGAGAAGCCCATTTACATACAGGTTAAAGAGTGTGGGCGAGGTCAACCCGCCCTGCCTCACTCCACACTCCAACCTGTAAGGATTCGACAAAGAACCAGACCATCTAACGCAATTGACCTGGTTTCCATACCAATATCTTAGAATACGAACTGTTTCTGGCGGTATGTTAGTGGCTTCTAGTTTTTCCCACAGGATGTTGTAGGAAACCAGGTCAAAGGCCTTAGATAAATCTAAGAAGCAAGCATAAACCGGAGTACTTCTATCGACATAGTACTTGACAGTGTGCTTAAGACACAGTATGGCGCTTTCAGTGGATAACCCAGGTCTAAAACCAAACTGGTTATGATGGATACTCACATACCGATTCATCTGTGCGTTAAGGACACTGTCAAGAACCTTCGCCACTATAGTCGCTAGAGAAATGGGTCTATAGTTATTCGAGTCCGATAGATCCCCCGTTTTATTCTTGACTATAGGTATAACAATAGTTTTCATTAACTCTTCAGGTAAATAACAATGTCTAATGCATAAAGTATAGAACATTGCTAACACCCTCGCGATATGCGGGCCCGCATTCTTAAGATGCTCAATGCTGAGACCATCGTGACCTGGAGATTTGCCGCCCGACATTGACTGTATAGCTGAGGTTATTTGCTTAGCCGAGTATCCAGGTTCCACCAGGTCGTTTTTGATCTCAGCATTGCTCAACGCAGCCAGTGATGGCCCTAAAGGGGACTTCACAAGGAAATGGTCTTTGAAGTGGTTAGCAATTTCGATTACATCACTCTTGCCGTCAACGCTCACTGGGTGGCCAGGTCTAAAACTCATGTTATTGGCAGATTTCCAGAACGACCTGAAATCTTTTTTGGAGTGCTGTGAAGCTAAAATATCCATCTTAATTTGTGTTTGATGGTCTTGACACCATTTAAGACGGGATTTAAAAATTCTTCGCGTTTCACACATCTCATTATATAAATCACCATGCGCAGGTCTGCCCTGAAGCTGCCATTCCTGAAACTTTAACCTCGCCACCCTATGAGAGTCTTGAACATGCCTGTTCCACCCTGCCAATAATTTTCTAGAATTACGTTTAGAACTATTACTACTAGCAATAGCGGCCGCGCACAGGACCGATATAATATTTTTATACAAACTATCTAATATGTGCCTATGCTCAGCGACACTGCAGTAGCTATCAGAGCAGGCCCTAAGCTCCTGGGGAAAATCAATGCATTTTAACCCTTCATGACATTCTTTATTATAGCGGGCAACCTGCTCCGGCCCCCTTACCCCCCATATCACATGTTGATTTGGTGTGTTAGGTGACATACTATTTGCTCTAGGAGTTATTACATTCAGATCACATTTTAACATGAGGGGAAAGTGGTCGGACCAAGTGATATCATAATTAACATATACATCTTGTACTGACGAAACAATGGATTTTGTTACTATACAATGATCCAACCAGCGTCTACACTGATGCGCGTCACTAATAAACGTGTACGTTTCTGAGTCAGTACCTAATTTTTGTATATCAACGCAACACCAATCCAGTTCGTCGCAGTAGTTCACCTTTCACCTTTGCATTATTAGTACCGATGTTTTGTGATGTCCACACTGAAAGTTGATTTGACCGGTTTTGTAATTTGTGGCTTGGCACCGACCTCAAACATATCAGTTAGTAACGCATATAAATAATATAATGATTCATTTTATCCTTTTTGAAGTCGGTTTATCTTTAGTTTTTGTAAAAAGTTTTTATTTTTCCATTTTTAGTGGTTATAATATTTATCAAAATTGGACAAAAAGTCTCGGAATAATCGGTAAAGACAAAGACATATAAAAAAGTTCATAATACACCCATTCTATCTAAGGAAAGGTCCACGTATCATATGTGGACTTCATCATTAGGTCCTCTCTATCAAATTGTTGGTTTTCAAGAGGGAATGCTCGAGTTGCTTAAGAAAACACCCAAATCACCATACACGTGCCTTTAAAAATTGAGGAGTTCCCTCAGTTGCTCATAGATTCCATCATCAAAACAAGACCAAAATAATGTGGGACCATCTTTGAGGTAGTTCCTTTCAAACAAAAAAAGAATTATTCAAATCGGACCACGGGTCTCGGAGCAATCGCTGAACATCCTACATTTAAAAAATCTTCATCATTATCATCAAAACAATCATCATCATCAGGTCCACTCCATCAAATTGGTAGTTTTAGTGAGAAAATGCTTAATGAGCTTAAGAAAACACCCAAATCACTATACACGTGCCTTTAAAAATTGAGGAGTTCCCTCAAATTGCTCATGGATCCATCATCAGAACAGAACCAGGTAAATGTGGGACCATCTTCTAGGTAGTTCCTTTAAAAAAAATATATTATTCAAATTGGACCACGGGTCTCGGAATAATCGCTGAACATCCTGCTTAAAAAAATCTTCATCATTATCATCAAAACAATCATCATCATCAGGTCCACTGCATCTAAATGGTGGTTTTCGTGAGAAAATGCTTGAGTTGCTTAAGAAAACACCCAAATCACCATACATATGTCTTTAAAAATTGAGGAGTTCCCTCAATTCCTCATGGATCCCATCATCAGAACAGCACCAGATAAATGTGGAACCATCTTCAAGGTAGTTCCATTCAAACAAAAAAATAATTATTCAAATTGGACCACGGGTCTCGGAGTAATCGCTGAACATCCTGCATAAAAAAATCTTCATCATTATCATCAAAACAATCATCATCATCAGGTCCACTGCATCGAAATGGCGGTTTTCGTGTGAAAATGCTTGAGTTGCTTAAGAAAACAACCAAATCACCATACATGTGCCTTTAAAAATTGAGGAGTTCCCTTAATTCCTCATGGATCCCATTATCAGAACAGCACCAGATAAATATAGAAGCTTTACAAAGTAGTTCCATTCAAAAAAAAATTATTCAAATTGGACCACAGGTCTCAGAGTAATCGCTGAACATCCTGCATAAAAAAATCTTCATCATTATCATCAAAACAATCATCATCATCAGGTCCACTGCATCGAAATGGCGGTTTTTGTGTGAAAAGAGAGGAAAGTGGTGCGTGGAGAACAGCACCATATTAATATGGGACCAACTTGGATGTAGATCTTTTCAAACAAAAAAAGAATTACTCAAATCGGACCACGAGTCTCGGAGTAATCGGTGAACATACATTAAAAAAAAACACCAAACCGAATGCAGAACCTCCTTCCTCAATGGAATTGAAGTCGGTTAAAAACTAACAGACAAATGAAAATTCACGGAATTTCTCGATGCGAAAATAAATGTCGGCTAAGAGACGAGAGACCACAGATAAAATAATACTTGGACTGGCAATGTTTACGCAAAGTCGCGTTTGTGCGTTCCCCAAAATGTCAGGCTTGGTAGCTCAGTTTTCGGTATCAGGTGCCACAACGCCACATGTTGAACGGAACTAAACGATAGATGTGATGCTAGTGCGTTTGCCTGAATAATTGGAATGCGATTTTGTGCTCATAGACATTGTCAATTTGTCAGTGTAATTTGATCTACGTGAAAACCATAGATTTTACCGACGACCACGGACGGACGGACGGACATGGCGAAACTATAAGGGTTCTTAGTTGACTACGGAACCCTAAAAACCTAGGCCAGTAAAGCGAGAAAACTTCACCTGATATGAAATCAATAGGATCTTCCGATTTCTGTCTGTAATATAATTATTTGAACTTGAGAAAAGCTAGGAGTTCGAAATACAGCATTCACTGACCTTTTTAACAAAGACCTTTCTCATTAACAGATTCAATGCCTACTGCAGCCTCAACCGAGCTCTGATGGTAATTCCCATTGACATGTTTACCGAGCACTAGAAAATGGCCGTTGACGGAGAGCGCCGGGTATCGTGTTACTTGCTGCCAAATTAGAAAGCAGATACCCGGATCCTCCATATCAACCTTGTTGAAATTGCAAATTGTAATATTTGCTGTCTCTCATTCTATAACCATAAGTTTTTTCATGAAGCTGTCCAAGATCCCAGTTACGTGGTTCCCGTCTCGCCGCTGCCGCGGGATAATGTACGTCGTAAATTAATTGAAACATGTCGAGAAAAAATCGATATGATTTACCCTCGAGATTATACCGCTTATTTTTATTTTAGCTGTCGAAGATGCTTTGATAGCCTAACGGTACACGGAAAAAAAGCTTCCGGGATATTCTCAATCTAAGACATTATTATATTATGTTGAAAATATTTCTTCGTGACAAGCATTTATTTAATTTAACGAAAATAAATTAAAGTTTTAAATATAACGAAGCGAATATATTCTTACAGATTTTCTAGTTTTCTTTTACCTAAGATAATACTTGTTTGATTAAAGTACAATCTCTCTTATTTACTCAATATACTCTTGAAACAATACATTTTTGTATTTATATTTTAAGAATACGTGGTTTTATTAAGCGAAGGATCATATTTTTGGTAAAGGAAATAAATACTTGTCACGAGGAAATATTTTTAAGAAAATAATAATGTCTTAGATTGAGAATATCCCGGAAGCTTTTTTTTCCGTGTATATGGACTTCAATCAAGCCGTAATAAGTTTCTCAGATCTTACGTACGTACGTAGTTATTTTATGAGCAGCTTTTAAGTAAACGATATAATCGTGAGGAAACCAGAAGAATTCCAAAAATTTAACGTTTTCTCTCCGGCTTAGATTAGAATGTCGAGTAATGGAACATCGCTTCCGTAAATACCAGTACTTTTGCCAATATTTGAAGTTCTCAGAATCCTGGATTATTTATAGGTTAAGTAAGCGTCTGTATTAGTACTGTTTGTTCTAGTAGGCTTCTTTATTGAGCCGTGGCCAAAAACTAGGATACAAGTAGGAAGATAAACTCGTTTTATGTAAGATTAATTGGCTTTAAGCCGCCAAACACGGCTTGCGGTCTGATGCACACTGTGACCGACAGCCCATTCTACGTGGTTGACGACATGCGGTTAACACACAGCTAGGATAACAAAGAATGTTTGACAACGATTCAGCATGTGTCAGGTACTGAAATCAAAATGAATATGTGATTGCGTAATTTTGTTGAAATTCCAAAACGGTTATAGGAACCGCATTCTCCCGAGTCTGTCTGTCCTAACGATATTTCTTGCGCTGAAAAGCGACTGATGATAAAATAACGAAAAGTATGATTCATTAAATAAAACCACACATTAATTAACAAGTTGTTTAATTAAAATCGACGGCTAGACTAGCCACTAAGTGTAGATATGTATAAATAGGAGTATATTTTTTTTAGAGTTACAAACGAATAAGTAACAATAAAGGATATCAAAATAACTATATGACCTATTAACTTTTATTAACAACGGTTTGAAAACGATCTTCGACTTTTATCAAACTCTTGTTTGTAATTTTTTCCTATCACCCCATGTCATGATTCTAGACATTGTATGCTTACAAAAGTTTTGTAAAATATTGTGTATCCAACTATCCATGATAAAGTTAACGTATTAGCAAACTTTACATAATCTCGAAGCAGAAACCCCGAAGAAGCCGGGATGCCAATCAAAAAGGGAAGTTGTGCGGATCCTAATTTTAACTTAATAAAGCATATAAGATTTCCTATTATGCTGCGCTCAGAGCTCGGCGTTAAGGCCAGGTCCCTCTCACAGCGGGTTGTACTACATGGTTGTAGTACTACCACGGTGACAAACGTGCATTCAGGTGATTCCGCAGTCGGAGCGTTCGCGGGAGAAAATTCTACTTGCACCGTATAATGTGCGACTATTTAGGTTCCAAGGTATGAGGATGAACGCCCTGCCGACAGTAAGCCTTATGGTTCAATATGAAGTACGGCGGAACACGATGGCTGACAAAAAGTTCAAGTTAATCAATCGCTCGCGGTGAAACCCGGCCCTTAGTCGTAGTATTAGATATCTCAATAGGTCTCAAATTTCAATAGACAAGAATTTCTACGCAGTAATCTGAGCAAGAACTTAGTTCTCGAACTGGTAAATACAATTATTATGACAAAACATGGGACGTAATGGCGGTTGGTGGAAGCGTCGAATTATATATATAGCGTTAGATAAGTATGATTACTTGATTAGTATAGTGAGTGTAGGGAGCTTACTGCTGAATGCTACCGAGACATTAAATTACCAATATCACTATCAGCCGACAGCATCAGTTCATTGCCCCAGCAATGCTTATATGATAATTATACACCAACAACGGCCTATAACCGAATTCCGCAACTAATAGCCAATTGCGGCGCCATATCACGGCTGAATATTTGATACACAATCTGTGCTGATGAATTATTGTGTCACAAGGAGCGGCAGATATACATACGCTGTCATAACAATAACAATCTTATAATAATTAACAAACTGAACAATATTGTCTACGGTTGCCGCGATAGTTATTCATGAAATAAAACAACTTCAACCCGTGATCACGAACGCTGTAAAGTGTTCGAAACGTCGGGATGTAATTTAAATTCAGTATACGCGATATAATCCGTTCAAAGTTGTTTTATTTCATTATTCATTAACAAACTGAAGTTGTATTTGAGTAATGCCGAATATTAGGTTATTCCAAAAATAATTCTATAATCATTCGTACCTACTCGTAATTTAGATCCATTTCATCAGTGTCCTCTATTTTTAGAATTATCAACTAACAGGTACTTGTGTAACCCAAACAAACACAAAGCAAAAGTAAAACTTAATTTCTGAATCCAATTTTCATTTCAATTAAAAATTCCGTTAACAGTTTTCCCAACAAAAGCGGAAAAATCATGTTTTAACACTTTTAACCAGCAGAGAATAGCTATTTAAATATAGTTTCTACATAAATTCCGGGCGGGCCAGAGACATGTTCATGAAAAGAATGGTAATAATATGTTAGCCTATATATACGTCCCACTACACTGCTGGGCACAGGCCTCCTCTCATGCACGAGAGGGAAATAATGGTATTTGTATTAAAAAATTTAAGTGGCAAGCAGACGATCCAGCACGCTTGTCATGTACAGTCACAGACTTTAATTGTTTAATCCTTTTACGGTCCAAGCTATCTTCTTTTGCTTAATACTTACTCTATGAAATGTCCAATGTAAAGTGAACCCTAAATGGCTCAACGATTAAAATCCTTGACCGTACATGTACAGTCGGTTTCAGAAATATGTTTACATCTTTGCACCTTACTCCTCTGTAATAAGGTGCAAATGTGTAACATATTTTTGACATTGACAGTAACTGATGATGTTAACGACACGTACCCACGTACCTAAGTTTAACTTGCTAGAAAGTTTTTCATTTAGCGTCAGTATTTTATGTATTTTTTTCAAAGCTTTTATTCACGATGCACAAAATCAAAATAGTGATCGATTGGCTCGATTGAAAATTTTTCAAGGGCGTTAACTCATGTAGTTTAATAACAGCGCAGCGTTTGGTTTCCACTTGTTTCGTAGTTGTGACGTAGGACTAGTTAATTAACTGCTTATTAGGAATGTGTAAACGGTGCTACTTGAATTGGGAGCGTTGCTAAATATGTGGAGTCGGTTAAAGACATCTGAACATCTGGTCTGAAATAAACTATTGAATTGAATAAAGGACGGTTCATGGTGTAGCGTACCGGGTCCTACATGACCCTTCCAACACCTCATTTTGTATACAGAATACCACGTCACCTCCGAGGATCACGTGACGCTTTCTATACAAAATGAAGTGACGGAAGTTTAGTGTGGTGTAGGAGTTGTAGGACCCCAAATTCAGTGTTTCCTTCAATTAAACCATCTTAAGTACGGTAAAGTATGTACGTTGCTACTTGCTACCTATGTGCTCGTAGGGTCCATGATTGATGATGATAAATTATTATGGTTAAGAAATTCACCGACGACTTATTTTATCTCTCGACTCGTAAGTTCGTTTCGGTACATATAACTGCAGCAGTCCCTTACGGCCATTTGTATTTCACTGGGCCGTATTCTAACTTTAAGGCTGCCTCTACATGATGGGCCATCATAGGGACGCAGCTATACAACAGAACGAGATCGCGATATCGTTAGCTCCCTCTAACGCATAGCGGCGTCCCTATGATGGCCCATCATGTAGAGGAGCCATTAAACACGCACAGACACGATCCAACTTCAATGCAAATCCAATGCAATAACAACACAATACAGCTAACACCTACACGTCTGAATCAAAAATGACGGAATTTCTTGTATGGAGGGTTGACCGGCTGGACGACGTGACCCATACAAAAAAAAAACTCGTCACAAGATTTTTTTCTCCTACTTTTTCTTACTCGCAATATGCCCTTAAACGGATCGCCAGTATTTTTGTTACCAGTATACTCAAATACAATAAAAAGGCTCACTCTCCGCACAGAAATATCCATACAAGGTGACTCGTGTTCATACTGTTCATAGTCCTTGTGTGCATTCAGTTGCTTGTGCATACAAAATAGTCAGTCTCTAAAATTAACCTGTCTTTAATTCCCACATAATTTCAGAGCAGGGCTGAATTTTGACAAGTATATTACCATTATAAAGGTGGCTAAGCCGCGACATTGTTGACACTAATGCAGACCGGGATCGCGGGATCCCGGGACTTACGGGATCCCGGGACTTATGGGACCAAAGTAATCCAGTGTCCGTCTGGAGTGATTATAAGGGAAAAATGTGTAAAGTCAGGGTTGTAGTAAATTGGACGATTTAAATTACTGCGCCGTATTCTACCACACTTAACTACTCTACTACTAGTATTCACCACAAATGCGTTTTGTTTAAGGGCCTCCTAGCCTAGTCGGTAGTGAGTGAGCCAGCCTGCGAACCTGCGGGTCCTGGGTTCGATTCCCGGTAAGGACAATTATTTGTGTATTTATTCTGAGTTATGTGGATGTTTTCTATGTATTTAAAGTATTTTTTTGTGTATCTATTTATAGCATCACCCAGTTCCTAGAACACATTTCCTATTGAGCTATTACTGTGGGACTAGGTTCATCTATGTAAGATACCATCTTGCTCGACACGGTGATTTTTCTTTCCATTCTTGTTCTACCTAGCGCTATCCCGGCCGTTGCCAGGCTCCGCTTGACTTCTCGCTTTTCTCCACTTTCCACGGTCCTGGGTGTCTTCTTTTACGAGCCCATTTTCGCCCATGTCGGACCTGGTCGAGGACCGTCGGGGGCTAGGTCAAGGCATATGTTCCCTATGTAGTCTGGTAGCCCGCGAGAGATGTAGCACCGAAGGCATTCTTGGAGCTTCTCCGCTACGTCACAAACTGCGAGGCTGCCGCGGATGTACTCATTACGAATGCGATCAGCACGTGTAATACCGCACATCCATCGCAGCATCTTCATTTCTGTTACGCGAAGCTTCTGAATATGCCTTCCAAGAACTGGCCACGTCTCGCTTCCGTTTGATAAGACCGGTCGGATAATGCACTTGTACACTAGCACCTATAGTAATGTTCTATTGTAATAATACATTTACATTGAGTCAAAACATATCTAATAATCATCTTTCGTCCTTTCATATTAAAAATATTTATAACGGGTTACTCACGTAATTTTGAATCGAAACATGTCGAGCAAAAATCGACAAAAATTAGTCTCACTAAAGTTTCGTCCTTTCCTTTATCTTTTACTTAAACCGCAACCAAATTGGCCTTGTCTCTTTACCCGGGGAAAGTTCAACCGCGCACTTTAAAACTACACTCATATAGTAAAAGAACAAACTCCGACTGAATTGGAATCCCGGCTTCGAAACGAAACAGAACTACGTTTGTGACAACAAAATATAATTTAAGTTGAAAATGTGCCCAACTTCGCGGCTGCAGCTGCTATAACTTTCGGATGAAAAACGTTTTAAGTCACAACTGTTACCCATAACTTGTTAACCTTTAGTTAGAGTAGGGTAATGATACAGAGTAACAGTATTTTATTATAATGTCCACGGAGCGTCTATGCGTTTAGCGAATTCAGCTCTAATTCTTGTCCGAAGTAGCTACGGCAAGTAGGTTGTTGTACCTATTGCATCTATTTACTATAAAGATAAGACGGAAGATAGAACGTGTACTTATCTTTAGTTGGTATGCACCCAGGATGTCTATACGCGTGAAGCATATTTAGTCCCAATGATTCAAAAATGATTTTTTGATTTTGATTTTGGTAGTGGAAAATATTTTGGAATTGTAGATGACAGCATTTACTGTGCACATTGCATGTAACTGTTACTCTGTTTCATTTCTTTGCTTGTAATATGCTTTTACGCAGACCTTAACATTTATTAGTATGAAAGTTCTCTTATAATAGCGTATTGTACAGGTTTTAGATTCCATAGAAAGTTGGTATCTTATTGGAAGTTCGCTCTCAAAGCTTGGGCAAGGAACTCGAACCGACCAGTACTAGCCTAATAAAGTAAGGGTATTGAGTAGGTACGCGTTTTTTTCAGTAAATGGTGTCTGTAACTCTAAAATAAACTACAAAACAAGTAGGTAGTATAATTACTAACAATATTTTTTCAGAAAAAAATATCTAAAATCTGTATCTGTCCAATAATGCCGAATTTGGGTTATTCCAAAAATCACCCAAAAAAATTATTCGTACAACTTTTGTTTGTAACTTGCATTGAGGGATTTACCTTCATAGACAGTTTGCAGCCGGGTTACAAATACGAATATACTTATTAAATATTTTTTTTAAGTCTAACGCATATATCTGTGTGTACGCATACAAACTTTATACTCGTTACACAAAATTAGACAATAAGATTAAGCTCTGAAGTCGGTTCCTTGGCGCCTCGCCTTCGATCGAACACGCCTCGCCCATACATATCAGCTCTATACCACGCTCGGGACCCATTCCTTTAATAGGAATAGGATTCCTGATCCCGACTTACTTCCATACTTTACATAATATTGATTTAAGATGAGCACTCTAGACTACTCCACTTCTGCAGGATTTCCTTTAACGTGGATTTTTATTAAATCTAAAGATTTAAAATGCAAAAATGGAGCTTAATTCATATTTCCAGCTAAAAAAATTTAAAAATCCACGTAAGTTACTTACCTTTACAATACGCAGTTACGTCGCCTAAATCCAACTAGTTTTAATTATGTCTGGAATATTAATTGTTTGTAGTTCTCAGTGCCTTGGTTGTATAACTGTAATGCTGTGTAACTTATTTGAATAATAAAATAAAATAAAATAAATAAATAAAATAAATACAAGCAAAAAGAAACTCTTACATGATCTTTTTGGGGACGCATTTTGAGCGTAAATGATTGTCAATTTTATTTTAAAGTATGACTAAAGTACTCATCAGTGGCGGCGTGTCCATAGAACACGATTCCTGTCGGCTTGCCTAATTATCAGGCTCTTGAGCAGTTTTTCTACAATTCTCGAAGAAATTTTAAGCCAAATTAAGCTCTGGCTTGCCTAAGAAAAGTTTTGACCTGCCGCCATTGGTACACATTGATATATACAGTGAGCAGCAGAAGTTATCGAGTACAAACACGCTCTTATTCTCTTAACAATAAAGTCGTGTCAAGTTCATTTTGACCACCCCACCCGTTTAGCTACTTCTGACTGTACATAGTAAGTTCGAGCACCAAGCTAGTTAAACCGAACGAGATTTGTAATCGGTAAAAGCCTGCCTGGTATTGCAATCCTGCTAACAATTTAACCAATCACAAATAGACCTTATCTCTTACAGAATAAGGATTACAAATGATCACAGAACTATGTCAACGTTAGTAATTTACCACAGCAATAGCGATCTTTGAGCGACGGCTCGTCACCACTCTAATGATAAAAGACGTAACAACCATCGGATAACTTATTGAATTATGTACCGTATTATTGTGCAATAAATTCTTAATTGAAACGGGTAATAGCAATGGTTACTGTTACGCGTGCCGTAGGCTGTTGCTCATCTGAAAATGTATTGAGCTGTGTTATGTATTTAGATGGGTACCTCTAGGATTGAATTGTAATGACAGCTGAAGGTAGTTGGAATAAATGAGTTTTGCTTCTGATCTCAATGGCGTTGTATCTTTTATTGGCGACTGCGGTAAATTAACGTAATTTGGTGCGAAAATGAACAGTAATCTTTCAAATGTTGTGCTTCTCGGACAGTTTAATCCAAAAACTGACAAGTGGTGTGATTATAAGGAACAATTACTATGTGCTTTGGACGTAGCGGGTGTGGCGCTCGACCCTGCGCGGGCGCGCTCATTGTTCCTCTCTCAGTGTGGCAAGGATACTTACTCACTCATCGCATCACTTCTGGTCCCACTGAGGCCTACTAGTGCTTCATTTGATGACATTATCAGAGTTTTGGACCAGTTTTTTGAACCGGAAGTAAATGAAATTTTACAAGCGGGAAAGTTTCATAAACGCATACAATTACAACAAGAGAGCGTGCAAGAGTTTATCGGCGCGATAAGTTTGCTCGGTTCTAAATGCAACTTTGCCGATCTTAAGCGACAGTTGAGAGATAGACTAGTACTTGGGGTGCGCGACGACCGCCTGCGCCGCGAATTGTTGAAGACCAAAGACCTCACATATACGGGGGCTGTGCAGTATTGTCTTAACTACCAGGCGACGTTTCCTGACTTGTACCCTGAAGCTCAGGCTAGTGCTAGTACGTCCAAGCAAACTCCACAAGCACAGAAGGAAAGTGACCAGATGGAAATTGACAAAATACAAACAATGAATTGCAAACATTGTACCCGGGTTCATAAACCAAATGAGCGGTGTCCTTTTAGTAAGGCTCAATGTTTTTTTTGCAAGCGCCATGGGCACATTGCTACGGCCTGCGGCAAGAAACAGGGCAAGGTTCATCAGGCCGAGGAGAAATGTTCATGTGACTCCAACTCGGATCAAGAAGACATGAATGGTATTTATGTATGTACTGAAGATCATAGTCCACCGATTAAAGTGAATGTGGATATTAGCGGTGCGAAAATATTAATGGAAATTGACTCCGGTGCAGCGAGATCTATCATTTCGGAAGAAACATATAAAAAGATGTGGTCTAACCCGCCCCCATTAAATCCCTCAAAGGTGAACCTCTGCACATGGACCCGTGATCCTTTAAAAATCTTAGGATTGGCACACGTACGAGTGGTTTTAGGTGACAGGGAGGCTCAGTGTGACCTTGTTGTTGCCGCGGGCAGAGGACCGAGCTTACTCGGTAGAAACTGGTTTAAGAAGCTGGGGCTCCGGGTAGATGGCGTTTGTTGGTCAGAAGATGAAGTAGCTACGTGGAAAAATAAATACCCGAATTTGTTTATGGAGGGTTTAGGAGAGTACACGGGACCACTAGTGTCACTACACGTGCGACCGGAGACCGCGCCACGATTCATGAAAGCGCGACCTGTACCCTTCCCGCTGAAACGTCAAGTGGAGGACGAGCTGCGTCAAATGATTAAGGCTGGCGTTTTAACACCAGTCAAATATTCAAAGTGGGCTACTCCCTTAAGAATTGTCAAGAAGGATGACGGCTCTTTGCGGATTTGTGGCGACTATCGATCGACGGTTAACGCATCAATAGATGTAGATACATACCCGCTCCCTACATCGACAGAGGCATTCGTGAAGCTTAGCGGGGGAATCATATTTAGCAAACTGGACTTGAAACAGGCGTACACCCAGATCAAGGTTGACGATGACACAGCGATGCTGCTGACACTAAATACACCCATCGGGTTAATGAAGGTGAATCGTTTGGCTTATGGGGTAAGCGCTGCGCCTGGCATCTTCCAGAGGGTTATGTCTTCTGCACTGGCGGATATGGAAGGAGTCGCGTGCCTTCTGGACGATGTAGCTGTCACAGGAAGAAATATGGAAGAGCATAATCAGAGATTAGACGCAGTACTGAGAAAACTTCAAGACTTGGGTTTTCGGTTAAATATTGACAAATGCATATTTGCCTCACGGAGTATTACCTTTTTGGGCCATATGCTGGACGCAGACGGACTCCACCCGTCTCCGGATAAAGTACAAGAGATTCAAGGTAAACCGGCACCCACAAACAGAGACACGTTAAGGGCATTCTTGGGCTTATACAATTTTTACGAGAAATTCTTACCCGACAAAGCAACGTTGCTTGAACCACTGTACCGGTTGCTGGAAGCGAAGACACCGTGGACATGGGGCGACAAAGAACAAACGGCGTTTAATAAGGCTAAGACTCTGTTGTCGTCGGATTGTACACTAATCGGATATGACCTAAATAAAGAATTGTTACTGATTTGCGACTCGTCTGATTACGGGTTGGGAGCCGTATTGTCTCACGTCATGGAAGATGGATCCGAACGTCCGGTGATGATGGCGTCGCGGACATTACAACCACACGAGAGACGTTACGGGCAAATAGATAAAGAAGCGCTCGCGATAATGTTCGGACTGGCTAAGTATCATCAGTTTCTGGCCGGACGTAAGTTCTGCATTATCACCGACCATAAACCCTTGGTTGGCCTGTTCAATCCAGAAAAACCAATCCCGGACCAAATATCGCCTAGAATGTTACGATGGTCGCTAAAGCTTAACGGATACAGTTATTCGATCAAATATCGACCCGGCAAGTCAATTGGAAATGCGGACGCTTTGAGCAGGTGGACGGAACCGGAAACTTCTTCTGTAGGGCCGAATATGGACTGTTTAGGCGAGGTGCTTTTGCTAGAAGAGCAACCACTGGGATGGAATCTTGATGTAAAAGCTATTGCCGAAGAAACCAAGAAAGATAAGGTGCTACAGAGGGTATTGTTCAACGTACTCCATGGGTGGCCGCCCGCCAATACAGATCCTGAAATGCAGCCATATTAGATCCGCAGAGAGGCTCTTTCACACAATAAAGAATGTTTATTGTGGTGTAACAGAGTCATTATACCTGCTTCGCTACACAAAAAGGTACTTAAGTTGCTACATGCCCCTCATGCAGGTATTGTACAAACCAAAGCATACGCTAGAGGGTACCTTTGGTGGGCCGGCATGGACAAGGAAATCGAGAGGGTGGTGGCTGAGTGCGAGGACTGCCAGTCTGTAAGAAACAACCCACCTAAAGATCCGCAAATATGGGTCATGCCTGATAAACCGTGGAGTCGAGTCCATATCGATTTTGCAGGACCCTTCCAGGGAAAAACCTTTTTGCTACTAATCGACTCTTACAGTAAGTGGATAGAGGCAGAAATCGTTCCATCAATGAGCGCGGATTCTATAATTACAATTTTAAGACGCATTTTCGCCTCACAAGGCTTGCCAGACGTTTTGGTGTCGGACAATGGCAGGACTTTTACATCTGAAGATTTTAATTTATTTTTGAAGAGGAATCATATCAGACACTTATTCACCCCACCCTACCACCCGGCATCGAATGGGCAAATAGAAAGGGCCGTACAGACTTTCAAAAATAAATTGAAGAAAATGGCAACTACAACCATGCCCTGGAGTGAAAAACTGGCGAAGGCTTTATACGCTTTGCGTACCGTCCCTAACAGCTCTACCAATAAAACACCAGCGGAAATGCTAAACGGACGCAAATATAGAACAGCTGTGAGCACACCAAGCCGAGCAGAAGAACAGCTGGAACAGGCAGCGCAGCGGCCTTGCGCGCGCGCCTTCCGTCTGCATCAGCCCGTGCTTGTGCGCATGTACACGCCGGGAGCCAAGTGGGCGAAGGGCCAGATTGAGACAGTGGAGGGGCCCAGCACTTATTTGGTGAGAACGGAAGATGGAGACCTGCATCGTCGCCACGCAGATCAAATCATAGCTCGGGCACAGCCAACAGAAGCTCCTAATTGCGAGCAACAATCACCTGAATTTGGCTCTCAGTCTTCTACTACCGATGATGACCCTCTTATTGAAATACCACCGCCAGAGTTATGGCGTGACATCATAGGCATACCTAATGAATGTTAATTATTAAAATTAATAATATTGTTTGATAAATATATGTTGATTCCTACTTGTTGATTATGGTGGAAAGGTATGTTATGTATTTAGATGGGTACCTCTAGGATTGAATTGTAATGACAGCTGAAGGTAGTTGGAATAAATGAGTTTTGCTTCTGATCTCAATGGCGTTGTATCTTTTAAGCTGAAATGGAAACACAAATCTAACCGTTGTTAGTTATGATCCCCTGGTCATTGTTTCCTAAATTAATCAGCAATTTTAAGGAAGATTTCTGTTATATCAAAGTCCATCACCTAAAATGATAATAAAAAGAATATACTAATCGACTTTATCGGTCGATTAAAATAGCTCTAAAGTCATTTTAATAATCTGTTTGGAAGTAAAGTTCACAATGTAATAGATAGACTGATATATGCATTTTGTAACACCCTATTTTTCCTTAAGGGCTTAGAGACAAGAAAAAGTTATTATAAAGGAACAATTTTTTTTAATAACAAATCCTTTAATCACGTAGTAGAAAAACTAAATTAGACTTTTGACGACATATTTCCCAGCTATTCATAGCCCGTCAAAACTAGCCCCCTTTCCAACCCCCATCGTGCCCCCATCACAGGTCATATAACATAGTGCCCACACCATAACGTATCATAAAGGCTTGAGCGGCTCGTTCAATCAAACCGCTATATAACCGCCCACAAATCTGACGGTCAATGCCTGAGCACAGACATACAGGGTGTAATTGTTATGTGTTTACAGGTGTTTTTTTAATTTTTTCCATTAACCTATTTTCGTGTCCCACTGCTGGGCAAAGGCCTCCCCACTTCTCCTCCATTCAGTCCTGTTTGTAGTATTTTCCCGCCATTCTATAGAGAATGCGTCCAGGTCATCCCGCCATCTCCTTTTTGGTCTGCCTTTACCCCGGCGGCCGTCTATGGTGTCTCGTGGGTCCCACTCAGTAGCCATTTTGGTCCACCGTTCAGGGTGCATGCGGCAGACATGCCCGCCCAGTCCCACTTTAGCTTAGTGGTCCAGGTACTTACAGTCGATTATTCCGCAAATAAAAAATATATCAAAAACTTTTCATTTGTATCGATAGACCGATGAGTAAAATTACATCAATAACTTGTTTTCAAAAAAACAAAAAATATCCATAAAAATTAGTTAAACGCTCCCATACATTTAGAATGATCGCCTGTAAGCACTTATCGATTATAGCCTGTATAAGAACTTGTAGTTCTGTTGTTGCAATCCTTATTATACCTTGTGCAACCTAAGAAGCAATTTTTGACACCTGTCATCTCAGTACATGTACTGAGATAACGTCTATCCAGATATTTGTATATGGCCACGATTGTCGGTAAAGTGTTGTTTTCAATAGTAAGGAGCCATTTAAAAAATAAATGTCATTTCATATCCCGCGGATAGGAACTTCTCCTACCTTGGGTAACCAGACGGTGTCTAGTCAGATATATATCTGTGTCCACGTTTGGACTGTGGCCAGTGAAGTGTTGCCCTTAATAGCGAGGGGCCATTTTTTAAAAGTAACTTTTTGTTGCGGGCAGCATAAAGGATGCTGTGGAAATGAGATGCTAGAAAAATGCTTGGTAAATGGATATACTTAGAGTAATTTTATGAATTTTGTTAGTTAATACCATCGTTATTCGTCTTTTTAGTCTTTTGTACCATCGAGGTATTGGAGGTATCATAAACTGTTTTTGAACGTGACCACATGTTTTTTTATGAAACGAAATGGAATGAAAATGCTTATTTGGTGCAATAAAAACACGAATCGAATGCAAAACTGATATAAAATATATGTAAAAGTATGACAATTTGCACCACTGTGTATCTTTCATATTTGTCATACTATCCACCCGACATTATGTCATTCGCAATAATGGCAAATCTATTGGTGTGAAGGACCTATAAACAACGCAGTCATTTATCACGGCCGGATGAAGTACGGAAGATAGATGCGAGATCGGCCCGGATAGTCCGGGTACCCGCTCTGATTCACCCGGATCCATTAATGGCCGCATTTGAGATTTGTCGAGTTTAGGCCAATTATGGACTTATCATTATATGTAGCAAGTCTGCGTTAATTATAAAATGATAATAAGTATTTTGCAATAACATTATGTTTATACAAGCTGTCATACCATCCACACGACATGTATTGTAATATTTGTAATACATATAATGATACATGATATAATGATAATGGTCTGACGGTCCTATGAACAACGCGATCATAATTGCTGTCATCATAGTGCTGCTGTACGCCTAATGAACAACGCAGTCATTTATCACGGTTGGATCAAGTTTAGAAGATAGATGCGAGATCGGCCCGGATAGTCCGGGTACCCGCTCTGGCCTATAACCGCGGAGCACTTCGTTCATCGAATCGTCTATTTGCATCACTCTCTTTCGTATATGCAAGAGCGATAGAGACGGGACCATCGTTTTGTCGATTTTCGAACTTCGCGGTAGGCCACCTGATCCGGGGTACACCAATTAAGGCCGGTTGGCGTGGCGGTTAGAATGGAGGGAAAGCGCAGAAGCAGAGGTGGTCGAAATATCTACGATGATAATAAACGAAGGTGATTTAATTAAAATATGTAAATGCGAAGTCGACAACCTAATAAATAAGGCTTGGCAACCAGAATCATAGATCGGTGACCAAACTTGTACCACCAAATAATATCAAAACGATTACCAAAATAATGACCTAATATTTCCGGAAAATTATACGAATCACCAAAATAATAAATCTGATACCAAAATGGGATCACCGTGGGATCACCAAACAATTTATGAAAACGATAAAAAGAAACTGCCCTATTTTTATTAGAAGTCGGTTCAGTAATCACTTCGTTCATCTCTTTCAACCAATGCAAGAGCGATAGAGACGGGGCCAATGAATTATCGATTTTCGCAGATCGCGGTATGGCGCTTGCTGATGGCGGCCGCTGCCGCGGCACGCTCGCTTCGCTCGCTCGTGATGACTTGATACTTTTTTGTGATAGATCTACTATTCTGGTGATACAAATCTGGTGATTAAAGTTTCAAATTGGGTGCAATTATCCATTAATTTGGTGCATCAAAGTCGGTGACCGTTTCGTTGTTGTAGGGGATACAAATTAAGTGGCAGATCAAAATTTTGATCGCAGAAAATATAGTTGCCATAAACAAATCTTTTTTATACTTATTCAAATTATATGCAAACCAAAATGAAACTAGTTTCTGGCCGAGAAGTCACTAAAGTGACCTCCACCGTCCATTGACTTTTAAGTATATAAGTATATTACGATAATTCCACCCTTCTTGAACTGAAATGCGAAAATATCAGAACCTTATATTACCAGTAAAAAACTTTGTGGGCCGAGTTCCAGTTCTAGCCATCAAATAGTTATTTCTCGATTGAACAACGAATTCCAGATATCGAGATAAACACGCTTTCGCATTTGTATTGTTAGTTAACAAGTTACCCGTCGATGTTTTGAATCTATCATTTCCCGCTCTTAAGAAATACTTGAAAAAAACTTTAATGTCAAAGGGTTATTACAGGGTCGAGGACTATATGACAGACATATATGCATGGCCCAAACCAGAATCTATAAAATCATCTAACATTTAGAGGACATAGTTCAAGTAAGAAAGAATATCAAACGTATTGCGAAGCAGTCAGATTTGGATTTTATTTTTATTTTTCATTTTAATTAGGTACACAATAGGCAGGTACATGTCTGTCTCTCAAGCTGTTTTGATATGCCTTCGTGAAGAACTACGCATTATTGTATATAGTATCTTTAATGTATTAGTAGTACTGTTGAAAATATAAGTCCCGCCGAGTTTCTTGCCGGTAATAAGTAATACCTACTTCTCGGGTCAGAGGTGTAGGGTTAGAACCGGTGGTAGTTTCTTTTCTCTCTGACGTTCATAAGTGCATTGTAATGTGCCTAAATTGAAGAATAAATATCTTTTATCTTTTTATCTTTTAGTACGGTCACGTCTTAAATATGTATACATTTAATCTGACATAAACATGTATCCAAGACTTTACGCCTTGGTAATAGAGTCGTGGCTACATATTATGTATCCATATTTTCAGACGTGACTGTACCAAAGCATGAACCCGAGAAACACAAAAAGTGCCCGGAAAGAAAAAAATACAACTATACTACCATAACGATTAGTAAAATAGATTTTTTAAACCGATCCTACAATCTTGTAAGGTCATCATCATCATCTCACTGTACTGTCTACTGCTGAACATAGGCCTTCCCTTTAAAGGGGGGGGGGGGGGGTTGCCATACGCGCCACGCTTGGCAGGCGGGTTGGCGCGCGCAGTTTTTTTTTTATTGTTGTTTAGGCTTTCGGAAGATGCTGCTGCCCATCTCCCGGTATGTCTTGTAAGGTAACTTACTCAACTCTATTACCTTTTTATAAGCTTTTATTTAGTTTCACCTGTCCCGTTGTCTGTAATCAAATCTTGCAAGTTAAATTTGACCCATTTCCCGGTTTCCGATTGACCTGAAATTTTGCTTGCATATGTAAATCGCGTGACACTGCAATATTATGATGACATGTAGCTGATCTGATGATGAAGCTGGAAGGTAAGCTATCAGTTCCTGCGTTGTCCGAAACGAAACGTGCAAGTTAAATTTGACCCACTTCCTGGTTTCCGATTGAGCTGACATTTTGCACGCATATGTATATTGAGTGACAATGCAATAATATGATGACATGGAGCTGACGTGTGATGGAGCTGGAAGGTAAGCTTTCATTTAGTTGTTCCTATGCGTTGTCTGTAATCAAATCTTGCTAGTTAAATTTCACCCACTTCCCGGTTTCCGAATGAGCTGAAATTTTGCACGCATATATAAATCGCGTGACAATGCAATATTATGTTGACATGGAGCTGATCTGATGATGGAGCTGGAAGGTAAGTTTTTAGTTCCAGCATTTTCCGAAACAAATCTTGCAAGTCAAATTTGACCCACTTACCGGTTTCCGATTGAGCTAAATTTTTGCACGCATATGTGTATCGAATGACAATGCAATAATATGATGACATGGAGCTTATCTAATGATGGATCTGGAAGGTGGCATAGGAACTCCTTGACTACTCCACATTATCCGGTCGTGTTTGGGCTCGTTGCATTCGTCTTGGTGATCAGATAGGGATTTCATAAAGAAGAGTTAAGTCAGCAATAAAAGCTTATCACAAAAATGATATTTTTGAAAAAAACTTATTTACGTTTAATATATCTTGAATTCAATATACTTAACTATTCAAACATGAATATGCACATTTGTTTAGTTACATATATTATACTATATAAAGAATTGTCCCAGAAATTACTAGATTTTCTCGTTCAGGATTACAGTATTTTGTTTGGTATCATAATAATCATAAACGAGACTTTTCCGATCGACTTTTGCTGGAGACAGTCGATCGTCCTAAGAAAATCGCTAGTCACAAACGACCGACAAAATGCTTCGTTAAAATTAGAACAGCTTATGCGAGACTACAAAATAAGCGTGATTCCTACGAGTATGGAGTTCAAGTTATGTTAGCAATAGCCACTTGCGCGTGATGGATTAGATGGAGATGGATGGAGATATAGAATACGTGAATATAATTGGTATTGTCATTCCTAACTATCTTAAGTTTATAATCAAATTATTTCAATCGGTGTAATAAGCGGTCAATCTTGATGTTTATTGCCTCTGAATCCCATAAAATTAAAATTAATTAGCATTTAAAAGCACATATTGAAAGTCGGATCTATTATGGCTACAGGTACAGTCGGCAGCAGAAGTAGCTAAGTGGGTGAGGTGTTCAAAATTAGCTTGACACGACTTTATTCTTCAGAGAATAAGAGCATGCGAAGGTTATTCCGAACACCTCGCCCGCTTAGCAACTTGTGCTACTGACTGTACAGTGTATAGTCGCGCAAAATATATGTTTACCCTTTGGTATATAATAGTCATAGTTAGGGAGGCGAGGTAGCTAAATGGCGTAATTCAACGGCGCCGTCGAGGCCTATCAAAATCGAAAGATAAAATAATTTCGAAAAGAAAAGCTCGTATGGAAAAAACCATTTTAGCGGTGGGTGTGGCGTGTACGGCTTTTCAAAAATGTTAAAAAAGTTACTTGGGCATTCTCGAGCGCGTCAGATATTCATACTACGTAGTCCCCGAGTGCCTCTGATAACAACGGTATACTAATCTGCCGGTTTGCGTGGTGGGGGTAGGCATATAAAGTAGTCAAAAATGCAAAAAAAAAAATTACTCGAGCGCGTCAGATTTTCGGAAGGGGTGTTAAGTAGGCCCCAAGGAAGCTCCCTTTAAAAAAACTGACGATTTCGGCGTGACGATAAGTTACGATGAATTTTTGAAAATGCAAAAAAAAAAGTTTTTTTGAAATACTCGAGCGCGTCAGATTTTCATAGGGGAGGTTTATCTCGGTATCCTGAAAGCATATTTTTTTAATCTGACAAAAATGTTGGTGGGTTCTCTTAATCTGACCGGGAGATTGAGTTTTTATAATGCTTCAAGTCAAAAAGTTTTAACTTTGGACAAAAATGTAAAGAGACCTCTTTTGTGTAAAATAAAATAACCTTTTTTGTTTATTTAAACTTTTTTTTTGTAAAATGTATCGTTCGCGACTTATATGCCGTAACGCGTTCTTAGGAAGACGAAATGGCTCCTCCACACTTCCGGTCATGCGGAAACCGGCAAATTTTGTATTTTTAGTAAGTTTTAGATTATATTCTTCAAAATAAAAAAATAAAATATTGCGCTCGAGAATGCCGGATTAACGTTTTTTTTTACAAGTTCGCGACCCTATAACTCGGCGGCGTCAAGGACTTATCGTCAGATTAGTTAAATTTAGTCTTTAAACACTAAAATCAACCCCCAATATCTTAATCTGATGCGCTCGAGTATTTCAGACTATCCATTTTTTTTTACTAATCTGATCGTCTATCCTAGGCGCGCGTCACTACATATAGAGCTAAATACTTTACAAGGTTGTTATATTAGGTCTAAGGTATCTCTCATATCTTAAACTGCCACGCTCGAGTATTGCCGAAAATTCCCCTATTCGCCTCCCTAACTATCAAGTTCTCCAATATCTGTACACACAAAAATAAAAAAAAATGCGACCTCAAATCTAAAAAAAAAAATTTTTTTTTTATTGCCAATACCTATTAACTTTAATTTTATTTGCATGTAATCTTGTTATTTTAGTTTGTACAGTCACCGGCAATAGTACCTTTCTACACGAAAGCTGTTGCGGCCGATAGACTAATCTGCGTGCGCATGTACCCGGCAACCTATAATGAATGACAACAAGACACATAAAAAAGGATTGTCTATGTCAATCTAGGCATTCTTTCAATTTCTTTTACTCATTTTACACGAGCTATTATAATTAAATAAAATATAATGTTAATAAACGCAAAGTTCTTATTTCATGTAGTTATTCAAGTAACTAGAGCTTACAAAGTGGTCCAAACGAACCGGAAATGTTGAATTAGTGATAAAAACCAAAAATCGCAATGAAATAAGAACATTTGTGACATTTGTGTGTGAAAAGAAACGTCACGTTTCGAACATTCGAGAAGAAAACAAGAGAAAGTGACAGAACAAAATACGAACTATGGTGAAAAAATAATAAAAATCCAATAAATGTGCAGTGAATGAACATTAATTGTAGGGTTTAGGTATATAAAAAGTAAGAAAGCAGCGTCAAGTATTGCAGGAACTTTAATTGTGTGAATTGCGTGAAATATCAACCGGCTATTACTCAATGTAAACAATGGACATAAAAGTGAAAATACATCGCGATCCGTAATAATTTTGAAGAAAACGTGTGAAATCTTAAATTTTACGAACATTTCGTGTTTTTTGAAGAAATTCTAAGAAGATTAAAACAGTTTTGTCGTGATTTACTACATAATAACATAACCTACAAAATGGAAACCTATGTAGCAGAACAAGACGTTACTTACGACTTAATACGAAAAATTGGAGTCAATTTCAAAAAGCAAGGAAAAACACAGATCACGAAAGGTTATGTACAAGCGAGATTGGAAACTTTGAACGAGTATTGGCATAAATACGAAACAAACCATTTTCAAATCGTAAAATACGCCACTGCAACACAAAAGAAAGAGCATGTTTACTTCACTAACGACTGTTATTCCGATGTAGAAGAAGAGTATTTTACCATAAAGGGAGAGTTATCGGATACGATCGAGCTATTTAACCAATCCATGACCTCCAGAGAGAAACCGCAAACACAAAACGTCGCAACCACGTCGGAAATAAGAAACATAACACAAGAAGTGAAACTACCTAAAGTTATCTTGCCTCAATTTTCGGGAGATTACCATGATTGGACATCATTTAGAGATCTCTACACGTCACTCGTTCATAACAAAACATCGCTAAGCAAGGTACAAAAACTTCATTATTTAAAAACTAGTGTCACCGGAGAAGCCGAACAATTATTGAAACACCTGCAAATAACCGAGAAAAACTATGATGTTGCATGGGAAACTTTAGACAAAAGATACAATAATAAACGCATGATTGTAAATACTATATTAAATAGATTTATGAATCAGAAAAAAGTTAACCTAACTTCATCAAGATCCATCAGAGAATTGCTTGACACAACCCAGGAATGCCTAAACAGCCTGAAAAATAATGACGTAAAAATAAATGAGTGGGATACAATTGTCATTCATATTATACTCAACAAATTGGATGACGAGACACGCAAACAGTGGGAAGAGGAGATAAGTGTGCTACCTGTACAAGAGTTACCGAAACTAGAGAAGTTTACAACTTTCTTAGATACACGTTTCAGAGTACTAGAAATGATTCCATCTACAACTAATTCGAAGGACAGAGAGAGAAATTTCATAAGACAACGATCATTTCTAACAAGCCCTGCTACAACAACCATAGAGTGTTCCTACTGCAAGCAAAACCATTTCACTTATCTATGCAAAGAATTTAGCAACTTAGATGTCAGCGACAGAGTTCAACACGTCCAAAAAGAGAGATTATGTTTCAACTGCTTGTCGTCAAACCACAATGTGAAGAATTGCAAGTCTAGAGTATCCTGTCATCACTGTCACAAGAGACACCATTCAATGTTACATTATATGAATCAATCTTTTGAGAAAAGAGAAAATGGAGACGAATCTGGTCCTTCAAGAGCACCCACAGAGAGAGAATAATTTACAAAGAGAGCACCCGCAGAGAGATAATTTACAAAGAGAGCACCCGCAGAGAGAATTTACACTTGAGAGCAACCGCAAAGAGAGAATTTACACTTGAGAGCAACCGCAAAGAGAGAATTTACACTGAGAGCAACCGCAAAGAGAGAATTTACACTGAGAGCAACCGCAAAGAGAGAATTTACACTGAGAGCAACCGCAGAGAGAGAATTTACAACGAGAGCAACCGCAGAGAGAGAATTTAGATCGAGAGCAACCGCAGAGAGTGAATCTAAATCAAAACTTATAGAAACACCAAAGATAAAAAACTATCTTATTACAAAGAGTAATGCTGCACTCTTAGCTACAGCACTTGTTGATATCAAGACTGGCCGAGGTATGCAAGTTATTCGAGCTATGATTGATCCCTGTTCACAAGAATGTTTCATAAGTGGGGAAACTGTTCACAAACTACAACTGAGAAAACGTCCAGTAAACGGCATATGTCAACTAAAATCAAGTATTCTACAGAGATAGAAGTTTACTCAAGATTTGATCACAACGTCAAAATCAATTGCACAACTTACATCGTTGAAGAAGTCACAAGATCAACACTACTCCTGAGTAAACTACTGAAACATGTCTCTACAGCTATGAATATCGAGCATAAACATACATATGCTTACTCAGACTCAAAAGTAATCTTAGCGTGGATTATCGGAGACCCACTGAAGTGGAAAACATTTGTGAAGAACCGAGTCATTGCGATTAACAACAATATCAATACTACATGGTCGTACGTGAACACAAAAGAAAACCCTGCAGATCCCGCGTCGAGAGGAGTCTCACCTGAGAAATTACAAGAAAATACATTATGGTTTCAAGGTCCTACATTTTTACATCAAAGAGACTGGAGAAGTTCAACTAGTAAAATAGAAGATACAGATCTTGAAGTGAGAAAATCCATTATATGCGCAAATACTACGATGATAGAGAAGACTGAAGATTTCATTTTCCTAATCACTCATAAATACTCATCATTAAGAAAACTTGTTTCAGTCATAGCCTACTGTCGAAGATGGTTGATACTTAAGAACAAAAAAAAACAAAAGAAGACTTACCTGCATTTGTAACTTATGATGAACGAGAAGAAGCAATTAAAACATGTATCAAGCTTTCACAACAACGAGAATTTCCAGATGAAATTGAAAATTTGAGAAACCAGAAACCACTGAAGAAAGGCAGTCGCTTATTGACACTTACACCCTTTCTCGATGACAAAGAAATATTGAGAGTTGGAGGAAGATTAAAACATGCAGATATAGAGTTCCTTAACAAATATCCAATTATCTTATCTTATGGATGAGGCTCACAATAAGACATTGCACGGAGGTCCTCAGCTTATGACTACATACTTAAGAGGGAAATACTGGCTTATAGACGCAGGAAACACAATAAAAGCCTATGTAAGAAATTGCTTTCCTTGTGCTAAACAAAAGGCGAAGACAGTAACTCAACTGATGGGTGACTTACCTGAGATTCGAGTGAAGCCGTCAAGACCGTTCCTGACTACTGGTGTAGATTTCGCAGGCCCAGTAAACGTACGCATGAGCCCTGGACGAGGAACAAAATCATTTAAGGCATATATCAGCATTTTATCTGCATGGTAACTAAAGCTATTCATATTGAATGTGTGAGCAATATGACTATGGAAGCTTTCATGGCAGCGTTTAGAAGATTTACAGCCCGAAGAGGATTCGTCAAAGAAATGTGGAGCGATCACGGAACAAACTTACATACAGAAGGTACCAAGTGGAAGTTTATACCTCCTGGACTACCAAACCATGGCGGATTATGGGAAGCCAGAGTAAAAAGTATCAAATTTCATTTGAAGAGAACCCTCGGAGAATCTATACTCACCTTGAAGAACTGGATACGGTGCTGAATGCATTTCTTAACAGTAGATAGAACATTATCACCGCTGAGTGATCATCCTGATGACCTTGAACCGTTGACACCAGCACATTTTCTGGTCGGAGAGCCACTAGTTACAATTCCAGAAAGTGACTTCACACAACATAAGACAAACTCATTATCAAGGTGGCAAAACATTCAGAAAATGCTGCAAGTATTTTGGCGAAAATGGCAAACTGAATTTTTAACAAGACTACAAGAGAGGCCTAAGTGGAAAATAAGAAAACCAGAGTTTGATATTGGAGACTTAGTACTAATCAAGGATCACAGATTACCTCCTAGTAGATGGTTACTAGGTAGAGTTTTACAGAAGCATCCAGATAAAGACAACGTGACACGCGTCTATGATATTCGTACAGCAACGGGAGTGTTAACCCGTTCAATTTCGAAGCTCTGCCCCTTACCAGATATTGGAAAAAAGGTTCCTATTATCCTTTAGGCGGGAATATGTTGCGGCCGATAGACTAATCTGCGTGCGCATGTACCCGGCAACCTATAATGAATGACAACAAGACACATAAAAAAGGATTGTCTATGTCAATCTAGGCATTCTTTCAATTTCTTTTACTCATTTTACACGAGCTATTATAATTAAATAAAATATAATGTTAATAAACGCAAAGTTCTTATTTCATGTAGTTATTCAAGTAACTAGAGCTTACAAAAGCCGCAAAAATATGTGACACGCTCTAATGGCTCTACAAAAAAGAGCGTGTCCCATATTTTGCGGCCTGACCAATGGATCTTGTCATCTGAAAATAAATATATTTATTTATTTTATACTCATACAAAGAAGGTTATGCTTATTTATTTTTAGTCGTCCGGGCGTACAGATACTCATAACTGTCGAACTCGACTATACTCGATGTAATAAGCATACGTCGTTATCGCGGGTGCAACTACGATTTGACAGAACTCAAAGATTATGATAAACAAGAAATAACAGAAGTGTCAGTAGTATCAAATACGTTTGTACCTACGAGATCAAAATTATTCAATTTTTTTTCTAATATCGTACTTGACTTGATAATTAGTACATATTAATAATTTTAAACAAAAAAGAACCGATTTCGCTTAGGATCCGCTATTCCAAGGGGAAGTGGCCGAGTTGCTGTAAAAAATAGTGAAACCACTGTGTGCCTATAATAGTTGAAGAGTTCCCTCGATTTCTTCAAGATCCCATCATCAGACCCCGACTTGGTGCCAACGGGATCATCTAGGGGATATACCCATTCGGTTCACGATTCACGGAGATATCGAGTAACATACATACAAAAAAAATAATGATAAAAAATATTCTGTCGAATTGAGAACCTCCTCCTTTTTTGAAGTCGGTTAAAAAGATTAGCCACGCAGTCCTAACGGCAACCTCTTCTGTTACCTGTTATTCGAAACATTTTTCATTCTTCATCGATTTATGTAGACTTGTAGATAAACGATTATTTTAGACTTGGGAACAATTGGTTCCCCCTAAAGTCACGGTTACTCGTTATTTTCATAAAAAAATGTGAAACGAAATTTCAACTCAAATAGGCGCACTTTAAGGAACGTAGAAAAGGCGCAAGATTGAGAAGAGTTTGATTGATCATTTCCAGCAAAAACATTGTGCTAGAAGAAGAAGAAGAACTTCTTAGAGGCTAAGACGCGTAGGTAGAAATACTCTGTTTATATCAAACGGACACTCTGTTATATACATTCTTCAACACATTTGTTTTTGCACCCGCGATAACGACGTAATAATAATAATAATAACGCAACCGATCGCAACGCCGGGCCATGCTCGTCGACATCACCGTTCCATGTGACGTTAACCTCGTGAAGGCTGAGAAGGACAAATCCAGCAAGTACCTAGACTTAGCTCACGAGGTAACCGCCATGTGGGAGGTTGATTCGGCGATCATTGTGCCGATAGTTGTTTCTGCGAACGGTCTCATAGCGTCTTCGACCAACATCTTGAGAGGCTTTCGCTACGAGGTTGTGGTTGGATCAAGGGTCAGATACAGAAGGCGGTAATCCTGGACACGGCGCGTATAGTCCGAAGGTTCCTCTCTCTGCGGCCCTGACCACCGGCAGCCTGGGCCTTGCTCCGTTGCCGGCGGCACCCTAGGTTAGGTTTTTTATAATGTTTTTATTGTTTTTGTATGTTTTTGATGTATTTTTATATTTTACTTTTGTAAAAATATTATAAATTAACCTAACCTAAGACGAAAAATAAATAAAGAGAAATATAATAATAATAATAGTATGGTAATAAGGTGAAAAAGTGTAAACATTCTTTGACGTGGACTGTACAATATCATCACTAACCTTGGCCAACCTCAAATCGAACTTATTGACTTTGAACTAATTACACTCATTAACGATTTCGCTTCAAAAACATCGTTTTGAAACGAACTAGTGCATAGAAAAATGTCGACGGTTGTGCTGTTCGAGAAAACTACACAACTCGGAATGGGAAGAAAAATAGTGGAAGTAGCAAGATTAACCATAAAAATCAATACGCGAAGTCTGTTGTTATGCATATTGGATATAGCGTAAGTGTATTCTTTTTAAGCGACGTCAAGATTTCGAAGGAGGGGGTTCTCAGTCCGTCAGTATCTTTGGTTTTGCTTGTTATTTTTAACCGACTTCAATTCCATTGAGGAAGGAGGTTCTGCATTCGGTTTGGTGTTTTTTTTTATGTAGGTATGTTTTTTTTGGCGGTGGAGGAGGAAATACTCATGTATACGACGGGGGGGGGTGATTTTTGAGATTCGAGTACTCGAAAGTGACATTTACAACTCAGAATAAAACGATGAAATTATGTTTTAAAAATTACAGCGATAGGAATTTAAAATCATGAGTATTTAAACTATTAATTTCATGCGAAAAAATTGGCGGTAAGCTTTTGTGTGCGATAATTTTCGAGTTTAGAATTTTTGAATTCAATTTCAATTTCAATTTTCACGTGTGTAGAGTGTAATGGTGTGGATGGATGTGTAAGTTTAGTGTAGTTGGGGAAAAACACACCACAGTGTGTTTTCGGTTGTGGGACAGCTGGCGCTTATGTAGGTATGTTGACCGATTGACATTGATGTCCGACGAATAATTATTTCTTTGTTTGAAGGTGTATATTGACAGATGGTCCCATTGTTATCAATTCAGGTCAGGATCTGATGACGGGTTCCTGGAGAAATCGAGGAAACTTTCCAACTATTATAGGCAAACCTATAGTGATTTGAGTATATTTATTACAGCAACTCGGGCATTTGCTCTCAGAAAGATGGAGCTTACACGAAGTCGGTTCTCTTTTGTTTAAAATCATCAAATCAAGTTATTAATGAATGCTACACCTCGATCTGGACCGCCGATATTGACGATTGACTATTAGTAGAGAAGCCAGCGGCTTAGATACATTTCTCTATGTTTTCACTAGTATAACGTTTGGTGTCATCATGTTCAGTGAGATCCCCCCACTATGTAATGAGGAGTCGTCAGCTTATAAAAGTGTGGAGGGGATAGTTTATGACGTCACAAAGAGAGCAATTCTTAGCATCAATTTTAGTTTACTAGCTCAAAAAGTACTTAACCGAATTGGATAAATGAGGCGTCATATGAAAGCTGTTATAATACTAATTAAAACATTTTTAAGACCCGAAGATGTAGAATCAAAATTGACATTGTTATTTAAAAAAAGACTAAAACACCAAAACTATAATTATCTTCTGATCCAAAAAACACCCTCATAGCGACCATTTATATAAAAAAAGTTTAAGTAAATCTAAATTCTGCATTAATTAGCTATACAATATTTCTAAAATTTTTGATATCAAGTAATAAATAGATGAACTATGCTAATTTTTCATGGGCGGGGCGAGTCACGCGGCTCGCGTGTTCCTCCTTGCAGACGTTCTGTTCAGCGTAGCTCGATAACAAAGATGTCGCCGGATGCAGATTTTTCGATAAAATTTTACTTATTTTTCAATAAAATATTACTTTTAAGTTAGTATTATTCAAAACCCGAATAAAAAGAAAACAAACTCGACGATTATTGTAACTGTAACTCATAAGCGTAAGCGCCCGATCGCTGACTCACAAAAATTTAACAAGAATTCTTTTGGTTAATTGCAGAAATTAGCTTAAGAGGGGTATCCTCGGAATAAAAGATAATAAGCTGGAAACTTGTATATATCTTCATTGTGGTGTTCTTAAAGATCAAAAATCTAGGAAAATCTGATGTGTGGGCCGGAAGTTATTCAAAGTTAAATGTTAACAAACTCGTGTTTTGAAAATGAAATGAAAATGATAATGAAAAATTGGCATCGTATTGCGAATAAGAAAAAGTAGAAGAAAAAGTTTTAGTTTTCGGACGCGGAGTATTTATTTTTGTACGGGCCACGTCGTTTCAGCTGACCAACTTAATACAAAACGAAAAAAAAATTTCGCGGGATTTTTTTTTCTTACATTTTCATAATTTTGTTACACCTTGTATGTATTACAAAGTTGAAGAACATACAATTTGCGATAGGATATGTCTTAAACATTTTTTCATACCCTCTACCGTTTTCGAAATTCATGCCGGCAAAGAGTGCAAGAGTCTACCATACATATAAGTACTGTAATGCCAATTAAACCGTGAATCGCGATGATTAATACATTCTTAAATATGTTTTTTACCACGACGATGGCAAACAAGCATATGGCCTGTCTGATGGCAAGCAGTTACCGTATTCTATGAACGCCTGCAACCTCAGAGGATTAGCATGCACGTTGCATACCCTTTTAGGAACCTATACACTCCTTTTTTGAAGAACCTCATACTGTAGCTCTGAAAAAACGTCAGCAGGGAGTTCATTCCACAGCCGCAGCGTTAATTGGAGGAAATACCTCTTAAACCGTAGAGTGCGCGACTCTTTAGGCTCCAAGGTGCAAGGATGAACACCCTGCCGACGGTGAGCGATGCGGTGATAATACGTGGCCGTAGGCATCATATCAAACAGTTTTTCAGAGCACAACCCGTTGTACAAGTACTCACATAAGGACGTTAAGTCTTTCCTTAGACTCAAAGGTTCAAGCTGAAATTTATATCAAATACTCAGGTTGTCTGTTGTATTGTCCCTTGGAGCTGTGAAAAAATCAAACTTAAAAGCCAACGCAATAAAAGATACAGTCGTTTATGCTGCAAATTTTAGAGTTTTTCGGCACTCGCAAAACCTACGGGGTACTTCCCGTGAACTCAAAAACTTGAAATTTGGCACGAGGCAACGTCATATAGCATAGACAATGGAAAAATGACAAAAAGTAGACATTTTTAGTAAAATCATTAAAAAAAATTTTTTATTTTAAACTTAGTGCCTTTTTCTTCGTAAACGCGTAGAGGTATTAAATTGAAATTCATGTTAAATACTATGGTCCATAATACCTTTCAGATGTAGCAAAATGAAACTTTTATGTCCACGCAATCATGAGAAATAGCAATATAAGTCGCATAATTTAAAAATGAGTAGATAATCTCAAGGGTATCAAAACCTAAAGGTACTTCCCGTGAACTCAGTTTTATATCAATGCAATAAAAAGAAACAGAAATTTAAGCCATTTAGTAAACTAATAACACATACCTATCCGTCGGACAAATCTGGTGGACACATCTGTGCGTGTATTCCTAGCTAATAGTCCGGGTACCCGCTCTGTTCCGGGTACACTCATTATGGCCAATTCGAACGGACAGCATTAAAACTGCATTCGAAGGCAGAAAACGCAAGCAGAGGTGGTCGAAATATCTTCGAAGATAATAAACAACTGTATAATTTTTATACTTAACTAATAAGTTATGGAAATAATATGCAGACCAATATGGAACAAGTTTCTGCCCATAACTTTGTCCGAGAATCGCTAGAATGACCTTCAACTTCTTTCCATTGGTTTTCAAGTAGATAAGAGTATTTCACCCTTCACCCGTCTCAAACTGAAATTCGAAAATATCTTAATACTTTATTTCCGTAATAAACTTTGTGGGCCAAGTTCCAGTTCTAGCCGTTAAATAGTACTTATTTTTGGATGGAGCAAACTTTCAAATACTTATCGAAATAAACACGCTTTCACATTTGGCATGTTAGTACGTGTAGTTAGTACACAAATCGTTGTACACAACCTGCATTCTTTAGTGATTAACAATGAAGTCCCATTATCGAGAAACACATTCAGTACACAAAAAGTGGCACAGAGTAAGATGCACGAGTATTATGCTAGATTTTTCGATTAGTTTATTTAATTTAACCAAGTTAAGTAATTAAAAATCACAATAAGTCAAACAATAATAATAATAAATATGAGTCAGATTCAGAAGGCGGTAATCCTGGACACGGCGCGTATAGTCCGAAGGTTCCTCTCTCTGCGGCCCTGACTACCGGCAGCCTGGGCCTTGCCCTGCTGCCGGCGCCGGCGGAACTCTAGGTTAGGTTTTTTATAATGTGTTTATGTTTTATATTGTTCTTGTTTTGTATGGTATATTTTATTTTAATTTTATATTCATATTGTAAAAAGCCTAACTTAGGAAAGAAAATAAATATACGGATAAATATGATAAGAACTATCCTAAAAACCTAAGAGTAAATAAAAACTACTCCTAAATATTTACTACAAAAAAAAACCTATGACACTAAGTCGCCCCGCAACCTTCCCGACGCAAAGGTACCCATCACAAGCATAATAAGTGATTTAATACCTACGTATTTAATTTTGACATACTACGTATGCCAATTCGTTTCCTTAAACGTAGAGTCGCCATCAGATATATCGGAGCGGCCAAGGTGGTCACAAATATCTGAACAACGCCTTTATTGTCAAGGCTATAAGGTGCTTGTTTAGATATTTTTGAGTACCGTGGCCGCTTCGATATATTTGATGGCGACTGTACCTAACCATGTGCTGAAATTAACGGAAATCAACAAGAAACACGGTGTTTACTCGTATTAGCAAATAACTAAAGAACTGATAACTGATAACGGGAAATGACGTCACGCAAGCCGACTTTTGCCATAGTCAATAGCTGATCGTCCTAAGAAAAGCACTAGTCACAAAGAACCGAATAAACCCCTCGGTATACTTTGAGCACCGTAAGCATGATTACCGAATAAGCGTGATACCTACGGAGCTCAAGTTATACTAGCCGCTTACTCTTAATAGATTCTATAGGTTTTCTGAATATAATTAGGGACTGTCATGTAACTCAGTTTAGGTATACATAAATTATTTAAATCGGTGCTATATACGGTCAATCGTGATATTATCACCCCAGGATTGTATTAAATTACAATTAAGTAGTACTCTAAAACCCACACTGAAAGCCACGTGTATTATGTCTAGGCAGCGTGTAGGCAGGTACAGTCGAAGCCAAAGATATGTTTACACTGTGGTAACTAGTCACGTTATCCAATATCAAACGTTTAAATCAACTCATGCAAATAAAGTTGTGTTTATTTATGTTTTAATTAAGATACTTGAGAACTCGAACGTACTCCTTTGCAATTGTTAGCAATTTTAAAATATGTTTGTATTGTATTCATTGCGTCTAATCATAATAATTATAGCAAATACTATGTACCAACACTACCACCCCTTGAAAATAGGCATCATGGCTGAGTATCGTCTAAGTCCGTTTAAAATAAGCTTTTGGCGCGTTTTAATTAGTTTGCATTATCTGTGGTTCACTGTGAAAGATGTCATAACTTGTCATACGAAGTATACTGTGTTGGTTGATATTCATTTTTGCCAAGAGAAATATACGTTTATTGTTAAATATACTGCGTGTTTTAACTGGAAAACTACCCTGGATGCTCCCAAATGCTGGATTAGAAGGCGAAGCTTTCACAATAATGTGCAAAACTGTAAATATTTATATGACATCGACTGTACAATAACGTCACTAACCTTGGCTTACCTCAAATGGAACTTCGAATTGAACAAATTATACTCATTAACGATTTCGCTTCAAACACATCGTTTTCCAACGAACTAGTACATAAAAACAATGGCGCCGGGTGTGCACAGTCGTGTCGATCGAGAAAAATACATAACTCGGAATGGGAAGAAAAATAGTGGAAATAGCAAGATTAATCATAAAAATCAATACGCGAAGTCTGTTGTTATGCAAAATGGATATGACGTAAGTGTATTCTTTTTAACCGACTTCAAGATTTTGAAGGACGTTCTCAATTCGTCGGGATCTTTGTTTTTATTGCTTGTATTTTTTTTAATGTAATGCCCTGGTTACACCCCTTTAGGGGCATATGTGCCTAAGTGTGAAAAAGGCTAAGGGTCATAATGTCTACTGTTAATAAGGCCGAAAGTTATAATGTCATGATGTCGGAAGGTCCAGGTGTAATAATATCAATTTGTCATAAAGTTACAATGTTATGTTACCCTAAATTCAAAATGACTAGGTGTCACAATGTCCGATTTGTCGAAATTCCACATGTTATAAAAAAATACAAAATATATTTATTGAGACTATAAGTGCATAAACAGGTATATTTAATTCCCTTATGTCGAAATGTCCTGGTGTCAAAATGTCCACCTGTCATATTACACTTACCTCGGGAAGTCAAGTCTCATCTCGAGTGGTGTATCAAAGGGTAGCCAAAGAAACTACGACTAGAAGGTGTCCATAAGAACTGTAATAAAACTCTGTAACTTCTGAACGGTGGGTCCAAAATATGGAAAAATATAAGTGAGGCCTCATTGGAAACTGTGACAGATAAGAAACATTGCTATATAAGTTTAGTGCTTGACAAATCATTTGCCGGGAAGAGTAAATGTGGTCGGGCGTAATTATTGTGCCATTTTTTGTGTTATATAACTTATATATGTAATACAAATAAAAACACAACATTCGAACTTATATAATTGAAAAGTAGACATTTTGACTCCTAGACAAAGTGACGCCTAGCCATTTTGACACATGGGGATTCTGCCAGTAGGGGATTATATCATTCGAACTATTTGACAATTGACATTGTGACACCTGGCTATTTTGGCAATAGTCCTTAATAACAGTTTTACCTAATGATACATAGATGTTTTTACATCTGCACATTCCGACATCAGGGTATTATAATATTCGGGTTTATTGACTAATAGACATTACGACCCCTAGCCTTTCTGACACTTGGACACGTATGCCCCTAAAGGCTGGGCCGGGCCATTTTACTCTCTCGGCCGAGTGGCATTTTGCTATCTCGCCACTCTACTCGTTAGGTGTAACCAGGCCTTATGTTCACCGATTTTTCGAAGACGGCTGAACCGATTCGGAAAATTATTTTTGGTTTGAAAGAATATACAAGGTGTAACAAAAATACTGGTGATCCTGTTAAGGGCATAATTGGAATCACATTCTTATTATGAAAAACTATGAATAAGGGTTGGCCGGCTGGGACGACGTGTCCCATACAAAAAAAATTTTTTTTCGCGTCCAGAAAATTTTTGATCTACTTTTTCTTACTCGCAATACGATACCAATAATGCCCTTAAACGGATCACCAGTATTTTTGTTACACCCTGTATTAACAGCTGGTCCCATTATTAGGTATTAGGTCAGGATCTGATGATGGGATCCTGGAGAAATCTAGGGAACTCTTCAACTATTATAGGCACACCTATAGTGATTTGAGTATATTTATTACAGCAACTCGGGCATTTGCTCTCAGAAAGATGGAGCTTACACGAAGTCGGTTCTCTTTTGTTTAAAATCATCAAATCAAGTTATTAATGAATGCTACACCTCGATCTGGACCGCCGATATTGAGGATTGACTATATTATTATTATTGTGTCGTTGGAGTCGCGAGTTCTAATTACGCCCGAGGCAGTGATTTCATTTTCTTTATTTCTAGTCATTGTGATATTTGCCCAAGTGCATTTTGAAATATATCGCGTAAAAATCCATTATACACAACTACAAACTCGATAAATCTTTGATCCGGGTATCCCCGATCGATCCAGATCGATTATGTAGCATTCGTCAATGATTGTCTCCTCGAGAACATTATATATTGTCAACTCATATATTCTACGGCACTTGTCTTTCCGCGCAGTTTAGAGTCGGCGCCTTACTTATTGAGGCAAATCCATTGGTTAATATGTTAAAAACTTGTTCCAAGGTGGCATCCGATACCAAAAATTCATCGGCCCGTCCACGACGGGAGCGGACTCCAACTACTCGGAAGAGGCGAAGACTGGAGACGCCATCATCGCACCGCAAAAAGAAGAAGGCCAAAACTGGTCCAGAGACCGTTTGGACTGTTGAGGACATTGGAGCAATCGGTTCCGTTAACCTAGTGGATGAACCCGAAGTAAACAACGAAACTAATTTACGTCCTGCATAGGTTACATAACAAATTACGTTTTAGTGCTCTTTGTTCATGTCAGTCTCATTGCAAGTCAACTATAACTCAAGTTATTTACGATAAAGGTGAAAGCAGGATGCAGAGTGTCAATTATTGGGTATTAGCGGTTCAAGCACTAACCTAGTTATCCTTAACTGATATAATATATGTTTGTGCACGCGAATAAGGTTATATGTCTCGCTTATTATTTTTTCCTGATGGAGCTGTTTATGATGATTTACTTCACATATTGATTTAAAATATCTAAAGCGATTTTTCATGCATTTGGCAGCTGGCAACGTTCTCACCACCAAGCCGCCTTGACCACTGCGAAGTACCAGCTGAGAATAGGAAATCAGTTCCCGCACAAGGACTTGCATTTGATGAGGTGATGCACCTTTAATAAAATACACATATCACATATGAGATATCCATTCGACAAGAATCGATCATTTTTTAGGATTTAGAATTTGTCCAAAGGTAAAAAGAAATTCTAGAAGAATCACACACTTTTTCCGCTTCCCGTCTTTCTTAATACCCTTGAGATTTTTTTTTGTGAATGTATCAAGGTAAAATAATACCACAGTCTAGGTCCTCTTAAGTCGTTCGTTCTCTAGCGTGGCCTGTAAGCCTGTCTGTGTTTAACTTTGTATATCATTATAACTCTCCGAGCCATCACGGGAGCATTTACCTGCTTAATTTTCGTACCTATATTCTTGCTATTAATTATAAATGTAAGTATTCTTCAAAGAGATTTCAAAGAAGTAAGTGGAGTCCACCGGTGACCGTAGAGCTGGCAGCTTCCTGGCCCAACGTATTGGTATTGCCATACAGAGAGGGAATGCTGCCAGCATCTACGGCACCATGCCGCGGGGGACAGGTTATTTTAGTATAATATATTTATTTAAGATTAGTTTTTATTTATACTTAAGTATTGTTTGTCATAATGTCCACAGGCGGAGATAGCACCTATTCCCCCACTTGACTGGACGATATTCGACGCGGAGCCGCCGTACGAGCGCCCCTCACTGGTGACTCTTGCTATCGTGCAGATCGGATTTTACCTGTTCCTCGTTCTCAGCCACCTCAGCCGACTGCTGTTCTTACCGAAGGCCACTAGAGAAAAGAATAGAGCGGTATTTATGTCATAGAACCATTTATATATTAAGTAGCCTGTTTGAGAATCCAATTTCTGGGTAAAAGTCTCACCTCTGCATCTCTGATGTCGTATTTCTTACGGTCAATTATTAGAGAAGATCTCTAAATCTTTTAACCATCTCCACTTGCGTTTCTCTACCGGTATACAGTTGGACGTGGATGGTCTAGTCCCATATTTACTTATATTACTAGGTATTTATACAGGCACCCTCAAAATGAGCTAAAAGACGAAATATGCGAAATATGTAAACTGATTTTGTCACGATTTTTTGTAAGAAGACTTTAAGGGCTTATGCTACAGGTACAATAATTACATGTATCAAATAATATACATGCATCCCGGACATCCCGGTCATTTGATAGGGTTGCGTGGGCTGGGGATACAGGTCCAACACACTAATGCCTTTTGGAAAAATTTGCTATGAAATGATTCACGAGTACATCAATAAAATGGAAAGAAAAGGACTATGGTATAGATGTTTGGCTGCGTGAAAGATTAGACTATATTGTCGTGAAAATTATTAAAAACACCTCTCCTTTTGCTGCTGACTATACTAGAGATGGTATCTCTTCGCAGGGCTACGCCCCGCTGTACGAACCGTTCGAGGAGACGTACTCGAAGTTCATGTACCGACGAGGACGCGGCTGCTACAACCAGCCCGTGTGCTCCGCGCCGGACTCCGATATCACGCTCATGGAGCGGACCAGCGATGACTACAATTGGACCTTCAAGTAACTATCGTAACAATTTCGAAGGAAAGAGAAAATTTTCTTTTTAACATATTTTTTTAAACACATAAAATAGACTTTGTTGTTATAAAGAAATTATAATAATGTTATATTTATTATATTTAAATCTCAGTATGCACAGACAAATTAGCACACTATCTCATTTAGGCAAAAATGTACACCATTATGAATAGCTGGTACTCCCGCTGGCTCTTACAATAGTACATTGTTGTAGAGGCTGGAAAGTAAGCTATAGGTGGATGAGTTAGTTCGAGGGCCGACCCGTCAGGGGAGGCCCTCGAAGATACGAGTCCACCTATAGCGCTTTCGGCCGAGACATTACATAGTGCTTTTCACGACTACTGTGAGGAAATAAAATAAAACAATAATTGGCATAACAACACAAAAACTTTAATAGATACTATAGGTATAAATATTAAAGGTTCATATGCTTTTCGCGAGCACGATAAAGTAAACCAGCGTGTAACTTTCTGCAAATAAATGCTTCTTTTCGCCATCCTTCCATAATATGAATTGTTCGTCGGATATTGTATTGTATACAAAATATCACTGTTCATGGGCCTTCTTATTTAGGACGCGATTTCACTGGTAACAAATTTCCAGCAACCGCCTATGCAGTTTCTTGAATTTCGGGGGGCGCCAGCGTATTAAAAATAACATTTTCTACACTCATTGAACTGATTTTTACTGCATAAATACAACTTTCTTGTTTTTCAGTCAAACATTATCCAATTCAATATGTGCTCTTCCCGCTCCACCTTTTTAATTTTTTACTTTTTTTTCACCTTTAAGAAACGTTTTTACGTTGTTTGCTTCAATCCGAATCACTACTTAGAGGCGTTTTTGATAGAAAACCACAAACTGTTAAAAAGGTAAAAACGCCTTAAGGGTGATCTGAATGGTTTTGACGTTTCTTTTTTTTAAAATAAGTAAATTGATTCGATAAACAACCTTATTTTATTTTAGAAGGAAGAAGTGGTGCCAAAAAAGACCTTTTAATGTTTTAAATGATTCTTATTGGTTGAATGCAATGACATAACTGGATTTTACTTTTCTATTATGACATTTCATGGCTGCAAAATAGCAATTCTAGTAGTGGTAGTTCAGGTGCTACAGCAATTGCTTACTTTCCAGCTTGGATTTTGATCTTCTTTTGCCACATTTCCGAACAGTGGCGTGAAAAAGGTATTTGTCGTGTCACCAGGTTATAATATGTACACATACATGTTACTTCAGGTTCACGGGCCGCGAGCTGAAGTGCGTAAACCTCGGCTCATACAACTACTTAGGGTTTCGCGGCGGCAAGGACGAAGTGGAGGTGGCGACGAGACGCTACGGGCTCGCGATGAGCTCGTCACGCGCTGAACTCGGCTCGTGCCCGCTGCATGCCGAGCTGGAGAGAGAGCTGGCGGACTTTCTTGGTGTTGAGGTAAAGCGGTCCGCTCAATGAAAATAACCAGTCATCACTGGTGTGCGTACCCGCTAATCGCTGGATGCAGAGCTATAGAGTTCGGTGATTTCCCTGGTGTAGAAAAGATGCGCAGACGAGATTATGTTGAACTTATGACGCTTTGAGCTGGGCTGTAGCTCCAGAGCTCGTGAATATCTACGATATTTACCAACACAACAACGGCCAATTGCGAATTATCCGCAGAGGCAGACGCACGGGGAGTCGTAGATTTCAACTATTTTGCTCACCTTTTTCTTATTTCTTGACGTAATACGAGTAAACACGTATTAAAACTCAACGAGCGCATTATTGATTTGTAAATGTTTTGAGGATTAATTTTTATTCTGTAATTTTCTGTAGTTTTTTCGTTTCGTAATTTTAGTTCTTCTTTTAAATTGTTTGTGTTAATTATAACTTTATTTTCTGATTTTTTTTGTCATCAGTTTTGTGTTATCTGTCGTGGCATCACCAAGTGGGCACTACGGAAGACCAGCGCTAGCTTACTTACTAGCTAGCATATTGCTGAGCAGGGTCCATTTCGTAAAGTCTGTTTGTAAATTTGTTTGTTTTATAAAATTAAGTACGTCATGTGAATAAATATCTTGTATTATAGTCATATATTTTGGACTCAGATTTTCCTTTCCACCCTTCCATTATCATTTTAATATCTATTCATTTGCATTGCAGGCAGCTATGGTAGTGGGCAACGGGTTCTCGGCAAACTCGCTGACACTGCCAGGGCTGCTGGGCCCCGGCACCCTGGTGCTGAGCGACGCGAAGAACCACGCCAGCTTGCGTCTCGGTTTGCGCCTCGCAGGAGTAGCCGTGCGCGTGTTCCGCCATAATGACATGAGACATCTGGAGCAGCTGGCGAGGCAGGCGCGCGCTGCGGGATGCTGGAACAAAATTGTAGTTGTGAGTTTTTTGACGTAATTTTAGCCTTATATCGTCTACTGCTGAGCATAGCCTTAGCTTTGAGTCATAAAGCATAATGACATTGAACAAAGAACCACCTAAATATCTCTACAGTGGCAGTTGTTTCTGTAGTTCCCTTAGGTATCTTTCAGTTTCCTTTATCTAGACAAAAACATCTATCCGTCTCTTTAGCGTTGCTAGAATAGAAGTACAACCAGAAACCATAACTAGCAGTCGCTGTCTCTCATTTTCGTTCTGCCTTCGTTCTGACTGTATGTGGGTCCTTATTATCATCCATATTTTTAATATCATTTCTTATAACAATTTAACTGTTAACGTAAACGTGATTTCATTGCTAAAACCGTGTGGCTTTAATCACGTTTATGTTAAAATTGTATTTAACTTTGCCTAATGAAGAACTCCTCCGACTCCAAAACGAACTGCCTATTAACGTGACTGTAATCGCAATAACGGAAGTACAATAATATAGTGAAGAAGGTTAGTTTTGGTCTGGTACCTCGTATGTAAATTACTCAAAAACGTTAAATTGATTATATTTGTGGAAAATTAGCTAACTACAGCCTACATTGACAGATGATAGAGGGCATATACAGCATGGAGGGGTCCCTAGCGCCGCTGCCGGCCGTGATCGCGCTAAAAAAGAAGCTAGGCCTTCATCTGTACATCGACGAGGCCCACAGCATTGGTCTGGGCCCGCGAGGCCGAGGGCTAACGGACATGTGTGGCGTGAGTCCGAGAGACGTCGATGTCCTGATGGGCACCTTCACTAAAAGTTTTGTCGGCATGGGCGGCTACATCGCTGGTATGCACGTAGTCAGTTAAAGTCGTTGGCTTATAAAGAATCAGCTTCATCTTCTCGCACTGGCTGAATTCGACAAAAACATTTTTTAGTTTCATAAATTTCATTTTTGCTAGCCTTTAATTCTAACTCTAGTTTTCTCTCAACAGTCACCTACTAATTGTCGATATTCCAACAAATCTAAACCCATCACCATTGCATTGCTTTATTACAGAGTACATATGACTAACTCTGGTCTTCGTCATCAGATCAGCTCGAGATCATCATAACATTGCATTATTATCTTGCATATCTATACCAAATTCGAACTAAATCCCACCTTTGGACGTTGGTCAAATTGTAATTCCAAGATTTGACCTAAACACGGCTAGTTAAATACCTCTAAAAGCTTGTAATAAAATAAAACCTCTTTTCAGGTTCTGTTACGCTAGTGAACCGGATGCGCGCGCACGGGCACGCACACGCATACGCGCAGAGTATGCCACCGCCATTGATTGCGCAAGTACTCAGCGCTCTGCGTGACCTGCGCGCGCCGTCCGGGCAAGCTCGACTGGCCTCGTTGAGAGAGAACACTCACTACTTCCGTGAACGGTCAGTCTGCCTTCTCCTAAACGTCATGACTTTCTTATGCAGACCTTAAAAAGCGTAACCAAAAATGTCACAAGTGCACAAGGTGGTAGAGCTAGAGACATCCAGCTCCGTATACTCTAGCTGTACCATCTCGTTCAGGATAATCCCATCCGAGCCATATGTTAGTTATCCACATCAGGTGAAACTCTTAACGCCGATATTAAGAAGTCAGCGAACTCGTCTTGCTAGGCTGCAAAGAAACGGTTACACTTTGGAATGAGAGAAACTAAAAATTCATACACACGCTTCAGTAAAGTGTTCAATATTTATGGTAACGTGTCATTGGGTTATATTATAAACAATAGTCAACTTGTCACTTTCAGATCTACACGCAGCCAGCTTTGTATGATTGCCTTATCAAAAATTTCAGGCTGCACGCAATAGGTGTTGTGATATTAGGTCACCCCCTGTCCCCAGTGGTGCCTATGATGGTGTATAACATGGCCAAGATGGTGGCGTGTGTGAAGCAGCTCAGGGCAGCCGGCGTGGCGTCCGTTGGTGTCAGCTTTCCCGCCACGCCCCTGTACCAGTCGCGCATGCGGTCAGTGCATGGTTTTGAACTTAAACATTTTTTAAATATACGTCCAGACGTACACTATAAAAGTTTCTCGTCAGTCTCTACCCGTGACATATTTCGGAAAGCCTCTAAGTCCGTGTCATTCTAAAACGCTTTAATCACATGATACTGCTTATTAACCATACTGTCAGCGGCAGAAGTAGCTGAGCGGGTGAGGTGTTTAGAATCTTGGCTTGGCTTGAGGGAATAAGAGCATGTAAAGGTCAAATTGACACGAAAAGAATCAGCAAAGCAACCAAAACCAAGTTAATGCGTAAATTCTCGCGTGGTCTTCTTTATATTTCTATATGGTTCAAAAACCTGGACTCTAAAAGCAAACATTCGGAGCAGAGTTGACGCATTCGAGATGTGGTGCTGGCGTAATATGTTAATAGCGCGCCGCACCAATGCCTCAATCCTAGCGGAATTAAAAGTCCAGTGCCGCTTATCTACCATCTATCACCAGTAAATCCCCCAGTTTTTCGGACACGGGACTAGAAGGAAATTTGAAAATACATTGTGGTTGGCCACGTGGATAGAGCACGAGGGAGGAGAGGAGACGAAGCCCTGCCAAAGTTCCATACAAGAGCCTAGCTATCTTCCGGACAGTAGAAAATCATGCCGCTTGGAGAGCCTTGGTTCTTAAAGTGACGACCTCATATGATCGCGACCCTCAGCCATGAGGAAACGAGGAAGAATAGAAAAGAGAGAAAGGTCCCACATATAATATAATACTTCACTCGCTAAGCTCCTGCTGCTGAGTCGTCAGCTATGAGTTAATTTAGCATTCGTCAGCATTCGCTAGGCTCTCTTTAGCAAGAGGCAGGACCCCTTTTTATTTGCCCCTTTTACGTGCTGACGTAATTCGTGTAGTCTCTGCATTATATGAAATTGTAGACGGTGTACTTTGTTGCAGGTTCTGCGTATCAGCTGCGCACACGCGCGAACAATTGGATAAAGCACTGGTAGCCATAGAAGCTGTGGCGGATGAACTAGGTTTACGATACTCACGCTTCAAGTACTCGAAATGAAAGTAATACGTGGAAATTGAGCTGACTTATCAGTCGAATTTGTCATTTTGATGTGTTTGACGAAAGAAAAAATGATGTTATGAGATCATCATCAATAAAGACAATAAGAAACAATCATGGTTTATTTAAATTATTAATTACAACTGTGAAAAGGTCGGAAAAGAATCTCTTGTGGAACTCCGTATAACTCCTGCTAATATGCTTTGTAGAAAAAAAAAATCATTTTGGTATGTAACTCCGATAAATTACATCTAGTCAGCCTCATTTTAATCCCGTGAAATCATACTTAAGTCTCGAATAGGTAGTACATCATTTGGAACTACGATGCCACATACAGACACGCAGATAGGCACATTAAACTTTATTACAAGTTTGGTTTTCCGTCGGGTTTTATTCTCGGAGTCCAGTTGACTTTAAGAGTCGTGTTTTAATAGCATTTCACGGTTTCATAATCATTGAGATGCCACTATTAATAAAGTAATTAAGTGTTAATTGGCTAACTTTATTTAACTAGGGTTGCGCTTAGCTGAAAAAACGAATATCAAAAGTGAGTTAAGTATCAAGATCGTATTTATAATTCAAGACAGTAATCTGACAGCTTCCGCCCTACGTTGTAATCTATTTGGTATGGAGAGAACTGTCAGGTTAAAAAATACTACCTACTTAGACGATCCGTCAAATCCCCTTGAAACATTTTTGTATGGGCAGTGCGATAGCTTACAAACTGCGTTGAGTCAGTTGTAGAAGTAGCTCCTCAAATGCCTCCACGGGACAGGCATTGTTTAGTGTGGAGGTCAGTAAAAACTGTAATCGTATAAGTTTTCAGAAATAAATGACTAATTAAATAAAACACGGGTTACTCACGTATTTTAAGTCGAATATTGCTCGACATGTTTCGCTCCATAACGAGGAGCTTATTCATGAGCCATTCGCGTTGGCTAACCGACGCAGACTGCGGGCCGCACCTCTCCGCTCGCGAGCGCTCGTCGCGGGCGGTGGTGGCGGCGGGGTAGGCGAGAAACTACCCTCGTTTTCAGCATCATTGTCAAATGTAGGGTAACACACCACACTCACTACGTTATGTTCTAAAGGATCGTCCACACTGAGTACCGACGCATTACCTAACACAGTTTTCCAGCTGGGGGGCACTGACCATCCACAATCGCGATTAAAAGTCGGATGCCGACTAATTTCGATAGCCTCCCGTACTTTCCGTTGAACCGCATATTTTTCTCTCGCCAGTACGGCTACCTTATCGAAACGTATGTAGTGTGTCGAATCCGAGTCTAATATGTGCTCCGTCACTGCGGAACCCCGGCTATCCCTGTTTCTCATGCAGCGTATGTGCTCAGATAATCTGGTGGAAATATTACGGTACGTTTCTCCTATGTAGCTCTTTCCACAAAAAAAGAAAAAGCCACATAAAAAGAAAACACCACACACCACACACACACGCCACATAGAAAGAGCTACATAGGAGAAACGTACCTACCGTAATATTTCCACCAGATTATCTGAGCACATACGCTGCTTGAGAAACAGGGATAGCCGGGGTTCCGCAGTGACGGAGCACATATTAGACTCGGATTCGACACACTACGAGTACATACGTTTCGATAAGGTAGCCGTACTGGCGAGAGAAAAATATGCGGTTCAACGGAAAGTACGGGAGGCTATCGAAATTAGTCGGCATCCGACTTTTAATCGCGATTGTGGATGGTCAGTGCCCCCCAGCTGGAAAACTGTGTTAGGTAATGCGTCGGTGCTCAGTGTGGACGATCCTTTAGAACATGACGTAGTGAGTGTGGTGTGTTACCCTACATTTGACAATGATGCTGAAAACGAGGGTAGTTTCTCGCCTACCCCGCCGCCACCACCGCCCGCGACGAGCGCTCGCGAGCGGAGAGCCGCGGCCCGCAGTCTGCGTCGGTTAGCCAACGCGAATGGCTCATGAATAAGCTCCTCGTTATGGAGCGAAACATGTCGAGCAATATTCGACTTAAAATACGTGAGTAACCCGTGTTTTATTTAATATGTCTGATTCTCACGGAAGTTTTGTGTTTAAAATAAATGACTAACTTTAGCTCAACCGGCAAGGTGTTCAAAGTGAGCTCGACACGACATTATTAAAGAAAACTAGAGCGTGTCAAGATTATTTTGAAAATTCTTGAGGTCATTGTCGCCGAACTTAACGGCTAGCTAATGAGTAATGACATAGGTAGGTACCTAATTAATGTGGTGTGCAACTCAACAATTGACAGTGATGCTGAAAGTTTGGGTCATTCTAGCCTGTCCTGACGTCGTAAGTAATGGACGTATTATTTTGGTAGCGTGAAGTAAATGATCAAGGGAAATAAGATCTAAATAGACTCATTCAGTTGCTAGTTCACTTCCGGCAAATAGGGATGCAGCTATAGTTCAGAATATGAGGTAACACTATTTCATTCTAGCATATATCTGCGTCCCTACTTGCCGTAAGTAAACTTGTAAGTGTAACCCGCCCTTAAGAGTGCGCTAATCTTCACACATAAAAATGTATGACAATGAATAGGTGCATACGGTTACAGATCTCATCGTAACCCTATATTTCCGGCCGGGTAAAACCGCGACGTCTGAGAAGTTCTGTTTCTGTCGAGAACCTTCGACTTGGCTAGTTGGTTGCGCTTCGCAAATTGCACTTTAGCTCAAAGACATCCGCTTGCTGACTTTACAATTCTTTTAGATTCCTAGCATTCAAAGGGAACTACTTCAAACCGTCATAAACTAGGATTAGCTACTTCTGAGGTAGACAAATCGATTTTTAAAGATTAGTTTATTTATCGCTCATCTCTGGCAGAAACGCAGCCTTAGTTGATTTGACAATCAATTACTCCTTTTGTTCAAAATAATTATATTCAACTTAAAATGGAGCTCTGAAAAGATCTTAACTGTATCTAGGGCAGATGCCCCGGTTGTGGCCACTGTGCCAGTTTTGGCCATTTTCAACTTCCATAAGGTATAGACAAATTTACGAGTCTATGGTTTATGGTTAATATAAGAGTAAAATATGACAGTACAGATGCCACTGTCATCAGTCATGTATAAGTTGTCATTCAGCTGTGAGGGACCATGGAAAAAAGTGGCCAAAACTGGCTCCTGGACCCCTTTCTCACATTTCATTAAAGAAAAAAAAATAGATCTAATGTCAGAATCTTACCAGTGGAGATTCATAATATAAATATAGTAATATATTTTCACTGACTTAATACAAAATAAGTGTCATAATTCCTTATTGGCACAAAATGACGGACGTCTGAACAGACAAACTCTCCTTAAAGTGGCCAAAACCGGGGCATCTGCCCTATATAAAAATCCAAAATGTCCCTGTAACAACATAAACAACGAATGTTTCGTGCATGAAATGAATAGATAGTCCCTCGGATGAGCCGGTTTCACGTTCTAACAGTCCCTTAGGGATTCACACCAAACCAATTGCGTCCTTAATATTCCCGGTAGGTACTTTAATACTACTTACCTGATCCAATAAAGCCTACCTAAATATACAAATTGAATAAATTTAGAAAATAACGATATTGCTTTTGGGCGTGAGTTTTTTTTGGGGGTTTTACGAACCAAACATACCTACTTAATGCTGTACCACGCATACCAATTTAAGTTCCTAACTGCTCAACTGTAGCAAAAATGAATCTGGAGTGCCCCAAGCTTTAAATTTTCTCGAGTTATTCTCTTGTCGGTGGAGTATTTTCCAGCTATTCCTATCCTGCGCCAGTTCCTTGACCGATACGAGATGGCTCCTACTTTTTCCTTCACTCGGTCCATGGGCCGTATTCTAACTTTAAAACACGTTTCGACACGATCTAACTTCAATACAATGCCAATGCATTAAATTAACCATCACGCAATACAGCTCGCGTACACGTCTGAATCAGAAATGTCAGATTTTGTTGGAAAATTATCCAGATGCAACTTCAATACAATATTGCTTGATTATTTGTTGTGTGTTGGAGTTATTTTATGTTTGAGATAGATTGTATTTTTAATGTATTGTTTTAGTACATTACGTACCCAGGGCGGTAAAATAAAGAAGGGCTCAGATTGCTGGCATTTGTGGCCCGAACCGAAGGTAAGGGCTATAAACAAGCGATCTGAGGCCTTCCTTATTACCGCCCGAGGTGCGTACATAATTTTATGCCACACCTGGCCATAAAGTGGCCTTTTCCGCACGCTGCGCGTACGGAAAAAGACGCTTTCTGGCCAAGTGTAGACATAAAATGATGTACACAACACGGGAGGTAATAAAGAAAGCGCTCGATCGCATATTTACGTCGCTCGGGCCGCAAACTTCTGCGATCTCGGCCTTTCTTTGTTTTACCACCCTAGTTGTGTAATGTACTATTACGTCTTCTCGTGGGTGTGAAGTGAGATTTGCCGCTGCGCTCTAGGGCGGTAAATCTCACTTAGCGCCCAGAGTGACGTAAATGTATTTTAAAATTAGAATACGGCACCATGTTGCATCTGGGTTTACCTCGATCGTTCGACACGATACAATCGTTCTATTCTACTCGTATTTTATTCTATTTTATATCAACTCGCTCACTATGGTGTCACTCTATATACAATCACAGCTGTATTTTTAAACAAGTTTCATTATTATTGGACCCATACATACCTACCAAACATGTGTCATCTGAGGACGTCTTATTTCCTGCGTTTTGAACTTGTACGCCGTACGTTTTCATAACCGCCCTTTAATAATAAAAACAGTCTAGTGGCTAAAAGCTTAATGCAGTACATGAAAAACACAACTTTATTTAATGCGCCTTAGACAACCACACCATTGAAACATCGACCTTAAAGCTTAATTATTAGGGTACAGGGTGTGAGAAGTATCGGCATGCAACGTGGTCTAATACCGGCGGGGTTTATTAAAGCAATTTTTTTCTTGGATATTTAATTAATTTAATTATGTAATGAAGACTTACAGTGTGAAAATATTGTGGCTTTAGCTTAAGTACATTGTTTTTCTTAATTATTGAGTAAGCATTTGTAATTAAAAAAACAGTTTTTAGAAGCATTTGGTACATATTATGCCCTAATAATAAGTTAATGTTATCTATCTTTAGTTTCTAAACAGTTAAGTAACACACACTACTTTAAAATCGACTTATAAATACTTGAAATGCCAACACGATTAATGGTTCAAATGGATAAAATTGGTAAATACTGCAAAGTTAAGTACCTATTATTAATTAATAATACTTAACTTTGCAAAATTTAAATTTAAATGGTCAGTTACAAAGGCCAACTTGAACTAATAAGATTTTTGGACGGCAAAAAAACTTACAATATCGAGACATTCGAGACAAAATAAGCTTGTAAAAACTATTAGAACAGTTCCAGCAGTTTTCGAGTATTCTGCGAGCAGGCAGCTAGAAGAGACCGGTAGGCCGAAGTTGTAGTCAATGCGTTGTTGGTGGTCTGTTCGGGTTTTTGGCCTGAGTATCGCAGGCGAAGCTCATTGACTACCGCTTCTATGGCTGATAGCGCTTTGTCGAGCTGTTTGCGTGTATGGGCGGCGGAGAGACAGAACCTAAAAAGCTAAATATGTTCGATACAATTTTAGTAAACAAACACACCGTAAGGAAACTACCTAGAACTTATCCCATCTTACCCCTCTGCGCTAAAAGGTCAGGCGGGTGTCTGTTTTCTGATCATTCTCATTGAAAAAATATTCGTATGTTCCGTCGGCCAACCTAAGTAATCGCTGGGCAAACAGAGAAGTTTGGTGCCGATTTAAGCTACGAGAAACTGAGCAGGACCAAGCAAAATGACGTGCTCTTATGTCCTCTGACTTATTTTGGGTCGTTGCACCGACTAGGTAAGTAGTAAGTATGTTCTATATATTTCGATATATACATATAGGTACTAACCGCATACGCGCCTGATACAGAGGCGTAGCGGGAAAGCCGACGCCGACGGCCGCCACGCCGGCTGCTGTAAGCTGCTGCACGCACACCACCATCTTGGTTATGGAATACACTATCATGGGCACCACTGGGGACTGGGGGTGACCGCATATCACCACACCCCTTGCACGAAGGCTGCAACGAAATCCACGATACTGTTGTAACCTTAGAAATGAGTTAGAAATACATATATCGATGGATCAAGAGCCGTCACAAGGATTAAAAGTCTTTTAATATATTAGTCAGTAATGTTGCGTAGAACAATAATACAATAAGTACTTGCTCTGTTACATGGTCTCCCTCAGTTGTGAATTAAATGACCTTTTTAATACAGTTGCTCAAAAAAGTGCTTTTCTTGTAGTGGTTTAGCGTGCGAAAAGTTTGATATCGCGCACTAGTGCTTTTTACTTTTCCAGCCAATCACAGCTAATGACAGTGACACACAGCCAATCACAGCGACGCACCGCACCGCGCGGAGCGTTCGGATACATGTACTAAAGTAACCTCAAAGTGAATAATTGACAATTTTATAATTTTTTCGCAACTGTATTAAAAAACGTCGTTCGATACTCGCGCGTAAATGTCATTCTTCACTGTCCCGAGTCTATCTCATAGTCATATCTCGGTACTCGTGAAGTAATGACATACTTTCCGCACTAATATCGAAATGTACTATTTTAGAAATCACCATCTGAGACCATCCTGATCTTGGCTGTGTAGATAGCGTTCTTTTGTCCAACTTGCCCACGTTATGGGCTCATTTTCAGGTTTGATCAAGTGAGACACCAGACCGGACTGACCGTACACGGAAGTAGCGCGTATTATCTCTCAAGGCTGGGCTAGCGCGGGTGGCCGCCGCGCTAGCCCAGCCGGCGCGAAGCCGAGCGAGCGAAGCGAGCGTGCCGAGACCGGCACGCACCAGAACAGACTTCTAAAAATGGGGCATTTTTTTGTTTTTTAGGTTACTGTTTTCATATTCTTTGGTGATCCGATTTTATTATCACGTATCATATATAAGTATTATTTTGGTGATACATATTTTTTTTGGTAATAGTTTTGGTATTATTTGGTGGTACAATTTTGGTGGCAGTACTATTATACTGGTGGCCAATCTTATCTATATTATGCTTATTTATAGATCCGGACATCTGGCTGCTGTAAAGTGTTGGAGGTCGAAGATTGCAAACCACAATAAGAATAAAAATCCTAGAGTTCTGGTTTTGACGCAGTGTTATGAGAAATTGCATAAATAATTAACATTATATTATATCATTGCCCAAACTTTCTGATGGGGGAAAGTAGTCCAAAACGACGTATAATGTAATTCCTAGTTTGTTGTCTACTGTTTCTGTTTCCAAAATAATACCTAATGTTTTTGTTCTAATGTTAAAAATAAATATAGGCCCCGTCCTCTATAAATAAGACAACTTCGTCATTTTTACCTATTTTGGTATTATTTTTTTCCAAATGAAAAATCTTGCTAGTCTGTCATTCGGATCTCCACCCATTAAAAGATGCCAGATGCCCGGATCTAGCAAGAAGGATAGTATTGCAATCTGACTAGACGGGTTGCGTTGCTCTCATTATTGTGTCATATGTGACGTGATCAGCTCTTAGCCCATTATTTATTAGGTCATCGACTTCGCTTTTTTTTGGTGATCGATTACCAAAATCAGAGAATATCTAGTATATGTCTTTGCCTAAATCATAGTAACAAGTGCAAACAAAAATCAGAATTTATTTTATACTAGGGCCATAGATATAGTATAGAAAAAACAAGATAGTACACAGGCCTTGAAAAAACGAGCCGAGTGAGGTAGCATCACGGGGAGACCTTTGTCTCTTTCTATTAGGGTGACCACGTGAATTTCAAGTTAGGAAATCGTCGTTCAGTTAATACTGAGTTAAGTAGGTATGTGTTATAAAAATAAGGTAACTAAATTTTTATTCTTACTAATTTTAAATCCTATAGTCATAATGATATTTTGTAGAAGTTCGGAAAGAGAAGTGAATGCATGAGCTTTCATATAAACGGCACTTATCTTTCCGAACAACCATTCCTCTGCTACTTGTCTATGTCTACGTAATGATTTTTCCCATTTTTGGGGTGAGGGTTTCGGTAAAATTCTTGTGGTTTAGGCGATTAGTCCACTTACGCATTCGCATGCGAAAATCACTAGCGAAACAGTACTGACAAGGACGCAAATATCTCAACTTGCTGTAGACTGAGCTGGCGGTTATTACAGTCACCATCAAATACGTAATTTGCTTGTCAGGTCATTATTGTCAAATTTACAAAGTAAGACCTAGCTTTATGCGCTGTACCAAAATGATCATGGTTGGTGACCAATTGACTCGTGTCGCACGCCGTATGCTAAATATCACTTCTGACCGGCTGCGGACCTTTGGTAAGTACAGTCATCAGCAGAAGTAGCTAAGCAGGACAGGTGTTCAAGATGACGTTGACACGACATTATTATCAGGAATAAGAAAGAGCTGTTTGGTGAAGAACACAATGTTTTTAAAGCCAGGTAAAGTTGAGCATCGTGGGCAATGTTGTAGTACTTGACGGTGCTTAAGGAACTAAAGAATCGTCTTATAAAACAACTTATTCTATATTTTAATATTTTTTGACAGGCTGGAGATAGAACATAGATTGTGGGGTTGAAATCAAATGTTTGAGCGATATTTGATTTCAACCCCACAATCTATGTTCTATCACAGATTATATAATAGGTTCTATCTCCAGCCTGTAAAAAAACATTAAAATATAAAATAAGTTGATTTGTTTGTAGGTTGTTTAACCTGAATAGCGAATCCCTGCAGATTGTAGGTACTTATATCCTCGACTATAATTATAGGGAAAGTTAAATTAAGGAAAAAGTGTATCATTTTAAAAAACAAAGCTCAAACCTTAAACTTGTCTCATTAGTCATACGAACCTGGACACCCTATTTCCAGATTTAAGATCTTTATCGATATTTTTACTTACTTGTGGAATGAAACTCCGCAACCAGTATATGATTGGCTGCAGCAATTTTTTATGCAGCAAGTTTTCATAAAATATTGATGTGTACGCCAATTTATATGTGGTTTTTTTATAAATCATTGTAATTGCAAACTGTTAATGACATTTTCATATAAAACGCCATTTTCGAACAGCATCAATGTTGCCCGTTAAACAAAGTAGGTATGCTACCTATTTTCTTATTATGAAATAATTATTACAGATTTTTCGTGCTATTTTATTAACTTAATAAAAAAACACAAAGTATGATAAGTATAAGTAATTTTTGTAGGCAAATAAATTTAAAAACATTTTTTTTAATTAATTTCATGCTAAATACTTTTTAGTACAGAGTTAATTTTTTTCTGAATGGCAACGTTTAGAAAGGGACAGAGGTCTCCCCTTTTTAGCATCTCTCTCGGCTCGTTTTCCTCCTTCTCCTATGTCGAGCGAAAATTAACCTTAAAATAACCATATTAGAGTACATTTGACTTCTTAATATTTTTGGCTGATTTTGCTCCAGTTTAATAAATAGTAACTTCATGACTAGGGCAATCATAAATCATAATCAAACTCATACCCAACCAAATCAAAAAAGGCTGAATAAGAAAAAATATACTCACTTCATGGCCATTTTGACGGTTCATAGACTTTTTGCATCCATTTTTATGATTCATGATGACATTGGTGACGTTACTGCCAAGTATCTTACCGTTGCATTTATTCAGAGATTTGATACCGTTTTCAAATATCACCGTCATCTTTATACAGGTTGAAAGCTGCAGATCAGGTTAATATTTTTCGCGATATTTTAAATTGTATTATAGTTTAAAACACTGATTGCTCCTACAGTCACCGGCAGTAGTATCTTCCTACATAAAGGCGGCAAAAATATGTGACACGCTCTTATTTGAAGGGCCATAAGAGCGTGTCACACATTTTTGCGGCTTTCGTGTAGGAAGATACTATTGCCGGTGACTGTACCTAATTGGGTTAAGAAATCGACAATTTCATTTTCATATCATTTATTTAGCCATAAATTGTTATATTAGCCAATAGATCTAGAACGAGTCAAGTTATACTATGATGGTGGTAAAAAAGCATAGAGCCCGCTCACAGTCAGCAGCTACTGTAGCCTATGGATGCCTGCACCCTCTATTAATATAGAGGAGGATTCACTATGTTGACGGGCTAAAACAAGTTGTTCCTCCGTCGGTCGTCATGGCTCTGGAACCTGTTTGCACTCTCTGGCAACCTTACTCACCAGCAGAAACACAACACTATGAGTAGGGTCTAGTGCTATTTGGCTGTGCTTTTCTGTAAGGTGGAGGTTCATTCCCCGGTCGGGCTCTGCTCCAGATTTGAGCGAGATGATGTTTGCAGTGCCCTTACCTCTCATTTGGATGTAAGGACATAGCCGGGTCTAAAGTTGCCTTTGATTACCTTCTTGCCCGGTCAGCGACATCTGTGTTCGACTGTACGATTTATTTGGTAGGTATATTAATAAAGATAAAAAAAGATAATTGGTCTTCAATTTAGGCGCATTACAATCCAGTTACAAACGTCAGAAAAATAGCTACCACCGGTTCTAACGCTACACCTCTGCAGGCCTACCACGTTATTTCCCTCTCTATCGCACTTGCAAATACGGGTGAAAGTGACACAGATAAGGAAGTTTCGATTTTTGAAGTTTGAGGTAGGCCCTCTGATGTTTAGGTTAGTATCGGCAAACCCTGTCGTTATAAAAGTGTATTTAGTACAAAGTAGTGTTTATTTTTCTGTCCGGCTCGTACACTGTTGTCCATAACCTGCATTTTCCATAAATAATTAAAAATATATGTTTTAGTATTGAAATACGAAACCTGCGATGGAGTGGCTCTCGGACGCGTTTTGGGACGAGCGTGTGTGGCTGCCGCCGGGCACCGCGTGGCCCGACGTGACCCCCGGGTCCGACAAACCAGTGACCTACACCAACCAGTGGCATGTTTTGCTCACCATCCCAATGGCTGTGGTTCTCATGGCGATGCGGGTTATGTTAGATAAGTAAGTACTTTAAATAGTCTTAAACGTATTATTTTCAAAATTTAAAATACAATTTTAACAGAGCTACCATCCGGTGTACAGTCGTCATCAGATATATCGGTGCGGCCAAGATGGTCACAAATATCTGAACAACGCCTCTATTGTCAAGGCGATAAAGTGCATGTTGAGATATTTTTGAATACCCTAGCCGCTCCGATATATTTGATGGCGACTGTATAGTCACCATCAAAAATATGTAAACACTTCGGCACTTATGTCTGTGGGATAATACTCAAATTCGTATACATATTATTGATGCTGACTGTACCTACAGGTAGGTAAAGGTTCAAGATACAGTTGTGTTTATAGGCCTAGGCCTATAACCTACATCATTTTCATAATCTAAGCGTACAAATGCCCTGACTATGTAAATACATTGGTATAATATCGAGATGAATTATAACATAAATAAACAAGACTTTGACTGTCGAACCGAAGGATGCCTAGTTTTAAAACTACTGATTTAAGACTCACCATGAACAAGCTTGACATGAGGTTAAATTGTCAATTTTTACATTCACAGCTGTTATGTTGTTCCAGATACGTATTTGCACCATTTGGCAAGTCATTAGGAATTAAGCATAATAGGAATAAGAAGGCTTTTTCAAACCAAAAACTTGAAGCCGCCTACAAAGCCAATCTTGACTGGAAAATGGTAAGTAAGTAATACACCAATATATGTATGGGCATGGAGACAGAGAGAGTTTAACTCGTGAAATCTTTCAAACATTTAATAATTAGGTACCCTAACTTTAATTACCTGGGTCACGTTTTTAGTATAGGTAGAGATTCAGATATAGTTGAATTATCGAGAGCATGGAATTGCATATGTAGTGGTTGTACCGTGTTGTGCCTCTTTGTGTGCGGATTCAAATAAATAATGCCTGTACACAAACAATACTACTACATATGCAATTCCACGCTCTCGATAATTCATCTATACTTACACATGTACCTACACACACACACACACACACACACACACACACACACACACACACACACACACACACACACACACACACACACACACACACACACACACACACACACACACACACACACACACACACACACACACACACACACACACGATACCCGTGTTCTTCAGCCCGGCGATTAAAACCTTAATTACACGAACGATTTGAATATAACATAATAATATAAACACTTTCAAATCGATGCGGTGATTATTTTTGTTGACTAAACTGACTGCCGTTCCTAAGGCTGCGTTTACACCAGAGATGAGCGAGGATGCGATGCCGTTGCGAGGCTTGTGTGTTAAGAGGATGATAAGAGCTAAATTCCCTCCCTATCTTTTTCAGCGCGAGTGAAAGAGAAACACTGCGTTACGATTAGTATGGGAGCTCATTGCAAATTTTGCAAAATGATTAATAAAAAAAAAACTATGCATTAATTGAGAAATTTAAGGCAACGAAGTTTTTAGTATTAGTGTGGTGGAATGTTGTCCTTAATTACAGACATATAAGCCAAGAAACTAAAGACGTGCGATTTTTTTAAGCTAATTTTAGATGTAACTTTGGAATTATTTTCTATCGAGCCGATTTCGTCCAATCGTGTATTGGAATTAACCAAGTTCTTTTAAATATAATGAATATTAACATATCTTTTTTTTACTTTTCAAAAACAAGTAGTTATAGCTATATGACTGTTTAAGTTAAGTCAATTTGAAGGTCATCGGGTCTTCTCAGCCTCTTAAGTTGAATATAATTATATTGAACAAAGGGAGTAATTGATCTTAAGCACTAATAGTCACTTCATTTGTCTATGCGCACAGCGCAGCTCTTAAAAAATACATTCTTCGTAACGCATCCTCGATCATTCCTGATAGAAATGCAGACTTTACCAACCAACAGTACGGCAGCTGGCATTCACGAGGCTTCCTTATTCATCGCTCTTCACCACCTCACAAGTTATCGCCCTGGTCGTGATGACCGTCGAGTTTTCATCTGGGTCTCTGGCCCGGGGGTGCTAATTTCTTGCTATCAAGAGTTTTATCAGCTCGTTTCGTTTCTATGTCATAAAAAAACTTAAAATACAAAAGATAGTTGGGACCATTTACCGTCTCTTGGTTGATTCTCACAATCCATTATTTCAGACATGGGAATTATCAAAACAAATGGACATGTCAGAGCGGCAAATGCAACGCTGGTGGCGCCGCCGGCGACGCCAAGACAAGCCGACGACCCTCGTCAAGTTCTGCGAGAGCGCCTGGCGCGGCACCTTCTTCCTGTACAACTTCATTTGCGGCTTGTTCGTGCTGTGGGACAAAAAGTGGCTTTGGGAGTTGGACCACTGCTATATCGGGTATCCACATCAGGTAATGTTTTCTTTCTATAGTCTCTTTGTAGTTTGTATACGTTATTAGGCATCAGGTTAGTAAAAATAAATGAACATTTCAAAGCGGCGTTATTGTAATGCGAACCGATTGTGATGTCGTATAGTTAGCTTGGAGTTATATATTTTTATGCACATTTTTTGGTAGGTATTACCTGCAACAATACATTTGACAACAAATTCCAAAAAATATCTGTAACAATTTTATTTGTAGGGCCATAAGGGCGTGTCGTATATTTTTGCGGTCTTCTTAGTGCAAGATGACCGCTGAAGGTGACTGTACCTACGAAATAAGAATTATAACGATTAAACTATAAAAAAACGTGATTATTTAAAATACGTTGACCTAGGATTGCAATCCCAGGTCAAATAGGTCACAACAAAACAAAAACATACATTTTATTTTGAATACTTGAACATAGTGCCCAAAATTATCATGTTGACCTCCAAATCAATGAATATATGAGTTTATTAAATATAATAAACTTTTTATTCGTTAACACAATATTACTTATTAATGAAATTATGTGAACTTATAAGTAGGTATTATTTTCATCGTATCAGATATATACAGTCGTCATCAGATATATTGGAGCAGCCAAGTTGGTCACAAAGATCTGAACAACGCCCCTATTGTCAAGGAGATATATTTGGGTCATGCATGTTCAGATATTTTTGGGTCTCTGGTCGCTCCAACATATTTGATGGTGAGTGTTCATTCCGCAGCAGAAGTAACTAAGTAAGAGCAGAAGTAGTAAGCAGATGATGTACGCAAAATGAGCTACACCCGCTCTTTTTGTCCTGACAATAAAGGCGTCCCAAGCTTAGGCCCGAAAGTGAAATATGAACTTTTCAATTCTACATATATTCTGTAGCGTAGGGTGAATTTTAGTTTTCGTTCCACCATAATAGCAATGTAATTTTAATATAAGTTTCAAAGTGATCACATCACGAAATACAAAGTTTGGGGGAATCACTTGAAAACTTATTGACCGAGCGATAGCAAAGGTCTCCGTTTCCGCTTGAGCAAAAAAGTGACTTCGCCCGTCTGGAGTCTATCTGGCTGTTCGCTCAAACACATTCCTTGCAACGAATCATTTCTCATCCCTGTGGGACAGGCAGCCTTAACCAAAAGTGTACAATTCCAGGGCATAACTAACGACATCTGGTGGTACTACATGGGGTCGTTCGCATTCTACTGGTCCCTGACGTTCTCCCTGTGCAGCGACGTGCGGCGCAAGGACTTCAGTTACATGGCCACTCACCATCTCGCCGCACTCACGCTGCTGTACCTGAGCTGGGTGTGTAACACGCACCGGATCGGCTCGCTAGTCCTGCTCCTGCATGACTGCTCGGAGTTGTTACTTGAGGTACATATGATGTTTAAGAGTCGCCAGGACGCTCGCGTTTCCATACAAACGTAGTTTAGCTCTGATTTTAAAATGGCATGCTTTAGAACCACGAAATTTAGCATGGGCATTCTAGTAGTACATATCTATGTCGGTAATTCGTTTACGTTGCTAAAAATTGTAATACAAAGAAAATACAGCCAGATACAGATTTACATACAAAACTTATTTTTGCTATATTTTCTTTGTATTACAATTTTTAGCAACGAAAACGAATCACCGACATAGATCTGTACTGCTAAAATGCCCATGCCAAATTTCATGGTTCTAAAGCATGTCGTTCTAAAATGAGAGCTAAACTACGTTTTTATTGGAACGCGAGTTCACGCGAGCGTCCTGGCGACTCTTAATATACTGTTAGAGAGAGCGATACTGGTCCCAACCTTCACTGGACTCTGAGGACTCTCGCTCATACAACTGAGGCTTTTGGGGATTAACGTACACAATATCGTTTGATGTTTACTAATCGCATCTGTGTGAAACCGTGAGAATCTGGACCTTATCCCAATGCAGCCGATTCCGGTTTCTCAGAGTTGGCAGTCACTTCCGTAAAAAGAAGAAATCTTGGGATAAGATTGCCGAGCTGACCTCAGATTCCATTGGGCCGAAGCAAACAGCCGGTGCCAACGACATGAAGATGTTGATGATATAACTATGACCGAAATATGTGGTTTCTTTGCAGATTACAAAGGCAGTGAGGTACGCAAACTACGAGAAAACGAGTATCTGTACCTTCGTTACCTTTAGCTTGAGCTGGATGGTAACAAGACTTATGATATTCCCTTACATTATTTGGAGGTAAGCCATTTTGATTTCGTACTTAGCTATTATTGAGTCAAATCCAATGTGCCGGTAGGGCAATAAAAATAAAGCAAAAGCAGCGAGCGAGACAATCGGCACATAGGTCCGACACAAATAAGTGATCCGGTTTCGCGTAGGTAACTAAATTACCTTTCTCCTTTATCTATGACTAAATATTAGTATATTTATTATGCTGATACATATTTGAGGCTTCTGTGATAGTACAATTGCCATCAAATATATCGGAGGGGCCAAGGTCTCACAAATATCTGAACAACAGCTCCATTGTCAAGCCGATAAAGTGCATGTTCCGATACTTTTGAATACCTTGGCCGCTCCGATATATTTAATGGCGACTGTATCCAGGTAAGCTTAGCTATTTCAAAAGGAAAAATATATTCGAAACATAAATCACACTAATTACAGCATAAAATTAATATTTCCAGCATAAAATTTCGCGGGACGTTGTATGAACAAGAATTCCCAATGGGTTACGTGTTATTCTACCTTCTCTGTCTGCTGCTGACGCTGAATATATACTGGACATGGATAATTCTGAAAATGATCTGCAAAGTTGTCGTGTATGGAGAGGTGAGATACAAGTATCATTGAAACATGTTTATGATGATGATATGGTCCTTGATGATGATGATATTGATGATGTTATCCTGGTGTCCCTCATCAGGAACATTATGGTACTCAGAAGGGTCTTCTAAATGGTCTGGCGTGGCCTCCTCCAGCTCTGTCTAGCCAGTCCTTTTAGAGTTTAATTAGGGTTATGGATTGTTATTTTCTTGAAACCTACTACAACATTAACAAGTTGACCACTGCGCCGCACCGTTTCCATAGCAAGCTAACGCTGTCCATCCATGACAACTTCGATACATTGCCGTTTAGGCAGGAGCAACAAAATCAATCGATTGATTAAATACCGCACCGCTTGTAAAAATTTAAATTTTGAGTTTTTATGTCGATTTTAGGGTTCCTTAACCAAAGGCTAAAAACGGGACCCTACTAAGACTTCGCCGTCCGTCCGTCTGTCTGTCTGCAAGTCTGTCTGTCTGTCTGTCCTTCTGTCACCAGGTTGTACCTATGTCATAAATCGTGACAGTTAGACACTTGAAATTTTCACAGATACTAAAATAACAACAAATACTAAAAACTATAATAAAACAAGTATTTAAGGGGACTCCCATACAACAGAGATGTTTTTTTTGCCGTTTTTGTTTGTCACCAGGTTGTAGGTATCTCATGAACCGTAATAGTATTTCGTATTTCTACCCATTCTGAATGGTAAGGTATGTTTCAGATGAAAGGCGATATTCGCAGTTCGTGTTCAGAAGCGAGCGACATTGACGGGCTCTCCGACCGAAGCTTGGCCAGCGGAGACGGTTACAAGAAGACTCAATGATCAATTAACATTCATTTTAACGACTGCAGTTTATTTGCACGAGAACGTTAATGCCCTACATACTCTTAATTTCACTTACCAACCAACTTTTCGCAGAAGTTTCTTTTGACCGAATTTCATTTCCCAACTTTACATAATGCAACCTAACCTAACCCAACCTAGCACGTAATTTTCATATCCTCATTATGGGGTTGGAAAATAAAATGGTTGCGAAATAATTGTTTGGTAAAAGGTATTTAACGAAATGAATCTCTGCGAAAAGTTAATTGGCAAGTGAAATTCGGCAATACAATTTTCGGCAAATAGGCAGGATGCCAAACATAGGCTCTAAAAAGATTTAGTGTGTTGACTAAGGGGGGCCCTCTCGTCTCAACACAGTGAATCCTCTTTTCTAAAGGGTCGAAACCCGCATGTGACACCTCTGGAGTTGCAGGCGCCCATAGGTTACGGCAACTGCTTACCATCAGTGGAGCCGTATGTATGTTGGCCAACGTCGTAGAATAGAAAACTTTAATTTGAAGATAGATGGCTCTATTTATGATGTTGGCGGAGTTTTTAATTTTTTTATTTAGTATTGTACAGTCGATGTCAAAGATATGTTTACACTTTTTCACCTTACTCCACTGTAATAAGGTGCAAAAGTGTAAACATATATTTGACGTCGACTGTACATAATTACATGTAGGTATTGCTTGCGTTAGTCAGGAATAACACAGCTATAGTCGCCTCGCCAGCAAAGCGGGGTTGCATAATTTGTATGGGACATAAATAGTGAATGTTATTGTTTAGGCTGTTCAACGCGAGTATTTATGGCACTAGAGCGAAAACAAGGCAATAACCAGCGGTAAATGCTATAGCTACAGAAGAGGAAGAAGTATAAACTGCTAGACAATTTTGAGCATATCGCTTGCTTAGCTACCTTTGTTCTGACTGATTTTGTTATACCTCTACGGTGGCAAATAAACACACAGCACACCGGACGGTAAGCAGGTACCGTCAACTATGGTCGCCTGTAACCGTTGCCGTTCGTTCAGAATGAAGGATTCACCGTGTTGACGCTAAAAGGACAAGAAAGTCCCCTGTTGTCAACACACCACATCTTTTTTGTGATCTACCTAATGAATAGCGTTGGAGGGTCTGCCACCTTTTGGTCGAAATTTAAAATTGAAATTACTCCACGACAATAGATAGTGCTACCTTCAACTTTTGATTCACATACCCTTGCACCCTTATCTGTTAGTTCTACCATGTAGTAGACTAATTTGGCAACTTTAACGTGTTATCTGTTCTTCGCTTCAATAAACAAGGGCGCGTTTGCTGCCCTCTTCAGCTTACACCCGTTCTCTATAATTCTTTGAATATTTTAGAAGTGCTGGTCATCTAGCAGTAAGACGTCCGTATTTAAATCCAAAGGTCTCGGTTTCAAACCCGGGCTCGCAGCACTAGTAGGATTTACAAGGAAAACACCGTGTGAAAACTGGGTCTAGTCCCAATAAGGCCTTATAGTTTCCGCTCTGGGTTGGAAGCCTCTATACCGGGTGTACAATCCAAATGGGTCAGTATGGAGAAGTCGGAAACTATGAGAGATAGCGAGATCTGTTCTTAGGAACCATGACGTCGATTTTAGATTTAATAATAATTACATTCAAACTTTTTTATTAACTCTCATAAATAACCGGGAATCGAACCTGGTCAAAATCAATAGCCAGGGATACACGCACCAGACGTGTCCGCCGGATTTGTCCGACGGATATGCCCGGCGGACAGATCCGTCCGTGTATGGCGCGAATTGAAAACGGATGTGTCCGCCAGACGTCTGTCCGCTGTCTGTCCGTTGTCCAATTCGCGCCATACACAGGCGGATGTGTCCGTCGGGCATATCCGTCGGAAAAATCCGGCGGACACATCTGTGCGTGTATCCCTAGCTATTGTGTATAAATTCTGCAAGTCAAATGGCTACCATTTTGAACATTTACTGAAATAAAATAATTATCTTATTGGTGGGTTTTTCTTTCAATTATTTAAACAAGATTCCATTAATGTTGTGCTTCTTGCGACTTGCAGAATTTATACACATTGATTTTGACCAGGTTCGATTCCCAGTTATGTATGAGAGTTAATAAAAAAGTTTGCATGTAATTATTATTAAATCTAAAATTGACGTCATGGTTCCTAAGAACAGATCTCGCTATCACTCATAGTTTCCAACTTCTCCATACTGACCCATTTGGATTGTACACCCGGTATATGCTTTCGCTAACTATGGTATGAAAATGCCGAGTTAATCCCAGAGGTCAAACTGAGCCATGACAAAAAGCTGGGACAAACGCCAGGGGGAAGATGAGATATTTATTTAAAATATTGCTTCTGCAAACACCTCGTTTGTGTATTTAAAGTGCTTTTCAAAACAGCGATGCATGCTCGCGCTATTTAGAGCATATCACCTTTATACTCACTGATCATGAATATAACAGTTGTATTCATGATCAGTTACTGCCACTCTACGTGTTAATCAGTCTTAAGAACCTTTGGAAAACCAGTTTAAATTCAGACCTTATTGCCCAAGGGATATGGTTAACTATTAAATGATGTATCTGTTAATGTTGGGTGCCCGTAGTCAGATTAATCAATTAGTACCGTTTGATTACGGTTTTCCGATCCGATTTTATAAGGTTTTAGTTAAAATAATGAAATGTTGTTCATCAAAACAGCGAGGGAAGAGTGTACGGAAAATATTTTTTTTTGATGATGATATGTTGATATGATTATTAAATGATGCTCTGCGTATGTAATACGTTAATATTTAAATTAAGTTTAAAATATATGTAATATTTTAGTAGCCGAGTTTTATTTTAGCTTTAGCTTGTAAAATATTGGGCCAAAATGTTACAATACAGTCCGCAGCAAAAGTAGCTAAGCGGGTAGGGTGTTCAAAATGAGCTGGACACGACTTTATTGTTAAGAGAATAAGAGCGTGTGTAGGTCATTTTGAACACCTCACCCGCTTAGCTACTTCTGCTGCTGACTGTACCAGAAGTGTTACAAGTAAAAAAAAATGTTGCTGACAAAATATAAACGATGTTTAATTATTCCTATGGCGTCTTGTATTTATTAAAAATCTAATCTAAATTATTACTTTTTAAAGATATAATTAAAATCATCAATAAATAAATTATTTTAGCAAGTTTCTTTGTGAAAACAGAACAGAATACTTATTATACGAGTATAGTCAGTATAGTCACCATCAAATATATATTTTAACGGCTTCCTAGCCCAGTCGGTAGTGACCCTGCCTACGAAGCAGGAGGCCCCGGGTTCAAATCCTGGTAAGGGCATTTATTTTGTGTGTTTGGTAGTTAAACTTATACGTAAATGGTCGTGCACCGTACGGTTTCAGATCTTCGTCTCACGAACGCTTCGGCTGTAAATGAGCTGATGTCGAGCCTTTCTCGAGTGACTAATGTAGTTCTTTAAAAAATCGTATACAGACTCTGTATACGAATTTTTAATCGCTCTTGTGATTGTGACATCCCTGGAGTTGTAGCCATAGGGTACGATGGCGTGGTCATGGACATGGTAGGTATATTATATCAAAATTATAATTCAAGTGAGTTCACGATAAAATTAATTTGTTACATTCAAATACCCCCCAGTAGTTAATGAACACAGGCTTTGATCAGAAATGTTTATCTCGTGATCATGAATCAAAACGAGATTCAGTAATAAAATCCAGCTGTTGATTCCTATCCCGATTCCAATTAATTTTATTTACACAGTTCCAATTTAATTATAATCAATTTGTACGTAATTAGATTCGCTTCCAAATGATCGCACGGTTTACAAAAACTCGAGTTTACGTGAGGCTTGGGTTAATGTATGGAATCTGCACGCAAATTGGTGTTTTTAATTAAACTATGAAAATTATAGACAATACAATACGTTAATTAATAGTACATTACGTACCTAGGGCGGTAAAATAAAGAACGGCTCAGATCGCGGATATTTGTGGCCCGAACCGAAGGTAAGGGCCATAGACAAGCGATCTGAGGCCTTCTTTATTACCGCCCGTGGTGCGTACACAATTTTACGTCTTCTCCTAGGTGTAAAGTGAGATTTGCCGCTACGCCCGTGGGCGCAATATCTCACTTACAGCCCAGAGTGACGTAAAAAATTGAGTGGCGCGATCAACCAATTTACAAGTAAAATTGTACCTAATGTTTTTATACCACGACGACGGAGGCAAACAAGCATATAGCCTTATGATGGTAAAATTAAATACGCGAATACAATTTCACTAGTGAAATGCTACAATCACTATCTTTTCAGATTGATCGATTCAAAAGGCTGACAATACATCTCATCCTCAAAGCAATATTTGAGGGTTATTTAATAGTACAATGAAAATCTGGGGCCGATATTTATATGTATAATTTATGTGAGACACAAAGCTGGGGATAATAACGTAACCTTTTCTGGTGTGTGACACATTTTTCCTTTTAGCATTTGGCTTCAAAGGGGCTATGTTTTGAAATTACAGCTTTGGAGACTTCATGAATGTGAGGAAAACTTCCTAGTTTTCCTCACATTCATCATCGATGTTCGATTGTATTAGCTTTTTTGGGGAAGAGCAGTTATGAATGTCTAGGAATTAACTATAATGCATTTTACGAGTAAATTTTTTCTGTAGATCTCAATATTTCTCGTTTGCTATGAGATTGGCTGGATTATATATTTTTTAACAACCCAACTAATGCAAAAGGTCCCTCCAAACTATGGTCTAGAAGGTTCAGATGTGACTTTTATTTAAATGACGTAGTTCTGACGCAGATATACAGCTTTACTGCTGCATGTACCCCGAAACGTTAACGACGTCGTCGTTTTTTATTTTTTGCAAAATTTCCTAATATGCTGCCATGATGGATATGTGCCATTAATTGTTGTGACGTCACAAAGGGATGATGAATGGTGCGACCAATACCCGTGGCTTTGGGCACAGATTCCCATGACATTGTTAACAACTGGAGGCCGACTCGCAGTTCTATAATAAATCTCAACTTGGGTTTAAGATCTACTGGACTGTATTCGAGTAAAAATTAATTTAATTGTTGTTATAAGCAGAAACGTCTGCAAACGATATTTCAATTTTATAATTGAAAGGAAAAATGGAAAAATTCACCGCGTCGAGCAAGACTCGAACTTGCGACCTCTCGGAACACCGGTCCGATCGCACTGCCAACTGTGCTATCGACGCTTACTCAACCCCGGCGAATCTTTCCATCTGTTACTCCTTTTTGCTTACGTCAGAGGGAGACGTGTAGCGACATCTACCGTAAGTTACATTAACGGCACCGAAGTTCCAAGTCATATTGGAATAACATCGATAACAATGCGCTAACCCGTACTAATTAATAAATAATTAATTATAAAAATTAATTTATTATGGCAATTTATTATTCCGCCCACAAACCCTTACGAGTAGTGCCATGAAGCATCTAATGAGATGCAGTGCATATCCAATCAATGTCCTATCAGTTATCACAACCGTAACAAAACAAGATAGGGTTTTGAAATTCGAATTGGCCTTATGACGGCAAATGGATTTATACGTTTTAAATGCTGACGGATCTGATATATCTGTTTTGAGGATCAACTCAAATAAATTTCTGCCCTTGAATTCCGCATCGCAACGTATAAAGGAAACTCTTATTAGAAAAGCTGTTTGAATGATATGTACATTAATCCATTCACTGCTAATGACGACACGTTGTCGTCACGGCTCTACGAAGCATTTTCGCTACATAGCAGGAAACCCATGTTATCGGCTACGGCGTAGCGCTACGCGCGTGGCATAGCAGTGAATGCACAATAAACGAGTTATGTAAGTTTTTAAGACCTATTAGTTCCTACTAGTAAGTTATGGTACGAGATGAAAAAAAAATCATATCGGACGTCAGACCGACATCTTCTACGGATACCTCGTTGGAGTCCACCAGGATACCCTAGCTGGATCCCCCAGGGGAACCTGCTGAACTCATGAATTCACCAGGATCCCCTAAGGTATGTAAAGCGTAGGTAGGTAGGTTAGGTTATTTAAGTACTTTCAGATGCCCGAGGGGCAAATCACCCAGAAACAGGAGAAAAAATCAAGCAGAAACACTTAGGGGGATCCTGATGAACTGATGGATCTGACTAGGGGATTTTGGCAGACTATATGGATGTCTCATGGTCGCGGTTTGTTATATTATATTTATGTAGGTACCTATTTGCGTATTTATTTTTGCGGGCGGAAAAAAATCATATAATAAGGTACTACAGATGTAGTGAATAATCCTTTCCTTTCGTATTTTCTCTGAAATGTTCGTTTTTGTCTTACACTGAGATGTAAGACAAAAACGAACATTTCCGAGAAAATACGAAAGGAAAGGATTATTCACTACATCTGTACAATATGGATAAGTACGCTGTATGAAGGGAAATTTAATCTCGCTTAGGTACTAAACGCCATATTTACCAATGACTAAAATCGTAGCTTTTCTAGATATTACGGTAAATACGTGTTATCCCGACTCAGCAAAATTGAACGAGGTGAGGAGCTACTGACTGTACGTGTACCTACCAGGGTATTAAATTTTTCTCCACCACTGAATAATTTACTATTTTCTTATAGTCTCTGAAATCTTCAAGGATCTCGCGGTAACCTCTTACCCGCATGTTTCTCTCTCAAATCGTAATGTCGCTCCAGAATTTGGCTAGAATAAGATATACCGTTGTTTAATGCATGGGTTTTTAAATTTACGGCCAGTGTGGACCTGAACCCTCATACGCGAAGTTGCCGCCCTATTCTGATGTTCCCACGCAATTTTGGAAAATTATTTCAGGTTATTTTTCTTAAAATTTGACAGCGTATGTATATAAGGAATTATAATTTTCTATGAAAATTACACGTATCTTACAAAAGCCCTTGTATTTTTCAATAAAATACAGTATCTTCTTTCCTTGCGGATCTTCGATTGAATCTTTCGCAAGTTTAAGTTTTTTACGTGTAAAATATTTACATTGTATTTTTCGCATTATTATATTATATATTATGAATAGTGACTCGGAATGTATTGGCTCTCATACAAACAGGTGACTTTTCATTCCGCTCAGACTATATCTCGATATCAGTTAGCTAAAGGTTGAAATTATCAATAATGACGAAATACTTATAAATTAGAATCGTTCATCTATGCTCTATATTGCTCTATGTGACGTGAACGTGAAGTCAATAATAAACATCTACCCGCTTATTCATAAACGTGTTTCAAACCTCATTTAGTTAAAATATGCGTTGTCTGTTTCCAACAACAAATAAGGACAAAAGATGATTTGGTTAAATGAGGTTTGAAATACATTTATGAATAGGTAAGCAAGGGTCAGACAAACGTCAGTTTTGTTTTTTTTCGAAAGTTACATGTATTTTATAGGAAAGATACAACGTTTCAAAAGAAACAACATGAATATTTCGCCATTTTCATCGCTAATTATCGTAAAGGAAGTTTTAGGTTGGGGCCACGGCTGCTCCTACGCTATACCAATGCGGATTGGGGACTCTTTGAACTTCTTCGCACTTTCAGACAGACGTGAATGACCGATTGGCCATAAGAAATCCCCATCATGAGTGTAGAAGTCTGTGATATTATGCCTTAGTGCCTAGGACTCCTTGATCACATTAAAATATTATTTAGTAAGTGGGCAAGTCTTGATGCCTACTATTTTGACGGCTAAGGAGATTTTTAGTGTCTAGGTCACTCTAGGCTTTCATCTCAGCAGTTCTTATGCTAAGATACAAACATCCGGTTCCGTTATCGGACGTCAGACCGACAACATCTTCTATGGATACCTCGTTGGAGTCCATCAGGATACCCTAGCTGGATCCTCCAGGGGAACCTGCTGAACTCATGAATTCACCAGGATCCCCCTAAGGTAAGTAAAGCGTAGGTAGGTAGGTTAGGTTCTTTAAGTACCTTCAGATGCCCGAGGGGCAAATCACCCAGAAACAGGAGAAAAAAATCAAGCAGAAACACTTAGGGGGATCCTGGTGAACTCATGAGTTCAGCAAGATCTCCTGGGGGATATGACTAGGGGATTTTGGTAGACTATATGGATGTCTCATGGTCGCGGTTTGTTATATTACTTATATTATATTTATGTACCTATTTGCGTATTTATTTTTGCGGGCGGAAAAACTACCTATACAAGTAATTATTTACGTATAACGGGTAGGCACTAAGCGACTTATATTCGCTAATAATTATGCTACGGCACCTAAAGCTTTTATCTTATCTAGATACTAGGTACCTCTCAAAGTCCAGAATACCACTGCAATATTAATATTGCATGACGTTTCGTTCGCATCGAGCGGTTACGGCCAACTTGGCACGTTTTCGATTCTATTTAAAGTCGATGAATTAGTAATGAATGCCTTTAGCGGTGCGCTATCTTTTCTCCTCAATAATGTAGCCGAGTTAGATTCAAAAATGTTTACCCATGTAATAGTGTTCGGGGTTTGTGTTTCGCCCTTTTGAGCGGTTAAACGGAAAACTTTGCTGAGATGGATACCTACTGGAGCTTAGCTTGGGACTTTAAAGACAGATTCATTAAATATTAACGGTTTCAATTTAGAAATTGAATTTAAATTTTCTTCGGCGTAAGTATATTAAGTACAAGTTTACTGTTTAAAATGCGTGTCTATATCACTACTTGTGACATGTTTCTGAGAACCTAGGTCATCTTCAATCTCTAAGAGTACGAAGGAACTAGTTTAGGTCCAGGTGACCGTGCCTGCACGCGCGGCTAATACAGAGAGATCCATCATCGGCGCTTGGTGGTTACCACATTACTTTGGACACAACAGACTGTTATTTCCCGACGATTGAGTAAAGAGCAGAATTAAATAAAGGAATGAATGTTTGTGTAATAAATTGCTTAGGTATTTAATAAACCTACCTAATAAATATGGAAATATTCCTACGAGTAAATCCGTCAATTAGAGTCGTTAACTCTTGATTGGCAATTGCTCTGTACAAAGAGAGAAAGCCATTTTATATTTTTAAAAAATCTAAAAAATACTTAACATAGCTGGTGCCGTATTCTAATTTTAAAATGTATAAACAATACATTAACAACACAATCTGTCTTAAACATAACTCCAACACTCAACCAATAATCAACCAACATTGAAGTTGTATTGCAGTTGCATCGGAATAATTTTGAAGCAAATTCCGTCATATCTGATTCAGACGTGTAGGCCTTAGCTGTGTTGTGTTGTTATTGCATTGGATTTGCATTGAAGTTGGGTCGTGTCTGTGCGTGTTTTAAAGTTAGAATACGGCCCCTGTTATTGCACGTTTTCGTATGGTTGTTACTACCTTCGGTTCTGCTGAGAGCAATAGAATTTTAAATATAACTTGTGCCCAGTAAGTATGAAATAAGCATGTAAATATTTTGGTAAAACAGTAAAATTGTATACTTATTATAGCGTATTTCAAAACAATTCAGCCATGACTCAGACAACTAACACAAAAGTTGCAATTTTTTTATCGTCATCTTTTGTCACTTTTAAATTCAATTGGACCCTTGTCATACCACCCCAAATTATGCGTACTTGTTGATCGCTGGGCCTATGGATGGTAGAAGGTAAGGATGACAATCTCTATGTTACTAAAGTGTCCGTCAAGAAGCGTTAAATTGGTGGCGCCACAATAGCTGTAGAATATTATGGTAGCGCATATGTAGCGCACTTCACTCCGTCAATAACTGCTAAATTGTTCTAGCTATACTAGCGCCAATCGGAGATATTTGGAACTATTAATAACGTTCTCCTATAAGATATAGTTATCCTTCTTATACCATCCATAGCTATTGAAACCAATAGTTAGTTAAATTGAATAAAAAAATGTTCAACAATGCTATTACGCGAACGCTTGTCTTTAAAAAATTAAATTCTCTTTCTACTTACCAATGTGAAATATTTCTACGGTGCATTCCACTTGGTTGGCTCCACATATGTAAGTGACAGCTAAAGGCTTGTTGAAATTAGATTACGGGCCCAAGTGTTCCGAGTGTTTCTTCTTCACTCGATCCTGCGTCATTTCAGCCCATTACGCAGCTTAGCCTTATACCTAGGTCACACTTAAGTATTTTTAGGTCATATTTTGCAATGTTATACACCGGGCGAGCATCTTACATAAATAACTTCAGTTGTCAGCTCAACTGGATACTAGAACGCTCTAATTGTTACCCGGGTCATAATAACGAATCAATTGACACCCAGCATAACCGGATATAAATAGTTTAAGCACTACCGAGAACAAACGTAAATATAAACTGCTAAAAATAAATCATAACCGTTTATTTTAGCTTCGCCGTAGCCGGGTAATACATTGTAATGACTATTCCTTTAAAAAATCCTTGGTACTTTAGCCTAGAATAGATGTGTCCTAACCTTTATCCTCGCGGTCGTAATTTCGTTTTCTTTCGAGACCGCTAATGTAACGTAGGTATATATTATTCAGCACTTTCTTACCTAGTAAATAACTAATACGGCAAGTTGCGAATGTCAGCCGAACTCGCAGTGTTGGAAACTAGAGATGGGCCGACTAGTCGCCGACTAGTCGGGAAAGCCGACTATTCGGCAAAAAATGCCGAATATTCGGCACTTTAATACCTACAGGAAAATAAGAACTTGGCAGAAGTTTAACTCTTTTTTTAGTTATGAATATCTAAATCTTATTATAGTGTTTGTTTTCTTTTTACCTTCAAACACGCCAGCGCTGTTCATGAACGCGTGATGGCTCCTCTACATGATGGGCCATCATAGGGACGCAGCTATGCGTTAGAGGGAGCTAACGTTATTGCGATCTCGTTCCGTCGTATAGCTGCGTCCCTATGATGGCCCATCATGTAGAGCCGGCCTGATAGACAATGGCACGGCGGACGAAGCGAAACGAGCGTTTCCGATTGCACCCGAACTTAGCTAAAACCTACGATCGGCATTGCCGACTAGTCGGCCGATTAATCGGCAATTTGAAAACCGATTAGTCGGCCGATTGTGTAGTCGGCAAAAACCCTAGTCGGCCCATCTCTATTGGAAACTCGAGTCTCTGGACTCGTACTCATTAGAGACGCAACGCGGTTTTGCAGACTCTTGTGATTGTGTCAAATCTTGAGTTTTCAAAACTTGATATTGGAGGGGAGTCTTTTCTAACATCTTAAATCATCCCAAAGAAACTCAACATGTTAGGAAAATTTTTCAAGATAGTTTTGAAGAGCTCGAGTTTCTTTTTGTGTTTTACTAACTCTAACCTCAATCTTCATATGTGATATATTATGCAATCGTTATACATCATTCAGTATTGCTATAGTTTTACTTGAGATGAACTTTTTTTCTTATTCTTATACATAATACATTGAAAAACTTTAGATATGTCTATTTTGTCTTTTTCTGTCTATCTAAGGTATGATATATGTTAAGGCAATATAGAAACCCTTTTACCTGCGTGATGGGTATGATTGAATAATTTTACAAAATAAGGAAAATTACACAAAAACATATTAGATGATCAATCCACTTTATATTTGAAAAAAAAAACAAATTAAAGTAAATTAGATGTAAAATAGTTTTGCCATAATATTTGAAAACATGATCCCAATCTTACTAAAGTTTTGAATGTAACTTAAAGTTTGTTTGTAAAGACGTTTGCGTATTCCCATGTTTGTTCCACCTTAACGTAAAAACGGTATTTAAAACTAATTAGACGCAAAGCTGGTAGATAACCTGTAATATCAACAGATAGCATCTTATTTTAATAGTACATTATCTCCCGGAATCAAGTTGAAAGTATACAAGTACCAAGCAAGAGGGAAGGCTTTCAAATTTCATGGCTTTTGTCTTTAAAAAAAGATAAAACTTGATTTCCTTAATATCCAATTAAAAAAGAATGAAATACACAATAGCGTTAACTCAACAAGTACCAGGGCAGCAGAATACCCGAGACAGTGAAATAATGTTCCATTATGAAACCTCTCTTTTGTGTTCCGCCACTCTTTTGTTTTAAATAGTTTCAAAACGCAAATGCTCTTTGTTTCTTAGCAATAATAGAGCGCTTAGTTCAAGAGATGCTTCAGAATTATTTATTTACGAGTTAACTTTATATGATTTTTGATTTTATTAGTCTTATTACTTTATTTATAAAGTCTCACCCGTGACCAGGGACCGGAAAACCCCTTCATTTGATTAATATTTTCGATAACTCTATTAAATGGTTACCCAATGATAATAATATGGTTACCTTATCATCGGGGTTAGCTTGTCGTTACGGAAACCGTTTTAAATAAGGTTAGCCATATCCAATGTGGTTTCCCTATCGAATGTCTTAACGATAAAGTTTACAATAGCTTGATCGCATTCTAAAAACACTTGATAGGGTAACCTCATTGGGGGTTTTAGATTTCGGTAACCGCTTACCTTTGGGTAAGCCAATGATGTGCTTACCGAAAGTTAAGCCGCTTTAAGATTCAAGGCAAAATGTCTTAAACCCCAAATGTCGACTATTATTGTGGCAAACTTGGCACCCTTTCAGATACAAAACTTTGTGTAAAGAAAACGCTCTAGTGCTCGATAAGCTAATGCCCAGTCGCTGACACCCTGATGTCACCCTTATTGCGAATGACTTAAGTTTGAAGATGGCATGTATAGTCACCATCAGGTATATATCGGAGCGGCCAAGGTATTCAATAATCTGAACATGCACTTTATCGCCTAGACAATAGAGGCGCTGTCCAGATATTTGTGACCGCCTTGGCCGCTCCGATATATCTGATGGTGACTGTACGGGGACAGAGACGAACACTCGAACCTTACGTAGAACTGACTTCAATATTTCAAAAGGAGGAGGTTCACAATTCGGTTATATATTTTTATTTTTATTTTTATGTGTCATATTTTTAAGTACCTATGATATTACGTGAACTCGTTCTTTTCCATGTTCACTGAGGTGTACCCCTCATTTTAAACCATTTTCATACACAAGTACCAGGCTTGCATATTACAGCAGGAGTATAAAAAGTCATTCGAGCCCCGCGACCCGTGAACGACGTGCCTATTCTCCTCGCGAACGGCTGCGTCATCCCTCCAGATCATATGCACCCTAGATAAAGCATTGAAGTCGAAATAGGAGAAAGACGAAAAGAGAACTATACACTTATGAATATCAGAAAAAAGTAGGGCAGATGCCCCGGTTTTGGCCACTTTAAGGAGAGTTTGACTGTTCAGATGTCCGTCATTTTGTGTCAATAAGGAATTATGACACTCTTTATGTGCATAATCATTGAGAATTGATTACTATATTTATATGAATCTCCGTTGTTAAGATTCTGTCATTGCATCTAATTTTTTATTTAATGAAATGTCAGAAAGGGGCCCAGGAGCCACTTTTGGCCAGTTTTGACCCAGTTGTGGCCACACCTATTGTGCCAGTTTTGGCCACATTTAAAAATATGAATGTTTCCAATGATATATCATAAAATATTAATATCAGACGGTAAGTTTACATTTCAGTATAACAACAGAACTGAACAAAAAAAACCGGCCACGTGCGTGTCGGCCCACGCATAATGGAGGGTTCTGTATAAAGTAGTTTTTTGAACATAACTCAAAAACAGGTAAACCGACAATGTTCCAAAAGACCGCAGCACCTTCTACAAAATGGAAAAAAATAATAGAAATACTCATATTTCCTTACTAACTTAAGTATTCATCGTTAGAATTGGAACAAATTGTGTTTTTTATTAACCGACTTCAAAAAAAGGAGGTTATTCTCAGTTTGACCCGTATATTTGCTGACGATTATCTCGCGTTTGGCTGTACCGAATTTGATGCGGTTTTCAAAAAAGTATTAGTTACACTCTGGAAAAGGTTTTAGTATACAGTGTGTTTTTTTTAAGTGGGCCACTATGGGGAAATCCTAAAGTATAGGAGATACAGAGAAACTGTATTTTTTTTAAGAATTTTTTTTTTGGTATAGTCAAATTTTTGGTCAAGTGCGAGTTGTCCCTAAAAATTAATAATTTTGATGATTTTTTTTTTTGACGCAGATCTAGTCAGTTTCATGAGAGGATCATTTTATTGTATGGAAAGAAAAAAATCGGAACAGTAGAAGTTAGTCAAATAAAAAAAATGTTTTTATTATGACAAAATGTGTAAATTGCCTAGGTACACTTGCAAGGTTTATAAAAAGTATTTCAAATTCCAATATGACATTTGTTTTTGGAACACTTTATTTGATTCAAAACTGGCAAAAATTGTCTTACGTAATAAATGGATGACCCCTTTGTCTATAATAAACCCTCTCCAGAGTGTCTAAACGTCTCCAGAGTGTCTAGACTTTTCTGAAAACAGCATCAAATTCGGTACAGTCAAACGCGAGATAATCGTGAACAAACATACATACAAACAAACATACGGGTCAAACTGAGAACCTCCTTTTTTTAAGTCGGTTAAAAATATACTTTTATGTATGCCAAAAAAACGTAACGATTTTCTATGAGGGCGTCTATAATCCATTTGGTCTTAACCCAACGCACTTGAATATTTTTTCTATAGTAATGCGAACATTTGCGTAAATATTGGAGAAAAGAAAATTGTAATAATATTAAAATTTAGGACCAATACTAGGTGGCCAAAACTGGGTTAGTATGTGAGCCAGTTATGGTCATAGACATGGCCACAATTGGTGAAATCATGAAATCAAGGTGCCAGTTTTGGCCAGTAGGCATACCTCAATTTCTGAAAGGCGCACCAAGAAAGTAACCTAACATATCCTTAGACAACACTTTTGACATGTACATTAAATAATAAGCGAATAGAAATACAAAAGGGTTTCCAAAATAATTACAGATTACGGAGCTTCCAACCTTATTGTGTTGGTTAACAAATAGCATGTACTGTACCACGTAACCTGACACAACATAGCTCCTGACAACTGAATGACAACTGACACATGACAGATGACAGTGTCGTCTGTATTGCCATAATTTTCTCTTGTATTTAGTATAAGCCATAGACTTATAAAGTTGTCTATACCTTAGTTAACCCAATTCAAAGTTGAAACTGGCCAAAACCGGCACAGTGGCCACAACCGGGGCATCTGCCCTACAACCGGTTCTAACCTTACTTACTTATTTTGCTAGCTCAGCGACCCAAAATGTTCGTTCCGACCCTGTGCGACCTGGCGCCAATCAGCTTGAATGTCGCACAGGTCTCTCTGGCCCTCGTCGATCCACCGATGCCTAGGCCTTCGGCTCGGACGTTTCGAAATTGGTCGTCCCAGGTATGCTCTCTTGGCAGGTTCTACCCCTTCACATCTTGTTTACACTGTCTTCTTCTTACTTATGTTTACTTTGAATCGCATGGTCGTAGCGGATTTTACAGTCACCTGCAATAGTATCTGGCTCAACGAAAGCGGCAAAAATATGTGACACGTACTTATCACCCTACAAATAAAATTGTGTAAATTATATTTTCGGCCATCGTTGAGAAAAGTTGCTATTGCAAGTGACTGTACAACCCCTTTAGCTTAGTCGATATTAGCTGTTCCTATGCTATGAAAGTAGAGGTCATGGGTTGGAGTCCAGGTAATGGCATTTATTTATGTGTTTATCACGAATATTTTATCCCTGATCATTCAAATTTGTACAATTCGTAATACCATGACATCATGCTTGGAATAATTTTTCAGTTAAACCATCAAAATCGCAAGCCGTAGCTTATGATCCTCAATAATAGTTATGCCAAAACATGATAACACTGTGACTGGCGATGCACTGTTTTTCAAGAGATCTTATATATCATTATGTTGAAGACTTTATAATACTCGTACAAACCAGTCACCCTTCATCAAACCTTGCACTTTCATTACGCTTGAGTTTAACTCATAATGGCTCATCTATGGGACAAATCTTTGGTCCCCCACAAGCGCTCAAACCCATACAGTCGTATCTTTATACTGCTTTCGTAATAACATACGCCCTTTTGCAACTACGTCAACATCACAATAGTGTGTTGTTGAATTTGTGTTCGTATAAAAGCTTCCTTATTCCGCGAATGTGATTTAACGTTTCTTTTTGTTTGGAAATTTATATTTTGGGACATTTTTATGTCGCTCCTGATGTATTCCGTTTTACGCTTTGATTGACGACGGGGCCAACCATTTGTTATTTTAATATTTTGTAAAAGGTCTTTCCATATTATTGAGATTGATTTTCTGTAGTAGAAAATTCTATACATTTGTTATTATTGATTTTCGTTTTGCTGCTTGGCTGTAAGAGTATGGCCGCGAGGGCATTCAGAATTTGCATATATGTGTCATTGTTTTGGTAAAGGTACCATTCGGAGCCCGGTGCTTTTGCTTTTATTGCTGAATATATATAATATTGGACCTGTACAACGTATTTTACCAAAAAAATGGCAGTTCTGTTCTTTAATCCCGCTTAAAGCATCTCTAGAATGGAAACACAGACATGGAAAATAGGAACAATAGAGGAAAACTAGGCCGTGTAGAGATTATTTGCAGTTTCCTCACGATGTTTTTATTTACCGAAAAACGACAGGTAAATAAGTTCTGAGAAAACTCAAACCTCGACTCGTCAGTCAACGTCTCACTAGGTATACACTTTTGAACCTTATTCCGCTGTAATAACGTTCAAAAGTGTATACCTAGTAAGGCGTTGTGTGTTGAACCACACGAGCCGAGGTTTGAAGTTGAGACCGGATTGAAAGTCGTCCATCTTATTGTAACAGTAGGTGTATAGTTGTGCATATTTTACAATATTTAAGTGAGCATATTAAAAGCTTCGTAAACCGTGAAACTAGATCTAATTCCAACAACGCCTAGTTCCTACTCCAGGTGGGCAGTTCAGATGGCAGTCGATTTCGTAAAAACTAGTGCCTACCCGAATATTGGATTAGATTGCTTGCCTAGCGGAGCCTAGGTAGCATTGAACTATGGCAAAATGCTGGGACAAACGCTATGTAGCTTTTCTTAGTTAAGTTGGGAGCCAGATTGCGCAGGGTCTGAACGTAAGATAGACCTCGGGTCCCGGTGGACCTCTGATGTAAGTCTAGTGCCAGTCAGACCAATGAACTTCCTTCCACCGTGGCGATGTACACAGTTTAATGTTCGTACAGTATCTTAAGAGTCGCCAGGACGCTCGCGTTTCCATACAAACGTAGTTTAGCTCTCATTTTAAAACGACATGCTTTAGAACCACGAAATTTGGCATGGGCATTCTAGTAGTACAGATCTATGTTGGTAATTCGTTTTCGTTGCTAAAAATTGTAATACAAAGAAAGTACAACCAGATACAGATTTACGTACAAAACTTATTTTTGCTGTATTTTCTTTGTATTACAATTTTTAGCAACGAAAATGAATTACTGACATAGATCTGTACTGCTAGAATGCCCATGCCAAATTTCGTGGTTCTAAACAACGTCGTTTTAAAATGAGAGCTGAACTACGTTTGTATGGGGACGCGAGTTTACGCGAGCGTCCTGGCGACTCTTAACTTCAAATCGAAAGCGTTGCACAAAAACTGACATACATTCACTGGCTACTACTAATTTTCGCAGCGATGGTCAGAACCCATTAAAATGTCCGAAAGTTAGGTATTTAAGATATATTCAAATTCAAATATTCTTTATTGAACAGCTCAAAAAGTAAAGTAAGTAGCACAAATGTATATTTTCATTTGATTTAAAAAAAATATTAAATGTCATGGGAACAGTAACGTCCAGAATTACGACAGAACAGTTGCCATTAAATATATCAGAGCGGCCAGGGTTCAAACATTTTGGTATTAATAAACAAGGCTTAGTTTCATCCCTTAACCATATAACGAGGTTATTAAGTATCTCATACTCAATAACTAGTAGTTTAGAAAAACCACATGTATCCTGCCTTTTCACTGAGACGGAGATGAGCGGCGGATGATGTTATTGGTTGAATCTTGCACGTATCATGTCGTCTCCACCTAGAAAGGCAGCCGTATAGTAACAATACTGGTTCAACTAGATTAACTGCGGCCTCTAGGGAGCCGCGGCCATTTTAGGCGGATGCAGTCGACGTGTCCGGTCCTAGCACTCAACGATCCAAAACACACCCTCATTCTACACATTAAGGTCTAGAATAGCGTGACAGGTACGAAAGTGTACCTGTAAGTGTGTGTGTAGTGTGTAAGCGTGTGTAAGCGTGTTGTTACATTTAAGATAGATGTATACGTGAATCAAATCTAGGCGCTGAATTTTCATCGATTTTGTGACACAATTACGTTAATAGGGAATATTACGCAAAACTTTGCGTAGGCGGCGGCACCAGCACATCCAAAGGGGCTTCCACGAAACACGAAAATAAAAATCTTGTTACCTGGTTCTCTGTCACTCTTTCATACTCGAGCGATAGAGAGGCACATGTCAAAATTTCGATTCTCCCGTTTCACGATAGGCCCTTTGTAAACAAACCGCCTTGGTGCGCAAATGACAAATTTATTCGTTATAAATTATCTATGAAAACTTAAAAAAAAACTGTTTAAGGCCTAGTATGTATTAAAAACTCTACGGTTTACCGGTGTGCTAGTGCTGCACTCTGGCGGCAGAATATTGCAGTAATATCCCCTATTGTCAGTTATGCAGCTGCTCTCAAATGGCAGGTAAACGGCCTCGGTAGTGTTTATTACGAATATGTTTTTAAGTGATGATATTTAAATACATACGAAAATAAGTTAAGGTAAGTGTTTGTTTAGTTTGGGGCTATGTTAACCCTTAATTACTTACCTACCTACCTACTTCCTATTTCTTCACATAACCACATACGAGAGGTCTTAGAGACCCATACTAAATAGAGACCTGAAATTTTTATTCACGGTTATTTAATATCTAAATATAATAAATTATTTTGTACTATTTAGATAGGTTTAAGCACTTTAGAAATGAAGCCTAGGATAATTTGTGGCTTATTTTTGTAATCCAGCATAATTTATTTTACAGCTCATATTTTTATTAAAAATGCTTGGTTTTCTTTGGGTTGAGAGAATATCTAAATATAGGAATATATTTTGAAGATTAGCGATAGTAGGAAGTAGGTATATACTTACGATATATTCGATAAATTCTTGTATGTAGGTTGCATAGTTAGATAAGAAATTATGTTTTATGTAAACTCTATGGAATCTGCATTTGCATGTAGAAACTAAGGCTCGAAATATGGTTACCTTTTCTTTTAGGGCGATTCCTTTGAAAGTACATTAACTTCAAGCTAATGCACTACTTTCAATGAAATTGCCTACATGTTAAAACAAAGCCTCCTTGTACCGCCGTCGAGACGGCTCGCAAAGGCACGCGCATCTCTTATGCCCGGTTCCAATATCCTTTAAACGTTCCGTTCTGCCTACGAAGAGCACAGATTTCAACGAAGCGCATCGTAAAAGTGTTTCTATAATATACGCACTGATGACACTTTCTACCTGCTGTCGGCAACGGCCAGACGTGGGGGATAGTGGGTGGAGCCTGTAGCATTTTGTATGAAGATCACTGTTTTTGGTGTTTCTATAATATTTGGTAACCATTCAAGCTAACCAGGCGTCGCACTTTCGGCTACCCCCCGATTTTGGCCGGTTTTATGTTCGTATATGGGGTTATTTAATGGTTTGATGGATTATTTAGTTGTATTTCTAAGGTAATATAGGATATCATAGTAAAATACACTACACACTGTATTTATTCTCGAAAAATATGAAGAAATAAGTAAACAAATAACTTTAGTTCGTAACTAATGGCTTTAATAGAAGCGTTCATTTGTGTAGAATAGAATACTGGCCGAGTTTCATTGCTCTTGAGTTGGTATGTTACTTGGCTTTAGACTTTAGGTATTAATACTTCATAACGATTTTTTTTCAATCAATACTAAATAGCGGGTTTGTCAAAATGTTAGGCAACGTAATAATAAAACAATAAAGTTTAGATGCTTGAGTTTTAACGCTAAACATGTGCAAAATTTTGTGCGAATTGCAAAAATGACTCTTCTGTACAGTGCGTATAGGTCGGTTTATGGGCACATGTGATACGCGCTTGCGCCTTTTTACTAATAGGCAGTACAATGGGACACCCCCCGTCGTGAGGGTCAACTTTACGAACAGGAGTACGTTGCAGTTAGCCTGCATAAAAATATTGTGAAACACCAAAACGAAAAGTGACAACAACGACTGGTATTTTTTGACTCTAACGTTTCGTGCATTATAGGAACCGGGCATTAGCGTCTTCGGGGTCAAATTATATAACTGTATTCCGATGGAAATAAGAAACTCACCAAGTGACACTATTTTCATAAAAAAATTAAAAACGCCGCTGACTGAATTAGCCTGTTTCAATGTAAACGAGTTTATGGTTCCTAAGGATCCTTAGAAAATGTTAATATAGTACCTAATATCTATCAAAATGCTATTTAAATATATTTCTTAATGTATATTATGTCTAATTGTGACACCTATTTTTGACCTTGACATGTATCGACATTTTTAATACGGAACTAACATTGTATGTATCAAACTAATTTGTAACTAAGTACCCTCACATCATAAAAAGTGTATATTTCATGACCTGTAAAATTTTAATTTAACAATAAAATATCTGTATCTGTATCTGTATCTGTAAAGCACGAAGCGAAGGAATAAACTATTGTTCAATAAAGTAATAGGCTTTATTATTTTAGGTGTCACTACATGTAGGTTTGTGTGGACAGAGGAGTGTGTAGCGAATTAGATCGCAGAGCAAAACGGACCACGTTTTCTCAAATTAATAAGATTGTGCCACCGCGGCTAGAAGGTCGAATCCAAAGTGGGACGACGATATTCGCTGTGTGCATGATTGTGGCGCCATCTCTTGGGCAGGTGGTCAATCTCTTTTTTTCCTTTTTTATAAATAGGTTATATTCCTTGCTTATATGAAATGTAACTGGCTGATTCACTATTTTGACAGCAGACAGGGGATTTGCAGTTTCATTTCTTGTCACATTGAGCACTGCGATCGTTCTCGTTACCCCCACCATGCCCTTTGCACATAGCGAATACTAGCTCTCCGCGATCTTATGAATTTGTCAAACATTCTTCTTGAACCGTTTCGCCATGCAATTCAATTCGCCTTCAAATATTATTTACGTCACCTTTCCGCACAGACCTTAGAAATCTAAATAAAAGCCCAAATAATTTATGTACGTTTATTATCGCCATTAAGAGACACCCAATGTCAAATCATACATTATCATACGCGAACCAATAAACACATGTAGGTATCACAGAACATTTGATTGTGCTCCAAATTGACTTGAACAGTGATCACGAGAACGCAATGTACATACAACTGTGTGACCGAATTCAACACCAATAACATAACCTCACTCGTTTAGTGTTGGCTTGTATTTCTTTGTGTAAGGGCTGCTCTATCATAGGGACGCAGTTATACGATGGAACGAGATCGCAATATAGTTAGCTCCCTCTAACGCATAGCTGCGTCCCTATGACGGCCCATCATGTAGAGCAGCCATAAAGGTAAGTATTCTAATTTTAACATACATAAACAATATGTACATTAAAAACACAACTCCAACGCAAAAATAATCAACCAATATTGAAGTTGTACTAGAGTTGCTTTAATTTTCAAGCAAATTCTGATATTTCTGATTCAGACGTTTAGGCGCTGACTGTGTTGCGTAGTTAATGCAATGGAGTTGTATTGAAGTTGGATCGTGTAAAAACGTGTTTTACAGTTAGAATACGGCCCTGAAATTGCTGTTTTACATCAAAGGATTAAAAATATATATCAGTATGGATTATTAAAAAAGACATAAACACGAAATCAGTGAATAAGTGAAGTTATATTTTTGGAGTTGAATTAAACCACGGAATAGAGGAACACGAAACTGGATTCGTGGGGAGAAAAGATACCTAACTCAGTATATCATATTTTTATTATTTTTGTTATTTTTATTTACAAGAACTTGTCCAAAGAGTCAAAAGATTAGTTAATTTCATGATAAAATAGGATATGGTACACACACGAACCTACAGAAATTTCATACTATTAAAAAAAAATATACTTGAACATCATAATAATATTTATTTATTAATACTAAACCTGAGTCCCGGTTGAGACTTGAACCCAACTTATGTATGTAGATATATTTCTTAAACAAAGAAGGCTCGCAAAATCATTTACAAATTTTAATTATCTTTTGCCATCCCTGGAATATCTTAATTTGTACTAACAAGGACATATAACGAGTATATTACGTATACTGGAATAGTAGGTACGATAATTGTGTGTTTGCTACGCCACGTAGCTCGCATCAGGTAGTAATTTGTGGTTTTAGAGGTTAAACCTGTCAATACAGCTCAATTCAGATGTTGAATGTGGTTATTATCAATTATATCACACCAATAATGAAATGAAGCACTAGAATAGTATTGTAAAAACCACAGTTTGACCACAATCAATTAAAAAAAATTAATATGTAAGCACTGAATTAGAGCATTGAGCATTGATTAGTAGATTTTTCTGTATTTTCTTTATTTCTAAAAAAACATTTAATAGAGGTCCAGTTATCAAACAAGATTTCTCGAAGAAGATAATATTAAGATTTACCGAAATTATGCATCACTAATTAAAGTCTAATAAAACTGACCGAAAAAGTGCTGTACATTATCGTTCTTCTTTGTCGTATCCTCATGGCTGAGGGACGTGACGATTGTGGACACTTTTCACCAACACTCTCCAGGCCACTCGATCCAGGGCCCGATGCATGCTTGCCTGTAGTGTGGCTTTAGTGATGGATGTTATCCTGTCTGCCCAACGAGTAGCCATGGAGCCTTTCCTTTCGCGCCTTTGACATGCGCCCAGTCATTATATGCTTCTCCAGACTCTCTGGCCCGGATCTGCTCATTATCGTTATTACAGCACTATTTTGTGGAGACATTTTTTGGAACGATTGTATAACCCGAGTTTTTTTTATTGTGGGTGTACCGGTGTAGGTATATAGGAGCCAACTCCATAGCTGATTCAACTTGGTGATAAAATAAACTAATTTGACTATAACACAGTGTAGGTACTACTAGTACACTATTTGTTACTAGGTGGAGTAGCTGTGCAGGTGACATTTCTCTTACATATTCGGGATCTTTAGGGGGCTTTGTAGTATACTATACGGGCGGCGGACGTAGGATCTGCTACGTAACGTGTCCATGTAAATACCATCCATTTTTTAAACCGGAAGTGGTACTTTTTTGTGCTTTCGGCCAATTCAATTTTTTTTTACTATTTTTCCGGAACTCAGCATCACTTTTATGAACATGTGCCATAGGGCTTATCTTTGTATCACGTTACGTAGCAGATCCTACTGCCGCTGCCCGTACTATTGACATAGATAGCGCAATCGACATGAGCTTCAAAAAGTTCTTAAGCTGTGGTCGTCTATATTATCTATATAGTCTCTGAAATGAAGTTATACAGTTACTTGAGGACTCACGTTAAAATTAATTTGACAAAATAGGGATATACATATGTTACCTCATGTATGGTAATAATTAAAATTAAATTAATATAATATTAAAATTTGGTTAACTGCTACCTCATAATTAATGGAAGAGCGGAACCTTCTGGCACAAGTATTTGTTTTACTTAAAAGAAGGGTCTTGTTTTGTTACTAGTGAAACCACATTATTTGTCTCTCCCATGATTCGTTTATCTTGCAACTCCAATAACCGTTTTTACAACCTGTGGCCTGTAGTGTTTATTTTAGTATATATAATATATATGTATGTATGAACTATGTAAGTTTATTTTTATTTATTGTATATGTGTAAGTGTATTAATGTTGATTTGCATTTGCTTTTGCAACACCTACTTATTTGCTAATTTACAAAGGTTTCCGCTTCCCAAAAGTTGTCTGTAAGAGATCGCTTTTTAGCGATAAGACCGCCAATTGTTTTCCTCTACTTTTCTGTTTGTAACTTGTGTATACTCTGTTTCGTTAATTGGAGGTGTGCAATAAAAAATATTTATGTTTATGTTTATGTTATGTTATGTTTATTTTTCATTTTCATATGGTGAAAACATTCACAGCCGATAGACGTCTCGGTAGTTACAGTTGGCAGAGCTCTCGAGGCAGTAATTTTTACACTTTCATCTTCGTTTATATCATTTATAAAATCACAATTTGTTGACCTTGTACTGCATTTTACATTGAAATATGAAATTATATATTATTCGTAGCGGTATAACTAAGCAGCTTACGATAATAATATTAATTGGTATTGCAGCCTCGATAAATTACGATATAAAAGGCTGCGGGTTTTAATTTAAATCCTCTTTCAATGCTGCTGCCTGTATCATTAGAACGATCATGGCCCGAAGGCGGAATTTCTAATTCAAAAACTATCTACTAGTAGTCCGCCTCGAACTGAGAACTCGCGATTTACTTGCAAACGAGTTGACCAATATAACAAGACCCATATGAAGATTTTTTGGCCTTCTAAGTCCACCCCTTGATCGATCCAGCTCATAAACGAACTCCCAAATTTTATATATCTCTGCTACAATCCCAACTTCATAAAAATAAGAAAAACGTTATTAAAATTCTCTCTCTCTCTCAAAATCAAAAAGCCATCGAAATACCGAGTCGTACTAGTAGCCAGATGTTGTTTGTAAGAATTCGCTTCGCTCAGGCTGCGCTCATTCGATAATACCAAATTCATTACAAATTCATTTTTAGGTACAAAGAAAGCAATAGCTTAGTTTAACAAATTAACTAGCCACCATACTTATTTATATTTTCTATTTTTCTTTGAACCGCATAATAGTGGAATTAACTTATATCTTGTTAACTAAGATTCGTAATTAAATTTAAAGAACTAATTTCACCCATTCACTAATCGGGTTGCCGTAGGTATTAACGTGTGCTGTTAATAACAAAAAAAGATCCGACTTCACTTAGGATTGGCCACTTCAAAAAGGAAGTGGCCGAGTTGCTGTAAAAAATAGTGAAATCACTTTAGGTGTGCCTATAATAGTTGAAGAGTTCCCTCAATTTCTCCAAGATCCCATCATCAGACCCCGACTTGGTGACAATGGGACCATCTAGGGGTTATACCCGTTCGATTAAAAAAAATATTTTGAAAATCGGTTCACGAATCGGTTCGAATTGAGAACCTCCTCCTTTTTTTTAAAATAAATCACTCTCATTTAATGTAATTACTGGAGTGCTTAATCCTCTGATGTAAAAAAAAGCATTTTCATTTAGGGTACCTACCTTTTATCAGAGATATACATGCGAAAAGTAAGCTTATATTTTTTAGAGATTTAATTAGGTACGAATAGAGTTTATAATTATAACATCTGTACTGTAAATGCTTCCTATGAAGGCCTCTTTATAATAAGTTTTGTGTAGAACACTGCTACTTTTTTCTTTTTCTCGATAAGACTTCAGACCATTTTGATACAAAGGTCGGAGGTGGATGGTAAGAAAATATTTTGGACAACTGTGAATTTGTATGATGGCTGGGATGATTAATAAGTACATATAAACACGCACGTAAATATTGAATTTAAACTTTCGTGAGACATATTAACACTATTATCAATGCAAGCGGCTGTACTCACTTGTGTTTAGTCACTATATACGCCCCGACGGTTCGCGTATCGGTTCGCCTAAGCACTGTTAACTTAGTGCTTGAGGATGGAGACCTCCGAAACACGTCGCGCGTAGTGACTAAACACAAGTGAGTACAGCCGCATGCAGTGATAATAGAAGCAAGTCAATATTACTAGTAACTTAAGTAGTTTTCTTCTTAAAAATCACTGTGCAACATCCTAGCCAAAAGTTTTAGTAAGTTCTTTTTATTCGTTCTAAACAATACATATTGTGTTGAACATAATAACAAACTACAATAAGCATAAAAGCAGAATAACATAACAAAGCTTATACAAATGCAATCAAACCAAACTGACGATATACAAATTAATGGTAGGCACATGTAGGTACCTACCGAAAGTGTAGAACTAAAGAACAAAAAAAAGTCGTTTATATTTCTTGTCGTCTATAGTCTAAACACTAGTATAGACAGACCTAGTTCTAGACATATTGCTGATGTGATATTGAGTGCCTACCAGTTGTATAGTAATTGGGTATAATGGGTATTGAAAGCATTTCGAAATGCATTAGCCATGTAGCTCATTTGGTAAAGAGCATTGCATTGTTACGAGTTAAAGTTCAAATTCAACCATCTTAGTTTTTTTTAAATTTAATTTAAACATTTACCCTCTTATTCATAAACGTGTTACAAACCTCATTTAGTTAAAATGTATTTTGTCTGTTTCTAACAAACACAACTGTCAATGTGACAGATAAGGACAAAAGATGATTTAGTTAAATGAGGTTTGCAATACGTTTATGAATAAGCGGGTTAGAACGTAAATACACTTATTAAGTAAGGAGATTTTTTTTGTGTTAAGATGAAGCTGTTTGGTGACGACGTGTGGATTTTAAGTTCCGTACCTCGACTTAATGTGTTTATTTTATAGTATTTTTTATTTTATTTAGAATTATCGCACTGTTCTTGTTCTTTCTCACATTTTGGGCCAGCTACAACATAGTTAAAATCAATATGAGATATTAAAAGGTATATTCAATTCATTGCGAATCAATTTCAACTAAATTAAAAATAATACAATCATTGGAATGTTTTCTTTTCTCCCCAAGAAATAAAAGATTGAGAAGATTTTCAATGTACAATATTTTAGACATTATAATTACATATATTTCATAAGTATTTACACGTACATTATAATCGAGTATAGATGTGGCTTGACAGAAGGGTGCTTAGTAAACACAGTCTACTATTTTTCATTATATTTCAAAATCCATTAATATAAAAAAAAACACAATCACTCACACTTAAACTCAATCATATTTTTTCTCGCGAGTAATTCTTTTTTCTAGGTCTCTCTGTACCTGTTGCAGGGGTCCTTTACAACTTATATATTTATGATCTCCCCGATGTGCACTACAGCCTTGGCCAGAAGTGTTGAACACCAATGCGATTTTTATACAAAACTGGAAAGTGTAGTCCATCGTTTCCATCTTTGTTTAAGTTATTTGTCAATTAATTTAAACTAATAGGCATGTTTTGCTGAAGTTAGTAGTAACTGCATAGAATATTTGCAATATGTCGCACCGACTTAAATTTACATTTTTGGTACCTTCTGTTTTCATATTTTTTAAGTACCTTGAAAGTGTTATTAAGTGAAGTTTTCTATATTTATAAATAAAATATAACATTTACCGTTACCGTACATTGTTAGGATAGGGAAATAATGCTTAACATCAAAATTGTAAACAAAAAACACCTATGCTCAACACTTCTGGCCAAGGCTGTATATCACTGTTTGGAAGCGAATCGGTAGGAAATAAGATAAATTAAGGCCCGCGTGGTACAATCTGAAACAGAAGTAGTTTCCCACCAAAAGTAATCCGTGTTAGTTCAACACTTTCATATGTCGTAATGTTGTTTTTTACATAGGTAATTATTGCAAACTGTTTCATGGTCTAGTCGAAACGCATGCTAAGCCATCTAAGCCAAAAGGGTTGAGGTTTATTCAGGTTATTTGACCAGGGTCAAGGAATGTCTAATCTTGAAAGACAATGAATTCCATAACACGTTCCTACAAAATGTAGGTTTTTATTTTTACTATAAAGTGCTGCAGCGCCATCTATTGGATGTAAGTTGGATTGACTATAAATCACAAATGACACAAGCACGTTGAGTACAAAAATCATTACAATAATACAAAATCGAGAAAAAAATCGGTTTACGGCAGTAGTATATTATACTTTATTAACATTTCCATGTGGGTAGTAAACAAAGATACAGCCCACTTGATAGGTAGCGTTTACCGAAGTCGGAGTGTTACACGCGCCGTGCCGACCCTTCAAAATCCTCAGAAGTCATTTTAGGTTATGGAAAAACATAAAAAAAAACAAATTTAATTTCAATATAGTAGACTGTATTTACTAAATAATTAATAAGTTATGAAGAAATACTCAAATTATAAAATATCTTTTTCATTATTTACAAATAATGTTCTTATAAATTAATGTTAACAGTAAAAAATTGCTTCATTACAACGACACAAAACTAAATGTTTATTTTTATTTAAAAAATACTAAACAGGTAGGTATCACCGGTATTTCGTGACCACTAATAATTACACAAACTTTGGCACTTTACTAGGTCATTATAATACCGGATAAATATAATAATATATTCCGACCAAAAAGTGTAGAAATTAAAAAGTGGCAACATCGTAGTGTCGTCCCGTTTTCTTAGATTGATTTGAAAGGTACGACATCACTACGATGTTGCCACTTTTTAATTTCTACACTTTTTGGTCGGAATATACGCTAGTTAGGCAGAGGTTACCAACTTATTTTTATGTGACTTCAGCGTATAAAAAGCTGATCTTTTTCTGAACACGATCAAAGGCTTTCAAAGACAAAAGAGTTTATTTCGTTACTTTGCAATGGTTGTCAAAAACAACAAAGAGCTCGTTTTGATTCGTCTTCTTTGAACAAAATCTTTCATTTTATAATTAGACTAAATAAAGATTAAAGTAAAATTCGTTCATCTTTCGAAGCCAAATGACATTAACATCGCAATAAAAATGCCTCTACTTAAAATTAATTATAACTATCTATTACAATAAACAAATTCACAGCAACATTAATAAAAATAGTTACAATAAACGTCGAATTAATTTAACAATAATTTACAATTATCTTTAGACTTTACAATACACTCATTTAATGTAGACACTGTATTTCAGTTAGCTCCCCAACATATGTAAATAATTACAAATTTACGTGATCTAGAACATTCAAATTCAGTGCTTGCTATATTTAAATAGTAAATTGATTTTATCATTATATTTTCTTATACGAAATTATAATCGACCACAACAGCATTGCATAGTGTATTTTTATTAATGATTTTTTCTTAATTCTGTGATTCTCGGTTACATTTACAAAGATTCATTATATACATAAGTACGAATAAAGTCCACAAAATAAGTATTAAAATGAATTGACTGTTTTTAATATTAATTGAGATCCATCATCCAACACATGGAGATGGTTGAGAAAGCTCTCGAGTAGGTGTACTAGGGGCAACTACACAAAAGATCCCTTTGGGTCGAAGCGTATCCTTACGGGCCCCCGAATACAATAAGATAAGATAAGATAAGATAATATTAACTAAGTAAAATAATAAACGATTTTGGTAAAATATTGAACAAAGATACACAATGCAGCACTGGTTTATTTTTTTCATACGCTTGGGCCAATCGCAGCTATTTTATTAACAATCAATTTAATCTACACGAAACAAATTTATGTATAGAATTTAATTTTGTTACTTGTTTTTTTTTATTGAATTTGTTTTAAAACAAGTTTTATATTTTTTCTGAGTTCGTATTGATATGTTTTATACATAGATATGAAATAATTTGTAACAAAAATTTGTATTTTCACCTATGGCCATGTTTATCAGACTGAAGTAGGTAAATAAATTAATTGAGTTAATATCTCATAAAGTCACGCCGAATTCTATGAAACGTGATGCGCTTAATTAGAGAAAATCTTTTAATCTCTATTGTCCCGAACCTATTGTTTGCCACCCCTGATCCCGCTGAATAAGGGTTGTCACAACGTAATTATAATTAGCGGCGGAGCAGAAAGTAAGCAAGTTGGCAGTGGTTTAGAACCTTTCCGATTCTGATAATTAATAATATTATTTATACGTACAACTGGACAAGGCATACTAAACATTTGAGAGCGATTCGTCTATTAACGATGTAAACAATTCTTTTTTGATACAAAACAATCACATACATTTTAATTTTATAATTACGATACTTTACTTTTGTAGAACAAAATAAGATGATTTTTTGATCTAACTATTTGAAGTTTTATAGACAAGGCATGTGTTTGTTAACAATATTTTTTACCTATGTACTTGTGACTCAAACAATTATATAAATATTATGTATAATGTACGTATCCGTTCCATCTTCTGGGGCCCACCCACTATCAGGCCTGACGATATTGGCCTGTCAGTTGTTCGGAGCTGTCAACTTTTTGTTTTACCTGACAGGCCGATATTGTCAGGCCGACTGATAGTCGATGGGCCTCCTTCAATTTGAATGTATATTCATTTTTACATATAACTACTGAACAAAATATTTTAGTTACTATAGGGTAAGATAGCCAACAATGAACCACCGCATCTGTTGTTTAATAAATCAGTCCAATATTTTTGTTTCATTATTTTATTTCTGTAAATATTTAAAATTTACTTTTTGCACAAACTTTATGTAAAAAAAGCTACGATTGACCCTTTCTGTAACTCTGTTTAAATTAATCCTAACTATACTTCAGTCAAGGCACTTGTACACAATAGATGCAGCGTCGCGCCGGCCAGCAGCGCCAACGCGACCTGCGCGTGCGCGGTGCTTGAGCCTGCGGACAATACGATAATGTCATTAATGTCACTAAAAAGTTGAAAAATTTCAACAGCGTTACCTTTAATAAATATACAGGTTGTCCTAGTCATTGGTCAACGCCGAAACTTAAGCATTAGGTTATTTAGAACCAGTATGCAAAATATTGGTACACTTAATAACACACGTCATTTTTCTTTGATTTTCACGTTAGTGATAGTTAAATAATGTTTAGGTACCTACCTAATTCTTTTCCAAAAAAATCAATAAATTAAATTTTGCTTAGATCTAGACACCTACTAAAGACATTTATCAATACCAGTCCTATAATTATATAATTCTTAAAGATCGTTGTTTGAAATAAGTTCAACACGAAAACGAACGACTGCGGTTAACTCGTTCGGAAAAACCGTTTCCGGCTAAATACGCCAAAAATCCCCACAAATAAGAGATGATTTAATCAGGCACTCCGTCAACCCCCATGATGGATGGGGGATGATAATTGCGAGGACAGACGGATGAGACGGACACACTAGACACCGCATTACAATGGGGAAGGCAACTATCACAATGACATCTCTAATGATGGTCATTCGAAAGGCTAAATTTGTATGGCGGGAAGTTTTCAACCAACTTCAAGATTATGAAGGACAATTCGTCGGGATCTTGGTTTTTTTTGTATGTTCACCGATTATTCAAAGACGGCTAGACCGATTTGGAAAATTCTTTTCTTGTTTGAAAGAGTATACTTCACAGGTTGTCCCATTGTCACCAGATCCAGATCTGATTATGGGATCCTGGACAAATCGAGGGAACTCTTCAACTATTATAGGCACACCTATAGTGATTTCAATTTTTTTTACAGCAACTCGGACACTTCCTCTTGGAATAGCGGATCCTAAGGGAAGTCGGTTCTTTTTTTGTCAAAATTATTATTTTAATTTACGAAATACTCACTCACCTATATAAGTCGAAATACTCTAATATTAAAATTTAGAATAAAGCTACAGGAAAGAATTTTGCCTAAGAGAAGCTATCTGGCTATATAATATATGTTTCCGTACATTGTTAAGGGCCATTCATCTTTTGCCTCTTTCTCTCGTTGTATGGAATCTGGAACAGAGCCTAGAGAAACAAGTAAGCTGTATGGCTATACGAAGAGCTTGAGATGCGTGTAGTAGTGAAGCCACGGGCAAGGGCGTGAGAGGGTAGGTAAGTATTATACTTTATTATCACGAAGAGAAGAAGCTATTTTCTTTTATTTAATGGTCAATGAAAAGTGAGCTTGACAAGTAAAATCCGCGACTGTATCAGTTTTAAGCAAGGATGCAACTGAGCAAGAAGTTGCGCTCACACTGCGTTAGTAAACACCTATGCAATCGCAGGTATACGGCATACGCACTATCTAGTAGTTGAGGTCTGTGGCTGACAGACGGATGGACAGACGCGGCGAATATGGGGGAGATGAATGATGATAGATTTGTGCCAGTTTATAGTGGTGGGAAGATTTATTATTGGACAACTACATTATTTTATCGTTACAATACTATTTGGTTTGAGAAATAGCGTAAACCGAGAGATTTTTTATGCTTATTGAGTTTATTGCCATAGATTTTATGAAATTATCGTACGATTTCTGTAAGTGGATATTGAAGTCTTGACAAGAGCTCAGCTCTTAATATACGACGACATTGAAATTATCAGTGATAGGGTATTTCCTTCCAATGGGTGGCCCCATTTTCAAAAAGGATAATGCTTTTTTTATATCCTAATAATCATAACTACAACAATTCCTTCTCCTTGCTTGTTGTTTTTGAAAAGGATTCGACAGCACGTATTTTTAGGTATTTAAATAAAAGTAAACACAATCTACCCTCAAATGGCTCCTTGAGCCAGTTGAGGGTAGATAAAAACATTACATGATCAAATAATGTAGGTTAAAGTGTCGTTCGTTCAGTGACAGATCTAGGCGCTTTTGTATTTGGTTATATAATACTCTTTTTGGTTTGTTAACCAATAAATGTTATAACTACCCGAGAATGTACAAATTGTTTGTTTACTTTTATTTAAATACCTAAAGATACAGACTTAGCATAATGATTGAGATTAGTGACCAAATACCAAAATCAGTCTCTCATCTCACCCGAAGCTGTGAACATGGAGAGATGCGGCGACCGCGCGACCGCAAGGCTGACGTCCGTGGACCGCACGTACGGCGGCCGCACGGGCTGCCGCGCCTCGCACCGCACCGCCACCGCGCCGCGCGGCGTGCTGACCGTCACCCGCAAGGGCCGCCAACTCATGCGCAGCCCTTCTTTGTTGGTGACTGTAGTTTCTGTGTTGCCTTCCCAGGGCTGGATCTGGTGAAAAAGAGGCTCATTACATATTGCTTCATTCATTACAGTTCCGTATTGGAACTGCCTTAGATTAGATTAGTAGTTATAAGTAAAATTTGCATGCTTATTTAAGTAAAATGTAAGCGCTTAACATGTACCTTCCAACTGTATTTATCACTATTATACATTTGCAAATAAATATTTGATTGATTTGACTGCTTGAGGTTGGCCTTCCTAGCAGAGGCGAGCAGAGACATGTGGAATCAACCAATAGCGTCATCCGCCGCGTATCTTCGTGTCAGAGGATAGGGAGCTTGTCTGCGATTCCACACGTCTCCGCCTCTGTGGAAAGGCATCCTAAGTATAGTAATAAAAATCCCACGACAAATAATAGAAGATCATGTCAAGAAAAGACACAAATGCAGACACGACGCGCGACGTTGCGAAACAGCCCTTAGAATGGTCAGTGAGTTCCAATAGTACCGGCAATGTAACTAGGATACAAAGCAAAGTTGAAACATTTCGCCATTTTACTCAACATCCCGTAATGTTATGTCAGGTAACAATTTCCTGCTTTATAAGATAAGGACTTATAGAAGATGAAGCAGACACAATACTGACTATTTCTGGTTTCCCATCGATGTACCACTGTATGTTGGCCGGCGGCATGGCCGGGCCTGTTGAGCAGTTCAGCAGGACGTCCTCCCCCGGCTGAACGGCGCTCGGCACTCCGGTGATTACCGGGTCTTGCTCCAGCGTTACTGCCGACAAAAAATGCTATGAACTTGTGGCTCTGTGCTGTAGATCTAGAGACATCTACTCATATTACGTAATAACCTACCAGGCACTTTGTGTATGTAGGACCAAAATCTTAACAGACAAACAAAATTCAGGATGTAACAAAAATACATTAAATCAGTACATTGTAACAAAAATGCTGGGGATCCGATTAAGGGCATAATTGGTATCGTATTGCGACATTTGTGATTAAGAAAAAAAAAGAAAAATGTTTTGGACGCAATCTTCTTTTATATGGGACTCCCAGTTGACATCCAATTTTTTCAAGAATCAGTTGATAAATGCAACCTTTAGATGAGAACAATGAACAGTGACCGGATGGACAGCATACGAAAAATGTTTTTACCCAAGCTTCATACACGTATACACGCTTTGTACTCACTCGGTCAATAATAGGTATCAGTTCTAAATGAGAAGTCTCGATTGGTCATATCGTCGATTACACTCAGCATTCATGCTAATGAAAATATGCTCGTAATAATAATTGACAGGCTGACCAAATAATTAAACGACCGACGAGCAAATTGGTATGGAAGCGTAATATGCACAAAACCGCTGCACTTTGTAGCGGCGATTTTCACTAATTCAATGATATAAGGTGCGTCAACACATTAAGCACGTGCTGACCAGTTCTCGACCCTATCTCCTAGATATACGGTTCATGATAATTCACTTAATTTTGGCGACGGTGGTAATGCTTTACGTAAGCCCAAAATGTGCATTGCGGTGTTGATCATACAGTCCTTTTCATATTTATGAAGCGATGTTGAAGAGTGAATGGGATGGTTATAGTGCTGACGTTTGATGTTTAAGCATTTTGATAGGTACGAGTATGTGATGGTAGCTGTTGACTTTAATGAGACTCTAAATGTAAACTGGGGTGTAATTTATAGGGATTTCGAAATATGCAGAATACGTTGGTTAAAAGCTATCGACTAAATAAATAAATATAATATTATAGAACAATCTTATACAAATCAACCTCTAGTCCCACAGGCTTATGGTTGAGTTGTGGGCAAGAAGGCTTGTGTTGTGGGCACTAGACGACGATATACAGGGTGTAACAAAAATACTGGTGATCCGTTTAAGGGCATAATTGGTATCGTATTGCGAGTAGGAAAAAGTAGGAGAAAAAATTTTTGGACGTGAAAAAAAAAATTTTTTTGTATGGGGCGAGTCGTCCCAGCCGGCCAACCCTCCATACAAAACCAAAAATTTTTTTCGCTAGAAAATTATTGTTTCTTAGTTTTTCACAATAAGAATACGATACCAATTATGCCCTTAAAAGGATCACCAGTATTTTTGTTACACCTTGTATAAATAATATATAGATAGATAGATACTTAAATACATAGAAAACATCCATAACCCAACAACAAATATCCGTGATAAACACACAAAATGCCCCGACCAGGATTCGACCCCGGGATCTCCTGCTTCATAGGCAGGGTCACTACCTCACTATCAACTAATCTAGGGGGCCGGTAAATAGTATACTATACATTGCATTGTGGTTTAAGTTAATAATCAGTGTATGAAAAAACGTTTACTAAATTAGATCCCCTGTATTATATCATAATGAATTCATGAAGTCCACGAATTTTTCATATAAATTTACAATCAAACAAAATAAAGACGTACTAATGTAACACCGCAAAAGGTTCAATTTTATTTCTTTTTGAAATGTTTAATTTGATAAAAGTGTCAACAAATCAAGATTAACCTTTCAATTCAAATCAGCAACATTTCAGGGCGCTTAAGTAAAATACTGCTAAATATTCAGAGCATTCAAATTCGCCTTCGGAAATGGAATAATAAATATTTCAAGTGATATCCCCATCATTAACTGAGATTTTACGGATCATCTTGGATTTTCGTTTGATCACGGGATTCCCGTGAATTAAACAGACTATTTTAATTTGTTTGGTTATGTTTTGTTGAGTTTTAAGACGTCTGTGATGTAAGATAAGAGGACGTTATATATATAACGTTCTAAGATAGGTACCTCCCCTACTAAGATGGGAAATTATTAATAATTTTAAACAAAAAAAGAACCGACTTCACTTAGGATCCGCTATTCCAAGAGGAAGTGGCCGAGTTGCTGTAAAAGATAGTGAAACCTATATCACCAAGCCCCATTGTCACCAAGCCGGGGTCTAATGATGGGATTCTGGAGAAATCGAGGAAACTCTTCAACTATTATAGGCACACCTATCTGATTTCAAATTTTTTTACAACAACTCTGCCATTTCCTCTTGGAATAGCGGATCTTAAGTAGTGAAGTCGGTTCTTTTTTTTTGTTTAAAATTCTTGTTACACCTTTAAGATTTAGTGACTTAAGTTCAGGGCTTGTGAGTAAGTCCACCACAACTCTCGGCTGCTGTAATGTTTCATTTTAAGGTAGGTAATAAGTACTCTAGGTCGAGCAAAAATCGACCAAAATTACGTGAGTGACCCTTTATAAATATTTTTACGTCACTCTAGGCGCTAAGTGAGATTTACCGCCCTAGGGCGCAGCGGAAAATCTCACTTCACACCCAGGAGAAGACGTAAAATTATGTACGCACCACGGGCGGTAATAAGGAAGGCCTCAGATCGGTTGTACCTTCGGTTCGGGCCTCAAATGCCAGGGATCTGAGCCCTTCTTTATTTTACCGCCCTAGGTACGTAATGTACTATTAATACTCTAGGTATTTAATAGTCATTAAGTATTACACATATTTTGATAAAAAATTGTGAAGCTAAATATAGAGGAAACTATTACATATGTACGTTCATCTAGCAGAATAGCGCTCTGTAGCCGGGAACGCCATTTTTCAGTGTCGGCTCCCGAGGAAGAATCTCGTAAGAATGTGCTCGGAGTACTTTTATTAAACCGTGGTTGAAATAGTTCGCCTATTATTCTTCTCTGTTTAAATAGTTTTAGCGCACGCAATAACTACAGCAATAACAATGATAATATTTATCTTCAGAGACGATTAACTTAATCATTAGTTATTACGTAAATTGTACATTACTTCTGCCATTATTTTTACACAGTTTTATTTAGCTTGACCCCGTATACAGCGTGTATTTTTAACCGACTTCAAAAAAGGAGGAGGTTCTCAATTCGACTGAATTTTTTTTTTTTTTTTTTTATCATAATTTTTTTTTTTTTGTATGTATGTTACTCCATATCTCCGTGAATCGTGAACCGATTTTCAAAATTTTTTTTTTAATCGAACAGGTATAACCCCTAGATGGTCCCATTGTCACCAAGTCGGGATCTGATGATGGGATCCTGGAGAAATCGAGGGAACTCTTCAACTATTATAGGCACACCTATAGTGATTTCACTATTTTTTACAGCAACTCGGCCACTTCCTCTTGGAATAGCGGATCCTAAGTGAAGTCGGTTCTTTTTTTGTTTAAAATTATTGATATTACCACATAAGCTATGGGTAGTTAGTATAGACCCTAATAAACATACTTCCATATGTTATATTAAAAATTTACGATTTTTATTCTTCCATATAAAATATTTCCGCACGCAATGTATTTCTCCTACCTGATTACTTTGCCTTTAAAACGTCACAATTGATATGTGTCACATTGTACTGTATACGCAGTACATTGCTGAGTGAAATAAATTAAAAAATTAATGGCTCGGTGTTAATTAACAATTAACTAAATATTTATTGCAATGTCTATTTAAAACATCAAAACCTGCTTCTGGTTTCCTTTTGTAGTAATATCAAATATACACGCGGTATTTATTTATTTGTTTGTTTACTCGTATTGATGAATTTCAACCACATCGAAGTGGCTGATTGAGCTGAAATGTATACTATGATATTTGCCCGCAAGATGTTTTGTAAAAAAATAATTTTTTGTTAATTTCGTAATATTTCATCAAAAAAATGTTTTCTATTGGTGTAATGGCTTGCATTTTATTTATGACAAATATGGGCACCCATAAGTACTAATCTTCTAATGAAGTTCCATAATTAAAACCAAAAATCTTTCTAATTTACTAATAATATTTTAGGGACCACAAAACTGGTTGGCAGCATCTATTAATTGGATGTCTGGGATCCATGCAATTTTTGCAAAAAGGAACTTCACTGAGAGTCCGGTTTAAAATTCGTGCTATTTAACAAAATGTGTGATTCATCTAATTGTGTGCCCCACTTCACATATCATATTTATCCTGCGGCTAATGTTTTTTTTATGACATAGGAGGCAAACGAGCAGACGAATCGCCTGATGGTAAGCAATTACCGCCGCCCATAGACGCCCGCAACACCAGGGGGGTCACAAGCGCGTTGCCGGCCAAAAATGTTTAGAACTTAAGACTTCTGTCAAAATACAGTCAGCTGCAGAGTTATGTGACCCTCCCTGCATACAGATAGTAAATAAGTAAGATATATTTTCGCTACCCGTCAACAATAAAAGGCAATCTCAATCCTCAATTTTTCTAACCTATTCTCAACCAGCATCTTCCAATTCCGATGAGACCAGTCACGTCATACGTCCCCGTCTCGCGCCCGCGAATTGGCTGGACACTGACTGATTGCTGCATGTGGGATGCACAGGCAGCAACGCTGGATGCTTTTAAGATCTCGGTGTTCAGAGCAAAGTCTTGGTGAATTTGTAGCGCTTTTAAAGTCATTTATTTTATTTAAAATGTTAGTTGAAGTAGTAAAAGTAAAAAAAAGAAAAAGGTAGATGGATTTTTTGGAGGTGGATGGATTGTGTGAGAGATGATATAAAAAGAAAGGAGGTGAGTGATAGGATGACGGGTGACAGATATGTATGAAAAAAAAAACAAACAAAGACAAGGACAAGCGAATGATGAGTTGAAGTAGTAAAAAGTATACTGGGTAAGTAATCATGGTGACGACTACGTCGATGGAGCGATTTTACTCAATGTCGGCTCAGTAAGACTCTCTCGTCTTCTTCACAACAACGTCAATTGGGACCTCAGTGGAAACCAGTCACTCAGTGGAACTCAGTGGATATATGATACCCTGGTAGAGTACTGAATAGACCAGCTCGATTCGTATTTCTTCTACCTTACAGCGACTGTAAGAGTCTTCGCTTGCTTGACGACACCAAATCTTAGGCCTTCACTGGACACCTCTCACAGGCGTATGATTTCTTAATAGTGTAGTGCCGTGCCGCAGCACTATAGCTAGAATCGTACTTACCAGCAATTGTAAGATTCTTCGTCAGCTTAACGACAGCGAACCTCGGGCCTTCACTGGAAACCTCACACGTGTATGATATCTTGGTAGTGTAGTGCCGCAGCACTATAGCTAGAAACGCACTTACCAGCAATTGTAAGATTCTTCGTCAGCTTAACGACAGCGAACCTCGGGCCTTCAGTGGATATCTCACACGTGTATGATATCCTGGTTATGTAGTGCCACAGCACTACAGATCAGCTCGTATGGTACTTACCAGCAACTGCAAGATTCTTCGTCTGCTTTACGACAGCGAACCTGGGGCCTTCAGTGGACACCTCACACGTGTATGATATCCTGGTTATGTAGTGCCACAGCACTACAGATCAGCTCGTATGGTACTTACCAGCAACTGCAAGATTCTTCGTCTGCTTTACGACAGCGTACCTGGGGCTTTCAGTGGACACCTCACACGTGTATGATATCCTGGTTATGTAGTGCTACAGCACTACAGATCAGCTCGTATGGTACTTACCAGCAACTGCAAGATTCTTCGTCTGCTTGATGACAGCGAACCTGGGGTCTTCAGTGGACACCTCACACGTGTATGATATCCTGGTTATGTAGTGCCACAGCACTACAGATCAGCTCGTATGGTACTTACCAGCAACTGTAAGATTCTTCGTCTGCTTAACGACAGCGAACCTCGGGCCTTCAGTGGACACCTCACACGTGTATGATATCCTGGTAGTGTAGTGCTGGGGTAGCACCACGTTGATGGAGCAACGCTGCTGGTTGCAATCGCCGTTGGTGACGATGCCGGCTGATGTGTTGAAGGTGCGAGTTTCCGGCTAGAATGAAAGAAAATTTAGTGTTTGTGCAATGTGTAGAATTTTAAGGATATACCTACAGTTTCTTTAGTGCAGGAGTTGGAGTTGTTACAAAATTATCAACGTTTTCCAGTCTATCAAGTATGGTTGCTTTTGACCTCTTGTCTTCATTCCAAAACTGACTGCCGTTTGATTGAAATGTGTCAAGATAACTTATCCTTTGAAATAAAATGGATATTTTATGCTTTAAATTTTAAAAGCGTTTAATTTACTTATTTCAATAGGATCATGAAATTAGACGAAAAAATTAAAAATATAACCAAACTAAGTCAGAAGTTCTTTATACTAAATTAAAAACTAAAACAGTGAATTAGAGAAATAATGGAAAGAAACTTTTTTCATTTCCGTGTTCCTAATTTGCTCTGTAGTAAACTAAGTTTGTAATTTTAGCCATACACAAAGGAAGTTGCGCTGGCTACTCATTTACATGTAGCTAGCGTATGAATAATAGTGTGTAACTTCACTACAACAAGTTTGCAGTCAAATGTAACTATTTATACTAGTAGTCCGCCTCGAACTGAGAACTGGCGATTTAGAAAACGAGTTGACCAATATAACAAGACCCGTATGAAGATTTTTTTTCGCCTTCTAATTCCACAACCCCTTGATCGATCCAGCTCATCAACGAACTCTCAAATTTTATGTATCTCTGCTTGTAACCCCAACAAACATAAAGATCAGAAAAACGTTACTAAATTCATCGTCGAGCAAAAAGCCAGAAGTTGTTTGTAAGAACTCGCTTCGCTTACGCTCTGATCATTCGACAGCTTGTTCGATAACTGTAGAATTTATTATTTTACTTTTTTTTACTGCAAGTTAAAAAAATTGAAATTAAGAAAAAGGAAGGTTTTTTCTAATTTGGGAAACCAGCAGTTACGTTTTAATTCGTATATTTATATACATATAATTTAAAAAACCTTGTTATTATACCGCACATAATTTTCTGTAAATGTTTTAAATAAATTATCTTTACGTTTTAAATTAATAATAGTTTTAGTCATCGATATTTCGGAAAAATAGCCTTAATTATTTAAACAATGCCCTATTTAAAAACAATGATGCAATGCAGCACTTAGGTCACTTTTTCCTTTGTATATGACAATAATTTTATTATTTTAACTTGTTCTTCAGTTGTACTGATGCAGCAGTTTGCAACATAAATTTATGTATGTAAACACTTTATTGTACATAAAAAAGTTACACTTGCGTTAAGTTATGTTAGTTAAATTTAGTATAAAGTATCTGTATTATTTTTGTGAGCTACTATTTAAAGTGGCGCCCAACTCGGGGCCAGCGATAATTGTCAAAAAATACTAGTTTTTCACCTGTTGTCCCGGTGTATATCTAAAGATCTCATTGTTGTCCCTGTACCACTTGACGGAGTGGAGGGGCGGGTCTCCCTTCTCGTTCACATAGTGGCACACGAGATTGGCATCTCTCCGCGGGTCCCCGTAGCGGGGGACTTCCAGCAAGGTGATGTTGTGCGCTGTGGCGATCACTGCAACAAGGAGACGGTGGTTAGGAACTGTTGGATATAGTGAAAAATTGTTTTCCACAGGCCAGACAAAAATCAATCTCAAATAGGGCATGCAATACCGGTATTGCTTGTATGGGCTAATACCGGAATTCCGAGATTACTCATACAACCAATACGGTATTGCATGCCCTAATCTCAAAGCAAATTTTTCTCACTACAACTATCATCATTCTCCTAGTGTTTGCCAACCAGTAGGTCTTGCTACGGCTCAATTGAACCTGGGGTCCACTCAGCAACCTAATCCCAGGTATTGACGTAGGCACTACTTTTTACGAAAGCGATTGCCATCTGACCTTCCAACCCAGCGGGGAAACTAGGCTTTTTTTGGTTTAGTAAATATCATCAGACCAGAAGCGACTGGTAAATAGCAGATGATATTTCGTACATAAGTTCCGTAAAACTCAGTGATACGAGCTGAGGTTTGAATCCGAGACCTCCGGATGGAAAGTATAACGTTCTGAAAGTGTAACGTTGTGTTCGTGTCTTATTTCTGAAACAAAAATCCTTTATAAAGATGTCATGTACAAAGGAAAACGTGACCAAAGCCTCCGGTGCCCAAGGCTGGGATCAAACCAGCGTCTTCTGCATTCGCGGCAGACGCGTTAATCAACTTCTCACCCTGGCCGCGAAAGCACCGGTCGAATTTTCCCGTGTATATGCAATCTTTGTAATTGCTAAGGCGCATTGGGCAATCATCTAAGGTACAACATTATGAGTCATAACCTTCCATTCAGAACTTCTTAGGAGTTCATTGAATGCAAGAGAGATGGCGCTGCCTGTCAGTAGAACTGAAACCCTTTTTTAAGACATAATACTCTCGTCATATATTCGAAATGAAGTTATAATAAATAATACCTTTATATAATACCGCCTGGAGTTAACATTAATTTATAGGTACGAGTACCTACCTACTAATAAATCTCTTTTTGTATTTATTTTCATTACAGGTGCTAAAAATAATATTAATCTACCTAGCCTAAATATTTTCATACATAATTTAGATTGTACTGCTGAATTTATAATTCTAATTTGGCACAATAATTAATAATTCTTCTCCATTGAACAATGTAAAATTAATTTTATGCTGGTAATAAATTGATCTACACTTTAATTATTTAAACGTTAACAAAACATAAACTCAGTGCACAGCGCATAGTTAATTTTGTTCGCGAACTTTTAAATTAGAGTGTTTGCGGACTCGAAAGAGAAACTTCGAATAAGTATTAATACGGAAGGGTCATGTACTCGTATTCTGCTTTTCATGAGCGTTCTGACATCTGTTTAAATACCTTGAAATACCTACAGGACATTTTGTTACACTACCAATGCCTGCTTTTGTAAGCCAAATATTTAGCGATATTTCATCGCAAAAAATGATTATTTTGACTGATCAGAAATGAATTAGGTTAGCGGAGTCGAAGAGCAGTGGAGACAATCATACTGTTTTATCGTACTCTAATAATATCATACATAAATTAGCAGCCCGTAAAGAACTAATTATTTTTGAGTCTATCCATTGTCACTAAGAAAAAAAAAACACTTTTTGAAATATCGGGTTTAGTCAGTAGTGAAAGTTGTTCAGTATGACAACACACACACACACACACACACACACACACACACACACACACACACACACACATAGCGAGAGATATATGTTAATATGTGTGTATATTTGAATGTTGAAAAAACACCGTTTATGTAATATACAGTGTAATAGATCGTAATGTTTGTAAAAATTATGTGCTCGGTTATTTGGAATAAGTAACTACTTATAAACAACAAATTGAACAAATGCACCATGATTAACTTTTAAATATATTTTACGTCACTCTGGGCGGTAAGTGAGATATTACGCCCACGGGCGTAGCGGCAAATCTCACTTCACACCCAGGAGAAGACGTAAACTTGTGTACGCACCACGGGCGGTAATAAAGAAGGCCTCAGATCGCTTGTCTATGGCCCTTACCTTCGGTTCGGGCCACAAATATCCGCGATCTGAGCCGTTCTTTATTTTGCCCTGCGTGCGTAATGTACTAATAAACTATATTGATATCTTGGTTTTTTTAAAACGTTTGAACTTTTTAAAAAGAAACGAAGGAAGCTGAAGGTAGAGACTTTTCGGACTATTTAATTTTATTTTATTTCGCGTGTTTTGTACAGGTAAAATTCAGTCTACGAGTATCTAATTGGCTAGCCTAAACCTGCTAAAACGCCTAAATAAATGATCTAGGTAAAGCATCCTACCCGCATGGACCAGGGGCGCACGACTCACAGGAGCAAACAGTGTGACCTACTGTTTACAATTCAAATAGCGTTTATTCCACCGACGTTGCGGGCTCTTGCAATAGCAGAGCTCGTTTGAATGGATCTAGAACGAAACCGTTGAAAGATACGCGCTATTTTGAGTCTGTCCGGAAAGATACGCTTACCGACACCATGAAGGCGCAAACATCATACTAAATACCAGGGGTTCATATGGGTTCAAAACCCAACGTCAAGTCAGATTGTAAACTAGTAAAAGCAACAGGACGATTGGGTATCATGTTATTTGCAACATTTTTTAAAAGCTTTTTCTTATAAATCATTTACTACCAACCAATTTTCAAAAGTAGCTTCTCTATGAACGTCTTTGAAAATGAAAAACTATTCACGCAAGACTGGGAGTTTCTCTGACCTCCACTGATGAACAGAGCCAGACACTCGAATATAATAAATAGATATATTATGATAATGCAAACTAACACTACAAGGTTCGACGCTTTCAAAATTGTAAACTACTTAATTTTATGGGGTCAGTTCTTCATTTAAAATGTTTGTAACTCAGACTTTTACGTAAGGCAAAGTAGGTACTAAAGCGCTTAACATTTTGGAAGGCTATCCACCAGAATGTCTATCTCTCCCCTGGCAACATTAAACCGCTTAACCTGTACTATGCCACAAAGACCTGTAACACAGTGTACGTTTGTGATATGTTGCATAAACTCAGCTTAAACAAACAAGGGTCTAAGCGCCTTCGTTATTTGAAGGGTTCTCCCTTTTTAGGATTAGGGTTCGCGGGGCTTTGAAGTGCAGTATCATGTTTATGTGATATGAAAAATAGCAAAGCGATGTTAATGCGTTTCAAGAAGTACAAAAGGAATTGCAAATGGCGATTTAGGTAAGCTGTTTGATATGTAAATTTATAATGGATGTAATTAATTTTGGACGTGAAACGCTTGACATGCTTGTTTAAACATTATTTCGCAGTTACTGTTCTTGCCATATAACGATGATGATTTTAAAGGTGGCAGTAATCACCATGAGTCCACTTACTCCACTTTGATGATTGATTCCTCCTTGGAGGGAAGAAAAAGTCCTTGTTCGAATGGGTGGTATAAAAAAAATTTTTGTCATCCTTTTTTGTCGCCTTTCCACTCATGATTTTATATAAGAAAAGTACCTACTTCTGCATGTACATAAAATATGTAGGTTATCGTAAGACATCCGCTGTTGTGCCGCCAGCATAAAAGTCAAGTAATTTACGAGCCAGGTAACTTAAGGATATGAATATTTTATAAGAGAAATGGTCCGTGAAAGCGCGGAAGTTCGTAAGGCGGCCATTAAATATTTTGTGGGGCTAAACACATTTTTTCTGGGGAGATACTTGCTGAAAGTGCTGAAGGATATTATTGAAAAATAATTTCAGGAATGTTAACTCACTAAGGGGTGGGAGAATGTTAAGTACATTTTAAAAAATCGGCATTCAAAATTTACCAAGTCGAAAGTATTCACGTTTTAAAGTAATTCAGCGTTTAAATAAAGCAAGTTTACTTAAGTTGGTTTGAAAACATTGATTACGAAGTACTTACAGCAAATGTCGGAAGCCGCAAAACCATTAGCTTTGAAATAATTATAAAGTTTAGCGAACAGTTGATACTTGTTTTGAGTTTGAGTGGAAAATCAAATTTATATATTACTTCAGGAGACCTATGTATTTATTTGAAGTCTACAAATTAATTTAATTTTAATAGCACTTACAACGCAGTTAGATGCACTGGAAGTGATGTCAAATCTCAAGTACAAATAGTTCTGGAATTTAAATTCCATCTTATCTTAACTGCTCAATAAAAATCCACTTTACATAATTATTGTCATGAAACATTGAGAAATATATCGAGAGACGCAAAATTAAACAATAAAAATGCTCTAACCCGCCTATCCGAAAGTCTCGTGTCCATATTAACATACAACTTTACTTTAGAATCAAGAATGTATTCATGAAACTTCATGGCGAAGATATCCATCACATTATGCGGTCCCAATCTAATTTCAATCCTAATTCGACCTGTTTCGTCATCGTGTTGAAATAACAGGATCAAAGTGCCCACCATAACAGCCGTTGCAAAGTCAGTTGAAGTCTGGCATCTATTCCTTGACAATAGGGTTTTATTTTCTTTGAATGGGTTTTCCGATGGGGCGTGGGTGCCGGATCCGTGCAGGGTTTTTAGATTGTATATGCAAATGGTACACGGACGAAGATAAACCTTCGAGACCGTTGCTAGGGTTGTAGCTTGTTAGTTTTCAAAGAAACGTTTTCGATGTCTCTTCTCTAAGTCTAAATACTGGGTAAAATACCTATTTAATACTTGAAATGAAATGAAAATGAATGAAAATGAAAATTATTTATATGGGTATCTTGATTACAGCTTTTACATGGATGTGGATGTGTTCAAAAACTGGAGTTGGTATACTTTTCGCAAGGCAAAGCCTAGAATTAGTGACCTGAGCCCTAAGCTAGGTAACCCTGTCTTATAGGGAACAGGGAATAATAAACCGCCGCTACTTCTAGAAACACCGCAAAGATTATTGTTAGCATATAGCATAGCAATAGCTTACTTTAACTTTTGTCGATATTTTCTTTAAAAACCGGCCAAGAGCATTTCGGGCCATGCTCAGTGTAGGGTCTGGAACCCGGAATGTATCATGTAAAAATTAATTAGGCAGTATTAAGACTTTAAAAACATTCAAAAGACTTGGAAAGTGAAAAGTCTCGTTACAACGTAGATTAATTAACCTAAGACCCATAGCCGGGCGACCCCCGCCCGCTGCCAGGCTTGAACTATATTCACCCGGCAGTGAGACACTAATTTATTGGAAGTGACAGTAAACATGTTACGTCACCATGGCAATAGTAATGTCTGACTCTCTCTTAGGCCTCACGGAACAGTCGCTCGTTCCCTAGTATTGCGTGTTCCTCTCCCGCACCCCTTATTTTGCCAGTTAAGGTATCAAAGAAATTACGCGCTAAGCGGAGTATAGAGATATGTTGTATATGCGTTACAATAACAGTCACCACTGAAGCTAAACAACATTTGAACTGTTTCAGACGCGTACACGTACATTACAGCAGAGGCTGGAAAAATAGGGATTTCCGGCCAAGTAGGTATATAGATAGGGATCGAGGCCGGGAATCCGTTTTCACGCCGAGGCATGTATAGTGCTTTTCTCAAAAAATGCGTGAAAATAAGACCTAAAACCTATTATTGAACCCTAAAAGTCTATCGCATTCGTGGCCGGCGCCCGCGCGATAGTGACCAGCGGCGCCCGGTCCGCCCGCGGGGTCGAGCGCGTGGCGGGCGCCGGCTACTTTGCAGGCCTGCATAATCATATCAAGTGTCACTACTGCGCCCGAAACGTGATGCTTCCGAGTCTATTTTCACGAACGTAACGACAACATTTCCGCGCATGTTTGAGAAAAAGAACATTTAGGCGCAGGTTGATGCCCAACACTAGCTGCGGTCAGCCCGGGCATCCCGGTAATACCCGGCCCAGCCACCCGGTTTTAAAACCGGGTGCGGACGGCTCTTAACTTATGTTTAGGGTGACTAAGCTCCGACAAGTCACAACAAGTTTAGTAAGCTGGTGGTGGTTTTTAATACGAAGTTAAAACGGTTGGATGTTGTGAAATGTGGGAGGGTGGAAAATTGAGTTTTAAATCACAACGTGAACTTGAAGATCGTGGGGAAAAAAGTTTGCTTGGAGCGGTTTTTCATGGACTAAAATTATACCTGCTGCTGCTTTTTGCTGCGTGGCCCCGGCTTTAGAATAGTGCCACCACGTCTCTTCCCGCAGGTGTCGAAAGCGGCGACTAAGGGATAAGGGATAAAGAAACCTCTGATCCCTGCTGCTCGTGAGAACGCTGTGGTGATTTATTTAATTAATAGTCATCCGCATGGCGGCGATGCGGTTCGCCACCCATCACGTCTCGTTCTTCACGGGGGCGAGAAGCGGCTCACGGAGAGCCGTTCTGCTGCATTGATCGTAGCAAATGGAAATCTGTGATCTCTGCCTACCCCTTTTGGGATACAGGCGTGATTGTACGTATGTGTATGTATGTAAAATTATACCAAACCTAAATATAATTAATTAGTGGACGGAATAGCCCACCCCTGTGACGGAATCAGCCAAATTGGCTTTACGCATAACTAGATACTTAGTTTTATTTAATATTTGTATGCCTAATGTATTAAATCTAGTACCTTAGGTACTTATGTTGCGATATTATAAAAATAAATATAATAAAAATCTTTAAGATTTTTATTATATTCATTTTTTTGTCTTATATTTACTCTGATTGTATTAAAAGCGGATTGGTGTTGTCGCAAATAACCTCTTCCTTTAAGTTGATACAACAATCTGACCAATCAATTCTTGGATAGAATTCTTGGAGAGAATCCATACTAAAACAACCGTGCGAGGAGGCAGACGGGTGACTGTTCCCGCTATCACCGAAGCCAGCCTTATCGGTACTTCAAACAATGTTTCCACAAACAGGGCCCCAGGAATCCGGGTACCCGGGTAAGGGCTTGGGAAGTTTTGTTTTCAGTTGCTAACTTACCCAAGTACTTGTAACGTAAAGTGAGATAATAATAAACAATTACTTATCGATAACACAATACAGTCGGGTAAAAAACGGAAAACTAGAATGGCTGAAACAATTTTGATAAAACGTGTCACAGATTAAAAACCTGCTCTCAGATAAAAATACACATTTATAACGGTTATATCCTTTTTAGCGCTACGGTGTGACCTGTGGGTGTAACATATAACACCCCACCTTTTTCCGTCAGGAGTAAAAAGTGGCAACATCGTAGTGTCGTCCCTTTCAAATCAATCTAAGAAAACGGGACGACACTACTATGTTGCCACTTTTTAATTTCTACACTTTTTGGTCGGAATATACCTAACCCATATTACAATACACTTATGAATGAGTATCATAAAAATTCATGATAGGTACTCGTAATTCGTAGTTCTTTCTCGAAAACTTATCAAAACAGTTTAAAAGAAAGCTCATTTAGATATAAAATAAATAAATAAATGAAATACTGATCTTGACACTACGTGCAACCGAGGCTACATGGAGAAAATTTATTACTAGAAACAAGTAAATAATAGTCATTCCCAGGACAAGTACACGTCAACTAAAAACAAATAAACCCTTTCCTTGTTTTTAGTAAAGTTTTCTTGTTTTTAGTAAAGTTTTCTAATTTTTAGTAAAGTTTACTTGTTTTTAGTAAAGTTTACTTGTTTTTAGTAAAGTTTACTTGTTTTTAGTAAAGTTTACTTGTTTTTAGTAAAATTTACTTGTTTTGAGTAAACTTTTACTTATTTTTAGTAAACGTTTCCTTGTTTTTAGTAAACGTTTACTTGTCCCGGGAACTACTATTTTTTACTTGTTTCTAGTAAAACATTTGTCCGTGTACGAAAGTTATTTCGCTAAGGTCATAGTTAGCTCATCGTATGCCATCTTGCTCAAATCTGGAGCAGAGCCAGACTGAAGAACTACCTCCACTTTATAGTAAACCACAGTTAAATAGCACTAGACCCTACTCATAAATCATAATGTTGTGTTTCTGTCGGCTGTCGGTGACCAAGGTAGTCCGAGAACTAAAGAGGACGCAATGTGTTGACGACGGGGTACCCTCTTGTCCCATTAGCCGACAACACAGTCATTATCTTTTATATTAAAGGGTTGGAAACGCGCATGTGACAACTTTGGAGTCGTAGTCATCCATACACTGCGTCAACTGCTTACCGCCAGGCGGGCTGTATGCTTTTTTTACCACTACGTAATGCTGATAAAAAATCTCAAGTAGTTATACAGTCAGCATCAATAGAATCTTTCTACACAAAGGCCGCAAAAATATGAGACACGCTCTTATTTGTAGTATAGGAGCGTGTCACATATGTTTGCGGCTTTCGTGTAGGAAGATACTATTGATGCTGACTGTACGTTCCACTAAGTTCACCTACGTGTTTCCCGGTAGGTACTCAAAGTGGAGAGTGGACTCCGTTCGATTTCATACACCGTGACCCATTTTTATTACAACGCTGGACGTCCGAAATCGTCCTTAAAGCCCGTAACATACTTATATCTTTACGGAATCGTGGGAAAGGTACAACCGTCGAGTATCGAGTTCCGACTTTGTGAGGAACTCGGAACTCCTTCGACCCTGGTAATCGAGCCCTTGTTCGGAAAGGGTTGCTTTGATCGGTAACTTTAGCCTACTTGTAGTTCTTAGAAACATTTACCTGCGCAATGTGCTCAAGAGGAACCCTAAAGATTTTAACTACGCTTTTTTGAGGCCAAAAGAAAGAAATAAGAAATAACATTATTTGAGTACCTTATAGGTAACTTCACCAAAAAAACTTTTTTGATTAATTGCACGTTATCACTACATAGTATAAAACCAAGTCGCTTCCTGCCGTCTGTCTGTATGTATGCTTAGATCTTCAAAACTATATACGGAAAGGATTTTGATGCGGTTTTTTCTAATACATAGATAGAGTGATTCAAGAGGAAGGTTTATATGTATAATTGCACCCGTGCGAAAGCTAAGCTAAGGTCTGTACTTGTACATAAAAAGTAAACTTTTTAAGTTCCTTAGCACTTTCATTTTTCTTTTTTCGAATGTTTCTCGGTGAACTCTCAATACAACTTGAAATTCGATGTCCGAATAAGAATACTCCTACGGTAAAAATGTCGCTAGACGTTCCCCTAAGACGCAGGGTAGGACTATGGTGGAAAAATAGCAGCTACCGGGTAAGTCTCGGTAGCTTATTTGGTTGGATTAGGTGTATATCTGTGACTCACGAGTTCGAGTCTCATCTGAGGCAGTCGTTTTTGAATTTTTTCTTTATTATTATTGCAGTAGGTAAAAAAGGTTTCCTTTTTGATAAACTGTAGCATTCAAGCTGAATGATGACATCCCACCGTATCAACTTCAGCACTTGCTTCAGTAACAGCTAGTTTAAAATATATCATACTCACTTATGACATAAACTTCGCAAAGGGTCGACCCTCGTTAGGGCTGGCCCATTCAACTTTTTCCGCCCGCGGGCAACAGGGCCAAAGCTCGCTATAACGCCCTCAGGTGGCACCCCTAGTTTAATATTATAATAAGATAGCATTTCGTTTCGCATATTATGTTAGGCTGAAGCCTTTAGTCGTTTATATTTATGATTTTATTAAGGGCTAGTTTCATTTTATGTTATTACAGGTCCAGAATTTTAGTTTTAACTAGTAGTAATTTTGAATATAATTGTTTAAGCAGATTATATCGCGAGGGTAGTTTAAATGTTGAATAGTATTATCTGCTGCTGGACTTACCTATAATTGAATTCCCAAAAGTGTGCGTAGGTACTATAATAATAGTTAAGAGGGATTTTAATGGAAAGTCTAATGTGTAGTATAGAGCAAGTAGCATAGTAGCAAACCTTTCTGGTTTTTGCCAGGGTTCAATAAATTGATTCTGGCGTACGTTCGGCTACTTAATCGTAAGAGGTGGTTTAGGCAATATTTTTGCAACTGTCTGGTGTCTATCTGATCTGATCTCCCAACTCAGAAAAGACACTAGGTCCTATTGGGATCAGATCTGGTTTCCTCGCGATATTTTTATGTGGTGTCCGTTATATCGATAGGTAGAAGAAACATTCGAAAGTTCACGGGTCACTTCTGAGCGACAGAACACAGAACCGGAACAGGTGGCGTATTCAGGAGTGAGTGATAAAATATTGAAATGATACCTAATGTTGATATGATTGTTAATGCCACACTATAGTTATTCGTATTTTAAGCCAAAGCGCTGAAACCCTGAAACACATATATGGAAACGAAGTAGGTAAAATGTCCCTCGGGTTATATCGCTTCATTCCCGAGTGGTAAGGGTAAAAACACACTATTCCCACGTACGCAACGCACGCAATGTAACGTGGGAGAGATTGTGTGCACACTTGTCCCACGTATACGACGTGTATTGACATCAGACGCTAGAAACACACTATACCCACGTACGCAACGTATGCAATACTACGTGGGAATGACGCGCTAGGAGCGTAAGATCTAGAAACACACTGATCGTACGCGTGCGAAGGCGTGTGATATCCGCTCCACGTTCCCACGCCGATCGGGCGGGACAGATCGAACGTTGCATGGGACGCGTGGCATAGAATCGCGTATGACAAGTATGTTTCTAAGCATACAAATATCAGGGTCCAGATTTCATAATGCATTGCATACGTTGCGTACGTGGGATCAGTGTGTCCCTACCTTAATAGTGATTAAGCGCTACTGTTGAGGGATATGGTCTCTTTTTATGTTTATCCAGCTGCTACAAAAGTGTAAGTGTGTTTCCCGTGTGATGGTTATTTTTTAGTGACTTTTATAACGCACGTTTCTAAGTTTAGAGATCTAATATTTAGGTATTAGATTTTAGGGCTCCAAACTTAGTCACTGGCAAAAGTTTATGCAATCTTAGCAAGGACTGACTACTTATATCGCTAATAATTATCAGCCCGCGCAAGTTGCGTTGTATGAACTTCGCTTACGCTCCGCTCCTTCGATAATACCTATTGCATACCTGAAATCGCTGACCCAATATTACAGGGTTCTATGAAATTTGAACAGTCGCCATCAAATATATCGGAGCGGCCAGGGTACTCAAAAATATCTGAACATGCAGTTTATCGCCCTGATAATAGAGGCGTTGTTCAGATATTCCTGACCACCTTGGCCGCTCCGATATATCTGATGGCGACTGAACATTGTCATTATGGATGGTAGAAAGGTAAGGATGACAATCTCGAAGTTACAAAAGTGTCCGTTAAAAGGCGTTAAATTGGTGGCGCCACAATATCTATAGAATATAATGGTAACGCATATGCAGCGCACTTCAATCCGTCAATAACTGCTAAGTTGCTATAGCTATACCAACACCACTCGGAGAGATTTGGAACTATTATTTTACTGTTCACAGCTGGACACTTTTTAGAACATTCTCCTATAAGAGATGCTTATACTCCTTATACTATCCATAATTGTCATAGTGACACTAAAGGTGGGTTGCACCACGCACAATTAACGGGCTCATCAACGTTAAATATGGCGACGGAGCTGTCATTCCATAGAAAACTGTCAAACTTTTCATACAAGATTTTTTTTAATGTTGACGTTAGCAGTCGGTTTGGTGCAACCGGCCCTAAGTCTAACTACCCGGAAAATGTAACCTGTAATTTTGGGCCAGCGAAATGCACGCATTACGATTGTGTCACAGGATTATCAACAGGGGTCTTACGGTGCGCGTTGCGTGTGTGTGTCGCGTTATGTAATGTAATGGACTTAGGCTGTCACGTAAATCTGTCGGGCCGGAGAAGACACACTCAGACACTCAAATATAGAACTATATTATGATACAAAAGTATTTATACACGTAGCATTACGCATTACATTTGGAAGAAACTGTAAGGCATTTAACGTCAACATTATGTTATAACTTTATTACCCAGGAATAAGTTAAGTAGCTTAGCTTTATGTTCTTACGACGTTCCAAATATAATTTGATGTAAAACACGGAAACGTTGTACCTAGATAAGTATATAGGTATAATGTATCGTATACCCGATGTAAGCTCTGGCTATTTGTCCACAGTTTAAACTCTAACCTAACTAGATTAATCTGGCCGCTAAAGCCCTTTTAGCCAAACCACATGCGCATGACCTGAACATATTCTATCGCGCCTTATTTGATATACATGGACATGGACAATATGGTGGATAGATTATACAGTCAACGCCAAAAATATTACACTGTTGAACCTTATTCCAATGGAGTAAGGTGCCAAAGTGTATAAATATTTATGGCGTTAACTGTACTAGGTGCCCTACAGTCACGTTTCGGAGTATCCCTCCAGCCACACCTATAAATGAAATCGCCAAATCGACCGTGTTAAGTTCGGAATAAATATTATGAGATTATCTTACACAAATCATCAACAATTTATTTTAAGTATTTTCACCTCAGCAGTTCGAACTAGCCTACTTTCTTCACTCCCTGGAGTGACGAAAGTGCGACTTTCATCACTCCAGAGAGTGACGAAAGTTGCGACTTTCCTCACTCCAGGGAGTGAAATGTTGTTTCTAGAAGCTTTTCGTCATAATAATGATGCCTTTCATTCAGGAATGTAAATAAATGTGTTTTTTTAACTTTAATATGTTCTCACTACTGAGGTGGTTTTTACATCTCGTGTTCTTGAGATCCGGCGCTACGTTCAAGATTCTTTGAATCTTTCGCTTGCTCGGGACTCAAAATCAACACTCGCAAGAAAAACCAACTTTCCTCTCTTGTTGCACAAATAACTATTGTATTAACAATAATGATTCCGTTGGTCTCTGAATAAAACAAATTTAAATTCATTGACATCCTAAAAGTAAGCTTAATAGCTTACTGTGTGCTTTTTTGTGGGTATTAGACGATCCGGAACTATAGATAGGGAGGTATTAGATAAATACATACAAAACATTCATAATGCTGGAACAAACATTCCAACTCAAATAAATGCCCTCAACTAGGGTTTGAACCCGAGAGCTCCTGCTAATCGTGCTTTACTGGCAGGGTCACTTAGGTTACTACGTGGTTACTACAGACTAGGCTAGGAGGCTGTTAGTCGTTCTAAGTTTCAAAGAAACTAGATTTCCTTTGTGACAAAGATAGCGTGTTCTCACGATAGCTTCTAATCTATGTGATGTGGCAAGATCTCGGCTGCGATTTCTGGCTCGCGATATGCCAGTATATCATTGCGAGTGGTCTGTCCCAAGGGGTAGCATTTGTGTGTGGAACAAGTCTACGTATTTCTGTGTTTCTTACGTATCTATATCTGCCTATGCAACTTGAATTCTAATGGTTAACCTGATCTTATATACTCTTCAGATGACAGTGTGTAGACTACAAAAAAGCTTGTTAATATTTTCGTTGTCGCTCTGTCCGGGTTTCAATAAAAAAATTCGTACACGATTTTTTAATTTGTTTCTTGCAGCCAAACAAATCGAGTAATACAATTTTATTCAGCAATAAATACACCAGCGTGCAAGTGAATGGTTACAAATAATACGCGTAAAGCTTTCCACTAATTTGCCAACACGTTATTGTACCGCAGAAGAGCAAAAAAAAATATTTTTGTTAAAATAGTTTATGAGTTTCCGCGAAGTAACGTGAGATTTAATAAATTATTCAACATATATGATTGTTCAAATAGCATGTTAAATAATTTTATTGAGGCGCACTCTGATGGTCTCATCATTTGAAAATGAAGGCCTAATTTCTCCGAAACCTGCTGAGGGAAACCAAGCTTGCATAATACATTCTGAGAATTATTATCACAGAGAAAGCAATCAGATATTTATTTGTTTTTCTCCTGTTCATAGTTTATGATATGAATATTATCATTCGGTATCCCAATAGCTTTTAGTATTGGTCTACATATTCCATTGACCATAATATTACCTGGACTACAATGTCTATAAAATTACGTTTCCGAAATTCTAAACGTACTAGCGCCATCTATCGCTCACAAATACAGTTGTATCTATACTTTTTGTACGGCGATCTGTCGTTGTTAAAGTAAATCTTTCGTTCAACAGATGGTGAAGGGTACTTACAACATTAGTTTTCAAGGAACGAAAACAATAACAATTGATATCGTCGCCGCGCATGTAAAATCCGACATGTGACTTTTTTTGAAAAATGGTTTTTGACTTCATTTAAAAGTATTTTTAAAGGTGCATTTTCCTCAAAAATCCATTTTTTTTTAAGTTTACTCGATCACAAAAAAAATATCAGCTATGTGAAAAAGGCCTTAATTAGCCGCGCAAAAGGCGCTATGTGATCAAATATCACAAAGCTGTTTTTATCAATGAATGCATTATAATAATATTGCGCTTTGTGATGGCACACAGCGGATTTTATATAATATTTTATTTTATGAAACTGGTTCTTGACAAATAATATATAGTTAAACATGTAATATATTCAGCAGTGTTAATAAACAGTCGTATACGCATTTTTATGGGTTTAATTTATTTGCAGTATAAATCCGCTTAGTGAAGATTCGAAATGTCACTTTACAGAAATATTAAACCGTTATGTGCCTCGATAATCACATAGCGGTTTTTACAACACAAATAAATTCAGCTATGTGCTTAAAATGTAGAAAAAAAATTGTAGCTCCTAAAATAACTTAGTAAAATTTTCAAATCTAACATTATTCAGAGTCATATTGGAATCTTTAATTTTTGTCATTTTTAGATTTTTCATTTATTATACAGTAAAAAAATTAACATGTTTTTTGTGTCTCCTCTAAAGTTGTGTTTTTTTACATGTCGGATTTTACAAGCGCAGCGACGATATACTTCAATAAAAAATCAAGCATTTCAATTTAATGGTGTACCATACATTAAACTAGTAGGTGATAGTATGAATTCTTTCCTCTTGCTCCTCCTTAATTATCTCCTGCTCGCTTGTTTCGGATTGCATTCAAAATAAATAAAATAACAATTGTATTGTTTACAAATGTAAGTAGGTACTTTAAAACTGTGAAAGACTTGCAGGTGCCGTATTCTAATTTTAAAATAAAATAAATTTAAACAATATATTCAAAAATACAATCTGTCGCAATCATAAATCCAACACAACAAATAATCAACCACTATTAAAGTTTTATTGAAGTTGCATCAGAATAATTTTCAAGCTAAATAATTCTCATATTTCTGATACAGACGTACCTATAGGTGCTAGCTTTTGCTGTATTGCGTAGTTAATGCACTGGCGTTGTATTGATTTTAGAATAGATCGTGTGTCAACGTGTTTTGAAGTTAAAATAGTAGTAGTTATGAGTTGTGAGTAAGGTTACCAAAGAGCTCAAGAGGACCCAGTGTGTTGACGACAAGGGACCTCCCTTGTTCCTTTAGCCGTCAACACAGTGAATCCTCCTGTTATTAAAGGGTCGGCAACGCGCATGTGGCACCTCTGGAGTTGCAGGCGTCCATAGGCTACGGTAGCTGCTTACCATAAGGTGGCCCGTATGTTTGTTTGCCACCGTCGTTGTATAAAAAAAAATACGGCCCGAAGGGTTCAGTCCAAGTATAACATGGTCATTGGTGTAATCCATGTGGGCGTAATAACGTCGTGCCAATTAACTTGTCTATTGGATTCCCGCTACGTTGGACATGTTACGACACTTACGACTACAACTACGACCAGACTATATAAAAATCATCGCTCCATAAATTCCGCCTCGTGTCATAGGGAGGGGCATAAGTGTGTTCCCAGGTAAAATTGAGGGTTTGTGTTGAAGTTGAAAAAAGTTAAATTTTTATTGGGTTAGGTGTCCGAGTCAACCCTAGGCTCAATAGGGAAGGCAAAAAGCCGTACAAATACGAATGACTACAGAGATAAAATTAAATTTCACGATATCAACTTCAATAACATAAGTTTACGAGCGTATATTTCTTTGATTTTCAATCGTAGGGAAAAAAACCATTTGCTTTTGACTGCTGAAACGAAAAGCAATTGCTGCTTTTTCGATGAAATTATCAATTTTGTTTGTTATTCGAGAAAATCGCCAATGGAAGAAATCTTACAGAATTTAACCAACCGGAGCGGCCATGTCTGTCATTATCTATACAAAAAAAGTCTGCCGATTTTTGCAGGGGAGGGGAACGTCAAATGTATAGCTCTTCGTACGTCAGATAAACGTTAGTCCATACAATAAATATGACCACTGGCCATATGATTTCGACAAAGGGGTACGCCTGTCAATGGCCGCTCCGGTTGGTTGAATAAGGACGGAATTGTCCCTATGACGGAATTAGCCATGCACCGTACTCGTAAGGACGTAATAACGTCGTGCAAGTAACGTGTCTATGAGATTCTCGTTACGTTGAGCACGTTCTTACGATGGAGTGGATATAAAACATCGCTACATACATTCTGCCTCGTGTTGATAGGGAGGGGAACGGATTGGGAATTATTACTACCGGTTATTAGAGACGGGGTATTGACAAATATGAATATACATGGTAATTACCTTATTCCCACTAGAACCTAGTATGTATGTATGTATGTATGTATCACTTTATTGCACATAAACAAGTATAACATTAAAACATTAGTAAAATACAAAAAGATATGCACAAAGGCGAGCTTATCCCTAAAAGGGATCTCTTCCAGCCAACCAATGAGAAAATGAGAAAGGAGTAATACTATACAGTGAAAGGCAAACTATGCACTAAAGAGGTCGAAAAAGTTTGGAAACACATAAAGCTTCAAGTAAACCCTAATAAATACGCAGGTACAAACATGTACCACACAAAAACCTACTTAAAATATGCATGAACTATATACATATAATACATATTAATAAAAATATAAGACTATATACCACGTACATAAATAAACAAATATATATATATATACATATATATAAAGTAGAAATATATAATATATATGTAAAGTATTCAATTCAAATTAAAAACATTAAGAGTCCATTAGCCATAACTTGTTCAACTTCTCCTTGAGTGAGGCAACAGACTGTGACTTTCTTACATCCACTGGCAACTCATTCCACAATTTAACTAGTTATGTTTTTGAGGAACATGCTATGGTTGAAATCGTATTAATATTTTAGAAAGATGCTGGTTTCCGTTGAGTCCACAATTAAGTTAAAATCATGGTAAATTTCGGCTGACATGGTACATCAAGAAAATTATAAATATTAAGTAGATACTAAACATATTTTATCATTTTAGCATGCACCTAATACCCACATGAAAAGCCTTAATATACGAGTTAGTAATAAATTGAGCTTACTGTGGGACTAAGTCATTTGTATAAGATTGTTCTTTAATCTGTTGATTTATTTTTAAAATACCTTTCATGCTCTTGGAAATAAAAGGTTCTTTAATATTTACTTATTACAAGTTCGATCTTCCAGTCTTTGACTAAATAATGAGTTGCAAAATTATATCTCTTTACCATTTTTATTATAATATTTTTTATACTTTATTCAATAAACTTCCATAAAAATCATCATTTTAGTAGGGTTTTGTCTCAGTACAAATGCGAAAAAAATTGTGCGCATCGAGAAAAAGTTGTGAATTTTTGACCATAGATAGAGTGAGCAAAGATGAATATTTTTTAGTATTGGCGGTCTGTAAAATTTTTGGACCTTCACGTCAAAATCAGGGGTTTATTGCAATATGTTATTACTCTCTGGTAAAGACTGCTAGGGGTTGTTTGGTATCGTTTCCGTGTAAAACAGACATGCTGAATTCATTTCTGATATTAAAAATGTAAAATTTCGTATTAAAAAAAAGTTGTGCCGCGAGGAAAAACACAATTTTATTTTTATTTTTTTAGAACGTCATATAACTAATATATATCCTTTATTTTGAATAATAAAAAATATTATAAAGAAGCATATTTAATATAGATTATAGAAACATATACATTTTATACACCTTTAATACAAAAAACTTCTGGTTTTTTTTTTACTTAAGTTGAGTAACGGAAAACAGACGTCGCGTCGTTTGAACTGTGACGGTTAATGTTAAACTTAAGGAGGAAAAATATATTTTTATCTATTGTATTTTTTTATTTCTGCATTTTGTGAAGTTATTATGAATAAAATTTACTAATAACAAGCAATACATGCATTTTAAGGTCAATACGCTACGGATGTTCACGTTCACATTGATTATCGATACGTACTATGGAGAAAACATATACACCACGAAGCAAACATTTTTTTTCGCGTAGTTTTTGTATACTATAAGCCTAAAAATTGTATATATTTAGAAACTACATTAAATATGCTCCTTTATAATATTTTTTATTATTAGAAAAAAAAAAGATATATATTAGTTATATGACGTTCTAAAAAAAATAAAAAATTGTGTTTTTCCTCACCACACAACTTTTTTTTTAATAAGAAATTTTACTTTTTTAATATCACAAATGAATTCCGCATGTCTGTTTTACACGGAAATGATACCACACAACCCCTAGCAGCCTTAACCATAGAGTAATAACGTATTTCACAGGACCCCTGATTTTGACGTGAAGGTCCAAAAATTTTACGGACCTCCAATACTAAAAAATATTTATCGTGGGCTATTCTGTCCATGGTCAAAAATTGACAACTTTTTCTCGATGCGCACAATTTTTACAAATTCGAGCTCTGCTATTTGAAGAATTCGAGTACAAGTTTGTCCCCAAAAATTTGTAGAATAATTGTTATCAAACAATTACATGCGTAATCTACTTAATGCATAAAATTGATGTATGTGGTAATTACTAAGTATAACCATAAACCATAACCACAATTTTAAAACAAAGCTACCAAGTATTCTCAGGACTTGACGCCTCTCCAACTGAAGCGGAGCCAACTCGCGAATAATTTGATCAAGTGGAGTCTATCTATCTCGGAACTTTTCTAATGGTTTCGAACTTAAACGTGTAATATATCAAGCTGGTCGCTTTAGCTGAAGGATTGTTCGTGAAGCTCGTTTGATCTTATCACAGATCTAATTATACAGGATATTTTTTCCAGCCACATTGTGCGAGGTCATTTGGTAGGTATATTAACAATCTTTACTATGGGATGAACTCCGTAACAAATTTTTTTGGGTGTTTCATACATTGCGCGGATCAGACGTCGTCGTTTTGTATGGGGAGACCAAATTTTTTTGGGATTTCGGGGTGGGTCCCATAGTTGTTTAGTATGATTTGCCTAATCACCTCTCACAATATGGCTAAGTAGTGCAACGGTTTGTAACCCGTATAAACTCGTTGTGACGTGGGGTGCCCGGCCTTAGAATTGTCCCCACCATATCGTCCCGTGGTTGCAGTAGGAGTCTGCTAAGGGAATATACCGGGAGATGGGCAGCAGCATCTTCCGACAGCCTTAACAACAATAAACAAAAAAAATGCGCGCGCCAAGGCAAATCCCCCCCCCCCCCTCTTAAAGGGGAGGCCTATGTTCAGCAGTGGACGTCTTATGGCTGAGACGATATACTCGTTTGTAACGCGTATCATACTCATTCAAAATTCCGTAAAAAAAAAATTTTTTCGCGGAGCATACGCAATTCGATCCCATTGCAAACCAGTTTACAATGGGATTACACCCCGGTCAGAGACCGTTCTAACACCGTACCTTGCCATGCAAACACCGGCCCAGCACCAGCAGCGGCTAAAACCTGATCTAGATGGTTGCCAGCAAGGCTGCCGACGGTCCAAAGCCACCCTGACCTTGGTTGGTGGTTCATACAATTTTGTTGGCAACAACAACAACTGTCTACAAGGTCCGTCCCGACCATGGTCGCTCTGTTGGAGGGGCTTGTTGTATGCCGTCTGGCACGCGCTTAAATATTCTCGACGGCACCGTATTGGTCTGAGCTGGAACGGTCTTCTAGAGGGCAAAACATTATAGTTATACACACAAAGAATACTTTTCTGCATGTGTCGGTACGAGAACGGTTATGGTTTTGGAATGAATAATGGGTACAGATCCAATCTTATTTATAGTGACGTATTGAATTTCGCTGCAAAACACACGTTATGTTATGATGTAAAAGATTCCTAACAATATTTTACTTTGCTGGAGAGCTGCCGGTAAATATCAAATTATTATTTCGTATCTTCTGACTTTTCATTACGAGCCGGGGATATTTACTTTAGATATTTTTGTAAGGAAAATGCTCCGAGGATATTAATTAATTTTAGTGGTTTATTCTTAGAAGGACACATTACAAAAAGAAAAGGTTTTCGGCCGAGTAATTATCTAACCAGACGAAAACGTTATTTTTGCCTTCAAAAACAATCTTCATTTTTGTATTTCCGCCGCAAATTACGTCTAAATTTCACTTAGCAAAATCTCTCATTATCTAGACTAGTCTTGGATGTAAAATTCTTGTAAAAACTCAGGTAAAATAAAAAACTCTTTACAAAGAAAAAGATAAACCGACTTCAAAAATCATCTCCTCATCAGGTCCACTGCATCAAAATAGTGGTTTTCGTGAGAAAATGCTTGAGTTGCTTAAGAAAACACCCAAATCACCATACATGTGCCTTTAAAAATTGAGGAGCTCCCTCAATTCCTCATGCATCCCATCATCAGAACAGCACCATATTAATATGGGACCACCTTGGATGTAGATCCTTTCAAACAAGAAAAGAATTACTCAAATCGGAGTAAGGGTCTCGGAGTAATCGGTGAACATACATTTAAAAAAAAACACCAAACCGAATGCAGATCCTCTTTCCTCAATGGAATTGAAGTCGGTTAAAAATACAAATAAAAACTTTTATTATGTTGTTGGTGTTTCGAGAGATTGTACTTAGGCTGTCAAACTGGATTTATAATATATACAATTAAAGTGACTTTGGTTTTTTTTTATTGTTATCTGTGCGAAAAATAATATCGTAGTCGGGTTATAAAGTTTGTCCATCGCTTGATGTAGTTAATTAACAAGGCGCCTAAATAAAAAAAACAAAAGGCATATCTCACGTTAACAATAGTACAGCCCCAGAAAACAAAGCTTTATCATTTAGATAATAGAGTCGAAAACTGATAAAGCTTTTTATAAAATGTAATCGAGAAGAAAAGGGACACATACGAAGGGTCCATTTCATTTGAGTAATTAATTGTGAAAGTGATCATTTCTTGTGAGCACGTGTGTGAAAAAAGGGCTCGGGCCATTTCTATCCGATGAGCTAAAAGGAAACATAACCCGTGTTTGCACATTTTTTTTTTCATATCAGTGATTTTTATTATAAAGCACATACACACACATACATAGCGACGTAGGTCCTCGACTGAGTCAAAAGGGAGAGGACCCTCCCCTCGCTCCGAGCCGTTATGTCACGAGCATTATGGGCACTTTTGCACCGAAAGCTTGAAGAAGCGGGTCTGACTAATAGTTTTATGTAATTATATGTAATGTAAACTATAAACCACATTATACACGACTGCCCGAGGCGTAAATACCCAGGGAATGCCATAGACCTTCACTCACCTGATGCAGACGCAACCCAGTGGGTGAACAATCTAGACATAGTACTTTAGATTGTAAAATTGATTAAGCGACTCTGTAATATCTAATGCCATACGAATAAATAAATAAATGTAATTATTTTAAATATTATTTTGTGACATTTTTTTGTGTATTTATTACAGCTAGCAATCAATAAACCTATAGGTAATGTAAAGTCAGCAGCAATGTATGTACAGTTGCCATCAAATATATCGGAGCGGCTAGCGTACTCATAAATAACATGCACTTTATCACCTTGATAATACGGGCGTTGTTCAGATATTTGTGACCACCTTGGCCGCTCCGATATATCTGACGGCAACTGTGTAAGTAAGCATGTGGGATTCAAAACGAAAACAAGAGTGTGACAAGATTAAGTACCTATATTCGAAACAATCTTTTAATACCACAGCGGTGGCAAACAAGAATACGACCCATATAATGACAAACAGCTACCGTAGCCTATAGACGCCTGCAACTCCAGAGGTGTCACATGCGCGTTGCCGACCCCTCAGTATAAAGGAAGATTCACTGTATACACGGCTAAATGGATAACACATCTGCTGCTGTCATTGACTTAGTATGTATGCTGCACACATTATTATGCAAGGTACCGGGATCTGAACTGCATGCCCAATTGAAGGGTACACGGAAAGAACATGTCTAAGGTAGAATTCATAAATCCGCGGACTGATTTGACAGCTCTTTTCATACATTTGACAATCGCTTTGTATGCCAGGAGCTGTCAAATCAGTCCGTGGAATTGTGGATTTTACCTTAGTCACTTTGACAACATTTTGAGTTATAGCGGTTTTAAAGTTTGGAACTATTCAATTAACCATACTATTTTCGTAACTAGATGGTTTTTATTGATTTAAAAAGTGGACTTATGTTAAAAATTCGAGCTGTTACAGAAGTTGTTGCTAATAGTTCATTGCAAGTTCTACATTTTGATACAAAAATCACATTTTACGAAAAAAGGGACTAGACATGTTCTTTCCGTGTACCCTTCAATTTATCAATGGATTCATTCATAAAACGGTAATGCAATTCTGAACTTGACTGTACCTACTTCATTAAATAATTTTACTTGTAAGTTTAGTGTGAAAGAAAGCATTATTTGGAAAGAAAGTTTACTCTTAGGTCCCTAGTTTTAGCACCCTCAAATTTTAATGAAGTTAAAAATACAGTATTAGCTATTTAATGGCAAAGGATTAGAGATGGGCCGACTAGGGTTTTTGCCGACTACACAATCGGCCGACTAATCGGTTTTCAAATTGCCGATTAATCGGCCGACTAGTCGGCAATGCCGTACGTAGGTTTTAGCTAAGTTCGGGTGCAATCGGAAACGCACGTTTCGCTTCGTCCGCCGTGCCATTGTCTATCGCGCGTTCATGACCAGCGCTGGCGTGTTTGAAGGCAAAAAGAAAACAAACACTATCATAAGATTTAGATATTCATAACTAAGGAAAGGGTTAAACTTCTGCCAAGTTCTTATTTTCCTGTAGGTATTAAAGTGCCGAATATTCGGCATTTTTTGCCGACTAGTCGCCGACTAATCGCCGACTACAAATGATGCCGAATAGTCGGCTTTCCCGACTAGTCGGCGACTAGTCGGCCCATCTCTACAAAGGATGGCGATTCGGGAGGTTACCCCTGAACAGGACAAGCCTCGTGTAGGCCACATTCAATGTTTAAAAAAAAATTAAATAAACGATATTTTTCCCAGGAAAAATAACTTAATTTTTTTCATGTGTATTAATTAATGTACATGTAAGTATGTATCAGGTGCGGCGCGTCCATAGAACACGATTCCTGTCAGCTTGCCTAAGCCTCAGGCGTCTGAGCAGTTTTCCTACAGCGCATGAAGAAATTTTAAGCCAAATTCAGCTCCGGCTTGCCTAACAAAATTTTTGACCCACCGCCACTGGTATGTATATAACTATGCAGCAGTCATACGTCTCAATAAATATGGTTTCTTAATTAATATACCTAGAGTCTGTCCGGAAAGAAAAGTATGGTAGAATGTATGAGCTCCCATATAAACCACGACACTTTTCTTTCTGGACAGACTCAATATATTTAATCGTATGGCTAAATACGTTATTAAATTTAAACTTTCGTGAGACATATTAACATTATAAAATAACACGATTAAACTTACGGCACTTTAGTCACGTCTCGCGACATGTTTCGGAGAGCCTAGGTCTCCATCTTCAAGCACTAGGAGCGTGCAACAGAACAGTGCGCGAGGGGCCGGTTCAAGTAGCACTCCTAGTGCTTGAAGATGGAGACCTAGGCTCTCCGAAACATGTCGCGAGACGTGACTAAAGTGCCGTGAGTGTAACCGTGTTATTTTATAAATACGTTATTCCTATAGATACAATTAGAGAGCGATATCCAGATTGCCCATTGGGCTGAGTTTTCACTAGGCGCAAGCAGGTGTGCAAGATTGCCATTGAACTTCATTTTAGGGCAGTCGTAATTCGTAAATGATGTGGTTTATAGACTCTCAATGATTCTATAAAACATCTGAAGCAATTCGCCTTATATTAAGCTTATCTCAGTCCTAACGAGTATCGAGAAGAGTATGAGCTCTAAACACGCGAGGGCAAAAAATGCCGAGTCTACAGAACGTAACGACATATCGATTGTTGGGATAAGGAAAAGGAAGATACGGAAAATATAGAAAAGGGTCAGGACAGACTTTTAAACGCTACCTCCTTTGAGCGAGTGTTTATACCTATTTAGCATTCATATGTTTTATATTAAAACAAGCTGAGATTTGTCGTCGGGAATATTCTAAGCGAAGATTCGTTCGTAAAATGACTATGTCTTCTCCAATTGCTCAATCCTAATCGATGGTAATTTTATGCCTGTGACAACTTGATACATAAATGACTACCTACCTTTTAACTGGGTAGTTTAAGTTTTATGTGTGACTTGTATTTCTGCGTAATACCTATGTCTATATGGGTAATTATATTTCAGTATTGAAATCGAACACCGATAAAATTTATGAACTTAATATGCAATTAGCATAATTGCTATTTTGCTAGGTCTTCAGTCATCTAACTACTTTGACTTAGTGAAATGTAGGTATGTTGAAATATTGGAAACGGAGGTCAATTTTATTTCAATTGATCAATTGTGTCAATATAAGCCAGTATGTATGTAGAACGCAAAAATTAAAAGATTCTTTTAATTTACAGTGAGATGTATAATTGGATTGATATAAAGAGTAATCATGCAATTTTGCAACTGAATGTAATAAATAATTATCATTTAATTTATAATATTAATAAGCGCAAGTAGTCCAACAGTGTGAGCTGACCCTCAGCTATAACTTTCATCTTATTTTCTGTAGCATGCAGACATCGTAGAGCAACTATTGCGAATTCTGTCCGTCTGTCTGTCAAAACTTCCTGCCCGCCATACTTGCTAACGTAATATTGCCGAGATTAGATTTCAAGCGCACGTATACTTGATCTTTCGCCGGCCTTTGGACATAATGGCATAACATTTTTGATGTTGCTTGTCCTGCTTTTGGCCTGATATAATGTTTATTATTGCATTCATTAGAATAAATAATAAAATCTATTCACTGCTTTGATAAATTAATTTAATTAAGCTCAGGTACCCAAAAGCCGGAAAAAATACACCGGCGTAAGTATTAAGATTAACAGGCTTCCTACGTATATGTTTCCAACCTAAAGAAAAAAAATTAATAAGTTATTAGGATTAGTGCGGTATTTGGTACAAAAAAATATAAAGGATTCAAAATAAGTATGCATAAAAATGTTTCAGGCCTTCAGAGGATTTTTTCCATAATATCAAAGGGGCAAACGTGTTGGCGGCAAGTTAGAGTGTAGTAATGAGATCTTCTATTTGGTTTTGATCCCATGCGAAAACTTCGAATACTCTTTGACGAAGAAATATTTTATAGACATGTTAATAATGTCGGTTGAAAGATAGATATAACAAATATTATTGTTTAATTTAGTCTATTTATTAATGCCAGCGTCCTTGGCACCATGCCGCGGGGGCCCAATTTTTTTGATATTTTTTAGGGTTATTTAGTTTTAAATTTTAGTTAAGTATTACTTTAATTAGCATTTAATTTTAAAATTAGTTTTTATTTATAGGTTTAGTTTAATTTTTATCCTATCATGTTCATGTATCTTGTTTTCTGCCAATAAAATTTTATTTAGTCTTACGAACTACAACTTTTATCGCCCACTGCTGAACACGGGTCTCGTGTATGCCACTTATCCTGATCCTTAGCAAATCATTTGGATATTAGTTAATTTGTATTGTATTGTTACTTTTACCAAGTTACTTTTATACAAAAACATTGTATAAGACAAGCTGAAGCTAGTTGGTTTCAAGTAGCACTTGTATAAGCTTGAATAGTAGCGGCGCTTTTTACCGGGTTTTGCAGTTTTTCCTCTAGTTTATTTTTTGTGCTTATTACGTTCAAGAACTAGCGACAAAGGTTTTGAAGCAATGCTTATTTTGTAGAAAATAATAATAATGAAATTTGTTGGACAGCAAAATATTACACAAGTTTCCTTGGGAATGTGTTTATTCCATATATAGATTTTTTAAAGATAAATAGAATGAATATACATTTTCTAAACTGATCGTGATCACTCACTATTCTGGTATTGATAACATCTAATGCGTATCCTGTCGATATTTTATTTCATCAAATAGGATATATTCGTACGCGTATAAAATTCCAAAATTCGGGCAGGATTGGAACGCACAACCGTATTTATATGTATTGAAAGTCGTAACCACTTGGTTACCACCGCTACTTACCTATTTATTTAAAAACTTTACCAATTTGTTATCAATAATAGACATCAACAACTATTGGTTCTTGATTGCCTGGGTTCACATAAATATCCTAAAAAATGACAAATTTCCCCATCAAACTAAATAGGTAATTAACTATTTATTACGAATATGTTAACATGTTTTATAAACCAGATAAGATTAATGTTGCAGATTGGATATTTTTCTGAAAGAAGACCTTATGTTATTTTCCACTTCTCATGCTCTTAAAATGTTACTTTAGTCTCTGCAGATAGGGACTAAAACTCTTTATTAATCTCTAGGGATTAAAACATTTTTTTTTAATTTACTTTGGAAACCCCTAAACAGCCACTCACGGTATTTATGAATGGACGATTACCGCCCTTTTTAGTGATTGTGCATAGACAATTTTGGACCATGCATATAACCTCAAAATGACAACTGTGCGAAAATATTAAACAAACTCGATAAAAAAAACACATAAACCGCCTAACAAATTTTATTGATAATTTAAATTTTTGCCATTATAAATGTCGTTATTTTTTCCTCGCATTCAAAGTGAAAAGTAGAGTGTTTAACGCGAGACTAAACAACCATAATGACCCTCGAACTATATCCACCCTCGCTACGCTCGGGTGGCTAAACATCTCGTGACGTTATGGCTTGTTTTAGTCCCTTGTTGAACAATCTACTATTAAAAGTTAGTAATTCTGCATTTGAATATTTTCTAAGAATTGCTTAGCTTTATTAGCATACCTACTATATATTTCATTATCAATAAGTAACGATAACTTTGTACGTGGTGAGCACTTTAGGCAAACATTACTACAGTCTTTAAAACCACAGTGAGTAAATTTTCCATAAAATAATTTTAAACAAAAAAAGAACCGACTTCGAGAAAAAAAGAAGTGACCTATAGGTGTGCCTATAATAGTTGAAGAGTTCCCTCGATTTCTCCAGGATCCCATCATCAGACCTCGACTTGGTGACAATGGGGCCAACTAGGGGTTATACCCGTTCGATTAAAAAAAAAATGAAAATCGGTTCACGATTCACGGAGATATCGAGTAACATACATACAAAAAAAAATGATTTAAAAAATTCTGTCGAATTGAGAAGTCGGTTAATAAAATGTTTCTATCAACCCAGCTTACAATAGGCGTCCAATTTTATCACGTATTTTATTTGAACGCCCTCGATAACCTTTGTCGCCTCGATATGGGATCCCCGAGTATAATTATCGACGTAACGATATTTCTCTTCGCGGGTAATTGCATTACCTATGACTTTTAATCTCGGCGACCTCTGGACTGGGGTAGAAATTTGTATTCGCAATTTGGATTTTATTTGGAGTCATTTTTCTGTTAATTTAATTTTAGGGCTGTAGTACAAATAATTGTATACTTTTTTAATTTTATTTGTTTAATTTTGTTTCGGTTCAATCATCATCATCATCTCAGCCATAAGACGTCCACTGCTGAACATAGGCCTCCCCTTTGGACCTCCATAAGTATCGGTCGGAAGCGACTTGCATCCAACGTCTTCCGGCGACCTTTATGAGGTCGTCTGTCCATCTTGTGAGTGGACGTCCTACGCTGCGCTTGCTAGTCCGTGGTCTCCACTCGAGCACTTTTCGACCCCATCGGCCATCTGCTCTGCGTGCAATGTGGCCTGCCCATTGTCACTTCAGCTTGCTAATCCAATAGCTTCAATAACTAAATTAAAATACGAAAACACTTTAAGTAATTTAGGTAAACCTACCTAGTCGGTTAATAAGTCTATATTATAGATATCTATATTATAGGTCTATATTATAGGCTTATTTTAGTTTTTAATTATTTAAGATTAGTTTTTATTTATAGTTTAGTTTATTGTTTACTGTTAATTACCATCGGGTTCAGAATTGCATGGCCAATTAGTGAATGAATTCATTGATAAATTGGTCATGCAATTCTGAACCCAATGGTACAGTCAGCATCAAACATATGTATACATTTCGGCACTCATGTCTGTGGGATAAGACTCAAATTCGTATACATATTATTATGGCTATTTATAATGTTATCAAAAAAAGTGTGTTATTAATTCATTATAACCATATTTGCCAAAAAATCCTGCTGTCTTAAATCGTAGTGTGATTTCTTAGTTTTCCCCTTATGTCGTATCTATTAGTCTTGTGTGTGTAATTTTAATTAAGACACTGTTTAATTCAATAATATTACTGTTTGCTTTATCCACCCCCATCTGAATATTCATAGTATTTAAACGTTAATACTCGTAGCTGAGCCGTTTATAAATTATAACGTACCGTAAAGATGAATTTTATCGAGAAATGGTTACCCTCATACCTATTTTTCTAAATATTTGAAAAAAAATGATATTTGATAAATAACTTTTTGGAACATAGTTTACGAGTAAAACGAAAAGAACACTGCCATGGAGCTCCACTTAGAATGAATTTTGCAAATTTACCTAACAGAAGGTAAAATGTGATTTAAGGTTTTTTAACAACTTTTACGATAATGAAGGCTAATACTATAATAATTGTTTCCAAATCTATAATATTTAGTCCTGTCTAGATAACGAAATACAAAATAATAAAAGTAGAAATTTTATGTAGGTGCGTGAACGTAAAAACAAATTGGATTTCAGTTGTAGTAAAAAATTCAGTGCTCGGAGTTATTTGACTTATTTTGTCCTCCACGTATTGGGAAACGTGGGAGGGCTTTAATTTAATTCCACCTTAAATATTACTCACAGGTAAAGGTAAAGCCCACTTTAAATGTTTCTCAACGCTACCAAATAAAAAATGGCAGTTATAGGGACTGCCGATAGAAATAAAAACAAGAACTTTATATTTTAGGAAACAAATAATTGAAAATTTTACTTTTGAGTTTGGATTTTGGACTTTCACTTCATTTCACTTCACTTATTTTTCATTTACACTTTACATAATTCTCCTACCAAAAAGTGCTCGACATGGCTAAAGGAGTTTTCACTTCAAAGACAAAGACGCGTGTGGATTAATTAATAAAATTAATAATAAAGCAAGTACCTAGACTTGGCTCACGAGATAACCGCAATGTGGGACGTTGACTCGACGATCATTGTCCCTATAATCGTTTCAGCGAATGGTCTCATAGCGAAGAGTCTCGATCAACACCTCGAGAGACTCTCGCTAGGTGGCTGGATCAAGGGTCAGATGCAGAAGGCGGTGGTCATGAATACGGCGCGGATAGTCCGCCGGTTCCTCTCACTGCGGCCCTAACCACCGGCAGCCTGGGCCCTGCCCTGCTGCCGGCGGCAACCTAGGTTAGGTTTTTTATAATGTGTTTATATTTTATGTTGTATTTTGTATGTTGTATTTTATATTACTTTTATATTCATATTATAAAAACCCTAACCTAAGATTTAAAATGAATAAGGAAGAAAATTAACTTAATAAATCCAAAAATTAGAGATGGGCCGACTAGTCGCCGACTAGTCGGGAAAGCCGACTATTCGGCATCATTTGTAGTCGGCGATTAGTCGGCGACTAGTCGGCAAAAAATGCCGAATATTCGGCACTTTAATACCTACAGGAAAATAAGAACTTAGCAGAAGTTTAACCCTTTTTAGGGTTCCGTAGCCAAAATGGCAAAAACGGAACCCTTATAGTTTCGCCATGTCCGTCCGTCCGTCCGTCCGTCCGTCCGTCCGTCAGTCCGCGGTCTAGCTCAGTGACCGTTAGCACTAGAAAGCTGAAATTTGGTTTGACTATGTGCATTAACCAAGCCGACAAAACGGTAGAATAAAAACGCGAAAAATATATTTTGTTAGGGTACCTCCCGTACACGTGAAGTGGGGGGCGAAATTTTTTTTCGTTCCAACCAAATTGTGTGGGGTATCGTTGGATAGGTCTTTAAAAAAAATAGGGTCTTTTAAAACAGTTTTTGGATAAAACTAATACTTTTGGAAATAATAGCTCCAAAAGTTTAAAACAGGGCGTCCCCCCCATCTAACTTTTGAATCGTGGGTCCTGAAATTTTGAATAAAATCATGAAACTGAGGCCTAATGAGTACCTTCAATGAAAACTATATTGAAATAAATCGGTTGAGCCGTTTTTGAGTTATCATTCAAAAATCCATAGTGAAAGGACGTAAGTAAAAATGACGTAAGCGCCGCCAAATTTCCCGTAAGAAACGACCTTTTGAATTAATGGTCTCAGTTTAAGGAACCCTACACTGAGCATGGCCCGACATGCTCTTGGCCGGTTTTTAATTATGAAATTTAAAACTTATTAGTAGTGTTTGTTTTCTTTTTGCCATCAAATACGCCAGCGCCGGTTCGTAAACAAAACTGGCCAAAACATGAACGCGTGTTAGACAATGGCACGGCGGACGAAGCGAAACGAGCGTTTCCGAATGCACCCGAACTTAACCAAAACCTACGATCGGCATTGCCGACTAGTCGGCCGATTAATCGGCAATTTGAAAACCGATTAGTCGGCCGATTGTGTAGTCGGCAAAAACCCTAGTCGGCCCATCTCTACCAAAAATCTTAAATCGTACTCTAATAGTGTTGTTAGGCAAGGAAAAAAAAATTCAACATGAATAAGAGTTTCTTGACGCCTTGATAGTAAAATTTACCAGATAAATATTCAACGTGATATTTCCTTAACAGTTTATTTTATGCTTAATAAAAAGCAGTATAGGTAAGTATAGTCAAACAAGCTAAATTCGCAAAATTACACAAACAGCATCAAAATTGTTCAACGCGAGTCGTTAACCGTTAAATTGTAAAAAACTCCAGTTCCTCAACCGTTTTCAAAACGACTAAAGTAACCGTTTTTTACAGTTACTTTAGACTTTTTGGGAGACCAGTTTGACACTGGGAGTTCACGGCAATTGAATTAGATTCTTTTTGCGGAGTTTGTAATTGGTGCGATCGTCGTAATGTGAGTTGGTGATTGTTTTAAGGAAATGCGCCTTTTATTTCGGGTTTTCGCTTCGTTGCTAAATTTGGAGGAAAATGTTAGACGTTTTACACACGGCTCTAGTCTAATTGGAGTTTAACTGCACGACCACGTTGCGTTTTTATTTCTTTAAAATGTCTAGTTGTTTATCTATTAGTTTAATTTTAGTCCTTTATGTTCTTTTTCTGGTTATATTATATCTATATAACACTATATTAAAGACTTTTACGTCACTCTGGGTGGTAAGTGAGATATTACACCCACGGGCGTAGCGGCAAAACTCACTTCACACCCAGGAGAAGACGTAAAATTGTGTACGCACCACGGGCGGTAATAAAGGAGGCCTCAGATCGCTCGTCTATGGCCCTTACCTTCGGTTCGGGCCACAAATATCCGCGATCTGAGACGTTCTTTATTTTACCGCCCTAGGTGCGTAATGTACTATTGTCCACACTAGTTCATTAACGTCATTTAAAATGTACTTATATACCATCGCCTATAGTGTTCTACTTATCTAAAACAGGTGTATTTCTAGAGTTTGGTAATTGGCGGTGACATTTTGAAGTCTTTTGAAAAATTAAAATCATAAAGCTTAAATCTCTTTGTAACTCTAACTTTCTTAAGCTACTGTCGAATTATGTATAAATATAATATTTAATATTTTTGTAATGAATGTATTTTCTTCTTCTTCTTTATTTTACTTGTACTGGTTTACTTTTTGAGGTGTTAAATAAATACTATTTGTACTGTATTGTACTGTTTAGTTACAGTGACAGGATCAGTTCTGTGCAACTAACTCCACAAGCCGCTGCGACCTCGTTTCTCTACCAAGGCAAGGATTAACTTGTCCATTGCGAGTCTAACTTAGAACTCACTCGAGTGTAAATCTAATTTGAAACTAATACTAGCTCTGGTCTTAGCCTACTCATATCAACTTGGAACTATAATTCCAATACAGTAAACTAGCATTGATTGGATGTCCCAAGCTATTAAGTATATACCTCAAGTACCATAATATCCAGAGACAGAATCGGCACACAAGAAATGGTACAGTAAAACTCAGCCGATCGTCCAGTGAAATTGCTATTCACAAAGGACCCACAAACAATCATTGAAAAAAGGCTAGCGTATGAAAACTACCAAATAAGTATGACACTTACTCGCGACAGAATCCAAGACAAAGGTTTTGGGAATACGAGTAGGGGAAGTTTGGTACCATTCGTACACTTTTTAAAGTAAGGGTTACTTTATGTAACTAAATGTCAAATCATACTAGTAGTACATTAACTACTATACACTTGGGAGAGGCCATTTCATACAGACATTGTCAGACTAGGTAATATTATAGTGATTCATGCTTTAAAGATTATAGGACAATATTACATAAATCAACCTAGTCCCACACTAAGCTCAAAAAGGTTTGTGTTGTGGGTACTAGGCGACGATATATACAGTGTGTTTCTGTAATAGGAGCAATAAATTAAAACATATATTCTACTCCTCAAACTACAAAACTCTTGTTCAACAACTTAAAAAAAATATGTATTTTGTCTCTTTTTCATACAAACCAAATAGTATTTTTAATGAACGTTAAAATCCGTCTAATTGACATTGCTTGTCACCCTACAGACATAGTCAATTTCGGAATACATTGGGTGTTGGAAAAAACTTTAAAGTGTCCTAAAAATCAAACTATACGTTATTTTTAAAAGTCGCTGAACAAACGTTTCCTGGTTTGAGGAGTAGAATCTACGTTTTAATTTATTGCTCCTATTACAGAAACACACTGTATAATAGATAGATAAAATAAATACTTAAATACATAGAAAACATCTATAACTCAGGAACAAATATCTGTAATTAACACACAAATAAATGCCCTGACCCCTACTTCATAGACAGGGTCACTACGGGCTAGGCTAGGAGGTAGTTTATAGCATAACTATGAGACCAGAGTACTGGAGCCATCAAATATTAAGCCCGGCGCCGCAGCACGCCCCCACCGGTCGGGTGTTGATCAAATTTGAAACGAACACTACCCGTTAACTATTAAGTATGTGTTAATAGTTACTCAAAGATGCTTCCTAACTGCAACATATACTTACATCAATAATAAAGATCTGTGAACATTAAGATAGCACCACAAAACATCAAAGTAAATCTCTTCTATTCTCCAACCCTTCTACACCCGCTGTTAAGAGTCGCCAGGACGCTCGTTTTCCCATACAAACGTCGTTCAGCTCTCATTTTAAAACAACATGCTTTAGAACCACGAAATTTGACATAGGCATTCTAGTAGTACAGATCTATGTCGGTATTTCGTTTTCGTTGCTAAAAATTGTAATACAAAGAAAATACAGCCAGATTTACATACAAAATTTATATATTTTCTTTGTATTACAATTTTTAGCAACGAAAACGAATTACCGACATAGATCTGTACTACTAGAATGCCCGTGCCAAATTTCGTGGTTCTAAAGCATGTCGTTTAAAAATGAGAGCTGAACTACGTTTGTATGGGGACGCGAGTTCACGCGAGCGTCCTGGCGACTCTTAAGTATCATCATGAACACGCCATCATATTTTCACGGTTTTAGGCTTTTTGCATTAACATGAACTTATTAGAAACTGAAGAAATACCTATAAGTATTTATTGAAATAAACTAGTTAAAATTAGAGAAAAATAGATGATTAGATTCTATATGGTTTCTGCAAAACTACTTTTAATGTAGATACTAAATAAAGACACGTACTCCGTGTTGATCTGATTTTCTATCAATATAAATATGTACATTTATTAGGTATTTTACGTAAGGATACGAGTAGGTACACGTCAATATACTTATGTATCAATACTTTAAAAGCAAAACTGTGAGACTAAAAAAGCACGGTTTCAGGGAGTACCCCAAAAATTTTAAGATTGTTCGATAATTTTGTGGAAAAGTGCGCAAGACGAACGAGTATTAAGTGTTAATACCCACTCTAATTTAGAAGATTCCGCCATATTCCCACATAAAAATTCCACAAAGGAAAGTTTCTGTCAGCACATTAGTAGACTTATATAACCACCAAAACTTAAGTCCGGCGCCCGGAGGCGAGCTAGTCGGCTGTTGATCAAATTTGAAACTAGCATCCATTATCTAGTGTTAGTTACTCAAACAGCTTCCTTTAACTGCCACTGATATGTATTCAATGTATATAGTAACCGAACAGTAAACCAATATGACGACTTGAGTCAGTTTTACTATGCTAGTCTAAAAGTGATAAATGTTTATTGGCGTTCAAAGAGTTAATCAACAGTATTTCTTCATCTTTATTTATTAGTAAGTTATTTAAGTTTCTTTTTTCTTTTTTTCAGCCTTGGACACAATTTACAATGTTACTGATTTCAATTTGATTTGATTTTAAACCAAATCCTCTGTGCTCATGAAACGAAGCTTGCACTAAATAGTAGGCTGCCAATAGTGACGTATAATTCAGACCGCTATTTCCTTGTTGACAACTGATTATCACGTTCGTATTAAAATAGTTGTTAAATGAGATTGTTTTATTATTACGACACTTTAAACGTTTTAGTAACGTGATTTCGTAGTTCGAATCTCATTTTGATGAAAATATAGTGATAACAAGTTAAGTTATCAAAGTTTGAATACCACTTTTAGGACCCATTAGCACACGCTGTGTTGATCAACTTTGAAACAGTAATTATATCGCGTATCAGTTACTCAAAGGCTTGCCAACTATGCGATCATTTGCTAATACAAGCCACCCTGTGTATGTATACAGGGTGGGTTGAATCCACTGTATCATGTACAAACATTTTAGAATTAAATACTTCCAGAGTTGTAAGGTAATAACAGCAATTTATAGAAGAGACAGTGATTATTTGAATAAAAAATCCGTTATCTCGTAAAAATATAAATTTCACCTCTTAAATACAATCAGAAATGTATAGATCGAAATTAATTCTTCAATACTGGGATTACTATTACAATAACAAAAATCAATTTACAAATAAATTATTTGAATAAAAAATCCGTTATCTCGTAAAAATATAAATTTCACCTCTTACACAATCCGAATAGTATAGATCTAAAAAAAATCTTCAATACTGGGATTACTATTACAATAACAAAAATCAATTTACAAATAAAATATTTGAAATAACTAGTAAACCGTCTTGAAAGTGAAACCCAAATGAATTTCGTAAGAAATTGAAAGAATACTTGCAAGTGTAATCAAATGGAAAACTTTAATTTTAGAAGCGAATTCAAAATTCAGAATCATTGAATGGTTTACGTCTTTATTTTTCTGTTTAAAAATATTACACTGGACTGACCTGGAGTTCGATTTTTGAATCTCACCGGTGCCTTTTTTTGTATGCAGCCGATGACTATTTGGTACGAAATAAGTCACCCGGTGAGATTCAAAAATCGAACTCCAGAAGGCCATCCATATGGTTGCCATTTTATCGCACATCGCGTCATGCATCACTTTCGCACTTATATACTTGTTAGAACGTGACAGCTATGGTGACAGGCGATGAAAACCCGACCATGTTAGGCAAGCAGGGCCCTGTTTCAGGAAGGTGAATTGTTACAATTCCTGACATATCTAAATTACCGGCATTACAGCCCAGCCGTTCATAGGCTACAGTTACCGCCGATTATCTAGCGGGCTATATGCTTGTTTTCAACCAACAATATATTATTTTAACTACATACATGGTGCTCCCTGTAATAATAGCGATATATAAAAACGTAGAATCCACTCCTCAAGCAATAAAACTTTTGTTCAACAACTTTTGAAAAAATACGTATTTTGTAAATTGTCTCTTTTTCATATAAACTAAATAGTATTTTCAATGTACGTTAAAATCAGTCTTATTGACATTGCTTGTCAGTCTTATCATTATCACCCTACAGACACAATCTATTTCGGAATACATTGAGTGTGCAAATAAACTTTAAAGTGTCCTAAAAATCAAGCCATAAGTTATTTTTAAAAGTCGCCGAACAAGGATCAATCGCAGCAGAATGTTTGTACCTTTGTCTTTGTTTGTTTTGTGTGCTTGTTTTTTGTTTTTGTTTGTATTTTGTTGTGTTGTTGTTTTGTATTTTTGTACAAAGGTACAATAAATTCTGCGATTGACCCACACACGTCTGGTTTGAGGAGTATTTAGAATCTACGTTTTAATTTATTGCTCCTATTACAGGAAACATCCGGTATAAAAAATTGTGTCAATTATTGCCGTGGAGAAAAAAGGAGCCTAGTGTGGGATGGACACATAACGCTTCCCTGGATTCGCTTTGTGTAATTTTCCTTCTCTGAAAACTTATTGGTAACAATGAATTGATTTATTTCATGCATAAGTTCAGTGAAACTCCGGACACGAACCTGGGAAACGGAAGTATTCAGAATTGAATCTTTATATTGATTTGATCTAATTTTCCTTTCGCCCACATAATGCGAAAAATGTTAAGATAGATTTTATTTATTTCGACATTTAATTGATAAAATTTTAATACGCCTAGGTATCTGAATACTTATCTATCATTATTTATTAATGACTGATTTTTTTTATTTGTTACTTGTCAAAACATTTTTTTACCGTTTCCGTTCCGTTAGTGGCGTAATAATACCGTCGTATCTCTATTTATTTTTAATCTCATAATCTTATCTCAATATTTAAGTGTAAATACATTGCCCCTTTTAATCCAGATCACATCTCAAACCATTAACCGCTTCCACTGAATCATACTTTATTTTATTTATCCAAAAAAGTATTTAGATGTATGTTTTACTGTTAAAGCATCAAAATGTTAACACACTAAAGATATATAAACATAGAACACCATAGCTTGATAACAGTTCATAATTTTTTTCCGCTCAATATTTTCTCATAAATTACATTTTCACCTCACAAACAAAATCTAAATGTCACTTTTTTCAAACTCACCAACAAACAGTCCAAAGACGAGAAGCACCGTCATGTTGCACTCACATCACTGCACATACACACGCGACGTGCGTCCCGCGCCGCCTCCGGCCCGCTACTGCGGGGAGCCGCCCCTAATTAGATAAATGTCATTGCTTGTCGCGGGATGAACTGTTTCTTCCCGAATTTTGTGTTGTGTGAAAATTATGTTGTGTTGTTTTTTACTATCGATATTTTCAGCAACAAAGCTATACAGAGCTTACAGAGCCAGTTTATATACTCTTCTAATCAGATAAATGTCATTCGTTGTCGCAGGATGGACTGTTTCTTCCCGAATTTTGTGTTGTGTGAAAATTATGTTGTGTTGTTTTTTACTATCGATATTTTCAGCAACAAAGCTATACAGAGCTTACAGAACTAGTTTATATACTCTTCTAATCAGATAAATGTCATTCGTTGTCGCAGGATGGACTCTTCTTCCCGAATTTTGTGTTCTGTGAAAATTATGTTGTGTAGTATTATACTGCCGAGCTGTCAGAGCTGTAGATAAGTTAAATGATACTTTTCTATTAGATAAATGACATTGTTTGTCGTCGTTATTTATTGCTTCATCCCGAATATTATGTAAAAATATTTTGTAACCATTTAACCGTGTCGTTTTAGAAAGAGAAAAACACCAAATGTTGATAAGTTTCCTTTGATCTAGTTAGAATTAGCTAAGATTTGCTTGTTGGGACTGTTTCTTTCCTAATTTTGTGCACCGTAATAATATATTGTGTAGTATTTTTACAATGCTGTAAGTATGTTTTTGACATAGCTGGGCATTAACTCGTTAATCCGTTAATCGTTAATTAACGAAGTTGACATTTTGATTATCGAATTAACTTTTAAGTTAACTTTTAAAAATGTTAACGGACACGTTAACTTTCGTTAATATGCAGAAGTCCGTTAATCGTTAATCCAACGCCTAATAGTTACCGCACGGCACCGCGGCGCGGCGCGCAAAACTGGTTCAGACAAGTGCCGGGCGGCGCGTGGCAGTAAGTGAAACAAAAACAAAATTAGAAACTAGCCGGCGCGTGCGAGTGAGAAAGAAAACTGCGAAGAGATTTGTTTCGTTTGATCATCATGCAGGGGAATATGCACCTTATGCCCGACGATTTTACACATATTAACGGATTAACGATTAAGGTTAACTTGCGTTAATTCTTCTGAAATGTAACGCTTTAACGTTTAACGAAGCTAACTTTTTTTGTAGCGGATTAACGATTAACGAAGTTAACTATTTGGTTAACGGTGCCCAGCTATGGTATTTGATAAGTTAGTTTTACAACTTACTCTCTGATTTTATTTTATTAGATGAGTTTAATTGTGTCTAATGCAATTTTTCTTACGTTAGAGTTTTTGTTCGCGAGTTTTGTGTAAGTTGAGAATATGTTATGTCACTTATGTGTTATGTACCTAGTTTTGTGTGATGTTGTAGTAGAATCGGAAAGATAGCAATTCAGCCAGCACATCTCGATCTGTTGATAAGTTTTTTTATTAAATGGGTATTTTCTCCTTGGATAATTATAATAAGCTACTCGTAAATATCATTACTTGTTTTTAGACTATCCTTTGATTTCATAAATAAGGTAAATATCATTGCTCCTCTACCGTCTCGGACTCCTCCTTTCCGAATGTTGTGTTATGCGCGTACGCAGCTGTAAATATTTTTGTAGTATTTTACGATTGTTTTAAGATATCTTAGCTTGTGGTTTAATCAAATCATATTTTTCTTGAAATAGATTGATTTTCAATTTCATATTAAGCAGATTTCAAAATGAATTCTATTAAAGAATACGCACGGCACACACTGTAGTGACATTGGTTGTCAGAGTTGCAATGTTTAGATATCATTTTTAAAATAAAAAAATCCATGAGCAACCAAAATAAATATTATAATTAGCATACAGCTCGTGTACACTGATGGGGATGGGCTTTAGTTATCGGCTACGAACTATAACCGCTACGCCGTAGCGCCGCTACAAAAACATTGCTACGCTTTCCGCCTTGCGCTACGAACGGGCTATCTGGTGCCATATTCTAATTTTAAAATGTATAAACAATACATTAACAACACAATCTGTTTTAAACATACTCCAACACTCAACCAATAATCAACCAATATTGAAGTAGTGTTGTAGTTGCAACGCAGTAATTTTCAAGTAAATTCCGTCATTTTTGATTCAGACGTGTAGTCGTAAGCTGTATTGTGTTGTTATTGTATTGGATTTGCATTGAAGTTCGATCGTGTCTGTGCGTGTTTTAAAGTTAGAATACGGCCCCTGGAGCGTATTCAGATTCCTAAAATTTAACAATTTAATTTTAATCTCAAGGGGTAGATTTCAATATCCGAGATAATAAATGAGCCTCTTCTCCCGTTTCTCGTCCTCCGTCCGTCCATCCGGGGTCTCGGCCGCCCACGTGTTTGTAGGGAAGCTATCACCTTACAATCAGCAAGGCCTTCACCGAACAACGTTGCCTATATTTTATTGTACCTAATAAAAAAGTGTGAAACGTCGTCATTGGCAGTATTCCCATTCCTATGACAAAGGGAGAAAGCCATTAAATATAAAAAAAAAGAATAGCCGTAAAGAACACGCCGACTGATATGTTCGGTTAAGGTCTTAGAGCTTTAAACCAAGCGGAGTGGCCATTGACAGGCGTTCCCCTCTGCCAAAAATGTATGACCAGTGGTAATTCTCATTGTATGGACTGACGTTTATTTGACGTGGCTATTTTGACGTTTCGCATACATTTGACGTTCCCCTCCCCCGCAAAAAACGGCAGACTTTTTCCGATAGAAATGAGAGCGCGTGTCGCATCCGGTTGGTTTAATAATCAAAAGTTAAGGTAGGTAATTTCGCTATGGTGTGTGGGTAGACCACAACTGACACTCGCAGCAACTTCAGTTACTCCGTGATAATGGCGCATGCAACTGTGCCGAAATATCGGAAACTCATCAAAACTAACTTACATGGTAAATCATCATCATCATCATCATCTCAGCCATAAGACGTCCACTGCTGAACATAGGCCTCCCCAAAAATGGGACAACATGGTAAATATCCCGATATAATAGTTATTGTATTTTTTTTTAAGAAGCCTTTTATTAAATAATATTTTTCAACGTCATTTTCTGGCGATTATAATTAAATATAAATACAAGGTGTTACAAAAGCACTGGTGATCCTTTTAAGGGCATAATTGGTATCGTATTCTTATTGTGAAAAACTAAGAAAAAAAATTTTTCTCGTGAAAAAAATTTTTGGTTTTCTATGGAGGGTTGACCAGACGACTCGCCCCATACAAAAAAATTTTTTTTCGCGACAAAAAAATTTTTCCCCTACTTTTTCCTACTCGCAATACGGTACCAATTATGGCCCTTAAACGGATCACCAGTATTTTTGTTACACCCTGTATACTGTACCTATAAATAGATGTAGTAAATCTAGCCAATAACATGAGCTACTAATATCCGCTTGGCGACGACATCGCCACATATAATATTTTCTGAGCCCACGCAGTATTAAAGCTACCTACTCTACCCAGCGCAGATTGTCTATTTTTGCTCCATTTCATTTATTTCTCTAGAAACATCCATAACGTGACAGCCTTCAGTAAGCCGATAGCGCTGGCACAGTCGTGCGATTTTCAGTTGTCTGAGACAGTCGCGTACGACTTTCAGTCGCAAGGGCAGACTGAAAACGAGCGTTAGTTTTGTGTCATATTTTGAATTACTTTCCGCCAGCGACTTCGTCCGTCGTTTTAATATAATAAATATTTTTTTATACCCGAGCAAACTGCCCGCCTGATGGTACTTTTATAATACATGTATAACGCTATTGAGAGAGACAACGCAATGTACTTTGACCTAAGTCTATTTTTTTAACAATGACGCTTCCGTACTTAGTAGTTTTGAAGGTTGTATTATTATTTCAAATACCTTTAATGCCTAGATTTTTGCTATCATTAATCGCATGTATCATGTTCATGACCATTTATGCAAGCGATAACTGTAAAATCGTAGGTCTGCTCAGACGTGTACTAAAGACATATTGACTATAAACCTTATTACCTTCCAGTAAGGTTCAAATTCATTTAACTGTATCTGGTTACCTATAGCCTGAAGCTGACAGTAGGAAATGAAGCACTGCCCGTTGCTTATACAAGCTCTGCTACTACGTTCATACTCTTTGTATCCAACAACTTATGCGAGCCTAGTACCTGCAATTTACTTTCCAAGTGTGAAATACCAAAAAAAAGGATTTATTAAGCAAAAGGGTCTACGGTTGGGGGTACGGTATGTTGTATGTGTCTATATCGTTGTCAAACAAGCATACATCCCGTTTCATGTTAAACGGTCACCGTAGCCTATAGATGCGTACACTATTTTTGGAAACCCCCATACTGTAGTCCCTCAAAAAAACGTCCCCTCCACTCCACATAAAACTTCGATTCGATTAGCCATTCGAATTGTATGTATGAAACAGAAGTGTCAGATGAAAAACTGATTGGTCGCGGCATTTGGTCCCGATGGTCTCTGACGATTCATTTTTGTAAATTTCCACTGTTGCATAGACAAGGAATATCACAGAGCGGTCACTTGAACGATAAAAAGTGGGAATGTTTTTGAAGTGAATATTGGAGTGAATACTTCTTATGCAACTTCCAACAAGAATGCGTTAAACGCTGTCGATAGATAATTTAATTTTATACTCTATTATTAACATACTAAAGTTAACTTTCGCTCGGTGTCATCTTGAATGCAATCGACTATTTGGTTCAATTAGATATCTACTCCAGTGGCTCAGCGGGCGCTACTTTGACTGCGGAGCCGAGGTCGGAGGTTCGAATCCCAGCGTAGACTATCTTTTTCCATGTTTTTTCTGTTTTTAGAATTTAGATTTTATATTATAATTTCTACCCCTTCCTATTTTCATTTCCACATTACAAAGTTTTCACTTTTTCCGCGCGGAGGGACTCCACGTACAATTTTTTATTCTCCTAAAGTTCCATACTTCTATAGGTTACGCTGAACGTTTACCATTAGTTGGGTTTTATGCTTGTTTGCCTCCAAGGTGATATAGAATTTAGTGTTAGTTGTCTACACCACCAAATCAAAAAATATTCCAATCTTTAAAGGCTGCTTCAGATGGATTTCAGTCCATAAATCCCATTGATAACTTTTGTGACACCGCTGGGTTGCGTAATTTAATTTTTTGCTTGAACGGTAATGCAAGGCCAAGGCAGGTTTAGTCGGACGGATATCTCTATCTATGGTACACCGACTTGATCTTCCTTTTTGAAAGTTTCTGTGAATTAATATTTTGTGTTTTATTTCTTTCTCTTTTATTATATTTTTTGTATTGTTTGACCTACATGGTTTCACCTGATAATATTATCGGAATATCACCGCTGACAGTCGTCAGCATCATGCTGAGATGAAGCCATTTCCAGTCACTCATTTTTTATTTTTTTCTTTCTTTTTTCCTTTTATTTGCGTTTGCAAATAAACTATTACTGGGGCCTTAGCATGACATGTGTTGTCGCGCGCGACTCCATACTTCGAGTCGCACCTGAAGTATGGAGAGTCGCGCCGCAACGTAAGTCATGCTAGACGTACTGGTATATAATATTCTGACCTTGTACAAATTACCCGCGCTGTTCTACTCTGCGTTGGACGCAGCTTGGTCAGGCGCGGTATTTGCGCACCGAATCGGTTTGTGCGGATCGCGGATGTCCGTTATTGATGACTTTAGAGATCCCTGCGACGGCAAAGTTGACGAATCTCTTTTACCTATTTTATTTTATTAGAAAAAGATCGCTCTTTACATATAAGATACCTAGCCCGTTGATTACCACAACGACTCGACTCTTGTGTTATCTAGTACCCCGTTTTAGGCTTCTTAAGGGCAGAAAAAGTGACTATGTGTACCGTAACTCCTAAACGGATGAACTGATTTGAGAAATTGGTATTCATTGTAGTAGTCAGTTACAGTTAAAAACATCACGAATAATAAAGTTCTGAGGAGAAGTTTGATGAATTTGTATTTCAACACTCACATCAAATGTGATTACAATACAAATTGTGTACACCTACACACTCACTTAGGGTGGGTTGCACCACGCACAATTAACAGACTCATCAACTTTAAATATGTCGAGGAAGCTGTCATCCCATAGATAACTGTCAAACTTTTCATACAAGATTTTTTTACGATTACGTTTACAGACAGTTTGGTGCAACCGGCCCTTAATCTTAAGCCTTCAGCTTTTAAGCCTGAACGTTGGTTTCACGGACACCCTGTATATGCGGAATCTCCGAGTTGGTACGTTACTCGCGCTTGTCCAATCTCTATTGAATCGGCTCCCGAATCCGTGAACGTGCAATTTCGACGCAGTGTACATTTGTCCGATTTGATTGACGTCCCACTGGCAGTGTAGCTCTTCGATTATACGATAAACGTGAGCTAGATTGCAGTATTAATAATATATTATCTAGAGCGCAGCAAGGATGTTATACATCTTTGAATAGTAAAGGAGAAAATGGTTAGTTTTAGATCTAGTTTTTTTTAACATCATTCTTTATTTATGCAATGTCTACGTCGGACAAAGTATTGGCGAATTTTGCATGCGAATCGGTTACGTAACATTTGCTTTAATTCCGAATTACTTTGTCGACTTGCGTATTATAGTAAAAGTAAATTAAACAGTGTATTAAAAAAACAAGCAGCTTTATGATACCAATATTACACTTTAAAAAGGCAAACCGAAAAAGAACCAGGCTCGGAAAGTCAAAAAATGGGTCCGAATGTCGGTAACGTAACGATGAAATGCTCCTAAATCGCTTTTCCCTTCTTTAAGAAGATTATAGTTTATTAGAACAATACATGTTCCGTCTATTTCGAGAAGGTGATTATACTTACCAGAGTGAATGCTCAAGTCCCTTGTAAATTCGATGCAACACTGGTTACGGCGCCAAACGCTCGCAGCTGAGGTCTGAGGCCATACATTACGAGTACTAGGTTTCAGAAGTTGCAGTCGAAAGTCATGTTATTTAGTTTTGTTTATTGTTACAAAATGGCTGTTATGACATGAGTAAATATTGACAGGGATCCGAGGACCTTGGTTATTAATTTTACGGTAAAACACTGTAACTCCAGTTATAGTATTTCGTCATAATTCGGTAGCACCCGTGCATAAAAAAACAAAAGAAATACACAGAATGACAATAAAACACTATTCTACGATGTAGTTAGCAATATCCAATTTTTAAACAGTGCTGCCAATAACAGACAAAATATCAGTTGCAAAATGTAAAATTTCGTTAAAGTTTGATTATACAATTTTAAAATTGAAGTATTTCCTTTGAAAAAATTTCCTGCAATAATCTGGTCCAAATATCGTATCCGCAGAATGTTTAAGTTCCCAAATAAACCAAAAGACTTCTCTTTTCATACAAACTGTAACGTTAAAATAATAGTCGTAAATTTTAATTTATTAGTCTTGTTTGAAAAAAAAAACATTTATCTTGAACATTACTTGACATGTGAATGCTGGATAAATGTGAACCAAAATGATTTTACTTTGATTTTATTTTTAAGTTAGTCTAATATATTAGTTCAATTGTAATGTAACGCTTTGGTTCCAACTGTCATATTACAATTTTTGCTTTAATAAAAACACAATAACTGCGCTTTTAAGTACCCTATTATCACTTAAAACACTCAATCGCTCACATCATCCAATTAGTCTCACATCAACGCGTGGACAAACAGAATGGGAGCACACTAAATAAATTATATTAAAATCATATTAACCCAATTCTCAAGTCTATCAGCCAGAACCCAATAAAGCCTGTATTACTGAATACCAACACTGACACGCAGTTATATCCCTTATAATAACTGTATAAGGGATATAATTGCGTGGCAGCAGCATTATAAGTTGCAGTGGCTTGGCAGTTGTCCTATTTGCAGGTGCTTTTAGCTATGACAGCTTGACAGGTGTGACCCGTGAATGTTGGTTGGGCTGTCATAGTAAACAGATAATAGGAGTAAACTTTCTGTCTGTTTAGAAATAGGGTATTTTATTATAAACTAGTTTAAGTTACTTATTATAATTATAATTTATATTAAATAACCTTAACGATTTAGTTAATGACCTAAGCATTAGCAAAAAACTGTAGTAAAAGGCTTTGCCCAACAATAGGACGCAATAGGTGGACTATAAATTACTAGCCACTAGCTATAGTATCCGCAGAAATAAGTGGCGACTGAGGTCATAAAACTTCTCTTTCACACTTACACCGCCACGGCAAGAGAGAAGGAGACAGCGTTATGAACAGTGATCGGCACGACCCGTGCCACAACGCGGGACTCAAGAGACTTTTTTTTAAATTTTATTACAGACATGAACAGTCTATTAAATTTCAATTGAATATTTTTTTGGGACAGGGTTGTGGTTTTTTTTTAATAATCACGTCCATATAGAAAAATATAACCAAAATTCAGCACAGCGAATACTATAGTAATAAATAGTCCACCCATAATAAACACAGATTGCCGTCTTGTCAAACTGAATCTAAGGGTCCTTTCTTATGTGTTAAATATATTCAAAAATATTTTGGTATTTAAGAGTCGCCAGGACGCTCGCGTGAACTCACGTCCCCATACAAACGTAGTTCAGCTCTTATTTTAAAACGACATGCTTTAGAACCACGAAATTTGGCATGGGCATTGTAGCAGTATAGATCTATGACGGTAATTCATTTTCGTTGCAAAAAATTGTAATACAAAGAAAATATAGCAAAAATAAGTTTTGTATGTAAATCTGTATCTGGCTGTATTTTCTTTGAATTACAATTTTTAGCAACAAAAACAAATTACCAACATAGATCTGTACTACTAGAATGCTCATGCCAAATTTCGTGGTTCTAAAGCATGTCGTTTTAAAATGAGAGCTAAACTACGTTTGTATGGGAACGCGAGCGTCCTGGCGACTCTTAATGTACAAAAAAAATATCATTATCCTCGAGTCTTTCTGTCAAATTGTCTTTTCGCTAAGATATTTTCTTCTGACGTCAGAAAATTTAATTCTTACCTGATTAAGGATGATGCACGGTGTTCCGGACCGTCTTCGACACGACACCTCCGACACTCATTTTGTATAGAAAGCGTCACGTGATCCTCGGAGGTCACTTGATGTTCTCTATATGTCGGCGGCCGATCGTAAGATCAGGCATATCGTGAAACGTGTAAATCTTTGACTCGTTCCCTGAGTCGACGGAGCTCCGCTACGCGGGGCTCCTATTTCTGGGCAGTTTGCCCTTCGGGCATCTGAAGCAACCTAACGAACCTAACCTCTATAGATTTGTTTAACGTGACTATCGTTAAAACATTACACAGGAACATTACGATCTGCCTGATTTTACGATCGGCCGCCGACATACACACAAAGTGAAGTGTCGGAAGTATCGTGTCGGAGACGGTCCGCAACACCGTGCATCATCCTTTAGTTCGACAGCCTTTAAGAATACATAAGCTAGCTATATTAACAAATGTGCCTATCATTCCGAAATGCGTAGATTATTTTAACGCTATTCTATTTTAACGCTCATGCAAAATGTTTGTGGTGCGGTCCAAGTTACTGAAGATTACACAGCGCATGCATTTTTTGCAGCGAATAGAAAAAAAATTGACCCAGGACCCAGTGTGTTGACGACGAGGAATCTATCTTGTTCCTTTAGCCGTCAACACAGTGAATCCTCCTGTTTTTAAAGGGTCGACAACGCGCATGTGACACCTCTGGAGTTACAGGCGTCCATAGGCTACGGTAGCTGCTTACCATCAGGTGGACCGTCGTGTATAAAAAGAAATTAAGGGCATATAAAAATCGTACTTTCCCAGTTTTACCTCTGGTAGGTAAAGATACAAATGTTAAGCTCTGTGTGACAGGTAAAATAATATACTAAATACTCATATCAATTAACGAAAACTAGTCAAACATGAGGTATATAAAAAACGTAAAAAATATATGAAAGTATTCTGAAAGGCATGGCATGATTCGACTCACCCTTAGCCGATTTTTTTTTACAAAAATTATGTAGGTACCTAATTTTGCTCGACCAGATCGAGCTACGTGCATATCACTTTACACATATTCGTGTATTCAAACATTTCTACTTACAATACATTTATTAGGTAATTAACGTTATATTACGAAAGAAACCGTTTTCAGTGTCCTTACTTGTTAAAAAGATCCTTTGCCCTACTGTAGTGTCCCATTAGCAAAGACCTGATCTTGAATAACTCGTGTCTATGCTTGAAAATCTCCTGCCAGAAGTTAGAATCACTACATAGTATAAAACAAAGTCGCTTCCTGCTGTCTGTCCCTATGTATGCTTAGATCTTTAAAACTACGCAATGGATTTTGATGGGGTTTTTTTTTAATAGATAGAGTGATTCAAGAGGAAGGTTTATATGTATAATTGCACCTGTGCGAAAGCCGGGCCGCGTCGTTAGTAAGTAATAAAATATACTAGGTAATAACTGCTTGGATTTTGAAATCTTAACAAAAATCTAAAGCTCATTAAAGTCGCCGTTTTAAAGCCTTTGAGAATCTAAAGCAGCTTAATCTCGGTAATAAGACTAGTTCTTCTTTTAACTAGTTTTGCTTCAATTCCCGCAAAGCTTTCACAACTCGATTTCGACTTTATATTTTAATTATAATTACTATAGACAAAGACTTTCTATTTTTTAATTAATGGTAGTTATAAGTCATTTTATTTAATTAATTATATTCTATTGTTATATAAATCATAAGGCAAGATAAAATAAAACAAGATAAATTGATTTATTGCGGTTGACCAATCACGCCTGTCTATAGACACCTTACATGCGTCAAAAAATGTAGATTTTTTATAATGTCTATGGTACAATAGTGTTGTTCGAGTTAATAAAGAAAATCTATCGAAAAAAATTTATTCATGATATATTAATTAAATATTATTTTAAAATTTGCAGAATGACCCAAATAATGGTACCGTCAACTGCTAAAACTTTGCCTGGCTTGAAAAACATGGTTTTCTCTACCAAATTTTATTCCTGAAAGGGCCGTCGTTCACCCATTTCAAGAATAAGAGAAAAGAATCTAGCAAGCCACGCAAAGTTGAACACCTTAGGCAAAGTTATAGCAGTTGACGGTAAGTAAACAATTATTTCTACACTATGAAACAAACAAAACAGTTCTACTCGTAGACTTTAATGCTTTTAGACAAAACTCTTAGCGCTATACTTTTCGTTAGAGCATTTATGATCACATATTTTAGCATAGCATTATGTGCTAAACATACGTACAAATAAATTGTCCTTACCAGGGTTCGAACCCGGAACCTCCTGCTTCGTAGGCAGGGTCACTATCAACTGGGCTAGGAGGCCGCTAAATATCACATTATAAGTAAATACACAACGTTTGTCAAACGAGCGGAGCTTTTTGATTTGGAGAGTCTGTTCGACGATAACTTTAGTAATGTGTTTCTGATCTTTATGAAATTTGTTGGGGTCGTAGCAGAGACACATGCAATTTAAAAGTTCGTTTATGAGATGGATCGATCAAGGGGTCATGGAGCTAGAAGGCGCGAATTAATCATGATATGGGTCATGTTATATTGGTCATCTCGTTTGCAAGTAAATCGCGAGTTGTCAGTTCGAGGCGGACTATTGGTATAATCTTAATTCAATTTTATTTTGTAATTATACAACCGCTGGAGCAAAGATACCAGTCCTATAACCGCGAACTTCGTTTGGTTGTTCATGTAATTGCATCTCCATCGCTCGAATATGCAAGAGCAAGGCAGATAGTAAATTTTATGATGTTGATGCTCGCGGGAGGCCCCCGGGGCCCCATAAATTCGAAGAAGTTTAATAAACGCCGCTAAGAACGGAGTTATCGCTAATGACGTTCGATCGGTGTCAATTGAATTTATGTCGAATTTCGCCAAGGGCAGGAATTTTCCTTAAGTTTCAAGGCTTGTCTTTAATTTTTAGGGATTAGGGAGAGTGTTTTTATTAATTATGCGCCAAAACAGTAACGAGGAAAATTTCCATTATTGAATGTTGATATTTTAAAATGTGTCCTTTTATTAATTATTATTTCCTTCTGGGTTTTGTGAGTGTATCACAAATTAGATTAAATTCTTCTTAAATTATGGATGTTTTCATGGTACCTAAACTAAACAACGCCCGCAACAATCAAAGTAATAAAAACTTTAACTCCGTTTTCACCAAGGGTTTAATTTCAAATAATTTATTCTGTTAGAGCTTGTTATCGCAGTCATGAATAAAGAAAATATAATTTAACTTTTGAATATATTTTAAAAGAATCATTATAAGATGTCAAAACTGTGGTAGAGGTTTTCATTTCTTTATCTTCATCACATAATTTTTAAAGTAATATATCAAATTCTCATGATTTTTCAAATATTATACTTTTTCACCCCCTGTATCTTTATATATGTTAAACTTACAGATCTATTGTGTATGCAAAAATTATAGACAATTTTATATTCTTTATATGTTTCATAGACACTTTAGTCCTACTGATAGGCGTTTAAGCGCCAAGGTTAAAATACTGAATTTTGGCACCACCACCTAAACCAAGATGGCGGCCAAAGATCCCCCTCTCGAAGTCTAAAATCTAGATTCTTAATAACTACCCTGTCATCATCATCAGTATTTAAGAGCTATGCTCTTGTCGGTGGAGTAATCGCCACTCTTCTTTTTGCTGGGCCAGCCTTTTAACTCCCTCGTACGACACGACAGAAACTTTTTCTTTTATTTGGCTGAGATATGTGAGCCTGGGCCTTCCTCTGCCTCTTTTCCCCTCAATCTTGCCCTCCAGGATGTTTAAAAAGAATCTGTCGTGCCGTATCAAGTGGCCAACCATCTTGCCCCTTCTGTTAGCTATTGTGTCTAACAGGCATCTCTTCTCTCCTGCCATGCTCACGACCTCTTCGTTCGTCTTCCTTTCTGTCCAGCTAATCCTTAGCATCCTCCGCCAACACCACATTTCAAAGGCCTCCAATCGCTCTCTGTCCCGTTGTGTTAGCGTCCACGTCTCACACGCATATAAAGCGATGCTCCAGATATACACCTTAACCATATAGCGTACGTCAGAAGTCATAGGGTGAACATGATGGACTTAAATAAATAAGTTATGTTGATAAAACAGCACATGTTCCTAATATTATCAGTTACAGACTCGGAAAAAGCGGTTCTAGTTCACGACCAAGAAATTACTGTATTTCAAATTTTTTTTTTAAACCCAATGGTTTAGACCGCGCGTTGGCTGCATTATCATTGTTATACTAACACCATTAATCTCAACAAAAATGGAATCGTTCGTAACTTGTATCCGCGGTATTGACAGGTGAGTACGTCCGCATATCACGTGCACATCCGGCCGGTTTCCATTTATCGGGCTGTCACAACCACGCTCGCAAACTAGTTCGCATTACGAAAACCCGCGAGCGAGCTAGCAGCACTGATTCTGCTGAAAAACACGCAAAAAATATCAAACAAGAAAATTGGATTTTCAGCGTTTGGATAGTAATGGTTTTCTTTGTAATTAAAATTTATTTGTGTTGGATATTTTTGCACGTTTGGTTGTGCAAGTTGTACTCCTGATTTCGCTTGCACGTTTGTTCTCTATTTGCTAATGTATTAAATTCATATCATATACGGTAGTATAAACCAAGTCCAAAGTGGGTCAGTTCGGTTTGCACAGGTTGGTTACACAACACGTCCAGCTTAAATACCGCGAGCCATCCGGTTGCCTCGCGGACACAGGAACTACGCATTGCTCTGAATACTATCGCACTGACGAATTTCACCAAATTCTCGGCCTAGTGCCCGTGTCTCCGTGATGGATGGTTGGTGTCGCCGTGACAGTGACGTGACAGGCCGTGACAGGACGTGACGGCTCTTGTTCATTTCAATGATTGCGGCTGGATTGGCTCAAGCCTTTTTGCACGTTTCTGTTTAATTGAAAAAGTGCTTCAAATCAGATAGTACGAGTTTGGGCGTTATTAAGTAGTCCACATACAATTTGGTTAAAATTGTAAAAAACATCATACTCGGTTGAATAAACTCCATTCCGTTCTTTTCACTACTAATAAACTTCTAATACTTTAAACCTTTTTACTTGTTTGTGTGTGTAGTGTGTACTCGACAGTCTCGACATGACATGACATATCAGGTGTTTTAATATTCTCTTTCTCTTTCTCAATCGTTCCCATTAGACACACTTTGAAAACATTCCCAGATTCTTTTCAAGGAAGAACTCGAATTTTAAATTAAAAAGCAATATTAAATTACTGAGAAATGGTAAGATTTAGAAAATCGTTCAAATGAAAATATAATGCCATGAGAAATTGACGCTTACACAGAAAAATCTAATGAAATCTAAATAATAAAAGTGTGCCAAACAAAAATAGCACTAGTGAGACTAATTTTCCGCGACTTCTCTTTTAGAAAACATTCTTCAGAAGTTTTTGTTTCAAGCTTTCATGAAAAAGACTTTTAATTTGTATAACCTTTGTTACATTGTAGTTTTCCTTAGAATAATTAATTATGGTTGCAGTCGGCGCCGGAGTCCGGTATTCTGTCCCACACGGAAAAAAAGCTTCCGGGATATTCTCAATCCAAGACATTATTATTTTCTTGAAAATATTTCTTCGTGACAAGTATTTATTTCCTTTACCAAAAATATGATTCTTCGCTTAACAAAACGTTTACTTAAAATAAAAATACAAAAATGTATTGTTTCAAGAGTATATTATTGAGTAAATAAGAGAGATTGTACTTTAATCAAACAAGTATTATCTTAAAGTTTGAAATTAAATGTATACAAATATAAATCTTAATAATGTCACTATTGTATACAATACATACTTATTCTACGAGTGCTTAAAATAAACAAGCTGGTAAAAATGGAGTTCAACGAATGCCTTATAACCTGTTTCCCGATATGTTTAATGCGTTGCTGTGCGTGTGCAGTGTTGCAACCATTACTTCGAAGTCAAGTAAGTACCTAATTACTTAATAAATAAGTTAAAATTCTTTAGAATGCATATTTAACTTCATATAAGAAGTATCATAAAAAATAATACATTAAGTTAATACACACAAAAAATACGCTACTTTTTATATAAAAAATCGAAAAACTTTCAAAAGGAATAAGGAAAAACCGGCCAAGAGCATGTCGGGCCATGCTCAGTGTAGGGTTCCGTAAACTGAGACCATTAATTCAAAAGGTCGTTTCTTACAGGAAATTTGGCGGCGCTTACGTCATTTTTACTTCCGTCCTTTCACTATGGGTTTTTGAGTGACAACTCAAAAACGGCTCAACCAATTGAATTCAATATAGTTTTCATTGAAGGTACTCATTAGGCCTCAATTTCATGATTTTTTTCAAAATTTTAGGACCCACGATTCAAAAGTTAGATGGGGGGGACGCCCTTTTAAAACTTTCGGAGCTATTATTTCCGAAAGTTTTAGTGTTATCCAAAAACTGTGTTAGAAGACCCAAATCCTTTTTAAAAGACCTATCCAACGATACCCCACACAACTTGGTTTGAACGAAAAAAAATTTCGCCCCCACTTCACGTGTACGGGAGGTACCCTAACAAAATATATTTTTCGCGTTTTTATTCTACCGTTTTGTCGGCTTGGTTAATGCACATATTCAAACAAAATTTCAGCTTTCTAGTGCTAACGGTCACTGAGCTAGACCGCGGACGGACGGACAGACGGACGGACGGACGGACGGACGGACGGACGGACGGACATGGCGAAACTATAAGGGTTCCGTTTTTGCCATTTTGGCTACGGAACCCTAAAAAAGCAATAAAACCTGGAGCTATATCAAAGTCTTCCCAGATAACCTTGGACCGAAACTAGTAACTAGTTTTTCCAACAAAAATGACACTAGAAACGACCTCGGCTCGTATCATCTCACATGCCGCCGGGGACCACGCAGAGATTGGACATGTCGCGGCATCGGCCACTCGATCAGCGAGCTGCATTACAACTTTAACTTGATTTGATGTTACTTTGACTCGCAGGGTATACATACATTTGTCGATGATTTGTCCCACAAAACAGAAAAAAGTAGAAGCGGCATACGTCGTGATTACGAGAGCCAGTATCATCATTTGTTTTTCTGCGATTTGTCGTGATTAGTCCCAATATATATGGCAGCTATTAGGTATAATTTACTTTATCTACACCCATATCATAAACCCTACATGATGCGTTCGAAAACCGCACTTCATGAACACCATAAAAATATACTGTTTCGTTAGAACAAAATGTGTCTGTAACAAGGTTATTATTGCTAAATAATTATGAAAATCCGGCCTCCTCCCCGACCGCGGTCATGGAATTCAATACCACACGCCCACCACCCACGCTTTTATCCATACACACATCCATTGTTGTCGAAAATATTTTCACCCGTTAACTAAATATACAGAGGTACTACAGTACAAATACTAAACTAAATTAATAACTAGCTCAAATCTAAACTAGGCCCTTGCGGCATTGTACCAAGGATGCTGGCGGCATTTCCTCGTTGTATCGCAATGCTGATACCCGTTTAGGACTTGAGTTTCCAATAATTACCCCTTTCTTAGTACAACATTTGTAGGTAGGTGGTTCAACGGGTAAAGGGTATAGCGATGTAGGAAAATAGGCAAACCTAGGGAGAGATGGATGGATTGTGTGAGAGATGATATGAAAGAAAGGAGTTGAGTGATGAGATGACGGATGACAGAGATGTGTGGAAAAAAAGACATGCTGCGCCGACCCCAAGTAAATGGGACAAGGGCAAGCGAATGATGATGCGGTTCAACGGGCGTTATCTCTATCAGTGTTTGGATAATGCAACTGTTTCATACATATTTCGACATACCTCGCAGGGTTTGAATAAGGATAAAAACACTTTTTATAATAATTAGATTCACATATAGGTACAAATAGGTACCTAATATCAATGTCAACTCGAAATGTTTTTAAAGTTTGAATGCCGCTCGTGGGATCGCGGGCGTGGCTTGAATGTAAGATCACGAGTAGCTTAGGATGAGGAATTACCTTTATGTTGCTTTGCCTTCTTGGTATAATTTTACATAGTAGGTCTTAAGCTATCAAGAAAGGCCAAAAACTGCAGGGTTTTCCAACCAATTAAATGATACATTTCAGACTATCGCACAACATAGACATCATATAAGTACGGAGCCATCGCAATGAAGAGGTGATTGGCGAATTGGTCGCACATCCGTTATTGCCCGCGGCAGACAGACCGCGTTTACTAGATCCTTGTCATCGATAGATCAAAGTACTTCTTCTTTGTCGTATCTTCTTAGCTGAGGGAGATGACCACTGTAGACATCTTACCAACGCTCTTCAAGCCATTGGAACTTAGGCCAGAGCGCTGCAGTTCAAGCTGTGAAGTTATTCTTGGCCAGATACGTAGGGTACGATTATTTAATCTATAGCCTCTTTTATAGTATTAGCACGAGCTTGAACATGAGATGATTGACTGATTGTCGCATCCGTTATCGCCCGTGGTATACAAGATCCTTGTCATCGCCAGATATCTAAAAAATCATTGGCTAATGTGCAAAGTACAGCTGCTAAGTGTCAAAAGCACATTATAAATGATTAAATAAATTCGTTTATAAATTGTCCATGAACTTTTGCGACTCGGTGAACGTGTCTGGGTGAAAGTGCCGGGTTGTCTTGTACATGAGATTAGGCCTCTACCCAGAAGCAAGATGTAAATCTGTCGATAATTACTTATGTTAAAACGTTAGATGCCTGTTAGTACTCGTAGTTTCATATCATATCGATCACAGTTGGCCAGGTTTTTTTCATTGCGTGCCTTCATTGGGCCGCGTTATTTATCGTAGGTTTTTCTTAGAACCTTTAACTTGGCCCATTACGATTTAATTTGTTAAATCGGTTCTAAATATTCATTATTTTTTATTGCACGATTGAGACACTTTTCGCTCAATCGCACTACACGTAGACTTAGATAATATGATGTCTAGCATTTTATACATATGTCATAGTACATTGTAAGTGAGAATGAGAATTAAGAAATTATATATACAGGATGAAATTTTAAACACCTGTCCTATTGAATGGGATGATTTAGTAAGCTATACAGTACTGAGCAGCTTTTACTATAGAACGAACTCCAAATACTTAAGTGAAAAACTTAATAATTTTAAAGTCGTGACGGAGACAGTAATCGAGAAATCAGCTCCCAGTAAATCAGATCGTAAACTGTTTATGATATTGCACAGACAGACAGACGGTGAAGCACCGTGCCGATTGGTCAATTTGATTGTAATCCTCTTTATGAGTGAATCGAAGCTTAAAAAGCATTCGTTGCTATTGAATGGCGATTTCACCTACTTGGTGCACTAACTTTGGAGTTGGTGGTCCCGAGTTCAAGTGGGTTGATGACACAGTGAATACTACTTTATAATAACGGGTTGGCAACGCGCACGTGACACCGCTAGAGTTGCAAGAGTCCGTATGCTGCGGAAGCTGCTTACCATCAAGCGGACCGTTATCTTGCTTGCCACTGCCAACACTGCCGTGGTATAAAAAATGCATGAATCAAACTCGAAAAAATTACCGTTTTTTAAAGTACGCTGAAGATGTTCAGGGTAAATGGACCATTTTTTTAACCTTCCATCTTTTTATTATTTGGAAATTTTTACATGATTTCGACTCAGATTCACGAGCTCTTTTCGATCTGAGTAGAACACAAAACGTGTTCCAAAATTTTCATACATTTTTTGTTACTTCCATTCCGTTACCGCCATAAGAAGTCTATGGAAATATGGTAACGGAATAGAAAAAAAAATTGAAACATATTTTTTGAAAGAGCTCGTTATTCTGAGTCGAAATCACCTAAAATTTTCCAAATTTCAAAAAAGTGGAATATACAATTTTTAATAAAATGGCCCTGTAACTAGGTTATTTACCCTGGACATCTTGAAAAGGCCCTATTATGTGCTTGTATTATTCCTTTGACTTTCTTTTGATGTTTTCCTGTCTTTATTATTTATTACATCTCCGAACATCAAGGAAAGGTCGCGGCCGTTTAAAAATAACGAACAATGGCTGCTTCTAAGTTGTCAATTGGCCTAAAATAGCAAGAATGAGGAAGCAGCGTGAGGGTTAACTAGAAGGGAGAGGCACGTACTGCGGCTCCATCGAGTCACTGACCGACGTCAGAGGGTTACAGAATATATTCTGCCAGCTAACACCAAGTCACGGCATAATTAAATTTATTTATTTATAGAGCCTAGAGTGTCCCACTGCTGGGCAAAGGTCTCCCTCTTCGCTTTCCACGTATCCCTGTTCTGACCCGTCTCCCACCAGTCTCGATCAAAGGCGTCCAGGTCGTCCCGCCATCGCCCTCTAGGTTTGTATGATGTTGTTGTTGTTGTTTTGTCCTAAGGCACCCCAGAGGTGCAGAGGGCCTTCACTAACTCGCGCCACGCCTTCCTATCCTCAGCGACCCTTCTAGCCTCCACCCAGCTCAGTCCCGCCGCACGCAATTCACTCTCGACTGACCGACGCCATGTGTGAACTGGGCTGGGCTTTGTATGATAAAAATATGTAAAATATGGTGGACAATAGGGATGATGACACATGTTGAATTAGGCAATGAAATTTAGTTGATAGGATGCAAAATGATCAAAATATACAAATAAAGTAAACATTAAAAAAATCTATTGAAATGGTGCAAAGATATCAAGCTTCAAAATTTCAATTTTTATCGAATTTTGAAAGTACAAAATTTAAAAAAAACCAATGATACCATTCGATTTCTATCATTTTACTGTGAAATAAATTGTATGGCAACCATATACATAAACGCAATATTTCACTGTAAAAATAGCAATTTCATAATTTTTCCATACTTTAAACAGGGCAACTATGAAGTCATGACGTCACGGCTTTATATCATTTTGTTAGGAGCGTTTTGAGAAACAAAAGCAAATCACAGACTTTAAGTCTCTTTTCTGTCTTTTATGTTGATTTAAGGCTATATAAGGATATTTAGATTGTCTATATGGGGCCATTATAGACATTTGATCCTCACAACAAAACGAATCGAATGATACCACGCATGAAAAAAATTCATCTAGCCTATTATCTATAGCGTCATAATTGCTTGAAAAATAGTAGATTGTACAACAAGTGCATAAAACGCACCATTTTACGCGAGGCGTTTATCCATACGAGCGAGCTTGCGAGCGAGGATGGATATAAAGTACGAGCGTAAAATGGGTTTTATGGACGAGTTATACACTCTACTTTTTACTTCGATTGTGAGGAAATAAAAAGAATAGGAATTTCTTTCATAAGAAGTTTCACTTTATGCTGGGTATAGGCGGACTAAAACTCAATTTTATGCACAAGTGCATAAAAAATTGACTTCTTCTAAGGCTATTTTGACAATGGCAATTTTTTATGCACTTGTGCATAAAATTGAGTTTTAGTCCGCCTATACCCAGCATAAAGTGAAACTTTACGAGCATGAGAAGTAAAAAGTTATTTTTTTCTTTTACTTGTAATAGTAATAGTGCATGATAGAAAAGTTAAGGAAAAGAACTGACTCTTCTTCCTCCTAGCGTTTATCCCGGCTTGGGGTCCGCTTGACAACCTAATCCCATGAATTGGCGTAGACACTAGTTTTTACGAAAGCGACTGCCATCTGACCTTCCAACCCAGAGGGGAAACTAGGTCTTTTTGGGATTAGGTTTCCTTACGATGTTTTCCTTCGCCGAAAAGCGACTGGTAAATATCAAATGATATTCCGTACATAAGTTCCGAAAAACTCAGTGGTACGAGCCGGGGTTTGAACCCGAGACCTCCGGATTGAAAGTCGGACGTCTTACCGCCAGGCTACCAGCGCTTCTAAAGGAAAAGAACTAACTCAATACTTTGAATGGTATGTGAGTCGTGTCGTATCAAGTGCCTAAACATAATCGCCTCTCTCATACTCAATTACTTTCATAAGATTTACGCCTCTCTTCTTTGATTCACATCAGTTTTATTTTATTCTAAGTATTAGTATTGTTTTTTTTCTTTGGGGAAAAATAGTTTAATAGGCCATTGTATGATTACTTGTAAAATTGAAAAAAATGCTCCTTCTGTTACCAGGCAGTTTTTTTTCTATTTCAATTATATTTTGGTCGACAAACACTGAACAAACCGTTATGTTAAAATTAAACAATAATCAACTGTAACCTATGAAATATACCTATTAACTTAATGAAAAGAGCCTATGTTCCCGCTGCCTTGTATGATCTGTGGCACAGAAGATCAGCGCCGGCGGCCGGAAATGAAACCGTCTGAGACAATCCTCAGATTATACGAGTTACTGCGGCTTCCGAACACGCCCGCTGCACTCTATATACACAACTTATTCCGGATAGGGGTTTGCTATACTCGCGATACATAAAAATATGTTTGAAAAGTAATTAATAAGTCAGTTTGATCGTGAAAAAATATTGGACTTATATTTGTTATGACTATTTTTGACAATTAAACAACAATTATTGAGTTATAATATAAGTTATAAAAATTTTGCGTAACATCACGCCGTGCCTGACACTTTTTACAACATTGCGGCCAGTTAACCTTTATACCTAATGTTTCAGTCGATTAGAAAAAAACACGTGTGTAGTATTTTTTGATAATCTGTCTGAAGGACTAATTATGATATTTTTAAACCAGTATAGTCGCCATCAGATATGTATATGAGAGCGGCCAAGGTGTTAAAGGCGATAAAGTTCACGTTCAGATATTTTTGAGTATCTGGACGGATCCGTTATATTTGATGGCGACTGTGTCTGTACTAACAACTATCTACATTATATTAACAAGAAAGTTTCAAATAAAACAATTAACAATAAAAGTAAACACGTTTTTAAAGATTATTACACCAGTTAAAGAATGGCGATTATTACGATGACAACCGCAGCCATTGTATGATACCAGAAATATTCAAAAACTTAACTTTGCCTGTTAATAAATTACCCTTAAAATAATCGTGTCATGGACAGAATTTTCTACGTTCTTGGATATGTTACAAAAAGCTCTCAAAAATCTTACTAAAAATTTTTAAAGGTTTCTTCGTAAGTATAGAAAGTCCTTGAGTGTATACTTATATTTTGCTATTGCAAATACACGAAACCTAGCACAACATCATACGACGCCTTATTTCGTTCGTCATCCCAATTGGCCAATCTCAATCTTCCAATGAACCCAATTGGGTCAGCATTGTCGTCGGATAACGTCCGGACCAGAAATCGTCCACATTACGGGCCTGTTGACAAGAACGAAATATTTGCTTTTTTATTTGACCTTAACCTAATACTTGAAGCGTATTTAGTATAGTTGTTATTCAATTTGTTTTAGAATTTAACTATGCAAAAAAATCGAGAACGAAGTAAGTATTTGCTTTTTTTATTTTACCTTGCTCGACCTCCTAAAGTTGGCGCATGGACGAGTTGGAAAAGTAACTTAATATTCTTTTTTTTAAATTACTGGTACCTAATATTGTCTACGGTTGCCGCGATTCATGAAATAACGGATTTTATCGCCCCGTCAGCCCGTGACCACGAATGCTGTAAAGTGTTCGAAACGTCGGGATGTAATTTAAATTCAGTATACGCGATATAATCCCTTCAAAGTTGTTTTATTACTGGTACTTATGGCGAAATTACACTAATAAATATTATAAAATGTAAAAGTTGAATATTATTCCGTTCAGACTAATTAAATAATTGTTTTCCAATTAAAGCAACGAGGAGATTCATAAAATAGCACTGGGTACTTTTGATGAATAAAATCTCGCACAAAAAGGAAGCTATGGACGAAAATTTACTATTCATGACAACATAATAATATTTATTTAACATATCAAATGTTGCTTTCATGTCTCCAAAAATGCTAGTCCGATATTTTAACATCGCAAAAGAAACGCAAAAGTCGGGATTTATTAAAAATACACGGTGATATTTTTATTCACGCGACTTGTTGGAAATGTTCCATTGTGGCGGGCGCGTGAGAGTCTTGTAAAGTTGCGGGTAGTGATGAGCCACGTTTCCGTTTAGGGGGAATTTCCTCTTTTCGTAGATAGGGCAGATGCCCCGGTTTTGGCCCCTGTGCCAGTTTTGGCCATTTTCAACTTTATTAAATGAATTTACAGACAAATTTACAAGTCTATGGTTTACACTTAATATAAGAATAAATTTTGGCAGAGCAGATGGTGCTATCAACTGTCATGTATCATTTGTCATTCAGTTGTCAGGAGTCACGGAAAAAGTGGCCAAAACTGGCTCCTGGGCTCTTTTCTGACATTTTATTCAAAAAAAAAGTAAGATCTAATGTCAAAATCTTAACAGCGAAAATTCATGTAAATATAGTAATATATTTTCAATTACTCAGCACATAAAAAGCGGCATATTCTCTTATTGGCACAATATGACGGGCGTCTGAATTGACAAACTCTCCTTAAAGTGGCCAAAACCGGGGATTCTGCCCTATTTCCATTTCTGTCAGAGTCTTATTGGGATTCGTTTTTAGATAAGCTATAATAAAATGATAGAATAAAGATAATTGTAGGTTCAAAATAAGCGATCGATTAGGTAAATAATCGTATTAGGTATCGAAAAGATGATTTGGCTAATACAAACTCAGTCTTATTTATAATTACAACTCAACATTAAATACTGGCATTGTCCCTTAATATGATGTTTGCAATGTGGCACCTCATTAAATCATAATAAAATACGCATCAAAATTCAGCCTTAAAAATTCTGTAGCATCCGAATTCCCTAAGTATTATTACATTACGCCTTACTACTTTCAATAGGGAATATTCCCGGAACATTTATGGAAATGTTCCCTGAGAATGTTATCTTTAAATGTAGGTACTTCACTAGTATAGGGCCGGTTGTACGGAAATCTTACAATACCGCGGGATGGTTCCGCTCGGCTTTCCGTGAAGGGTTACGGGCTTGTAAAGTGGGGCTAAAAAGCGTGATAATATCAAAGGACACGAGGTCGATGCTCAGCTAGTATAAAAATACTTGGTGGGTACAAAATATTGTGAAGATTTGTGAAGTTTGAGGTCGTTTCTTTTTACAGGCACCATGCAGGTAAAAATTCGTTATAATATACAGTCACGGATTTTAATTGTTGAGCCAGTTACGGTTTAAGCTATTATATAGTCAATGAAAGACCAATATAAAGTGAACCCTCAGTATTCATTATATTCAAATAAATTATTGACACAAAAATTGGTAGTTAGGTAAAAGTGATGAAGTCCCTGACTTCTACTTCTGTGTGTGTGTGTGTGTGTGTGTGTGAAATTTAAAATAAGGATTGGCCTCCAAAATTAAGTTATTACATAAAAGATTACCTCCAACCTACGCATGTACGAGAAGTCACGACACGATGTGCCTATATATGTACTGTATGTAGGTGGTTAGGTACAGTCGACGTCAAAGATATCTTTACACTCTTGGATCTTGTTATAAAGGAGTAAGGTGCAAAAGTGTAAACATATCTTTGGCGTCGACTGTACAAAAAGATGGCGTCTGCAAAATAAACACACCAAGTTCGAAACTTTACGCAGGCATACATCTTGCATACCATCATATATTCTTACTGCCTTTAAGACCATTTTGACTAGAACCCGCACGCGCTAAACGCTTCTTTTGAGAAACTGGAATAAGTGGGGAAAGTGTGGCTCAAACGAAAGTGGTAGATAATAATATATTATTAAAACTCTTTTGGGTAGAATTTCTTTCATAACGTGGTTACAGCGAAAAGGCAGGAATTAAGTAAAGTTGTGAGTGGAATTATTTAGTGGTGTTTTGTTCTTTTGTGTTTGAAATAAACGAGCTCGCTTAGAGATCCTAGCCACATGCATACTTAAAGGTCACCTTGTGACCTTAACCTTTATTTAGTACACAGGTACACGATAAAAATTGTAGGAAGAAAACTATGGTACATTACGTACCTAGGGCGGTAAAATAAAGAACGGCTCAGATCGCGGACATTTGTAGCCCGAACCGAAGGTAAGGGCCATAAACAAGCGATCTGAGGCCTTCTTTATTACCGCCCGTGGGGCGTACACAATTTTACGTCTTCTCCTGGGTGTGAAGTGAGATTTGCTGCTGCGCCCGTGGGCGGAAAATCCCACTTACCGCCCAGAGTGACGTAAAAGAAGTTAATAGTTAGATGAAACGTTAGAATGTTGCGTAATACACGGTGTTACAAAAATAAAGGTCATCCGTTTGAGGGCATAATTGGTTGCGTATTAGGTCAACTAGGCGTAGAACAGGTTAACCATTTCGTAAAAAAAGCTGCGCAGAATTTGCTGTAATTGCTTGCTATCCGATCTTTGCCGCCTGACCGTCTTTGCCAAAAAAATTCACGTGAAATAAAAATTGTTTAGTATGTAGGGTAGGCCAGCTTTTTCGGTATTCTAATTTTAAAATACATATGTATTCGCTATGTGCGAAGTGCATGGTGGGGGTAACGTGAACGATCGCAGCGCACAATGTAACAAGAAATTGGGCTCTTGTCAATATCACATTTCAAAATATTTGACATCGCCCGTAGGGTCAACTGTCAAAATAGTGAATCAGCCAGTGACATTTCATATAAGAAAGGAGTATATGCCATTAATAAAAAAGAAAAAAACCCTTTCACCCCCTGCTCAACAGATGGCGCCACACTCATGCACACAGCCAATAGATAATCAAATTGTAGTAACAAAGAATTAAGTACTCGAGTGAAATGTAAGACCGTAGAAGTGAGGTAAGTGGGGGGCGGGCTGGAGCCTCCAAAAAGCCGCGGAGTGCCCGTTTCCGGTTGAAAACAAACATTTTTAAAAGCCTCTGAACCTCTTAGTTGAGCACGCGACGAGGAAAATCTACCTGCTAATGTTCCTTACAACACAATAATGTACTTGCATTCGAAATTGGCTATAAGAAAAATTGCTAAATAAATGTTGGTTGCTAATTAAACTTTATTTTATTTGAACTTTGTTTTTAATTTTATTTATTTTGATAAGCAATTGATTAATTTAGTAAATCAAAAAGTGAGAATTATGCATGAAATCAAAGTACCCCATTCTTACTGGCTTCCCATTTGGCTAAATCAACCCCTTCTTGCCTTCAAATACTTTTTTACTTGCTGCATGAAATAAGTACTTAAGTTTTGTACTACACTAACCAGCTAAAAGCAAATGATCATTTCTTTTAAGCCCCTTCTTTAGTTTTCACACTATACACTATCTTTGTGTACACAATCTTTTACGCAATTCAGAGCCGCGTTTAATACAGCATTGAACATTGTTACTTTACCGAACAGATAGCGCCAGATAAGGACGGAACCGTTAAATGGAGAAGTTATTTCTCCTAGACAATGCGACTGGGACCATTCCGGTATTCACAAATATTATATTACTGGGTACTAAGTTAGAAAACCCGGGAAATCATTCGTTTGCCGCTGAGTCCGAGTAGGTTGATGCAGTTTTAGGCGTGGTCGTAATCAAAATTAAACCCACAGTTTAACTTTGATTGGAATAAAATAAACAGTCGAATTGAGAACCTATTAAAAATATTTATAACGGGTTACTCACATAATTTTTTTAATAACACGTTATAAATATTTTTAATATGTTAGTCTCACGAAAGTTTTATAGTTAGAATTGAGAACCTCCTCCTTTTTTGAAGTCGGTTAAAAACTAAAAAAATAAATCGATTCATCATCATCATCTCAGCCATAAGACGTCCACTGCTGAACATAGGCCTTCCCTTTAAGGCCCCGCCCTTAAGCCACAGGTCTTTAAGGTTTTTAGGAACCCGCCTGCCAAGCGTGGCGCGTATGGCAAACCCCCCCTTAAAGGGGAGGCCTATGTAAATCGATTGGTTTCATATAATAACACGTTAACAGTTATAAAGATTGAGACCAAAAAAGCGTAAGTACATATTAAGGTCAACTTATACTCGCAACCTGCTTACATTCGGCACAAATCTTTCTTGAATGTTAAACCGACAATATCACAGGCGATGTCGTTTCCAACCACCCCCTGTTAAATACGCCACATTTACAAAAGGATCTGTATAAAGATAGGACCTTTTTATGCTTAAATACACAAGCCACACTGGCTATATAATGGCTATAGACGGTCAAACGCTAGTAAGAAATTTAAACGGATTTAATACCTTTGGTTTTCGTAGAATTTCTATGGACCACAATTTTATATCGTATCAAGTATTATCTTTAACATGGTCGAAAAGTACACCTAAGTACTGGGGCACCTAAGGGTACGAAAGGTACCTAGAAGATAATATACAATATCAAAGTAAATTGTCTGAAGCGGAGAACGATTCGCAAGAGGTATCGCAAGGTATTTCACATAATTATGTTTTCAAACATATCACATAACAAAGTTTTCCGCGAAATTTGTCAGCGCCGATCTTCGGAAGAGACCGTATTGATTGATTTAGGTATTCAGAGATGTTGTGACACAATAAAATGCTTGAAAAATATTTTATAAAGGTTTCATCATGAGTTTTGTTAAAAGTTTTTTATTTTATTTCCTGCAAACATTTTGGTCAGGGGGCCGATTTTTGACAGCCGGACGCTCGAATTCAAAAAATTCAAGCTCGAAAATAATCGCACACAAAAGATTGTCGCCAATTTTTTGGCATAGGATTAATAGTTTAAATAATCATTATTTTAAATTTCTATGGCTTTTATTTTTAAAACATAATTTCATCGTTTTATTCAGAGTTTTAAATGTCACTTTCGAGTACTCAAATCTCAAAAATCACCCCCCAGATGTTTGTAGGCAATCAATGACTACTAAAAGTTTTATTCTAAACACTAAGCTTATCTGTGCCGTATTCTAATTTTAAAATGTATTAACATTACATTAACAACACAATCTGTCTTAAACATAACTCCACCAATAATCAACCAATATTGAAGTCGTATTGTAGTTGCATCGCAGTAATTTTCAAGCAAATTCCGTCATTTTTAATTCAGACGTGTAGGCGTTAGCTGTATTGTATTGTTATTCCATTGGATTTGCATTGAAGTTGGATCGTGTCGGTGCGTGTTTTAAAGTTAGAATACGGCCCCCTGCCGTTTTGTTAAGTTTCACTTACCTGTCATGGCTGAAATATGTATAATGCGTTATACACAATACATCACAAAAATGCGAGCATATACCTACACCAGGCAGCCCTCATATTCTGCCCCGACACATAAAGAGTCGTAACCATCGGGAAATTCATACAATATTGTACCATATCCGCATGCAAAAGGTTGCAATTCAAAACTAATTTGCCAATGTACTTGCGGATCTTGTTAGTTTGGCAATATAAGATGCCAGCGTTGAAGCTGACGAGTGTGAGCGACAGAGCGCGATTCATTTCAACTTCATGTTATTGTTTGATTTTTCTTCACTATTGCAATATTTATTATTTTTTAAATTAAAATGATAGGTGTTTATAAAATAATTATGTTAATTATTACCGCCTGAAAACGCCTGTAACTTATTGAAACAAACAAACTGCCAAAAGAAAGGGTACGAGTATGATATGAATTTATTTAATTATTTTAAAAGGATCAAAAAACTCTTTTTTATAACTTGTAGGTTTTATTGAGCCTTCAGCCATCTACGCCATATGCAAGCCACGAGTCCCTTTTACCCCGTCGGCCACAAATAATATGATAAAATAATATCTGGCACAATCGCCATTCCCACTGCGCTTCGGTGCGCGCGGACAGTGAATGCCGAACAATAAATAAAATCTGCGCGAGCTCGGCTTTGTACCCAGCTTCACACTTGGCTGACCAATGGTAAGCTTTATGCTCTGGTAATAAAGTATAAGATTGGTCAGGGTGTGGGGGAGGAAAATATCGAAGGCCTTTTGGTATGACAACGACGGTGAAGCGAGCCGTGCGAGCACTGTCATGTAGATGCGAATATTGAGCTGTGGTGGCTATGTGCGGCAATTGGAAGTTGAGATTGAATGCTTACTTACTATAATTACTTAAGATATTTTATGTAATATTACTTAATACTAGTAGTCCGCCTCGAACTGCGAACTCGCGATTTACTTGCAAACGCATTGACCAATATAACAAGACCCTAAGGAGGATTTTTTTCTCCTTCTAGCTCCATAACCACTTGATCGATCCTTCTCATATATGAACTTACAAATTTTATGTATCTCTGCTACAGCTCCACGAAATTTCATAAAGATCAGAAAAACGTTACTAGAGTTATCGTTAGACAAACTATCGAAATCATAAAGCCATCCAAATGCCGAGACGTCCCAGTAGCCAGATGACAGTTCGGTCTGGAGTTGTTTCTAAGAACTCACTTAGCTTACGCTCCTTCAAAACCTTCAGTCATATTTTCTCTAAAAAATTGATTCGATAGTGATAGTTATAATGTCTAATGACAGTAATGACTGTGCCCACAGTGAAATTTCATCTCGCTCGAATCGACAAGCGCGCGGCGCTTTCAATCCTTTTTATAAAATTATTTGTAAGTTAAAAACGATTGGGAGAATATTTTCTCACTCAGCGAATATTTTTTGAATCAGACGCTACTTTACGGTATCTTTACGGTATAGTTAAGTATCATTAACTACAATATGTGTAATTTTATTATGGCTATAGAATTCTGCAAGGTGAAGCTCCTACCTCGCTTGCGCTAAACTGAAGAGACGCCTCTTGTTGTCACAGTTTATGTACGTAGTAGCTTTCCCAAAATCTATTACCCAGCTCACGAATAGTGGCAACAAAGTAGCTCTTGTCATTTCAAAACGTCACGTGAACTGACGTCACTACGTTCATAAACACCCCGCTGGTATACTGCAATACTCGTCCTTTACATTTTTCATTTACGGAGGTATCACCTGGCGAGAAACGTTATTGCAAACGGTGACTGAGCATATGCCTCGATTTTTAAGGGTTAGAAAAGTTACAGTCATAAACCACTTAACTATTATAGCCCTTTTTGATTGCTCTAAACTATACGTTATAATTCTCTCTTTCTCTTCTTCCTAGCCGATTTCGGCTACAGCGACTGCATAACTCTCTTCTCTCTCGACTCTCTAGTCGACTCAATTGAAATCGTATAAAGGGTCACAACAACTCCCCAAGTGACCAATCAGAACTCGTTTCATAGTCTCGGCTGCGGCCGAGAATCTCGGCCCTTTTTGACCGAGAACCGAGACCGAGATCTCGGCCTTGATTTATGGCCGAGAAGGCCGAGACCGAGACCGAGACCGAGATCTCGGTCGGACCTTACTCTCTTTAGCTGCGGGAACTAAGCTGGTCCACCCGCTCGTGCGCCCTCATGTGACTGCAGTAGCCAATCTTAGTTTGCAGTGTGCGCCCACACCGAGGGCATGTCAGGACTCCGTCTAGGTAGTGGTAAGTTAAGGCTGCAGGTGGTCGAGCCTTCAGAGCATCCCGTCTGTTGTCAAGGTCTACTTTCCGTCGCTCTTCAAAATCACTAACTCTCAACTGCAATTGCAAACTGCTTTGAATAATAGTAAATTTAGAGAATAGAAAATGCATTGCGGATATGATAGCAGGTGTTGTCTGTAGACTGTTGTTGACTATGATCCCTGGATTCCCGTACACGCTACGCGCGTAATATGTCAGACATCCGGGGCAGAAGGAAAGCATACAGTGGTAAACTGTGCTTGCCACGAATACAACCAATCCTGAATTCATTTTTCATACAGGCGTCGTCAGCCAAGAGCTAATTAAGTATGTCATTGTCACACATTGTTATAGCTGGGCCAACTTAGTGTACACTAACACTTAAAATCGGTGTTTGTCACTTTTACAAAGATTCTAAAAACCGACACACGTGTATCATAAAATTTGCGCATCGTAATACACTTCTTTCTGATCTCTGTCCTTTACTGACCTTTCATTTTCTTTCTTTACTGATGTTTCTGTATAGGTAAGCAACGACAACGACATGGAGACAGCAGCCGAGTGGCCGAGCGGAATAAATCTTACAGAGGTAATACTGTGTGGTTGACAAGGTTATAAACTATCTAGAACGGCCGATGAACTGGAAATAGGTCAGGGCACTTTTACTAGGATGCATCAATACTAGTGCAGAATTGGATTTTAGGTAGTATGGTTTGGGAATGATATTAGAGTTACTGAGGTACGTAGTAGATTTATCTGTTTAACATTTAACGTTTATACTTAGAATTATAAAGGAAGTTAGATATAAAAAAAATTACGTTCAAAATGTGACGTTTTCAGGTAATGGATACATCAATTATATGTAAAATTATTTAACGGCAGTAGGTAACGCCTTATTTACAACCGACAATAACCTTTAACTTGAACATGTCACAAATTAACAATAACGATCACACATTCGTATTGTATTTAGGTTAGGGGGTTCTTGGTTAAAGAAAAACCTAGAAATAAATAAATTGTACGAACTGACATAGACACTTAATATTTACCTACAGACTACGTTTCATTGATCTAAAGTTAATTTCTTAACTTATACCTGTTGTTAGTTGTTCTAAGTTAAACATAGTGAAAAACGACTACTCAAAACCATAAAACGTATGTAACAACTGCCCGCGTTACCACTCTGAATTACCAAAAAATGTTGTAGTAGGTATTCGCAGGAAACTTTGTGGCCCCTTCCATAGTGTTAAACACTATGGAAGGGGCCACAAAGTAAAAGAAAATCTGGCCGCCCAACTACGAGGTGGGCCGACGATATCAAGAACAACATACCGCATAAATGGCACGACGTAGCGCAGGACCGCTCAGAATGGAGGAGGCTGGGGGAGGCCTTTACTCGCGAAGAGGTCCACCAATCTTAGTTAGTTATATAATAGTTTTAGTTAAAAATGCAATCTTATTAGTTTTTAGTTAAAAATCTAAACGCCTACATAGACATAAAAATATCTTGTTAATTTAATAGTGTGTGGAATAAAAAGGCTTTTTTATTTTTTATTATTTTATTTTTCGCAGGAAACATCGCAATCCCAAATTCAGTTTCTCTTGCAGTTTTACCTTATAACAGGCATGTCACACGGCTGCATTATTAACCGGGGAAATTGTGATGCAGCTACCCAATGAGTCTAACGCGACGTAACGAGACTTTGGGAATTCAAAAAAAAAAAAAAATAATTGGGGACAATCTTACACAAATCAACCTAACCCCAAACTAAGCAAAGCTTGTACTATGGGTGCTAGGCGACGATATACATACTTAGATATGTAAATACATACTTATATACATAGAAAACATCCATAACTCAGGAACATATAATTGAGATTAGCACACAAATAAATGCCCTTACCTGGATTCGAACCCGGGACCTCCAGCTTCGTAGGCAGCTGAATTTGACGCTTACCTACCTAATAAACTGAGCAGAACGATTCCATAAGTGTTTATCCTTGGTCTATATATTCAAATGTAGAGGACAATTTATTTATTCGGACTATTTTGAATAGGTTGCGATGATCTTGATCGTAGGAAACGACGTGTATGAGCAATATCAGCATCCGAATTAGGGCATGAAATACCGGAATTCCGGTCCCATACAATAATTACCGGTATTGCAAGCCCTAATCCGAATACGCTGGTTTATCGAATTATCCGCACTTTGTTGATTATGACTTCTACAGCTAGGTAACTTAAAAGAAAATGTTTATGCCATTAAAAATAATCGTGAAAGTAAATAATACATTTATTTAAGTTAATTTATTTAACAAAAAAATAGGCCTTCCTCTGTTTCCTGAAACAATAAACAATAAAGTAAATATCAGGTTCGTAAATATGAAGGTATATTTATTTTTGGTATAAATTTAAATTGAGTTTAAAACAAATTGGAACCTGACGGAGGTTCAGATAATCATTAAAACTTTTAACGACACGACCTACGTTTATTGTATAAGGTTAACCTAAATATAAATAAAATATCCTTCAGATCTTTCACATTCACGTCAAAGCGTTAACTAAGTTATTAACTACTTCCCAATGTTTCTCCCACTTTCCCCCCATTTCACGATAGAGTAAATTCGATTAGGTATAGTTAGCAGACGAAGTATAAGGGGCCTTTTGGCGCGTCGGGCCCTTGGGGGCTACCCACGAAACCCTTCAATAATAATGTTGAGGAGAGGACGCTAGTAGCAGCTGGAGATTGGATTGTTGGAGCCTCCTCTTGTATCATTTCATGACCGAAAGTTAGTACAGCAATACATTTATATGTCAAATAAATTCTGCACAATACTAAGTCATGTAACAATTACTCGAATCACTAAAATGTGTGCCTATAGGTGTACCTATAATATTTGAAGAGTTTCCTTGATTTCTCTAGGGTTCCATCATGAATTCATGAGATTCATTAGTTAGTGGTATAAAAAAAAAAAATGTCACACAGTAAAGTTATATTCATGAAGATTAACTGTTTTGTACAATATTAACAAATGTTTGAAAAACAGTAAATATGACTGATTGAACATTACTAATTATTGAAAAATAATAGCTTTAGCTACTCAAAACAGTAAAATTTACTGTCAACACAGAAAAATTTACTTTCATTCTTTAATGTTTTCGGAACAGTAAAATTTAATGCATTGATCGTTGGGCTCCCCTGGAACTGATTAAAGCAGTAGACGTTAATGGTTTATTAGTGGTATTCACCGCTTATTTTTCTCAGTGTAAATCTAATCATCATGTGTTGCATACGAGTTAGCTGCATGTGCATACTCAGCACAAACTATTCATCTGGAATAATACCCGTGATTGCTTTTATAAGCTCAGTGACAATTCCGATTATTACAGTCGATACTAGCATTGTTCCTGGTTAGCATTCCTATTCTGGTCGAACTATTGTACTATTTATCACCATATCATTTGTAACCGAAATTCCTGTTCCTACATTTGATGCACAAACATTAATATTAGTTTTCAGTCTACGTTCAATCCTATTGTTTACTAGTGATCCATTTGTATAGAGACGGCTTAGTCACACCAGGTGACCAAAACATGAATTTGGCAGACTTGGTAACGTTATATTTATTAAATAAATAAAAACTTACAAAATAATAATCACAATCTACTAAAATGTTTCGTAATGTAGCAAATTTTTTGGTGATCTTTAGAAGACTTGACGGGATAACTATGTTGCAATTGCAATAAAAGAAGTGCTTTGAAGAGAAAAATCTAAAGATTTCATTATCGTATTTATATGTAGTATTTATGTTTATCAAAAATACTGTTTTTGATGAAATAAAAAAATAGACAATGCACTAGACCAGTCCAGCAGGCTTATGATGGCAGTAGTTGTCCGCCGATAACTTGATAAAAAGCTGACAACTTGACACATTGTCATGTTTTGCTGTGTGAATGTGTCAAGTTGTCAGCTTTTTATCAAGTTATCGGCGGACAACTACTGCCATCATAAGCCTGCTGGCTAATATTGTACTTATACAAGACTGTCATGTTCTTACAAACAACTCCAAACCCAACTGTAACCTGGCTCAGTAGCCAGGTGACAGTTGCCATCAGTCAGTCAGTAGCCATCCCAATGCCATCCAATTCCCAGTGGATTTGGATGGCATTTGGATGGCTTTTTTCGATAGTTTGTCCGACGATAACTTTAGTAACGTTTTTCTGATCTTTATGAAATTTCTTGGGGCTGTAGCAGAGATACATAAAATTTGTAAGTTCGTATATGAGCAGGATCGATAAAGTAGATATGGTGCTAGAAGGAGAAAAAAAATCTTCCTTTAGGGTCTTGTTATATTGGTCAATTCGATTGCAAGTAAATCGCGAGTTCTCAGTTCGAGGCGGACTACTAGTAATATATAGGTATTCCATCATCATAAATGTATTTGATATCGAGCAATATGCACTTAATTCAGCAAGTGCATTGCGCAGTTACTCAAAGTTTTGTAACAAAGACAAAAATAAGATTGATGACAATGCCACTACCAATTTTCTAGAAGTCTCCACATTATAATTTTCTGAAATAAGTTGGACCCAAGCGCACCGACCGACCCCGTACAACCGATTGTGGTCGGAGCGAAGCTCGAAAAGTGGAGCAAAACTTAAAAGCCAGTTCCCAATTTTATTGTTCCTTGGGGAAAGACGAACGCACATAAGTTTAGCACAGGACCGGCCACGGACTCAAAAAATACATTTCCTAATATTTCATACAATCAGTGACAAGTTGATAAACGAAGCAAAATTCAATACAGCTTTATTAGAGAATAAAAGCTTGTGTGGGTCGTTTTAGCTCACTTGCCTAGCTAATCTGCTGATTTTACCTACAAAAGATTCGATTTTGACGTAGTACAATGACCATATGAAATTATAGTTAACTTCGAGTAATTAACTATCATTATATGTAGTCGGAATCAGTTTTATTTCTTTAAAAATGTTCCTGCTGCCACCAAATAGGCTAATCACATAAAACAACCGCAGGTGGCACTAGAACATCTGCTTGGACTGGTCATTATTATTATTATTGATACATCTTTTAAAAAAGTATGGTAAAAGAGAAGTTTGTTGAGAACCATAGATAACAGGAGAGGGAAGATGCTTGGACACCTGCTACGACACGAGTTTATAAGAAACATCATAGAAGGTAGAGTTGAAGCAGAAAGGAAGTCAGGAAAGCCAAGGAGAGCATACATGGATCAAGTAAAGGAAAAAATAAACGTCGTGTCCTATCAGGCTCTTAAAGAGAAGGCAAATGACAGACAGGCATGGAAAATGCTCCACCGACAAGAGCCTAGCTCTTAAATATATGACGATGATGCCTGTAAGCCACTTACAAACTAGCTTTCTCTCCTGTATGGCAGCAAAAATGCTGAAGCAACCTTTAGGTCCCACAGGGGACCTGTAAACTTGCTTCACTGAGTGTGCACTCAGCTTGGAGCTTGTTTTGAGAAAACTAGGTATGGTATGGATTAAGTATATACCTATTAACATATCCCTGTGGGTGTTACCTGCTATATTTTTCTAGGTTTAAAAGTTTTCTCTATGAAAAATCGGTCAACATTATACTTTATATAAAACCGTCACGTTAAACCCCACGCTCAGTCTAAACTGTTCAATTATTGAAACTTTGAACAACATATTTTTTAAATTTTGTGATGTTTCACCGAGAGAACATATTTTTTTAATTTAAATTTCTGAAGGGGTAAAAACAAACTCGAGGTTAAAAGTTTTAATTATTTTTCTAATGCCCAGTAATGAGATCAGTTATATTGATTCATCCTTATGATATGGGTACTATTTCTTAACGCTCAATAAAAAAATTAACAAATATTTTCCAAATACGGTTTTCGAATTTTAAGAAAAATAAAAGGCACACAAATGGCTAAAATTACTAAGAGCGCAGAATACCGTAATAGTTCGACTCCATTGAAAAATAGCAGTAAAACAACCAGGATCCATTAAGGAGAGCATACATGGATCAAGTAAAGGAATAAATAAACTTCGTGTCCTATCAGGCTGTTAAAGAGAAGGCAAATGACAGACAGGCATGGAAATTGCTCCACCGACTAGAGCCTAGCTCTTAAATATATGGCGATGATGCTTGTAAGCCACTTACAAACTAGCTTTCTCCCCCGTATGGCAGCAAAAATGCTGAAGCAACCTTTAGGTCCCACAGGGGACCTGTAAACTTGCTTCACTGAGTATGCACTCAGCTTGGAGCTTGTTTTGAGAAAACTAGGTACGGTATGGATTAAGTATATACCTATTACCTTTCCCTGTGGGTGTTACCTGCTATATTTTTCTAGGTTTAAAAGTTTTCTCTATGAAAAATCTGTCTACATTATACTTTATATAAAACCGCCCCTTTAAACACCACGCTCAGTCAAAACTGTTCAATTATTGAAACTTTTAACTACATATTTTTTAAATTTTGTGATGTTTCACCTAGAGAACATATTTTTTAATTTAAATTTCTGAAGGGGTAAAAACAAACTCAAGGTTAAAAGTTTTAATTATTTTTCTACGCGTAAAACCTCTTGTAAACTGTGCCCAGTAATGAGGTCAGTTATATTGATTCATCCTTATGATATGATATGGGTATGTACTATTTCTTAACGCTCAATAAAAAATTTAACAAATATTTTCCAAATACGGTTTTCGAATTTTAAGAAAAATAAAAGGCACACAAATTGCTAAAATTACTAAGAGCGCAGAATACCGTAATAGTTCGACTCCATTGAAAAATGGCAGTAAAACAACCAGGATCCATTGACCTCTCGTGTCCCGCCACCGATGACAATTAATAAACGATTGGTATACTTTATTGCAACCAGATACGGTCTACATTAAGTAAGTCAAGTTATGGTTATACATCAAATAGAACGCAAGACTAGAGAGCAGGTTATACTGGACAGCTGTTGTTTGGGATGGACCACGCGTTGCAAATAGTGGTCGTGCTTTCCGGTGTTAGAAAACGTTTCTCTTTTTGATGTTTGCCTGGTACACGGATCACTTGTCTGTCAGACGGAGCATGTAATGCAGATCTTTCTTGTTACTGTTACTATTTTTTCTCTTGACTATTATGAATTTGTTCACCTAATCTCTGTGATCTATGATCTGCACGAGACCAAAATCACGACCAGGAGCCGTGTGGGCTGTTAAAGTCTCGTATTTTTTTTATAAACTTACTATTTTTACATACTTATTGCTACAAAAAAGCAGCAGAAAGAGCTGTTAAAAATGACCTTCACACGTTCTTATTCTCTCAACAATAAAGTCGTGTCAAGCTCATTTTGAACACCCTACCCGCTTAGCAACTTCTGCTGCTGATGGTACATCGTAAGTATTAAATATTATGACAGTCCACAATTTTGATACTTTTTAAAAATATGAATAGGTTTTGGGTGCAGTTCTGTGTTAAAAGTTTATCATCATTTTCATGAAACCGCTGAAAATAGCTGGTAAACATTTGGGCTTTTAAATCTTCCGAGCTTTTTATTAATTATCTACATAATCTTATTGTTTGGGCACACTCCGTATTTTTATGCGAAGTCTATGGAAGGAAGTCAATAACCAACGTAGTCCGCAGCAAACGGGCACTTGAAATACAATTTCCCAGAAAAAATGCCTAGAGAATCTAAGCCAATAAATTGAACCAGTGATTTTGACAGCGGCTTTACTAACTCTTTTAACTAAGCGGGTTTGAGTAACATATGCAGTAAGTGTTCAAAGTTTATAAAGTGTAGTTGGGCTCAAAAGTTGTTGGATAAGCTTTTATTTAACTTGCCCGATCCGGGTCAATAGGCTAGATGAATGTTTTTCATGCATGGTATCAATCGATTCGTTTTGTTGTGAGGATCAAATGTCTATATGGGGCCAATTGCCTTAAATCAACATAAAAGACAGGAAAAAGACTTAAAGTCTGAGATTTGTATTTATTTCTCAAAACGCTACTAACAAAATGATATAAAGCCGTGACGTCACGGCTTCATATTTGCCCTGTTTAAAGTATGGAAAAATTATGAAATTTCTAATTTTGCAGTGAAATGTTGCGTTTATGTATATCGTTGCTTCTTCTTCTTCTCGTGCCATATCCTATCGGATGTCGGCGATCATCATGCGAAAGTTTTCTCTGTTCTTCGTCGTTCTGGAGAGAGTGACGGCGTCTTTTATACCGGTCCAGACCCTAATGTTTTTACTCCACGTTGTTCTAGGTCTTCCTCGACTTCTTTTACCTTCTATGGCGCCTTCAATTATATTTCGTATTATATCATATTTCTTATTTCTGTAAATGTGGCCAAAGTATGCCGTTTTCCTCCTTTTTATCGTTATTAAAACTTCCATTTTCTTTTTCATTCTGTTCAGCACCAGCAGTATATCGTTGCCATACAATATATTTCACAATAAAATGTTAGAAATCGAATTCGTTTTTTAAATTTCGTACTTTCAAAAATCGAAAAAATTTTAAACTTTGAAGCCCGATATCTTTGAACCTTTTCAATAGATTTTTTTAATGTTTACTTTAATTGGATATTTTGATCATTTTGCATCCTATCAACTAAATTTCATTGCATAGTTTTATTTAACATGTGTCATCACCCCTCTTTCAGTGATAGGATTTTATTAGATATGATTTATTGGGTATGATCATAGACTTAAATATAATTATATAGTAGACGGCCATAGCCTAAGAACGTTTTGAGGCTCCGAGTATTTAGCGCCATCTAGTTCAGAGCCACCTACACAGAGATGAGATAAAATCAGCGCCACCTAGTAACGAATAACATACTAGTAGTACACTAGTCGTTACTAGGTGGCGCTGATATTATCTCATACATATTGGCTCTTATCAGAAATCAAAACTTAGGCAGAATATGATCATCTCGTCATTCTTCCCCTGAGTCTTTGCTTTATTTTGTATGCAAATTGTAAAGACGTAGACGAAGCAAATAGTTATAATGTAATTTATTACTCGCCGCATATTTTCTGCTACCAGGCATAACAACCGTAACAGCCATTTGGAAAGCTTTTCAATATTACACCATATTGCCCGTAATAAGGTCTAATTTCAGACTGTTTTTCCACTGGGTTTTACGGAGCATATTTTTACCATAAATATGAAGCAGTGCAATCGAGTCGCCCAGTGAGCCGAAAATGAGATCAATCCGAGATTGGAGTGAGATGTACAGATAATATTATTTTATCTATCCGCAGAAAACTGCGAAAAAGCTCAATATTAAAATACTTACTGGGTTTTCATTTGTTTTATATTCGTTATTATTTCGAGGTATTTCCAATATGCTAACGAGACCTACTGACACAAAAAAAGGTAAAAATTACATTATACTCGTACTTGCAGTTAAAATAAAAGGCTGTTTTTTATATTTTATGTACTTGTGTACAGTGCGTGAGCTTTAAGAAGAACCTTCGGGAATTGGCGATGACACACGAAGGTAATATTGCTGTTCTGCTTTTTCATGTGTCACTGTTGATTGATACCCGACTTCTCTTTCTAAAACCCGAAGGTTCTTTTTAGAGCTCACGGACTGTATTGTATTTTAAACAGTTACAGCCGTATTCATAAAAAATCCTTAATCGGCGTCTGATATTCGAACCAGTTGATACGTTGATTAGGCTTAATTCGGGCTTGTAAAATGACTTGATTCATAATCACAAATTATCCTGCTCATATCTGATCCACCGCTTATTGATAGATTAGACGCGTTATGTTGGCACTTCTGGTAAAATCATAGACAAAAACCTGGTTTCGTCGCAATTAAAAAAAAAGTTTGACAGAACATGACACATGACAGCGGTAATAGCGGGAATCGGGAACACGCTTGTTCACTCACTTTTGCATATTACTACGGTTTTAATAAATATTTTTGTAACAAATTTTAGATTAAAAAGCCTTTGTACTGTATTGAAACACATGAATAAAAGTAATGTACCTACCTATAGTGAAGATGAAGAGAAACGGTGAACAATTGAAATGTAATAATAGAAGTTTATTTGTACGAGAAACCACTGGATGTGGTAAGGTAAGAAAAACAATTAATTCATTTACTTATAACTAGGTTTAGACCATTTATAAACGTAACTACCTATGTCTAATATATTTCTCAGTAAAAATAATTATAGACAAGTAATTGTTCATCATTAACTTTAGAATTATTAAAGAAATAATATTATTTAGCGTGCTTACCTATTTCTTACTATTTACAGTGTCAATATCATCCATAACGGCGTTGAGAGAATGGTTGATTAGCTCAAAAACAGGAGTTCACTGAATGTTACCGAAAATTAGCTGAAGCCTGCCGGCTGCTATCACAACAAGTTGGTGATTTACTTGATTGGCGCAGAGTTTCATATAAGATATAAATAACAGGACTACATACATGATAATAGTAGGTAGTACTTAAAATTTATACATTTATAAGCATATCCTATCACCACATACCTGTGCATTGGTTACATGTCTAAGAAATATTTTATTTTAGTTTGTCCGGAAAGAGAAGTGTCATGGTTTATATGGGAACTCATACATTCTATGAAACTTCTCTTTTCGGACAGATTATACTGCCAAAGTAGTAGTTTTATTAGTGCAAAATATACATTATTATTTTATTTAATGCTCACAACTGGCATTCAGAATAACCATAGTTATGAGTCTTAGCTATGTCAACCATCATTTAGATTGAAATGTGGCTCTGAGAAAGCTATTTTTGATTCTGAATTTGTATGTATCTTACTGAGTATTGGTGGCGGGTCATACTCTCAAGTCTCAATTATTCGTTATCTTCCATCTTTATTCCTTTCCCATCAAGCAGATACATTGTTGAATTGATTGATGTAATCAACAATGTACCTTATTGAAAAAAAAAGTTGAACTTATGGTTAGTGAAGTATACTAAAAATAAAATTACATTATAGGTTTAAAAAATCTTTAATTGAAATTGTTATTTTCATTCCAGATTCTGATGGGCCAAGTTACTTATGGACATGTTTACACCATCAACACACTTCAAGGAAATGTCACTGTCGGCCAGCAACAGCATGCCCTCGCCAGCTTCACCGCTGCAATCACACTGAAACAAATAAATATATAAAATGAGTAACTACATAACTTGGTGTGGTTATAAATATAATTGAACAAACCCAAAAGGCTCTTTGTTTTCTTATTCAACGGGATATGTTTTGATTAAATAAAAATCTTATTTTTTTGAATGAAGTTTCTGTAATATTTATTATCCTCCTTTTGGCAACTTAAGCTGTTTGTGATTATTTACTTTGGTTAACAACAATTGAATTAATAATGTAGCACTGGTCGGCAACCTTTTAGCAACCAAGGGCCTCATAGTACAGTCAGCTGCAGAGAAAAGGCCTTGCATACAAAGTTTGTATGCAGCGGGGGCCCGTTTAGTTGCAGCTGACCGTACCTAATGAAATTGAAGCGGGCCGCACTTTGTTAATAATTTGTGACTATAAGGCAAAATGTACCACATTGTCGGTAACCACTTTAGTACAGTCAGCAGCAGAAGTAGCTAAGCGGGTAGGGTGTTCAAAATGACCTACACACGCTCTTATTCTCTAAACAATAAAGTCGTGTCCAGCTCATTTTGAACACCCTGCCCGCTTAATTACTTTTGCTGCTGACTGTACGTAAGTTACCTATCGATCGACTTCCTTACGATACGACTACCTACCTACATACTTACCTAGATTTGTTTATTACCCTTTGACCGCCACAGTCAGCTGTGGCCGACATCAAAAAGTCGTGCCATGGACACCAACGACGGCAACAACCGACAGGCTTTGTAGTGCAATAGGGACCTACGCGGGCTTCCGCAAAGTTCAATTTCGCTTGACAAAACGCGATTACTTGGCGTCGGTGGCGCGTCATTTTTGTTCAACGCTTGGCGGTCAAAAGGTTAACAAAATACAAATATAGGAAGGTAAAAAATAACGTTACCTGTAGGCACAGAATAAATAATAGTATTTCACTATAAGTATTGGGTTCAATAAGTAACTAACCAATATGGGTTCGAACGATAAGTAACTAACCAATAAACTGATAATAGGTATAGGTACTTACTTCTCTTACTGCTGCGCTTCTTCTGTGACGAGGTCTCCATAGGTCAGGTACTTTCGGATAGTCTGTAAACCACGAAATTTCTCTCTCTCCGTAACTTTCGACGCCGGCGAACGGCGGGCGATTCATTTGCATTGTTCGATAGCCCAAATTACTTAAATTACTTGCGTTTTATTACGATATTCAGGCGACGAAAACGAGAGATTAGTTTTTTTGCCGTTTCCGAGGTCGAAACTATACTATTTATTGATATTAGAATTATTTACTTAACAAAACACAGAAACTTATAAAAGTAACTCTACATATGCTCGAAATCTTCTCGATTTGTGTACAGTGAGCCCTTGTCAAAATCAGCTGTTCAACGTTGTGTCGGCCATCTTGTGACTTAATATGGGGATAAAGGAGGGTCTACGGTCTCGTAACTTTCGGCCCTTATGGGAGGGCGATGAGGGACAGATTATCGCTAATATGCGATTATGCATCAAGAAATTCGGTACCTACCTCTGATCGACCGATCAGCGAGCTTCTAACTTTTTATGAATACGGCTGTTAGACATTAGCTAATTAAACCTTAGGTTTAAGGTAAAATCCACAATTCCACGGACTGATTTGACAGCTCCTGGCATACAAAGCGATTGTCAAATGTATGAAAAGAGCTGTCAAATCAGTCCGCGGATTTATGAATTCTACCTTAAGTAGTGACACGTATAATTTCTATTTTTTTTTTATGTAACTAGCACCAGGGCTTTGTAACCGGTTAAAGCAAAAAACCCCGAAATGATCCAATATATTTAATTATTTTATGGTTTTTATGTAACACCCAATATGGTATTTGTGTTTTCACTTCATATTATAGGATTTTACGATTGAGTATAAAACAGTAACGAAAAGAACGAAAAAAAAACCGGTGTTTACTATGGAGAAAAATTCCGGTTACAAGCCCTGACTAGCACGGGTAGTAAACAAGCAGACGAGCCGCCTAATTGGAAGCGGACAACGTCGCCTATAAACATAAGTAACATCAAGGGAGCCGTGTATGCGTTGCCGTCCTTTGACAGCTCTGTATGCCCGCTTTTTGAAGAACCATGTCAAAGCGCAATAGAAGCACCTCAGGGGGCAGCTTATTCCAATTTCAATAATAAAAGTAATGTTCGGTGCATTGCACCTTTACACGCGTATCCGCCTCGTGCGGTCGCATCAGCAATAATCAAATTGAGCAATAATTAGAAATAACCCAAATTCAGTGCAACTTTGAGATCCATCGCGACCGGGTGCATTCGATAACTAACATTGCATAAACATTTAACATTAATTCAACATTCTTTAACATAGTTTTACAACATTTATAGAACTTAATATTTTATAATAAACATTTTCTCTACTTTTCTTTGGACTTTTAACATCTACGCGAACCCGCACCCGCACATGGTCCTTCGAACCGGATCGGTTTAACATTAATTCAACATTCTTTAACATAGTTTTACAACATTTATAGAACTTAATATTTTATAATAAACATTTTCTCTACTTTTCTTTGGACTTTTAACATCTACGCGAACCCGCACCCGCACAAGTAATATAAATATATCTCACAGTTTAGCTTGTCAGACGATAACATTTCTATTGAGTTACTGAATAGCCAAACTTAATAACAACCTTTCACGCGCTGCAATTGTGACCGTCTACAAACTTTTGAATGTTAAAAAGTCAACCTGCATTCACCGAAAATTCTACCACGTCTGGCCTCACTTTACGCTATGGTATATTTAGGTAAAAAAAATATTGTTTTGACATGATACTCGTCGACCGACTGGTCGCCGTCCGGTGGGTCGGCCCAGATATCGTTGTGGGACAGTGTGGCGGCGGATCTGCTGCAGCTTCGAGTCAACAACTGGCAAGAAGTTGCGCAGGATCGGGATAGGTGGCGTGCTCTCATTTCGGAGGCCAAGATTCTCCTTGGTTCGTTGAGCCAAAATAGTTAGTTAGACATTATACTCGTAGCAAAATCATTACGCTTGATTGGTAAGATGGTTTAAGAAAAACGCTTATACTAACCATTACACAAATCAAAATCATCATCGGACGCTAGGATTAGCGTTGCCGGCTTTTTTGCCAAGACTCACTTAAGCCTTGTGAGTGCTCGGCAAACTAATCCCATAAACTATTTTTACGAAAGCAACTGCTGTCTGACCTTCCAACCTAAAAGTAAAACAGCCATATTGGGATTAAGTCCGGTTTGCTCACGATGTTTTCCGTAACATAAGCTGTTCAAAAATATTAATGATATTTCGCACTTAAATTTTGAAAAACTCCGTTTGAGTCAGAGTTTGAAACCGAGAAGGTCCGACATCTTACAGCCAAGCAAACAGCGCTTTTCTAGGCTACACACGCTTCTAATATCACATCAATGACTGAGGAGCCGAGCGTAGCGAGGCGACGAACGTCTCCGTTTTCACTGGTACGACGATTTGGCAGATTGATGTGTGTGTATTGCTTGGTTGGTTGGTTGGTCAGTGTCGGTCTAGAGGTCGCATTTTTCAACCGATTTCGATGAAACTTGGCATGTACGTTCCTTGATTTATTTGCCAAAAATTGTCGAGCCATTTTTTTGATTGGGGGGAAAATGAGGTGGAAAAAGGGAGAAGTTTGCTGTCGCGTTATTTATGGACGGATGTCAATAATTTTCGGGTGAAAGGTCAAGCCCACACTTCCTTAGAGGTTGTTGCGAAAAAAAAGTTTAAAGGGGGAAGAACGGGGGAAATGCTCCGAACTCTACGGTTCACAGAACTACTAGTTAATATCCTGTTTTTAAAGTCGGAATACGCCACATTTAAAAAGTTAGCGAGCAGCAAAAGTTGTAAATTAAATTAAGGTCCAAGTTCTGACACTGGCTGTTAATAATTTATGACTGAAATGAAATCAAGTATTTTATGCTTTAATTAGTTTTCAAAAGGTCTAGTCTAGTTTATTCATAAAGTTAACATTTTTGACTTTGATACCTTTGTGAGTGACATTTTGATCTAAATTCACAAAAAGGTTGACAAAAAAAAACTAAGAATTTGTTTTACTTTAAATTAGATTATACAGTGTGTAAATCTAATACGGGCGATAAATTAAACCAGACATAGACCTAGAACTCATTAGTGTAATCATTAATAAGATGTTTTTTTTTAAGTTACTGTGACCCATAAATTAATTTTTGAAATTTTTACCATCAGCAATGTACAGTAAACATGGTATTGAAAGTAACTGTCAACGACTTGTCAACGAGCGAGTGTTTGCATTACATCGCGGGTCGGATTATTTTGTACGGATAAAATTTCAATTGCAATTCTAAGTAAAAGTTATCTAATTACATTTCGTATGTTCTATACTAATCACCGTTAAGAGATTCGCCCGTATTAGATTTACACACTGTATAACCCAGCTTATGTCACACTGCCGGGCACAGGCCTTTCCTCGTAATAAGAAAGAATAGGCCCTAGTCCCCACACTAGCCCAAATTTAATAGGAGACTTAACACCTTCTGAATTTGAAATATACCTACCTACTGCCCAAAAATATGATAAACAATTAGGTAAATGTGTTCTGCAATGTATATTAATTCTGCACTAACAATTATATTTCTGTTTACCTTACCAGCCGAAATCTCGATTATCTCATATATAATTACAAATATTATTAATTAAATTAAATTTAATAACAAAACCGTAGCTCAAACAAACCACTACACAAATGAACTATATTAACTCTGTGGCTTTAAACAAAATGAATACCGTAGGGCGAGTGCGGGAGCGGGATCATGGCAAACATCTTGCATAAAGAATCGGCTTATTAGCACCCCCCCCCCCCCCCCCATGCCCCCACTGCTATAAATAAGGAAGTTAGTTAAAGAAACAAACGAACGCATGAATAACAATAGGAGACAAAGTAGCCCGAGAGCCTGTGTCGATTTAATTCGCGATTGTATAATTTATTTACAAGCGCTGAAAGTCGCGTCATTGAAACTTTTAAGCAATTTGGAACAAATGCTTCCACGCTGGCGAGAGATACATGGCGAACAGATTTAAAAAAGGTTGCTTCCTATGCCCACCAACCTTAGTGACGAAAAAACTGGTACAAGAAGGAAGAAGGCTCTATTACTACTCTTTTGTAGACTAATAACAATGTAATATCTTTTATAATTTTTTTATCTTTTTTAGAAAAATAACGGTCGATTTTGTCAATGTATATTTACTCGTATAATTCTTTTTCTGCCATATCAGGAAAATTATAAACGAGATTATTTTTATCTATTATTAGCAGTGATCGGCGAAAAGGATTCCACACGGGGTGAATGACGTCGATCATTATGCTAGTATGGATATGCCGCGGCATTTGCGGGATAGAAAAATAAAATTACAGTAATTTTCGCAAACATGTGTAATTAAGTATTTAATGAAATTATTTGTTTCGCATTTTTTTTTGTCTATAAAATTAAAATCACAAACCATAATTTTACTGGTCCACGAGCGAGTTCTTAGTTCGGGGCGGACTACTAGTTATTACAAGTCGTAACCGACACTGATTCATTGTATTAAACATAATCCAAACAGTACAAACACGTATATTTTCGAGCAATTTAATTGGTATGGCGGGCGAAACGGCACATCCATAATACTATGTCTAGTTGAATTCCCGCGGTGTGGTATCCTTTTCGCCGATCACTGTTATTAGTGATAGGTACGCTAAAGATAATAAGAAGCAAAATGGCGAGGTTTAAACTCATTTTCACAGAAATCGCACGATAACCATCGCCGGATGTTTAAAAATGAAGTATTACTGCTCCGGGGAGTCCGGGGTGATTACATTTTATTTTTATTAATTAATATTATTTATGCCGCAGGGGCCGTTTTTAAAAATAGATTTTTAGTTTTTAGTATTATTGTTAAGTTAGTTTTAATTGGTTTACGTAAGGTTTTTATTAATATTTAGTTTTTAATTTAGTTTTAATATAACTATATTTCTTTCAATAAAGCTTACACCGTAGATATATTATTTATTTCATGCTGTGGGGTGCCCGGCCTTAGAATTGTCCCCCACCATATCGTCCCGTGGTTGCAGTAGGAGTCTGCTAAGGGAATATACCGGGAGATGGGCAGCAGCATCTTCAGAAAGCCTAAACAACAATAAATAAAAAATACTACGCGCGCCAACCCGCCTGCCAAGCGTAAAGGGGAGGCCTATGTTCAGCAGTGGACGTCCTATGGCTGAGATGATGATGATGAATATTATTTATTGATTAGGTTATGACGGCGATTCTCCTGGCTAATTAAGTTCTTATTTTTGCACACCCTATTTTCAAGTCTTTTATAATACAGCAAAGCAGCCAAAAAAGAACACGGTCTCTCGGACTACTTGCGAGAAATAAATATAATTAATTTAATTTCCGCTAAGTCGTGGGTGTTGCATGTCTTTTGACTTGTGAGGCCTTTTTGAATCAAGAATCTTTTGGAAATGAGTCACAAGGACTCGAGTCTACCACTAAAGACTCATTTGTAGATTGGAGCACAGTGCGCGCGCGCGGCACCAACAGCTCAGTTAGCAATAAAACTGGGAATCGTAAAGAGATGAATAAAAATGGCTTGACTGTCCAATTTCGTTTTATTAAGCCAAAGACGAATGGAGCCATATTATTGGTAATACGGGTTCCACGTTTCCATTTCTATTGATTTCATTTATAATTCTGGAGATTTAATATTCGATTGTTATGGAAAACATCACTAAGATGATTATTTATCTATATTTCTACACCTACGTACGTACTAAAATTTGCCATACATTTATACAATTTTATTATGCTCGCGAGTTTCAGTTGCAGACCAGCCGAGACACAAGTACAGTCACAAACCCGAATTGATGAGCCGAAAGAAGAGAGAAAACATTGGCAAGTGTTCGTAATTTAGCCGTGTTATAAATGACCGATGTTACCGACTTAGGACCCCTTGCACCAAACCATCTGTTAACGGCAAGGTCATGGTTAAAAATTTAATAAAAATGTATGCTGCGTCGCCATTTTTAACGTTGATGAGTCCGGTAATTGTGCGTGCAACCCACCCTTAGCGATGAAATGTCAGGTACATCGGTTATTTATTACACGGCTAAAATACGGCCTTAGAATTGTCCCCCACCATATTGTCCCGTGGTTGCAGTAGGAGTCTATACCGTACTATACATATATATATATAGGAATATACCGGGAGATGGGCAGCAGCATCTTCCGAAAGCCTTAACAACAATACCTAAACAAAAAAACTGCGCGCGCCAACCCGCCTGCCAAGCGTGGCGCGTATGGCAACCCCCCCCCCCCCCCCAACAAGGGGAGGCCTATGTGATGATGATGAAATTACGAACAATGGCTAGGCTGCTCAACTGGCTGGCTCAACATTCCAGGATGATAACTGTACATATTAAAATGTTGTATGTAAAAAAGATAAGATAAAAGATAAAAGATATTTATTCTTCAATTTAGGCACATTACAATGCACTTATGAACGTCAGAGAGAAAAGAAACTACCACCGGTTCTAACCCTACACCTCTGACCCGAGAAGTATTACTTATTACCGGCAAGAAACTCGGCGGGACTTATTTTTTCAAAACAGTACTACAAATACATTAAAGATACTATATACAATAATGCGTAGTTCTTCAAGAAGGCATATCAAAACAGCTTGAGAGACAGACATGTACCTGCCTATTGTGTAATTAAAATGAAAAATAAAAATAAAATCCAAATCTGACTGCTTCGCAATACGTTTGATATTCTTTCTTACTTGAACTGTGTCCTCTAAATGTTAGATGATTTTATAGATTCTGGTTTGGGCCATGCATATATGTCTGTCATATAGTCCTCGACCCTGTAATAACCCTTTGACATTAAAGTTTTTTTCAAGTATTTCTTAACACTTTCGCAACCGCGTAGCGCTACGCCCTACGCTCGGAGCACGTAGCCAGGTATTCCTCGTATGTAGCGCGTAGTCGCTACGAACAGAGAACCCGACTGTCGGGTCATCGGTTGCGAAAGTGTTAAGAGCGGGAAATGATAGATTCAAAACATCGACGGGTAACTTGTTATAAATATGAATACCCTGGCCAAAAAATGACTATGTACCTATTAGATTCCAGTATTATTTGGTCGAGTTATTACTCTATCCTTGATCTATTTTGAATACCAACCGCATAATTACGTTTTCATCATATTTACATACGAATGCAAAGTTTCCACTGGATTTAGTGGTGGAAATTTTGCATAACTTGCCGACAAAACAACTAGGAGCGATTTCAACTTTAAAATATTGATTTGTTACGGATTTGTTATGAATAACATCTTTTTTGTGATTATTATTGTATCGTAAAACTTATTTTTAATTGACATGAACTGGATAGCTAATTCAGAGCAGGAAAGGGAGCTAACTGCATAATCCAAACGTCGCTTTTGACAGGTCAGTTCAATATCAAATTAAACATCATGTTTATTATAAGATTATAACGACATTAGGTATGAACTTAAAATCAGCATCGTACCTTTAAAATAAGCAAACGACAAAATTACTTCGATTTTCCACTACACAGCAACTTCTCATGTACAGTCTGAAAATATAGATACATTTAATGTGACAAAAATATGTAGCCACAACTCTATTACCAAGGCGTAAAGTTTTGAATACTTGTTTTTGACGCATTAAATGTAACCATATTTTCAGACGAGACGTACAAAACGTACCAAATATAAAACTGTTTCTACGACCAGCTCTGTAGTAAACAGAATTGATGAAAATTGCCAAGATATCGGAGCCATGAGACTTTAAGTTGGAATTTAAACTTAAATAACAGACCCATTAAGTGTACATTACAATGTATTGGGTTGGCAAATATCGCAGTAAGATTATAATTGGTGGAAACTTTATTTTAAAAGCATTAAGAGCTATTTTAGCTTGGAAAGTTATACGTGAGGCTACTATGTGTAGCTAAAAGTGAACACTTTTCGGGACACAGCAATATTCTCGTGTCCATTAGTAAATTATTTATTTATGATCCTTGCGAGTGTATGTGTGTGTATTATTATTAGGAGGATGTTATGAGCATGTTGTCTTTTCTTTAGAAATATCTAAAAGAGCTTTTAGGTTCTCAAAAGAATTTATCATTGCCAACATTGATTTTAGTTACATTGCTGCGTAGAATTGACTTGATAACGTCTTATAAATCGATGAACACCGGTAGCATGCACGAAAAAGTGTCACGTTCCGTTCCGGTCACGTGGGCAGATCTCCATGCTAACGTTACGGCCACAACCCATACGATTGAGAAACATGTAAAATGACCACCTGGTCATAAATATCTGAACAACGCCTAGTGTCAAGGCGATAAAGTGCATGTTCAGATATTTTTGAGTACCTTGGCCGCTCCGATATATTTGATGGCGACGGTACTGCATTTTATTTGTTTTTTTTTATTAAATAAATTCAGTGATAATAATTCAATTCAATTCATAAATAAAAGTATGCAATTTTTCATCAATGTTTTCTTATGACGTTATTTTTCTAAAACTATAACGAAGTGAATCGGTAGGAAATTTGATAAATTTAAACCCCCAGTGCTCCAATAATACAACAGTCACCTTAGCTTCGCTACATTACTTTTACATGGATAGCAAACTAATTTCTGTCACAGTATCTTACGACGTTGCACAGAGCTTCGCGAAAAGCAAAGACGGTGTATTCTAAAAGAAATGTGTCCATTGACTTTGAAACACACTGTACGGAGATTCAGAAGGTTCGCTATACATGGTAATTAAAATTATACAAAGTAATGCTTATTTAGAATTTAAGGTTTGTAAAATGTATTAACACAAATTAATCGAATAAACAAGCCAATAAACAATAATCATATCTTTATTTACATGTAACGTCTTTGTTTCAATTCAACGCATCCATATTGTGCTAGCTGATTAGGTACTAAATTAGTTGCCATACTAAATAACTTTTATAATGGTTATGGGAGTATGCTCCGAAAAGTATTGATTGATCAATCATAACTTTTTTTTAAAGCAGGAAAAAGCTTATCAAAGCCAGGTGAAGGGATATCTATCAGGGGTATATCAGGGGTACAGTAAACGCCAGAAATATCAATACGTAGCAATGGCGTTGGGTTAACATTTTTCTTAGGTAAGCCGGAGCTTAATTTAGCTTAAAATTTATTTATGAGCTGTAGGAATACTGCTCAGATGCAACTACAGGTGCAGGTAAAATTAGGCAAGCCCACGGGAATCATGTTCTATGGACGCGCCGCCACTGATACGTATAGTAGAAGAGCCCATGACACTGAACCTAGTTCGATAAGTCTCCCGGATGATATATATATAATTAGACGCGTTTTTAATAGCAGAACACGAAATGCCTATGCTGCAATGCAAAAAAATGGGCGGCATATTAAAAAATTTTTTTTGAAAAATTAAAAAAAAATCGGTCTCTAGTACGATAAATCTCCCAGGTTTCCTTTGTTCCTCGAAGCAGAGGAGAGTTAGGGCTATACGATAATGTGGTGCTGCAAGCCCCCATGACAGGCCTTGTCAGTTGCTGCAGCATTATAAGGGATCGATTTTTTTAGGTATCTAGTACGATCGATCTCCTCTAGAAACCAATGCTCATCTGAAAGATCATTACTTTCTGTGTAAGAAAAACCACTGCTGCATTTCCCAAAAATGGGTGAAGGTGGTTGCTGCAGCGATTGAAGGTCGCCCTCCGAGCAGTTCCATACGGCGTTACAATTCAACCGATTTTATTCAATATAGTTTTCATTAGAAGTACTTATCACTTCCATGACTTTTTTCAATTTTTTTGGACCCACGGTTCCAAAGTTAGATGGGGGAACGCTCTTTTTTTAACTTTCAGAGCGATTATTTAAGAAACTATTAGTTTTATCTTAAAACTGTTAATAAAAGCCTATATTGATTTTAAAAGACCTATCTAAAGATACCCTACACGATAGGGTTAGAACGAGAAAAAAAAATCACACCCCACTTCATGTGTAAGGGAGGTACCCTAATAAAAAATATTTTTCCAGTTTTTATTATCCCACTTTTTTGGCGTGATTAATGCACACACTCATACGAAATTTCAGCTTTATAGTGCTAATGGTCACTGAGCTAGACCGCGGACAGACGGACCGACGGACAGACTACGGAACCCTAAAAAGCGCTGGTAGCCTGGCGGTAAGACGTCTAGCTGACTTTCATTCTGGAGTTCTTGGGTTGAAACCCCGGCTACCACTACCACTGAGTTTTCCAGAACATAGAGAAATAATAAGCCTTATAGAGTGCTCACTCCATACAACTGGCGTGAATACCAAGGGTTTACAACGGGTGCCCTAATCACACCTCCTGCCCGCTTCTCCCTCGACCCCTTAGTCGTCTAGCCTTCAAAATGTCAAGCTTGCGGGCTAATAACCAGTTGTATGGAGTGAGCACTCTATAAGGCTTATTATTTCTCTATGTTCTGGAAAACTCAGTGGTAGTGGTAGCCGGGGTTTCAACCCAAGAACTCCAGATTGAAAGTCAGCTAAACGTCTTACCGCCAGGCTACCAGCGCTTTTTAGGGTTCCGTAGTCTGTCCGTCGGTCCGTCTGTCCGCGGTCTAGCTCAGTGACCATTAGCACTATAAAGCTGAAATTTCGTATGAGTGTGTGCATTAATCACGCCAAAAAAGTGGGATAATAAAAACTGGAAAAATATTTTTTATTAGGGTACCTCCCTTACACATGAAGTGGGGTGTGATTTTTTTTTCTCGTTCTAACCCTATCGTGTAGGGTATCTTTAGATAGGTCTTTTAAAATCAATATAGGCTTTCATTAACAGTTTTTAGATAAAACTAATAGTTTCTTAAATAATCGCTCTGAAAGTTAAAAAAAGAGCGTTCCCCCATCTAACTTTGGAACCGTGGGTCCAAAAAAAAAAGAAAAAAGTCATGGAAGTGAGGCCTGATAAGTACTTCTAATGAAAACTATATTGAATAAAATCGGTTGAATTGTAACGCCGTATGGAACTGCTCGGAGGGCGACCTTCAATCGCTGCAGCAACCACCTTCACCCATTTTTGGGAAATGCAGCAGTGGTTTTTCTTACACAGAAAGTAATGATCTTTCAGATGAGCATTGGTTTTTAGAGGAGATCGATCGTACTAGATACCTAAAAAAATCGATCCCTTATAATGCTGCAGCAACTGACAAGGCCTGTCATGGGGGCTTGCAGCACCGCATTATCGTATAGCCCTAACTCTCCTCTGCTTCGAGGAACAAAGGAAACCTGGGAGATTTATCGTACTAGAGACCGACATTTTTTTAATTTTTAAAATTTTTTTTTTTAATATGCCGCCCATTTTTTTGCATTGCAGCATAGGCATTTCGTGTTCTGCTATTAAAAACGCGTCTAATTATATATATATCATCCGGGAGACTTATCGAACTAGGTTCAGTGTCATGGGCTCTTTTACTAGTAGGTACATTTTTGAATTTTAGATTTAATGTTCATGTATTTCGTTAAGATCCCCACGTTACAGGCTCAGCCTAGTGTGGGGATCACTGTATTGCCATTGTAAAACCAATATAATATGAAATAAATATATTTTTCACCTCACTAGCTCGGAAAGCCCTTTTTGTTTGTTTAATATCTATTGTGAAAATCGCTTTTTATCCACATGTGGTGAAAGAGTTTTGACATAAGTGACAAGTGGCTTAAGTGACATTTGACAGCTAACAAAACGTAAAACGTTAAAAGTGCAGAATTTTTAACATCGCAATTAATGAATTGCATCGAGTAAAAACACTTAATACAGTCTTACAACTTTATTTTAATTCATAAATATCAACATTCAACATTAATCTTCATTCTTTTTGTAAAAACGGATAAATTGTTCTGACAGCCGAATAAGTCTACGTACGAACAAAACGCATCTGACATTTAATGCACCCTTTTTCTTATTTTCCTCGCTGTAGTGAGGTGAAAAGTTTTGTGTTATACACGGGTGAAAGTTATTTTACGTCTCGTGTATTAAAGCACTCGCTACGCTCAGGATTCTATTTTTGAACCACTCGCTTCGCTCGTGGTCAATAATAGATTCCTTTCGCTAGCTCGTGTTTCAAATAACACTCGCACGTAAAATACAACTTTCACCCCTTGTATAACAAATAACTATTGAATTTGAATCTTATTATTTAAGGTACACAATTGTAAAAATACTTTTGGCGCTGACTGTATCTCTTTAGATTGTTTTGTGATACATTGGTTATAAATATCAGGCCCGTTTTAGGGAGCCATGCCATTTTTGTATTCATATTCGCATTTTATTTTTTTGTTCAGCTATCGTATATCTTTTACTTGGCTATCCTACAAGAAATACAATCCTGCTGCTTAAAGGTAAAGAAAATACAACTTTTGATGTCCTACTGTAGTAGTTATTCCCGTGGCACTCGCTCGGGTGCTGTTTGCTCACAACCAGCTGTATTCTCGGATACGAGTCATATCGTAAATAATAATGGCATCTCGTTACAATACGTCGAATCGGCCCCACTGGAACGACGAGCTGTGATAGATCGATGTTTTAGATGATCGAAAATAGACGGACATTTTATGCGGCTCGATTTATAGTAGCGTGGAAATACAAATATTATTAATGACAAGCGCTGGTAGCCTTGCGGTAAGAACAAGCGCTGGTAGCCTTGCGGTAAGACGTCCGACTTTCAATCCGGAGGTCTCGGGTTCAAACCCCGGCTCGTACCACTGAGTTTTTCGGAACTTATGTACGGAATATCATTTGATATTTACCAGTCGCTTTTCGGTGAAGGAAAACATCGTAAGGAAACCGGACCTAATCCCAAAAAGGCCTAGATTCCCCTCTGGGTTGGAAGGTCTGATGGCAGTCGCTTTCGTAAAAACTAGTGTCTATGCCAATTCATGGGATTAGGTTGTCAACCGGACCCCAAGCCGGGATAAACGCTAGGAAGAAGAAGATTAATGATAAGTAATAAACCTTAACTAAACAAAATAATAAAGGAGACACGACAACATTGGCAGTCGGTGAGGGTCGGGCATCACTTTGTAGTTAGATACCGTCAACTGCTACAAATTAGCCCACGATTCACAACAGAACTGTCTGGCTTGATAAACATGGCTTTCTTCACGAAACAACTATTTATATCTTATTCCTGAGATAGGAGAAAGTCAGCAATCTGGAATAAGCTATAACTGAGGACGTTGTTGTAACTCATATCTACTAAAATCAAGCTCTAACGGTTCACAGTTTAACGTTTTAATTTGAAGGTTTATATTTATATGTTTTTTATTTAATAGTTAACGCGACTATTTCATACAATTACGTTAAATTATATTTTAGATAGTAATGAGTCTAGGGAATATGTACTGGTTTATATACAAGCGAAACCTGAGAAAATATATCTTCGAAGGCTTTCCTGATTGGTATTCCAAGCGCAGGGTAAGTTTCGCCATTTTCTTGATTACACCCACCTTGTACAACAGGCTTTTTGGATACTTTTCAACTAATAAACAAGAAACTAGTTATTATTACGTTCCTAACACACATTCATAGCCTCAAGTCCAAGGTTTTTCTTAGAATATAAGTAAAAAATAAACAAAGATCATATCTGAATTGCCAGAAGTAACTAGTAGTCCGCCTCGAACTGAGAACTCGCGATTTACTTGCAAACGAGTTAACCAATATAAGAAGACCCTAAGGAGGATTTTTTTTCTCCTTCTAGCTCCATAACCACTTGATGGATCCTGCTCATATACGAACTTACAAATTTTATGTATCTCTGCTACAGCCCCAAGAAATTTCACAAAGATCAGAAAAACGTTACTAAAGTTATCGTCGGACAAACTATCGAAATCAAAAAGCCATCCAAATGCCGAGACGTCCCAGTAGCCAGTTGACAATTCGGTCTGGAGTTGTTTGTAAGACCTCTCTTCGCTTACGCTTCGCGAGTTCGATAAATACGTTGTAGTTGTTGATAATAGGGCACCCCGGAGGTGCATAGGTCTTCCAGAATATCCTTCCATGCCTTTTAATCTTGAGCAACCGTCTTGGCTTCGCTCCACTCAACCCTAAGGCTCACAGCTGGCTTTTTACACTCAGCAGCCAAGTGTGTACAGGCCTTCGCTTTCCGACTTGAACTCGCCACTCAAAAGCAATACTGGCGCAGTTCGATGCCCTTCTTTGAATGGTATGTCCGATCCATCGCCATTTCCGTAGCATTACTTTTAAAAGATGTCGGTGATAGTCTTTGGTCAGAAAAAAGCGTTAGTGGAAGGAAGTTCCTGTGAGACCACAGGGCGCGAGCATTTAGGTTCCAGCGTGTGAGCATTATTGCCGACAGCAAGCGGTATGGTCTAGTTTTCTGTCACCACTCAAATACCTCCCTACATTCTCTCTTTCCATCGCTCCTACTTATACAAATCTGAAGATCGTGATCATCTAGTGTCTTGCTCGATCGTATGACTTGCTTCCATTAACTGTTTGAATTGTGTCAGAAAACTAAATCTCCTTCTTAACCTTATTTATTATAGTCCACCGCGTTTGCTCGGATCATATAAATGATATCCACAAGTAACGTGCCAATTAAAGATCTGGGGCAGCGGTTGAGGGACCGGGGTTGTGGTCCCCAGTCCGGGTTATACCTGGTCCAGAAAATATCGCTGGCAGTGCAGCGCGGTAATACATCCAGCATTTTTGGAACGTTTGCCCCGGGTACGTGTCGTCTCGGGGATTAACGTGAAGGCATAAGAACTTACCAAAATGTTTTATTTATTTATACGTAAACTTGGAGTTATAATCAAATAAACATTTAACATATTAATAAAAGTAATATTTGAAAAAATGTTAAATCTACAATGAGTTACTAGAACTCTAAATCTACTAAAAGCCTTGCTTCCCTGAGTTGTAATTGATAACATAAACTTTGCCGAATAGAATTTCCATAAGGCCTATTGTTAAAACGTTACTTGGGGGTAAGTTTCTAAAATAAATAAACGGAATTAGCTGGGGACTTGATAATTCTGGCACGTAGCGCCCCCTAGCGACTTGGTGTTGTATTTTTCGAGAACCAAATTGTAGGAGAAGTTTAATTCTATTTCGTAGAAACCTTATTTTACATGTTGTTTTAATATAAGTAATACATTTTGAGATCTTCTCTAGCACATATAAAGTTTATTTTAAACAAGGTCAGCTTTTTCTTTATAAAGTAAACTAGGTATTCTTCTAACATCGCCTTACAGATAAGAATTTCGGTTTTAAGATGGGATCTCCCTACCTAGATATATTATGGCACCTAATATCCTGAACTTACAATGAGTATTAATGTTTAGGTATTTAGTTCGTATTCGTAGAGTATTTTTTATATTTTCTCTAAATCCAGATTAATTCAGATGTGCAGTCAGCAACGATGTTTGAGGCGCTGTTCAGTTCAGTAATATGTATGTATCTAACTAGACACGTTCGTCGTAACTACGTTTGTAATCTGATTTCATTCGGCAGCTTTCGTTGCTGATTGTACATATGTTATATGATTTTAAGTTAACATGGTCATTAACATTACAAAAACTATTTAAAACGGGATATTTACCATGTGAGTTTTTTATTATGAGCTTCCGATATTTCGGCACAGTTGCATGCGCCATTATCACGGAGTAACTGAAGTTGCTGCGAGTGTCAGTTGTGGTCTACCCACACACCATAGCGATCTACCTTCTTTCGAGTTCGCTTTTTTCGTCCGTTGTCACTCAGTCACACAACAACAACAACAACAACAACAACAACAACAGTCTATTTCGGTAAACACCGCGCGAGTTGATACCGTAAGTGTAGTGTGTCGTAACCGTGATCGAGTTCCAAGTGAGAATGCGGACGGTAGTAATAGCAGTGACAACGGACGAAAAAAGAGAACTCGAAAGAGGGTAGATCGCTATGGTGTGTGGGTAGACCACAACTGACACTCGCAGCAACTTCAGTTACTCCGTGATAATATCGCATGCAACTGTGCCGAAATATCGGAAACTCATCAAAACAAACTTACATGGTAAATATCCCGTTTTAAATAGTTTTTGTAATGTACATATGTTTTCTCTTGACTACAACAAACTGTTTTCACATTTATTAGTATTATTAGTACGAGTATTGTTACGCCCAGGACAATATTATTTCCTACACTAGACGTAAGACCAAATAATATTCCAATAGTATTCCCCTCGACCGTAACGTCACTAGTAATATTATTTACGATAGTCATTCCTGATCCTTGCTCTTATTCCTATTTCTTTCATAGATCACCATTATAAATCGATCCCTAGTTTTGTACCAACTAATGACCAAAAATAAACCTTAATTCAACGAATTAAGGTTAGCTAGTAGTATCATGGTTCATAACTTCACAATAATAACTAACAAATTCAGTCTTAATGTAAAAGATATAAGGTTGATGTAAAGTTAGAGTGTTGTCGTGACTGCGTAGTAGTATCAAATATATACTGGTTTGTAGATAAGTTTATGAATTAGAGCGGATGATCCCGATATTTGAGACGAGATAAAGGCCAAAGATTTACCGGCTGCCGCCAACTGTTTATTCAATAATCACTGACATATCATGTTGCTCTAGTACTTGTGTTGCGAACAGTAGTATTTTTATTGTACGAGTAATAGACTATTTTGTGTCCCACTGCCGGGAAAAGGCCAGCCTCGTTTTGTGCCACCTCTGTTACCACAGTCCTGTTCCTTTGCTCACTACAACATTTTAATAATGTTAATAATGTTGTGTTTGTGTAGGCAAATTATGGTTAGACCAGTAATATAATTTAAAGTTAACAAAAATAAACTTGCTCTGACCAACTTTCGTTGAACAATGACCAAAATGAAAAGCAAACTTTGAATAACGAAAACTTGTTAGTAAATTACATAACGACTTCTCTTAAGGTGGAATTTATTTTAATATATTAATGCTTTAGTTCATTTAATTTCAATTAATTAATGCTTTAACATTTTACTTTTTAACTGAGGCGGCACGAAAAAAGCAATTTACCGAACATGCTGGCATTCCATAATACAGGTACATTTTAATATTCTTTACGTCACTCTGGGCGGTAAGTGAGATTTTACGCCCACGGGCGCAGCGGCAAATCTCACTTCACACCCAGGAGAAGACGTAAAATTGTGTACGCACCACGGGCGGTAATAAAGAAGGCCTCAGATCGCTTGTCTATGGCCCTTACCTTCGGTTCGGGCCACAAATATCCGCGATCTGAGCCGTTCTTTATTTTACCGCCCTAGGTGCGTAATGTACTATTATATAACTATATATGTATAACTAAAAAATATGTACGAGTACGTACGTACAGTCAGCAGCAGAAGTAGCTAAACGGGTAAGTTGTTCAAAATTAGCTTATTGTTAAGAGAATAAGAGCCTGTGAAGGTCATTTTTAACACCTCACCCGCTTAGCTACTTCTGCTTCTGACTGTACTGCCGTAGCAAAACATCGGAACTCATGGAAAGTCAATCGTTGTCCTAGTTTAGATTGGATACTAACTTACATTACTGATTGGATACTAACTAACATTTCATTTCATAAATCATAATAGTCTTTCCGGACCGATACAAGATCAAAAAAGAGCAAAAGAATTTCAAAGGTCGGCAACGCACTTGTGACACCTTCTGGTGTTGCTGGTGTCCATTTCTTACCATCGGGAAATTCCTATAGTAGAAAAGAAACTGCCTATTTATATATAATAAGCTGCAGTGATCGTGGATTTTCCTGCATTTTTGGTGCAGTAGGTACAGTCGACCAAAAATGTGGCCTACGGTTGAGGTTTGTTAGAACGTCATGAGACAACAAGGTTGTGCATGTTTTTAACTCCGTTAGAAATGTCAACCTTAGCGATCGCAAAGAGAATTAAGTACCTAGAGTGTTCTCTCCATACATGACTAAATGCGTATATATAATAAGTTTTAAGCGAGCTTTGCTAAAAGTTATTATACAAAAGATTACAGCTTAATACGTACTACGATTTAAGTGTGCTTAAAACTTAGTATAAATCAGTTTAAGCATACCTCCCATACGACTTATTATTTAATTAGTAGTTTTGCTATGTATGGAGTTAGCAATCTATCTACTCATTTATCTATGGCGATCGTTAGACCACTTTCTTGGTCGACTGTACTAGGATTGTTATTATTTTAAAGCTATTAAATGGTTAAACCAAGTATCAAATTAAATCAAAGCCATTTAGAACTTAGTAGTAATGTAAAGATGGTTGATAATTAAATAACAATTTCACAAAAAAAACGTCATTGCACCGGTTTTGCTGTAAAATGTACGATCACTGATAATCTGTGTGCTATATATACCAACCTCTCACGTCACTATCAAAAATACGCCAGGAAAAGATGATCCCCGAGAAATATATTGAAGAAAATTGTTTTCTGGGCCACCGACCAGATAAACACGTCGCAGCGCGGCATCCATCAAAATTGTGCCAGTCACGGATTAGCAGTCTGGAAAACTGGTTCACTTTGGTTAGCTCTGACGCGTTATGGTACCTACTTTTTTTACAAGCTGAATCACAGTTTTGGTCAGGTTGTTGTTAAGGTAGAATCTTGCAGTATTTGAACCAGTTTCTGATGTCCGATTGGTCAGAAATTTAGAATACCTGAGTGAATTGGATGATAGTTTAGTACATTTCGATACTAGGTCGGAAAGGATGTCATTATTCAACGAGTTCCGAGACATTTGGTCACGAGCCGCAGGCGAGTGGCAAAACTCGGGACGAGTGAAGAATGACATTCCGTCCGTGTATCGAACGACGTTTTTTAATAAAGTTGCGAAAAAATTATAAAAATGGACAATATGTCACTTTGAGGTTACTTCATCCGAACACTCGCGCCGTGCGATACGGGGCGGTGATCATGAACCCTGAGCTGTGATTGGCTGGAAAAGTAAAACGCGCTAGTGCGAGAAATCCAACTTCTCGCATTATAAACTACTACTAGATTTGAGCAACTGTGTTAAAAAATATATACTAGTACAATATTTTGGTATCATCAAGCTATAATCGCCGTGTTTCATAATGTCAATCTTTCGAACTAATAATCTGTGGACTGGCACTTCAAACCTATGACTACTACGTATGGTTTCCCTATTTCTCTATAGTCTAAGCTAGACAGTCATGTTCTTTTCAAGCAGTTACTCTCTTTATCGATATTTATATCCCATCCTCTTTAGAACGAGGTCGCTTCCCGGTAACATTTTACAATATTTAGTAGCAAACGGATCAATATAAATGGCCCATTATGCAGAAAGGTACTCCGTGAATACTCGTTTAAGAAGCTCAGTTAAAAATGGTAAGTGGGCCGCGGCATATATTGGGGGTTTCTGGCAATGGCAGCTGAATTTTTTATACTGTAACGGCAGCAAACAATCGTAGTCTTTTTGGCAGTTGTGGTTGTTCAGCGGGGCGTTGTGGGGCTGGCTAAATATGAGGCGGAGAAGAAGAAGTCCAAGAATTGTGGCCACATTTTTATATTTTATTATATGTACAAAAGACAAAAAATGCCATCTTAAACGTACCTAACGGCGATGTTAGAAGAACGAACTATGAACGAATGAATGAATGCCTACTGTTGGAGTTGCCAACAGTGGTTATTGTACCCTTTAGACGAGGTGGCACACGCGCGTTGCTTTTATAAAATAACTTTTGGTTTTAGTTACGATTATAAATGTATTATAGACATCTTCAATGTATATAATATAGGATCTGACATTTTTTGCCATCAAATGACACTAATTTAATTACAAAAAATGTTTAAACTTAAAACCGGGCTTCAATTGCCATATTACCTACTTAGTTACTCGGTTTTATTAACTATTGATTAATTTTGTTAATATTATTTTACTCTAACTAAAATCTGTCATTTCTCTTTTGTAAAAAAATAATTTAAGACCAAACAGTTTTTTCAATGCTTGAATAAATAAATAGAAACTCCAGTAAGCAATAATAAAATAGAGAAAGATTCGTGCAGACACACCCGTTTATGTACAACCTTGTTATATTGTTTGTGTCCGGAGTCGAGTGCTGGAACGTTCATGAAACAGGCACCAGATGTTGTGCCACTTGTGCCACATCCGTGTCAGGTTGCTGTCTAGAATACTAACACAATACTGTAAAGCCTACATATAATAGCAAACATTACTGGATCTGTGCGCTTTACATTTCGCGACCTATTTTATATTAGAATACTTATGTACAACCTACACATATTTAAACAAAAAAAGTCACAAAAATTTTGGAAGTTTCCAACGCATTTAATATATGTATGAACCCTTAAATAGATAAAACAACATTTAAAATCATTTATTCCGTTTCTAGACGCAATAAATGATTTTACAGTGTTGGTTTTTTAGGCGCTATGAATCCACAGACTGCTAAATAAAGATTAAATCCTGCGTCGGGTTTTAAAACACATAAGCCATGAAACATATTGCATAATCAAAATGATTTTTGTCGCCAAAATGGCAATGATTTTATACTAAATATGTGTATGTATACTCACCACATATTTGTCACTTATTTTATAAAAGTAAATTAAATAAAAACATTATAATAAACATATATACCCTAACAATCTAAACTACTTAAAACTAGAGATAAAAAATTTGGCCCAGATCACTGTCAAAATATTGTCAAATATTCAATTTTGTCACTTGTTCCTAAAAATGTAATCTTTTATCTTTCTCACGCGGATTCCGGAAGCTAGCATAGTAAGTGTAGGTACTTCTTATGTATGAAGCCTTGCTTAGTTTTTTTTAATACAAGTGAAATAAATGTAGCTGTCAGAGAAGTAAAACTTGTAATAAAAAATAAATTAAAAAATTAAAAAACCCGCCTGCGTAAAATACTAAAAGGCCGTAAACAAGGCCAATATACGTTACGAATTTGTTATGTAGTATTGAAAAGCATAAGATACATATTAAATTCTAATGTGGAACATAGCGGCATTAAACAGTCGGGACCCATTTGAAATCTAGTTGTGGCAAACCTTCCCTAAATTGGGTCCCGACTGTTTAATGGGGAATGCCTGGCAACACTGGGCGAGTAAACAACCTCCCGCGTAATCGTAACAAAATAAAATATAAACAATGGTTTTCCTCGTGTAATATAGTGCTAAAAGTGTAAATAAACATATAGAAATGCTATGTAAATGTGGACATATCATTATTCAGTTGCAAAAAAGACTAAAGTGATAAAACAAAGTGTTCAGTGTCCAGAACTCCTTAAACAAATACTGTGTACATTGCCTTCCGTAAACAACAATTTCCCAACAATAAATTAGTGTAAAAAGTGTACTTTCTCGTCATATACATTCAGTGTTGAGTTACAGTGATATTACGCTGTTTTCACAACCAAAACTTTAACCTCAAAATCCAAAAACTATAACTGCCGCCTATAAAATTCGTTGCTACGCGCGTCGCGGTACACCGGACGTTGACCCCCAAGCGCCAAATACTGAGTTTGCTAGTCAAGACCAGTGTTTCACAAATTCTACCAAAAGATGTCGATTTGTGCTAGATGTCAAGTCGCGATACCGAATAGAGAATATTTAATATGCTCAATCTGCAAGAATCACTACGACATAGAATGCGCCAATGTATCGAGTCAGCGGTTTTACAATACCATGACCAAGGAACATAAAGATAAGTGGAAATGTAAGTTGTGCACTTCTAAAAAACTTGACAACTCAAATTCACCACCTAGATCACAAATACCTAAACTTACAGCTATGGACCAAGGTAAAAAACCCGCTCAAAAACCGGAACCTAGCCTAAATATGTCATTGCGACCACGATCTACCCTAAATAAACCGGCTAGACACAAAGACAGTGAGTCTTCAGATGTAGACGAAAAGATCCTAAATGACTGTAATATATCAGGAGATACTATGTATGACAGTATACTGTCACCACCAACCCCTACCCCCCGCCGCCCAATGAATGCCTTATGCCTTGATGATTTTAAAACTATTTTGAACGAAGCCCTGAAGAAAAATAACCAAACCATTATCTCTGATATGAAATTAATAATCCAACGCGAAATTAGTGCAGCAATAAATAATTTAAAGTCAGAAATGTTACAACGCACTGATGCTCTAACTTTAGAACAGACGAAGATAAAAAACGACTTACACCACCTGACCAAAAAAATTGAAACGTTGGAATATGAAAACAAGAAACTTAAAACGGACTTAAAATTCATACAAACATCTATAGATGACCAAAAAGACCTTACAAAAGTCCCAACAAACAATACCGGGAAAAAAATTGTACTTCATGGACTTGACGAGATTTATGGTGAAACGGAACTGAATGTCCAAGGGAGACTAATTAACATCTTTCGAGACATCATGAACGTGGACTTACACGGTTATATTGAAGATACGAGCCGTATTGGCAGAAGAGGAAACCAAAGACCGCTAGTCATAGAGCTTTTAAGTAAGAGCATGACTAGGTATTTAATCCAAAATAGGGAGTATTTCAAGAATACAGGCTTATCAGTAACAGAATATTTAGACGAAGATACCCTGAAAATACGACGAAATTTAACAAATGCCTTGCGCGAGGCTAGGCGCGAGGGAAAGCACGCCATTATCCGAAATAATAAATTGATTATAAACGGTAAGGAGTGCCTATATGAGAATTCGCGAACACCAGCCTATTCAGCCACAGCAAGCCAACTAACACAAGACGTGAACAATATACCAAAGACCCAAAACCATTCCTTTCGAGTCTAACTTCAACATATTAATACAAAACACACAGAGCTTAAAGAATAAAACCCACATAATTGAAAGCCTTCAATTAGATGAACAGTACCAGGCACTATGCCTTTTAGAAACATGGATTACCGAAGAACAGAAAGATATTATACAAATCAATAATCATACTGTTGCAGCCAGTTTTAATCGTGCTAACCATCGCGGCGGCGGCGCTGCGATCCTGGTGCGAGACGGAGTGCAGTACAATGCGCGGCCGGACATCACGGACCTATCGGTTGAATGCGTTATTGAATGTTGTGCTATAGAGTTAAAACCAGATATACTTTTAATAGCTATTTACAGACCAGATCGTGAGATTGAAACCTTTTTTGAAGTACTGGAAAAAATACTAAATAAGCTAAAGTATAAAAATAAAAAACATATCATAGTAGCTGGAGACTTCAATATAAATAAAACAGAAAATTGTAATAACTATTGTAAGTTAAAAAATATTATGCTAGAATATAGTCTCTACCAGATAGTAGATCAGCCGACTAGAGAAACAAATCTAAGCTCCACGTGTATAGACTTGATTTTCACAAACAACAAAATTTTTAAACTGAAAGTAGAAGATCTAGGAATTTCTGATCACAAGAGTATATTGTATTCATTTAAACAAAACTCTACTCCAAAACTTATCCCAATTTGTAAACTAAAAAGACATTTTAATGAGTATAATATGCTGTCATTCAAATCCGCTCTATCTGAAATTAATTGGAACGACATCCTTGTTGACAAAAATGACTTAAATAATAACTATAATGCATTTGACACAATGTTAACTGAGCTATTAGATTGCCACATTCCACTCAAAAACACAAAAGTCGAAAATAAAAATAAATATAGGAAAAGTTGGCTCACTCCCGGAATAAAAACTGCATGTAAACATAAAAGACACTTAAAAGCTCTTGCAAACCAAACAAACAATAAAGTCCTCAAAAAGCATTGTGCCGAATACACTAAAATTCTTAAAAAATGTGTAAATAAATCAAAAAAACTCACCTATGCAAATGAAATGCATAATTCTGTAAATAAAAATAAGACTATGTGGAATATAGTAAAACAAGTAACTCAGAAAAATACTATTCAAAATCACAAAAATATAACAATAAAAATAGAAAACAATGTCATAAACTGTCCGGAAAAAATTTCAAACACTTTTAATGATTTGTATGCTTCAGTGGGCACAACTCCGACAGATGGCAGCAGCGGAACTGCGCCTACGCCTACTCGCGGTCGTCCAGCGTTAGATCACTCTCTGAACTCAATGTACCTCTATCCAGAGAAGGAAATAAAAAATATTATAAAACACTTACCCAATAAAGCTAGCTGTGGTATTGACGAAATTCCCTCAATCTTGATAAAATCATGTATAGGTGAGCTTACTACACCTATTACGAATCTAATCAACCAATCTTTTAAGGAATGTAGTTTTCCGGAAAAATTAAAAATTGCAAAGATAAAACCAGTCTTAAAGAAAGGTGGTAAAGCTGATAACCCTGCACACTATCGACCGATCGCGCTTCTCCCTGTAATTTCTAAAATCTTCGAAAAATGTATGACTAACCGGATTTACAGTTTCCTAGAAAAGTATCACTTATTAAATGACAACCAGTTTGCATTCCGCAAAAAACGCTCTACCACACTTGCAGTTTATAATTACATACAATCAATTCTTGAATGTTTAAGAAATAAAGAATATGGAGTTGGACTACTTCTAGACATGTCAAAAGCATACGACAGAGTCTCACACTCTATACTTTTACAAAAATTAAACTCAATAGGCATTCGTGGTGAGGCATTAAACTGGATGAAGTCGTATCTCACGGCCCGCCAGCAGTATGTAGAAATTGAACACCTTGATAATCAATCCCGGACATTACAACATATCAAATCCAGCATGCAATATATCGAGAATTCAATTCCCCAAGGTAGTGTTATAGGCTGTGTTCTGTTTCTCATTTACATAAATGACCTCCCAAAAATCACAAATCACAAAGTAGTTATGTTTGCAGATGATATATCTCTACTATTCCAATGCCCCGATAGCAATCACAGTACCACCTATGTAGAACAAACTTTCTATTCAATAATTCACTGGCTCCATGATCACAACCTCATAGCTAATAACGATAAATCAAATTTAATACAATTCAGACCGAGACAAAAACAACCCCTAAACCTCAACACCTTAACACAAAATCTAAATATTGAAGAAGTTTCTGACTGTACATTATTAGGTATTACGCTCGATAGCCATTTAACATGGAAAATTCAAGTTGAAAAAATTAAAACCAAACTTTCCCGATTTATATACGCACTCTGTATACTGAGAAGCAACACCACATTTGAGTGCGCGCTGGCAGCGTACCACTCGCAAGCAGTCGCGTGGCTGCGGTACGGACTCCTGTTATTTGGAGACAGCACCGACATTAACCACCTTCTTATTATGCAGAAGAAGTGCATTAGAATCCTAGCAAACACACATCCGCCACATAGCTGCAAACCTCACTTTAAAAAATTTAACTTACTCACCCTCCCCTCCCTATACATTTTAGATATTGCCACATTCGTACATAAAAACTTACATCTTTTTAAATACTATCAAAACCCTAGACGTAACCAACTCCTTGAACTTCCAGAACCAAAATTAGAAATATACAAGAATGGACCCTACTATAGAGCCATAAAGGTTTATAATAAAATCCCCACATATTTGAAAACTGGACAAACAGATACAGAGTTTAGAAACCGCCTAAAATGTAAGCTGGTCGATAAGTGTTACTACACGGTTACTGATTTTATGGAAGATGAGCCTTTGTAACTTGGAATGTTAGCAAGTTCTCTAATTATAAGTAGATACACCTATCTAGTTGTAATATAAATTTAATGTGATGTTAATATTTAAAAGTTTATTAACTATGTCTTATTAAATTTAAGATTGTTATGTATAATTAGGTATAGATATTATAAAACTACTGTTGCTATACCCTATCAGGGTCCACGATGTACCTAGCATAAGTACCTGGAAATGCAATAAAGATCTCTCTCTCTCTCTAATGCCGCTATGTTCCACATTAGAATTTAATATGTATCTTATGCTTTTCAATACTACATAACAAATTCGTAACGTATATTGACCTTGTTTACGGCCTTTTAGTATTTTACGCAGGCGGGTTTTTTAATTTTTTAATTTATTTTTTATTTCCTACTTTTTAGTATCATGAAAAGTACCTACATGTAATTCTTTTTGCGGGGAGCTCCGCCCCCCGAGCCCCCTTTCTCTGCCGCCCATCACGTGGTAAGCTCTATCAAAACTCTTTTTCTCCCATCGTAAATGTTCAACGTAACAATGTTTGGTATAATTAGCAATAGTGCGGTGTGTTTTTTCTTTATGCGGGGGGCTCCGCACCCCGAGCCCCCCTTTTTTACCGTCCATTACGTGCTAGACTCTTTCAAACCTCTTTTTCTCCCATCTTAAATGTCCAACCTAAAATTGTTTGGTATAATAAGCAATTGTACGGTGCGTTTTTTCTTTTTGCGGGGGGCTCTGCCCCCCGAGCCCCCCTTTCAACGTAACAGTTTTTGATATAATTAGCAATAGTACGGTATGTTTTATTTTTGCACCTTTTGCTTTTGTACATGTTTTTTGTATAGGCCCCATGGTTGACTGATAGAAAATACCATTTGGTATGATGTCCACCATTAGGTCTCACAGTTTTGTATTTCGTGCACTATAGTTGAAATAAAAAAAAAGATTCTTATAAGGAGGCAACGCGCATGTGAAACCTCTGGAATTACAGGCGTCCATTCGCTACCCCTAACTGCTTACCATCAGGCGCGTTGTATGAATGTTTGCCACCGCCGTGGTATAAAATTATATAGTGGAAATACAAAGGCATAAGTATTTATTTCCCATATAAAGGCATTTCCCATACAACGTTTAAACCCCCCTTAAACCCCCTTAAATCCAAAAAGTTAGAAAGGAGTAAAATGCAAAAGTGTAAACATATTTTTGACGTCGACCGTACCTAATACTTGAAATTCGCATAAAATGCTTATACTTTTGGACCTTATTAGAAAGGAGTAAGGTGCAAAAGTGTAAACATATTTTTGATGTCGACCGTACCTTTTACTTGAAATTCACATATTATTATGTTCACGTTAATAATAACAACCTTTATAATATGTTCGTCGTATTTTTGTTATAACTAAATACATACCTAATAAAATGGAAATGTAAGTAAGATGGTTGCTAAACAATTTTAAATTATAATCATTCCTAAACGGTCATTCAAAATCAAAAATGATGAATGAGACCTCATAATACTTTTCAAAGTTCTAAACAATGATACCCTACTCGGCATAGTACGTCAATTTTGATTTTTGATTTTTTTACAATATGACGTCTGACTGCCGGGTACACTACACAATCCCGAAAAACTTTATACCGATTTTTTAAATCCCGAATTTAAAAATCCCGATTTTGTAATGCCCGACCCATTAAAATTCCGATAGTTAAAATTACGAATAACTAAAGTACGAATATTTTAATTCCCGAATAGTAAAAAACCCGATTTTTAAAATCCCGAGCCATATAATACCGAATTTAAAAATTCCGATGCAATAAAAGTCCGAAACCAATATTTCCGAATTTCAAAACAACGAATCCCGATTTTCATAATCCCGAAATTATTAATTCCGATTCAACATTATTCCGAAATTTTAAAAACCCGATTCTTTTTCGTTGGTTGTTTAGGGTCACAGTATGGTCATACTTCTAACCTAACCTAACCCACTTTTTTGCAGCCGTTTTGGGTTGGTTAAGGATCACAGTTCCAACCTAACCCACTTTTTTGCAGCCGTTAGGTTGGTTGAGGGTCGCAGTTCTAACCTAACCCACTTTTTTGCAGCCGTTTAGGTTGGTTGAGGGTCACAGTTCTAACCTAACCTAACCCACTTTTTTTGCAGCCGTTTGAGTTGGTTGAGGGTCACAGTTCTAACCTAACCTAACCCACTTTTTTTGCAGCCGTTAGGTTGGTTGAGGGTAACGTCCTTCAGCAGAAAGAAATGGCGGAACGGGCCAGGGAGATCGACCCAACGGCCGATCAGCGGCGCCGCAAGCGCACAGGACGCAGACGGAACGCGCACGATCGCCGTCTGCCTCCATAGGCTGACCTCGGGATGGCAGGCACGGGGACGCCTGCCATCCATCGCACTTGAGGTCCCTGAGAGGTGGCTATGCATGCAGCGCGGCCAAACGGAGGAACGAGACCGGTCAGGCCTCACGAGATGGAGTTCCGTCCATTGGACAGTGCTGGTGGTTCTGTAGATGTAAAGCGCGAGCGTTCCTGCAGCCCACCGCCAAAGCACAGAGGAGGCAACTCGAGGGGTTTTTAGTGGGTAAACCGTGGGCCTCATTAGCTTAGACGGGAGCCCCACATAACCGCTGGGGTCTGTCCCTGCACCCCAGTGGCATGCGTAATGCATTTTCCCCTCGTAAAAAAAAAAAAAAAAAAAAAAAAAGGTTGGTTGAGGGTCGCAGTTCTAACCTAACCCACTTTTTTGCAGCCGTTTAGGTTGGTTGAGGGTCACAGTTCTAACCTAACCTAATCCACTTTTTTTGCAGCCGTTTGAGTTGGTTGAGGGTCACAGTTCTAACCTAACCTAACCCACTTTTTTTGCAGCCGTTTGGGTTGGTTGAGGGTCACAGTTCTAACCTAACCTAACCCACTTTTTGAACAGCCATTTGATTTAGTTAAAGGTGAGTTCTAACCAAAATTAACCCATTTTTTACAGCAGAACCAATAAATCTGCTAATTGTAATTTCTGCATAATTGGTTTTCTGCAAAGTAAACATTTTAAACTAATTACCCGCCAAGATATCGACAAATAACACAAGCGCGAATTTCATTATTCCGAATATAAAGAAAACCGAAATTCGTATTACCGAATAGCCAAAAACCCGATCGGTCATTAGTTTTTCGGAATTAAAAAAATCGGAATTAAATTTTTCGGGAAATTGACAATCGGGATTTTTAGGATTCGAGCAAGTAACAATCGGACTTCTTATATTCGGAAATATTGCATTCTGGATTTTCTACTTTCGTGATTTCAAAATTCGGAATTTTGACATTCGTACTTGTCAAAATTCGGGATTATAAAAATCGAGATTATAAAAATCGGGGTAATGTTTTTCGGGAAATTTTCATGTTCCCCTGACTGCCGTCATATTGAATTTGGATTGCTATTTTGTCTTTAGTGACACTCGCGCAATCAAGACGAATCGATTGACGTACGAATCATCTAAATCGGCCCACTCGTTTTGCTTCTAGAGTGCCACAATAGTTATTTGTTATACAAGGGGTGAAAGTTGTATTTTACGTGCGAGTGTTATTTGAAACACGAGCTAGCGAAAGGATTCTATTATTGACCACGAGCGAAGCGAGTGGTTCAAAAATAGAATCCTGAGCGTAGCGAGTGCTTTAATACACGAGACGTAAAATAACTTTCACCCGTGTATAACACAAAACTTTTCACCTCACTACAGCGAGGAAAATAAGAAAAAGGGTGCATTTTGCTCGGTTTCCCGTAATTCCTCAGGTGTTTAATACTTCTTCATCACTCGAATCACTAATTTTTAACAAAACAACCTAGAAAAACATGCGAATATTTAACGTTGATATGATGGATGAATTGAAATGAAAAGTTTTGACGTAAAAGGTTTTATTAAATGTCAGATGCGTTTTGTTCGTACGTAGACTTATTCGGCTGTCAGAACAATTTATCCGTTTTTACAAAAAGAATGAAGATTAATGTTGAATGCTGATATTTATGAATTAAAATAAAGTTGTAAGACTGTATTAAGTGTTTTTACTCGATGCAATTCATTAATTGCGATGTTAAAAACTCTGCACTTTTAACGTTTTACGTTTTGTTAGCTGTCAAATGTCACTTAAGCCACTTGTCACTTATGTCAAAACTCTTTCACCACATGTGGATAAAAAGCGATTTTCACAATAGATATTAAACAAACAAAAAGGGCTTTCCGAGCTAGTGAGGTGAAAAGGAACAAACATACATATATAGACTGTTAAACACTATCCCCTCTTTTGCGTCGCGCAGTCGGGGAAAAACAACACATCTGAATCTAGAAGAGGGTTGGGACAAAGCAGACATGTGCCAATTGGCGCTCGACTATTTAAATGGTTCAGTATTCGAAGCTTCCATCTTTATCGTTGGTTCAAATGAAAAATGAAAATGAAATAGGTAGTTATTTGTGCAACAAGAGAGGAAAGTTGGTTTTTCTTGCGAGTGTTGATTTTGAGTCCCGAGTAAGCGAAAGATTCTATAATTGGATCACGAGCGAAGCGAGTGATTCTAAGTTTGAATCTTGAGCGTAGCGAGGGATCTCAAGAACACGAGATGTAAAAGAACTTTCCTCTCGTGTGACACATACAATTTTTCACCTAGGTAGTGAGAACATATTAAAGTTAAAAAAACACATTTATTTACATTCCGCAATGAAAGGCATCATCATTATGACGAAAAGCTTCTAGAAACAAAATTTCACTCCCTGGAGTGAGGAAAGTCGCAACTTTCGTCACTCCCTGGAGTGATGAAAGTCGCGCTTTCGTCACTCCAGGGAGTGAGGACAGTAGTCTTGTTCGAACTGCTGCGGTGAAAAATAGTTTATTGGTCACAATCATTGTGCTTAGAAATTGAGAAAAGGTTGGGACCTAGTAAGGTTCTAAGTTTCGCGCAATCGGCATAGGTCTCACGTAATAAATCAATAGCTACGTCTAGGGTCACAGGGGACTCCTGAATACTAATGGCATCAATGCGAAAGTAAACTGATAGCAAACCATGACTGGGCTAGGCCTTGATCTTTAGCATGAACCTTACCTGCCATCTTTGTTTCTGAACGTTATTTCAACAAGATAGAGTTACTAATGAGCTTTTGGCTTTGTTGCTTAGCTGTTAATGGATACCTTAGGAGTAAATAAGGAGTGAATTAACTCATGATTTAGAGAGTAAGTTCAGCAAGAAATGTGCTAAATATTACTGAACTGAGCGTATGTTATACAGGGCGTCCCAAAACTATGGGACATGAAGGGGAAGTACCTTAAATATCGTAGATAGGGTATTTTGCTGAAAGAAGACTTAGTTAGTAATTCTGCATTCAAAAATTTTCTAAAAATTACTTGCTTCGTCTGGGAATCGAACCGACTTAAATGTAAAAAAAAAATCACCCTTACTTTTATGATACCAATGGAAAGAATAGCTAAAAAATAATAACTCTTCTTTAGTAACATAGTATTTTAAAAGAAAGGAACAACGTAAATTTCAAGAAAATTAATTAGTTTTTCGGCACTAAATACTATGTTACTAAAGAAGAGTTATTAGGGTGCGTCCCATAAGATATAACTACAAAATATATAATTTCATATTAATAACATTCACAAGATATAATGAACGTTTGCTATAACAACAAAATCAATATTTTTATTAGGAATAACGGTCAATTAATATAATACTCATTTTGTATAATAACTTATTATATAACACTCAAATACTCTAAATTTATAACTCCATTCCAACCTTTTTCCCCAAAGTGTGATGTTTTCACGGATATCAAACTAAATCAATAGGTAGGTTAGGTTCGTTAGGTAGCTTCAGATGCCCGAAGGGCAAACCGCCCGGAAATAGTTAAGTTGAGGATTCAACATTTTGAGAATTTTAGAATAGCTAATTAGACGAGCTGCTACTTAAAAAATCGTGTAGACCAGTTGCTTTTAGGCGAGTTGATATGTACACGAGCTGCGATTTAGACAACCTGTTATTCTATACGAGCATTATGTATTTTGGTGTTAGATGTATTGAATATTATACATTATAAATCTAAGGTATTATGAACGTTATACATTATGACCGTTATATACAACGATATTATACTTAAACAACGTTATACTTAACAAAATTAGATATTTTGATGTTATATCAAACGTTCATTATAGACTTTGGACGGTATACAAAACAAGCTTATGCAATATGAGCGTATAGAACATGAATATTATACAATAAGTTCTTATATCTTTTATTACTTACCCGAGTTATTATTTTTAAGCTTTTCTTTCCATTGGTATCATAAAAGTAAGGGTGATTTTTTTTCACATTTAAGTCGGTTCGATTACCAGATGAAGAAAGTAATTCTTAGAAAATCTTTTAATGCAGAATTACTAACTTTTAAAATTATTCTTTCAGCAAAATACCCTATCTACGATATTTAAGGTACCTACTTCCCCTTCATGTCCCATAGTTTTGGGACGCCCTGTATAGTAACCAATACAACGTGTTTGTTAGCTGTAATTTCAGCATATGGTTAGGTACGATTAAGGCGAATAACAAAGGAAATAACAATTAAAAGCACAGCACAGTATAACAAATTAGCATTTTTTTCATGCTATAATTGTTATATTGGTCACTGATGTAACTTAGGGTATTAGGGTATTATGGTTAACTCAACCAAAAAAATTAAAATTATGACTTGTCAATGAGCATGTTGTAACGGGTCGCCTTCCTTACCCGTTCAATATAGGTGATTATAATTGTTAAATTATAATATTCATAATATAGGTTTCCTTTATATATTTAACTACCACTCACTGCTTATTACGTAGTGTATATGTGCCTTTAGAAGTCTACTGTTGTCTATGCTTTAGAAGAATGAATACTCTCCGAATTTCGAATTCAAATTTACTGTCATTAGAGTTCCCATGAAAAAACTGTCAAACATAAATACGAAAGGATTGAGATGAAAATACTAGTAAAATCAAGTTGAAATAACAGTAATCGCAGTTTGTGAGCAGCAAGATAGTAAAATCATATATTATATCTCGAAATGTAAGTTCTGTGGGAAACTAGCCGCTGCAATGACGGACTCCAGCCGCAAACAATTAAGTATTCTTACGCTTATATATTCCCTATTCTATTAATTATTCCTATTCATATATATTTCCTATTTTATTAAGTTATTTCTACTCCTATATTACCACTCTTTCAGTACCGTACCTTCTCTATAGATCCTAATGTTTGAATACTATATGAAGTCCCGATTTACGAAAATATTGTGTATTTGCGTGTATACAATATTAAAGACCCTCCATTCCTTACTGACCTTTGAGTGACGAGAGCGGACGACCTGCGGTTCCGATATTTAGGCTATATTTCTAGCTAGGTAAGACAGCGAAGTGGAGTTACCACAAAACCGATATTCCTAACTTTATTGATAACTAAGTGAGACACGGTGGATAGTCAGCGGTAGTATACCTATAAGGCCAATAGTGATGAAGTAAAGTGAGGATACTACGGTAAGGTAGGAGATATTTTAGGTGTAGGTAGGTATAGGTACAAGATAAGGAAAATGGTCATATGTTTTCTAGGTACAGTCTGACACATATTCTACAATAGGGGTGACTCTTGTATATTTATTCGATAATCACGCCGTACGACAGCTACAAGGTATTAGTTATTCTCCCAATATACAGAGACCAATCCTAGGGATTATGACGCATAAATAGTTTGAGGAACTATGAGTGAAGATAACTAGACATGCTGACTGTACCTTTCCTATCTTAAGGTTCTGTTGTTCCATTTCTATATTTACTCGGACTAACTGACATTGTACAATGACGATCTTCATGAAAATACTCCCATATAGGTTTAGGGATACTTAATGACCGTATGGTCATAGAATCTTTAAAAAACAGGTGAATGATAAGCGGTATGATAGAGGACAGAGAGGACATGGACAAGCTACACTATGTAAGGACAGGTTACCACGAATACAGCGTTCCTAATCACTAGAAGATCACGAGCCCGATTTAAAAGGAAAATATACAAGGAAAATATACAAGGACATCAGGTACGAGTAACTGGCATAAAACTAGTTTAAGTCAAGTAGGTAGTGCAGGTTAGGGATCACTACAGTTTGGTGCCGTGACCAGGATGTGTTCGATGTTTAGTGTACCTATTTAGAATGTTTTATCGCCAGTTCCTTGTATTTTCCTTGTGAATCAAAAAAGTGGTCTTTTGCCACAGTTTGCTGCTGTTGAAATGGATGGCATAGTGAAAAGCTTGTTCTTGTGTCTCTCCTGTCCTTAAAAACTTTAAAACCTACAAGATATGATAAAAAATAAATACTTATTGCTCAAGTAGTATGATTTATATTTACCATATACTATTTAGAGTAGAATTACCGGTCTGTAATTATTACATAGTATTAGTAAGTAGTTCTGTAAAGCTACTACTGCCATAGTTTATGCAAGCGCCTGATCGTTTTTTATGAATAAGAATTTACTTCGACGGTAAAACCTTATTAAATAAATAAATAATAAATAAAATAAATAAGCAGAGCACGCTTGATTCTCATGTACTAGTCTATAGCTTGAACTGGAATACTTCACCGAATACTTGCTATATTCAAAATATTCAAAAATTAAAAATATATTTATTTCATATTATATTGGTTTTACAATGGCAATACAGTGATCCCCACACTAGGCTGAGCCTGTGACGTGGGGATCTTAAAGAAATACATGAACATTAAATCTAAACTTAAAACTAAGAATTTTGATTAAATGACCGAGAAACTATCTACTTAAGTACAAAAAGTCGGTTAAAATGGTCTTAGTAAGTATGTGTGTTTTTAATGTGTGTATGTATGTACGATTTTACATCAAGCCTTAATCTACATAATCTTTAGATATTCTTAACTTATTCAAGGTTGAGATGAGGAAGGCCTTGATAATAGATTTATGTTTCTTGATTGCACTAAAACTGTCAATTCTTTGTTCGGGAATGGTTTTGATAGTGCAACAACCCAAGCAGATGCAATGGTTGGAGGATCAAGTAGGCAAAGCAAGCTTGTGACTCATGTATTCATTAAAGACTATGTACTTGAATAGAAAATTCAGTTAGTAGATTACTTACCTATTGATCATTTGTCTGGCCTTTGTCATCGAAGTCTTAATATGTAGAGAGATACTTCTAGCTTTAATTAGTTCAAATAAATTAAAATATATTTAAAAAAAGTTGATTTAGGACACTTCTAAGGGTTTCTGATCACGTCTTCCCTTAGAATCTGTAGGTTGTGACGTGATGGTAGCTTTCGACTAGGTTAGCTAGGCAGATAGTTGATTTTTAGTTGGTAGGCTCCATCCTAATGTAGTACAGTCAGTGTAGATACAAGAGTATCACACATTAGCTAACCATCCTAACTATTTGTATAAAACCTATAGCTAGGGCATATACTTAATTAAATAAATAAAAAATTAAATACAACCCTTTCATAAAAGGTTGTAAAGACTGTATGCATCAACCGCCAACGCACCCTAGGTTAGGATCGCTTCAATTGGTGATACATAGGTCATATTCAAATCTTTGACTACATACCTCTAATATTTAACTATTAAATCAAGCGAAATAAATTAATTTTATTGTGTAATTTAATAGGTAGCTCGTACGCAGAAACATTTTACAGCTGTTTTACTTCAAGCGTATCTTGACGTCGTCAGTAACTTGGGAGGTTATATCCAATGATTTTCTAGGTCTAGGTATTCTGATATTTCTGATAGGCCGCTTGCAAAACATTTTCTTCTTCGACCTGTAAAAACAACTTATTAATATATTGACTAAACTGCTATTAATTTACCTAACCAAAATAGACCACCTTGCTAAATAAAAATGACTTATATTTTATGTTATCAAGTCGCTTTAAACTGGTCGTATTTCTACGATACCAATTTAAATTAGGCTAGATATTACATATATTTTATTACATCTAAGAATCATAAATAATAAATAATGATTCTTGTCACATTCATACAAAAAGGTGTATGTGAACATTTTAAGAATTACTACAAAAGAATTCTTATATTCATCACATTCATACAAAAAGGTGTCTCTGCACACTCTAGGAATCAGAAGGGTTCTTATACTTGTCACATTCATACAAAAAGGTGTCTGTGCATATTATGGGAATAAGAAAGCTTCTTATTCTTACCACATTCATACAAAAAGGTGTCTCTATATATATGTATGTACCTAATAGGAATTACTAAAAAGGGATTCTTTACTTACCGCATCCATACAAAAGGTGTATGTGGTAAGTATATATTATCTATTTACTCGTATAATATGTTTATTATCATCGGTAATTTAAATGTTTAGGTTATTGTTATAATCTTATAATATTACGACGCACGCGAGATAAACATAATATATAAACATGTCTAATATTATTTTCATTTTATTGACAAACTGTTGTCGGATTGACTTATGCCATAGGAACATTAACTTTCCAGCCTTATAAAATAGTTTCAATAACCTTCATGCTAGGAATAGTTATACAAAACCTACACAGGCATTTTGTGCTATAAAGGATAATTTTGATAAATTAAAAATATATTTTAGATTAAATTATTATGTATGTAAGTACCGTCAGTAGGAAAAGTCTTCAGAAATAAAATAAAACTTAATCAAATTCCTTCGAAATTAAATTAATTTTAATTGAATAATAATACGTTATTGGGATTAAACTCAATTAAAAAAAAAAAAAAAAGGTTAATATACTTGAGTTTCGTTAAGGTCTATTTTACAAAGTTTATATCGAGACGTGTTGTTCCATTGTTTTGGAAGAATGTATGAGGGACTGTAGATTGATTGTGTGATGCATGCATTAAGACTATAAGAGAACATCACAATTCCATCACTGACTACGACTGAGATCTAACAGTATGTAGAGCTCCTAACAATGGAATTGGACTTAAGATATAAACATTAGTTCATTGTCATCTCGCCATTACATGTACAGTACAACGAACATTTTGGATATTGCTATTAGTTAGTGTCATTTCAAGCTGACAGTTTGCAGGTTTCCCTAACTGTTATCCAAGTGGATCCTACTCTACCCTGGGAAACACACCCCCTGATTTATTTGACACACCCAACAATTACGAGATGTCAATTAAAGTAGGAGAAAATATATAAATTGTTTTAAATAGTAACACAAATATGAATAATAACAAAAATTATGGGATGGTCACTAATAGACCAACCCTCAATATAAGCTAAATAAAACTTATAAAGGCTAAAACTAAGATAAAAGCCTAATAGCTATTGTTTATGACATCTAGTCAAGACTAGATGATATGGCTAAGATAGCCTCATGTAAACATCATGTAATTGTTGAAACAAGGTCCCGGCTGAGAGTGGTCCGTACTCTGGTGAAGTCTAGGTTTTAGTGTTGGTACTTTGGGTAATTAACGGCAGGGTACCCACTTAGGAGAAGCTTCACTTTTCAAGGGATGCATTGATTATCTTCCTTTCCCCATCCAATAAAGCAAAGCAGGATGTGGTCGGAATTGTCCTTGCATTACGGCTAGAGTTGATTCATGGATTCACAACCCAGAGTTCCTTTGTGGGAGTGAGGTCATCTGTGGAGTGCTTTTGGATTGCCCATGCCATACATATGGGAACTTGGAACCTTGACCATATACGTTATCACTCTTGGTTTGGTTTAAAGTACACACTACATAAGAGGATATAAAAAAAAAGTCTACGCTAAATGGAAAGATCTCAATGAACTTATTTAGGTATCTTATTAAAAATTAATTGTCTTTACGATATCTTATGCTACCAATCTATCTATGTTTAAAATTTTTACTTCCATGACACCTTGTCAGATGTGTCTATGTTCGAAAAATTTGGGGGTAGTGTGGTAGTAGCATAAGTCTTTCTCTCTTTTTTTTCCTTTTTTTCAATCTATGGTTATGTTTCATATAGTTTAGTATTTACTTCCATTACTTAATTGCGTCCATGTTAGCCTTTGATTATTAAACCAACTGGATGCGACACGCACTTTCATTTCTATCGGAAAAAGTCTGCCGTTTTTGCGGGGGAGGGGAGCGTCAAATGTATGCGAAACGTCAAAATAGCCACGTCAAATAAACGTCAGTCCATACAATGAGTATTACTACTGGTCATACATTTTCGGCAGAGGAGAACGCCTGTCAATGCCGGCTCCGCTTGGGTTAAAGCTCTAAGATGTTAGCAAACGCTGGGGGTAGTATACACCGTGTGATTGATGAATTAATATAACTTTATTTTCTTCATAGTATTTTGAAATTTATTAGTATACAACGGGTGTCTGGTGAACTCGCATAACTTTTCCTTGAAATATTTTTTATTAATGATTCATGTTTATTATTTTCAAATTAACCTTCATGACTTAGGTGCGTCCACATTTGCAAACTTGGGGGGTAGTATACAACGTGTGTCTGATGTATACAAATAAATTCTTTTTTTGTAGTATTATTACTGTTTCTTTTTTAATTGTTAAAATTTTGCTTTCCATGACCCAGATGTGTCTATGTTCGCAAAATTTGGGGGTAGTGTGTAACGGGTCGCCTTCCTTACCCGTTCAATATAGGTGATTATAATTGTTAAATTATAATATTCATAATATAGGTTTCCTTTATATATTTAACTACCACTCACTGCTTATTACGTAGTGTATATGTGCCTTTAGAAGTCTACTGTTGTCTATGCTTTAGAAGAATGAATACTCTCCGAATTTCGAATTCAAATTTACTGTCATTAGAGTTCCCATGAAAAAACTGTCAAACATAAATACGAAAGGATTGAGATGAAAATACTAGTAAAATCAAGTTGAAATAACAGTAATCGCAGTTTGTGAGCAGCAAGATAGTAAAATCATATATTATATCTCGAAATGTAAGTTCTGTGGGAAACTAGCCGCTGCAATGACGGACTCCAGCCGCAAACAATTAAGTATTCTTACGCTTATATATTCCCTATTCTATTAATTATTCCTATTCATATATATTTCCTATTTTATTAAGTTATTTCTACTCCTATATTACCACTCTTTCAGTACCGTACCTTCTCTATAGATCCTAATGTTTGAATACTATATGAAGTCCCGATTTACGAAAATATTGTGTATTTGCGTGTATACAATATTAAAGACCCTCCATTCCTTACTGACCTTTGAGTGACGAGAGCGGACGACCTGCGGTTCCGATATTTAGGCTATATTTCTAGCTAGGTAAGACAGCGAAGTGGAGTTACCACAAAACCGATATTCCTAACTTTATTGATAACTAAGTGAGACACGGTGGATAGTCAGCGGTAGTATACCTATAAGGCCAATAGTGATGAAGTAAAGTGAGGATACTACGGTAAGGTAGGAGATATTTTAGGTGTAGGTAGGTATAGGTACAAGATAAGGAAAATGGTCATATGTTTTCTAGGTACAGTCTGACACATATTCTACAATAGGGGTGACTCTTGTATATTTATTCGATAATCACGCCGTACGACAGCTACAAGGTATTAGTTATTCTCCCAATATACAGAGACCAATCCTAGGGATTATGACGCATAAATAGTTTGAGGAACTATGAGTGAAGATAACTAGACATGCTGACTGTACCTTTCCTATCTTAAGGTTCTGTTGTTCCATTTCTATATTTACTCGGACTAACTGACATTGTACAATGACGATCTTCATGAAAATACTCCCATATAGGTTTAGGGATACTTAATGACCGTATGGTCATAGAATCTTTAAAAAACAGGTGAATGATAAGCGGTATGATAGAGGACAGAGAGGACATGGACAAGCTACACTATGTAAGGACAGGTTACCACGAATACAGCGTTCCTAATCACTAGAAGATCACGAGCCCGATTTAAAAGGAAAATATACAAGGAAAATATACAAGGACATCAGGTACGAGTAACTGGCATAAAACTAGTTTAAGTCAAGTAGGTAGTGCAGGTTAGGGATCACTACAATGTGATGGGCACGGATTGCCGAAAAGTCAAGGTTTGGAGGGACGGTTTTAGTTAAGTAATTATGTGTTTTATTTTTTAATTAACATCTATAAAAAAATGACCCCTAGTGTATGAGAGGAGAAATTGTTCAATGTAAAGTGGACGCTAAATAGATCAACAATTAAAGTCCATTTGTAACAGTACATTGAGTACTTATAAAATAAAATTATTAAAACTAAGTTTTATTTTATAAGTACTTAGTTATGTTTGTATACTAGGACCTAAATTACTTGTCAATGTACTGTTACAAATGGACTTTAATTGTTGATCTATTTAGCGTCCAATTTACATTGAACAATTTCTCCTCTCATGCACTAAGGGTCATTTTTTTATAGAGAAAAATACTAAACAGAAGAAACAGCTTGAACAATTAAATCCGAGACCGTATGCTCCAAAAAAGCCTTCAAAACGAGATAGGTAATAGTCAGATCTCTATGAAGTCTCATACCATACTAGCAATAATGTGAATGTACTGACGAGCTCTCTCTGTACATATTGTGTTGGTAGAATCTTCTAATTTAAGTCAAAGACCCACGTTGTTAGACAGATTTCCGCGCAAAACTTCACTGGCGTTTCCTCACTCCATTAGAAAGATTAGCATAACTCCGTTTCATTTGCAAAACATATCCACTTCAAACTATCCACTATAATCTGGCCTACAGCTGCGTTAAAACTATCGGTTAACAACGGTCTATATTACATTGGTTTGTGTGAAGCACTCGGAAGTATATATTACCAATGCACTTCCCAGTGAATTAGATTTTTGACAAACCGGTGTAACCTGAACCTTAACACAAGTGCAACTGACCCTTTTAAGATTCTGTTTTTACTAATAAACCTCCAGGTATATTTTCAACCGACTTCAAGATTTCGAAGGAGGAGGTTATCAATTCGTCGGGATCTTTGTTTGTCGGGATTTTTGTTGGAAAATTCTTATTTTGTTTAAAAGGGTATACTTTACAGTTGGTTCCGTTGTCACCAGGTCTAGGTCTGATGATGGGAAATTGGATAAATTGAAACTATGGAAACTTTACTTTTCCCCGTACTGACATTTGCTTTTCTCCGTTAGATTCAGGGATTGGAATGACGCCGTCCGGTCACTCAAAAAACGCCAGTCTCGGAATCCGTAATCCTGATTAGTATTCAAGAGGCGGCCGGTCACCTGAGCTGAGGGCCCCTTCGATTTATGAGGCCCTGGTACTCGGTCAGGTGTGACAAGTCCGGAACTTCGTTTAAGAGGGGTTTGCGGATAAAGCTACAGTTTTTTCTGTAAGATTTGTTTGGTGTTATGTGAGATAAAAACTAGTGCCTACGTCAAATCATGGGATTAGCCAAGCAGACTCTGGGTACTATTAAGCCATGGCAAAAAGCCGGGACAAAGGCTAGGAAGATGATATATAGGAGACTTGTAGTGAATATGCTTTTGATAGTTTCTGGAAAAGAGATGATTTTACTTGTCAATAACCATATTCAACATCCCTATAACCTATAACATACGATGTACTGCGTACATGCTGAGATCTATGCCTGATTCCCGCCATAAGTCGACTGATATTTTATTTTTTTATTTTACTGGGCGTGTACCTATAGCTGAGCTTAAAATTGAAAAATTGTGCACATTGAGAAAAAGTTGTGAATTTATGAACACAGATAGAGTGCTACAATTAAATTTATTTAATTAAGGTTCGATCGTGGAATCTCGTAATCCACGGATACTTCCGATAAAATACGAAACTTTAAAGAGTTTCCAAGTATATGTAGGTACCCATATATAAAATAGCGACCAAAGGTCGTCTTACGGTGAATATTTAAATTAACCCAACTAACAATTTAGTCGTATAATCAAGTGACTATACGACTGGAAGCATTATAACAGTTGTATAACCGAACCGTCGTCATTTTGACCATGTATATCGTGTAATGGTGTGTAAAATTAAGGTCCAAAAATTTTTTGGATTTTCACGACAAACTCAAGGGTCCATAATCTCTATCCATGGTAAAAAATTCATATTTTTTTCTCAACGCGCACAGTTTTTTTTTCACTTTAGTACTGAGAGAAAACATTACTAGTATCCGAAGATTTTTTCGCACCTTTAATGTTATTATGTAATGTCGATCTCGAAAATTAAATTTAAAAAACTTTTAAAGGTAAAGTCTAAATAATGCTTGAAACTCCAGTAAAGTTGGGAGTAATATAAAATGACGGTAAATGTACCACAAAACAACATTAAGTGCTAACTCAGGGCGGTCATAAAGGGGTCCAAATATAAGTCATTAAAACTTGTCACCCTGGGGAAGCGAGGGGGTAAATTATTTACTGGCTCACTTGGTAATTAACAGGTAATATTATTATACAAGGTGCAGTTCTTAGACAGATTTTAATATATTTTTCCAAAATTTTTTTTACGTTTTATCTTTAACAATATCACTGTACAAAGTAAAATGTACATCTAAGACGTCGTTATTCGTCAAACGATGTAGGCTGTAGGGCATGCCAAAGATATATACAAACTATTACAAACATAAAAATACGAATACGCATACAAATAATTTATTGTACGAAAGTGAGTATTGAAAATGATAGATAGTTACACATAGTGCGTCACTATCAGCCAGTGTTTGGAGTACAATAAGTATGTTGTTTCTATTGCATGTCATTGAATATCTGATAATGTTTATAAAAATTTTACTCTCAAAAACTTTGTTTTCCCAGTCAGGTAAAAATTGGAGTTAAAATTTATTTAATTACTGCTTCGTTTGCAAATATTTAACTTGCGAAAACACAGGCGTTTCGTTAATAATACAATGACTCATGAAAACAATCATAGTTATGTACTTAACAAACAATACAAACATGTCATTAATTTCTGAAAATAAAAGAGATTAATTTCTGAAGAGCTCAAGCACAATAATCTCAAATGCCTAACATAATCTCATCCTATATCCCATTTCCGTGGGTTCATCCATTCATCCTTTAAATAAATAAAATCACATTTCGGTCCGAGTCGCCCTTCCAACAATTACCTAACTATACGTAGTTATATAAAGCACAGTTGATAACCAAAAATGAGTGTCGCAGCCGAGGGCGAGCGATAAGGCTGTCCCTGGGCGGCTATTTGTCCTTGCCACACGAGCCAGTGAAAAATCAGTACGGACTTTCTTCCTTTTAAGACGGCGGCTTTGGAGTAACTGAATACTGTAAAAAATCTGTACGGCTACCATGAGTTTAACATTGACGTTTTTCGTTAACGAGTAACGAATTTTCTATCTGTGCATCTCGTTTACACTAATTTGTTACAAGCAAGATACACAGATAGAACACTCGATACTCGTTCTCGAAAACGTCAATGTCATAACTCATGGTAAACGTACTGTGCGTAAGTATTGGGATGACAATACGTTACTTGCGTTCGCAGCTATGGTCGCCGTTAGTTGCTGCAACCACTGCGTGCTTAACTGTAGTTTGCTCACTTAGAGCCGGTTGCTCTAGGCGTCGTTAACGAACTGGTCAAGGTTTTTTTTTATATATATAATGGCTTTCTCCCTTTGTCTTAAGCAATGGGAATTTTGCCAATGTCGAGTATATACGTTAATCTCACTTTTATTACTTTTAATAAAATATAGGCAACGTTGTTCGGTATAGGCCTTGTTATTTGTAAAGTGATAGCTATTCTTTACAAACACGTGGTGGCCAGCCAGGATAACCGTCCGTCTAACTAAAGAGTGGCTACACGCGTTATGAGACTAATTCTTCATAAGCTGCAGATTTGTTTATAGATCACCGCACAATATAGCTATAAATACTACACACTGAACTACTAAAATGAGCAAAATACAAAGAAACTATTCTCAAGACGTCCGCACTACCCTGCGTCTCGGACGGAAATTTCTGGTCAAGGTTAAATATAGCGAATAGCTGTCATCTCATAGAGAACTGTCAAACTTTCTACAAGAAAATTTTAACGATTTAATCTTGCAAGGCATTTGACGAGCGCCTTCTGTGGCTACTCCCATATTTTTGCATTTATCCGCCGGTTCGTCCAATCAGTTGCCGCCTCTCAAGCGGCCGCTCTTGCACATGTGCTGACTTACTGATACTTTACTGGTTGGTGTGGTTATCTGCGGGATGAGATAGTTGGATACGTCAACATGGCCTGATATAAATGTGCTTCGGGGAGTTTTTCCAAGCTCGCAGGGATGAAGGGATTGTTTAATTATCACATACGTTACGGCTTTCTTTATTTTCTGAGTGTGCAAGTGAGTGGAGCCACTGCTGAAATTTAATTTTACTTGGTCTTATTTTGTAAAAAATGCCACATTTTTTTTGTATTAATAGCCCTGTTAGCTACTTCGGCTGGGTCGCATTTTATAAAGTTACAATTTACAATTTCGCTTTTTGCCTCTCTTTCTAGCACACATATTGGATAGAAAGAGAGGGAAACAGCGAAATTGTAAATTGTAACTTTATAAAACGCGACCCTGTTGTCTTTATTGACCTTTATACAGATACACACTCTATAGTTTATATAAAACAGATATCTGGTTTTTTTTCTCAAACATGCAAGTCAAATGTCGTCATTACGTTCCTTAGCCTCTAAAGTATCCTGTTTCGAGCGCAGTAACTTGATTGGATTATAATGGGATGTCATACAAGATTTTAAGCCTAGGCCTGCAAAATAACCTTTGTTGCGTCAAATATGGCGGCAGGTTTTACAAACAGCTGCAAAATACATATACAGAAATCACAACATTACGCAGAACAAACACTTTTAATATGATTTTTCTGTTAAACTTTTCTAATAGTATTACGACACATAATTCATCGGCCTGTATCGTCTATGGCAGACGATTAGACGCAATGTCCAAAATCAACTTAGACTCTTCCTTTGGTCGCTGTACAAACCAATACATAATTACACAAATTCGTTCCTGGTACAAAGGCTGTCCATAATAATCCAACGTGGTAATGCCGCAAGTGTTATGGTCACCTTCGTGCCGGGAGCGGCTGGGAGCGAGATGTTCGTGTAAATTTTTGTAAAATATATATTTTGTAAATAATATTCGTTTATTTTTGTCGTGTTAATAAAAATACTAATTAAAATTAGTTGTCTATTGTCTAGTCATATATTATCCTATGGCTATTTTACGAGTGGTGATCTAAAGATGACACAAATGAGTGTAGAAAATACTTAATCCCATTTGTTATATGTGAGCATGGTTATGCTCAGGGTAGGTTTACCCTTCCCTATTTTCCGACAATATCCCTCTGGGACAGCGCTCCTTTCTGCGAACTCCCGCTTTTTGGGAAGTTGCCCATTTTGAAATAACAGAGTTGATGGTTTTAAGCTCCGTACGTGTTTCTGAATTGGTAATTTAGCTAGTAAGCTATCATCTGAAATGTGTGTCTAAACCTCGCTTAACTGTCACAATAAAATGTAGCATTTTTTTAAAGAAACACTCTTTTACACGATCCGCAACTCGAAGTGAGTAAATTTTCTCGAGTATTTATGTCAATTGTGTGTTTCTACGTGAGAACAAATCCAATATGAGAATAACCTGCGGCAACATGCAGCATACGTTTTGAGTTGATGACATGATCCTTAACTAAAAACTCCACAGCAAAACAGGAACACACAAAATAATTTTAATGAGCGCTTTTAAAGCCGTTAGAAATTGTAGTTGAATTCCGAAAACCGTGAGTCGGACAGAATTACGTTCATTCTCAACGGGCGAAGTTAACGCGTTCTAAAAACCGAATATTCTGCCAAATGGATGCCAGTTTGTAGAAACATAAGAGTGTTTAATAAGGGCGGGAACGTTAATCCAATAGCTAGGGATACAGGCACAGATGTGCCCGCGGACAGATCCGTCCATGTATGGCGCTATTGGCGCTATTCAGATGTGTCCGCAGACAAATCCGGCGGGCAGATTTGTACGTGTATCCCTGCCGCGAAAAATAGCTGCCAGTATTTTGGCGCTGGCAACTTAGGCGTCAAATAGTAGATTGTACAACAAGTGCATAAAACGAGCCATTTTACGCGAGGCGTTTATCTATCCGAGCGAGCTCGCGAGCGAGGATTGATATAAAGTCGAGCGTAAAATGGGTTTTATGGACACGTTAGACACTCTACTTTTCGCTTCGATTGCGAGAAAATAAAGCAATTTCAATTTGTAACACAAAATTACAATGAAAAATAAATGCAGTTCCCACCTGTTAACTTTTTTTTCAGTAGGTACGTGACAAAGGTCGTAGTGTTTTTTTTTAATAAAGTTTAGGAACTTGTTTGCGTGCGGCTGTTGGACCGACTGCCTTGGTATTCGACGAAGATTTTACTTTAGGCCCAAGAGCATAAAAAGCGATTTTAGGTCGCCTACGCAAGGCTTAAAGACGAACTTTTAGAGCAAGAGAAGTGAAAATACCTTTTTTGTAACGAAGACATGACCAAATAATTAATAACGCATTTTTAGTACGTTATCTCCATATTTGCACTTGCTACAATAGGTATTTTTATTAAAAAGCATAAGTATGTTTTTGTGTCCTAACATTCATTTCCATCCTATCATTTCCATCTCTAACGTTTCTGTCCCAAATGTCCGTCCGTCCGTTCCAACGCCAGCACAGATAAACATGAATTTATTTGATGTTGATATATTCGGAGGGTAAGTAATAAAAGATATAAGAACTTATTGTATAATATTCATATTCTATACGCTCATATTGCATAAGCTTGTTTTGTATACCGTTCAAAGTCTATAATGAACGTTTGATATAACATCAAAATATCTAATTTTGTTAAGTATAACGTTGTTTAAGTATAATATCGTTGTATATAACGGTCATAATGTATAACGTTCATAATACCTTAGATTTATAATGTATAATATTCAATACATCTAACACCAAAATACATAATGCTCGTATAGAATAACGGGTTGTCTAAATCGCAGCTCGTGTACATATCAACTCGCCTAAAAGCAACTGGTCTACACGATTTTTTAAGTAGCAGCTCGTTTAATTAGCTATTCTAAAATTCTCAAAATGTTGAATCCTCAACTTAACTAGACGGAGCCCCGCTTCGCGGGGCTCCTATTTCCGGGCGGTTTGCCCTTCGGGCATCTGAAGCTACCTAACGAACCTAACCTACCTATTGATTTAGTTTGATATCCGTGAAAACATTACACTTTGGGGAAAAAGGTTGGAATGGAGTTATAACCTATTTAGTATATTATACGCTATTATATTTTATAATTATTATATTAAAAGATAGTATATATTATGATCGATATACGTTATGTACGTTATATTAAACAAATTTAGGGTATTTGAGTGTTATATGATAAGTTATTATACAAAATGAGTATTATATTAATTGACCGTTATTCCTAATAAAAATATAGATTTTGTTGTTATAGCAAACGTTCATTATATCTTGTGAACGTTATTAATATGAAATTATATATTTTGTAGTTATATCTTATGGGACGCACCCATATTCGGAAGTTTTAAACATAAAATTCAATAAACAGAAAGCGTCGTGACGTCAGTGGGAAGTAGGATCTTTCATCACAACTATGGACGTCTGCAACCTCAGCAGTTATTTATCATGTTCGGCAATCCAAACAAGAACCGGTGACCAGAGGGCTGGCTCGTTCCTCGCTCAGCGCATTGCCATTGCCATTCAGCGAGGTAACGCAGCCAGCCTTATGGGCACTGTCCAATTTGTAATCTTACAACCATATAGTGATGGTTAGTAACCCAATTTACCGAGAGATGGCGCTGTTCCTAGCGCAAACTCGCCAACGACTGTTAGCTTTAGAATATTAAGGTTGTAATTATATATTTTGTAGATGAGAATTATTGAAGGCGATTTGAGAGAATTATAGTTGTTTATATTACAATCGGCTTTAATTTTGAGACCCTTGGGTACACTCTTGTACATGGTCCGTCGAGCCGGGTTGGTGTTAAGTAGTTCAGTGCGTGTGAGCAGAGCTACTCTTCGCATCGATCCCATAGTAGCAGTGGATTGCTGTTCAGAGGGATCGATTTGGCTGGTAGCAGCGACGGTGGCGCCATCTGGCCGAAGTCACCGGGAGGTGTTGCTAGGAGAGGAGGTCAGCGGAGAGGGCGCTAGCAGCGCGTTACAACAAGACGTCAGATCAAGGTGGCAAGTTGGTTGTTTGAGTGAAGTGTGAAGTGCAAACCGTGAGTACATTTATATTTGTTACGCGAAATTCAACCTTATTTCAAGGAAGCTCAAAACTTTAAAGTTACTGGAAGTTCATCAACAAAGTTGGACATTTTCAACCTTATAACCAAGGAGTTCGGGACTTAGTGCAAAATTAAATTAAGTTTATACTTGTAATATTTAGCTTCATTGGAATTGGGACTTAGAAAATTTCGCACAAAAACGAAGGTACGGGGAATCCATGCCGGATTTGGTCTAAGTCCCAAAGGTTCAAACACTTGTAATTTTTACAAACTTGAGTCGAAAAATTTTCTAAGTGTCAACTTTTCACTTGTGTTTAAAATTGGTTTAGGTCTGTGAACATTAGTTGTTGTGAGCAATTTACATTGTGATTTTATAGAGTTGTTGTTTCAAGATGGAATCTTTGTTAAATTTCCAAGTCGATTTGGCAAATCGCATAAATAAAGCGAGAAGTAATTTTAAAAAGTCTCCTAAGGAGCGTATAACTGAATACTATGTTGAAGGTAAGCTCGAGTCCTTGGAACAGCTGTGGAATGATTTTAGGCAGGGTCATAAGGAACTTTTGCAAACAGCTGATGTTACATCATTAAAGTCTGTAAAATATACAACCGATGATGTTTATGAGTCAACCGAAGAGCAATATATGACTTACAAGTGTGATTTAAAACGCATTTTAGACCAGTTTAAGGCCCAATCTAATGTAAGTAAGTCAAATAGTAGTGCAAATGAAAATGTAAACAAAAGGTCATCTTTGGTCAAACTACCCAAGATTAGCATCCCTACCTTTTCAGGGATATATACAGAGTGGCCCACATTTCGGGATTTGTTTGTGTCATTGATACACAACAACTCAGAATTAGACAACGTACAAAGGTTACAATATCTTAAGGGTTATTTGGCCGGAGAAGCTGAGCAATTGATTCGTCATACACCCGTGGCGGATGCCAATTACGCTCAATGTTGGAAACAATTGGAGGAACGCTATAGCAATAAAAAATATATTTCGAATTGCATTTTAAAGCGGCTGCTTAGCCAGCGGAACATTACTACGGAGTCAGCAAGCTGCTTAAAAGAGCTGATGGATACGTCTTCCGATTGTTTGAACGCATTACAAAATTTAGGTATAGATGTTTCGTCCTGGGATCTTATTGTAATTCATTTGCTTTCACTTAAATTGGATGCCGAATCCAGAAAGCAGTGGGAGTTGAATGTTGCCACTAATGTGTCATCGGATGCATTGCCGACTTTTAAAGAATTTCAAACGTTTTTAACAAATAGATACCGGGCTTTGGAATTTATTGAACCAAAAAATGTATACAAGGCAACAAAATTCAGCCCAAAGGCGCCCAACAGTAAAGAGCACGCAAGGGTGCACGCGAAAAACATAGTAAAATTAAGTTGTGAATTTTGTGGCGAGGAGCATAAATTATGTTTTTGTAAGAAATTCGCTAACCAGGATTATGAAAAAAGGCACGAGTTCGTAACTAATAATAGAATTTGTTATAATTGTTTAGGCAGCAATCACGGTGTTAGATTTTGCCAAAAAGCCACCAGCTGCAGAGTATGTCAGAAAAAACACCATTCCTTACTTCATCCAAAGGGTGTTCCAACGGGTAGTTCAGGTAGTTTAGATCAATCAGTAGGAAGGGATTCAGGTGAGAGAGCAACTAACGAACACTCAGATGGAGGCTCCAGTCAGTCTCCAGGTGAGAGTACATCGGCAGTGACTTGTTTTGCGAAAGGTCAGGTAAAAACCAAAGTGTTATTACCCACGGCAATCGTGAATGTTGAGTCAAAAACAGGTCAGTACCGGCCATTCAGAGCTTTGATAGATCAGTGTTCAGAGATGTCCTTTGTAACAGAGGCCACAGTTCAAGGATTGGGATTGCAGAAAGAATCTGCCAACCTTTCAATTTCAGGAGTAGGAGATGATCCGAGGTCAGCGAGGTCAAAGGCTGCAGTGATGTTAAAACTCCAGTCATTAACGGATCCGAACTTTACGATCGAGGTAAAGCGTTATGTTTTCACAAAAGTCACATGTGTACTTCCCGAAAGACAGCTGTCCGTTCCGGATTGGATACAAGTGAAAGACTTATGTTTGGCTGACAAAAACTTTGATATGCCCAATAAAATCGTCATTTTACTGGGTGGAGAAGTATACAGCAAGATTTTAAAGGAAGGCTTATTGAAAGGGCCAAATGAGGTCCCGATAGTTCAGAGCACTGCCCTTGGCTGGATAGTGTCCGGGCCAATGAGCGCCTTTAGGCCAGTTAGTCAAATATCTGTTTTCCATGCAAGAGTGGAAGACAACGAAATAATAAAAAGATTTTGGGAATTGGAAAATGAACCTTTATTGAGTACACAAATCTTAACAAAGGAAGAGCAGAGGTGTGAAGACATCTTCGCAGCCACGACGCGTAGAGACGAAGATGGTAGGTATGTCGTGAAGTTGCCGTTCCGCGATGAAGACTTGACCTGCAAAAACGGAAACTCTCGTATGATAGCAGTAAAAAGATTATTGGCATTGGAAAGAAAGTTCACAAAGGATAAGGTCCTAAAAGAAAGATATACCGAAGTAATCAACGAATATTTACAGTTAGGTCATATGGTACCAGTACCGAGCCAAGAGATTATTAAAGAAAAGTCAGCCTACTTGCCGCATCATGCAGTCATCAGGGAGGACAAGACCACCACAAAGGTTAGAGTGGTGTTCGATGAATCTTGCAAAAATGAAGACGGCGTGTCATTGAATGACAACTTGATGGTTGGACCTAGGTTGCAGCCAGACCTAAGACATTTGATCATGAGTTGGAGAAAACATCCCGTATGTTTAACAGCCGATATCGTCAAGATGTACCGAATGGTTAAAATGGCCGAAGAAGATTGCGATTTTCAGCGCATAGTGTGGAGAAATTCGCCTGAAGCCGATATACAGGACTACAAGCTACTCACGGTCACATTCGGCACGGCTTCTGCACCTTATTTAGCAGTCAAAAGTCTAAATCAAGTCGCCATAGATCATAAAGAGGAATACCCAATGGCAGCAGAGAAAGTCGCAAGAGAGTTTTATATGGACGATCTGATGACGGGTTGCCAAACCATAGAAGAGGGCGCAAGGCTGTACCGGGATATGAATGCACTATTAAACAAAGGTGGATTCATCTTACAAAAATGGGCTAGTAACAAGGATGAATTATTACAAATAATAGATAACTCGGGAACTGGAGCACATAGCGAGCAGGACAAACCTTTAGAATTCAAACAGGACAGTATAGTAAAGATCTTAGGTCTTACCTGGAATAGAAGTCGCGATGAGTTCCAATACTCGGTGAAGCTGCCTCCGTTGTCTGCACCTGTAACAAAAAGAAAGATTATTTCTGACGTTGCGCGTTTATTCGACCCTCTGGGTTGGATAGCTCCGTGCGTTATAAAAGCGAAAATATTCATACAGCGATTGTGGATAGCAGGGACAGGATGGGACGAGGAACCACCAATAAGCATCTTACAGGATTGGTATACCTACCGCGGTGAACTAGCTCAATTGACCGGTTTCAGCATTCCGCGGTGGATATTCACAAAGGCAGACGATGTCATCACTGAATTGCATGGTTTCTCTGATGCATCCAATGTTGCCTACTCTGCGGTCGTTTATATGCGCGTTATAAACGCAAATTCAGAAGTCCATGTTGCCCTTGTTAGCGCCAAAACCAAAGTGTCGCCCGTTCGGCAAGTCAGCATCCCGCGTTTGGAACTTTGTGGCGCAGTCTTGCTGGCTAAACTGTTGATTGAGGTAGCTGGGGTTTTGAATATTCCCAGGAACGATATAAGGGCTTGGACGGACTCCTCGGTGGTACTAGCATGGCTAAATAAACATCCAAGTAATTGGAAAACGTTCGTAGCAAACCGAATCTCCGATATCCATTCCAAATTGGAATCCTCACAATGGTCTCACGTCCCCACTAAGGATAATCCAGCTGATTGTGCTTCGCGTGGAGTGCAGCCATCAGAACTGGCGGAGTTGGAGTTGTGGAAATTTGGCCCGAAGTTTCTGTGGAAAAGGGACATAGCATATAACAGATTAAAGAATAACGAAACAATTGAAGAGCAATCAGTAAGAGTTCACGTCGCTACGAGTAAGATAGCAGTGTCAATATTGGAAAAATATTCTTCGCTGCAACGGCTGATCAGAGTAATAGCATTTTGCAGAAGATTTATCACAAAAAGGGTAATCATCAATAAAGGTCAAGACCTAAAGCACTTAAATAAATGGGAACTCGATGAAGCGTTAGTGGCCTGCATTAAACTAAATCAAGCTATCGAATTTGAAGCTGAAATAAAAGAAATACAAACTTACGGACAGGTCACATCTAAGTCGTCGAAGCTATTGTGCCTAACTCCTTTTATCGGTGAGCATGGACTACTGAGAGTGAACGGACGAATCACCCACTCGCAAGAACCTCAAGGAGTGAAGGAGCCCATAATATTGCCACACAGTTCGCACCTGTCGAATTTGATAGTGGACGAAGCTCACAGGAAGACGTTACACGGTGATGCGAAACTGATGCTTAACTTTATCCGATCAGCATACTGGATAATTGGAGTCAAAACCCTGGTGAAGGGTCATGTGCGCAAATGCGTAGTTTGTGTGCGACACAAGGCTAAACTACAAAATCAGCTTATGGGTACACTGCCCGCGGTTAGAGTCACACCTGCCAGAGCATTCCTAAACAGTGGTGTGGACTATGCGGGACCCATCATGCTGAGAACTTCTAAAGGCAGAGGTCATAAAGCTTTAAAAGGTTATGTAAGCTTATTCGTATGTATGGTTACAAAAGCCGTGCATATTGAAGTGGTAAGCGATCTTACCTCCAGAGGTTTTCTAGAAGCGTTCAAACGCTTCGTTGCTAGACGCGGTCACTGTGCCAACCTGTACAGTGACAACGGCACCAATTTTATAGGTGCTGCAAAGGAGCTTAAGGCGTTATTTAATGCGGAGAACTCAACAATGACCAAGGAAGTGTCTGAAGGTCTAGCTGGCCGTGGTACTAATTGGCATTTCATCCCTCCCCGCGCACCCAATTTTGGCGGACTATGGGAAGCAGGCGTGAAATCGGTCAAATACCATATTAAACGTGTCATTGGTGAGTCTACTTTGACTTATGAGGAAATGAGCACTCTCCTCAGTCAAATAGAGGCATGTCTTAACTCTCGCCCCCTGTCTATGCTGAGCAATGATCCAACAGAAGCCGTCCCCTTAACCCCAGGTCATTTCTTAGTAGGAGAACCACTTGTGACGGTCCCTGAGGCAAACTACGAGAGCTCTAATATAAGTATGTTAAAAAGATGGCAGATTACTCAACAGATGTTACAGAATTTTTGGAAACGATGGTCGAATGAATATCTAACCCATCTCATGTATCGTTACAAATGGGCTTTCAAGACACCTGAACCTGAAGTCGGGAATATAGTTTTAATTAAGGAAGACGACTTACCCCCTAGTAAGTGGTTTTTTGGTAAAATCCTCGCTAAACATCCTGGCTCGGATGGCCTGACCCGAGTTGTATCTTTGAAATGTAAAAACTCCGTAATAAAGCGCCCTACATCCAAAATTTGTGTATTGCCAGTAAGTGAATAACTGGGAAAACCCATTTAAGCTTTGTAGATAAGTAAACCATTTGTTTTTATTAGCTGCTAGCTGCGTCTAACAGTGAATACTTTGTTAAATATAAGTGTAGACTTGTCAACCTTGCCATGGTGGGCGGTCAAAAAGGACATTCTGTCCTTGGTGGGCGGCATGTCCAATTTGTAATCTTACAACCATATAGTGATGGTTAGTAACCCAATTTACCGAGAGATGGCGCTGTTCCTAGCGCAAACTCGCCAACGACTGTTAGCTTTAGAATATTAAGGTTGTAATTATATATTTTGTAGATGAGAATTATTGAAGGCGATTTGAGAGAATTATAGTTGTTTATAGTACAATCGGCTTTAATTTTGAGACCCTTGGGTACACTCTTGTACAGGCACCTTACCTAATAGCGGTGACATAGGGGACATTTGTACATATAGTTTAAACCACGTAGGCTAGGTAGTATTAATTAATACTACGTAGCCCAGGCTAGGTAGTATTAATTAGTCTAAGTTTTCTATACACTGTTGTTTGTCCTTTTGTTTGTATTTTAATAAATGTATCCTAGAACATTCTTGTTAGCTACAAAACTATAGTAAATCATAACATCACTTTTAACGCTGATATAATAATGAAATGAAATGAAAAATGTTTATTCGGTGCAAAGAGAAGCATATCATATTTATTTATTTATCGTATGGCTACATATCACTGGATATAGAAAGCAGATGATGAAGAAAATCCAGTGAGTGCCGCAAGGTCCAGATGGGACAGTGCAGCTGCCAAGTTTGTTACTCTTTTAGCATCACCCAGGGATCACGTGTAGGGTTGTCGAAGGTGTTTCTTACGGACGCAGAGTAACATTGATCCCCAACAGCATAACATAAGCATAACATAAAACACACACGACACACAACTTAACATAGATGCATTACATATAATATAGGTATGTTATGTAATTAAAAACGAGCCGCCTTATTATACACTAGCTTTTGCCCGCGACTTCGTCTGCGTGGAATTAGTAATCCCCCGTTAAGGTATGAATTCTGGATATCAAATATTCTATATCCTTCCCCAGAGCTCAAACTATCTCCAGCATTCAACGGTTATCGATTCCCCATACAAACTTCCAACCCCCTTTTCAGCCCCTTTAGGGTTGATTTTCGGGATGAAAACTATCCTATGTCGGTTCCTGGGACTCAAATTATCTCCATACAAATTTTCATTCAAATCTGCTCAGCGGTTAAAAGTTCTTCATACAAACTTTCAACCCCCTTTTCACCCCCTCCAGGGTTGATTTTCGGGATGAAAACTATCCTATGTCCTTTCCCGGGACTCAAACTATCTCTATACAAAATGTCATCAAAATCCGTTCAGCCGTTTTCACGTGATGCGCGGTCAAATAAACAGACAAACAGATAAACAGATAAACAGACAAACAGACAAAAATTCTAAAACTGTTGGAACGTGTTCTGTTATCGATTCTTAGTATCCCCAGCCAATTTTTTTTGAATATTATCCATGTACAGACTTTCGACCCTCTTCAGCTTTATTATATGTATAGAAGATTGCATATATTTCGTAAAACCATTGTAAACGCGTCGTTTCCGATACTGCTGAGCCCAGCGAGTATGAAGTAAAATTCGGTCAGTGGTTCTGAACGATTGGCAAGCTGACTCGGATTCCCATACATTGTCAGTCAACTGGATTTTAGCCTTTATTTTAAATATATTTAATTTCATAAATATGGTTTGTTAGTAATCTGTTAATACGAGTAATATGATGTATCTTAGTCATTAAAATTACATCGAATGTTAATTTACAGTGAATGTTATGTAACTGGTTATATATACTGAGTTTGTGACGCTATATGGTGCTAGCTGTAAGTTGCAAATATAATTTCAATAAATATGACGGCGCATCGCTAGCGCCATCTTTTAAGTTACGCTAGAACTAGATTGACAGCTATCAAGTGTCAGTCTGGCGGAGCGTTGGGTCGACGGTCGCCGCCATGTTGAATGTCAGAAATGATCCGGACTTCAACCGGCGCACACGTTACCGACGAATCGCTTTCTGTTCTGCGTAATTATTCGTCGATTTTGTCTAAAAGTGTTTAAAATCGTTAAATTAAGTGATTTCCTAATTGGCAGTGCTTATATTTTGTGAATATTCTATATCGAAGTGATTGTACTAAAATAAACAACGTTTGATTTTGACTCGACTTATTCTTTGACTGGCAATTAATCGTGAACCTGCATACACCGCTATGAGCGATTCTAATAAAGGCGGGGAACCGCCTACAAATAAATAAATAAATAATAATCCAAGCTAATAATTCTGTCAATGTAAGGAAAAAAAAATCGTAACATGACCGGCCAATCAAATTAGACTTTTTCGAAGCCCACAAGGCTGGAAATCCTTTAAATACCTTCATTCGGTCCTAAATTCGTGTCACCTGACTGTGCCCAATCCTAAGAAGTGTGCATAATTTTTGGGATTTTTTTCTCCTGTGTTGATCCTGAGCACCTCATTTTAGCATTATACATATATTCACCTTAGGCCAATGAAACCTCTTTGGACAAAATTCACCACGAGATATTCCAAAATTCATCATAAAGCCAACATTCAAGCTGGCCTCTCTACCCCCACCCAACAAACATTGAATGGTTTGACTATTTCCGACGGACCTACCGGTTTTGAGCTACAAGCAAATAACTGAAATGAAAAAAGAGCAAAAGAACTTTCAAATTATATGTATCTCTTCTACAACCCCAACTCATGAAGATCAGAAAAACCTTACTAAAGTTATCGTCGAACAAACTCTCAAATTCAAAATGCCATTGAAATGCCGAGACGTCCCAGTAGCCAGAAGTTCTTTGTAAGAACTCACTTCGCTTGCGCTCCGCTCGTTCGATTATCTGGCAGCAATAGGAGAGTTCTGTTATAGTCTTAACCTTTATGAATGTTTCGAGTAATATTTCCTAAAAATCATATAAATAAAGCCAAGTTTTAGTGCGAAACTGAGTAAACTTTCCAACTGATCTCGTTAAAAGACAGTATTATAAAATTTAAAGCAAGCCGCAGCTATTACCCGTGACAAATGGCGCCCAAACTAGCTCGCAGACATTATATTTCGATTTAAAGCCAATACTCCACTAAATTATGGCTCAATAAATTACGTTGGATACAGTTTTTGGTTGGAGTTTTTCGCTTCTTGGTATCTGTTAAATGGAGTTTTGTTTGTCTGCGGTAGTTTAAGAGTATATGACGGCTGACTTTTAGTTACGGTCTGATTTATTTATGGAAAAGGCTAATGTAGTGTCTTATCAGGGGCTTAAAACAATTGCGGAGCGGCGATAATGGAGAAAGGTACATACAACTTTATAAACCCCAAATAAACCAAGCTTTCCTAAGTTCGCCGACTAAAAATCCAACAAAGTCACTATTTACAAAGAAAATAAAGCCCCAACCACACTAGGCAGTTTACACGTTACTCCAGCAAGGGAGCCGAGTCAGCGCCTTAATTCCATAAGTCCGGGACAACAGATATCAGTGGCGACGACACACGTAGCGCGCGTGAGGAGAATCAAGGAGTGGACGGAAGACATGAGAGGTAGCGGGGCGGATAGCGGAGATATCAGCGCCTTAATTTCATAATTCCGGGACAACAGATAACAGTAGCGGTGACACACGTAGCGCGCGTGAGGAGAATCAAGGCGTGGACGGAAGATATGAGAGGTAGCGGGGCGAGTAGCGGAGATATCAGCGCCTTAATTCCATAAGTCCGGGACAACAGATATCAGTGACGGCGACACACGTAGCGCGCGTGAGAAGAATCAAGGAGTGGACGGAAGCCACGAGAGGCAGCGGGGCGGGTAGCGGATATATCAGCGCCTTAATTTCATAAGTCCGGGACAACAGATATCAGTGGCGGCGACACACGTAGCGCGCGTGAGAAGAATCAAGAAGTGGATGGAAGACATGAGAGGCAGCGGGGCGGGTAGCGGAGATATCAGCGCCTTAATTTCATAAGTCCGGGACAACGGATACATGTGGCGGCGACACACGTAGCGTGCGTGAGGAGAATCAAGGAGTGGACGGAAGCCATGAAAGGCAGCGGGGCGGGTAGCGGAGATATCAGCGCCTTAATTTCATAAGTCCGGGACAACAGATATCAGTGACGGCGACACACGTAGCGCGCGTGAGGAGAATCAAGAAGTGGACGAAAGCCATGATAGGCAGTGGGGCGGGTAGCGGAGATATCAGCGCCTTAATTTCATAAGCCCGGGACAACAGATAACAGTAGCGGTAACACACGTAGCGCGCGTGAGGAGAATCAAGAAGTGGACGAAAGCCATGATAGGCAGCGGGGCGGGTAACGGAGATATCAGCGCCTTAATTTCATAAGCCCGGGACAACAGATATCAGTGGCGGCGACACACGTAGCGCGCGTGAGGAGAATCAAGGAGTGGACGGAAGCCATGAGAAGTAGCGGGGCGAGTAGCGGAGATATCAGCGCCTTAATTCTATAAATGAACGGTATAATATACTCGTATTGTACATCGTACATCCTTTTCTTTCACCCTTTCCTGTTGCAAATATATTTCAAATACTACAGAGTGCTGTAAGGTTGGTGGAATAAAACACGCTCTAATGCATGCTAAAGGTGGCTCAAGGTTATAAACCTTCAGAAACTCTGGTACAGATGTCCTAGTGTCTTGTTATGGTTGCAATGTCTAAATTCGCTATTATGGACGGACAGTAGCTTAGTGCAAATGATAACACGTTAAACAGCAATTCAGCGGTTGCTAGAATCGTTCACATGTCATCTTTTCATCTCAATGTACATCTATATCTATATGGTAAGGGTATGCTAGAATCCTTGACGCGCTCTCCTTTCATAACTTGCACCATCTTTCATACCAGCCTCGACCACGACGGGATCGAACCCACCTTTTGTTTCGTCATTTTTGTGGCTTATCTCCGTCTCGCTCTACGATGGATCGTTCATTTTATCTCACTATTTTTTCATTTCGCCGTACGAGGAGTGAATTTAGACGTTAGGTGGCGTGTATTTTTAACCGACTTCAAAAAAGGAGGAGGTTCTCAATTCGACTGTTTTTTTTATATCATTATTATGTTTTTTTTTGTATGTATGTTACTCCATATCTCCGTGAATCGTGAACCGATTTTCAAAATTTTTTTTTAATCAAACAGGTATAACCCCTAGATGGTCCCATTGTCACCAAGTCAGGGTCTGATGATGGGATCCTGGAGAAATCGAGGGAACTCTTCAACTATTATAGGCACACCTATAGTGATTTCACTATTTTTTACAGCAACTCGGCCACTTCCTCTTGGAATAGCGGATCCTAAGTGAAGTCGGTTCTTTTTTTGTTTTAAATTATAAATTATTATCGTATTTTTTTATATGAGATTAAGATAAGTTTTACAAAAATAGGTACGCAATGATGGGCGGATGGTTTTCTGGTGTCATTTGCAGCATATTGGAGCAGCCATCCAGATATTGCAAGTTTGTAACCCAGGGTTGCCAGAATTGTTCACAGTTAATTGTTTCATTGTAATGAAAATCTGCTTACAATTTGTGGTATTTCCTACAATTTAAAAAAGGAAGAATGAATGCGCATTAATAATTATTTAATGTACCTATTTACATTCAGTAGAAAGACAGAAATCTCTGAACGGGCGAAGTGTTCAAAATCATCTTTGCAAGACTTTATTATCAAGAGAATAAAAGAGCTTGTAAACATTATTTGGAACATTTCTGCTGCTGACTGTACTGAGATTGTGTGAAATAATCTAGCTATTTTTTTTATCAAACTGCTGAGTAATTCCATTTATCAACACTTGAACCGAAAATCATTTTGTGCATTACGGTATTAAATTTCATTTCTAAAATAAACTCATACCTATTTTTACGACTTATTATAGTAATTTACTAAAATACTTAGGGCCTGCGTTTACTCCTTGGATTTTAAATCTAAAATAAACAATAAATAAAAATCGCTAATCGCTAAGTCTGAGCGATAGCGATTCGCGCACAAATCAGGATTAACATTAATGCGCGTCACTTAGGAATTAGTCGAGTACAATCAGAAACAAAGTTGTTATTTTAACAATATCTCGATATTCGTTTTAATTTTTGTTCTTATTACAGGCCACACCGAGTGGCTCCAAGGCAAGAAAAAAATTAAATTGCGGAATATAAACTTTTATTCTCTACGTGTGATTTAATTAAATCTACTAGGTTTATTGTGCGAAGGAGGAACAAACATGTAAAGATCTTGATAATTGAATGGACTTAGATGTCATTTATTTCATAGCTATGGTAGTTGTTAAGGGTAGCATATCAATGTATCAATCCATATTCCTTAGAAATAAAATTTTGCTATAGATTTAATATTCAAAGATCTTATTAGTACCTAAGATTCATACTTTTTTTATTCATTAATAGAATTGAAATGTAGTCTAGGCGAGCATAGGGGGCAACTATGCCTTCTAAAGACCGTACAGAAAGGATTGAAGAATAAAGACCACCACGGCTGCGATTTTTACAGAGAGGGAGGAAGACTCTAAACACTAAATAAAATACTGTGACAACTATATCTAAAGAAGCCGCAGGAGACCTTAAAAGTGCTGGCAGGATGGCGGTGAAGACGTCCAACTTTTAATCCAGAAGCTTCGGGTTAAAATATTTGCTCGTAGCACAGTTGAAACATTTTACATTAAAAAAAAAAAAAAAAAAAAACGTTTATTTCGGACCAAAATCCATAAAATAGGTTAGTCAACAAGCAAGTAGATACTTAACACTATGTTAGCTATACATTAATTACTTAACTATAATTCATACGGCACTAGGGAACGGTGTAGGTTTGACCAGTGCTGCATATAGCGACTATCGAGCCTACCCGCTATCACCCTCAGGATACTGTTGCTACTGTCAAGCACTCTGCGGCGCGTCGCGGCGGCACGCCTCCTCACAATGGCGTAGAAACTGTCTACATGAGCGTCCGCGAACATGCCTGAAGCGCTGCAGGCGCGTGGCAGACGCAACAGCACCCTGAATGCGTTATTATATTGTTGCGTTGTTATTATGTAGGTACGAAATGAAATATCATTTGATATCTAATTGTCTGGGACTGGGCAGGGCATGTCTACCGAATGCATTCGGATCGTTGGGCAAAACTGTCCACAGACTGGATCCCGCAGGACGGACGTCGGGGCAGAGGTAGACCAAGACGGAGATGGCGGGACGACCTGGACACATATCTTGAAGAATGGCGGGAGTGTGCATTAGATAGGGCTAAATGGCGGGAAGGAGGGGAGGCCTTTGCCCAGCAGTGGGACACCTCAACAAGCTAATAAATAAAAAAATCAAATTGCAGGGAAACCGGGCCTAAAGCCTTAGTTTCCCTTGTGGGTTGGAAGGTCAGATGGCAGTCGCTTTCGTAAAAACCAGGGCCTAGGGCAATAAATGGGATAAGCGGCCTCAAGCTCAATGGAGCCGTGGTAAAGCCAGAACAGATGATGATGATCTGTGGTAGACGCAGTTGCCCCTACACACGTACTTGCCTCGTTACATTTCACACATAAATATTCCCATGTAGCATTTCACAGCCGCTCGTTCACGATAACAACTGCAGGAAACACAAAAACACGTTCGTTAAAAATCTGTATGCGCAGCATCTCCCGACGGATCCATTCAAAAACAGTGTAAAAGTGCCACTAAACTTATGTAGATAAGACCTTCTAGTGTTGCAGTAGTAACAGGCGGTATGCAATGTTATAAATCAAGGGGAATTATATAAAAAGTTTTGAAATTCTGTGTTGCGTTGCGCAGTACAACTATTTAAGTAAATAGATCGTTTTCAGATTTGTAGTTTGACCATATGAGATCTGTCTGATTCTAGTTTTTGAAGTGAAAAAAGAAGAGAAGAAGAAGAAGAAGAATGTAAACTAAAGTCAAGTAAAGTGAAGTGAAGTGAAGTCCAAAGTCCAAAGTGAAAACTTAAATCATTTATTTCCCAAAAAGAAAAGTTCTAAGTTTTCTCTTCTATCGGCAGTCCCTATAACTGCCATTTTTTTATACCACGATGGTGGCAGACAAACATACGTGCTACCTGATGGGAATAAGCACTATAAGCAGCTATCATATACTACGGACGCCCGCAAATCCAGAGGTATCACATGAGCGTTGTCGACCTTTTAATATAAAGGTGAATTCACCATGTTGACCGCTAAGGGGACACGAGGCCCCCTCGTCGGCAACAAACTGCATCCTCTTTTATTTTAAAAAACTTAGATTAACCCAAATAGGGCAAGTTGTATAAAACTCAACTTTGCTCATAATATAATAACTATTTGTGAAGTTAGCTCAACGTGTCCTTAGTCATCAAAAAACTACTAAAAGTTCGAGCAAAGTTCCGAAACCATATCAAACTGTTAAATGACAAACATCGCTCTTCCATTTGATCCCCACTCCAGGGACACCCTGTATTACGCGAGTTTATAACATTACGCCAAAGAATAATACGAAAATAGAATGCTTACTTCATAGTTGTCTAAAAATCTATGACAAAATGATATAAATTAAGACGTAGTTTTCTTTACGTTTTCTCTCTGACGTTCATAAGTGCATTGTAATGTGCCTAAATTGAAGAATAAATATCTTTTATCTTTTATCTTTATCTTTAGTGATATATCTTATTAACATAAAATATATGATGATTAAGAGTCGCCAGGACGCTAGCGTGAACTCGCGTCCCCATACAAATGTAGTTTAGCTCTCATTTTAAAATGACATGCTTTAGAACTACGAAATTTGGCATGGGCATTCTAGTAGTACAGATCTGTGTTGGTAATTCATTTTCGTTGCAAAAAATTGTGATACAAAGAAAATATAGCAAAAATAAGTTTTATATGTAAATCTGTATCTGGGTGTAATTTCTTTGTATTACAATTTTTAGCGACGAAAACGAATTACCGACATCTGTACTACTAGAATGCTCATGCCAAATTTCATGGTTCTAAAGCATGCCGTTTTAAAATGAGAGCTGAACTACGTTTGTATGGGAACGCGAGCGTCCTGGCGACTCTTAAGGATAGTCAGTAAGTATGTATAGATAATAAAAGGCCAGTTACACTTTAATGAATAAGCACTATATTCATCCGTGCAGAGGCTATTCATTACACATGTTGGTTATCACCAGGGACCGGAACCGGTTACCATAACCTGGGTATTTCATAGGGTTATTTTTGAGGTTGTTTTAAAAACCCTGATATAACGGTAACCTTATGATGAGGTAACCGTATTGATACGGTTACCGTATCGATCAGGTTAACCTAAGGTAACACTAACCGCATTAAAAACCCAATCAATTCGGTTACCGAATCATAGGGTATTGAGGCAGCTCAAACGAATGTAATCTTTACGAACACTCAGATTAGGCTCATTATTAAATTGCTGTAGTGGCTTTGAGCACGGGGCTGGTCAACTTAGCTCCCAGTACAAACAAACAGGTTTTGCCGGAAACGTCGCGCATCGTTTATTGTGTTCATCTTTAACAATATTTGTACTTTTAGGTTGAAATTGGAGCGCGGCTGCATTTCGTTTGGTTATTTTGTTTTTACATTATTACTATACTAACTTTGGAGAAATTACGGATACGGATTCGTGGCATTCGTGCATATGAATTAAAATGTATTATTGTAATTATCAAGTACATGTATGTGTACAATAAAATATGAATATATTATTTTTTTATTTTTATTAAAATAAATTAAAAAGAGAATAAAAATAGAATAAAAATAGAATAAAAATAAAATAAAAATAGAATAAAAATATAATAAAAATAGAATAAAAATAGAATAAAAATAGAATAAAAATAGAATGAAAATAGAATAAAAATAGAATAAAAATAGAATAAAAATAGAATAAAAATAGAATAAAAATAGAATAAAAATAGAATAAAAATAGAATGAAAATAGAATGAAAATAGAATGAAAATAGAATGAAAATAGAATGAGAATAGAATGAAAATAGAATAAAAATAGAATACAAAAAAAAATTAAATTAAATTAAATAAAAAAAAAATAAAAAAGAGAGAATAAAAATAGAAAAAAATAATAAAATACTTTTAATAAAATACAATATAAAAAAAGGAAAAGCCGATTTTAAAATTAATAATTTATTTTATTTTAAAGGCTGCTGCACCAGGTTTATAAACAGCTATAACTGGTTTCCTAAGTGTATTTATGTGAATAGACAACGCACATTAAACGAATCCTCTGCGGAAGCCCGAGATTGCAATTCTCAGGCCCTACACGGGCATGACAGCAGCCGTCACAGAGAAATTGTAAACAAGAAATCTTAAACAAATTTCTTATTGCCCAAGATAACGTGGATATATCTACAAATGTGTTAATTTTCTACATGTCGCATCGCTAGTGCATCGTTGCAGTGCTCCCTGTCTCGAGCGGAACACATTTCTGGAACACTTGAACATTTGCATGCAAGTTTTATAGGAAGTAAAATTTTATATATTTTTGTATTACTTTTATTTAGTATATATTTAGCTTAAGTATTTTTAACTGTACTATAAGTTTTCTATGTCGTGTACTCAAAACGCTTCAAATGCCGCCTCCACCACCACGCCTCCGGAGCCCTTATTGCAGTGTCCGTTTTGTCCACAAGGCCGTGTTTACAAAGGGCAACGAGGACTCAGTATTCACATCGGGAAGACCCATAAAAACCGAGTCGCCAGTTGCACGCCGCCTATATACTCTTTGCCAGTACCTAGTGCCTCAAGTTCGTCCCATATTAATAAACCACCCCTATCCGATATACTAAGTAGTTTAAAAAATTCTATCCCAATCATAAAACGAATTCCGCGGAGCGCACGTATCCAGGTGGCACAGAAACTCACCGCGGACATAAAAGCAGCTGTGAGTCAGAATTCGCCAGAAGCCTGGGAGCATGTTCTTACTTTCCCCTACAGGATTTTACATGTGAAAGAAGACGCACTAAGAGACATTTCGCTAACTTCTAGGATTAAACAAAATTGTGCCAATCCACATGTCATTACTGACTTATCAAGGCCCGCTTTTACACAAAGCATTTCATTTAGACGACATGTAGAAAGTAAAATAGGAGAAGGCAATATTAAAGGTGCTGCACGCCTTCTATTTTGCAGTGACTCCATTGCCCCCGACACCCCTGATACTCTAGCGTCTCTACTAAACAAGCACCCGAACCCCAATATCAACACCATCCTACCTGATCCTCCCGGCCCTTCGGACCCATGTCTCCAAGTTACACCCGAGGAGGTTCTCGGAGCCATTTACTCCTTTCCAAATGGCTCCGCTGGTAGCTTCGACGGATTGACGCCTCAACACCTTAAAGACCTCGTTGCCTACACATGTGGCGAAGCTGGTGAGGCTCTTTTAAAAGAATTGACAGCTCTAGTTAACCACATGCTGCACGGCAAGATTAACCCAGATATCACAAATATCCTGTACGGTGCCAATCTGTGTGCGCTAACTAAGAAGGACGGGGGATCAGGCCCATAGCTGTAGGTACGACTTATCGCCGCCTGGCCGCTAAAACATGCTGCAAAGCTATATCCGAGACTTTAAAAAAATATTTTCAACCACTTCAATTAGGGTTTGGCTCCAAAGGCGGGTGTGAAGCAGCTGTACACTCCCTACGTGCCTATGTCAAAAGAAAGGAAGGTGAGGTATTACTGAAGGTAGACGTACGCAATGCCTTCAACTCCGTCGATCGGGGCGCCTTGTTGACTCAGGTCAAAGACAAAATTCCGGAGCTGTATCATTTTGTTTGGCAATGCTACAGTACTCCTTCGAAATTATTATTCAAAAATAATCTCATATTTTCGTCTGTCGGTTGTCAGCAAGGCGACCCACTGGGACCAGCACTATTTAGTTTGGCCATCCATCCAATAATTGAACGACTAAATTCAAAATTCAACGTCTGGTACCTTGACGATGGTATCCTGGGGGGCAACGTCGACGAGGTCATTGGAGATATGGAAACTCTTACAAGAGATTTTGCAAAAATTGGATTATCTTTAAATTTTTCTAAGTGTGAATTATATTTTTCTGACGACTATACTCAAAAAGATACAGCCATTTCTAAATTCCATTGTTTTGCCCCAGATTTAAAGGTTTTGGATTCAAGCACACTGTTCCTGCTAGGTTCGCCCATCCTTGACGAAGCTTTTCCAGGGTACATCGACGACAAACATCAAAATTTTAGTAATTTTTCGGACCGCTTGCTCAAAATTAATCCTCACATGGCCTACACAATTATTAAATTATGCCTATTCGTCCCGAAATTTACGTACGCCCTCCGATGCAGCCATTTATGGAAGTATCCCCCCCTTTTAGAAAAACTTGACGAAATTATAAGAAGTACAGTAAGTTCAGTTATTAACATATATTTGGACAATCGTCAGTGGACCCAAGCCACCTTGCCTATTAGGCACGGTGGCATTGGAATCCGCAAAATTTCTAGTATCGCTTTACCCGCCTTCCTTTCCTCAGTTCACAGCATACAAAATCTATCTTCAAAAATTCTAAAACTCCACGCCGACAATTTGGACTTACCTTTTTTAACTGAAGCCGTTGACACTTGGAAGGCCGCCTGCCCTAACAAAGAATTACCCGAGGTTCGCCATTCGCAACACCAATGGGACGAGCCGCTCTGCACGCTGGTACGTGATAATCTCTATGAAACGGCCACCAGCCCTGCAGAGCGAGCTCGTCTCCTTGCTGGAGCGAAATGGGAATCCGGTGCATGGTTGCAGGCGCTGCCTTCCAAAAACCTCGGAACACTCCTCACCAGCAGCACTTTTAGGCTCGCTGTATCGCTGCGCTTGGGGGCGGCATGTGTGGCTCCACATCAGTGCCACTGTGGCGCCAGCGTTACCAAATTTGGTCTCCACGGTCTTTCATGCTACAAGAGTGCTGGCCGCACAGCACGTCATGCCAGTCTTAACGACATCTTACGTAGAGCCCTCGTCACCGCCGGAGCGCCGTCTGTCCTAGAACCGACGGGCCTAGCGCGTGACGACGGCAAAAGACCAGACGGCATGACCCTGGTTCCCTGGAAGCTGGGACGGCCCTTGGTTTGGGATGCCACGTGCGTCGACACCCTCGCGCCGTCCCACCTTCCAGGGACATCAGCCAGGGCTGGGGCTGCCGCAGATACGGCTGAAAACCTCAAGCGGCGCAAATATGCAGCCATAGATACTGGTTGCATGTTTGAGCCGTTTGGGGTGGAAACACTGGGACCGTGGGGACCAGGAGCTCATGGTATCTACAAAGACCTAGCCAAGCGCCTAATTGACGCAACGGGTGACCAGAAGGCTGGGGCATACTTTGTCCAACGCATCGGCATTGCTGTCCAGCGCGGCAATGCCGCTAGCCTTCTGGGCACCCTTCCGTTTGGCACTGATTTGGAGCCCATTTTTTATTTGTAACTTTTATTTTGTAGGTTTTAGTTTAGTTTAGTATTAGTTTATTTTTAAGATTTGTTAGTTGTAATTTATTTTTAGGTTTAATATTAGTTTTTATTTTATTAATTAATAATAAATATGATAAAGTTATAATGGGCTGTTCCGAAGATGAAAATATTATAATATTCTAACGAATATAAAAAAAGGATTAAAATAGAATAAAATAAAAAATAAAATAAAATATAATATAATCAATGACATGCAAATTGTTATTTTATTTTATTTTATTTTTATTTTATTTTTATTTTATTTTTATTTTATTTTTATTTTATTTTTATTTTATTTTTATTTTATTTTTATTTTATTTTTATTTTATTTTTATTTTATTTTTATTTTATTTTTATTTTATTTTTATTTTATTTTTATTTTATTTTTATTTTATTTTTATTTTATTTTTATTTTATTTTTATTTTATTTTTATTTTATTTTTATTTTATTTTTATTTTATTTTTATTTTATTTTTATTTTATTTTTATTTTATTTTTATTTTATTTTTATTTTATTTTTATTTTATTTTTATTTTATTTTTATTTTATTTTTATTTTATTTTTATTTTATTTTCATTTTATTTTTATTTTTATTTTATTTTTATTTTTTTTTTATTTTTTTTGTTTATTATTTTTTTTTTTTTTATTTTTTTTTTTTTTTATTTTTTTTTTTTTTTTTATTCTATTTTCAATTATTTTTATTTTACTTTATTTTTACTTTATTTTATTTTCATGCTTGAGCAACGCGACTACTACGACAACAGCTCTATACGGGTAGTTAGCTAGTTTCATTAAATGTTAAATCTCGACATTAGCTTTCAATAGTATTCAAATGTAGGAAAGAAAAAACAACCCAGGTTACAATAACCCAATGAAAACCCTTAACAAAAACCCTATCGCGATGGGGTTTTGAGGATAACCGTGTTAGAGGTTACGGTTACCGCTTCAATACCTGTTACCACTATGATTCGGTAACCTCATGATACGGTAACCGTATCATGAGGTTACCAAATTGATTGGGTTACCGAAATGATAGGGTTAAGCCTAAAGAGGGGTTTTCCGGTCCCTGGTTATCACTGGTGCAACCAATATACGTTAAGTTCACCGTTTGTACTCTTTTTATTGTGGATTAAAGTTTAAATAAATAATGTCGAATAAATTTAAAAAAAATACCATTCAATTCTAAAAAGTGTAAAAGTTTCGCATTACTATCCATAAATAGTTTCGAACGAGAAACCAGGCATGCCGATCACATCCAGTTACTATGTCACCCTATACAGGATGTAAGGAAAATACTGGTAATTCGTTTAAGGGCATAATTGGTATTGTATTGCGAGTAAGAAAAAGTAGAAGAAAAAAAATCCAATCCACTTTTTTACGCTCGGCCACTTCTGACTACAAATAGATGGTTGCCATGTATGAAGTGAGCATTCTTTAACGTTTTTAGTCTGTGGTTATAAAAGCCCGGGATACCATGGGAGCCATCGCGGGGAAATGATCTGGGAAACCTTTTTAAATGGAACTTCTTAGTTTAGCAGTCGGGTAATGTGGCCCGGCTCGGCGAGCTAACCTCGCATTTATGATCCACTTACAGCGCTCAGAGAACATAGAAGATACAATTTATTGTAGATACTTATATTTAGTTCAGTTAAAAAAATTGGTTCTGTGCTGCAAATGGAACAAATTTTGCAGTGTCAAGGTATCATGATAATATTAAATTATTGGGGGAGGATGAATAACCAAGACCAACGTGGGTCGGTTCGCTTTGCAGAGGGTGGTTCCACAACACGTAGGGAGCTTAAATGCCGCGAGCAATCCGGTTGCCTCGCGGACACTGAAACTACGCGTCATTGCTCTGAATACTAGGTCGTAGTTAGCTGTACAATTTTTCGTTAGAGGTTTCGTGTGCACACTGAATTACGTAAATGAACAAAAAAAAACAATAATTTTACAATACATTATAACGCTGTACTTGACAAAATTATACACTTGTCCGGACTCGGATACAGAAAGTTTCGGTCACTATTTCTGTAGTTTATGACATCTATTTCAGTTTACATGCAAATAAAGGTTCAATAAATAGTGTTATAACATAAAAAGTCTAATTTTTCTGAACTTTAGACTAGTGAATTTATCTTGTACCCTAAAACGGGGTGAGTAGGTAGGTTTCGCAGGGAGAGTTGGGTTATGAATGGGGCGAGAAGGTTTGAGAGGGGGGTGAGAAGGCATTGTAAGGCTACTGCTACAAAAATAATGTATTCCAATTTAAAATGGGGCTATAGTAATACGCATAATAAAAAAAATCGATCCAACAATCTTCCAAAATCACCTTTGTATGCAAAACCCTCTCACCCCAAATACGAGTCACTACGGGGTGAGGTGGGTTTTCCTCTTTATCGTCAAAGTTATGAAATGGAACTACCCAAAATAAAATACAAACGTCCGAACCACTTATTATATACACCATTCAGTTTTCACATATAGCAATAAAATTTTATCGAGGTTTGAAAGTCAAATTTCAGCCAACTCACCCCATTTTACGGTACGCTTTTCTTGGTGCTTGTACCTACAGCAAAGTATCCAGCTCGAAGAGGCTATCAATTAAAACCGTAATGATATCCAAACATCGATTAGTACGGTGTCAACTTGCTGACACATCTCACCTGGACACCTTGAGATTCAGATCAAGGCGGAAGTAACCATTTACAAATATAAATAGGTATGACACCCTAACGTTCGTGTAGCGAAAGTTAATTGATTCTTATTTTATTTTATAAATAAAATAAATTAATATTATGGGACAATCTTACACAAATCAACCTAGTCTCACAGTAAGCTCAATAAGGCTTGTGTTGTGGGTACTAGGCGACGATATATATAATAGATAAAAACATCCTTAACATAACTCAGGAACAAATATAAATTCTAGTCACTGACATCATTTTGAATAGAGTGCGTTATGATTCTTATTATTTCCGTTTTGTGATTTTCATATAATTTTAAGTTTAAATTGTGGGTTTCATTATAATAAATAATATTTATTTCAGCTCCGAGCATTTCCCGCCTTGCTCGCGAGTGTAGAAAAAAACGTAGATATTATGACCTCCCTTGTCACTTTCACGTTACTGAATATCAAATCGGACCGTATTTCGTGAAAAAGGCATAAAAGTGACCTACAATCCGTTACTTTCCTCCCCTATTACAATAATTGCCATTGCCGGCCGTCAATGCATTACTGTCGCGCATATATCTTCCCCGGTATGCTACGGGTGTCCGGTGGAAAATTGCTACTTGATTTATTACTGTTTATTGGCCTTATTTATGATGAGTAACAAAGCGAAATATTGTTCGATGCATTTTCAATTCAGCGTTAAAACAGCTTGTTGCTTGGATATTGTTGGATTAGTTAAAAAGTGTTATAGTGTAACGACTAAATAATATTCGCTTTTGAATTATTCATAGATGGGTATGTCAGTTTATTTTTATACCGTCTCTGCGTGCCTTTTGTTTTGCGATGTAAGACTGTAACTCTCTTATTCATAGTCGTCTCTCAGGCTTCAGTTAGTTCATTTATTGTCCTTAGTTACTTTGACAGTTACGTTCGTTAGAAACAGATAAAACCCAAATTATCTAATTGAACTCTCAGAGACGTTTATGAATAAACGGGTAAGTATTTAGGTTATAAAAACTTGGTAACTTTAAATGATCCAGCAATATTCCATTGCCTCAAAATGTCATGATTATTTTTTTATTGTGATAAAAACAATGCAATTCAATTAAAAATGTCCGTTTAATCAGACAATATAAATTCAAACAGGTCCACTTATTACACACCGAAATAAATATAGAAAAGTTTTTTTTTTGAACAAAACATTATTATCCTCCAAATGCAAATTCATATAGACGAGCAATAATTCAATTTTCCAAAAACTGGAATCAATTCATACAAATCTCGAAAGCACATTGTTGGACGATTAAAAAAGGCCCGCATTGTAACACATACATTTGTCACCGGGACTTTGAAAAATTTCAACACAGGCAATATGTTGCGGGATGAAAGATTAAATCGCAGTGATGTACTAGGCCAGGAAGTGGCTCATTTCTCATGCTGACCTTAATAAGGGAAATGCTTTCCTTTTGATCTTCATATTTTTATGTGACAATGGCTAGAGGGTAAGGTTTTTGTGGACTCTATTGTCAAGGTAATAATGGTGATGGTTAGTAACTAGCAAAAGGTGAGTGGAGAAAGCTAACTTTGTTCGATGAAATCTGTGTCAGTTTTTTGTATAACAAAAGATACAAAACTCAAGCTTTCTTGATACAGTCAGCTGCAGAAGTTACGGACCGGTGTCTTCCTTGTTTACTTAAAGCTATATTTTGGTTAACCAAAAACCGTAGTAAAAGTAAAAGGAAGCCATAGTCATCCCTTTTTATCGACGGTACTAGAGTAAGAAAAAGACAAAATTATTCTCTCTCAGACAGTGTCTGGCCATCTTATAGTAGCTATTTCTACTGGTGACTAACTATAGGAGAAAGTTATTGTTCTGATATAATGTTCAGTGTTTATTGTTTTGTTGGCCACATCTTACTTTTCTCTTTCAGTCCGTAGTCGATTTGTTGCCCAGCAACTTTCCACTTAAAAATACCTATATTACCTGAAGTGAGTTTTACAATATTTATTAAACTTAGAATAAATTTTTACAACTTAGATCTTGCCACTTCTAGTATGTATAACTACAGCACTGAAAGCCTCCAGCGCATCGCTTTATCATTTTAATCGGTTTCCGAGCAGGTGTAGCCGAGAGAGCAGGCGCGATATATTGGCTCACACGTCTCGCTCGCACGCCTGGACGGACGGAATTTTTCAATAAATTGTCGCCGTGTGGAAATGTACAATTTTCCGCATCATCGTTTTAACTGCTGAGGTAAAATATTATCATGTTTTCAGCCGGAGTACAGTCGCCATCAAATATATCGGAGCGGTCAGGGTACTCAAAAATATCTTAGCATGCACTTTATCGGCTTGACAATAGAGGCTCTTCTTCTTCCTCCTAGCGTTTATCCCGGCTTGGGGTCCGCTTGACAACCTAATCCCATGAATTGGCGTAGACACTAGTTTTTACGAAAGCGACTGCCATCTGACCTTCCAACCCCGAGGGGAAACTAGGTCTTTTTGGGATTAGGTCCGGTTTCCTTACGATGTTTTCCTTCACCGAAAAGCGACTGGTAAATATTAAATGATATTCCGTACATAAGTTCCGAAAAACTCAGTGGTACGAGCCGGGGTTTGAACCCGAGACCTCCGGATTGAAAGTCGGACGTCTTACCGCAAGGCTACCAGCGCTTCTTCTTACCGCAAGGCTACCAGCGCTTCTACAAGGCTACCAGCGCTTCTGCAAGGCTACCAGCGCTTCTACACTTGACAATAGAGGCGTTGTTCAGATATTCGTGATCACCTTAGCCGCTCCTATACCGGATGTTACTGTAATAGGAGCAATAAATTAAAACGTAAATTCTTCTCCTCAAACCCGACAACGTTTCTTCAGTGACTTTGTAAAATAACTTGTAGTTTGATTTTTAGTACACTTTAAAGTTTATTCGAACACGCAATGTATTCCGAAATTGATTATGTCTGTAGGATGACAAGACTAACAAGCAATGTCAATTAGACGGATTTTAACGTACATTGAAAACACTATTTAGTTTGTATGAAAAAGAGACAACCCATAAAATACATATTTTTCTTAAGTTGTTAAACAAAAGTTTTATTGTTTGAGGAGTAGAACCTACGTTTTAATTTATTGCTTTTATTACAGGAAACACTCTGTATATTCGATGACGACTGTACTTACAAGTAGAAGCAGAAGTAGCTAAGCGGTTGAGGTGTTCAAAATTATCTTCACGCACTAGTCTAATTTTGTTGTTCCATTTTCTATTACAAACTTATTTGCAGCTGATCAACTAAATAATCGTGACCAAAGTCGATGTATGGAGGCAATAGTTTTTCAAAGGCAAAATTAATAGTTTTTTCCGGAGTCCAACGTTTCTTCTCGTTACGGAAATATTCGGGTGATTGTTAAAAGTGTATGATGTACGGAACCATAACGACAAGTCCCACTCGCACCTTGTATTATTAAAAAGAAAACAATACCCTTTTTTATGAAATTAAGTAACTTTTTTTGTCGTCAATATTATCACTAAAAGAAACCAGTACCTATTTACCAGGGAAAAAGGAAATTAACGCACAGCTTTCTAACTAACTATTTTGGCACAACGATCCAAAGAGAATCTTGGCCTCCAAAATGAGAGCACGCCACCTATCCCGATCCTTAAAAGATTAATGTATCGACCACCTAGTTATTTAATTCTTGACATATTAGTGATGTTTTTAAATTATGTATTGATTCATATTGTAATATTCAAACTATAAAACCTGATTATTATAAGATTAAAATGCTCATGTTAACACTAATATGTAATAATAATACTGTAATACAATTGTATGCTTATTATGAATGTATGACCTGTAAATGAATTAATTTACCAATAAAGAATCTATCTATCTATCTATCTGCGCAACTTCTTGCCAGTTGTTGACTCGAAGCGGCAGCAGATCCGCCGCCACACTGTCTCCCCAACGATATCTGGCCTATAACCGCGAAACACTTCGTTCATCGAATCGTCTATTTGCATCACTATCTTTCGTATATGCAAGAGCGATAGAGACGGGGCCATCGTTTTGTCGATTTTCGAACTTCGCGGTAGCCCTCCTGGGCCGACCCACCGGACGGCGACCAGTCGGTCGTCCCAAGAACGCTTTCTTGACAGCCCGATCCTCACCCATTCTCTGTAGGTGACCGAACCAACGAAGTCTGTGGGCACAGCTTTCTAAATGGCGATAATTTAAAATAAAAGAAAAATGACACATAAAAAGTAAAAGTCCCCTAGTATTATATTACCAACTTAAATTTAATACAGAAAGTTTACGTTGGGGGCTTTTAAACTTTTCAAACTATCCAAACAAGTGAAACTTTATTTTGATGTCATTTTCTATGGTACTTATTTTATTTATCGGCTAATATTGAAACACATTAAGAACGTTCATATTTTGTTAAGTTTGATGCTAATTTAAAAATAGTTTTTTTTGTGCCGCACCGCATCTTTTTGTTTTTATTTTGATAACCTACGATATTATACTTATATAACGCAAATTAATTTACAGTACTTTGATACCTCATCAACGGTTAACATATCTTAATAGCAAGCGGTTACAGTAGCACATGAACGCTTGCTTAAGTATATAGAAAGCACACTTCTAATCGCTTCTTTGCCATCTTTTCTCATGAAATCCTTTTAAGTAAAGGTACCTACTTAAAAAGATTTCATTGGTTCTACTCTATTGTATATTTTGAGACTTAGAATGAAACTATATTTCCTCTTGTATACTAAACAAACGACACGTGTTCTGAATCTTTTCTAAGCATCTTTCTAAAAATAAGAAAATTACAAAAGTTTCATCAAGACTCTACGTAACCCACCTTGTGTTACTACGATAACTAATACCACAAACAAATATGGGCCCTATTTCCTTAAATCTAACGTACATTTCGTCATGTCTTAAATCTTAGAAGATGTTTTTATATAAAATGAAACCTTGTCGCGTTCATTTTAAAGTTTTTTTTACATTTGTAGGAGTTTGAGATAAGATAACAGGGGGATATTCACCTAGCATCGCGCGTGCAGGTCGGAATATAAATGATTATCGTAAGTAGTTTGTAGTTCGTATTTTAAAGATACAACCTACATGTTACAAGCTTAATCTTGAAAGGATCTTTTGATCTCCTCAATTTTTACTGAGGGTTAAAATGTAGTCAGTATAACAATAAAAATTCAGATATTTTCAGAAAAAAACAAACATTCAGTATTGTCCAAAAACAATGAAGTACATAGATAAAACCATTAAAAAATCCAGAATAAAAAAAAAAAAAAAAAGTTTTATTGTATTTGGAGGTGCTGGGATTTGAACCCAGGACTTTCAGCATGCGAAGCAGACACTCTACCACTGAGTTACACCCCCGGTGCTCAAGTCCGGCGAAATATATCAACAGTTTGCGTTGATTTAACCTTTCACTTTAAGGTTAGTTAATAATACATTGTAATAAGGTCGTATGTATCTATTATATTATTTTTATCTTATATTCAAGCGCGTTGAGTTCAGTTTTATGTACAAACTGTAATAAAACGATTTGGCAGAAGGGTTTTAAGTTTTAAGAATTAAATGCAGAAAATCCCTCAATCAATAAATATAAAACAAGTTAACGTTCTGCTAGTAAACGCTTGCATAGTGTTGTTACAAGCAAAATATACACTCACCATCAAATATATCGTAGCGGCAAAGGTACTCATAAATATCTGAACATGCACTTTATCGCCTTGACAATAGAGGCGTTGTTCAGATAATTATGACTACCTTGGCCGCTCCGATATATCTGATAGCCACTGTACGCAGTGTACACACCCATCTACAACACTAAAAAAATATTCAAATTGATATTCATACAAGTATTATCAAAACGAGATCAAATTAAGATATCTTGGTGATGTTCGAATACCGCTCTTTGCCCCCACTCTTTTGTTTACTTGCAATAGAACGCTCATCGCGAGTTGCTGTTTTCTATATTTAAGCATGCAAAATGGTGGCCATTGATTGAAAGTTGTACTTAACAGAACGTCCCTGACAGCATTCGTTAAGACAAGGACGAGGGATGGCGTCGTCGGCAACGGGTGTACGGTACAAGTGACGAGAAATGTTACCGTTATACAGTGTGTTTCTGTAATAGGAGCATTAAATTAAAACGTAGATTCTACTCCTCAAACCAGGAAACGTTTGTTCAGCGACTTTTAAAAATAACGTATGGTTTGATTTTTAGGACACTAAGTTTTTTCGAACACGCAATGTATTCCGAAATTGACTATTTCTGTAGGGTGACCAGCAATGGCAATTAGACGGATTTTAACGTTCATTGAAAATACTATTTAGTTTGTATGAAAAAGAGACAATCTAATACATATTTTTTTAAAGTTTTTGAACAAAAGTTTTGTAGTTTGAGGAGTAGAATCTATGTTTTAATGTATTGCTCCTTTTACAGAAACACACTGTAGAAATAAATTTAATTTCAATTTAGTTTGTTTAAATACTACCTTGGATCTGTATTGTTAGTACTAATAGTTACTTAAAAACAAATACAACTCCAATGCATTAGATAACTACGCAATACCTAGCACCAGATACTATAGAGATATAGACGACCCCAGCCTAACAACTTTTTGAAGCTCATGTCGATTGCGCCATCTATATCAAAGCCCCCTAAAGATACCGAAAATGTAAGAGAAATGTCAGCTGCACTGCTACTCCACCTAGTAGCTACTAGTGTACTATTAGTACGCTATTTGTTACCAGGTGGAGTAGCAGTGCAGCTGACATTTCTCTTACATTTTCGGTATCTTTAGGGGGCTTTGACATAGATGGCGCAATCGACATGAGCTTCAAAAAGTTCTTAGGCTGGGGTCGTCTATATCTCTATAGTCTCTGCTAGCACCTAAACGTCTCAGTCAGAAATATCAGAATTTGCTTGAAAATCATTCCGATGCAACTGCAATACAACTTCCATATTGGTAGATTATTTGTTGTGTGTTGGAGTTATGTTTGAAATAAATTGTTTTCACACAGTTTTATTTAGCTTGCTCCCGTATATTTGTTTGTTTATGTCATTATATACATCAAATCTTGTAAGTTAAATTTCAACCACTTCCCGGTGTCTGATTGAGCTGAAATCTGGTATACTTCCGTATTTTACATGACAATGCTACTACGTACAGTCAGCAATAAAACTGTGTACCAAAATTTTTTTTGGGAGTTATACTTGTTTAACATAACATAAATATTCTAATGTGTTGTTTAAATTATATATTTCAAAATTAGAATAAAAAGCACTAAATGTAAGGTTATCGTGGCCCATATCCTCTTACCCTTGTCTCATGCGCCCCACATTAATCCGGGACCCTAAAGGACCCTTGACGAATGCCGGGGCCGACTAAAATAAACACTGTAAGCGAACGCCAAATACACAAGGAACAAGACTCTATTTCCAATTCCTCTAGGGTTCCGTAACTATGTAAGTATAAAAGATTTGTTTATACAATACAATACAATACTGCAATACATTCTACTTTTCTTACTCGCAATACGATACCAATAATGCCCTTAAACGGATCACCAGTATTTTTGTTACACCCTGTATATGTTACGCAACAAAAGTTTAGTTAGAAAATTGAATCGAAAACACCTAGACTTTTCAAAGGAAGTGTTATCATTATAAGGTGTGTATATGCTGTTATACACACCTTATAATAAAGAACATTGATATCTTATATGTAGATTTGTACACTAACACTTTTGCAAGATAAAACGCACATAATTTCCTAATGTTTAAGAAAATGCTGATTTCCCAAGTACGGAACCTCCTTACGGTCCGATTAGCATTCGCCTTCGAGTCAGAGTTAACGGACTGTGCACGAATGCCGAACTTACTTTACTGTATTTTTATTGCTGTTGACTGTATAGACCAAATAATACTGGACTGACAATGTTTACAAGAAAACATGTTCACAAAATTTATCATCACGCATCACGACTATCGAAAAGACTACTTACTCTACAAGAATGAGAAAATAATAGTAGGTACTAAACTTACTTAAGTACTAAGCTATTCTATCTTTAACTGAGTAAAATGTATGGAACTGAGAATTATGGGAACGCGGTTCGGTATAGAATATGTTTGCGTATTGTGAATTGTCTTTTCTTACTAGGGCTGATAAAAATGATCGGTTGGAAATTTAATAAATTTAGATCCCCGGGTGTTAATACCGTGAATTCATCAACTCTGGCAGTTCATTCTCTCACTATTTTTTTGAAAGTTTAACAATTTTCATGACATCTTCTTCCTCCTAGAGTTTGTCCCAACTTTTTGTTCTATTGAGCCTGGGGTCTGCTCGGCAATCTAACCCGAGAATCAGCGTAGGCACTAGTTTTTACGAAAGCGAGTAGTACGAGCCGGGGTTTGAACCCGAGACCTTCGGATTGAAAGTCTGGCGGTAGCCAGGCCAGCGCTTATTTTCATGACATGATAATTACGTAAATACTTACCAATCTCACTAATATCATGTGATTTCACAATATGAAACTGTCATTGAAGTTTACTGCTGCAGGCCTATTCGACAATGCATAAATGACAGTGTCATGCAATAGCACCACAATACCTCCGCGATATCTCACTTTTGAGTGACGCAAAGCTTTACTAAAGTGAGATAGGTACTTACGTCAAAATCACAGATCAGCAATGCACATGTGCGAGCGCTGTTAGGACTAGATACGTTATTGGACCTAAGATGCTTGTTTCACTCTTGCGCTTTGTGCTCCGTTAGAGCCAGTGTCAGTTTGAGATTTGCGGAGTTAACATTATCAGTAAGACAATAATTTAAAATTTTATATAAATGGATGAAGTAGGTATATTATGACAAAAGTTCCATAAATACTCATTATTATACATACAAACCTTTGTTACAGTTACTTTTTGGGTAATATTACTGCTGATTGATTATAATGATTATTCAGATTACCTCATCAAAATATCTATAAATGTATGGGCCTGTACCCCAACGCTATTAGCACAGATATCTGACAGCTAAGACAATTATTTGTCAAATATGCTGACACGGTCGATTCCTATAGAAACCATAGATAAGGGCGCCTCTTTCCTAAGAACGACTACGCACTGAAGAGGTCGGTCATCTGTGAGCGATACCTACTGTTAATGTGACAGATAAAACCAACAGCAATACCAACGCAATAGAGCCGCAATACAATCGCAATAGAGGTGACATATGTTAGTGTTACACTTAGTCGAGTCGAATAGAGGTCTGATAGATTCACCCTTATTTCACAGGCATAAGTTCTAAATCCCCTGTTCATCGTTAGTCGTTATCTATAGATAGTGAGGTCTAGTTGCAGCTCAGAACTGCCACAATGATCCCGAAGATTTCATTGCTACTTTGAATACTTTAGCCACGGGTATTGAAATGAGCAGAGCTATCCGTGGCTCTCTGGAGCCTGGGCACTTGGTATCACAATAATTGGTGACACTAGGTACTAGTTTTGACGACAGCGACTGTCATCTGGGGGGTGATTTTTGAAATCCGAGTACTCGAAAGTGACATTTAAAACTCTGAATAAAACGCTGAAATTATGTTTTAAAAATAATAGCGATGGAAATTTAAAATCGTGATTATTCAAACTATTAATTTCATGTGAAAAAGTTGGCGACAAACTTTTGTGTGCGATTATTTTCGAGCTTGAATTTTTTGAATTCGAGCGTTCGGCTGCTAAAAATCGCCCCCCAGACCTCTACTCCAGAGGGCGAACTTAGCCCGTCTTGCTTACATCCGGTTTCCTTACTTTTTCGTTAATTGAAAAGCGATTGGTTATTATAAAATTGTAATAGTATACATAAAAAGGTACTGTTTTGCGTCCAGATTTTATTGCTGGAGTAAATTATTAAATCTGTACAACGTAGGACGTGAGCCCCATCCGCCAAATGCTACCTTTTCAAGAACTTATAGACTGTCACAAATTACCTCGTGTGTTCATTAGTTTTGAGACGAATGTAAACTCAAACAGTTCTGTTACTAAAATGTAATACGATTATATAAATATTTCAAATTAACAACCATGCTATAAGTAGTTAAAATATATTGAATTTATTTAAAATGGCCTTCTGTGTTTATCATTCTACTCATTCTAGTCATTTAGTACTTTGGTATTTAGGAGGTGAAGGCAAGACGCCTAAAATTTTACGTTTAGTAGAGAGAAAGCAACGGAAGTATAATAAAACTGTGATGGATGAAATATTAAATTATACACCAAAATATTGAGAAATAAATCGAGTTCTATGCTGAATAACCAATATTCTATTACCATGCCTGTATTGCGTTAGGGAGGATATTTTCATACGAAGGTAAGTTTTTTCCTCATTTTCGAGGAAAGGTCCCCAACTGCCCAATTCCAAGTGTAAGACTGTCGGACAGACTATTTGTAGAAGTTATGGGCATTGATCTTTGATCAAGAATATGAAGCAAAATAAGAAGCAAAATAATATGAAGCAATTCGATAATTATTTATTAAATTTTTATTACTTGACTTTATCGTCGTCTCAAAACTTATGAACACACGAGGTATACACCGTGTACATACAATTTCTAGAAAGTATGTTTCAAGCAGGGGTTCGAAGCCGCTACTTTTGAACGTCACACTCCATATTGCTAGAACACCAGCGCGCTTCTTTTTCCTAGCACTAATGCAATTAGGTATTAACTTGTTCTTCTTGAATCTTTATATGAAAATAGTTTAACGCCAATTTAATCAGTAATATGACATTAATATTTTTCTACTTGAATCTTTGTATAGAATGATAGCAACGAATGGTGAGAAGAATCCAAACTTGAATTTTCGTTTATTGCCCCACCTACTTGTAATACAAATACAATACTGTAAGGTATCCTGACAGTGATGGAGCGGTAGATTATGCAATATTTCTAATGCAAAATGTATTTCCCTAACTCACACTTGTATCCACACTGAATAAAAAGGATAACCGAACTACTACTATTTCGTCAATAACCATAATTGGGTAAAGTCGAGTAAAACAAGTTTATTTGTTGATAAAATGATAACACATGTATAAATAACGATACATTTTGGTAAGTAATAAACCTTAGTTTTGTAATCCCAATGTTTAAGTTACCGGCAGACGAAGTTTGGTTGCTAACACCAATGAATGGTGAGACGTCTCTCAAATTTCACTTACGGTTTGATAAATGTTCGATACATATTATGCGACAAGCGCTCGTTTTGAAATTTTAATATCATTTTAGAAGATTCCTTTAACAGAGCTTTGGCAAGTTATCCCAATTACCTAGTTTGGGATTTATTTAAAAAGATAAAAAGATAAAAGATATTTATTCTTCAATTTAGGCACATTACAATGCACTTATGAACGTCAGAGAGAAAAGAAACTACCACCGGTTCTAACCCTACACCTCTGATCCGAGAAGTATTACTTATTACCGGCAAGAAACTCGGCGGGACTTATTTTTTCAAAACAGTACTACAAATACATTAAAGATACTATGTGAAAAATATACACAGTGCCTCCAGTGAATAACGGAATAGCACGAGTTATTCCCTTTGGATTTTATAGTACCATTCGATTCAGCTCGTCAAACTACACAACATATCAAAAGGACATAACTCTAGCTGTTTCCTAACCTAGTTTTTGCGATGACCCAAAGGGTATAAGTACAGTGTGCTTGAAGGCACAAGTTACTTTATCCAGCTTTGTCGACGATTGCAAAGGAACAAGTGGTCTCAAGTCAAAACTTCTTATGAACCAAAAGACATATTCGTAGTTATATTTTGATAATAAAGTATTAATTCATTTTGTTCCAATACATTCTGATGCTGTTTTGACATAAACGGATTTATGCCATTATTCAATTGTGTTCTGAAAGGAATAACTGGTGTTGTGTCGCTGCGACAAGTAACACCATTGGTCAGTTTCGCATTTATGCAGTGTTGCTATTGGTCTGTTAGCCCGCTGAACGGAAACAACTCATTGTATTACTTTTAAGTAAATATTCATTTTTAATTGATTCTTAGCATAGTATAAAGCCAATAAATCTTGTTTTTATTATTACCGATATTTAAAATGTTTATTTCGAATAAAATTTCTGGTTATTACTACATTTTATTAATAAAATACATTAAACTGACTTTTAGAACTCCCTGCGTTGTCCAGTGAAACGTGAATAGTGTACAGTACCTGTGTGATACTTGTGTTTTGTAAACAAAATTATGTTTCGTGGTAGACAACTAGCTCAAATGGCAATAAATCCACCGAAAAAAGTAAGTACCTGTTTGTATTTACAAATAAATTGTAAGCCCGGCCTCACGGAATGGCAGTGTTGAACTTTGTTTTAATTCTTTATTCACAAATTGAGATGTTATTTAATTTTAAGTTCTTTGTTATTGTTACTGAATGACTTTTAAGGGATAATTTTATTTAGATAAATATTTAGGTAGACTACTACACTACACTATCAAGATTGAAGAAGTAGGCACCTACTGACCTGAGTAGGCATAGTTTTTTTTATCATTAATAAAGTTTTTTTTTTAGATTCCCCCTGAAGACCACACATCAGCATTTGAAGAGGTAAGGAAAACCAAGCAGAATAAATTAATTATAAAATAAAACAGAATAAAACAGAGAAATGATTTTAGAAAAAATTTATAACTTCGAGATCCTCCTGAAAGGACCCATGGTATTACGAAAAATTAATACCGACAAAGAAAAAGTTCATTGGTCTGATATTACTTGGTTCAGATATACACAAACCGAAGATTTGTTGGTGCAGTATAAAAAAGATTTAACTAACGAATCTGCTTTTCTAAAACTGTCCTTTAAAAGGCAAGGAAAGTCTAGAAGTCTCCCCCTAGCTTTAACCGTGATTTCAGAAACAACTTTGCCGATAAGTGTTGAGAAGAAAAAGGACCTCATGGATCTCTTACCTTTTATTGACAGTGAGTGCCATGACTTTTATAGAAGTTTAAAAACATCAGAAAATGAAAGAGCAGAAGAAGATCCTGATTTACACATATTAATGTATGACGCCGATAAAGATCAGGATGAAAATAATTAAATTTGCTCCATGAAAAGAGGTTGATTCTTTGAATTATTTGATTGTTATGACAAGGGAAATCTGTTTTTTTATTTTTTTTGTTTATTTTTAAGTGTTAATTCAAACATTGTATGGTTAGCACCATTAGAGCGCCACGCAGAAATTAAAGTTTATTTGCTTGATGAATAGAGGCCAATTCTGTTGCGATTTAATTCTAACTGCCACTTGATTTTATTAAAGAATTTAAGTCATATGTTCGGTTTTTTTATTGCATTTCCTGATATAAGTCGAGTTATTTCTAAAATATAAAAAAGAATGGTAGCACAAGTCTAGTTGTTCTTTTATGTATATTGTACTAAAGGGAACAAGTCGTTTTAGTGCTAAAAGTTCTATAAAATTCCTAAGATTAACTTGAGTTATGTCTTTAAGTACTCGTGAAGAAAGGCATAATTAGAGGAAAAACGGAAAAAACATGTCTATAAGTAAAAAATTAAAATTGTTTGGTATTAAAAACAAAGTCTACCTCCATCACTTCTATAAAAATGCATAAAAAGCTCAAGTTTTAAACGCTAGCGATGCCTAGACAACAGTGAATTGTTTTTTGTCTCTCCTGAAAAGTGCCGTTTTTGAGTTATGCCGTTATTCACTGGAGGCACTGATATACAATAATGCGTAGTTCTTCAAGAAGGCATATCAAAACAGCTTGAGAGACAGACATGTACCTGCCTATTGTGTAATTAAAATGAAAAATAAAAATAAAATCCAAATCTGATTGCTTCGCAATACGTTTGATATTCTTTCTTACTTGAACTGTGTCCTCTAAATGTTAGATGATTTTATAGATTCTGGTTTGGGCCATGCATATATGTCTGTCATATAGTCCTCGACCCTGTAATAACCCTTTGATAAAAATATAAAATATAAAATTAGTATTTCCAATGCAAATACTAATTTTATAGTTTGTTTATAAAAACTCTAGGTATAATTATTGTTGAACTGTTGCTTAAGCAGGTCATTTATTTTGAGCACGAACTCAAACATATTGGTCAATTTCCTTTGCAGCTTTAGGATGATGGTTTTTAATAAACGCATCTGATGGACGCGCAGTTTTATGGCCAGAGACCGTGGTATGAGTATATCTGTGAGCCCTTCCACCTCCACAGCCTTCAGTAGTCCGTGGCGGCTGAACTAGCGACGTAGCTGTGTTCTGCTTAATTAAAACTTGGGCCAATCACAGTCAACTCTGAAGCAGAAGTAGGCAGTCACGGAGCTCAAACTCGCATTTAAAATTGTCTTGGAAATTCGTATAGTTCCACAACTTTTTAAGTTTGCGAAACTTCATATGAATAGTTTTCGTACTTTAGGTACAGTGGCGCAGCTAAAGTGGATCTTGGCCTCTATTAACCTATTGGAGGGTTATATGGTAGTCACATATTTATAAAAACTAGTAGCCATGCCCATTTACGTAATTAGATTGCCGAAAGGACCCCAGCAGGCTTATGATGGCAGTAGTTGTCCGCCGATAACTTGATAAAAAGCTGACAACTTGACACATTGTCATGTTTTGCTGTGTGAATGTGTCAAGTTGTCAGCTTTTTCAATTTCAATTTAATAAACAATTAGCACTAACAGTTCAACCTTACATGCTAATCGATACCTATGTGCATATTATAACTAGTCCTAAATTATTTAACATGCAGTTACTTACAGTATAGAGTCTTAAGCTATTAAGTACATTATTATATTAAAATAACAATTACAATAATAATTCTATTGATAAAATAATAATTCACATATATATACAGAAAGGTAATGTCAACAATATTTATACTAATTTATACAATAGAGCTAGGGGTTACAATGGACTCTAAATAGCGACTAGCTGCCGTCAAGAACTGATTTTCAGAGCTGCAAAAAATATCAAGCTCACTGTTGTTGAGTAAAATGTTGTTGAACAGCCACAGGGAGTGATATAAGGGAGAGAAGGAAAGGGCACTAGTCCTTATCATCGGCACGGCGAATACGCCGCGACTGCGAGGGCGGAGCGTCATTATAACGGATATCAGTGGGACCCGAATCGGTACTAGTCCAAGAAGTGAAGGATTAGTCACTGATCCTTGCAGTAATCGGAAAAAGTATTTAATGACGTACAAATTTCTCCTGGTTTCAAGAGATGTGTAGTCGACCATGCCAATAGTAAAAAGAGTTGGATAGAGGTAGGGATAATAGTTGTACAATTTTTTATAAAGAAATCGTACGAATGGCTTTTGCACCTTTTCCACCATTAGAGTGTAATTTTTTTCATGTGGGTTCCAAATTGCGGCATTGGACTCCAACCTAGAGCGAACAAATGCATTAAACAAAATGCAGATGGCGTGCCTGTTTGAGAGTAATTTGGCCTGACGGATAACAAACCCCAGGCATTTTTATCAAGTTATCGGCGGACAACTACTGCCATCATAAGCCTGCAGGTCACTCACTCTCGCGCTGATAAGCACTTGCGATAACGTGATAATGTACTTTATCCCCGACAATAAACGACAAAAATATATTAAATACCGTTACAATGGTCTAACGCCGACCGACGTTTCGACACATTAATATCACACACACACACATCATCATCATCATCATCATCATCATCATATATTTAAGAGCTAGGATCTTGTCGGTGAAGCAATTTCCATGCATGTCTGTCATTTGCCTTCTCCTTTACAGCCTGATACGTCACGACGTTTATTTTTTCCTTTACTTGATCCATGTATGCTCTCCTTGGCTTTCCTGACTTCCTTTCTGCCTCAACTCTACCTTCTATGATATTTCTTATAAACTCATCGTGCCGCAGCAGGTGTCCAAGCATCTTCCCTCTCCTGTTATCTATGGTTCTCAACAAACTTCTCTTCTCTTTTACTATAGTGAAAACTTCTTGATTGGTTTTCTTTTCTTTCCAACTGATGTACACACACACGAATATCATTAATCTAGGTGGTCATTGGCATAACTTAGATCCCTATCCGTCATACCTAATCAAGAGTTTTAACCAAACTTTGAAATGTTAATAGATATAGTCCGGCTATTCCTCAAGCCGCGTTCAGAGTATTGACTCATAAGTTGGGGGTCGAAACTGGCCCAAAGTTCAAATGTCGATTGGCTATAACCTCGGAACTTGGACAATAAAGCCTTAGGTGGGACATACGGAACGGTTGCAGACACGCGAAACGCTTGGAGACGAGAAGTTTTACACAATAATAAACAATAAATAAATAAATAAATATTTGGGGACATGCAATCTTACACAAATCAACCTAACCCCAAACTAAGCAAAGCTTGTACTATGGGTGCTAGGCGACGATATACATACTTAAATATGTAAATACATACTTATATACATAGAACACATCCATAACTCAGGAACAAATATTTGAGATTAGCACACAAATAAATGCCCTTACCAGGATTCGAACCCGGGACCTCCAGCTTCGTAGGCAGGGTCACTACCAACTAGGCTATGGAGGCCGTCAATGTACACAACATCAAAAAGTTTAAGACCAAACACAATGTTTAGTTTCATTGTTATAAACTCTTCTAAAAAACATCAAACTAAATTTGCAATCCATAAAAAACAACGTAAACTTATTATTTTTGTCTTTGGAGCTTTAGCAAATACTTTTTTCAATACATATACAATACAATACAATACAAGGAAAAAGTATTTGATTTAGAAGGCACTTAAAAGTAAATTTACAAAATTTGATATTTAAACGATAATTAATAGTACATTTCGATATTAGTGCGGAAAGTATGTCATTACTTCACGAATACCGAGATATCTTGCCACGAGCCGAAGGCGAGTGGCAAGACTCGGGACGAGTGAAGAATGACATTTACGCACAAGTATCGAACGATGTTTTTTAATACAGTTGCGAAAAAATTATAAAATTGTCAATTATTCACTTTGAGGTTACTTTAGTACATGTATCCGAACGCTCCGCGCGGTGTGGTGCGGCCAGCAACTGATAATAAATATGGACGGCGAGCTTCAAACAAACCGTCAGCCTGAAACTGGGAAACAACTCGATATACGCATGCTCACTACACTACCAATCAAAAGGCGTCAAAATATTAGTCTGTTTTCAATTACAACAATTACTTAAAATACGATTGGTCTGTGTCAAAATAATTTGCTGTTATTCGTCGTAGCACTGACACTTGAAAATGACAAGACAGCGGTGTCATTGTAAACGCATTATCAGTGAACGATTTCATAAAATAAAGAACAATCTTCGAATGTATCTTTTTTGTTGATAGGTTTGAATTTTATTTTTAAGGAAATAAGCTGATACTAACGTTATCGTGTTTTACTGTAGCGTTAAATGATGTTATCACAGAGTGCGTCTCTATCATACCTTAATAACTGAAAAGCGTGCACACGCAGTGAGTATTATTATAGAACGAGCGGAGCGTCGGAAGTGAGTTCTTACAAACAGCTTCTGGCTCCTGGGACGTCTCTGCATTTCGATGACTTTCTGATTTTGAGAGTTCGATCGACGATTGAAAGACTGAATTTGAGTAACGTTTTCTTGATCTTTATGAAATTTGTTGGGGTTATAGTAGGGATACATATATGTAGTTTGAGAGTTCGTATATGAGCTATATTTTTTTTCATACAAAGTAAAAACTATTTTTCTTGTACACCAATCAATCCAATCAATCCAACCAATCAACACCATCCAATAAAGCAACAGATGATTTTGATGATTTTGTACATTGCTTGCTCAAACAAGTTGGAACTGTGAATTATTTTACAAATCCAGTTATTTTTAAAAGTTCTGATTCAGTTTTATAAGCAAAATCGATTCTTGCCGGTTGGATTGAATAGCGATAGCGGTACTATTTTTATACAAATGAGCCGGTATATGATTTCGGTATTCCGGCTACTAATTGATATTTTAGGATATTTTTTGGTTAATCATAATTTATTACGTTTACCTAAATTACATTTCAGAATATCACGTCAACAATGCAAATGTCGGCTATTTTGATTTTAAATAATACCGACAACGATCCCTGCTCCGAAGCAATTGTATATTACATAATAATAAGACATTTTAATGGTTGTTCAAAAGTGGGCATAGCACCATCCCCATATACAATTATTTGGTAAAAGAAATTTATAATAATGTGGTTTCGGCTTTACTTACGTATGATAAGTGATGTCGTCTTTTTTATTATTTTTACCAGATCAACTCTGGCACCATTTTACGGCGCAAGAAGGCATTTTTAATTATTTATTAGATTTTTTTCATAAACGTCACTACTACCGTGTCATAGGACCGCGATTTGTTAACTAACGGGCCTCGTGGCAGAGTTTGCAAGCACCGCCCCTCGCGGCAGACTTTTTGTGGGGTCATTTTGCAGCTCGAGTTCATAGTCTAGGTATATTACCAGTCGCTGGGTGCGGCGCTGTGATTGGCTGTCTGTCACTGTCATTAGCTGTGATTGGCTGAAAAGTAAAAAGCATTAGTGCGCGATATCAAACTTTCCGCACGCTAAACCACTCCAAAAAAGCACTTTTTTGAGCAACTGTATTAAAAAATGATATTTTCATAGGAACTTAATAAAATGTTGTTTAGTGTTTGGTCTTAAACTTTTTGACGGTAGTGTATATTAGGAATAGACATTTTTATTCGTAAACCTCCTCCTCCTTGATTCGTATTCCTCAGTACTGAGGGTCGTGAACCTCCCTCCTGTATCTCTCTCGTGCGATCTTTCTCCACCTGGTTCTGTCTCTGGCGGTGTGGAGGGCGATATGAAAAGTTGAATTCAAGATGAGTCATATTTTTTCGGCTACAACGGTCACTAATGGGGTATACCTAAAACACTAGATTGCTCGATGAACCGCTTCGTGTGTTTTGCTGGCTAAGCGTTTCCATAACTCGCGCATATTTATTAGGTTTCTCTCGGAGGAAACCGGGAATTGATTTGAAGCTGTCTATTTGAGACTATAAAGTCTTTAAGCGTTTGGTTTATTAAAGTACTTGTAAGTACGTTCACGGACTTAAATTGTTGATTCATTTAGGGTTCACTTTGGACATTTCATACATAAGTATGTGTAGATTGGCTACGTTAGCCACATGCGAGTTCATCAGAGACAACATCGGAGTTGACAGCAGTCGCCGTGACCAAAACCGGTTATGGAGCTATTATTATTATTATGTGTACTAAATAAATAATTAAATTTGCCGCGGGGTGCCCGGCCTGAGAATTGTCCCCCACCATATCGTCCCGTGGTTGCAGTAGGAGTCTGCTAAGGGAATATACCGGGAAATGGGCAGCAGCATCTTCCGAAAGCCTAAACAACAATACGAGTATAAACAAAAAAAACTGCGCGCGCCAACGCGCCTGCCAAGCGTGGCGTGTATGGCAACCCCCCCCCCCCCTTAAAGGGGAGGCCTATGTTCAGCAGTGGATTTCTTATGGCTGAGATGATGAAATAAATAAAAATTGCTATTGTCGCTAGGCGTCCAACTAAGATGTATATAAAAATAAAGGATTATGGTGGATAAATTCACGGCCATCAGGTAAGCGATCTCAGTAACTCAGTTGTTCAGAGCGATGGGTATGTATCACAGCAAGTTCGAGTCTCTCCTGAGGCAGTGGATCTTTCTACTTTTCCTTTATTTCTAAACATTAGGTACCTAGCCAATGAATCAATTGTTTCGTTGACTGACTCATCTTAATAAATCTTCAGTTGTTCTAAATAAGTTGCAGTTAGTCTACGCCTTCACGGTCGAAAAAATAAATAATGTAAAAATATATTATCAACCCACATTAAGGCAGCGTTGCACCCTCTTATCCAGCGGTAAATACCTATTTCCCAGCAGAGGATCTATTATAATTATGACAAGTGCAACCCCTCATAACAAATGGCGAAAATCTTTCTATCTCCCTTATACAGGTGAATGGTAAAATAAACAACTAATGCAATCCCCGTGTTCCCCTAACTGTCATACCTCACAACTCTAAACCCAAACTAATGATCATAATAAAATACAACATTCAGCATGAACGACGCGAAAAACCTCGCGACGCATTACTCTCAATAAAACAGGGAAGGAATAGGGGTTCCCTAGACTTGCATTACACCGAACCGTGCAAGTATAGACAATGGGCGTACCATTGGGGCACGGGGACGGACTATGGTTATGTAGGACTCTCACAATGCTGATGAGACCCATGATATATCCACTAAAAACCCCTCTGCTTGCTGCCACTCTGCTATAAGGCGAAGCCACAGTGACGCCGAAGCACAACTTCCGCGACCTCGCCAGACCTTTTTTCTTACCTGACTAAAGCTAAGTATATGCCATCGGGGTGTGCGGGAGGAAAAGTAGTCGGAATTCAGGACCCGAATGCACTAGATGATTTACTACACTGGAATGCCACTCACCTTGTGCCAGCGAGATTAGTTTAAGCGAGTTAAACTTGGTCTACCTAAAGGGTAGTCGAACTAATGGGTATTTAGTCGCTAGTTCAGTAAGTCTAGCTGAGCCCGATGGTCCGACATAATTTACACTGGCCTGTCTGGGAGAGGGAAACAGACAACCATTCTGAAAGAAAAAAGATTGTACAGACGTATGCCTAACGGTAGACGAACATACGCTGGAGGGGAAGATGAAAAGATACGGAACGGTGTAATAGAAACCGTTTCGACGAGAACTAATCGAGATAAAAATAGTACCCAAGCAGCATTTCCACGTGTTGCGCGACATACGTTTCCATTACGAGATAAAAGCGGCCATTATCTTTATTGTACCGCAGATATTTAGCTACTAATGAAATTGGACACAGTTTAGTGAAAAGTATCCTCAAAGTTTTGAAAATATTAAAACTAAATTTCCCTGAGACTCAGAGATTTTTGTCACTTAACTGCCGTAAAACAGTCCTTAGAAATCTAACGGTCAATAAAATGTTCAAATGGGGGTTTAAAAAACCCAAAATCTGCCTCGCAGCGCTCAGATTAAACCCACATTTCCGTTGGCCTAGACGAATTCACCACCTTGCCCCAGCAATGCCTATAAATAAATCTAATAGTTAAAATATAACGGTGTAATAGAAGCCGTTCTTGCGAAAACCTGCCGAGACACGAATAGTGCCCTGGCAGCATTTCCACGTGTTGCACGACATACGTCTCCATTACGAGATTGAAGCGGCCATTATCTTTGTCGTGCCCGTTCCAGGTGGTCTAACAGACGCTGTTTGTTTTGTTTGCTATTTGAAGTTATTTACTTGAAACTATTTGGCCTAAGTATAATTTTGTGCAGTCGGTCCAGGTATTAGGATAAGACAACATCTGAGTAACGTTATACGTCACAAGACACTATTTTTCCTAACAGAAACACTTGACAATATATTCTAATGAATTTAATGATCACCCATAATAATTAATAAAACTCAGAACTGTAGGAACCGTATTCTTCAAATGGTTTAATTTCGCCGAACTCCACCGACACATCTGCCAGGTGCACGGATCTAGAAATAAGAATAACACAGCAAACGAACTAGAGGGCTTTGCATTACGAGATACGGTTCGGTTACGAGGGGTCGGCAAACTTTTTTGACAAAGAGCCTGCCGGAGGGAAATATGAATTTTTTGGAAGCGGATAGAGTTGCAGTGGTCGGCATTATGTTTTTCTACTGTAACAATTGGTTTAAAAAAAAATTAGGGCAACTCAAAGAGGCACAACCGACCCTTCAAAGAGCCTGTTTGCCGACCCCAGTAGCCAGCCATCTTTGTTATGTCGATTCCAGGTAGGTATTCTAACAAATACTGTTTAGTCGCCATTTGCAATGATGTATCGTCTGTCTTATGCAGAATCGGGTTTACGTGTTCGAGGGTATATGACCAGCGACTGCAACGCAACTGTATAGCAGCGTTTGCGACTGTGTCGCTTCTGAATCGCTTCAAAAATCGCTATATTCTATCTCCCAAGATATCCTGTAAAACAAATCGACCTCACGTCAGGTTCATTCTCCACATAATACTATATACATATCACAGCCATATAATATAGCGTGTGTAATCAAAACAAACGACTGCGTCGCGGGTAGCGCCGAACTCCGCTGTGCACTGCGGGACATGGGAAAAGATACACCAAGAATTTTATCTTGGCCGATTTATTTATAACTACAATTTGATCCTTCTTACTTGTATAATAAATCCATTTTTAGTGTAAAAGATTCTGAATAATAATAATTTATTAAGGTATTTAGAATCAGCAACGTACCTAAGTGGGAAAACTTATTAGAAAACTTGAAATTCTCTTAAGAAAAGTTCGAGCCACGATTATTTTCAATACCTCGCCGCTTAGCTCCTTCAGCTGCTTCTTAATACAGTTAGGTACCTTCAAATAAAAACCTTAGTAGACGGGTTGATGGATGACCTCATATTTATTTGAGACTCAGACAATGTTTTTATAAAAGACCAGTAAAAATTGTATACTCGTGGTCATGACAGTAAACTAAACATGAAAGTAATAATCATAGCAGCAAAATACACATTTTCTCACTACTTTCATTCGGATAAATAGAGCTGAGCAGGATTACTGAATGACACGCGGAAACACCTCATGCTCCATTCACATGCTTATTCTAGGAGATATACAGGGTGATTTCGGAATCGTGATACAGCATATTTTTATGACTTTGTAACTTATCTTACCTAAGTTTAGTTTATACCTTATATAGTTATTGTAATTTTGATTTTGGCTGTTAGTTAATCTCTAAAGAAGAGCGGTGTCCTTTAACACAGGTATTTCCATAGGTACTTAAAATGGGCACCAACCTGTATTTTGTAAAAATTGCTTGTTACTGAATAAATCATTTTTATTTTTATTTATTTATTATTATCTTACCGTAGTATTTGATAAAAACACAATAAATTTTTTTTTTCTTATTTTCCAAGTTACTGTTTGTCTGTCTTCTTTCTTTCTTTTTTTTCTTAATTTTCCAAGTTAAGTTTAGTTTAGAGTGATTCAAGAGGAAGGTTTATATGTAATTGCACCCGTGCAAAGCCAAGGCGGGTCGCTAGTTAGATCATATTTAAATTGTGTACAGTCACGTCTGAAAATATGAACATTGAATACATTTAATATGACAAAAATAATGTTGCCACGACTTTATTACCAATGCGTAAAGTCTTGGATTTTTGCCACATTCAATTCATATATCCATATTTTCAGACATGACCTTATCATGCCTCGTTCTCTTACTTTGTGTTTGAGCCCGAAGCCACCCTGTATAAATACATAACATCCTCTAGACGGGCAGTAATCAAAACAAACGACACGCGCATTTTAGGATAACGCGCCGCAGAATTACCGCAATACACAGCGGGACATGAAAATGATACACTTCGATTAGTATTTTTAAGAATAAAAACATCTTCGAATGAAAAAAAAATACCTAGAGCAAGGAAATACTGCCGTGGACAATAGTTAATTTTAATTTATAAACTAAGATTTATTTGTATATTTTAGATTATAAATTATAGTATTATAGGTCTGAATGTTGTACTAGGCTGTTATAAAAATAAATAAAAATATTTAAAGCTAATACAATAATTAGAACATAATATTAAGTATTTGAGTAAAAATGCATACAGGATCAGCCACAAAAAAAAATGTACTCGTAAAATGGGACAGGAATCACATTTGTAAATACAATTGGCAGTAAATAAAACGATAACAATACCCAACTAAAAATAACATAGTTGCATTAAAATAAGGGATAGAATGAATTTATTTTCAATGCAAAATAAGTGGCGAAAAACGACGTGATACGGCTTCCATTTATAAATAAACTTATAATAGCGATAAAACTTTTTATGCCTGTTTGAGTACAGTTACCGGCAATAATATCTTCCTACACGACGGCTGTAAAAATATGTAACACGCTCTTATAGCGCTACAAATAAAAGCGTGTCACATATTTTTGCGGCCTTCACGTAGCAAGATACTATTGCCGTTTACCTATCCTATTATTAGGCATTGCTTTTCGCTATGATCAGTGCATTACCCCATCGCTTATAACTGTGTGTCGAGGTCCAAATATTAAAACTTAAATAGGCATACTTTCTCTGGCCCAAAGTGTATTTTGGTTTTTATACGCTTTGTTTACGTTCGTCGTGATTATGAGCTATGTGAGTATTTTATATTTACACTCACGTATACTTGTATATATATCTCTACATGAGGGTATCCATCACTGTATATTTTACTGTCTAACCCATGCGAGGTAGGCCGGAGATAATCGTTACATTTTATGTTTACTATAAAATATCTTTCTTACCTTGGGTTAATTACCTAAGTAAATCTCGGAAGGAAATCTTAACAACTACAAACGTGAGCGGTCCTTACCTATTGTTTGATTTTACCACCTTGCCACCTTGATGCAACATATTTAGCTAGATATGTTGCATCAAGGTGGCATAGATAAAACTAGTAGTTCGCCCCGAACTGTGAACTCGCGAATCTTGTGTTGCGGCATAAACGTGCAATAGTAGAAATGCCTACTAAAAATACCAAAAATGGGGCCAATGGGGGCCAGCCAACCAGCAATTTTTCAAATTTGACAGAAATGGTTTGCCAAGCTATATCATTATTTTTTGTAAATATTAGTATGTTTTTTTCTAAACTAACTTTCACGGTGAAACTAACCGTCCGTATTAAATTGTGTGGTTGATGCTCAAAATTTTACCGCGATGAAATCTGTTTAGATTTGACAGTTATTGTCTCATCTAAATTTACATCCACCTCTCACTCTGTTACTTTGACATGTCGTTCTCGTCTGTGAACACCTAGGTATAGGTTTCGGACACCATCATTAAATCATTCTGCGTCTATGGTAACTCTCTCTAATGTTTAATGTCTGTTGTCAAAATATTTACACCAAAAGCAAAATATAATTGAAAATATTTTTTGAAATCTATTTTATTTTGCTAATTATTATGAAACAGTAAGCAGTTAATAAGTATTTGATAAGAGGGTAAATCAAGACCTTTCGTTTGATACCAAACTCAACCATACTTGCTCGTAAAAGTAGCAAATAAGATGACCAACGTAAGACCCCTTTCCAAAACCTTTTTAGGCCTTCTAATTTCAAAACCCCCGTCTCAATCCAGCTCACATACGAACTCGCAAATTTTGTTGGTCTCTGCTACAACCCTAACAAATTTCATAAAGATCAGAAAAACGTTACTAAAGTTATCGTCGGACAAACTATGTAAATCAAAAAGCCATCCAAATGCCGAGACGTCCCAGTAGCCAGGTGACAGTTGGGTTTGAAGTTGTTTGTAAGAACGAGCTTCGCTTACGCTCCGCTCGTTCGATTAAAATGTATTCTTCGATAAGGCCCCTGTGGTGATTTTCAAATCGGATGAACTTCGTCAAAGCTTAAACTTTTTAGTATCGTTTGATGGAGCCCAGACGCCGCACAAGTTTTTGAAGAAAATTACAAGAGCGACGGAAAATAAGTAAAGTTATTCAAGGTCGTTAGAGTTACCAAAAACATAACATGTTCATCAAGGATGGTTGATGTTTCGTAACTACACTTTTTTTTTTTTTATTCGTTAGCCTATTTGGTGTCCCACTGCTGGGCAAAGGCCTCCCCTCTCTTTCCCCTCTTGGCTTCGCCTCATTTTGTAACTTCGACCCTCGAATCTTAAGAACCCTCATTATGTAACTGTTGCACAAAATACTATTTCGACTTCAATCAGACACAGATAATAGATCACTGATTTAGACTTTCACGGTTTTTACTCATACATTGTGAGTTTTGTGTGTCGACCGAGTGACATCCCTAGTGTGCAAAACGTTCAAGTTGATAATCAAGACCAAGTGCGGGTAGTTCGAAAAACTCGCGCGGCTAGAAGATGTTGATGTCAACTGGAGCCAGTCTTTCTTCGCGACCACGGGGACAATGTCGTCCTCGAAACGTCGAAGGTAATTTAAAAATTATATAAGCGGTTAGGTCCCGTTTATTACAAATAATTACAGACAATAGATAATAATTTTATTTATTTATTTATTATTAAGACCATAAAACGATACAGGCAGGTACGTACTTATTAAAATAAATTATAATATTATTCCGTATCATATTACTCGTAATATCAAATTGTACAAAAAAAAGTTTCCTATGGTTTACATTTTTTTATATAATGTGACCCGTATTCATTGATTATCCTTAAGTGTGTAAATTCCGAAAAACTATCTCAAAACTTTTGTACCGGCATTTCATTACTCTTAACTCAGCCTTGCCGATTTCCAATCATACAGGAGTAGGAGGCGGGTCGGCTGATAACGGCTTTGCGGTCGATCTCTCTAAGACTTTCAGGAAAAAGCTAAGAACCACGCAATAGCAGTACAAGCATACCACTGTAACAAAAAGAGGTTCTGATCATAAGATAGCCACGTGAGTTGCAACCTTGATGGATAAAGTTAGTTAGAGTCGTGGGAATTTTGAAGTACAACTGAAGAACAAATCAATTCGACCGGTACTTCTGTGACCAAGGTGGCCAAGTTGGTTAAGGCGTGTGCCGCGAATGCAGAAGACGCTGGTCCGTTCCCAGCCTTGGGCACCAGAGGCCTAGGTCACTTTTTCCTTTGTATATGACATCTATATAAGTTTATAACTTTGAAGTAGTTCGCCCCAATCCAGAAGAGGCGCGAAAATCGAATGGTTTGGCCACGTCATGCAATAGTAGATTGTGTAACAAGGGTGCAAAATGAAATATTCACGGCGAGAGCGGATTCTTAAGTAAAATCCTGAGTGTAGCGAGGGATTCAAGTGTTAACGCCCCAAGGTGAAAATAGTTTTGCTCCTATCACCACACTGTTTTTCACATCAGCATAAAGTAAAATAAAAAATGTTACCTTTAACTTATTTGTTATTCATCTTTATATGTGCTTAGTGTCCTGATTATAATAAATCGACTAATTTAATAAGAAATTTGTTTGTAATGACAGGCTGGCAGAAAAAAAGAACAATGTCCTAGAGCAGAAAAGTGCCACTTTGTTCCCTCCTAGCATAGACGAAAAAGCCCGTATATGAATAGGTGGAGAAGGTGTTTTTTTATACCACGACGGCAAACAAGCATACGGACCGCCTGATGGTAATCGGTCCCCGTAGCCTATGAAAATGACCGTGATGATCACATAGTTTTCACTGTATGCTCGTCAACTTACCCATGATAATGACACAGATTATGATAGGCAGAGGCTGCCTTTTGTGATAAATGATATTCGGATAGTATAGCCAGGTGCAGCTCAGGAACAGGATCAGCCAGGGCACCATGAGCACCGGCCAGGGTCGGCGGCGTTCGCTCTGGAAAAATAATTACATACAGTCCGTGAGCTTTAAGAAGAGCCTTCGGGAATCGGCGATGATACACGAAGGTAATATTGCTGTTCTGCTTTTTCATGTGTCAGTGTTGATTCCAACGTCTCTTTCTAAAACCCGAAGGTTATTTTTAGAGCTCACTGACTGTACGGTTTAAGATACGTGTTGTCTGTCAGTTGCTAGGTATAGTCGAGTACGTTAATATCTATGAGATTTATTGGGGGAAAAAATTATAAACTCTACCTTATATGGGTGCAAGGTATAATTTTGTCCAATTGACCGCATCGGTATTGGCGAACTCGACGTTAACATATTTATTTCCATGTACCTAGCCTAGTTACTTACAGGCTGTAACAAAAATACGCTACGTAAATAGTATTGCGACTACGAATACCGAGTACCTAGGAGAAAAATTATTAGACACGAAAAATTTTTTTGGCCGGCTGTGACGAGAGCAAAAATTTCGGGTCAGTAAAATAAACTTTAACTTTAAAATGAATATCTTTAAAATTAATATCTTTTGAGATATTCAAGAAAATGCTAGAGACCCTAAACTTTTGCTCTCGAGTGTAGTCGCAATACCATATCAATTATGCCCTTAAACTGATCACCAATATTTTTGTTACACCTTGTATATTATTAAATAATTACAATTAAAATTCCAACGCCAAGCAAGACACACGACAGTAGGTTTAGTCCGAAGAGCACACTGAAGCGAATTTTTGATTCTGAAACAAGATAAATATTATAAATAAATACAACACTAATCCTCTTCTGTTCAACAGGAGGCACTTAGCCTTGTTGCAATTGGACCAGTTTCCTTACGATGTTTTCCTTCAGCGAAAAGCGAATGGTGTATATCAACTAATACCTAGCTATTTCATATACATATAAGACCCGTTTCAGGTAACTCGTTGCAACCGGGGTTTGAACCAGCAAGCTTCGACTGAAAGACGTACGTATATACTCTATACCATCAGCAGGGCTCCAACGCTCTTATTTACTTAATATAAACTAGCATACCTATTACAATCGCCATCAAATATATCGGAGCGGTCAGGGTACTCATCAATATCTGAACATGCACTTTATAGCTTACACAATAGAGGCGTTGTTCAGATATTTGTGACCACCTTGGCCGCTCCGATATATGATGATAACATTGATAACACTTATCGTACATATCCATTTTGATGAGACGGTGCTCATTTTCAAACGTGTGCACTTGCATCAACACGAGTACCATTCGGGCCAGCGGGGCCAGGCTCAGCAGACCGTCTCCTGCGGCCACCAGGCTCGCGCCGGTGCGGAGGCCGAGCCAGTACAATCAGTAACACTTACCGTACATATCCATCTTGATGAGACGGTGCTCGTTCTCAAATATGTGCACTTGCATCAACACGAGTACCATCCGAGCCAGGCTCAGCAGACCGTCTCCTGCGGCCACCAGGCTCGCGCCGCCGCGGAGGCCGAGCCAGTACAATCAGTAACACTTACCGTACGGGTAAGTAATGAAAGATATAAGAACTTATTGTATAATATTCATATTCTATACGCTCATATTGCATAAGCTTGTTTTGTATACCGTTCAAAGTCTATAACGAACGTTTGATATAACATCAAAATACCTAATTTTGTTAAGTATAACGTTGTTTAAGTATAATATCATTAAATATAACGGTCATAATGTATAACGTTCATAATACCTTAGATTTATAATGTATAATATTCAATACATCTAACACCAAAATACATAATGCTCGTATAGAATAACGGGTTGTCTAAATCGCAGCTCGTGTACATATCAACTCGCCTAAAAGCAACTGGTCTACACGATTTTTTAAGTAGCAGCTCGTCTAATTAGCTATTCTAAAAATCTCAAAATGTTGAATCCTCAACTTAACTAGACGGAGCCCCGCTTCGCGGGGCTCCTATTTCCGGGCGGTTTGCCCTTCGGGCATCTGAAGCTACCTAACGAACCTAACCTACCTATTGATTTAGTTTGATATCCGTGAAAACATTACACTTTGGGGAAAAAGGTTGGAATGGAGTTATAACCTATTTAGTATATCATACGCTATTATATTTTATAATTATTATATTAAAAGATAGTATATATTATGATCGATATACGTTATGTATGTTATATCAACTAAATTTAGAGTATCTGAGTGTTATATGATAAGTTATTATACAAAATGAGTATTATATTAATTGACCGTTATTCCTAATAAAAATATTGATTTTGTTGTTATAGCAAACGTTCATTATATCTTGTGAACGTTATTAATATGAAATTATATATTTTGTAGTTATATCTTATGGGACGCACCCTACCGTACATATCCATCTTGATGAGACGGTGCTCGTTCTCAAATATGTGCACTTGCATCAACACGAGTACCATCCGGGCCAGGCTCAGCAGACCGTCTCCTGCGGCCACCAGGCTCGCGCCGGTGCGGAGGCCGAGCCAGTAGAAGCTGCTTTTGAATGGGAATATGCTACGAGACGGCATTACTGGAAACATAAGTGGTATTTCGCTAATATGTTCGGGTGCTCTCCGCTCGGAACTAAAGATGGGCGCGGGTACCCAGGTAAATACCGGATAAATTGGTATTATGGGTACCCAACCCAGCCTCGGGTATTTGTTACCCGAATAGTTGCCCATCTATACTAGGAGCATCATCATTATCATATATTTAAGAGCTAGGCTCTTGTCGGTGGAGCAATTTCCATGCCAGTCTATCATTTGCCTTCTCCTTTACAGCCTGATAGGACACGACGTTTATTTTTTAGGAGCAGTTGTTCAATTAAAGAAACAATCTAGTGACAAAGAGAACTAAACGTGAATCCACGAATTTGATTCATGATAACTAAATATGGTTGTATTTTAATAGAAAGTAATAATTTCCTATTTATTTGTTTTTTTTTAATGCCAACAAAACATTACCCACTTTCTTGGCAGTCAAGTAAAATTAACGCAGTTTCAAGTTTGTGAGACTGGCATTATAAAGTATTTAGGATACTAATATAATATAGGTATAACAGTTTCAACAATATTTCATTTATACAGGGATAAATGTTATTTATACTCTCATTTCATTACAAGTAGTAGTTTGAAAATAAACAACGTGTGTATCACAACAAATAGATACTTTACACTATTGACTTTTATGACAGTTTGTGACGTAAAGCACATCTGACGTGTCGAGTGGAAGATAAAACCATAGACTAAATGTCTACAGAGATGCAAAAAGTTTTTCTCTGGGGCCACGACTCAGAATTCGCCATACAAAAAATACCGAAATTCCAACCCTGCCACGAACAAAATTTCTCTTGGAATTTCTATAGAAATTTTGAAATATGTCAAGCAATGTATACCTGTTATTCGTGTTTTGTTGAGCGACTCCTAAAAAGCGGTCATCGAAAATGGAAAAAGTTTTTAAAATGGTGAAGCACAGTTAGCAGCGCGGTGCCAGGGGGGTACAACTCAAAGTAAATCTGTCAAATAATTTGAGTTTGACACGACGTATCCGATACGTTTGCATAAGTGCGAAAAAGAACTTGTCATGCGTTAAGAAGGGACAACATGATTCGGGGCGTTAAGTGACATTACAGAGGTCTCTCTGTATTATACTATTATTTACTCTGTGGCGGTGCCCGCACAGAGTTGTAGTGATTTTAACTAGGTACAACTTTTGGGACAAAACAATTCTTTGGGATCTCATCTCCTGTTACTCAATAAGGCGACAACGTAAGATATGCTAGCCCCGCCTGGTGGGGTGGGCCGCATGCCATTTGCTACTGTCGTAGCCCAAAAATTCCAATTAATAATTGCTTTAATAATCTAAATCATTTATTATGATAAAGTAAAAGCTAGTGCAGACACTAAGCCCAGCGTTCACGAAACCGGCGTAATCCACCTCTTCCTTAATAACAAGTAAGCCCGGCGCCGGATGAGGGAGGAGTCATAATTTAAAAAATCTGCCTGTGCGATTCTCACTGCCTCTGATGTATCGCTGTTTAAGCTCTAGCCTATGGTGATCTTGATGATGATCGTTCCGGCCGATTTCGACCAAGGCGACCACTTCAACTCCTAGTTGGTGTAGGTAGTATGGTGATCTTAATACTTGTAACAACGACAAGGTTTTAACAAAGTATATTCCGACCAAAAAGTGTAGAAATTAAAAAGGTGCAACATCGTAGTGTCGTCCCGTTTTCTTAGATTGATTTGAAAGGGACGACACTACGATGTTGCCACTTTTTAATCTCTACACTTTTTGGTCGGAATATACTAGTACTCCGTTTTAGAGTTTAATCGAAAAAAAGCAGAAAAAAAGAGACAAAAAGCATTGTTTTTTATTTGGAAAATGTCATCTCAACGAAGGAGGTTGGAATATGAATGACGATATTCGATTCTCTGCAACCAACCGGACCGGCCATGTCTGTCATTTTCTATACATACAAAGAAAGTCTTCCGATTTTTGCGGGGGAGGGGAACATCAAATGTATGCGAAACATCAAAATAGCCACGTTAGATAAACGTCAGTCCATACAATGAGTATGACCACTGGTCATAAATTTTCGGCAGAGGCGAACGGCTGTCAATGGTCACTCCCGTTGGTTAAAAGCTCTAAGATTCTCTGAGATGAACCCTGCATTTTTTCAAGTCACACATTTTTGAACCAATAGAAGTTATCCTACCCCGGACTCGGTGACCAACTGGAATGTGGCTCTGAGTCGATGACGTCACGGGATCATCGTAATCCCGGAATTCCGTAAACGAACGAGCGAGGCGCGCCGCGCATTTTTACTGCCAGAGGAACATGAGGGTGCAGTATCATTTGAAGGCCCATGTTAGAGTAGTAAATTATTCAGGGAATTATTAACGTCCCGACCGCGAAAACGCGCTCCTCGGTCGTCGCTTCGGCCAACAGCAGCGGTTGTTTGCGATCAGCGTTAGGCCACCGTACCGTACCGTACCGGTACCTTTTGTAATGCCAATACCGGAGTTCAAAGGTTTAGAGGCTATTCAAAAAAGTATTACATAGCCTAGGCCACTCTCATACGATTCATTTACTTGTCATAGCGTTAGACGTCGTGTTCCGACAATTCCTGTTCTATAAAAACGGGTTTAATTAATAGTTCAGAACAGAACATGCCTCGCTACGCTCGGGATCCTAAGGTACGTTCCATCGCTTCGCTCAGGATTCATTGTACGCTGATTAAGTTTTCGCCACTGATATTTACATATGTCATGTACTTCCTTGTGACCTATTATTTATCCACAACAATAAATGATATCAGCACTAGAGCTGCAGTGCTTCACTTCTCTTAACTTCTGTCAAAATGCGCCGGTTCAAAAACTCTAAAAGCTGATTCTGATAGTTAGAGTTGGCGATAATTTGGGCGCCAACTACGACACGGTAATTGACGACAAGTTTTAATTGGCTTCGAGGCGAATAGTGATGTGAAATAATGCAATCTCCAACGAAGGGAAAATCTCGGAAATCGCAAGCTAACATGGTAATTTTGATTTACAGTTTCATGCGTCATTAAAATAAAAATAAAAATAAAAAAGCCCATTTATTCCAAAACCAAAATAATACAAAATAATAATAAAACTTAGAATTTACTTAGTTATAAAACTAGTTTGGTTTGAACCCCTCTCGGGTAAAGGCCTCCTCCAGCTCTAGCCATCTCTCCCTGTTGTTTGCAACGGTGGGCCAATCGGTGGCAATTTTATGAAGGTCATCAGACCATCTTGAGTTGGGTTTACCGACTCTCCGTTTGCCGCTCGGTCCTGTCCACATCGTGGCGACTTTCGTCCATCTCTCTGCGTGCATTCTTGCTACATGTCCCGCCCATTTCCATTTTGACTTGAGACTATATTGCAACGCGTCAATAATTTTAGTCTTAGCTCTTATTTCGCTATGTCGAATCCTGTCTTTGAGTTTAATTTTCATGATACTCCGTTCTATAGCTCTTTGACAAGTCGTGATCTTGTGTTTTGCTGTATGAGTGTATTTCCAGGTTTGACTGCCGTATGTCATGGTAGGGAGAAGACATGAGTCTATGACTTTCTTTTTCAAGTTAAGGGGGAGTCGACTTTTTAGAATTTCTTTCATACTCCAAAATTTATTCCAGGTCTTCTTTATTCTTCTGTCGATCTCCTCTATGTTGTTTGACGGGTTGAAAGATAGTTCTTTACCTAAATATATGAAGTTTTGTACATATTCTATTTCGATATTTTCTACATACATCGGTGTTTTGTTGTGGTTCGTCATTATTTTTGTTTTTTGTAGGCTAATTTCAAGGCCTACCTGCTTGCTGACTGTATGCAGAGATGTAAGCATAAATTGTAGGTTACTTGCCTTGTCTGAAATTAGCACTATATCGTCTGCGAAACAGAGATGTGTCAGATTTTTTGATGATATATTTATGCCTCTACCCTTCCACTGTAAAGCCCTCATTTTGTACTCTAGAACAGTTATAAATAAGGTTGGAGATAGTGGGTCCCCCTGCCTTACTCCTCTCTCTATTTTGATTTCTGGTCCCGTTTTTTCAAGTCTGACTCTACTCATGCAGTTTTCATAAATATTTTTTATTATTTCAATATATGTGGGATGAATTTTTGCCTCTGTTAGCGATTTCCAAATTGCTACGTGCTCTAGAGAGTCAAACGCTTTTTGGTAGTCAATGAAGGCAAGGTAGAGTGGTTTTCTAAATTCGGTAAATTTTTCTATAAGTTGCTCTACTACTTGCAGGTGGTCCATGGTACTGAAACCTTTTCTAAAGCCCGCCTGCTCCACTCCTAGGAAGGCTTCTATTTTAGGCGACAACCTTAACTGGAGACCAGCTGAAAATAATTTGTATAAGCAGGACATTAAACTTATCGGCCGGTAATTTGTGATATCTGTGGGGTCCCCTTTTTTGTAAATAATCGTTATATCCGACTTAGTCCATTCCCGTGGTATTATTTTTTGGTGTAAAATTTTATTAAATAGTATGGTTAAGGGTGTGAGTATAATTGGGCAGCTTGCCTTCAGTAGGTCATTTGATATAGAGTCTGGTCCGGGGCTTTTTCCTGTTTTTAATTTATTTATAAGCTGCTGTATTTCGTTTTCATCAAAGTATTTAACTTCTTCATAGTCTTCTATTTCATAACTGACCTGAACATTTTCAAGGTCAGCGGAGGGTCTCTTTTTATATAGGTTTTCATAGAACGTAGTAGCGATTTTTTGTATGTCCTGTCTATTTTCTTTATATGTAGTGTTTGATTTTAATTTTGCTATCCAGTTTTTCCCTTTGTCTAGCTCTTTATATGCTTTCTTTGTGCTTCCCGAGGAGGCCAGGTGTTTTTCTATTATTTTCATTCTATGCTGGTAATAATCTAGCTTTATCTTTTTGTTCACTTGCTTGTACAGCATTTTAAGTTCTGATTTTTCCTCCCTGGTACGAGGCTTCTTGTTCTGTAGGTCGTGTCGGCGTTTTATCAGAATTTTTGTTTGTTTGGAAATTATAGATGATTTTTCTTTGTCCGCTTTTTTTGTAGGGTGAGGTAAACTAGATATAATGCATTTTTCAAATTTTTCATAGTATTCTTGAACTGACTCTTGTATTTTGCTTTGTGAAATTTGTACAATATTCTCATGTAAGTTATTTTTGAACTCTGTGTTGTCCTCTTCAGTTTTTAATATCTGTGGTAGTGAGTTTTTAAAATTTCTTCGGATTTTTTTCTGTTTTGAAAGTAGTAGTGTTGTTCGTAATAGTCGATGATCTGACGGATACTTTGTTGTTATTACTTCATATTTATTTATTATTTTTGGATGTGTAGTTAATATGTAATCGATTTCATTTTTTGTATTCTGATCCGGCGATCTCCAAGTCCATCTCTGGCTTTCTTTTCTTTTAAATAAGGTGTTCACTATTGTTAACTTGTTTTCAGTGGCGAATTGTATAAGCCGGTTTCCTCTTTTGTTTCTCGTTCCCGATCCGTATTGTCCTGTTATGAAGTTCTCTTCATGTTTAGGTATGCCAATTATTGCGTTGAAGTCTCCAATTACAAACTGAATGTTCGCAGACTCATTTAGGGCTTTTTCAACTGTATTGTAGAATGAATCTATCTCTTCCTCCGTAGCGGTGCTAGTAGGTGCGTGTACTTGAATTATAGATATTTTTTGGTGGTCAAAACATAAGTTAAGGATAGCGACTCTCTCGGTAAGGCCCACGAAGCTTAATATGTTGGGTTTATACTTTTTCTTGACGAGATAGCCGACCCCCAAGTGCCCTTGAGTTTGTCCGTAGTAACAGAATATATGTGATTCATCTTCTTGTATGTTGTAGCCTTGTCTTCGTACTTCTGATAGTCCAATGATGTCGTAATTTAATAATGAGATAGCATTTTTGAATTCTATCATTTTTTCCGGCGACATTAGTGTCCTGGTGTTGTATGTGCAAAGTAATAATTTGCTCTCTTGTTTTAATTTAATATTTAAAGCTGGAGGGTTGTGGTCTATATGTCCCGCGGTGACCGGCCGTAGTGGGACAGAATGTTGGTTTTGATTGGTTTTCGGTGGTGATCTGTATAAGGTGGAGGGGGCCTCTAAACTTCATGCATCTTCACTATCTTCAGCTCGTACTACGTAGGCCAGCATAGTGTTTTTTGTCGCTTTGTATTTTTTATTTATTTGTACGTTTTCTTTTACTACATTTGTGTTTTCATCCTGGCTATAACTTGAGCCTTGTTGAGGAGTTTGGGGTGACTCCGAGAGCAGCCTTTTATTGGTGGTTGTGGTTGTTTCATTTTTATTCGGTTTTACTATCAATTTGTCGTAGCGAATGTAGGCTATGTTACCCTTTTCGGACTCTATCTGTTGTTGTTGTTTTAGCTCTTCTCTGACCTTTAATATATTTGCCGGAAATTCTTCCTTCAGGTAAATGTTCGTTCCATTCAGTTCCTTTTTGTTTTGAAGGATTTTTATTTTTTTGCCTAAAGTCGTAAATGCTACAGATATTGGCCTGCTCCGGGTACCTCTCTTGCCTATTCTTCTCACTGATTGTAGCTCGAAGTCTTCAGTTTTTATTTTCATTTTTATATTTATAATATCTAGCATTTTGTCCTGTAGCTGAAAGTATGATTTTTCGTTTTCTTCGACTCCGAAGAAGATTAAATTGCGCTGTACACTATTTCTTTCTAAAATATGTAATCTCTTTTCTTGATTTTCCAATTTTCGGTGGAGATCTCCTAAGTCGTTATTCATTTGCTCAAACTTTTTGTCTATATGTGTTGTTATTCTTTCTTCCATATTATTTATTTGCGTAAGTTTCTGATTCAAGTCAATCCTCATACTGTTGATTAACTTGCTTAGTTCCTCCATATCGTTAGTTTTGTTACTAGTCGTGCCATCTGCCATGATTTATGTGTACTACAACAGTTTCCTCGTGGCCAATGTGAGTTTTATCCTATGTTCGATGCTAGATCTTTTAGTTCGTGGGGTCGCGATATAGTTCCAGTGTCTGACAATAGATGGCGCTTAGATCAAGATAATTATAGTTGATTAGTAGATGACTTGCAATTTAGATTAGATATTTGTTATTTTTTCCAAGTTCTTATAATTTTTCATATGCACTAATTGTCACGAAATTTCACTTCAGTAGTCATTCACTTCTTTTTATTATTCTTCAGATTTATTATTCACGCGCGAGAAAATCAGCTGACGACCCTCATTTCACACTGTTATTGTTTTTGTCATTTTGCACCAGACATCGGTCGATTTTATCACTGTCCACACTTTATGTAAGGAATCAGCACTTTCTCTTGAAAAATGAAGTGTTTTAACTGTAAACTTAGCACTTGGTACATTTATTTTGATTTTTCATTGCGGAGTCGATGTTTACGTTGGCACTGCAGCGCCCTCCTGTCCAATCTCCAACGCAATCTCCAACGAAGGGAAAATCTCGGAAATCGCAAGCTAACATGGTAATTTTGATTTACAGTTTCATGCGTCATTATCGTGTAGTAACTCTGAATTATCAGGAACTCCAAAAGACTTTTTATAGTATAATTACCTACTATTATTTCCCGAAAATAATACTCAAACGGCAAAACACGTCATAGCACTGCAAATGATGACTTTTTCACGTACAATATTGTCCTATTCTTGTTCGTATTTTATCGACAGTGAGATGTTTTGCAACATGAAAACCATTGAGTTATATTTTTAGTTGATTCAGACGAGTTTTCTTTTTTTTCTAAGCAACGCTAACTTCTTGAGTGTTGGCCTGACTTCATCGTTCACTGGCAAAAGTGTCCAATACACCGTCTAGTAAATTCTCGCATTCACAATATTTCCGCCTGTTGCTTTAAGCCCCCGGGGACGTTTACATTAACTTCATATCCGATGCGATAACAGCTTGCGTCGCGCGATGATTCCACCTTTAATTATAATTACCTACCCACAATGTAAAATACTGACATCATGCGATTAAATAAGTATTTCTGTGGCACAGCACTGGACGTGCAGCTGTGAGCGGGTGAAAACCGCGGTTTCATTAACTCGTCCGATGCAGCTTAATAAGTTGCTCATTGTTCATGTTCAATGTCAAAGATGTTCGGTGCATCCTGTCTCGTGGTTCCCGCTCGCTTGAAATTGAAATAAGGAAATCAAGTGGAAGTGAATCGACCCTGTGCTTTGGGTTGGGCGCATTTAATTATTTGTGTTTGGTGGTTTGGCAGCAGTAAAGTTGGTGGTTAGAGAAACACTTTTATGTATTTCTACACTATTTTACTTTCCCGGTACAAAATAAATTATTTCCTTACCTTATTCCATTTCACCCAAATTAGTTATTTATAACTATGAAAATTGCTATGAAAATAAAAGAGTTTCCTGTCCAGACTCTTTCAAGAAAATGCCAGATATTTAATCTAAACTTCCATACTATTAAGGATCATAATGCCGTGACAAAACTGACACTAACCTGATTTAATAACTTTTAACCAAACGATTTCATTTGCTTTCTAGCATCACTTTGGCTGGTCATCATCCTCCATTATACAGCTTGTTCTGGATTATTTTTTGTCATGGCTCAATTAAGCTTGGACTCTGCTCGGCAACCAATCTCATGAATTGGACAAGGCAAACCAGTTACGAAAGCGACTAGGTACCATCTAACCATGTAAAACTCAGACGGGGATCTAGACCGTATTGAGATTAATCCGGTTTACTTACGATGTTTATCTTCGCTGTAAAGTAATTGGTAAGTTTCGAAAATCTCAGTGGTAGGTACAGTCAGCATCAATAGTAAATTCCTACACGAAAGCCGCAAAAATATGTGACACGCTCTTATTTGTAGAGCCATAGGAGCGTGTCACATATTTTTGCGGCCGTCGTGTAGGAAGATACTATTGATGCTAACCGTACAATACGGTGTTTGAAGCCGAGACCTCAGGATTGCAAGTCCGACGCCTTACCGCCAGGCTAATAGCACTCCATTACTCACGTCCACACAAGTAAAGTGGTAAAGTTATTACACAAGATGCGAGTTCCAAACAAACGGAATCTAGCTGCATTAGTGCATGCAGCCCGGGCGGGCTATGCATCCTTATTAACAGAACTAATAACTGCAACTATACCGAGGATGCATGCGCCAGACGGTTACTGTAGGTATATTCGATGCTTTTCGCATATCGCGAGGGTGTTAGCAATGTTCTATACTTTATGCATTAGACATTGTTATTTACCTGAAGAGTTAATGAAAACTATTGTTATACCTATAGTCAAGAATAAAACGGGGGATCTATCGGACTCGAATAACTATAGACCCATTTCTCTAGCGACTATAGTGGCGAAGGTTCTTGACAGTGTCCTTAACGCACAGATGAATCGGTATGTGAGTATCCATCATAACCAGTTTGGTTTTAGACCTGGGTTATCCACTGAAAGCGCCATAGTGTGTCTTAAGCACACTGTCAAGTACTATGTCGATAGAAGTACTCCGGTTTATGCTTGCTTCTTAGATTTATCTAAGGCCTTTGACCTGGTTTCCTACAACATCCTGTGGGAAAAACTAGAAGCCACTAACATACCGCCAGAAACAGTTCGTATTCTAAGATATTGGTATGGAAACCAGGTCAATTGCGTTAGATGGTCTGGTTCTTTGTCGAATCCTTACAGGTTGGAGTGTGGAGTGAGGCAGGGCGGGTTGACCTCGCCCACACTCTTTAACCTGTATGTAAATGGGCTTCTCGAGGCGCTGAGCGGAATGCATGTCGGCTGTCATATTGACTCAGTGTGCGTTAATAATATAAGCTATGCTGACGACATGGTTTTGCTCAGCGCTTCGGCTTGCGGACTACGTAAACTACTCCACGTATGTGAGAAGTATGCGATCACGCATGGGCTTAAGTACAATGTTATTAAAACTCAATTCATGGTTTTTGAGCCAAAGGGATACAAAGTGGAGGAGGTGCCTCCAATTCAATTGTATGGCTCACCATTGAAGAGAGTGGAAAACTTTAAATACTTAGGCCATATTGTTACATCGGATATAAAAGATAACATGGACATTGAGCGGGAACGGAGGGCTCTATCTGTGAGGGCTAATATGATTGCCCGTAAGTTTGCCCGATGTACAAAAGAAGTAAAAGTTACATTATTTAGAGCCTATTGTACATCTTTATACACATGCAGCTTATGGAGGTATTATACGCAGAGAGCTCATGGAGCCCTCCGGGTGCAATACAATAACGCGTTCCGGGTGCTGCTGGGGCTGCCCCGCTTCTGTAGCGCTTCAGGGATGTTTGCGGAGGCGCGTATGGATTGCTTCTATGCGACCATGCGCAAGCGATGCTCATCCCTGGTGCGCCGGGTGCGGGCCAGCCCCAACCTCATCCTGCGCTCAATTGCGGACAGGTTCGACTGTCCTTACTTGAGGCACTGCTGTGAGATGCATGTTTCCTGCAGTCAATATTGTATATAATTACCACTTACATACTAAACATTAGAGATAAGAATAAACATTGTATACTAACCACTGTATGAGTCTTGTTACTTGAAATAAAAATGAATTTATTTATTTATTTAGCTTCTTGAGACCCAAAATCAGTCAAATTCCTTCAAGTGTATTGCGCCTTAGATACTCAATAAAAGTCAAAAATAGGTTCTGAAATATGTACAGTCAGCGTCAGAGATACGTGACCCCCCTAGGTGTAAAACTGGAACTCTCGTTCGACACGAGAATCGGCATTTACCACACTGTCATTTAATTCTTTCAAAAATGAAATATCTCAAATCTGCTTGTCAGCCAAGCTGGGATCGATCCTGGGGCCTCGGCTCACACTCATTCGCTTCACTCATACATTAGTCCGGCTTTTTTCCGCTGGACTATCGTAACACATGGACTACACAACAAAAATATGAACCAGTTCCGACCGGCAATAGAGAACTATGACAAAATCTATAAAAATGGACTTTATTGTCAATGGCGCTTACACCGCATCGGGTTACGCATCGTTGCATTTTTATTGGAGCATCGCTGATAATGGCGTAAGCGCCATCGACATCGAGGTCCCTTAACATAGATATTCTGTTCCAACTATTACTTATATCTATACTCGTCCCTGTTTTGCAAGCTTGTCTTGGATCATATTAGTAATGTCTTTGGTTTATCAATATTTTCCTACCCTCATTTTTATTCATTTTATTTCCACAGACGACTAACAACGACTTTTACCAATTACATTTTAAGGTTTAATTTACTGGAGTAAATGCGTCTAGTTATTTCGTGGAGAAAATTTGTCTGAGGGTAAGTCATAATTTGCGTGTGCGAATCATACCTGTGTCGCAACGCAATTACGATCTCTCGACAATCCTTTTGCATTTCAAGCAATTGAATAACTGCCCCCGTCCGTTTTTTTGTGTTTCAATGACAATATGGTTCGATAAAATTGTGGTTCTTTGGGAAGAGAACAAAAGTATTAAACAAATAGCACACGAGTACTGAATAAAACGGTAAGTTTGTAACCTGTGACTCCATTGGGACATTTATTTTTTAGTAAAAAAAGTAAAATGTTATCAATAAGTTAAGCCACCAGATTTTGTTTGTGAGGATTTACTGTCGTGTGTTTACCTATATATGGGATAAGATAGAAAAATATATTTAACGGAAAAGTCTTTTAATCGGCAGCTTTTTTATGTGAAGTAATAGGTATAGTCTTAGAGCCATGTTTATTTTTAAAGCTATTTGAGTTTTTTAAGTTTTATCATCATAAACGAGCAAATTTAATACTATTTTTACTTGCAGAGAAATACGATTCGCAGATGGGTGAGATTCGTTATATCGTATTTACTGACGAGAAATATTTTAAGTCAGACAAAGATGGAAGAAAAATATTGTGGCGCAGAAGTGGAGAGCGATTTGACCCCAAAAATATGCTAGACCTTAGAACAAGCGGAAGGATATCATTAGGTGGGTATATTATATTAAGTATACAATTTTCATTACCTGCACTTTAAAAAAAAACTGTGATTTCAGTTTTACGTTTTTCAAGTTATGGTATGCTCATGATATTTTTTTTTAGCGTATTGGGGCTGGATGTCATCTATGGGGCCCGAGCAGCTCGTTGAAGTTGGAGGCCGAATGAACAGCGAGCGATACCTCGAAGTGTTACGTGACGTCATGTTGCCTTCCGTTCGCGTCGCCTATCCCGAAGGACAAATTTATTTAGTGCAAGACATAAATCATTGGTGCATGACAATAGTGCAGTGCATCGTTCCCGTATAGTGAAAGAGTGGTTAGCCTTACAAACAGACATCACTGTATTAGATTGGCCTTCTAAAAGCCCTGACCTTAATCCTATTGAGAATTTATGGTGCTTAACTGGGACCCTACACAAGTCAAATCAAGACAAAACTTAGACGAAGAAGTTTATAGAAAGTGGGAATTGATGAGGAACACCAATGTATGTTCAAACATGGTTTCAAGCATGAAAAGCCGGCTAAAACAGGTAGAAGATAAAAAAGGTTTTCCTCTATGTTATTAGTAAAAATTGTAAAAAAAATGTGTTGTTGGTATTTCTCCATTATTGGGCAAATATTTACTCCATGCAAGTTTTAAAATAATGAGTAGGTATAATGCTATTGTATAAGTAGTGTCTAACAAATTATATTGTTTTTTTGCAAATAACAAGATAGTGCTTAAACAAGTAGGCTTTTCCAAGAGGTAACTCGTTAATTTCTACCTTAAAAACCATACATATTGTTAGCCATTTAATGTAGTTTTTTTAACATGGATTCTTCTTCATTAGTATTATTTCAAGTCAATTTGATGTGACATGACTGAATAAAGTGTTTCTGTTAATAGGAAATTTCAATGTAACTTTAATGGGAGCTGTTTGAATTCGACCTAATTAGTGGAGAAATACCCTATGCTTACTAAGATTGTGGTAAGGTTGCATTGCATTGGTAACGGGCTAAGAGATGAATTATTGTTATCTTTGATAACATGTCGTTTCTCTTTGCAACGTTAAATAGCTGGTTTAGATTACGTATTACATATTGATAATGGCATACAGACTAATAGGGCGAGGGGCGGTCTAACCTATACTCATTTTTGAAATTGTTTTTTGAATAGCCCATTTTATACTTAAAAGCCTCTTCCCGCAATTTCCACAACTCCCACCACTGTGTCCCGCCATCTCTGTCTAAAGTATAACTGAAAAATTGTGTTAAATGCAATAAGAATATTAATTTATAATCAAAGAAAAGGGAAACTATACATTTCACTTTTAACCGAGTAGTTTGGTATTACTTATAAAAAAAGTTATGACCCGACTTGTTTTTACGGTTCTACTCAATGAAGTAAAATGTAGGTATAATCTAAAGTAAACAACCAAAGTGTAATGCCTTATAAAGTTTAACAGCATGTAGACCACCAATACCACAATTTTAAACAGTAAGAGTTAAGCTAAAGGTATTTTACTTGTTAACTTTAAGTTTCACTGATGTATAATTGACTACACATTATAATTTCACTAGTAAATATTTAGCTGTAAAATATATAGTAATCAGTTTACAGAACACGCATAATATATCTACTGTCATATATATATATATATTACCCCCATTATTCAGTTAGTAAACAATATTTAATATAATAGTATTTAAATACCTACTTTTTAGTTAATAAAAAGTTACCAGTGACTATGGAATTTTCATTATTAGTCCTTAAAAAAAAGATTTTAACTTCTATTTTAATTAAACTTACTATATTAAATAGGATGTTAATAAATTATTAATAAAAAAGAACAAGTATAAAAATACAAAAAGTATCCTCTACGTAGATTCGAACCGCGAACCTAGTGTTTACTAGTCTGTTACACTATCCATCACGCTGCACGGACTCTTGTGAAGTTAACGAAATTATTGTTCTAGTTAAAAATTGATTAAAAGGGTAATTTTAATGTTCCGAGTTAATAACTGAGTAGGTAATAAGGAATAACAAAACGTATAAAATAAATATTTGTGGTAATGTAAAAAAATATTAAAACCAGGATTATAAAACAAAAGAAAAAAAAAAGCAAAAAGTGTGATTCTTATGCTGGGGTTCGAACTAGCGACCACATTTGTCTATTGCTGGAGGGGGGTCACATATCTCTGACGCTTACTGTACACTACATAATTTTGTACCAACAAGTTACCTATCTGATATCTATACAGAGAATATGTTATGTGCCATAAGGTAAATAAATACCTATACAAAAATATATGAATACAACCTTATTTGTATTGTAAGGTCATGTATACATTTCTGTTCAATGAATCGGGTAAAATATTGGAGAACTATATACTATACAAGGGGTCTAAGGACCTTACCTTATGCCAAAAACTGCTGCTGCCCTACAATAATAGAGTGAACAGTCCACGCACCGCTCGCATGCACCCTAGCGCGTTGAGGAGTCTGCCATCTAGTGGACTAATTTGGCAACTTATGCGTGACATTACCATTTGCGCATATACATAGGTGATCCTATGCTGCCCCTGCTCACTCACGATGGCTTTGTAGTTTCCCACTGCAGAAATTAATTCAACTGTTAATTATATACTCGCGCAATCAATTCCCAACTCAAATTGATTTCCAAATTTACGGCTCATGCTTAGCTTAGTGGGTTTACCTGTCAAGTGCTGACTACTTACAGTTGTATTTCATATTTTTAGTTTTGGATTGTAGAATATCAAATACACTGTCCTTACTTGACGTTCTACTGTCTCACAGGAGCTTGGAACTATAATGGTGGATGCATAAATGATGTGGACCGAGCGACGATGACAGACCGTCTGCCACGGGGAGATTGGTGGCTCAAGGATGACTCTCAACTGACCACTAGACAACAGGAGTAATAACCCTATAGTGAATCCATCCATTCTTATGAAACTTTAAACAATGGCTCGCATTGAAGGACACAACAAACATTAACCAAAACCTATTTATACAGACTTCACATCAAAACTGGTCGCATTCAGATTTTTTGCTGTGCAAGTCAGTATTTTTCTATAAGTATGGGTATAGTGATTATATTTTTATGTTATTTGTCTTGAAGCATATATGCAGGTTTTATCACGATATTTTCCTCCACCAAAAGCGATTGGTAAGTAGTTATCAAACCATATTGTGTACCTACATAAGTTCCATAAAACTCGGCGGTACGAGGGCTTGACCCCGAGACCTCCGGATTGAAACTCAAACTTATACCGCCTGTCTGCCGCTCTAACCCTCACAAAATACTGCCACTAAAAACGTTGCATATAATGAATCGACCATTAACCGCTGCACTTCTTCAGTAGATTTATCTGTGGCAAGCGAATAAATCTCCGCAACAAAGAAAATACATTACGCCAACAAGTTACAAAATGGCGCATCTGTCATGGCCGCCCGGGCACTATTTTTGGCGGGATCCCGCTGTCACGTTGATTTTAAATTGTAATGGAGTTTCGTAGTCAGGGTAAAAGTTGAAATATGTTTTAATATACTACGACTACGGCGAGTGAATTTCTCGAATAATACAAAGTGTAGTTATTGGTATAATATGTGCCACTAGCTAGGGATATATGAACAGATCTGCCCTCGGGGCACATCCGCCAAACAACTCAGTATGTGTATCCAAAGCTAACTCGGAAAATAAATATTCCTGTACATCAAGGATGACCCTCGCTACCTACCTACATAGTAAATGCCCGTTAAATATTTTTACTGAAGAAGAATTTATATTTTCCTTTACAGCTAGATTTTGCTATTCAAGAACCTAAATGGAATATATATACTCCTGCAACTCCTGCATAAACGGCCTCCTAGCCTAGTAGGTATAGTGACCCTGCTTCGCATAACTTCGGACTAACCCTTGTGAAAAAACATTTTTTTTTTGTTATTTCACTGTAGCCGCTTTCACTGGCACTAGGCCGGGGAAACGCTAAGCCGAAGAAGAAGAAGGATTTCACTGTAGCATAGTTTCGAGTACGGACGGATATTCAAGCAGCAGGAAATAATACGAAAACTCATCATCACATTTATAATTCAAATATAAAAAGTGTAACATTTGATCCAGGTGTTGTCAATACTGGGTCCGATGAACTTTGTTATATAAACAAATATCCTAAATCCGTCATTGTACAAAACGTTCGAGTATCCAGGCCAGCCCGAATGGATCCCTATTCTGGAAAATAGACATTGTGAAAAAAAGGTTTAGGTAATGTCATTGACTTATTATGTATTCTGCTGTCCAGAAAAAAAATTCTACGCTACGTTTGACGGTTGACAGCTAATCACTGAATCAAAGAGCAGCTTAGACTTTTAATGATTGTCACTAGGTATAACTTTTAGCGCAAAGAATTTCTCAGGGATCTCGTTAGGTACTCAATGGGTACGGTATTAAAAATGAATATGCTCAGAGGAACTCTGTGAAATAGTTACCAAATGGTTTGAATTGCGTCTAAAATCAACGTTGTGCTAATTGCACTTATCGTCTATCATGCGAGCTAGAGAGTGACAACCACAAGAGAGGAAAGTTGGTTTTTCTTGCGAGTGTTGATTTTGAGTCCCGAGTAAGCGAAAGATTCTATAATTGAATCACGAGCGAAGCGAGTGATTCTAAGTTTGAATCTTGAGCGTAGCTAGAGATCTCAAGAACACGAGATGTAAAAAACTTTCCTCCCGTGTGACACATACAACTTTCCACCTCAGTAGTGAAAACATATTAAAGTTAATAAAACACATTTATTTACATTCCTGAATGAAAAGCATCATCGTTATCACGAAAAGCTTCTATAAACAAAATTTCACTCCCTGGAGTGAGGAAAGTCACAACTTTCGTCACTCCCTGGAGTGATGAAAGTCGCGCTTTCTTCACTCCAGGGAGTGAGGAAAGTAGGCTTGTTCGAACTGCTTAGGTGAAAAATTATAAACATATCTTATACGTTGACGTACTACGGGGTTTAAACTTTCAGAATATTTCCAGAAAAGAACGGCAGAAAACAAAGAAGAGCGTTACACGAAGATAAACTCAACAACCCAGTTAAGTATTACGTATTTTCAAAAAGAACTCCTTGCTCAAGAGCGCCCTTATATTGTTGCAATAAGGTACATAATAGCAAGTTCATTGTATTGATACAAAAAGCTTTAAATCTCAGAATAAGCATACAAAGGTGGGCTACAAATTGAAACGTCAAAGAGACGAGGGTGAGTCCAGTAACAGTAGCGTATACATTAAAATATCATCCTTACGTCGATGCTGACGGAGTCAAATGAGTAGTTTTAGTTCATCGGTATATGAATAGTCATAATCATAAACTCGGTTCACGCGCCAACACTCGTTGCAAGCAAAAGCTTAGACTAATGAAGATGTGTTGGTTTTTATGACAAGAAGAACGTCCAGTGACGTCCGGAAGCCTTCGTTGCGTACCTACATCCGTTTTATTATTACGATAAGACGTCAGCCGACTTGTTAAATCGCCATTCGAGTATAAGTATATACATTTTGTTTATAAAAAGAAAAGTATTGGATTTCCCAGTGTAGGTAGATGCAAAAATTGCAAGCCAGATGTTTGTTAAGTTATACTAGTACCTACGGCTGAATGGGTTCGGAATAAAATCTGATAATTCTTGGTACGTTTTGTCTCTGTACTCATCCCTTAACGCCTTCTTTGTCTAGCCTTGCCAGCTAGCGGCCTTGCTCTTGGGTTCCTTGTTTATAACATAGCATTGAAAAATCAATTATTTTCTATTTTTTGTCAACAGTTTATGTTATCGATCGTGGCATCACCAAGTGGGCTCTGCGGAAGACCAGCGCTAGCTTACATACCAGCTAGCATTTTGCTGAGCAGGGTTCATTTCGTGGTGCTACACCAATAAATTTTTGATTTGTCTGTCTGTAATATTGTGTACGCCATGAATAAATTTCTTGAATCTTGAATATTAAAACCTTAGCGCGACCCCAACAAGCCTTAGCATTAGCCAAACCAAAAAATATCAAACGTTTAAAAATCATATAAAAATATACTTATGCTTATTACTTTACGCGGTTGTACAAAACGCCATGGACAGAAGCCGATGGAGAAGTTTCATACACACGAAGTACAGATCACCCGATGATGACCACGATCCTCAGTCATAAGGGAACGACCGAAGAGAGAGACAGAAAAATATATGCTACGCTAGTTCTTTCTACTGTGGCCGTGCCGTCACCGATACGGGTACAAATGCTGGACCTTTAAGTGGTTGTCTTCGCCAGGCCAGTTTGATTTGTTGTGTCCTGTAACAGTGACTCCCAAGGGATTTGTGACCGGCGCTGCCGTTTGTGGCAAGTTAATTAGATTTTTTATTACAATAAGTAGCAAACGAGATCGAAAAGTGCTCGATGGACTCACAAGATGGACAGACGACCCTATAAAGGTCGCGGAAGACGCTGGATGAAAGTCGCGTCCGACCGATACTTATGGAGGTCCAAAGAAGAGGCCTATGTTCAGCAGTGGACGTCTTATGGCTAAGATGATGATGATAGTGATGAAGTAGCAAACGAGCCGCTTGATGCTGAAGTGGCTTCCTACACCGATGAACATCTTTTCTTATATACCACGACGGCGGCAAACATGCGTAATGCTGGATTGTTTTTGGTGTACATACATACATACATCAAGTGCAGGCCTTTGTTTGAGAAACTTAAAGTGATGACATTGTTTGACATGTATATTTTGGAATTAGGATCCCTTGTACGCAAATTACCGCTCTATTTTAAACTATCTTCTAGAAATGTAAGACTGAGACCCAAAGACGAACTTAAGTTACAAGTTCCTCTATTTGACACTGCTTTATTCCAGAATAACTGTTACATGATGAGTGTCCTAGTGTACAATAAGATACCATATGACATCAGACAGTTACCCGACAAATTGTTTACAGCCAGACTTAAGCAATGGCTAAGAAGCAAATGTTACTACTCCTTAAAAGACTTCTTTAGTGATGATCCTGTAGAATAGATTTTACTGATATGACAATGATTAGCTATGTACTTTGATATTGTTTTAATTAACATTTTTAAGACCTTGCCTGTTCACTTTATTTTTATTTTAGCATGCCATATCTATAAAACAATAATTTACTTAATAATGAGTTTTTTTTAAATATATAGATGGATTATGACGTAATATTTGACATTTTAAACTATCTTGACATTGTAATGTAAAACATAATCTTAATTTTGCATGGCGAGTTGGCTAAATATGTGATACAAAAATGAACTTTTTATGACATCTATACTTATGTATGTTTCAACCATGTTTAAGCAAATAAAATATTTTATTTTATTTTATTTTTAGTGAAGGCCCTCACCTGATCACGCTTAAATCTGTGCGTGCGAAATGCACTAATCCCCTTATTCATAAACGGTCACTTAAGTTAAGAGATCGCTGATAATCGTTTGTCCCTTTCCCTCATATAGGTTGGACGGAAAGGGACAAACGATTATCAGAGGCCTCTTAACTTTAGTAGACGTTTATGAATAAGGGGGTAAGTCTCTACTTGGATGGCGGAAAACTATACAAAATGCCGTACAACGACCTCAATGCCCACGACTACTCTGACAAGAGTATACGACTAAGAAGAAGACATACATACATTCGGTCACGCTGGTATTGTTTCTGTCAGTTTGAGCAAGTCATGATTAAAATTGTACAGTTGGTGCTAAAAGAGTAACAAACTTGGCAGCTGCACTGTCCCATCTGGACCTCGCAGCACTGGCTTTTCTTCATCATCTGCTTTCTCACTACTACTACCCCAGAGAAGAAATGCCTATTTAAGTATATCCAGTGAAATGTAGCCATACGATAAAATAAATAAATTCGTCACTTTCGAAAAATTACAGTCGCCATCAGATATCGGAGCGGCCAAGGTGGTCTCAAATATCTGAACAATGCCGCCATTGTCAAGGCGATAAAGTAGTTTTTCAGATATTCTTGAGTACCGTGGCCGCTCCGATATATTTGATGGCGACTGTACAGATACAAGTTACTTGTCCGCATTAGGCTAGCAATAGGACTAAATATTTAGCCAAAATCCTCTTTTAAGAAGAGGCCTATGCTAGTATTAGGCTCGTACTAAAAATAAAAGAGATCAAGGGAGACAAAAGTAAGGCTACCTACGGAGTTTAATTGTTAAGGGGCTACTTTGAAAAATTATAGATTTTTTTCAAGCGCTCTAGTGACTAAACGGGAAAAGGGAGTGAATTTATTTTCGAATATATATTATTAGACTATATACTCTTGTTTTTGGCACAAGCCGAAACACGATTGCTGAAAGTTGCGTCGATAGAAAAAAAACAGAAGTTGGGTCCTTTTTCCCCTTATTTTTTTGTTGGCTTACGTAAACTATAAGAGATTAAGCAATATAAATAAGTAAAAAATATGGTATTCTGGTTTATCTAAAAAGCCACAGAAGCAAAATTAGAAAAAACTTTATAGATTCGCTTATTTATCGTAGTTTGGTCAAAAAGTCTGATCCTTAAGAGCGCTGCATCTCTTTCTTTCGTGCACGGGAGCCATAAACGTGTCTCTAACGGATGGGCGTGGCTTGTCGGAATCGAGGAATAGCCTTAAAGCCATTTAGGGTTGACCTTGCATTGGACATTTCATAGGATACTGTAAATGCCTCAACAGTTAAAATCTGTGACTTGTGTACACTGAACTCGTATTAGGTACAGTCACTGGCAATAGTATCTTCCTACACGAAGTCCGCAAAAATATATGAAACGCTCTTATGGCCCTACAAATTAGAGCGTGTCACATATTTTTGCGGCCTTCATGTAGGAAGATACTATTAACGGTGACTGTACCTAGAAAGAGAACTAAGTATTTGCAATTTAAAGCAGAAAAGGAGAAATAAAACTGCAAACTAAGCCAATCAGGGTTCTCATCGTCAACCAAGCTTATGCCAACTATTAGAGTTGACGTCCGTCTCATTAAAAACTCATTAGCTCATTACGAAGCCAACGGCCGGATTAATCCAATTGTGTCCCAAAAAACAAATGATTTTCCTCAAATTTGCTTCTCTTTTTCCCCTCAGTAAAAGTGTCACCAAGTCATAAAAGAATACTGACATCTGCTAGAATTCTTGCTAACATAGAATACTAAAGAACCCAAAACTTGCACAATAAATATAAGAAAACGCCAAAACTATCCGCCGCATCCGATAACGCTAGATTCGACGAATCGCCGAATAAAACTGCCCTTGCATTCACAAAACTAACCGTATTCGTCTTTCTGCTTATATCTATTATACTTAGACCTCCAGTTTCATGTTAACTGTATATCAGATTATATTGTGCTTACTCTGGTTTATAACATTATATTGGGTGCAAACATTTATGAATGTAGAGCTCCGACAATACGCCATTTCGCTCGCCTTATCGCCCGACAATGAGTCTAAGCTTTCCGACTTTACTGGTCTGCTTTTGACCTACATCTGCAATCCCTGGCCAAGGCAACGACAGCTCTAAGTGAACCAGTTTAAGGTTCAATTTAGATTGAGATGAATATTGAGATTAGTATCAAGAGCAGGGTGTCCATAGGCTGCAAAGGCGTTGGTGAGGGCTGTCCCCGTAAACAAGTTTTTATTGTTTACTTAGCGTTAAAGTTAATGGCTGTAGTTACTAGATTAGCTGATTAAACTTACTTACATAATATTATTTACGTCACTCTGGGCTTTACCACCCTAGGGCGCAGCAACAAATCTCACTTCACACCCCGGAGAAGACGTAAAATTGTGTACACACCACGGGCGGTAATAAAGAAGGCCTCAGATAGCTTGTTTATGGCCCTTACCTTCGGTTCGGGCCACAAATATCCGCGATCTTGTTTATGAATGGACGATTACCGCCCTTTTTAGTGATTGTGCATAGACAATTTTGGCCAACGCATATAACCTCAAAATGACAACTGTGCGAAAATATTAAACAAACTCGATTTCAAAAATATATATATTGATAATTTCAATTTTTGCCATTATAAATATTGAGATTTTGTGTAAAATGTCGTTATTTTTTCCTCGCATTCAAAATGAAAAGTAGAGTGTTTAACGCGAGACTAAACAACCATAATGACCCTCGAACTATATCCACCCTCGCTACGCTCGGGTGGCTAAACATCTCGTGTCATTATGGCTTGTTTTAGTCCCTTGTTGAACAATCTACTATAACATTTGTGGCCTTATTTATTTACTTGGCCTGATATACCTGTTTACCTTATTGGAAAAGGAGATGGAAATTAATTTCTTCAATTGAATTCTTGTCATTAATTAAGTCATTAGGGGAAACCGAGGCGGGTCGGATCGCAGGGCGAAACAGATCAAGTTAAACATATTTCTCAAATTCTAATGATCACAGCGTGCGAGTAGGTCAAACCATATGCGGAAATTAGCTGACCGTGGCTACCCGCTAGGTGTTGAATTTGGAAAACATGGTGGCGGCGACCGGAGCAATATTAAAACAGTTTTTTGTCAACTGTTTATCTTGTACAGTCGCCATCATATATATCGGAGCGGCCAACGTGGTCACAAATATCTGAAATAGGACTCTATTATCAAGCCGTTAAGCGCATGTTCAGATATTTATGAGTGGCATGGCTGCTCCGATATATTTGATGGCGACTGTACGCGCGGGCGTGAACGCCCGGAATCCTAAAAACTGGCGTCTGCGCGCGACGCGACGCGGCAGACAGCCCGTAATAGAGTAATGAGAAAAGGCGTGTGACTCGCGTTTCTGTCGCGGGATGAAAAAGATAAAAAAAAAGATAAAAGATATTTATTATTCAATTTAGGCACATTACAGTGCACTTATGAACGTCAGAGAGAAAAAGAAACTACCACCGGTTCTAACCCTACACCTCTGACCCGAGAAGTATTACTTATTACCGGCAAGAAACTCGGCGGGACTTATTTTTTCAAAACAGTAATACTAATACATTAAAGATACTATATACAATAATACATACTCGTAGATAAAGATAAAGAAATTTTTATTTGGCATTACAATTTAACAGTGATTTACAATTAAATAACATAAGTTAGATCTACCATAAAGCATCGTATTCCTTTTGAGCCCACTGCATGAAGGAAAGTTATGTTTTTACCCGGCTGCTGAAAGAAACGAGGATTATTCGAGAGTATGTACAGTCGACGTCAAAGATATGTTTACACTTTTGCACCTTACTCCTTTGTGATAAGGTGTAAAAGTGTAAACATATCTTTGACGTCGACTGTACATATTTATATGACTATTCCGTGGATAATATTCTAATACATGTCTTTGTATACAGATAACACATTATCGATCCGTATTTAACAAAATGTAAATGACACATGAAATTCAAAATGCAACAAGAAATCTGTTAAGCCAGCCAATGTTAAATTTAATTATATAAACAATACCGAACAGGCAAGAAATTTGTTAATATATTGTGCATGGATTCTAAAAATAAGACGGTATAGAGTCAGGGCCGTAGCCAGAATTGCGGTTAAGATAGGGCAGTGCTATTTTAAGGTAGGGCATAGCGAATTTTAAGGTAGGGCATTAACTTTATTTTCATACATTTTTGACCCAATTGTAGGTTTTAAGGTAGGGCATTGCCCCCTAATGCCCCCCCCCCCTAGCTACAGCCCTGTATAGAGCTAATAATTAAGCTTTGCTATTTATTTTTAACCTTACAAGTATTAAAAAAAAAAATCAAGATTTGTTCAACATCCAATGAACCAACCATAACGCGAAAACGTCACCATAACAGTGACACAAAAACGCCTCTGTAGAAAAAATAAGGGCAAGAGAACATAAGGGTACGCTACGCAGATATGGCGACGGTCTCACTCCAACTTTGCATATCGTCGCAAGTTAGAGCAAGACGGAATAGAAACCGCGGTTGTTAATTGCATTTTGTTTATGTTTCAGATGTGTCTGAGTTTATCACGCTGTTGAGTTTGAATGAACAAAATACCATGAAATGTGTTGAACGGAGTTATGTATGTATGTATATATCACTTTATTGCACATAATCAAGTTTAAAAATATTACAACAGTGTAATAATAGTATTTTATGCAATAGTTGTATAAGAGGGTTCAAAAAGGTGAGTGGCGTGTGTAACAATTTGAGGCGAAGCCAAAAATTGTTAATAAAGACGCCATGAGCCTTTTTTGACCTACTTATACAACGTTGCATACATTACTTTTTCTACGACTAGTGATTAAATAAAACACGAAATTAAACGCAGTTTGCTTTAAGAAATAGCGAGAAGTTGAAAAGTGACAAATGTCAGTTGAGAGAACGTAATCATAGACACGGTAATTTGTTTTTTTCAGCTGTCAGCAACTTACTTGCTTTTTTCCTTATGTTGGCAGCAATTATTTTAGCTTTGTTATTGTTCCAAACCATATGAATTCAGTTGTTAGTTAAGTTGGCAGTTTTGATTTTCGTTGTAAGTTTAGTGTTGTTTTATTTTACCTGTTGGGTTCACATGGCATCACTGTAAGCAGTTGCTTTTATCACATAATAACCCTAGGATCTTTATGAAGAATAGACAAGATAGACTTTTTTGAAATTGCATAAGACATGCTTTTATATTCGTTGGCGGGATCATATAATTGACAGATAAAAGTACCGGATAAGAAAAAAATAAGAAAAGATATGCACAAAGGCGAGCTTATCCCTAAAAGGGATCTCTTCCAGCCAACCCATGAGAGAATGAGAAAGGAATAAATACTAAATGGAGTTAATTTGCTTAGTCTTATTTGTAGGTAGGTGGACTATATTCCAACTGTTTTTCAACTTTTTTAAAAATTACTATCGAACGAGCGGAGCTTTTTGATTTTGTTCGACGATAACTTTAGTAGCATTTTTTGATCTTCATGTAATTTGATAGGGTTGTAGCAGAGATCCGCGTAATTTGAGACTGAGCAATATTGATCAAGGGGTCATGGAGCCAGAAGATGCGAAACAATAATCAATACAATACAATACAAATACTCTTTATTGAACACCTCAAAAAGGAAACAGTACAGAAAATACAGCAAATTTAGAGGTAAACAACAGGCGGTCTTATCGCTAAAGAGCGATCTCTTCCAGACAACCTTTTGGTAGCGGAATTCATTAAACAATTGATATCAGTAGGCGTTGCAAAGCAGTGGAAAAAAGTCTAGCAGAAAACATAAATAAGATAAAATAAAATAAATAGGTAAAACAAAACAATATACATATTAATATATAACAAATAACCATATACTTAATATACAATACATTTTAACATTAAGTAAAATTAAATATAATATATTCTACATACATATACAGTGCCAGCCCTGTTGGGGGGGGGGGGGGGGGGGAGGAGATAAATAGTACAGTTTGAGGAGCTTTTTAAATGAAGAGGGTGACTGAGCACGCCTTACTTCTAGGGGCAGAGAATTCCAAAGTCTAACCGCTTGTAAAAGAACCGTTTCTGAAATTTGATGAGGTAATCATATGGGTCTTGTTATATTGGCCATTTCGTTTGCAAGGAAATCGCGAGTTCTCAATATAAGGCGGACAACTAGTTTATTATATTCAGTGATAGTAAGCTTATTGCTCAATCATACTATAAAAGTTGTGCACAAAGGTCCTTGAACGTACAGGCGACGACGAATATATATTTACAATTTTGCACCTTCCTCCTTTGTAATAAGATGTAAAAGTGTAAAGATATATTTGTCGCGAGGTAACAGTTTTAAAGTGGATTATGCGGAGTGCATTGTGCAGTGCAGTGATTGAGCATTAGAACTGCAGACGCGACTGAGATTGACTCTCTCGGTGCAGCGGTTAAGGACAAGATGGAACAATTTTAAGCTTAAATAATTGGGTAATTTAGTTAGCTAACTCGTCGAGGTTTTCTTAGTTTGAGGCTAACTTCAAATTAAGAAAACCTCATGTAATTATGGGACTAGGCAACGATATATTATGTATTAGTACTCAATGATAGAGATAAAGAGCTTATTTCAGGAACAAATATTAGTGATGGAGTTGTTGATTTGATTTGATTTGGATATAAAATATAATATGCTTACCAGGATTGGGATCAAGAACCAGCCTTGTTGGCAGAGTATCACTACCGAACCAACTGTGCAAGCATGAAGCCTTTTTGAAAAGTCAAAGAGATTTCTGCTTGGTGTTACAAAGTGAGATTTATAAATATTATCTACCTCCCTTAGAAGTTTTTTCGAAATGAAAAATCTTTAAGCGTCTAATCAAATAATTTTTTTAAAGAAAGCTTTGATTATTTCATATGATTACAAAAACAAATTTTCTGATTTCTGGCCAAGACCTTTTAACCCCATATTGAACCTGGGTCTTGTGCGTTCGCGGCAATCACAATATGTCTTAGGCTACCCAGGTCAAAGAGCATCGCATGACTTGATTTGGTTCGTTATGTTTTATAATGTTACACAGCATAGATTTTCACTTCAGTACTTATTTTAATATTTGGTATTTAGTAGTACCTACTAGAGACAATTTATACCGTCTGTGAAACAGAATGGTTATCTAAAGGAATAAAGCATTTACATTTAGAGTTTACCTAGCGACGACTCTTCATTGTAATTAAATTAGACTAACCTGCCTATGTCTAGCTGGATTAGCTAAGAGAAAGTAAGTAAACAGGCTAAGCCCGTCTCCACGCTCAGACCCATTCACGAAAGCTGACATCAACATATTAAGCGAACGAATATTATAAAAAATTATAGAAGACTCAAATAGCGCCAGTGCCACAATTTAAAAGGGGCATGGATTTATGTTTTTGTTTTATTTTATTTATTTAGCGTATAAGTTTGTGTAATTGTAAATTAGTGTTTGTTTTAAATTTACTAATAATATTTATTAAGCCTTGTTTTTTATATGCAGCTAACCCTGATGGACGTATGTCCATTGCATCATTTATTTATTTATTTAAAATTCATAATTCAATTTATTTGTCATAAACACATGTCTATGATAAAATACAATAAAAATGACCGAAGAGCTGGCGGTTTCCTCGCACAACGTATCAGCATTGCGATACAACGAGGAAATGCCGCCAGCATCCTTGGTACAATGCCGCAAGGGCCTAGTTTAGATTTTAGCTAGTTATTCATTTAGTTTAGTATTTGTACTGTAGTGCCTCTGTATATTTAGTTATGTAAATAAATGTATATTTTACTCATAAAAATGTAGAATATAATAGAAACAGAGCACTTAAAAAAACCCACAACAAGAACAATTTTAATCAGAGATGAATTCTCCTTCAAAAATTGTCTTACACAGTACGCCTTGTCTAATAAAAAACTATTTTAATTTGGCAAAATATTGCTCAAATGAACCCACCCTCCTTAACCTCCTCCCCCTCCTTTAGTAAATCCTCCTCCTCCTTAATTCGGTCCCTCACTGCAATAAGCCCCTCCATTTGTGTCCTTTAGTAAATAATCGAATGAATTTTGCAATGGCATGGTAACATTCTAATTCAATGGAAAATTCATCCGTTTCATTCTCGTCAGGCTTCATAGCATATGTAAATCTTCGACGGGCAAAGGGTCAAAGGTGTAATGGTGTTCCTTGACTTTTTTGAGAAATACAGCTACCTACTTATCGAAACAACCTTTATAAGTCACATGGCCGAAGTATTCGCTAAACTTCACCCTTTCACCGACTGACAGCAGATTTACATTCGAAAACCTCGTCTTCTCCTTACCAAGATTTCAATTTAAGTAAAGCAATCCAATTTCACACAACGTTGGGTATAAATGGTAGTAATTTTATACCAGGATTTAAGCCACGGCAAATTAGGAGGTTAGTTCGAGCTGTTATGATGGACGGATATTAACTCATACCGGTTTATGGCCGGTACCGGTATTGAGGTGAAATTACGGGACCGTTTATCAGTAGGTACCTTTAAATTGTGGTGTAACTCATTTTTGTGGAGCCGAAGTTTGGTGGTTCTTAATAAACGTTATCGAGGCAGATTATGGATGCTGAAATAATTGGGAAGCGGAGAAAAGTACCTGAACTTTGAAAGGTGAATCAAGCTGATGTATTCGTTATAGGTATTTTAAGAGTCGCCAGGACGCTCGCATGAACTCGCGTCCCCATACAAACGTAGTTCAGCTCTCATTTTAGAACGACATGCTTTAGAACCACGAAATTTGGCATGGGCATTCTAGTAGTACAGATCTATGTCGGTAATTCGTTTTCGTTGCTAAAAATTGTAATACAAAGAAAATACAGCCAGATAAATATTGACAGTGATCCCGTTGACAGTGATCTGGGCCAAATTTTTTATCTCTAGTTTTAAGTAGTTTAGATTGTTAGGGTATATATGTTTATAATGTTTTTATTTAATTTACTTTTATAAAATAAAAAGTTTGATAAATATTTACATACAAAACTTATTTTTGCTATATTTTCTTTGTGTTATAATTTTTAGCAACGAAAATGAATTACCGACATACATCTGTACTGCTAGAATGCCCATGCCAAATTTCGTAGTTCTAAAGCATGTCGTTTTAAAATGAGAGCTGAACTACGTTTGTATGGGGACGCGAGTTCACGCAAGCGTCCTGGGGAAAAGAAATATTGAAAGAGTAATAGGTAATAATTTCAACTTCTTTTAGTTAGAAAATACTGATACAAAACTAAAAGTAGCTACATTAGCAGAGCTATAGTTTGGCAAGGGTCAGTTTTACTTCAAGCATAGACAGAAATACTCATACTGTCTCTTTCTTACGCTAGTACTCTCGCTACTAAAAATGGGATGAGTATAGCTTATTACTTCTACTGTTACTGCATTTATTGTTTTGCCAGACTCTATATAGATTATATATTATAATCATAATAATAATTTATTAATAATTATTTTTACAAAACTCTTACTGATTTGGCCCTCTTACTTTCTGCATTTTTATTCAAACACGTGGGTAGGTAGAAAGGAAAATAAAATGTATTGCATAATAGATGGGTATACGTAAATTAAGCTATTTAAATATAAAACACTAATTTTATTTACAGCCTAGAAAAATACCTAATAATAAAACAGCTTTGAACGGATTATCGCGTATACTGAATTTAAATTACGTCCGGACGTCTCGAACACTTTACAGCGTTAATTCAATATAATCCGTTCAAAGTCATGAATAACTATCGCGGCAACCGTAGACAATATTAAATACCTAGATAATCAAAGGGCCCCCCTCGAGCTGTACCGCGCGCCTAGGTGCCCATCACACTTGCAGCGTTACCACGTTGGATGGCGATGGACAACCTTTGCGCCAAGTAGGAACCCGCGCGTACGTCGGGGCCCCTCTCGGTAATACGTCGCCCTAATTCCTTTACAAAGGTAGGTAACGAAACCATGAATTAATACATTGAAATTAATTTGACGTCTGAATAGTATCCTCTTCATTTTCAAACAAAAGTCAGTTATATTTCAGGCGAACAATCTAAATCTCGTTTAATTCGTATCGCTGTTCATTCCCTTATCAATCACACGCCACTTCCCCGCGAATTTTATTGTTCCCATGCCAGAAATAATCATTATCATTATTTGAAGCGCTCAAAACAATCATAAAACTTTGTTATTGTTCTTGAGGACAAAGAAACCAATTACCAAGTTAAGCGTTAAACAAACAACTGACAAATTAACGAGGAAAAAACTCGAGCTAATTAATCTCAGGCAACAGGTGCCTGCGTGGCTCGCAGTCGAGCCAAACCTCGAGAGGGCAGCTAAAAGATGTAGAAGTGATTTAACAAAGCTTTTTTGAAATACTGGTGCTTAGGCTGCTATTGATCGTTTCCTAGCACTATAATATTAGTGGTTGAAAATGGAGAAATAGATTTTCGGAAACTGGTGACGTATGTATACCTAAATTTTCTATTGTCTAAGGATGATGGCTGACTAGAATTACCACAAGTGAATTCGCATAAGGGTAAACTAATTTCTTCACGATCGATCCGTGTTGCTATATGTATTATTTATTATACAGTGTGTAAATCTAATACGGGCGAATTTCTTAACTATCCATACAAAATATTCGGCCCGCAATGTAATGCAAACACACTCGCGTTAAACGCTCGTTGACAAGTCGTTGACACTCACTTTCATAGCAATGTACTGTAAACATTTACAGTACATTGCTACTGATAAAATTTTCAAAAAAAATTATTGGCTCACAGTTAAGTGTAACTTAAAAAAACATCTTAATGAATGATTACACTAATGAGTTCTATGTCTGGTTTAATTTATCGCCCGTATAAGATTTACACACAACTGTGCCTGTAACGATGAGGAACATGATACGAGAATTTCCTCCCTCAACAGTTTAAGGCTTAGAAGCTGGGCAAGGCAATAGAAGGGCTGTCAAAACGTCATACGGTTTGTAACTTTTATGAAAGGTTTCTCAAACAATGAACTTTGAACTTAGCCACTCTGATAACCGTTAGACGTTTGTTCTGCTGGCTTTTTCGCCGTAGACGGAAAAAACTAAGTGATAGCAAAGTACAATTCTGGCCCGGTTAAGATATTTTTAATTGCATACTACCAAGAGATATTTTAAAACACGGAATAAAGCTTTGTTAATGACAAACAAGCAATTATTGTTAAACGTTCTTTATTATTTTAACCGCAAGCACTAATTTAAATCCAAATAAATGTCCTATTAAATATAACCCTTACCTGATTCTCTTATTTATTTTTAACAAATGTAATGGTAAAGTTTTACATACATACGTTAGCCAAGTTGACTTCTTTGATTTTAGCAACGAACTTTGCAGACTCCATGCGAAGCGAGTCACTCGGTTGTAAATAGTTATTTATTTCTAGCTGTTTCATTTTTTCAGTGTATGCTCTAGAAACACGAGTACTATTTTAAAACCGGCCAAGAGCATATCGGGCCATGCTCAGTGTAGGGTTCCGTAAACTGAGACCATTAATTCAAAAGGTCGTTTCTTACGGGAAATTTGGCGGCGCTTACGTCATTTTTACTTACGTCCTTTCACTATGGGTTTTTGAATGATAACTCAAAAACGGCTCAACCGATTTATTTCAATATAGTTTTCATTGAAGGTACTCATTAGGCCTCAGTTTCATGTTTTTTTTCAAAATTTTAGGACCCACGTTTCAAAAGTTAGATGGGGGGGGACGCCCTGTTTTAAACTTTCGGAGCTATTATTTCCGAAATTATTAGTTTTATCCAAAAACTGTTTTAGAAGACCCTAATTCTTTTTAAAAGACCTATCCAACGATATCCCACACAACTTGGTTGGAACGAAAAAAAATTTCACCCCCCACTTCACGTGTACGGGAAGTACCCTAACAAAATAAATTTTTCGCGTTTTTATTCTACCGTTTTGTCGGCTTGGTTAATGCACATATTCAAACCAAATTTCAGCTTTCTAGTGCAAACGGTCACTGAGCTAGACCGCGGACGGACGGACGGACGGACGGACGGACGGACGGACGGACAGACATGGCGAAACTATAAGGGTTCCGTTTTTGCCATTTTGGCTACGGAACCCTAAAAATGAAGGTAATGTTGTTATATTGATTTTGAGCAAGATTGGAGTAGTGGATATATCTAAAGTAATGTTTAGATTATTCTAATCATGTAACTCTAAGGAGGTAATGGGGTTCTAAATTTAACAACTTTTACGTGGGCAAAGCCGAATGTTGAGGCTAGTATAATAAAAAATATATAGTGTTTAAAATGTAGGTAGCAATTATGATTGAAGCGTTACGTTCAAATATTTAATGAAGATATAAATTCATTTTCACTTTCAAAGGAATTTGACGAGAAGCCGACACTTATTTAAAAAGCTGTAATTGTAAGCTTAATAGCTTTGTAAAATAATTCACGAAGCTTTTATAACTAACTATTCATTAAGTAACGAAAACTTATTTTTAAAACTGTGAACATTATTTCTAAACGTTTATAATTCAATTATTTGTCTTTTTAACACGAATATTTCTTCATTTTATCAAAATAATTGTGGTAAGATCTTTTTGAACACTTTACCCGCTTAGCTACTTGCGCTTAGCTTGCCGTGCCGTGCCGTGGGGTGCCCGGCCTTAGAATACCCCCACCCCCACCCACCCCCCACCATATCGTCCCGTGGTTGCAGTAGGAGTCTGCTAAGGGAATAAACCGGGAGATGGGCAGCAGCATCTTCAGAAAGCCTAAACCACAATAAACAAAAAAAACTGCGCGCGCCAACCCACCTGCCAAGCGTGGCGCGTATGGCAAACCCCCCCTTTAATGATAAGTTCCATTAACGATACTTATGGAGGTTCAAAGGGGAGGCCTATGTTCAGCAGTGGACGTCTTGGCTGAGATGATGATGATGATGATCAGCTTCCTAACGTTTATCTGCCAGTGCCAAACCCATTTAGCATCAAATGGCAATCTCGCCGCTATGGTGCCTAGTCAAAACATCCTAATTGACAGATATCAAAGCGACAGATTGTATAAAACTAGTTTTTACAAAAATGTACCAAATCGAGCAATAGTTTTACAATTACTTTTTATGTACCATCGGGTTCAAAAATGCATGGGCAATTTATGAATGAATTCATTGATAAATTGGCCATGCAATTATGACCCCGATGATACAAGGACATGCACATAGCCAAAAAAATAAGACAAATGATGGAAAAAATGTTCACGCAATGTTTTTTCTCTCTTCCGGCCTTAGAAATGCGTGGTCAAAATCTTAGGGGTTGCTCGTGAGCACGTTGTATAGCCATAAAAGGACAACCCGCTCTCCCTGGATAGATGGAGCGTAGAGGGTATCATCCCTTGTAAGCGATCAATCAGTTGCAAGGATAGGGAAGGCTTTTGTGCCTGCACTGTATAGACGCCGCTCATAATATTCTCTGGTGGAGTACGACAAATTGAATCAGCTTAGCTTATACATTATCTCACTGGGGCCGCAACCGCATGCGGCGACGGTGTGCAAGCGTGACAGCGCTATACACACGCAGAGCGCTATCTCGCTCGCGCACCGGCGCCGCATGCGGAAACCGCAGCAGTGTGAAAGATGACTTTAGCTGTGAAACTTGTAACACTCCTCTTTTTGCGCCAGGTGTTAGTAAAAATGGGACTTGGTTAATAAAATTAGCTATTTAGGTTCACGTGTGAAAATTTCAATATTGCGCACTATTGTTTTTTTTTCAGTTTTTAATGTTGTATTTATTGTGTATAAAATAAGATACTGTGGTTCATTTTTAGACTGCTAAATGCAATTAATGTGCAAAATTAGTATTTGATAAAGTCCATGAAAAAAAAATAACGGCAGATTTACACTACACATATCTTTTATATATTCTTAAAGTTTTAAAGTAAGATCTATTAATAACAACATATGATTAATTTAAAGCACTACTTAATAAATATATATAAAGCTATGTAAAAAAAAAGTAACTAATCAAAGAGCCCCCCACGAGCTGTACCGGGCGCAAAGGTGCCCATCACACTTGCAGCGTTTCCACGTTGGATGAGAATTCTTCAAGTTGAAATATCATTTTCGTACAACATAATGATATTAATGGTGGAAGTTTAATTCTTTCCGCTCTTCCAACAAAATGTCTTTTTCGAGGGATTTCACTAGATTAGTAGGTAATATACCTATATTATTTTAAAACTTGTTCTTCTCCTGTTTCCGTACTTATCTGTTACTGCCTGGCTAGGCTTTGTTCCAGACCCCTAATTAGGAGAATGTCTTACAACCGTAGGAACTCTGCAGACGGGCCATTCCGTTTTATTTTACCGTTCTTGTCTGTTTGGGGATTGTCCAATAAGGGCTTAGTTAGTGTCATAGACCAAATAATACTAGACTGGCTGTTTCCTGTAAAAAATATAGCGTAAATTTAGGAGGTTTATATTAAAGAGAGAAAGGGAACCACTCGGAAGTTACAGGCATCTATAGGCTACGGTAGCTGTTTGCCATCAGGTGGGCCGCATAGTTGTTTTTTACTGTCATAATATTTAAAACAAGCAAAATGTTTAAAAAACTGTTTCCCGATACGACAAAAAAATATAACGAATCAATTGACACCTTATTCATCAAAATCGGATGAATAGTTTTGGAACATATGTAAATACAAACACAGTTTTTATCTTCGCAAAAAAATGAAACAAAAAGGCCATTGCCTAGGGCCACTGAATATTTTTTTTTGTTATATTTATTTCTTTTATTATACAATTTTGATTTATTTTAAGTCTGACTAAACAACATGCACTGAGCAGCCCGTAGTTCTCGGAGTCGACTGTACCGGTATTTGGAGCGAGATAACTCGGCGCCGTGCTGCACTGTCTCGGGATCTGAATAATTAAGATATCAAGCAAGGTGCTTTGGGGTAACTTCAATGATAGGGTAATTTAGAAAATTTCTAAATGACTAAACCTGAATTTTCTATAGTCAGGCCTTGCGCCTCTCGCGTGCAAAAGTATCGAATCACTTTGCATTTTTTCGTCTGCATCCGATATCTTTGTAATTTCTCATTTGAATCTGAAAATTATGGTCTTAAATGAAAGCTTACAATGTAACGTTTTGGAAAATGTGCCAATTCAATAATATTTCAGATCCAAAGCTGGAAAAAACTCGAATACCGGAAGTAACTCGAAAACGGCCTTAAAATAAACAAGGGAAACTCGAAATAAAAGGCTTGTTTAAAACAAAATTCAATTTATTATCAATACGGTAGTACCGGGTATTACTACCCCTAGCCCTACTGACACAACGTAAACGATTTTTCATGGATTTTATCAACTTCCTGATGTAATCTTGAGGAATCGCTTCCCACTCCTCCAGCAAGGCAATCTTCAACTCGTCGACAGCACCTGAAGCAGGATTCCGGGCCCGAACGTTCCTCTTCAGACGGTCCCACATGTGCTCAATGGGGTTAAGGTCCGGGCTCATCGCTGGCCAGACCATGGTATCAATGCCCACCTCATGGAGGTAAGCAGCGGTGACCCTTGCGGTATGACAAGGGGCATTGTCCTGCATTAGCATGAACCCCTCATCAAAAATACCGGCATAGGGGACGACGTGGTCTTCCAAAATCTCCGTTATGTACCTGGCAGCAGTTAATCCACCGCCACGACCACCGCCAGGAACAAAAACCAGCTCAGTCCGTGCATCGTACGAGATGCCGCACCAGAACATGATTGAACCACCCCCATAGGCGACTCTTTCGGAGATGCAGCACTGAGCGTAGCGTTCTTCTGGCCTCCTGTAGACTCTTTCTCTTGGGTCGCAGCCATTCAAACACATTCTGCACTCGTCCGAGAACAGAATCGGGGTCCATTGGTCCAGGGTCCAATTCCTGTGAATCCTTGCAAATTCCTTTCGGGCTGTGCGGTGCCTTGCCAGCAACCTGGGCCCTGTCGCAGGCCGCCTGGGTGTCAGGTTTGCTGCCTTGAGTCTTCTTCTCACGGTCCACTCGCTGGCAACCACTCCTCGTACCTCTCACAGACGCTGCTGGATGGTAACTCCAGTCTGGTGACGATTTCGAAGAGCCGTCGACACAATGAAGCGGTCGTCTCTCCTCGATGTGCACCTTCTGCGGCCGCTTCTAGGTCTTGCAGTAAGTGCTGCTGTTTGCTGGAACCTCTGGTACAGTTTACAAACTGTGGATTGGCTCAGGTTCACTTCGGCAGCTACTGATCGTTGACTACGCCCTTCTTGCAGGAGCTGGACGACTACGGCGACTTGAGCTTCGGTGGCTTCCATTTTTTCAGGGTATTCTTCACAGGATAAGATGCGGAGATGTGTGCAGGTCGACTTCTGGTAAGTGACTGATAAGAAATCCCCCACCACCCCCGTTTTATAGGGGTCAAGGGTAGTGCAACTCGTGGGCGTTAGAAGCCGTAACAATACGGGAAACCGGGAGATTGGCCATAATCTGAAAAATCCTGGGCCTATGCTTATGTTTCATAGCTTTTTATAAAGCTAGTATTCCAACAAACATAATTACATTTAGATAATTTAGAAAAATAAACCGATTTACAAAGATATTGGATGCAGACGAAAAAATGCAAAGTGATTCGATACTTTTGCACGCGAGTGTATAAGACTCCAGGCGTCACGGCAGGGACGCCTCGGAAAAAATCTCATTGTATATATTTTTTTTCAATTTTGCGTTTCAAAACTATAAGATGGTCATTGTTCTGCTTAGGTTTAATGCACACATTAATAGTTTTCAATTTGATTGAGGTAAGTAGGTACCTACGAACACTTAGACTTTATTAGAAACCTAGTTCTGTTGATTTATATGTGATAACCTGTTATACTGGCGAGGCTTAGTGTGGGAACCCCTGACATGTAATACTTTAACCTACACATTTGTAAATAAATAAAAAAACCTGTATTAAGAGGGCGCGCGGTTAAAAATTATATCATCGTTTTAGCAGCGCTCACACAATGTTATGGCGAAATTCACACAGAATTTTTAGTGTTCCTATTTCTTTTATTTCCAATGAAATTACTTTGATTCCGAAGTTACCCCAATGTACCCATATATGTAAGAGATTGAACTGAGCTTATTTTTGCCCAGTGCTTTGTTGGTTAAGTTAGAAAATTTAATAAACGGGGTTTATGTTGGTTGATACTCTTTTGCTATTTAACTTCGGTTAACTTTAACTACGGGTAAGTAGCTAACTAAACTGTTAGCATCTGCCTGTCGGTTTTGACATTCGTCGTTTTGAAATTATGATGAAAAACAATTGCGTATACAGTGTGTTTCTGTAATAGGAGCAATAAATTAAAACGTAGATTCTACTCCTCAAACCAGGAAACTTTTGTTCAGCGACTTTTAAAAATAACGTATGGTTTGATTATTAGGACAGTTTAAAGTTTTTTCGAACACGCAATGTATTCCGAAATTGACTATGTCTGTAGGGTGACAAGCAATGTCAATTAGACGGATTTTAACGTTCATTGAAAATACTATTTAGTTTGTGTGAAAAAGAGACAATCTACAAAATACATATTTTTTTAAAGTTGTTGAACAAAAGTTTTGTAGTTTGAGGAGTAGAATCTATGTTTTAATTTATTGCTCCTATTACAGAAACACACTGTATGTCCGGAGGTTCAGCATGGTGTTTCTTATAATTTTGGTCATGTTTAGAAATAAAGGATTAGTAGAAAGAGTATGACGATAATTATTTTTTTTAAGCAGAAGAACGTCTGCTAACAATACCACAATGGTTAGATATAAAGGAAAAGTAGAAGAATCCATTGCCTCAGGCGAGACTCGGACTCCCAACTCTGGGAAACATGTCCATTGGTCAATGGTCATGGTGTCAGTTAGTCTAGTACTGTTAGTAGCTCAGTTGGTCAGAGTTATGGGCATGTATCCCATAGTCGCGAGTTCAAGCCTCGCCCGAGGCAATGGATTCTTCTACTTTTCCTTTATATCTAATCATTGTGGTATTGTTAGCAGACGTTCTTCTGCTTAAAAATAATAATTATCGTGAGACTTCCCTTATTGTAAAACGTATTTTACTTTCTAAACTAGTTTACTATGAAGGGAATCTAATATGCAGTCCTCAGTAACGTCATTATACCCGTCCACCGGAGCATTGGTCCGGCAACGCGAGAGTAACCGGATCATCCGGTGATCGCTCACGCTGATTGAGCGTTGGTACCCTAGCTATTAGAAGTGAAACATCCAAACCAGATGTAGCATAATTAAACCCCGGCTCATAAATTAAAGTATCTTGGATTTTTTCTACTAATTGATTTTCGGTGATGACAAAATATCCTGAGGAAACCCGATTTAATAAGTCCCAGTTTCATTCTCGTCGCCAATTTATATGTTAATGGGACACGATTGAAATGCACCGTAGCTATTTGCACACTGCTAATAAGAATAAGCTTACCGGGAGGTGCGCGGGCGCAGCCGCTGCCATCAATACGTACTACATAATTTCTTCCCTGAATTGAACAGTCAGATGGCAAGAGCTTTCGTAAAACCTACTGACACATGGTTAGGTTGCCGCACGGTCCGCAGGTACCGTCTACCACACGACATGACAGGTGTCGTTGCATAAACGCCGAACCGACAAGAAAATGATGATGAGAACTGAAATGAAGTCAATTTTAATATGGTGCTAGGCAGAAACGTCCTTGCTGCGTTTTCACCAGAAATGAGCTAGGTAGATGAGCGGTGCGAGGATGTGGAACGGTGTCGGTGTTTCCGCACCAGAGCTGTGTGAGGTAGATGAGCGGTGCAAAGATGTGTTGCGAGGTTTGCTGAGCGGTGCGAGAATGCGTAGCGAGGGCGTGTCGCCTTTAACAAACGCCATCTAGTTGATACTTCGCAATACATTACTCGCGCACATCATTCAATTTGTTTTGTATTTACAAAAACCTAGCTCCGCTGAGCTCTTTCGTTAGAGCTGTGCTGAGCAAGGATAGGTAAATGAAGCGTTTCTATTGGTTCATTACAAAAATACAAACACATTCCTCGCAACACATCTTCGCACAGCTCTGGTGGAAACACACTCTTATCTTATCCCTCTTAAATTCAAGTTGTATATCTCTTAAATATACAACTTGCAGGTTCGATTGCTTAAGCTTGTAGTACCACATAATATTAAAATCAACCGCAAATCGGATAGGGATCTGTTTAGTATGTGTAAAGTGTTACCAGTACACACTAAATTTTGTTATCAAATGTTAAAAGAACAATACTTTAGAACGGAAATACAACATATAATCGACCATCCTAAAACAACTAGACAAGTAACAAATCGCATGCTGAGGAAACCCCAATTCGATAATTTCTACGGACGACGAACATCGCAATACATATATCCTACCAGAACTAATAAACCAACTCCCTACCGCGTGGAAGGATAACATTACACCCAACAATATTTCACGGTATCTTAAAAAAGAAATGTTGAAGCAATTTGAAGAGGTATAGCGGTGGGTATACGTGTGTGTGTGTGTGTGTGTGTGTTTGTGTGTGTGTGTGTGTGTGTGTGTGTGTGTGTGTGTGTGTGTGTGTGTGCGCGCGAGTGTGGGCATGTGTGTGTGTGTGTGTGTGTGTGTGTGTGTGTGTGTGTGTGTGTGTGTGCGAGTGTGGGCATGTGTGTGTGTATGTATTATAATATATCGTATGGCAAGTTCGTGTACATGTAAAAATAAATATAATTATGTCTAAAAAAAAGGTAATCTAGTTATCAAAAGTTGTTTTCGTACGAAGTTGGAGTATGCTGTGCCAGGCGAGCGCAGACCGGTCCCGCTAGCGCGGCCGACTCATTGAACAAAAGAATAAAGAGAACGTTATCAGCGCCCGGTGCAATGGGTTACCTATTAAATTGTAATTTTAATTTTAAATAGATTATAGGTATTTTTAGTTATGTGTAGTATGTAACAAACAATTGTTTTATATAAACTACGGCGGAATCGGTATCGAGACAAACCACACCGGTTTACCGATACTCTTGTATCAAATGTAATGATTTTGTTGTAATTACCTTAATAAATAAATAAATAAATAATCATGAGATCCCATATTAAAATATAATTCAAAATTATTAAATGCTAAAAGCGCAAATGTTTAAACTTTTCAACATGAAACAAGCCTGCTATCGAGGGAATGGTGCAATATGCAGTTCTCAGTAACCGTTATAATAGCCGGCCACCGGAGCATTAGTCCGGCAATGCGAGAATAACCGGATTATCCGGTGATCGCCCGCGTCAGCGCTCGGTAATACGCACATTTGCCCTACAACATCTCATCTGAGCATCGGGGTTTACTGGAAAATATACCTTAGATGTTTTAAAACTAGGTTTATATTTGTAACAATTCGAAGAAGTAATAAGAGTATTATGAGAGCAAGATAGCTGGATGGTCATATTGCGTAAATATATATGGTAGCTCACTTACCTACCGTAATTAGAGTGAAATGCGATATACAAGACTGTTATCCCTGTACAAAATTAAATTTGTCTCGTCATACAATTGACAAAAGAATATAGCTTTATTTTGCTTAAAAACCGTGCCGTTTTTTCTTGAGGGACTGACATGGAGTTCAAAAAAGAAGTGTACAGTCACAAACCCAGATTGTGGAGCCACTAGCCTTTGTTCGTAATTTAGCCGTGTAATAAATGATGTAACTGACAGTTGACAGTCAGTCGGTGGCGGTGCGATAGCGGTCATTCTAATAGTTTCCAAACGCGTCATTTAGGATTTATAATAAAGCAGTGTACGCACCTTTACGTAAATGGGCCTTAATACGTAACAGTTACATAAACTACTATTTCAGTTTTAAGCTTAATTGAAAAAGAAAAACCTTTTTTCAATGGTTTTTACGAACAGTTCCAATTGATATAAAAAATGGAAATCTATTTTCCCAAAATGTTAAACAAATTGCGAGTGGAATGAAATAAACTTATAGTTTTTCGGCTATCAGCGAGGTTTCTAATTAATCCGACTAAATTCTGTGTGTACCGATTCCGGCGTTGATTAGAGACGACAGCCTCCACACTTCCAACAAAGTAGTTTAAAATGAGAGCAATTAAAATTAGTATTAAAATACTCACTTTTAAATACGAAACTTCCGTAAGTCTTTTTTTTATTTCGAAAAATGCTCGACATGTATTGCTTTTTTCGTCGGCTGATTTAAAACAACTTACCGAACTCTTTTTTGTCAGCAACACCATAGAGGATTGTTTTTTTTTTTCAAGTGAAAACTTCTTTAGCCACATTGGGCACTTTTTGGTAGGGGAAATCTTACGGGTTCGCGTCACCGACACCGTCACGACAACAAAAACGCATCACAAACCAAACATGTAAAATGAATATTGTTCTTGTTGACATTCGGAGCAATTTTTTTTATTTTTTTTTTTTTTTTTTCCAATTAATTTAAATACTAGGGGCGCATAGGTTGCTAAAGGTTGTTTTATCTTGTGTTCTACTTGAACTGTGGAGTTATGTATAAGATAGATTGTGTTTTAATCAACCAACAAATAATCAACCAATATTGAAATTGTATTTTACCTATTTTTAATATGTTGTTTATTTTACAAGGTGTAACAGCTAACGAAATCTTAAAAATAAGTTAATACTAACTTAATATTTTTTATGCCACACCTGGCCATAAAGTGTCCTTTTCCGCACGCTGCGCGTACGGAAAAAGACGCTTTCTGGCCAAGTGTAGACATAAAATGATGTACACAACACGGGAGGTAATAAAGAAAGCCCTCGATCGCATATTTACGTCCCTCGCTTGCAGCTCGAGCCGCAAACTTCTGCGATCTCGGCCTTTCTTTATTTTACCACCCTAGTTGTGTAATGTACTATAACATAATTCTAACACAAAACAAATAATCAACCGCTTTACAGTTGTATTGAAGTTGCATCAGAATAATTTTTAATATATAAGGTAGGTAGGTACCTAATGCGTTGGAGTTGTTTTCAAGTTGGATCGTTTCTGAATGTGTTTTTAAAGTTAGAATCCGGCCCCATGACTTCGTAAGTCTGTGAATTGTAATGAAGAATTACTGCCTGTCTGTGCCAAAACAACTTGCTCGGAATGTTTGTACAGCGGACGATTATGTGGAATTACAAGCTTCACTCTGTGTTACTTAATATGTCGAATTTGCTAAGGGGAAATTGTAGGTACAGTCGACCAAAAATGTGGTCTACTGCCTTAAAAAAGATAAAAAAGATAAAAGATATTTATTCTTCAATTTAGGCACATTACAATGCACTTATGAACGTCAGAGAGAAAAGAAACTACCACCGGTTCTAACCCTACACCTCTGACCCGAGAAGTATTACTTATTACCGGCAAGAAACTCGGCGGGACTTATTTTTTCAAAACAGTACTACAAATACATTAAAGATACTATATACAATAATGCGTAGTTCTTCAAGAAGGCATATCAAAACAGCTTGAGAGACAGACATGTACCTGCCTATTGTGTAATTAAAATGAAAAATAAAAATAAAATCCAAATCTGACTGCTTCGCAATACGTTTGATATTCACGGTTGAGGTTCGTTTGAACGTCATGAGACAAGGTCGTGCATGTTTTGAACTCCGTTAGAAATGTCATCCTTAGCGATCGTTAGATCTCGCAGAAACTTTTGTCAAAACTGGTAGACCACTTTCTTGGTCGACTGTACATAGCAACTAGCTTTTACGCGCTACTTCGCTTGCAGCCAAGTAAATATAATGTAAACGACAAACAATTCAATTCAATTTTTCGCCCCCTTTCACTCCCTCGTGAAATCATTGTCGTAATAAAAACTTAACAATCTTACTTAATTTTAAAAGACTCAAATTATCTTCATGTGCAATGTATGTATCTTACCGACGCAGTGTATCATAAAGCGCATTAATCTTATATTCCATATTTGGTGAATCATACTTACTTAGATCTACAATGTTTGACAGTTTGTATTTTCCTCACACTGGCGTGTTAAAAATGTTGTATTACACAGAAACACGGCAGCAAAGTTTTATTTGCCTCTGGTGCCTTAAGTTGAGTCTCGCAATGCTTTTGAAGTAGCCGTTCGATTGTGATTACATTTTAGAATCTTGTGATTATAGTCACAATAGGCAAATAACAATTTTTCATCCTTGTATAATAAAATACTATTAAATATCAGTATAATTCATGATAGTTTTAAACTCATCGTAGCTTCTGCCTATTCAGGGCAAATAATCTTAAAAATGACGTTACCATAAAGTTATTTACATCCGTTCTCAGTCGGCACATTTCGCCGAAACGGGAGTGGCCGAACTTTTATATTTTAATTTGTTAAGGGCTTCAACATCGATATCATCTTCTTTTGTAATCGTGTCATCAAGACAAATCGTGATTCTCACAACCAATATCACTCGACAAAGATAGGTATATAAAAAGAAATTATTAATCTGCATTAGAAATATCTGAATCTGCTTGAACAGTTTTCAGTTGCTTGCTCAATACAACTCAATATCGATTGATTATTTGTTTTGTGTTGGAATTATGTTAAAAATAGATATTTAAGATGTTCTATCTTACTTCTTGAATACGTATATAGATTCATAAATGATGATTAAAAAATGCTTGTTGCTAGGCATACTTAAATGAAACGTTATTCAGATTTCGTCTGAGACCTTAGGGAGATCGCGCATTAATGCGCAATCTTCCTTAATAATGTTGATAACAAATCCATAACAAAGCATAATTTGAAAGTTGGAATACCGCTTAAGGCCCCGGAACGCTATTAAAGCTTTATTATGTAAAACTGGCGTCGCTCCAGGCCCGCGCTGCCAGGGTCCGTGAATTACGCGACATTGTGCAGAGGTTTTGAAGAAATCATCGCTTTGCCGCTGATTTCTGCATATAGGCAGAGATTTCTTTTTATTAGCCTATTTTGTACCCCACTGCTGGCATAGTACAGTTGACCAAAAATGTGGTCTACCACCCTACAGTTGAGGTTCGTTTGAACGTCATGACACAATAAGGTCGTGCATGTTTTAAACTCCGTTAGAAATGTCAACCTTGGCGATCGTTAGATCTCGCAGAAACTTTTGTCAAAACTGGTAGACCACTTTCTTGGTCAACTGTACCTCGAGGCTTCTTCCTCTTTTGCAGTCACTTTCATAAAAAACTAGTACCATCTATTTATGGGGTTAGGTTGCCGTGCGGATGTCAGGCTCAGTTGAATCGAGGCAAAAAGCCGAGACGAGTGTTAGGATGTAGTCATAGCAAGAATATTGATTTTGAAGCATTGACTAAGAAATAATGGAGATGGTTACATTATACGAACTACGATAAGTATAAAATGCGCCCGAAAAGTTTCCAAAACAGCGAAATTTTCCACGTATGAAAATTTCGGAAACATCAAACATTTTTGTGTATATAATAGCTACAAAAATGTACAATTTACTGTAATTTATTGGGAATATTTTAAACATCGGTTAGATAAAGTTAAATTCTATACAAACTCGAGATTATCTGGAGCACCCTGTAAGCTGTTTCCAAAGTACATCCAAAGATCACATGCTAAGGGCGGTCTTAATCAATGCGAGCCCTCGGCGGCAAGTTCGTGTAAATTTTAAACGCCTTAATGAGTTGTTTATTTGGAGTCCTTGGAGCTTGCGGCGGGCGGAAGAAGCAGGAAGAGTCTGTTATGGATACGGCCTCTCATTATAGTCATTATTAAACATTCGGTCAATTTTCGGTGAAGGAAATCAACGTGAGGAAACTGGACCTAATCACAAAAACACCTAGTTAGGAGGTCAGATGAGAGTAGTTTATAAAATGTAATAGGCAACTACGTCAATTCTTGGCATCACATCTTAGCCCACCTCAGACTCCAAAGCCGTGACAGAAAGCCGGAATAAACTCTAAGAAAATGATGAATAGTCTAGTAGTCCGAACTGAGAACTCGCGATTTACTTGCAAACGAGTTGACTAATATAACAAGACACAAAGGAGGTTTTTTTTTCTCCTTAGAAGGAGTTCCACTTGATCGATCCTGCTCATATACGAACTTACAAATTTTATGTACCTCTGCTACAGCCCCAAGAAATTTCATAAAGATCAGAAAAACGTTACTAAAGTTATCGTCAGACAAACTATCGAAATCAAAAAGCGATCCAAATGCCGAGACGCCCAGTAGCCAGGTGACAGTTCGGTTCGGTCTGGAGTTGTTTGTAAGAACTCACTTCGCTTACGCTCCGCGAGTTCGATACAGTTACCTTATTTTATTACCTTTGCTTTAAATCGCGCAGATACCAACCAGGGATGTTACGGATCCTGATTTTTTGATATCCACGGATGCGAATGCGGATATTGAAAATGATGTGGGAGATTCGCGGTTGCGGATTCGAATGCGAATATTCGCAACATCCCTGATACCAGCCACAAATACCGCATTCGCAACAAAAAGCCGTATCTTCTAATATCAGCGTCACGTCCCAGCCTCCCTTATCTCAAGCCCTCCGGGGAGATGAATGAATAATCTACCATTTAATTTAATGCCATCTTCCGTGACAATGGTAACAGTCGTATGAACCGTTACAAAACTTATTCTATTACTTACCATAATTCTTCTGCAACTAATTTTAAATTGTAACTGGTTTTTTGTTGGCGGTTACTGCTGATACGAAGAATAAGTCTTGTGAAAATAACATTTATTTGAAGCCAATGGATCGTGATTATGGGAAATTATTCGGCCCTTTCGTTTATTGGCGATGCATTTTTATGGGGTCATTAAATTAATTGAGATTGATATGTGAGCATTAATTTCTTTTAATAGCTAGATTATATAGGTATATTTATATTAAACATATTTATGCTCATTTGTATGTTTAATCAAATCAAATCAATTCAAAAACAATTGTACAGATAATTCTTAAAACTAACACACAGAGGATGTAACATATAGAGGGTTTGGTATAATTTTATATTGTTTTCAAAATAAAAACCCCACTAACAAATAACATGCCGCAAGCATTCTGGGCACCTTTGCACCAGGAACATACGGGAGTGAGTTTTAGTGTAATTTTTATATTTATTTATTTTGACATTCAATAAATAAACTTAAACTCTTAATAAAGGTTCCAATGAAATTACATTTCAAAAATGATTTACCAGTACGGGTACTCGTATTCATTTAAATATTTTCTATCTGAAAAGTAAAGATCATGTTTACTTTGATATAGACTCTTTGTTAAATTCCAATCATAAAATAATAAGCCTAACAACGGACATAGTTTTAGCCAAATAAAGTAGATTCCGGGTACTTCAGAAATATGACATGTCGGACAATATTAACGTTTCTCGAATACTTTTGAGAGTTGTTTTTTGACAACTAGAAAGTGCCACGTAGGAGGAGACTATTCGAAGAATATATCCTGTCATTGATTTGATTTCAAGTTGATGAACAGGATGCGACCTATGAAAACTTGGAAATTGGTATTTTACTTACTTATTCGTATTACTCTCTTCTCTTTGTAAATTGGTTAACAATTTCACTTAAAAAATATGTAAAGAGTGCAGAGTAAATAATAAGGTACCACGACGGTGACAAACAAGCATAAAGCCTACATTAACGGCCTCCTAGCCTAGTTGGTAGTGACTCTGCCTATGAAGCAGGAGGTCCCGGGTTCGAATCCTGGTCAGGGCATTTATTTGTGTGTTCATCACAGATATTTGTTCCTGAGTTATGGATGTTTTCTATGTATTTAAGTATTTATCTATATCTATCTATTATTTATATCTTCGCCTAGTACCCACAACACAAGCCTTATTGAGCTTACCGTGGGACTGGGTTGATTTGTGTAAGATTGTCCCATAATATTTATTTATTTATTTTATTTATTAAGTAAGCAAGCAGGTAAGCAGCTACCTTAGAAGAACTCTACATTATACTCCCTATAATTTTACATACATTTTGCTTCGTGAAGAAAGATTAACGTTTATCAGGCACGTGTGGGCGTATACTGATGTACTTAGGCTCTTCCGACACATAACAATAATCAAATAAATTAATAAATATTATGGGACAATCTTACACAAATCAACCCACTCCCATAGTAAGCTCAATAAGGCTTGTGTTATGGGTACTAGGCGACGATATATATAATAGATAAATATAGATAAATACTTAAATACATAGAAAACATCCTTAACTCAGAATATATCCGACTTTAGACACACGCTCTTCATTTGATTTACTTCTTCAGTGTTGTTTTTGGAAAGCTGAACCGTTTGAGTGGCAGAAATTAGTCTTTTATTTACCCTAAATATCTAATAATGTTTTCACCTCTCATGCTCTTAAAATGTTACTTTAGTCTCTGCAGACCGGGACTAAAACTCTTTATTAATCTCTAGGGACTAAAACATTTTTTTTTAATTTACTTTGGAAACCCCTAAACAGCCACTCACGGTGTTTATGAATGGACGATTACCGCCCTTTTTAGTGATTGTGCATAGACAATTATGGACCACGCATATAACATCAAAATGACAGCTGTGCGAAAATATTAAACAAACTCGATTTAAAAAAAAAACAAACCGCCTAACAAATTTTATTGATAATTTAAATTTTTGCCATTATAAATATTGAGATTTTGTGTAGAATGCCGTTAGTTCCTCGCATTCAAAGTGAAAAGTAGAGTGTTTAACGCGAGACTAAACAACCATAATGACACGAGATGTTTAGAGAGGGTCATTATTGTTTGTTTTTGTCCCCTGTTGAACAATCTACTATTGTCTTTTCGTACACGCGTAGTACGTTTTAGTACACTACGTACCTAGGGCGGTAAAATAAAGAATGGCTCAGATCGCGGACATTTGTGGCCCGAACCGAAGGTAAGGGCCATAAACAAGCAATCTGAGGCCTTCTTTATTACCGCCCGTGGTGCGTACACAATTTTACGTCTTCTCCTGGGTGTGAAGTGAGATTTGTTGCTGCGCCCGTGGGCGGCAAATCTCACTTACCGCCCAGAGTGACGTAAGATTATTTATTTACTATCCTCTTTCTCATGTTTCAGTTGTTGTGTTATCTGTCGTGGCCCTAGGAAAGATAACGCTATCACCTTCATTCTTACTGCATCCGTGTAAGTGTGAAAGAGAATATTGCAACCCCGGTCGCCGTTTGGTTTTGCAGTTAGTAAGTATAGCATTTTGCTGAGCAGGGTCCGTGTCGTGGTGTGAAACCAATATTTCAATACTTTTGCTTGAACATTATAATAAAACGTAAAATTATGAACGTCAATTGAGTTGCTTAACTGCAAACTCGAATAAATCCATGCGTCAGTTTATGCGATTTGGTATTAATAGTCGCCAGGACGCTCGCGTTCCTATACAAACGTAGTTTAGCTCTCATTTTAAAACGACATAGGTACTTTAGAACCACGAAATTTGGCATGGGCATTCTAGTAGTACAGATTTATGTCGGTAATTCATTTTGGTTGCTAAAAATTGTAATACAAAGAAAATACAGCCAGATACAGATTTACATACAAAACTTATTTTTGCTATATTTTCTTTGTATTACAATTTTTAGTAACGAAAACGAATTACCGACATAGATCTGTACTGCTAGAATGCCCGTGCCAAATTTCGTGGTTCTAAAGCATGTCGTTTTAAAATGAGAGCTGAACTACGCTTGTATGGGGACGCGAGTTCACGTGAGCGTCCTGGCGACATGGCGACATGGCGAAAAGGTAATAGGGTACCTAGGGTAAATATTTGTTGAGAGGGTCGAATGAATTTACCCGAGTTTGAAGCTAAGCGGCGCAATGAATATCTTATCTATCTGATCTGAGCTTGGCTTTTCGGTATCATATTTTGTATCGCAAGAAATAATTATGATAATCAGGGTTAAAACAACGCCCCTGTCACCCGCAGGGTGCGGCTTCGGTAACCTTTATCCAAAAGTTCAAGTAAACACAAAGCTATTTGTTTGTCACTTTTCCGATAATTTATTAAGTGACGCTACATTTGATATTCCCCGGTAAGGCAGTACAGATAAGCGATGTTATTTTACTTTATGACACTCTAGCAATATTCTAATTTTAAATGATTTGGTATAGTACAGATTTCATAATCAGCATTAATATTTGGGTACCTATCTTAAGAGGCTGACAACGCCCAATGTCCTTCAAATTGACTTTATTTAAACAATCATATAACTATAACTTCTTGTTCGTATAAGGCGTTGTTCAGATATTTGTGACCACCTTGGCCGCTCCTATATATTTGATGCCGACTAAACCTATCTTACATACAAAATGAGATCTAAACAAATTCCGATTTTAAGAATCAATGGTTTTAAAACAATTAATGTTTTTTTTTTAATTAAGCTATAGTAATTTAAAATTATTATTATTTATATGTAATACTATCAACTTTTACGAGAAAAAAGGTGACAACTCTTGTGTGCAATTACTTTAAGCCTAAATCTCTTTGAATTCGAGCGCTCGAAAGACAAAAATCACGCTCCTTAATGCATGTAGATATCATACATAGTTTGATCTATCTTTAGATCGACCAATTATCATCTTATCCGACTTCCCCACCTAGTTTCCACACTTGTGTCCAACCCTGTGAAGTCACGTCAGTAATCAGGTAATCACAACAAGGCGTCGTTATCGCGAAGTTCCCCGGATCCGGATCCGGCTCGGACACGGCTCGTTAGCCGCGAGTGCGGCCACACGCACTACTTTCCGATTACCGCCCCACATCAGACAACGTTTAAGCCGGGTCAAGTCACAAGCGACGGCCGATGCCACTTTAATTACTTCACTAAAGTCTAGCATACCAGCTTATCACAGAACAAGTAAATCCCAAAAATTTTTTGGTACACAATTTATTGCTGACTACTTAGTAGCATTGTCATGTAAAACAAGAGAAGAATACCAAATTTCAGCTCAATCAGACAGCGGGAAGTGGTTGAAATTTAACTTACAAGATTTGATGCACATCATGACATAAACAAATAAATAAACAAAGAAATATATGGGGTCAAGCTAAATAAAACTGAGTAAGAAGGCTAACAATTAATTAAAAAAGGGTAGTTACATTTTCAAATAATATTTGACACGTATTTTCTTCTTTTGTCAATTAAGTCTTCTTCTTCCTAGCGTTTTATCCCGGCTTGGGGTCCGCTTGACAACCTAATCCCATGAATTTGGCATAGACACTAGTTTTTACGAAAGACCTTCCAACCCAGAGGGGAAACTAGGCCTTTTTTGGGATTAGGTCCGGTTTCTTTACGATGTTTTCCTTCACCGAAAAGCGACTGGTAAATATCAAATGATACTCCGTACATAAGTTCCGAAAAACTCAGTGGTACGAGCCGGGGTTTGAACCCGAGACCTCCGGATTGAAAGTCGGACGTCTTACCGCAAGGCTACCAGCGCTTCCTTTTGTCAATTAAGTAAAAAATACAAATATATGGTGCGGCGAAATTTGGAAGTGGGGGATTACGGTGACCACTTACGTCAGGCGAGCAGAGCTGTATGTTTGTATGTTGTACAAAACCAACATCAATAAACAATAAACTAAGAGCTGGCTACGTCAGATATGACACAAAAATGAATGCAACAAAATCACGTTCAGAATGCTGTTTGAGCTACGGCGAAGTCTTAGCACTAGCAATGTATGTAGGGTCGACTACAAAGAGATGTATCCACTTTTGGACCTTATTACAACGCAATAAGGTGAAAAAGTGGATACATCTCTTTGTAGTCGACTGTACAAGTTGCAGAACATTCTCAAAAATTCAGTAACATTCTCGGAAATTTCCGGAAACTTACACGAGAATTTAAATTAAATTTCCAATGAGAACATTCCCTATGGAAATTATCAATAAGTCAGTTTAAATAATTGATAACGGCGGTGTCCAGCGACTTTCTGAATAACTTTGATTGTTCGTAAAATTGAAGTTCTGAGAACTTTCCGTATAGAATACTTCGAAACTTTGGAAACTTCTCGCGTTTTTTTTTTCGCAACCAAAAAAATTTTGTATATTATTTCTTACTCGCAATACGATACCTAATTACGCCCTTAAACGGATCACCAGTATTTTTGTTACACTATATTAACCCAGCATACTCTTGTGAAGTACTACCACAAATTAGCGAACTAATTACAAAGGCTTCGAACAAACAAGTAAACAAGGCAGTCGTACAAAGTTCCCAACTTATCGCGGAAGTTCGCGGGCAAACTATTTAACCACCTTATCCGATAAGCGCCAAGTCATATGGCTTGCGCCAGAGCACACACATTTGCAACGAGTAGTCCAACTTCGAAGAAATAAAAATGGTTGCCTGTGAGTAAAGTCGATTTACGGACGATAATTTTGCGTGATAACGTCATAAAAAAATGATGAAAAATTTCATACTTTTATTCTTGAATTGAATTATTATGACTGAATTTATGTAGGGAAAGAATGAAATAAAATGCAGTACCGTTACCATCAAATATATCGGAGCGGCCAAGGTACTCAAAAATATCTGCACTTTATCGCTTTGACAATAGAGGCGTTCTTGAGATATTTAAGACCAGGTGGTCATTTAGTTGTCGCCGTAACGTTACCATGGAGATCTGTCCACGTGATCGGAACGCGACACTTTTATCGTGGATGCTACCGGTGTTAAAACTTAGCGGGCCGCGCGCAAAAACAACTGACGACGCCCATAACGCGATCAAATTAAATAATGATTAAACATGTCGAAATAAGGAACGGCCTATTATTACGGTGCTACCGTTACATGCGCGAAACATGGTGCCGTATTCTAATTTTAAAATGTATAAACAATACATTAACAACACAACCTGTCTTAAACAGAACTCCAACACTCAACCAATAATAAACCAATATTGAAGTCGTATTGTAGTTGCATCGCAGTAATTTTCAAGCAAATTCCGTCATTTTTGATTCAGACGTGTAGGCGTTAGCTGTGTTGTGTTGTTATTGCATTGGATTTGCATTGAAGTTGGATCGTGTCTGTGCGTGTTTTAAAGTTAGAATACGGCCCATGCTTGGTACAGCCCTGCGTCAGAAATTTTAATTATGAAGGTGAATTTTTAATTTTTTGAAGATGGGTTACTGGTCTAACAGACCTCCTTCTTTATACTGTGCTTACTTTGAGCTTGGCATGGCAAGTGTGAGTTGTTATATTTTTATGATAGCTTGATATTGGATTTCTGAAATTAGATTTTTCAAACGTATATTTTTATAATTTTGTCTACGCGGGATTACGTTTCTAAGTATCTTTTCAATAATTTTGGGCCACTTAGGAGTAAAAGTTCAGAAGTAGATCCAAATTATCGAATAAAATAAAAAGGAAGTAAGCCTGGATGGTTTTTATTTGGTTTATTTTGGGGTTAGTTTTAGTCTCCTGACAGTAGGGTAGCCCGAGGCAAATCGGATCGCAGGGCGAAAGTATCAAGTTAAGTATTTTGTTTGAAACATTGATGCAGATTGGAAATACATTTTTGTAAGCATAATTCAGAGAAACCGATCCATCACTTCAATTTAGAGAATTACCCGCCGAGATTAGGGTCTAGAAACCAATTCAAAGTTGTGAAACATTTTATATTGCCATTCCGGAAGGAAAATTACATTAGACGCTTTGATCTCGTACTGAAAATGTTGTGTATACAGCGTGCTCACGTGGAACCCCAAATATTTACGCGTTTCTGAGGCCAACAGAAGGAAAAAAAAGATTATTTGAGTTTACATATATGCATAGAGAACAGTTTAGGTCAATTGCACTTTAAATGTAACGGTGGGTTAATACTTGGGTAGACGATAATTTTGCAGATTTTTGTAGACCTGTATAATGATTTCTATGAAATAACAGTGACATGAAAAAACAATATTTAATAAAAGGTATACAAGGAAAATTAACCCACCAACCCGCCTGCCAAGCGTGGCGCGTCTGGCAACCCCCCCTTCAAAGGGAAGGCCTATGTTCAGCAGTGGACGTCTTATAGCTGAGATGATGATGATGATGATGATAAATTTATATTTCACTATCACGAGTCTTACGTCGCAATAGCTAGGGATACACACACATGTGTCCGCCAGATTTGTCCGACGGATATGCCCGGCGGACAGATCCGTCCGTGTATGGCGCTATTTAGACGTGTCCGCAGACCAATCCGTGTCCAATTCGCCCCATACACGGACGGATCTGTCCGCCAGGCATCCCTATCTGTGCGTGTATCCCTAGCTAAAGTGTTGACGATGGTGGATTATCTTATCCCTTTAGCCGTGAATCCTCCTTTGTAGTAAAGGTCAGCAATGCGCATGTGACATACGCCGCAATAGCTGCTTGCTGTCTGGTGGGTCATGTGCTGGTTTTTTACCGTTATAATATTTAGAAAAATAATCAGTTAACGGGAAATTATTACCAACACAAGAAAAAACTTAATATAATTGCTAATTCTTAATTCTGCTACACCATGAAATTAGACAGTTCTGGGTGAAAACTAGCTTGTTGAAACAGCCTGTTTGTTAACGAAGGTTCCAATTAGCTGCCCCTGTCAAAAGTTCCACCTTTGAACCCTTTTCACTGATCGCCCGAGGCTACCATTGATGTGGAATTAAAATTAACCTGAGGTGTGCAAATTAAGGCGACTAGTAATCCTAATGACCTTGACCGTTGGGCGTGACAGGAACGTGCGAAATTGGGCATTTAAAAACTTTCAAATAAAGGACATCCCGAACCGGGAAAGGCAGGTAAGTATTTTTCTACCGGTCGCCGTTACTATGGTATCAGATTAGATGTCGCCCCCGTTGAGTAAAATTGACAAACAAGAAAATAACTTTTACCTGATGAAAAAATAAATAAATATAATAATGAGGTAGATGAAATAATCAAAACTCGTACTAAGTCGTAGCCCGAAAACCTTCTAATAAAATTGATATTTTCAACGTCTACAATATTAAATCTGTTTATGTACATAGGTACCTCGAAAAGGTCCAATCCTAATATCGTTTAGCCGTTCAAATATAACAGAGTAACAGAAACTCTATGGAAAGGAATTCCAGAGTATTTGTTGGAGATCGATTCAAACTTTAAATTGTTTAATATATCACTGATCCGACGATCGCAATCTTGCTCACACTATTCAACCAAGCATAAAAACGCATGTACATTGCAAAAAATGGTGTTTAGTCATAACTTGTTTTGTAATTTAATTAATATTCCAATATCCGTTAGTTATGACTGATGGGGCAGGATTAACATATTTTTTGTATTTTGAGTTCTTAGATTATCATAGAATATTTATATAAGACCAAGTAAAATTAAACCTAGACAATTATTCAATAGTTATTAAACTCGAGGCACGAACTTTTCTCAACAATTCTTTGCTTTCAAGTCATCCGTTACCTACTTTACAGAAGGCCATTTCAAACAACAACAATATAGTTTAATTTACGTCAATTCACTTCTTTAAATCGCTTAAATTCTAGCTATTAATACGAAAATATTTAAGAATTTTTAATTGATTGAGCAGCAAGTTAGAAATCTATTATTCTTTTCGCGAGTTAAGTTGAGGTTTTATAACTCCAAACGCGGCCCCGGAATTCTGACAAGTAATTAAATTACAACTCAAGGTATTTGCGTTAAACTTCACAGAAATTCAGAGCTACTTTTTGTTTGCGGATTTCATTGTTATTGTAATTTGTATTCACTACTGAGCTTAGCCGTGGCTTTTGATATTTAGACTGTGTAGAAATTTCTGACGATTAATTAAATAAGCATCCGATTTCTGTTTCAGTTTTTAATATTATTTATCTAGACATGTCTTTGTGTCGGGTCTTCTCACTCTTCTGCGCCAGGACAAGCTGTCCTGGGTGGTCGGCTCTGGCTATTGGGCTTTCTTGAGGTCCCTTTCCATAGTGGACCACCAGGTATATGGCGGGCCTTTACCACATTTCCCTGGTTCTGATAGGTTCAGAGCATTTGCACCACATGGTCTCCGTCTCGTCTTTTCACATGTCTTAGATGTCAAAATACTAAAGGTAGGGACAGACGGGGGGAATAGAGATTGTGTGCACACTTTATCCTACGTATACGACGTGTCAATACACGACAATATCAATATATCAGACGCTGTTGTGTTAGTTCTCCAGGTGCACTAAATGTATAATGTTTTCCGATTCTGAGAGTGGATTTGAAGACGAGTTAGCTTAGTTATTTTTAAATGAATATCTCCGCGTCACAAAGAAAAAAAGAAGAGGAGATAGTTGGTTCATGATATAAATAAAGAGAGAAAAAGCGTCTCTGTATTTTTGATGCAAAATAATCATAATTCAATTTAGTCCAGATTGGTTTCCAAGTGGTTGCCCAATTTTTTTAAGTCCTACCTTAAAAATGACTGAACCAGAACTCAATTCACAGCTACAAAAATCACTTCATATTAATTGAAGTACCAGGAAACCAGAGCTGCGAAGATCTTAATCCACAAGCCAATGGGGTCAATCGGGTGTCCGGATTGCTTTAAAGCAATTTCTATGGCATAATTAAATTCAATCTTCGCTCATCTTGAGTGTCTATTTCCGATCAGGGACTCTATTCTTAATCTGAAAGGTGTGGATTTAAATTAGGTTGAAATATTGCTTCTCGTTTCTGCACACAAACATGGCGACAATCGGTACTTATAAGGAAAATATGGTATGATACTATTACAATAATGATAACCTTAGCTGATACGATGGAACTACATATAAGTAGGTAGTTTATATATATTATTTAGATTGAGATTACATTCTCAGCTCTAATTGTCGGCTCAATGAGTGATGGACATAATGGATTTCCTTAAATCGAGTCTTTTAGAGCATGAATTCATTTGCCAGAATAGAAGCTTCCCAGAAACGTCTTAGTGGTTTTGTTGTAGCTAGCATGAGCTATTTAAGAAATTCGGTAAATATATAAATACATTTTAAATAAATACTACAAATACAGATAGAGGAAGATGGCGCCAGATCATTAGAGAGAAGCTGTTGAATGACCACGACCCTCAGTGATGAGGAAACCGATGCAAGGAGGAGGAGGAAATAAATACTTAGCTTTAAGATTAGATGAAAAGAGATTGCATGTAACGGAGATGAGAATGCTAAGATGGATGTGTGGAGTGACGAGAATGGATCGATTACGGAATGAATATATAAGAGAAAGCCTGAAAGTTGCACCCATAACCGAAAAATTACGAGCAAATCGCCTAGCGTGGTACGGGCATGTTATGCGGAGGGATGAAAGTCATGTTACGAGAAAGGTATTAGGAATGAATGTGGAGGGATGTAGGAAAAGAGGAAAACCTAGGAAAAGATGGATGGATTGTGTGAGAGATGATATTGAAAAGAAAGGAGGTGAGTGACGAGATGACGGGTGACAGAGATGTGTGGAAAAAAAAGACATGCTGCGCCGCCCCCAAGTAAATGGGACAAGGGCAAGCGAATGATGACTAAGCTTTAAGATTAGATTAAGCTTAGGTTTACGAGTATTTAAAGTCAAAAACTTCAAAAGGCGTGTTAATTTTCATAACTCTTCTTTGGGTATTAATCAATTTACCCAACATTTAATGAAGTTACCAACTTTAACCGTGAATTACCGACGTCAATACCCGTCCAACTTGAATAGCCGTCTTAGCGCTATCTTTAAATTACGTTGGGCTCCATGACCGGTGGGCCCGGATTTCCAATTACACTTCAAGATGTTTCTTTTGCTTTAAAGTATTTGATTCGTTTAGTGAATACTTAGATATCAAAAGTTACTTAAGCGTGCAGCGTAGATAGAGTTAAAGTTTTTTGACGTGATAAGATATGCGAAAATAATTAAATGCTACTTCATCATCATCATCATCATCTCAGCCATAAGACTGCTGAACATAGGCCTCCCCTTTGGACCTCCATAAGTATCGGTCGGACGCGACTTGCATCCAGCGTCTTCCGGGGACCTTTATAAGGCCTTTATGCTACTTTGCGCCATACAAATTTAGCTTTTCAAATGACCAATGTTGGAAATGTCACTTTGACAGTTGCCTTCCCCATTCAATTAAAATATTAAATCAATGACAAATTAAATTATTCGAATGGGCCTTGTGCTACGGCGTAACATGCGTAGCATTGATTGGAAGCACAGTGTTATGGCTCCTCTACTTGATGGGCCATCATAGGGACGCAGCTATGCGTTAGAGGGAGCTAACGATATTGCGATCTCGTTCGGTTGTATAGCTGCGTCCCTATGGTGGCCCATCAAGAGCCAGCGTTAGGTACCTTTTCGCCGCAGTTCGCTACGCGCTAAGCTCGCCGATCTTATGCCTATTTTAAGAAAAAACACTCCAATAGATATCGCTCGACTCGTAGCTTGAAGTTATCGTTATAGGAAGGCATTTCACGCTGGTATACAGGCTGTAAAAAATACTGGAGTTTCGTTTAATAATTGGTATCTTTTTTTGTATGAGACAGGTGGTCTTAGCCGGCCAACCCTCCATGCAAAACAATTTTTTTTCTCGCGAAAATTTTTCTTTCATACTTTTTCGTAATAAGAATACGATACCAATTGTGCCCTTAAAAGGATCACCAGCATTTTTGTTACACTTGTATAGACCCAGAGAAGGGGCCTAGCATTGAACGTCTTACGGATGATTCGAAAAGTCGAATATATGTTTTCAGCCTCTTTCATAAATGTATAAGAATTCCATTTTATTCTTCAAGTCGCGGCAAGCTCGCAAAGCCTCACGAGGTTTTATTGCTAAAGAATTCACCGCGACACTGGATCTCTGCCCACTGGGGAGAGCATTACCATATTGCAAACACCATGCTTCGTCGTCCTCATACTATTATTTTGAAAATGTCAACTCCTATTTCTGTTATGTTTATACGTATTTATTTATGTCTGGGTGCATATGTAAGGTAAACTCATAAACACATAAATTTGACATGTTTCAACTGTGTTGTGTATGTTTAATTTTTACTAAAATATTTGACTTATATTACAATTTAGTAGTTCAACCTCTAACCTATATATCCGAAATGTGAAGCTTTGTATGTTCGAATGTCCGTGATTCAATTATATAAAGCAACTAATCTCAGGTAAATGATATTAAAATTACGCCCATAAAATTTAAAATGGTTAATTTCGATTTTGTTAACTACCTTTCTCCTAAATGGAAAAAGAGGATCTGTATGAGAGTGATATTAACTGAGCTTTACGCTGACCAAGATTAATAGCAACAGAAAAAAATCGTTGACATTATAGTTTAAAATAATAAATAATAATACTCACAGTTCAATACAGTGTGTTTCTGTAATAGGAGCAATAAATTAAAACATAGATTCTACTCCTCAAACTACAAAACTTTTGTTCAACAACTTAAAAAAAATATGTATTTTGTAGATTGTCTCTTTTTCATACAAACTAAATAGTATTTTCAATGAACCTTAAAATCCGTCTAATTGACATTGCTTGTCACCCTACAGACAGGTAGTCAATTTCGGAATACATTGCGTGTTCGAAAAAACTTTAAAGTGTCCTAAAAATCAAACCATACGTTATTTTTAAAAGTCGCTGAACAAACGTTTCCTGGTTTAAGGAGTAGAATCTACGTTTTAATTTATTGCTCCTATTACAGAAACACACTGTATATGTAGATACGGGTAGGGCAGATTGATTGATGCTAAATTCGCCGTTCATAATGCAAAGATTGCAGGATCTACGAGAGGTAATCTGTTAACACACAAAAGTTTTTCAGCCTGGCTTCTCCGTTCTTTTATTGTTTGGAGATGTTAACGATACGGCCTTATTCTAAATGATGGCGTCCCTTCGCGGATATCTATGGTGCAGTCTACTTAATGAGAGTAGCTCGATAACGGGCGTTCAGGTGGTAGCTGTCGTTGAAAAAGAAAATATAGATACTAATGAATTTTATGTAGTAGAAAGCTAAAAAGGCTTTTTCATATACATAATTACCACTAGTTTTTTTTAATGAAATCTCGATTCGACTTATGAGTACCTAAACACCCCTTTTTAGTTGATATTTCGTAAAATAATAGGATTAAAAAACAAATAGTTGTGTTTAAAAAAGAGTGAAGTAAATTTTTATTCCTATTGGGGTATAGACATTTTAAATGTGACACGTATATACCTACACAAACATACAACACAGACAGTGAAAACAAGAGTTTAGTATATACTTCACAAAATGATGTGTAGGTATTTTTCAGGGCACTTACATTTTTTCCCAATATATAAATGTATCCAAAAATACTTGGATTGATCCAGAAAACTGTTGTATCATTGTGTTTGAATTAATAAATTTTACTTACTTACCTAATTAAACTATACAATTCCCGTTTGTACAAAATAAACTATTAGCATCTCTTAATTGGTACAAGAGCAAGTCTCTGCATGAAGCATCAATCAACGGAGTTAACTCTCTGCCGTGACTACGGGTAGTTAATCGAGGAAATTAATTGCTATGACGTCACTACCTGGTGCACTGAGCAATATGACCTGCAGTAACTATACATAACAAGTATTATACAGGTCTACTGTTTCATTTGATTGAGCCAGTTATTTCAATGAATTGATAGGATAAGCAATGATAACAAATATAAATGATAGTAAGCAGTGGCGCCGCGTCCATAGAGCCGTTTTTCGAAATTTTAAGCCAAATTCAGCACTGACTTGCCTAAGAAAAATGTTAACCCACCGCCACTGATAGTAAGCCTTGTATTGTGAGTTTGTATTAAACGGTTTTGTATACAATACATCAAGCCGTAACTCCGGAGCAAAATCGGTTAAGCACACAATTAAATGTCCTTCCCAGGACTGGAACCGGGAACCTCCTTCGTAGGCAAAGTTGCGAGGTCAGACTAGGTAAGGAGTCCGTTGAACTGTGATTTTAGAGTAGATATTGCGAGAGCTATAACTAGTTTAACATAATGGTAATCAGCTTAAACCGAGATTCTAGTCGAGGTCTTTTTACGGCTCGAATTTGAACCTACTGTACCTAAGATTTTTTTTCTCATAAACAAACAAGTGACTAAAATGACGTCATTTTAGTCACTTGTTAAGTTGTTACACTCACGTGAGTGTAACCCTTATATCTTATAGTAGAAGTACTTTTTCTCATACGAAAACACTAATAACTTAATAAGTTACCTACCACAATTTAAAATACTTGCCTGTAAAAACTCTAATGGTCCTAAATTAACTGTCTATCGACAAAATCGCGAGGGATAATCCCGCAAAATTTCAGATGTTAACACACCCCCGAATTACAACACACGCGTTCTCGAAGCTAACAAAGAAAAATCACACAGATTCCGAACACACGCATTTCGCACGTAATATCTTAACTTCATAAAAATACTCTTCAACTCTTACAGTCAAAGCTTTAAGGGTGAATATTACTCGGTTTATTGTTAAGGAGGCGCAAATTGTAAAGTTGTAGCGAAGGCAGCGGAAGTCCTCATTTGCCATGATTTTCTTGCTCCTCATTACGTCCCGGGGACGAAATAAAGCAATTTCACACGCGACGGCTCCGTGTGAAGACACGCCGTTTTTTACGAACAAATAAACAATGTGACGTCAATAATGGAGAAACCCTTTATTGGTGGCAATGATACGGCTCGTTGAATATGTTTTCAGTGTTTCAGTGTTTCGTTTAAAAATTATATGTATGTATGTATGTATGTATGTATCACTTTATTGCACATAAACAAGTATAACATTAAAACATTAGTAAAATACAAAAAGATATGCACAAAGGTGAGCTTATCCCTAAAAGGGATCTCTTCCAGCCAACCAATGAGAAAATGAGAAAGGAGTAATACTATACAGTGAAAGGCAAACTATGCACTAAAGAGGTCGAAAAAGTTTGGAAACACATAAAGCTTCAAGTAAACCCTAATAAATACAGCATCCATCATCATCATCATCATCATCATTAATACATCTGCCGGTAAAAAATGCCCGCGTAGTTATTTATGCAGGGAGTTTAACATTTGAGTTAAGTAATAAAATTGCTCACTTGTAAAGCCATACAGTGGCTCCCGGTTTTGTCTCATATTGCGCCGCCGGATTTACGAAGAACATACGCCGCTTCAAGGGAATGGGAAAAATGCAGAAAGACTACGCTCCCCATAAGGAAAACTCTGGATAATCTCCCATGTGACCGTCTTCGTTCTCGTAGGCCTATCTGGTCAGACTCCCAAATTCAAGGCCCAGAACGCTTCTGCACAGACTCGCAGTGGAGGAATAATTGGTACACGCAAGCGCCACCCTCATATATCCGAGACCTTGATCCAACAAAGGAACCACCCGGCCTTGACGAACCGAGAAAGACATGGGTTACGCTTAATAGAATTAGGACGGGTGTCAGCCGGTGTAACCACAACCTCCATCAATGGGGCTACAAGTCGTCACCGAGCTGCGACTGTGGCGCCCCAGATCAAACGACCACCCATATTGTAGAGGAATGCCCCAGGAGACACTACGGGGGCGGACTAAGCGATCTGCACGCGCTGACCGCGGAAGCCAGGGTTTGGCTGTCAAACCTAGACATCCAATTATAGCTGAATGTCTTTCTTTATCTTATTATTTTTTTACTCATTGTATTTTTGAATTGACCCAAATAAAGCCATACGATTATATATACTAGTAGCCTGTGTTGTGTGTTGTGTAGAAGTCGTGCAATTTCTCTCATACCTTGACCCATTGTTTAACCTACTTTGGAAGCGATTTCCGGGTTATGGTTTTTTTTAAATTGCAAATTGGCCTAGTCTGATATGATTTCACGATTACCTACTGTGTCCAAAAATTACAGTGATCTACGTTTATCCAATATTAAATTAATTTAAGTTATTAAGTTGTAGGTGATTAAGTTTATTTAAGTGTTTTATTTTGATTATTAGTTCCCAGTGCCTTGGTAATAATTGTATACTTCCCCTTATTCATACACGGCCATATAGGTTGGATGGAAAGGGACAAACGATTATCAGAGGCCTCTTAACTTTAGTAGACGTTTATGAATAAGGGGGTTTAAGTTTAAGATAACTTTCGTAATATATTATTTCTTCTTGAAACGCTCTACATCTACACTCGTAGCTAAATACTGACAAGTACTACAACATTGCCTATGATGCGCAACTTTGCCTAGCTTGAAAAACATGGTATTCTTCACCAAACAGCTATTTATATCTTATTACTGAGATGGAAGAAAGGCGGTCATTATGAGGAATTCAAAATACATTCGGTATATGGATAGATAATCACCGTTTTTCAAGCCAGGCAAAGTTAAGCATCATAGACAAAGTTGTAGAGGCGGCTCAGAAACTCTTCCACGTATCAAACTTGTTAACTTATGTTTATTTTGTATTAAGTACAAGAATAATACCTACATTGTTGTTTCTCCTCAAAGAACCCTCGTCAAATTAAATTCTCGTAAAGTTGGTATAAACGTAAGATTGTGAACTGAAACTTAATCTCATTCCATTTCTACATAACATGCAACAATGAAACTGTCGGTTCGCATTCGGTAACAAAGTACCGGCTATAAAATTCAAGTATGATTTAAAGAGGGATTGACGTGCTTATTGGGGCGATTTCGCAAATCGTTGTAATAGGGAATATTACGCAAAACTCTGCGTACACACGTAACACGAAAATAAGAATTTCGTTACCTGGTTCTCTGTCACTCTTTCATATTCGAGCGATAGAGAGGCACATGTCAAAATTTCGATTCTCTCGTTTCACGATAAGCCCTTTGTCAGGGGGGTACAACTCAAAGTAAATCTGTCAAAAAATTTGAGTTTGACACGACGTATCCGATACGTTTGCATAAGTGCGAAAAAGAACTTGTCATGCGTTAAGAAGGGACAACATGATTCGTGACGTTACGTGACATTACAGAGGTCTCTCTGTATTATACTATTATTTACTCTGTGCCTTTGTAAACAAACCGTCTTGGTGCGCAAATGACATATTTATTCGTTATAAATTATCTGTGAAAACTTGTAATAAAACTGTTTAAGGCCTAGTATGTATTAAAAACTCTATGGTTTACCGGTGTGCGAGTGCTGCACTCTGGTGGCAGAATATTGCAGTAATATCCCCTATTTCCAATAGGGGATATTACTGCAATGTTCTGCCGCCAGAGTGCAGCACATCAGCACATCAGTAAACCATAGAGTTCTTAATACATACTAGACCTTAAACAGTTTTTTACAAGTTTTCATAGATAATTTATAACGAATAAATATGTCATTTGTGCACTAAGGCGGTTTGTTTACAGAGGGCCTAATCGTGAAATGAGATAATCGAAATTTTGACATCTGCCTCTCTATCGCTCGAATATGTAAGAGTGACAGAGAAACAGTAACGAAATTTTTATTTTCATGTTTCGCGGTAGGCCCTTCGTTTTTGCTAGTGCCGCCCCCTACGCAGAGTTTTGCGTAATATTCCCTATTGCCGGACTTTTTAAAACCTGTAAACACTTGTTTTGTAGATCTCCGTAGTGTAGTATCTTCACAGACACCCCACACTGACGTCTTATGAGCGTCAACGTCAACGCAGCGAATGGCATTGCGTCGCCGTGGCGTCGAAGTTGCGTTGAGGAGAAGCCACAGCGCTGACTTTAGACGCTACGCTCAAAAGACCGTAGAGCTGCAGGCGTTCATACGCTACGAGGACAGCTAAACATCAGGAAATTTAAGTTGTCCCAACGTATACCTAGTATTTTAGACTTGTCATTTGTCATTCCATTACGCTAACTTCCCTTGGAAAAGTAGGTGGCATTAGTGGATTCTAAAATATTGAAACACTTTTTGTGTCTCAATATAATCAACGGTACTGAATAGGAGTAACGGAGTGTCGGAATCCAGCCAATACTTGAATACACAACGATTTCTGAAAACGCCCCTTTCTCTAACGGATTTTTGGATTTAGTTTGACGACATCACACTTTGTGGGTTATGACTGGTGTCATAACCATTGCGGCAATAGTGGTTAGAGGCGATCTGTCCGTTTTACGCGGTTTCTGTGGTGTAACCATTTTAGTATAAAGCTTTCCGCAGTGAAACTTCAAAACACATCATGAGAAATGAGAAACGAATGATGAAATTGATGAATGTCTTTAACAAGTAAGATGAAGTCAAAACCAGTGATTTTCGTATCAGTGATTTTCGTCTTCAACTTCGCGAAATTTTTGTATCAGTGATTTTCGTCTTCAACTTCGCGAAACATTTGGTTCAGAACACTCACTAACGAACTGGCGGGATGTGCACTACCTTTTACTAAGGTATGCATGATGTCCTGGTGCTTGAAAATGACTTGTCAGTTTCTGTTGTTTTAATAATTTATTAAATCCTATCATTCAACATTTAACTCTTGAAACCTTTTCAACCGACTTTAAGATTTCGAAGGAGGAGGTTATCAATTCATCGTGATCATTGTTTTTTTTGCTATTTTTTTATGTATGTTCACCGATTATTGGAAAATTATATTTTCGTTTGAAAGAGTATTACACACAGTTATATTTCACAGTTGGTCCCATTGTCACCAGGTCCAGATCTGATGGTGGGACCCCGGCACACCTATAGTGATTTCACTATTTTTTACAGCAACTCGGCCACTTCCTCTTGAAATAGCGGATCCTAAGCGAAGTCGGTTCTTTTTTTGTTAAAATTATTCGTCAGCCTCTTTCAAACCTCCAAATATGTAGTTTGGCAATACGTCCTTTACAAGTGGTATAAAGTCACATCATCTTTGTCTGTTAATTTCAAACTGTCAGAGTTCTCACTAACGAACCGGCGGACGTGTCGTGCCGCGTGACCGACCGCGCTTGTTATTTCTCTTGCTAAGATATGATGTCCTGGTATTTTCGTTCTTATTGTTGGTTATTCTTAAGGAAACCGTTGACGTGTATGTGTGTCGTTAGACATAGTGAGCTGGTTGCACCAAACTATGTTAACAACCGTATACTGGACGTACTACTTGGCATAAAAAATGTAGTCAAACTCTATTTATAAATAGTAAAATTTTAGCGACATTTAATGAGGATATGTACAGCAAAGTTAACAACAAAGAATTTACTGCAGAAAGCGAATCGTATAACTTTCTAAGTTTTTAAACATTAAACCACGACACTTTTCTCAGTAACCAGCAAACCTTACGTATTTCTGTCCTCACACACTAACACACAAAGCACCAACCGGACAAACGCGGCATGATTAACTCCAGAACAAAGCGCAAAGCTTTTAGGTAATGAGCAACTTTGTTAGCGCCTTTGCTTTGCCCTGCTTTGCTTTGTGCAAAGCCTCCGCGCTCGCACTTCACGCGATTGCGTTCTGATCCTGCACGGCCTTTTGCGTGCATTAGACTGACAACTCAAAAACGGTGAACATATGCGACGAAGATAAGTAATTGAGTAACAGACAAACACACTTCACCGAAAATATGGCATGAAAATTCAGGTTATATTCACAAAACCTGAGGCGATTATCACACTGGTGCCGGAACCGCATGCGGCGACGGTGTGCAAGCGTGACAGCGCTATACACAAACAGAGCGCTATCTTGCAGCAATGTGAATTGCGGCCTATTTAATGCTCGTCTGCTTTTGGATCACCGACTTACATATTTGTACAAAATTTCAGGCTTTGGTTGGGGCACCAGTATTATTTGTATGGGCAATCCCGAAATTCCAGTACTAGCCCATACAAGCAATACCGGTATTGCATGCCCTGTTTGTGGCAGACAGACGGACTGACATGTCTGTCAACTTTGTCGAGTTGTACCATAAGGGAACCTTTTTACCATTTTGGTACGGAACTCTAAAACATATCTCTCCGCTATCATTGCTATATAAAAACCCTTGTAGCCATTACACAAAGCAATCGAGAAACTTGTAAACGGCCCCGTAGCCTCACAATCGGACACCGCTTATAAAACAAGCCCACAGAAAAGGGCGCTAATATGTTTTATCTCCCATTTTCTGTAATGTCGGCTATAAAAAATACGGCGGGGACTGCCTCCGATAGAATCCTCATTATGTCCCAGAAATCGACGTCAAACCGTGAATGGATGATAGACCAAGTTATAACAGTCAGAAAAATACAAAAAAAATCTATCACATGTTCTTCAAAAATTATGGTCACTTTATTTACTTGTAGTAAATTTTTGCCTGCGGCTTGACGTCAATTTCTGGGACACCCTGTATTATGAAGTACGATACTAATTATAATTCTAATATAAGCGCTTGCTAATATAAAGCCACACGAGTGCGAGTCGACTTATAACCGAAATCCACCTCTTGCTAATAAAATTGCACCTTTTGAAGATTTGTGATGTTATTTAAAACTCCGATCGTTTGATATGAACGTTACACAAGAGATACCTACTCTTACTTTCTGATGTGCAAGTTGTGGAAAGATCCCAAAAAAATTAAAACTTCTCGGAAACTTTTGGACATTTTCGTTACAGATATAGGGAAAAAATATTTGAGAGACGGATATATTCAACCCCACAGTGGCGGCGCGTCCATAGAACACAATTCCCGTCGGCTTGCCTAAGTTTCAGGTGCCTGAGCAGTTTTCCTACAGCTCATGAATTTTTTTAAGCCAAATTCAGCACCGGCTTCCCATTGAAAATTCTTGATCCATCGACACTGCAACCCCATACAAAATTGGGAGACAAGAAGCAAAGTTTGTCGGCTATCTGGAGGTTCACAGTTGACAAGGAGGCTACATATCAACTGGCCTTGGCTGGACAAAATTGGAGGAGGCCGCACAGGAGCATGATCAATGGAAATCCCTTCTGAGAGCCCCTAAACCCCTGATAAAGAACCAGGATAATCGTAATCATACAAAATACAGAAATGATATCGATTTTTTCATATATCAAAAGTTCCACAGTTTTGGAAATTTTTCCATCGGCACATTGTAGGTACACGTTCTGTAAGGTAAGTAGTCTGTACATGGCGGATATGCCCCGTGCCGTGCTGTGTATTGTCACCAGAAGAAACGGTTATAAAACCCATATGGGGTGACATTTCTTTTTGGTGAGTATTAAATTTAGATTCAACGGTTTTGCTCTATAATAGCAGCTGTAGAGGCTATTAAAAACTTGTAATGAATTAGGAATTTATGGCGCAGGAACAGAGCTTGTGGTTATAATTTAGGACTGGAATAAAATTACCTGCAATAGGTACGACCAGAGACTATAGAGATATAGACGACCACAGCCTAAGAACTTTTGGAAGCTCATGTCGATTGCGCCATGTATGTCAAAGCCCCCTAAAGATACCGAATATGTAAGAGAAAGCCACCTGCACTGCTACTCCACCTAGTAACAAATAGCGAACTAGCAGTACACTAGTAGCTACTAGGTGGAGTAGCAGTGCAGGTGACATTTCTCTTACATATTCGATATATTTAGGGGGCTTTGACACATCTTCCAAAAGCTTCCAAAAGTTCTTAGGCTGTAAAAAAAGATAAAAGATAAAAGATATTTATTATTCAATTTAGGCACATTACAATGCACTTATGAACGTCAGAGAGAAAAGAAACTACCACCGGTGGTCGTCTATATCTCTATAGTCTCTGGTACGACTTAGAGTATTTTATCCCTTTTTCACGAAAAAAAGGTCCGTTCCATACGTTTGTTTCACACACTTTCTGCTGACAGCGCCAATGAGGAGAGATTTTGTAAAACAGGCTTACACTGGAAGAAACTGGCCACACAATGACATATAGTACATTCGATATTCGCCGTCAGATATATCGGAGCGTCTAAGGATGTCACAAATAGTGCTCTCCCTTATGGGAATATAGTTCAGAGCTGGATACGGTAACCTTCTTTTAGTATGTTGTTGGGTACGACACCAGGACCCTAAAACTGCCGAGAGACGGGGACGTCGATGAATGTCTCTCGAGTAATGACGTCATCAAAATGGCTGCCGCTTCGTTGCGAAAAGTGAAATTTCATCCAAACTGTGCATTGCACCTATAAGTGTGTAGTATCAAACGAAAGAAGATTAAATGTGCTATATTGTTGTAATACATTATATACTACTGTATATTACAATTTGACAGCTATAAACGAAAACCCAAAATCAGGCTAAAAAATAATTAGGATATTTGCATTTTACAACAAAATTATAAGTCCAACTTTAAAGCCGAGTACTACAATAACAAAACAGGCTATTTAAGCTATACATTGCTATAAAAAATATTAAAATCTGGTAATAATTGTGGCAGCTATGTTAAAAAACATGTCGGCAGTGCCGAGCTATTTCCTTAGAGTGAAAAAATAACAATTTTCACAATTTACAGAATATCCGCAGAAGCTTCGAGTATATTGTTGGTCAAATAATTTGGAGCCCTTAAATGTCAGAAAAATATCTCTATAGTGATTGAGGTCCAAATAATGACGTTATGAACGTGACCACTACCGAAATTTGTAAAACATAAATTAAAACTATACCATGACACTCTCCGTCCCCCGGAAACCGACGAACCTACATTTTAGAAAAAAATACGTAATATAGTTCTTTACCTGTACATTACAGAAAAAAACACTAATAAGTCTGCGGTCAAGCGTAAGTTGGTCTTAAAAATACAAATTGTTAAAATTGTGTGATGTATATGGAACCCTCGGAGCGCGAGTCAACTCGCACTTGGCCGATTTTTTAATTTACTTTAATGACAAGGAACCCTAAATCCTTACAAAATTTAGAAAAAACTAGTCAATAATTAGGCCCGAGCTTCTCATAGTATGAGTGCATTGTAGGAAAAATAGATAGTAGGCTTTAGAGTTGTAAGCACAACTTTTATAGTTCTTATCAATTTTTTTAAATTCAAATTGTGTTTTAAATCTGAATAGTTGGTGATTTTAATGCTATACAAAACATTAGTGTATTGTATTTTCTTGGCCACAGAATTAACATACATATACATTTTATTTTCCTAAAAGAATATTTTATTTTGTCAACAACTCCTAAACTATAAATTATTTTCACAAATAATGTATGTATGTATTGTAGTAAATTCAATAAGCTTTCGATCGATGCTACACACATGTGTGTATGTGTCATGGTATAGCTTTAATTTATGTTTTACAAATTTCGGTAGCGGTCACGTTCATGACGTCATTATTTGGACCTCAGTCACTATAGAAATATTTTTCCGACATTTAGGGGCTCCAAATTATTTGACCAATAATATACTCGAAGCTTCTGCGGATATTCTGTAAATTGTGAAAATTGTTATTTTTTTACTCTAAGGAAATAACTCGGCAGTGCCGACATGTTTTTTAACATAGCTGCCACAATTATTACCAGATTTTAATATTTTTTATAGCAATGTATAGCTTAAATAGCCTGTTTTGTTATTGTAGTACTCGACTTTAAAGTTGGACTTATAATTTTGTTGTAAATGCAAATATCCGAATTATTTTTTAGCCTGATTTTGGGTTTTCGTTTATAGCTGTCAAACTGTAATATACAGTAGTATATAATGTGTTACAACAATATAGCACATTTAATCTTCTTTCGTTTGATACTACACACGTATAGGTGCAATGCACAGTTTGGATGAAATTTACACTTTTCGCAACAAAGCGGCAGCCATTTTGATGACGTCATTACACGGGAGACATTCATCGACGTCCCCGTCTCTCGGCAGTTTTGGGGTCCTAGTGTCGTGCCCAACAACATACTAAAAGTTGGTAACCGTATCCAGATCTGAACTATCACTTAGGCCCTCTCCCATAACGGAGGGGACTAAAATATCTGTACAACGCCTCTATTGACCAGGCGATAAAGTGCATGTTCAGATATTTTTGAGTACTCTGGCCTCTCCGTTATATTTGATAGCAACTGTAAATTAGTGTCACTGTAATAGTTTAATTTTAACCCTATTTACGCACAACAGAATTGATTTTCGAATGGCTATGCGTTGCAGTGTTGTTTGTAGTAGATTGTTATGTGATCGTCGTTCGTCAATAGTGAACAGATGTTCTGTAAACTGAATTAATATGCCATGTTACCTATGCGTACATTAGGCTGCTAATGTACTTGCTACATACATCATTTCATTACATTATAATTTACGTACCTAAACTTGTAGTTGGTATTTATTTAATAACAAGGAGAAACATCTTCAACACTGTTAACTGACCATTAGTAATCTCTATTGCAACGGCATAAAGTCTGCCGATGGTCAGTTAAGGGTGTTGCTGTCAGCAATACTACCCTAACACAGAACGGGACCAGGCTGAAAATCAGCGCTGGATAATACCATCAATCCAGCATTGTCTGAGACTGGTACCCATTGCCTGCCCTATAAATATAAATTATGAAGGTATGTTTTGTAATGTTTTTTCTGTATTTTGTTCTTATTAGTAAGTAAGAATAGATTTTGTTTTTAATGTAAAAAATAAGGTCGTGGCAATAAACATTTTTTCATTTCATTTCATTTCATTTCATTTCATTTCATTTCATTTCATTTCATTTCATTTCATTTCATTTCATTTCATTTCATTTCAACAAACGTTGAGTGGATTGTATCACTTTAAAAACATATAAAAAAATATTATGAGTTGAAAGCAGCGCCATCTATGTTTCGGTTGTGACACTAGCTATAGTCGGCGGGCAGGGTGTCTACCACTAGTTAAAAATGTCGCTTACGGTTTCTGTAAAGCCGTAGTAAAAATAAATTCAAAAAAATAATTGCTCAAATCGGACCACGGGTCTCGGGTGAACATACATTTAAAAAAAACACCAAACCGAATGCAGAACCTCCTTCCTCAATGGAATTGAAGTCGGTTAAAAATATGTTTGAAGGCATTGAAGATTTCGTCGACTTGGTACCGTCCCGTCGATGTTCCGGGAACGTAACAGACGAGACGATACTCGGAGTTCACGTGATGTTTTCTATACAAAATGAAGTATCGAAAGTGTCTTATCGGACCCGGAACATGACATCTTTTAGTCGATCCGATCGCTTTATGCTTTCAAAAATAACTCTGGTCTGTATAATTATTAGATCATTTCAATTCTGCATTAATTTTCTATTGCTTGGTAACAATAATTGAATTGGTCGCTCGATGTGTGATTTATAAATGCGATTAGCGCAGCGCAGCGCAGTGGCCCGGTTATATCCGTCCTCATGCAATAGCGACAACTATAAGTAGTATACGACGCGACACTGAACCTATTTTGATAAGTCTCATAGATGATAATATCATATTCCTCGAAGTAGGGAAGGGGAAGAGCTACATGAAAATGTAATGCTGCAAGCCCAAGTGGACCGTGGCAGCAGCATCATAAGATTGTAGATGTACGCCACTTGGGCTTGCATTTTCGAGTAGCCGAAAGTAGCAGTAGCCTCCCCTACTGCCAGGAACAAAGGAAACCTTTGAGTGTTATAAGACTAGAAACCAGAAATATTATTTATTTAAAAAAATACGCCGGACGGGTTTTTGCATTGCAGCTACGGAATTTCATGTTCCCCCATTAAAAACGTATACTTATTCTGCTGGAAGCTGAGCTTGTTCGGATTATCTATTCACTGTTGTATTCAAAATCTCAAGCCGGGAAGGTGCCATAAAAAAGATTCAGAGCGCTAATTATTGCTAATGTATTAACAACTTTACGACTAGGACATTAGATGCAAAAGAAACAGAGCAAGTTAAAGCATGCTTTGCGTGGGGCCAGCACGTGCCAGAAGGGCGCGTGCCATAACATCAGGTAAACGGTGTCCCTAGTTGAACATATTTTTCATTTACTGACTAGAGTCATAGAGTTAAACATTCATTAACTTTTTAACAGTAATTAGTGCCGTGAACCTTTTTTTATGGCAGCTTCCCGGCTTGAGATTTTGAATACAATAGTGAATAGATAATCCGAACAAGCTCAACTTCCAGCAGAATAAGTTATAACTAATCATTTATACATACGGTTTGCCTGGCCGGTTGGGATTATTTTTTCTTAGTCGCAATACGATACCAACTATGCCTTAGACGGATCACCAGTATTTATGTTACAGCTTATGTAGCACCAAAATTAATGAATTAAATGATATTACTTCAACATAAATATGAAATGACACAATGTTCGCTCTAATTTGGTATTCATTACAGGACAATAATTGAATCGTACACTCGATGCGTGATTTATGCGATTAGGGGTGCGGCTGCAATTTCCGTGGTCGCACACTAGCTAGGGATACACGCACAGATCTGTGCACCGGATGTGTCCGGCAGACATGCCTGGCGGACAGATCCGTCCATGTATGGCTATTCAGATGTGTCCGCAGATAAATCAGTGTTCAATTCGCGCCATACATTGACGAATTTGTGCGCCGGACATATCCGCAAGACAAATCCGGCGGGCAGATCTGTGTGTATATCCTTAGCTAATAGCGACCGCAACAGCCTATTCTAGCGCGCTGTGTGACAATAACGTAACTTCTACCAATATTTGATAATATTTGATAATATTTGTCCGTAATTCAACTCGTAAACTTATGTAGGTACGAAATAGCATTTGATATTTACCAATCGCTTTTCAGTGAAGGAAAACATAGTGATGGAACCGCACCTAATCCAGAAAGGCCAGATGGCAAGCACTTTCGTTAAAACTAGTGCCTAACGCCATTTCCTGAGATTAGGTTGCCGAGCGGAACCCAAGCTCAAGGCATAACGTTGGAACTAGGAGGATGATGACACAATACAAATTCGTAATCTGTGATCCAAATGAACATCTTCATCAAAAGATCATCTAGCAACTTTCAACAACATTTGACATAAGTAACTATACCTAATATAGGAAGCTTATCAAGTTCACGGTGGCTAGCATGATTTGTTTTTACTTCAAGTGGTTTTGAAATATTGGTTTCATGATAATTATGCACGGTCAGCTGCAACGACAAAGGCCCCCGCTGCCATACAAACTTTGTATGCAGGGGGGGTCCTTTTTTCTGCAGCTGATTGTACGTATGAGTCTTACCTATAATAAAGAATCCCCTTTTGATAACGATAAAACTTATCTTTAAATGCTGGTTAGTAACTACACATGTATTAATTATACGAGATAAAAGTTCATGATCACGGTATTCTAGCAAACCGTTTAAGAACACAGCAATAGCAACCTCATAAAATTATCATAGCTAATAGCTAGGGATACACGCACAAATGTGTCCGCCGGATTTGTCCGACGGATATGCCCGGCGGACACATCCGTCCGTGTATGGCGCGAATTGGACAACGGACAGACAGCGGACAGACGTCTGGCGGACACATCCGTATCCAATTCGCGCCATACACGGACGGATGTGTCCGCCGGGCATATCCGTCGGACAAATCCGGCGGACACATCCGTGCGTGTATCCCTAGCTATCCCCTTTATAAACTATCATTTCCAAGCAAAACGTTGTTGTTGATTTATTCCCAAAGCTATAAAAACTCTAATAATAGTAGCACTCAATTCAGTAGACAAAAGTCGGAGCGTAATGGGTCTTTACAATATTTTACATAAATCGCGGCACGGCACAAAGAAAGCTGTGTTTTCTTTTATGCGACATAAAATACGATTTTAGGGTTCCCTCCGACAACTTTGGGGATAAAACGTTGGAGTTAAGATGTCGGTTTATGGGTTGAAAACATTTGTTCATTTTAATGGCCAAAACAAACAGCACAAAGTTAGTTCAAAGCTTCATGTTAAAATTCAAGTTTTTGGCATGTTATCTTTCAAGAATTACAAAAGTGAAAACGCTTTTAGTTTAACTTATTTATGTGTATTGTAATAAAGACTGTGTACGTTAAAATCCGGCCACGCATGATCTGGTACATCTCCCTTTCGGATACACATTTTCAAGCAGTTCTTTTTTATAAATAATCTGTAATCATAGTAATATATAATAAAAATAGAATCATATTACAATTGTATGGGCTTGTCTCAGTTTTTACTGAAGGTATTCCATCATATCTTTAATGTTTTGTCCAGCGTTTTTTGATAATATTCACTCGCTTCCTGCTACAATACCACAATTGTATTTTTATTTTCACAACCGGTTTTATGGTCAATAGAATGTCATCTTACAAAAAAAATGTTTTGAAACTCTATTCTACTTGAGGTAGTCAGGAAAACTTTCTACTCCAAGCTCTGAAAGTAATTTTTATATGGCAGCCATTTTTTTGTCAAAAAGTCAAACTCACCAAAGTTAGAACACCTCCGAACTATTTCAATCTAAATACACTTAGAAAAATGTTAGCTATGGTGAAAAGAGAATTTAATAAGGTATAATTTGATTTATCTTATTTATAATAAAAAACTATTTTTAACAGGAAAATTTGGTAAACACTGTCAGAACACTGTGGACAACAAAATATAGGGTATATGTTTAGTGATCAAACTCATAGACAACGTAACGTTTATATTATGTTTTCAATTTTATTATGTAGCTTGATAACCCCAAATTATTAATTAGAAGTGTTGGTTGAATATGCACATTCAATAAAAAGATGTACCATACCATGCGTGGCCGGATTTTAACGTATACAGTCTTTAGTAGGTAGATTTTTTTTAATTAGCCTATTTTCGTGTCCCACTGCTGGGCAAAGGCCTCCCCTCTTCTCCTCCATTCAGTCCTGTTTGTAGTATTTTCCCGCCATTCTATAGAGAATGCGTCCAGATCATCCCGCCACGCCGCGGTATTTCTGAAATATATTACAATTGCTACAAACATATTATGAAACTTTCATAAAGGAGACTTTCTCTGTAATTGTCCTGGACAGCCTATTTATTGCTTTCCGTCTTGAAATAAACCCCGTGATTTGATCTAAAGTTGAATGCAGCTTAACTTGTGTGACTTCTCATTTACTTTCGGAACCCTACCTATTTAATATTGCGATGGATGCGGCAAGAAATGCCGATCGGCGATTGGTTTATATAGCCATCGCAGTCGATGTAGACTACCACCTCAAAATACCTCCTAGACGCTGCAACTATCATCTGTAAAGATGCTGTGGCCAATGATGATGATGATGACCTATTTAATATTAGGTAGATTAAAAAAGTATTGCTCTTAGCCCGAAATAAAATCAACATTGAACAGTGAACACGGCACACAGCTCTGATTTACTCCATTTGAATTCAGTAGCAAGTAAACGAGGTGGTTCCCCGGCCCGCACGCTCGCGCTTGGCCGCCTCGCGACTTTATTACAGTAACCGGATTGTTTGAAGCAATAACTGTCATCTTCTCGTCTTTGCCTTTGGTTAATCTGGTTAAGGGACTGCGGAGACGGAGGCGTGGAAGGGCCGGAAAAGCTGGGAAGATCTCTATGGAATATTCTGTGGTGGTTTTATGATGTAATTTTGGTGACAATTACACCTTTACTTTTTCGTTAAACAATTTGTATTTTTTTATTTACATAAACTTAATAAAATAGACTTAAAATATCACTTAATAAACTATATAAAAAATCCTTAAATAATCTTAAAATCTAAAGCTGGCTCCTGTGGCATGGTAGCGAGGATGCTGGCAGCATTTTCTGATTCACGCATTTTAGCGTTCTATTATTTTAGTCGATAAAAAAATATCGAATCTTGTGCATCAACCTTATCTGAAGCCAAAATGCATTCTACTATTTTTTTTTTTCAAAATGCATTTTAGTAAAAGTTATTGTTGTTAGTTCAAATCAAACAATAAACATTAAATTGAACTAACAATCGAGTGACATTTGCCTCTTGTTTTCGGAAACAGCGTCCATTATTCTGTTAAAGAACTGATCTTTAGCCCAATTACAATAATATCCTTTGTTTTCATGACTCTTATTTTGCAGATAAATAGGACAGGCCACGGCCGAGGGCTCACTCGCTTGAGATATCGTGGCACACAGTACCGAGGATTAGTATTAAAAAAAATAAGATTTCTAATATATTATGACATAAGTAAATAGGTTTTAAAAATTTAGAATGTTGTTTTCTAATCACATCATGTTTAACTTATTTCCAAGAGTATTACTGTTATCACGCAGGTCAATAAAAGCAATACTTCCTTCAATTTTATAGTTAGTGGACTTACGACAAAATTTCCTTCACTAGTTTTAAAATTTTCAGTGAAGATATAATACACTCGAGAGCAAAAATTTCGGGTCAGTAACATAAACTTTAATATCTTTAAAAAATTAATATCTTTTGAGATATTCAAGAAAATGCTAGTGACCTGAAACTTTTGCTCTCGAGTGTATAACATTGCTTTACGTAATTCATCTTCAATCTAAATAGCACTCTGCAAGGCGCCACTAGCCTGGAACCAGGAGCTAGCAGTATTTGCGCCCAAGATTTGAACGTGGCACGCAGTAAAGTAGATTACTACACTTATCCTTTACTATGCTTAATGTAAAATGAAAGTATATCTTTTGTTGGTGATCATCGCGGTGCCTACAGCAGACGTAAGTTCTTTAATATTTGAACATGATACTTTGTTGGACATAGGTACACGGCAAAAAATTAGTGTTAGCAAAGTACCAATTTGGCTCGGTTAAGACATTTTCGAACTCGCGGAGTGTAAGCGAAGTGAGTTCTTACAAACAACTCCAGACCGAACTGTCACCTGGCTACTGGGACGCCTCGGCATTTGGATGGCTTTTTGATTTCGATAGTTTGTCCGACGATAACTTTAGTAACGTTTTTCTGATCTTTATGAAATTTCTTGGGGCTGTAGCAGAGATACATAAAATTTTTAAGTTCGCATATGAGCAGGATCGAACAAGTGGTTATGGAGCTAGAAGGAGAAAAAAAATCCTCCTTGGGGTCTTGTTATATTGGTCAACTCGTTTGCAAGTAAATCGCGAGTTCACAGTTCGAGGCGGACTTATACTAGTTAGTTTCATACAACCAAGTCATATTTAAAACACGGAATAAAGCTTTGTCGAACTCACGGCGCGTAAGCGAAGAGAGTTCTTACAAACAACTCTAGACCGAACTGTCACCTGGCTACTGGGACGTCTCGGCATTTGGATGGCTTTTTGATTTCGATAGTTTGTCCGACGATAACTTTTTTAACGTTTTTCTGATCTTTATGAAATTTCTTGAGGCTGAAGCAGAGATACATAAAATTTGTAAGTTCGTATATGAGCAGGATCGATCAAGTGGTTATGGAGCTAGAAGGAGAAAAAAAATCCTCCTTAGGGTCTTGTTATATTGGTCAACTCGGTTGTCAACGACAACGAACGAGTCACTCGGTTGTAAATAGCAAAAACTTATTTATTTGTAGCTGTTTCATTTTTCCAGTGTACCACTTGACGAAAGGCGCTTTTGCTCATACTTATAGGAAATATTTTGCGAGATTATGAAAGATTATACTAATCCTTTCATCTATTGATCCATCCGAGGCGGTGTCATTCCCGTGATAATCGAGCACGCTCCTTACATACAATTCTTCCGTCTTAACCTAAATTCCCGGTTTTTTTAATCCATCCATATTATATACATACACATAGTACACATACGTTCACCCGTTCATTTTTATACTAAAATTTTAAATGTGAAAGTATTATGTATCACTTTTCGAAACTTGCATTGTTTAAGACATTTTTGGCATTAATTTTCATTACCTATGTTGCAGATGGACAATGTTACTCTTCCTCCCGTGAGTATTTTACCATACTTTGCACCCTTTCATCAAAATGTAGGTACTGCATCCATTATTTACACAGCAACAAAATTTTGTCTGCACTAACTACATTTTTTTAATTTAAATATGTACCGACATCTTATCTAACGGTAACCTGAAGATATTTGCTGATAAGCACAAGCTCATTAATGCACAAGCTCATTAATAATTTTATGATCCTTAATAATTAAGGGGCTCCTTTGAAAAATTATAGATTTTTTTAAACGCTCTAGTGTCTAAACGGGAAAAGGGACTGAATTTATTTTCGTATATATATTAATAGACTATATACTCTTGTTTTTGGCACAAGCCGAAACACTATTGCTGAAAGTTGCCTCGATAGAAAAAAAATCCGAAGTTGGGTCCTTTTTCCCTTATTTTTCTTGGCTTACGTAAACTATAAGAGATTAAGCAATATAACTAAGTAAAAAATATGGTATTCTGGTTTATCTAAAAAGTCACAAAAACAAAATTAGACATAACTTTATAGATTCGCTAATTTATCGCAGTTTGGTCGAAAAGTCTGATCCTTAAGAGCGCTGCATCTCTTTCTTTCATGGACGGGAGCCATAAACGTGTCTCTAACGGATGGGTAATAATAATAATAATAATCACTTTTCGAAACTTGCAGTGTTTAAGACATTTTTGGCATTAATTTTCATTACCTATGTTGCAGATGGACAATGTTACTCTTCCTCCCGTGAGTATTATACCATACTTTGCACCCTTTCATCAAAATGTAGGTACTGCATCCATTATTTACACAGCAACAAAATGTTGTCTGCACTAACTCCATTTTTTTAATTTAAATAAGTACCGACATCTTATCTAACGGTACCCTGAAGATATTAAATATCTTCAGGGTACCGATTCTGTGCTTATCAGCAAATTTTGCTGATAAGCACAAGCTCATTAATGCACAAGCTCATTAATAATTTTATGATCCTTAATAATTAAGGGGCTCCTTTGAAAAATTATAGATTTTTTTAAACGCTCTAGTGACTAAACGGGAATAGGGACTGAATTTATTTTCGTATATATATTAATAGACTATATACTCTTGTTTTTGGCACAAGCCGAAACACGATTGCTGAAAGTTGCCTCGATAGAAAAAAAATCCGAAGTTGGGTCCTATTTCCCTTATTTTTCTTGGCTTACGTAAACTATAAGAGATTAAGCAATATAACTAAGTAAAAAATATGGTATTCTGGTTTATCTAAAAAGTCACAGAAGCAAAATTAGACATAACTTTATAGATTCGCTAATTTATCGCAGTTTGGTCGAAAAGTCTGATCCTTAAGAGCGCTGCATCTCTTTCTTTCATGGACGGGAGCCATAAACGTGTCTCTAACGGATGGGCGTGGCTTGTCCGAATCGAGGAACGGCCTTAATAATAATTAATTATTTATTTATCTACGTCATATCTATAATTCATCCGCTTAACGAGGGCGGAACACATCTGTACTAAATTAATTTCGGCTACACATCTATGGTCACAGAATAACTATGGAGTTATATGGTGTACAGTCGACAACAACGATATGTTTACGCTTTTGCACCTTACTGCTTTGTGATAAGGTCCAAGAGTGTGAAATATCTTTGACGTCGACTGTACACGCCTGTCTCCTATGTTTGTAAGACCACAGATACACGACTAGCAGTGCATCTCGCACGCCAAAGAGCGAGGGTAATTGTATTATGTGTTTCTAACCGACCTCAAAAAAGGAGGAGGTTCTCAATTCGACTGATATTTTTTTATCATCATTATTATTTTTTTGTACCTATGTATGTTACTCGATATCTCCGTGAATCGTGAACCGATTTAAAAAAAAATAATCGAACGGGTATAAAACCTAGATGGTGCCATTGTCACCAAGTCGGGGATGATGGGATGGAGAAATCGAGGGAACTCTTCAACTATTATAGGCATATTATATGTAGTAAAATCTAGATTTTACTATTTTTTCAGCAACTCGGCCACTTCCTTTTGGAATAGCGGATCCTAAGTGACGTCGGTTCTTTTTTTGTTTAAAATTATTAATGAATCAATTTTAAACTTCGTATCGACTTTCTGATTTCCATAAGTATAATAATTATCAATCATGCTGACATCTATTAAGCATAAATAATAAATTAATTATAATAATATATATAATAGTAAAAATGAAGCTAGACTTAAAATAAAATATAGACTAAATTAAATATGTACTAAAAACTTAAGAGTCGCCAGGACGCTCGCGTTCCCATAAAAACGTAGTTTAGCTCTCATTTTAAAACGACATGCTTTAGATCCACGAAATTTGGCATGGGCATTCTAGCAGTACAGATACAAGCGCTGGTAGCCTTGCGGTAAGACGTCCGACTTTCAATCCGGAGGTCTCGGGTTCAAACCCCGGCTCGTACCACTGAGTTTTTCGGAACTTATGTACGGAATATCATTTGATATTTACCAGTCGCTTTTCGGTGAAGGAAAACATCGTAAGGAAACCGGACCTAATCCCAAAAAGGTCTAGTTTCCCCTCTGGGTTGGAAGGTCTGATGGCAGTCGCTTTCGTAAAAACTAGTGTCTATGCCAATTCATGGGATTAGGTTGTCAAGCGGACCCGAAGCCGGGATAAACGCCAGGAAGAAGAAGAAGAGATTCTAGCAGTACAGATCTATGTCGGTAATTCGTTTTCGTTGCTAAAAATTGTAATACAAAGAAAATATAGCAAAAATAAGTTTTGTATGTAAATCTGTATCTGGCTGTATTTTCTTTGTATTACAATTTTTTGCAACGAAAACGAATTACCGAAATAGATCTGTACTGCTAGAATGCCCATGCCAAATTTCGTGGTTCTAAAGCATGTCGTTTTAAAAGGAGAGCTGAACTACGTTTGTATGGGGACGCGAGTTCACGCGAGCGTCCTGGCGACTCTTAACAAAAAATTATAACATTTCCAGAAGTTACTTGAACTTTTGAAGAAACCCGCAAACAAGACTGGCGAGTTCTTGAAGCGATATTACTACGAGAACAAGCACTACTCCGACGAGCTACGAGCCTTGCTTAATATGAAGCTCGTCGAAGAGGGCATGAGGCGCTTGTATTTTGTGTTCAGGCTCGGTGTGTGCCCGGAGTGCATCAGGCCCACGACCCCCGCCTACAAGCTGCCACAGTTCTGGAAATATACTCCGGAAACTACTACCGCCGGAAACGCTTTCAACAAAACTCGGAGTTATCTTGAAGAGTTCTATAGACGTTTGAAGAAAATAATACCTACACTTAAGATAGATTTGGCGTGGTTGGAGTAGGGGTCTGCTAAGGGAATATACCGGGAGATGGGCAGCAGCATCTTCCGAAAGCCTAAACAACAATAAATAAATAAAACCGGCCAAGAGCATGTCGGGCCATGCTCAGTGTAGGGTTCCGTAAACTGAGACCATTAATTCAAAAGGTCGTTTTTTACGGGAAATTTGGCGGCGCTTACGTCATTTTTACTTACGTCCTTTCACTATGGGTTTTTGAATGATAACTCAAAAACGGCTCAACCGATTTATTTCAATATAGTTTTCATTGAAGGTACTCATTAGGCCTCAGTTTCATGAATTTTTTCAAAATTTTAGGACCCACAATTCAAAAGTTAGGGACGCCTGTTTTAAACTTTCGGAGCTATTATTTCCGAGAGTATTAGTTTTATCCAAAAACTGTTTTACAAGACCCTAATTCTTTTTAAAAGACCTATGCAAGGATACCCCACACAACTTGGTTGGAACGAAAAAAATATTCGCCCCCACTTCACGTCGCGCATATTTTTCGCGTTTTTATTCTACCGTTTTGTCGGCTTGGTTAATGCACATATTCAAACCAAATTTCAGCTTTCTAGTGCTAACGGTCACTGAGCTAGACCGCGGACGGACGGACGGACGGACATGGCGAAACTATAAGGGTTCCGTTTTTGCCATTTTGGCTCCGGAACCCTAAAAACTGCGCGCGCCAACCCGCCTGCCAAGCGTGGCGCGTATGGCAAACCCCCCCTTAAAGGGGATGTTCAACAGTGGACGTCTTATGGCTGAGATGATGATGAAGATAAATTTAAGATACTGAGTCCCCAAAAAAGTGCCCAAATGTGAGAAATTTCATAAATTTTCTGATGCGCAAATGTTTGTAATGTTATAATGTAATGTAATGTAAAAACTGTTTATTGCACAAAAACAATATAATAATAGGAAAACGCAAGTACAAAGGCGCACTTATCAGAGAAGTAAATATAAATAGACAAATGCGGCGACACATACAACAACGTACGAGAATACCAAAATAAAAAATTATAGGATAAGCACCAGATATATATATTACACTAGAGAGGAATGAGGAGACGATAATAATAAAAACAGAGGAAAGGACATCTCAGACAAATACGAAATAATAGCAACAAATTAATCAGATTCGGATAACCACAATTACTTTAGCTTCTCCTTGGGCGATGCAACCGACTGTGACAAGCAAAACAGATAACCTGTTCCACAGTTTGACTGAGCCCACAGCAAACGATTTGTTGTAGCCACGATTTTTGTGAGGCGGGATGGCGTGACAGGTTCTCACTCGACCGCAGACGGTGGCCATCAGCTCAAAGATTAAATTGCTCCGAAAGGTACCGGGGACGTCGTCGGACGGACGTCGGACGTCGGGTGGGAATTCATTTAAATTGATTACGGCGATAGGTCACGTGATCATATTTTATTAACCCGATAATAAATCTTATGTAGATATTCTGTAGCGCTCGAGCTTGCCCAGCAGATCCTCATTGATATCACAAAACACCGTGTCACCGTAGTCGAGCAGCGATTCTTATGGAGAGGAAGAAAGTTTTGAAGAAGACTGCGCTCGTACGGTCACGTTATGAGAAGGCCCGAAGACCATATGGCCCGTAAAGTGCTAGCTATCGACACTGGTCCAAGAGGTTCCGGAAGGCCCTGTCTCACATGGCTATCGGTAGTAAATAGTGACCTCGAAGCTCTATAATTACAATAGATCCAATGACAAAAAAAAGATAAAAGATATTTATTCTTCAATTTAGGCACATTACAATGCACTTATGAACGTCAGAGAGAAAAGAAACTACCACCGGTTCTAACCCTACACCTCTGACCCGAGAAGTATTACTTATTACCGGCAAGAAACTCGGCGGGACTTATTTTTTCAAAACAGTACTACAAATACATTAAAGATACTACTATATACAATAATGCGTAGTTCTTCAAGAAGGCATATCAAAACAGCTTGAGAGACAGACATGTACCTGCCTATTGTGTAATTAAAATGAAAAATAAAAATAAAATCCAAATCTGACTGCTTCGCAATACGTTTGATATTCTTTCTTACTTGAACTGTGTCCTCTAAATGTTAGATGATTTTATAGATTCTGGTTTGGGCCATGCATATATGTCTGTCATATAGTCCTCGACCCTGTAATAACCCTTTGACATTAAAGTTTTTTTCAAGTATTTCTTAAGAGCGGGAAATGATAGATTGAAAACATCGACGGGTAACTTGTTATAATATAAATATGAATACCCTGGCCAAAAAATGACTTATATGCTTTGCGGACACGACATCGTCTGACGACCCAGAACATAACAAGCTGGCGAAAAGCGATTAGAAGAGCCGACCCCAACTGAACATGGGATAAGGCCGGAGAAAGAAGAAGAGAAGGAAGAAAGTTTTGAAGCTGGTGTTTAAGGAGTGAAGCGAAGCAAAATCCTTTTTACTAACCTCCGCAATATTTGACGAAACCAGTGGTGGATGCAGTTTTTTTTTTTTAATTTAATTTTATTATTATAATTATTTTTGATGGACGAAACCTGTGTTGCGGATTTGAATATTGTAATTTTTTTTTGTTTTCAATAAATATATTATTATTTATGAAAAAATCAACTACGAATAACTCTGAACATTACGGGGTTCGAACCCACCTTCTTCGGATTGCCAGACCGACGTGCTCCCAATTACACGCCGGAGCGGCAATCCGAAGGAAGTGGGTTCGAATCCCGTAATGTCCGAGTTTTTCGTAGTTGATTTTTTATTTTAATGGACAACTGTTTCCAATTTGTGGTATTTTCCACTAAATGAAAAAGTAAATTATTTAGATCATAACACAAATCATTTATTCCACTAAAAACATGTCAAAACAATACATAAAAAGTAAAGTAGGTAAGTTCATATATTAAAAATTAAACTCATTATAATGTCATTAAGTCGGCCTTTTGTACACTAAGTTTGTCTGTTGTGCAATTCAGTTTAAATAAATTATACACTATATTGTCTACGATTGCCGCGTTAAGTAGTTATTCATGAAATAAAACAACTTTGAACGGGTTATATCGCGTATACTGATTTAAATTACATCTCGACGTTTCGAACACTTTACAGCGTTCGTGGACACGGCTCGTAACGTCGGGATGTAATTTAAATTCAGTATACGCCATATAATCCGTTCAAAGTTGTTTTATTTCATGAAATTATACACTAATTATTATAATACGGTAATAGTCTTACATCAAGGTATAGTTGATTTATTAAATGTCTAAACAATGTCTAAAAATGTGTTAACATATTCAGTGCCAACTAGTGATACGACAGCCGCATATTCCTATAGCAGCTACGAAAACAAAACCCGACAGACGGGTTTTCGGCGCTGAATGTGTTAATAGACAGTTTAGGTACCTATATACTAAACAACAAATATTGGTAGTAACAACTGGAACATTTTTTATGGTTAAAAGAACTTACCTAAGTGAATTTCAACCATAATTTTATGAAATAATGCATCCGAGAGATTTAATTATACCATGTAGTCCGTTCTTCGACATACTGCATCGTCACAATTTTAGATATATAAAATAATAAAAAAATTAATTTCCATCATTCGGTTACTCATTCAGTCACCGATCCCGGTCCGCCGCCATCTTTAATGTTCATTTGTTTTAGAGCTAATCACCAAAACTTTTATTCTGCAACATGGGGTACTTTTAACCTTTTGACCGCCATCGTCTGATATATGAGTTTGAAATTGAAAGTTCAATTTTTGACGTACGGCGGTCAAAAGGCTAGTAATGTAAAAATGTTAATATGTACCTATCAGGGTTGGGCGGGACATTAAATCTCTCGGATGCAATATTTCGTAAAATTATGGTTGAAATTCACTTAGGTAAGTTCTTTTAACCATAAATTTTACTTCAATATTGCATCCTCCAGATTTAATTATACCATGTAGATGTTTAGCGCTGGTTGCAGAATGGAAAGCAAACTAGTATTGAATAGTATTCTAATCAATATTTATTATTATGCGCAATTAAATTATGTAATATACAAATAAGCACTAATTACCGTATGCATCTGATTGACTATTACAACATATAGGTACTAAGGTTAGTACACTTTTAATCAATTTTGGTATAAAAAGTAAGGCACATACATTATTATTCTATTACTTATATCAGCTGTTAATAATAGCCCGAGCAAAAAAACAGTCTTCTTCAATATCTATTAAAGGCTGATTATAAAAACGGGCAAAACAAAGAGAATTTCCCGACCAGCACTGTTCTTTTAATGATATCTGTGGAAATACCCGATCTGCTAGCCGACGACGTCGAGGCATGGCGGGTACTGTGGGCTGTGAACGTATTAGTGTCTACTCCACTGCTACTTAGCGTTTGCTTTATCCAGCGACTAATTGTTTGCGAAGTAGCATTATGGATAGGTTTTTTGATTGTAAGGAACAATTTGTTTGAATTTATTGCGGATCTAAAGTTACGAGTCCTTTCAACGTAACAGGACAGCGCCAATGCTGGGCAAATAGTAGGCTTTTCTTTGAAAAAGGGGATAATTAGTCTTGGATTACGTCTGTTAGGCGCGGAAGTTTTAATGATATCAATTATGCCTATAACGATACGAGACTCATGTATCTGAATATCTGTTACATTGATTAATGATAACGTCTGCACACGTTGTCCTGTAGACAACGCGAGCAGAGTTACCAATTTCTTTGTCAAATTCTCCATTGTTATCGACTCGTTTGGAACATGGTTAGATAGATAATCCAGGACTAAATTAGGGTCCCATATAGAATTATATTTCGGGAAACATGGCTTACTTTTAAATACGCCCTTAAGGAATCTCGAAATACAATCATTATTACAAAGATCCTTGCCTAGAATCACAGATAAACTGGAACGAAAACAATTTAAAGTTCCATAGCTAGCATTTGCATGAAACTTTTATGTAAGAAACTTTAAAATCTCATTAACCGAAGCATTATACATGTCAATATTATTAATTTGACAAAATTCAAACCATTGTTTTAACGCTACATTATACTGATTAAGAGTATTCTTAGATAAAGACTGCAACATTATGTCAATACAATCATCTGGTATCATTGACTTACTATGTTCTGGTATGCCGTTTTTTATGTAGGCCTGCCGTATAACACTGCGCACGCCAGGGTAAGGCTGCGCCAAAGAGGATGGCATTCTCTGGAAGGAGAAAGTAAAAGATTCTTATTAGGATTAAGACAGATGATTTCTGACTTCACTAACGACAAAAACAGCGGAAACCATGGCTGTCCCGGCCAATATGGGACAACAAGGATGCCCGTGGCTTTATCCTCAACTATTTTACGGAGGCATTTGAGAATGAGCGCAAATGGTGGAAAGGCGTAAAAAAAGTATTTTCACCTCACTAGCTCGGAAAGCCCTTTTTGTTTGTTTAATATCTATTGTGAAAATCGCTTTTTATCCACATGTGGTGAAAGAGTTTTGACATAAGTGACAAGTGGCTTAAGTGACATTTGACAGCTAACAAAACGTAAAACGTTAAAAGTGCAGAATTTTTAACATCGCAATTAATGAATTGCATCGAGTAAAAACACTTAATACAGTCTTACAACTTTATTTTAATTCATAAATATCAGCATTCAACATTAATCTTCATTCTTTTTGTAAAAACGGATAAATTGTTCTGACAGCCGAATAAGTCTACGTACGAACAAAACGCATCTGACATTTAATAAAACCTTTTACGTCAAAACTTTTCATTTCAATTCATCCATCATATCAACGTTAAATATTCGCATGTTTTTCTAGGTTGTTTTGTTAAAAATTAGTGATTCGAGTGATGAAGAAGTATTAAACACCTGAGGAATTACGGGAAACCGAGCAAAATGCACCCTTTTTCTTATTTTCCTCGCTGTAGTGAGGTGAAAAGTTTTGTGTTATACACGGGTGAAAGTTATTTTTCACCTCACTAGCTCGGAAAGCCCTTTTTGTTTGTTTAATATCTATTGTGAAAATCGCTTTTTATCCACATGTGGTGAAAGAGTTTTGACATAAGTGACAAGTGGCTTAAGTGACATTTGACAGCTAACAAAACGTAAAACGTTAAAAGTGCAGAATTTTTAACATCGCAATTAATGAATTGCATCGAGTAAAAACACTTAATACAGTCTTACAACTTTATTTTAATTCATAAATATCAGCATTCAACATTAATCTTCATTCTTTTTGTAAAAACGGATAAATTGTTCTGACAGCCGAATAAGTCTACGTACGAACAAAACGCATCTGACATTTAATAAAACCTTTTACGTCAAAACTTTTCATTTCAATTCATCCATCATATCAACGTTAAATATTCGCATGTTTTTCTAGATTGTTTTGTTAAAAATTAGTGATTCGAGTGATGAAGAAGTATTAAACACCTGATGAATTACGGGAAACCGAGCAAAATGCACCCTTTTTCTTATTTTCCTCGCTGTAGTGAGGTGAAAAGTTTTGTGTTATACACGTGTGAAAGTTATTTTACGTCTCGTGTATTAAAGCACTCGCTACGCTCAGGATTCTATTTTTGAACCACTCGCTTCGCTCGTGGTCAATAATAGAATCCTTTCGCTAGCTCGTGTTTCAAATAACACTCGCACGTAAAATACAACTTTCACCACTTGTATAACAAATAACTATTACGCCATGAAAAAGTAAAAGCATCAATTTCATAGGCACTAGGGTCTCGTTTCCAAGACACATATCTTGAGCATTTGTTGTTCAAGCGAGATGCGAACAGATCTATGTCAGGGACGCCTAAGTGATCAGTAATTACTTGAAAACTTTTATGGTTAAGGTCCCATTCTGTGTCAATATTGGTGTGTCTTGAGGCTTGGTCAGCGTCGGTGTTATCGCATGACTTAATGTAAGACGCAAAGACAAAAATACGTCTCTCCTCGCACCACTCCCATATCGTCCTCGTTATTTTATTTAGATGGGGGTATTGTATACCACCCATTCTATTGATGTAGGATATGGCAGTGGTGTTATCGATTCTTAGTAAAATATTCATATTACGACTATATTTACAAAATGACTGTAAACCCAAAAAAGCTGCCAAAAGTTCAAAATAATTAATGTGATGTTGAACTTCGTCGGCTGACCAGTGTCCTCTAGTAATTTCGCCATTACACGCTGCTCCCCAGCCACTGAGAGACGAGTCAGTAAATATTTCTAACTGGTAAGTGCCCTTCTGAATATCATTCTTAGCGTTATATTTAATATTAGACCACCATTCAAATTCATCAAGTAAAAATGATTTTAGGACCATTCTACAGTCGTAATCCTCGTTAGATTTTTGAAGAGCTAAAAATTTCTCTCTTTCAAAAAGCTTGATATGCGCCCAACCATACGCCACTGCAGGACAAGCGGCTGTAAGAGTACCTATGAACTTTGCAAACTCACGTATACTTGAATAAGTTCTACTTTGTATATTTTTTGTAATTTTTATAATTTTTAGGATTTTTTCCTGAGGCAGTTGTAATTGCATATCCTTAGTGTTAATCTCTAGACCTAAAAATTTACAAATTTGAGAAGGATTGAATTTACTTTTCTCAACGTTGATTACAAACCCTAGTTTTTCCAAATGTTTTATTAAAACATGTACAGTGTGTTTGCAAGACTCACGAGTATTTCCGATACATAAAATGTCATCAAGGTAGGCTACTAATATATGGCCTTGACTTCTCAATAATGATAAGAGCGGTTTTAATAGCTTGGTGAAGATAAGAGGAGCCGAAGCCAAACCATTTGGTAAACAATTAAACTCATATAAGTGATCATATCTAAACCTTAGAAACTTTCTATGTGAAGGGTGTATTGGGACCAAAAAATAGGCCTCCTTTAGATCAATTGTGGCCATGTAGGCATCTTTAGATATCAACTTAACAGCTGTACGAATATCTTCCATTTTGAAATGGTGCGTATTAACTGATTTATTTAGTGTTTTTAAGTTCAGAATAAACCGAAACCCGCCGTTACTTTTAGGCGTTAAAAATATAGGTGAAATAATTTGCCCAGGAATATTTTTATTGCATTTCGTAATAGCCCCCAATTTAATTAATTTGGATATAGCTGCATCGATTTGCCTTTTTGAAAATGGAGGATTATTTGGCTCAATACTTTGTGATAATGGTAAAGAAATTGGGATTTTATATCCATGTACAAATGATAGTACCGTATGGTCGTTGGTAATTGACAACCAATTATCATAAAAATATTGTATACGACCAGCATGCGGTACCTTTAACGCCGACTCCGCTCGTTCGCTCTGCTGGACTGGTGGTAGTGGTGTTGGCGCCCGCGACGCTGACCCGAGGTCGTCCTCCTCGCCGAGGTCGAGGTTTGGGGCTCGTAGTATCTGCCCGTCGTCGGTGCTGATGCAACCTTCGGTTTGTAATGACGAGGAGGAGCTCTCGCGTTTCCCGACTGCTGCGTTGCTTGCTTGCGATGCTGGAACGTCGGGTTGAATGGAAAGGATTTTTTAATCTGTTGACCTGACTTTTCAATATCCTTGGAGCTTTTAATTTTGTCACCTAATTTTTCTCCGAAAAGGAATTCGTCTCTTTTCACTCCTTTAATTGTATTCCAGAACTTCTTGTCTAGCAACGGTACTAGGAGTTTATTCCTGTTTATCGATTCTTCGTAGTGAAGGTCTAACAAAATTTGGGTAACTTCCGAAATTTTTTTGATAATTTCAAGTTTCGTCAGGTCTAATTTTATTAGATCATTTGCTAAATTAGCAAGCCCAGCAATGCCTCGACCCAGTTGATTTTGGGCTTTTTCTAAACGCATATCACGATTTTTTGATTCTGCAATTAATAACAGCTGCTACCTCTGGATTCAGCTTGGGTGCGCGAGCTAGTAAAAAATTACTCGGTATAAGCATATTTTCTGCAAGAGACTGCTTAAGCTCCTTGTCCAGCCCGTCCATTAGGATTTTTCCCCAGCGTTCAGAGAGCTCACTAGGAATGGGCTCGCCGAGAGGTTCCTCTAACTTTTTTGCCTCCCCCAGCATATTTAAGATCTCTTGGGGAAGTGTCGTAGCTGGTGGTTGAGCAGGGTCTATTGGCAACGAGGCGGCCTCGGCCGGCACCGGCGCGGTGGTTACTGGTGGCAACGGCGGCGCTGGCGTTGCCGCTACCTGTGGCGACGGGGTAGCTGCAGGTTGATTGACCACTGACTGCAACTGTGGTGCCGGGCCAACCATATCATCATAAGTCTCATCCTCCATCAAAGCTTCTTCTCGAAGCCTCCAGTCTTCGCCCGCCTCGCTATATTGACCTTCGAAGTCTGACGACTGCCTATCAGTATAAGTAAGGGCTATGTGACGAGCTTGACGTCGAGGCCTCAGATCTTCGGTCCCAATCTAAAATAATAATTAGATTTTGTTACTTTCAGGATGATATCACAGTACCATCACGTCAAGAAAGTAAAAATAAAATAATTGTTCCAGGGCAATATCTCGTATTACCACCTCAAGGATCAAATAATAGGTACAATTTGTGTTCCAGAGCAATATCTCGTATTACTACGTCAAGGAACAAAAAAAAAACATTACAACTGTCAGCATAACATCTCGTGTTACAACGTTAAGACAGTAGGTGTTGCATCTCACAACAGGAAAAGCACTACATAGAAAAAAACACGTACGAAGTCAACTAATTAAAATAACGGGTAGATTTACCTTTGCGCTTATTATGCCGCAATTTATCTTCCAAACGTCGTATCTTGCGACGAATGTCCTTATAACTGTGTTTTTGCTTGCGTTTTCCCATTTTTTGTGCACTTTTTGATGTTTAAATTATAATTTGTAATTATATAGTTCAAGAACGATGTTGACGATGCCGCACACGAAAAACGAATGAACATTAAAGATGGCGGTGGACCGGGATCGGTGACTGAATGAGTAACCGAATGATGGAAATTAATTTTTTTATTATTTTATATATCTAAAATTGTGACGATGCAGTATGTCGAAGAACGGACTACATGGTATAATTAAATCTGGAGGATGCAATATTGAAGTAAAATGTATTTTATATGTTTCTAGTAAACACTTGCTTGGAATCTAACTTACTACTTAAAATACAAGATAAAGTAGGTTGTAAAAGATAAAACATTAATCTACGACTACAAGAAGGCGATCTGCAGCAGCACGACGGTGTAGGTCACGAGCGCGCCGAGCAGCCGCAGCGGGAACGCGGCGTCGAGCTCGAACACGCCGAACGCCGACAACTTGCGCAGCGCCGCGCCGTTCAGCCGCAACACGTTCTTGCACAACGCGCGCAAGCCTCTGCCTAGAAGGAAAAAACAGAGAACTAAGACCTAAGCTATTTTTAAGCCTTGTGCTTTAGTAAAAAAATACTAATCTTTCTTATTTCTAGTTCATTCACAGATATTTATTAATATAATGATAATTTGTTGTCCAAAGTATGCTTACAAGCGTTGTATTTTTTGCTAAGGAGCTATTCAGATGTACTCTTTGAGTAATATTCTTACCGGACTAGCCACCAAGTCGATGCAGTTAAATATTGTATAAGTAGTATGTAATTAGTAAATATGTACTTTAATTTTTTTTTTGTTATACAATTGAACACAACACTTTTCTGCACCTAGAACCAAGTCGATGCAGTTAAATATTGTAAAAGTAGTAGGTAATTAGTAAATATCCACTTTAAATTTTTTTTTGTTATACAATTGAACACAACACTTTTCTGCAAAATTATTTAACTGCAAGTGTGATTCCCTAAACACAGAGTCCAATTAAGAAACGTCCGTGTAACGTACTGACCTGCAGCTGGACCATAACTTAAAATTTGGGCACAATCAGACTCAGCTGCTTTCACAGATCTATAGAACTTTTCGGCAGCGATACTTAATACTGTCATTAGCATAAAATTCTTCAAAACCCAAGCAGTGGATAAACATTTCATGAGCGTCGTTTGAGCCTGTAAAATGAAAACTAGTTTTAACATATGACCGGCGCTGGTGAAGCTACGAGTAAGTTCATATTATACTAAACGTGTCAGGTATTCACTTAAAAACGAACACGCCTTCTTAGGACTTGCACAAACCACAATCGAAGGACTGGTCAACGTTACTCAGCAAAAAACAAAAACACCGTAATATTATATTTTGCAAACCATTAATCTAATACTTACAAAACTTTCTGCCGGACTCGATTTGCTTAGTTCTAGTATTATTTCCAAAGTAATTAAAATATGAATGAACGTTTGGAATCCATAGTAGGTAAGCTGAAAAACATCAAGTAGTGGAATAAGGTACAATTTTTTAAATATAAATAGTACAATACAATAACACAAACTTGACCATACCGAAAATTTATACACTTTATTGCATAGACGAAATGATTTGATAATATTATCGTATGCTTCAAACATATCTCCTTCAGAATTTGTGACCTTTACTTTATTTTCTTTAGCTGCGCTGCATGTTTTGTTATATACTTGTATTTTATGATGCCAGGCAAGCAGCTCGTTTTTGATTAACAAAATGACACGAGTAATAGTCACAATGTGCATGTCAAAAATTATAATCGGCAATGTCAACGTAAAACTTCTTAAAAACTTAAGAAATCCAAATTCCGGAATAAAACATAAGTGATAAATCATGAAGGCACTAAACATTATTAATACACTAAGCCAATTGTAGTTCCTGTGTTCCAAAAGAAAATCTACTTTATCAATTTTAATGCAGTTGAGAACATATTGCAATTTAATTAAAAGTTCAACAACGTTGGTTCTCTGTAAAGAACTGATAATATAAGTTATGATTGACACTAAGGAATAAAATATGAGATCGAAATAAAACAAAAAAATAATAACAGAACTACTGCTAATGCTTTTAACAGCTTCGCTATTATAATGAAAACGAAGATAGTGAGCCGACACCAGAATAAGCGAACCGATTACAGATTTGATATAACATGACACGTGGTGGTCCGGAGTGATGAAATTATGAATGATCCTAAAATTAGACATTAAGAAAAACGACGGAATTAAGCCTAAAGGAAACAACATCGCTTGGAACTCTTCGTCAATGATGTTATTGAGCAAACATTCGTTAAGGAGACGTCTATTTATTTTTCTTCTACTTTCGACTTGATTACTCTCCATTTTAGTATATCCCCGTAAAGTCTTCTTGGTCGTATAATTTCTTATTTTGTTCTTTAAAATAAACCACTAGTTGTCATTGCGTGACGATAAAGGTGACATTGAGAATGCTAATGAAATTGATGGAGCCGAAAGTTTATCTATCATCAAAATTCGAAGGTCTTTTTAATCGTAATGCCGTCAAGTGCTATTACTTTGCCTACGATGAACAACTTTACCTGGCTTGAAAAACATGCTTTAAGATTAAGAGCATTATAGATAAGGAGTAGGCCGTAGGGAAGCCTACTTCATCGAGTAGCAGAATTCGGCTTATGTAGGGCACCGTAAAATGTTATGTATTATTGATAAAGCGAACACAACCTGATTTTTACCTATCAATGTTGGGAAAAAAGTAATTTAATTATATATTAATGATTCCAATTACAAAATGTTATTGTAATTACCAATTATGACGTCAAGAAAAAGTATAAAAACTTCAATTAACAAATTAAATCACACAGTACACAAATTTGTAAATTCAGTTCAATGTTGTAATTGAAATTGGTAATTATGTAATTAATTACTTTCAAATTATATATTAGTTTTGTCTTATAAAACGTATTTTAATATTTTAATTTTGAAAATAGCTTAAAAATGGCAAAAAAGTAAAGAATTAGAACTTAATATATTGTGGTCCTTATTTTTCTATAATTTTATTTCATTTTTACCTACACAATTTTTTAATACAAAATTTTAAAACAATCAGAAGCGGGTGAACATATGAAAGGGCTTAATTTTTTTTAAACAAACCATTCTTTTTTTAATATGTAGTACACTAATTTGCTATCGTTTTTTTTCTCTTATTAATAGGTACCACAAATAACACAGCATCATGACTAATACTTACGTAAAACGTAAAGTTACAATTATAATTTTAGACGTGCGCGCGACGTGCAGTGCAAGAACGTGTTGCGGCTGAACGGCGCGGCGCTGCGCAAGTTGTCGGCGTTCGGCGTGTTCGAGCTCGACGCCGCGTTCCCCCTGCGGCTGCTCGGCGGCATTCACCATTTAGTATTTATTCCTTTTTCATTCTCTCATGGGTTGGCTGGAAGAGATCCCTTTAGGGATAAGCTCACTTTGTGCATATCTTTTATTTTATTTTACTGTTGTAATATTGTTAAACTTGTTTATGTGCAATAAAGTGATATATACATACATACATATATTATATACATACATTCTTTATTGCACACTTCAAATTAAAGAAACAGAGTATACACAAGTTACAAACAGAAAAACTTGTTTTTAATTTTTTTAAGTAGACAGCTAAAGGCAAACAAGGCTGCTTAAACTAAAGCAGTTAGTCTATCCACTACTAAAATTTCATATGTCTAATCATCATCATGTCAGCAATAAGACGTCCACTCCTGAACATAGGTCCCCCCTTTGATTATTAGGTGTGTACTATACACTGTGTAGTCCTAGAAAAGCCTTGTAACCTGTACACTCGTTTTTCGGAGATCCCAAGCCTTGGATCCTTCAAAAAAATAATGATAGGAATTCCTAAACTAATCGTAATAGTGAATAGGAACTGAATATTCAGCATCAATATGTAATCATTGCCTAACATTCATATCATTAATTTTCCTTGTTAATAAATATTTTCATTAATTCATTAGTTCATTAAAGAAATTAATGACTAGTTTGCGTGCGACCTTAAAATTTATTTGCCTATTAAATATTTAAAATGACGAAATGTATTTATTATATCATTAGAACATACCAGAATTTACAGTTTTCTAGCAAGTGGAATAAAAACAATTACTTACATACATAAACTACCTATATGACATACCTGCCTTAGACTTGTTAAATACAACATACCTAATGCTGGTCTAATGGTGAAAACCAAATATAGCCAATTGCTCTTTAAAACTATATAATTAAACGAATAAAACAATACAACATTGAGTTTGGACTCCTTAGAATAGTTTGTTGCTTAGTAGAAGTCTAGATGACAGTATAAAGATAAATATCTACACACAACAATCAATCTAAATATTACTTTCGACAAAGTATTGCTGTTGTAATAGCATATCAATAGTAATTATTGATTAAATATTTCACGTCACAGACTCCATACATCAGCCCTTAATAGGAATTACTGCAAATACCAACTGTCTCGTATGTCATAATCTGCAATTTATTAATCTACATAGTGATAAAGTCCTTTTTCATTACGATGCTTAGTTTCCAAGATAGTCTTAAATATTAAAGTAAATAAGTAAAGTTTGCAGTAAAAAAGTCATTTGCAGTAAAAAAGATGACACACGTCTAGTGGCTTAGGTGGTTTTACTGGTTGGTTGCACTGTCAGTACTGCGGGTACTGCACAACGGTGGCGGGATTTTCTTGTTATAGTTATGCAGAACAGCTAGAAACGACTGAGTAAACACAACAGACGTCAATTGTTTGAATCGATATTTACTATCATCCTGAAGCAAACAAAATATATTGATTCCTCTAGAATTTACGATGTAATTAATAGATATCAATATATTTTTCGTATTATTTTACGTTTTCATGTAAAATTTATATAAATTCTGGCAGATTATCAGCGAGTAAATACTTGTTGAAATCTTAAACCAAATGTATACTAAATAGAACTTTTCACGGTATGCATACCTTTCACATTGATAGGGAAAAACACACTTAAATTAAAAAGAGCTTAATGTTTTGATGATGATTAAAATTGTAGCCTATTGATTGCATGCTCAAACTATAACTTACAACCTCAATGTCACTTGTATCGGAAAGTAATATTAGCGTCTCTTTTTCATTTGTGAAATAAAAGAAATGTCACGACAAATAAAACTTTAAAACGAGACTAAAATGTAGACTTATCAAGGTGAAAGTAGAAGAAAAATAAATAGAGGACTGCATACCGAATATTTGCTCAACAACATTATTGACGAAGAATTTCAAGCCATGTTGTTTCCTTTAAACTTAGTTCCGTCTTTCTTCTTAATGTCTCAGTTTAGTATCATTAATAATTTCATTACTCCGGACCACCACGTGTCCTATTATGTCATTGTGGGTACTATTATTTTGTTGCTGGGTCACTTCTTTCGTTTTTTTTATTATAGTGAAAGTGTTAAATTTTTTAACAATAGTGTTGTTATTTTCCTGTTATATTTCGATCTTATATTTTATTCTTTAGTATCAATTATGACATATATTGTCAGTTGTTTACAGAGAACCAATGTGGTTGAACTTGTAATTAAGTTGCAACATGTCCTCAACTGCATTAAAATTGACAAATCAGATTTTCTTTTGAAACACAAGATCCAAAATTGGCTTAGCCTAATAATGATTATTATTGTTTATATTTTTCAAGTTTCTTCTGTTATGGAGCAGGTTCGATTTCTTGAGAGTGTTGTGTGTTCTTTTTCGCTGGGAATGCCGTTGTTAATTTTTGATATTCACGTAGTGAATGTTACTCGTGTTATAGTATTGATCAAAAACGAAACACTCGTCTGGAATAAAAATATAGATGAATACAAGAAAAAATATATTACAAGAAAAGACAATGCATTTGTCACAATTTCGGAATGCGATATGTTCGATACATACATTAATATTGTTAAAGCATTCCTTTTATGCAATGAAGTATATAATTTTTCGGTAAGGTCAAATCTATAAATGCGGTTTTATATTTTCTTAATTTAAGAAAATAACATATTTCACTAGTTATTCTTTTATATTTCAGTTTATTTACTACGGATTCCAAACGTTTATACACATGCTAATAACTTTGGAATTAGTTATAGAACTAGATAAATCGAGTCCTGCAGAAAGTTTTGTAAGTTTAAGCGTCGGTTACCAAAAACCATCTGTCGCCGTTAAAACGTTAGCTTCATTTTATTGCACGGGCAGTTTCCTAGTCACAACACATAGATACAACAAAAACAACTGTTTTATTTATACATACAGTGTGTTAATCTAAGACGGGCGAATCTCTTAACGGTGATTAGTATACGAAATAAGAAATGTAATAAGATAATTTTTACTTAGAATTGCAATTAAATTTTATCCATACCAAATAATTCTACCCGCAATGTAATTCAAACACACTTGCGTTAAACGCTCGTTAACGGTTACTTTCAATACCATGTTTACAGTACATTGCTTTGCTCCTGATAAAATTTTCATTAATTAATTTTTGGGTCACAGTTAAGTGTAACTTAAAAAAAAACATTCTAATTAATGATTACACTAATGAGCTCTATGTCTGGTTTTGATTTATCGCCCGTATTATATTGACACATTATATAAGCAGAAATCTATATAAAATAAGAAGTTAATTAAAAAAAAACATTTATAAAAATGCGAACTTGTCCTGTCTTCAGTGGCCTTAACATGTATTATGTTTAAAAAAAGTAAAACGTTCGTATTTCAAATATTCTTTGAATATTCATTGCAGTCTTGTGAATAAAATGCACTTTTCCTATCTGTTATGAAAGAATAAAAAAGGCCTTTCCGAGCTATGGAGGTGAAATTTTTTATGTTAGTTTTCACTTTACAGTTTCAATCATCTTTGATGAAATTATTATCTGCTATTTGGATTATGAAGAGCTTTGTGCTAATGACAGCATTAAGTATCGCTGCCGAAAATTTCTACACATCTGTGAAAATAGTTGAGAGCACTTGTGCCCAAATTTTGAGTTATGGTCCAGCTGCAGGTTAGTAAGAGACACTAAATCTGGTTCAGTGTTCATCTCGCTGCATTTTGTTGTACTATCATGTCTTGGCCAGTTGCTTTGTTTTGAATTTTAAAGGTCATAACAAATACGTATGTCAGTCCACCAGTCAGTAAGTCTATCGAGGTCGGGTCGGCAAGGAGGTTGTGATCCATCCCTGACAAACATGTTACACGGGTATTACATAATAAGAATGCGCGTTGGAGGGTCTGTCGGCATGTGGTCTAAATCGCAAACTGGCAACACTACTCCACGCCAGTAGAAAGTGCTATCTCCAACATTTGACTCACTTCGACGCTGTGGACCATGCCATCTGGTGGACTAATTTGGCAACTAAAATGTGTCAACTGTACTTCGCGCCAATAAATAGGATGCATATCGCACTCGGAATTAAAAGGTGCACACAGTTTTGAAGGAAAATGTTACATTGAACTATGATGAAAATATGTAATAGGAGTATAATAACTATATCTGAGATGATCTGTGGTTTGAACCAGATTGGGGCATTCAACTAATTGGAGTGGCCATTAACAGGCGTTCCCGTCTGCCGGAAACATATGATCGGTGGTCATACATTCGTCATTCACTGTAAGGACTGGCGTTTCAACTCCGACCCTCGTCCTGCGTGGAGAGTCCGACTGTCCTGACCTTGTAAGTCGATTGGTGCGACTGTGGGTACCAGACGTCCCCTGGATGGCCCTCAGACCACGGCAACGCGATCTGTTGGCTGTGCCGGTGGCACGCACCGTGTCGCGCTTGAATTCACCACTAGTACGCGCCCTCTCACGACTGAATGCGCTCTTGGCATCATCACCAGAGTGCGATCTGATTGCGTGGCGATGGGCGGCTGTGAGAAGTGAATGCCTGAGATTCTGTGAGGTGATGGACAACAGGCCTTCCACTGTACCAATGTAATTATTTAGTTTAACTTTCATAACGTTCTTGCTGTAATGTTACGTAAATATGTTTCACAATAAAATAAAATAAATAAATAAAATAAACTTGTATTACATACGAATAGCCATAGGTACATTTGACGTTCTCTTCCCTCGCGAACATCGGCAGACTTTTTTGTAGGTATAGAAAATGACAGACATGGTCACTCCAGGGGCGGGATTCCACTTTTGCATTTCAGTTTCAACACAACCCTGTACAGCTATTATAACAACCGTGGACCATTCTTCGACACATAATCAACCCACACAACACAAATTTGATCGAGTCGCATGATTCAGCGTCCAATTGGTTGGTTATGCAGTTCGTAATGTTCGTATCCAACCAATATTTAAAACGTCTTCTATCATTAACAACTTAATAACGTTACCAAAACATTATTTGATTTCAAAAGCGATTCAGCACAGATGTAATGTTACAGATGTTCTGTCTGTCAAATCAAATTCGTATCATTTGCTTATGTCAAATAAAAGGGCTTACAAGTTTATGGTGTCTATACATGGTGCAATTTAAATGCGATTATCGCAAACAATTTTGATATAGTTTGGCCAGAGTTTGTTCTACTTCAAGCATAGACAGGGAGAATCATACTGTCTTTTTCTAATACTAGTACTCTCACTACTAAAAAAGGGATGGGTATAGCATGTTACTCTGACTGTTACTGCGCTTTTGGTTTGCCAGACTATACGTTGCCCTATCGTGATTAGTTGCGACAGTGAGATCATTCCTTAAAGCGGTATTAAAGCGGTATTACACATTGCAACCTGCAGGGCCCAATCTGTTGTGTACCCTGCCTCTTCCTTCCCCTCCTTCAGCTCCCTACGGGCCCTACCTTCAATTACACCTTCCAACCTGACAGATTGGGCCCTGCAGGTTGCAATGTGTAATACCGCTTTAACACATTGCAACCTGCAGGGCCCAATCTGTTGTGTACCCTGCCTCTTCCTCCCCCTCCTTCAGCTCCCTAGGGGCCCTACCTTCAATTACACCTTCCAACCTGACAGGTTGGGCCCTGCAGGTTGCAATGTCTAATAGCCGTTTTACTGTGTTCTTTAGGGTCACCACACACCTAGCGGAATTCCTCGCGGAATTAGCGGAAGTAGCGGAAATTCATAGACAAAATGCTTAATTTGTCTATGGTAGCGGAAATTTGTCTATGGCTTCCATACAAAAAATCTGCTACCATAGACAAATTTCCGCTACCATAGACAAATTTCCGCTACTTCCGCTAATTCCGCGAGGAAAACCGCTAGGTGTGTGGTGACCCTTACCTGAGAAAGCGAGGCAAAAGCACCGAGTAAATAATAGTACTATATAGAGAGACCTCTGTAACGTCACGAATCATGTTGTCCCTTCTTAACGCATGGCAAGTTCTCTATGGCACTTGTGCCAACGGGGTACAACTCAAAGTAAATCTGTCAAAAAAATTTAGTGTGCACAAGGACAGAGTAAATAATAGTATAATACAGATAGACCTCTGTAATGTCACGTAACGTCACGAATCATGTTGTCCCTTCTTAACGCATGACAAGTTCTCTTTCGCACTAATGCAAACGTATCGGATACGTCGTGTCAAACTCAAATTTTTTGACAGATTTAAACGTGCCACGGCACGGTAAAACTATGGTTTCATTTATAAGGGTCAAAACAGACCTAGCGGAATTCCTTGCGGAATTAAGCGAATTCATAGACAAAATGCTTAATTTGTCTATGGTAGCGGAAATTTGTCTATGGTAGCAGATTTTTTTTTATGGAAGCCATAGGCAAATTTCCGCTAACATAGACAAATTAAGCATTTTGTCTATGAATTGGCTTAATTCCGCGAGGAATTCCGCTAGGTCTGTTTTGACCCTAAATGGTTAAAATTCTTATATTAGCCTATGGTCGACTTATGAATGAAACCAAATAGTTTTACCGTGCCGTGGCACGTCACGATAAAGTATAAGGCCCAAAACACGCCTGAGCTGAATAAGCCAATTCATAGATAAAATGCTTAAATTTGTCTATGAATGCTTAAATTTGTCTATGGCCTCCATACAAAAAAATCGGCTACCATAGACAAATTTAAGCTACCGTAGACAAATTTAAGCATTTTTTCTATAAATTGGCTTAATTCAGCTCAAGTGTGTTTTGATCCTAAAAGCGATCATTGACAATGTGAAGCAAAACCAACAAGTTATTTTTTACGATTGTGGCGCTCTCTACGCATTACGTATAGTAAGAGTTCGTATATGAGCTGGATCGAACAAGGGGTAATGGATCTAGAAGGTGCGAATAAATCATCATATGGGTCTTGTTATATTGGGGTTCTCGTTTGCAAGGAAATCGCGAGTTCTCAGTTCGAGATGGACTACTAGTTTTAGTAGAACGAGAAAGACATAATACTTTGTATCGTGTACGAACGACGGACTGAACTGCCTTTAGATACCTGCGTTTAGGATTTAGGCACATCACAAACTTGATCTGAATTCAGTACTGAATTCGTCAAATCATAGACAATTGTCTATGGATTGCAAAAATTTGTCTAAGGCAGCTGACGTAAAAGTACAAAACCTCTGCTACCATAGACAAATTTCCGCAATCCATAGGCAGTTGTCTATAATTTGATAAAATCAGTAGGTAATTCAGAATAACTGTGTGATGTACCATCGGGTTCATAATTCCAAGGCCAATTTATCAATGAATTCATTTTAAAACCCGATAGTACCTTAGGCGCTCCATACTAAATACCAGAACCCCGTACACACACGTAACAGCGCCCTTTACAAAAAGTTTTCCCCGGCCTTCCCCGTTATGACAACAAATGCATTTGTGGATTTTACTTTAGTTTTACTTTTTTTGTAGTAAAATTATTTGCTAAATGCGGTTATACTTGACTAAATCATTTAGGAAGCTAACTAGGACAAATGTAACAGGGCCTTAAAGCGGTATTACACATTGCAACCTGCAGGGCCCAATCTGTTGTGTACCCTGCCTCTTCCTAACCCTCCTTCAGCTTCCTACGGGCCCTACCTTCAATTACACCTCCCAATCTGACAGATTGGGCCCTGCAGGTTGCAATGTGTAATACCGCTTTTAATTACTGTCTCTCAGGGGAGTTTATTTTAGAGCGGGCAACATTTTCATAGACAGCCGACAGCCATGTTGCGTAAACGCAGCGTTGCCAGATCTACGAAAAAATCCGTGGATGTACGGATTTTGGCTTTGTGTCCCAGACCTACGGAAATTGTAATAAATTGTAGGAGGTCTTTGTAATTGAACAAATAACTTGAAAGGCACTTTTCGATTAAACGAAAATATATATTTCTGTATTATTTATACACAAACATTGTTTATTTCATGACGGATGGGAGAAGAGTGTCGTTGTCAGTTTTGAATTCCGCAGGCCTTCAAAACTGAGATTCTATATTTAAACAGCTTAGTCAAGCTCGAGTCGATTGCTCATAAAACCTCTATACAATAACAGAAATGATTGTTGAACATACACATCTTATTTATTACCAAAAAATATACAGAGTGTAACAAAAATACTGGTGACCCGTTTAAGGGCATATGTGACAGTGTTTAGTACAGGGTACAACTTTGGGGGTTCTAGTTTCCGAGATATTCGCAATTTTGTGAAGTGGTGAAAAAATACCGATTTTTTTCTTATTCTATAAAACAATTATTAACACCCTAGAAAACATGTACATAAAATAATTACCCGTCAAAAACGTTTATTAAGTACTTTTAGAAGTTCGTAAAGTTTAGTACTGAGGGTACAACTTTGGGACGCGACTTTACAGACGGTAAAACTGAACCTTTTTTCACACTTTAGAGGCTCAGGCCGCGCGGGGGTGACGACATGGGCCGCGCAGGGGTTGGGATCTCCCCCACGGGGTGGGGTGGGGGGGGGGGGGGGGGTATCGCAGGATCGTACGCATAGCGCATGCATTTCCATACTTTGGGAGCGTTTTGTATAGGCAAACTGATGAACCCTAACATTCCTACAGTAGTCGGATAAATATATTAATAAGGGAGCGTTCAAGTATTACGTAACGCAATCAGGGGAGAGGTCAAAAATTTTCAATAATTGCGTTACACACAAAGGAAGAAACGCGTTACAGGGGGGAGGGGGCGGGTCCAAAAATCTTCAAAAATTGCGTTACGTAATACTTGAACGCTCCCTAATAATAAATTGGTGACATTTCAATTGAGTCGTTAACCACAGAAGTGGCGCCACCATTGTTACGTAGTCAAAACTAGGAACCCTTATAGTTTCGCCATGTCCGTCCGTCCGTCTGTCCGCGGTCTAGCTCAATGACCGATAGCACTAAAAAGCTGAAATTTGGTATGGGTGTGTGCATTAATCACGCCGACTAAGTGGTAGAATATAAACTGAAAAAAAAATTATTAGGGTAACTCCCCTTACACATGAGTTTTTTTTTGCTCCAATCATGTCGTGTGGGGTGAGGTTAGATAGGTATTACAAAAATAGTAGGGGTTCAGTATTCAAAACTATATTCAATAAAATCGGTTGAGCTGTTTTTGAGTTATTACTCAAAAACCGCATAATGAAAGGACGTAAGTGCCGCCAAATTACCCCTTAATAAATGACCTTTTGGAAGGATGTTTTGTAATAGGCTGGTAAAGTACGAAACCCTACACTGAGCATGTCCCGACATGCTTTTGGCCGGTTTTTAATATTTATTTGGCTTTATTTCATAATTTCGTCGCATTTTATTCAATCTGAAAGTTTAGTACCAAAGTTGTACCCTGCCTTAAAATGTAAAAGTGTAGTCGTAGTAAAATATAAACAGTTGCATTATATACGTACATAAGAAGTCAGTTAATAATAATATTATGATTCAGTATGGAAAATATATTTTTTTTTCTATAAAACCCATATTAAATAGCAATTTTATTACTTGTGTCACTAAACTTTAGTAAACCCCCAAAGTTGTACCCTTTGTTTTTGCCCATACAAAAATAATCATTAAAGTACTAAACTTATTTATCGAAAAATAGACAAAAGTATTGTTATATTCCGCAGATTCTTGTCTAAAATGGTTCCTATTATTATGTTTGTGTGATATTATTCTAAAAAAGTCTTATTAAAGTTGATTTATTAGTATTAAGGTTCAATATAACCTAAGTGTTAACTTTCAAATTAAAATGAAAAATATTTAAAGTACGAAGTTTAAATTTGTTTTATGTCTTTTCTAAAACTTTAACACAACTAATTATGATAATTAATTAGTTGCCCAAGTTATATTTTTTTTATAATTCATCAATAACTTTGAAAATCCTTTGTTCTCTCTTTTGCATGTTCTACCCTCAAAATCTTTCAAACTATAAATGCTACACAGACATGAGGCACGTATTATGAATCCTGAATGTTATCAGATTAGTTTGATATCAATCACTCCGTAACTTCGCAGTAGAAGTATGTTTTTCACGACCATAAACTTCAAATGCGATTTTCTCAACTTGTACATTTCGACAGTTTCAGATTCAAAAAATTATAAAAAAATTGTGGTTGTACTTATAGATCTGGTTCTTTTTTCTTTAGATAGATAATTATATCTAGTTTTAGGAACTATCAATAACTCCATATCCCTAAAGTTGTACCTTTTCAGATTCACAGTCACATATTTGGTATCCTATTGCGAGTAGGAAAAAGTAGGAAAAATTTTTTTTGCCGCGAAAAAAAATATTTTTGTATGGGACACGTCGTCTCAGCCGGCCAACCCTCCATACAAAAGTAAAAAAATTTTTCGCGTAATAAATTTTTTTTCTTAGTTTTTCATAATTAGAATACGATACCTATTCCCTTAAAAGGATCACCAGTATTTTTGTTACACCTTGTATACCTACATGGTGCCCGTGAGCATTGCTAGAGATTTTAACCACTAATAATACATGTTATATGAATTTAGGTCAATTTCGCCAAAATATCTTTTTTGTTGCTTTTTTACAATTTGTTGAATGCTTTTGAACATAAAAAATATGTTATTGGTAAAACTATCCATTATAATGAATAGGTACATTTATATTCATAAAAAATGGTTTACGCAAAGTATTCCTTGGCATTTTGATATCTGTCAATATGGATGTCTAGAGTGAAATCACCTTAAAAACTGGCCAAGAGCATGTCGGGCCATGCTCAGTGTAGAGTTCCGTAGTTGCGGGCCTGTTACCATACATCCGTTCAAAAAGGCCATTTGTTAAGCGATACTTGGCGGCGCTTAAGTCATTTCACTTACGCCCTTTCACCATGGGTTTTTAGTGATGACTCAAAAACCGCTCAACCGATTTCAATCAATATAGTTTTCTTTGAAGGTACTTATTAGGCCTCAGTTTCATGATTTTTTTCAATATTTTTGGACCCACGGTTCAAAGGTTAGATAGGGGGGACGCCCTGTTTTAAACTTTCGGAGCTATTATTTACGAAAATATTAGTTTTATCCAAAAACTGTTTTCAAAGACCCTAATTCTTTTTAAAAGTCCTATCCAACGATATCCCACACAACTGGGTTGAAACGAAAAAAAATATTCGCTCCCCACTTCACGTGTACGGGAGGTACCCTAACAAAATATATTTTTCGAGTTTTTATTCTACCATTTTGTCGGCTTGGTTAATGCACATATTCAAACCGAATTTCAGCTTTCTAGTGCTAACAGTCACTGAGCTAGACCGCGGTCGGACGGACGGACGAACGGACAGACGGACATGGCGAAACTATAAGGGTTCCTAGTTAACTACAGAACACTAAAAAAAGCGGTTTGCACTGAGATACAATAATACAATTATGTTCGTTTAATTGGCAGTAACTCTGAAACTAGGCGAAGTCCAGAAAAGTTTATACGACATTTTAGTCATCCATTATGATCAGGAATACACTGTTAAGATCTCTCGCAATACTCACAAGCCTGGCACCGTGTATAATGTAATAGAAGTGGAGCAGCTTTTTGCACATAATGAGATGCAATCCTGATAAAAATGCGGTAGAAAATTGATTCAATTTTTTTTGGACGGAGGTATTGATTTTTTGTCCGGCCGGAAGCCGGAAGGCAGAAAATTGTAGACGGTTTTGTCTTTCGGCTGAATTTGATCTATAGTCGACTGGATTCTGTTGAAATCTGTACATTTAGTACAGCCGAATGAAGCATTCGAAAAAAATCTGTAGAACTACGGATTTTTACAGCGCCGCTACGGAATTCTGCAGATTTTTAGTCTCGCCCTACAGATATTTAAAAATGTCATCTGGCAACACTGCGTAGACGTCACAACACAACACATTCGATTCAAATCCGATCCAATGAAAAAGGAATAATATACAGATCCGTGTTCTAATCACATACGCGTGTGTATTGTTACAATATAGGTTAGTATAATAATATAGTGAACTTAGGTGACTAGTGAAAGAAACATTCAAGAAAGAATAAAGACTGTTGTCGCTGTCAATCAAATTGATACCTGATGGCGGTTGGCTTTGCTTAAAAAAACACATACTTTACTCTTTGCGTTACACCTAGTGTTATATTAAATATATTCTCCGCGGCTTTGAGTTGAAGAAAAAATGACGGAAAAATAAATCACACATGGCGGCACATCAAAAGAAAAGGCTGACGGACATAATGACGAATAAGAATTAAGGGCGGGCAAGTTTACCGCTAAATTTACTAAAAATAATGGCCAAAAGGAGTGGCAAGAAATAGCCCCATACTAAATTCTATGCCGGGAGCGAATAAAACACAGCGTGGAGAAAGGTAATTAAAACTAACAATATGAAAAAGTATAGTTGTCATTTCCATGGCACCTACCTATTTAATTTTAACATTTCATTATTACTATTATTCTAGTCATGGCAAGACATTTTGTCAAAAATGGAGACAAAATCTGGGGCGATAAATAGAGAGCTCAATAGAACTGGCGTTGGTGGTGCCGGCTCGAGTCTTCAAGGAGGCGGAGGCCAATATAGCATCTTTCATCAACCTTCACTCAATATCGGGCCACTGAGACTCACAGGAGTCTGAAGCCGTGTTCGATTGTAATGTAAGTAGTTACTTTTAAACATTAATGATAATACTTTTCAGTAGAAATGAGAATACAGATTTACATCATGTTCATTATTGTTATGGTGGAATCAGTGTTGACTTATTGTTTTTTTTTTAGTTGACACACATAAATATGCACAAGTAAATATGGAGGCCGAGCCGGAGGACGACTTGACTACCTACTGTTGTTAAAATTGGTAAGTAACACTAATTAATGAGAAAGACCATGTTTCTCAAGCCAGGCAACGCAGTGCATTGTAGGCAAAGTTGTAGCAGTTGACGGTACGTTATAGTTTGAGTAATTTTAGGATTATTTCTGAATTAAAAAAAAAATCATTTCATTATGCGTTTTCGTCAAAATTTATCGCACCTAAAATAACTTTATATTATCGATCAAGCAAAATACAAATAAAATGTATTCTATTCTAATAATAAATACGAACAAAAAGTTACACACATGAAGCTGATCTGATGATGGATGTCGAAGGTGGCATAGGACTCCTTAACTACTCCACATTATCCGGTCGTGTTTGGGCTTGTTGCATTCGTCTTGGTGATCAGATAGGGATTTCATAAATAAGAGTACAGTCATGCAATAAAAGCTTACCATAAAAATGAAATTTAAGAAAAAAAACTTATTATTTCTTAGTTACTTACTTATATGACATAATAGATAAAATAAGTAGGTATTTATTTATTTATTTATTTAATCTTTATTGCACAAAAGAAAATCTAATAGTACAAAAGGCGAACTTAATGCCAAGAGGCATTCTCTACCAGTCAACCAACAATTCAGGTATAATATACTTATATTGGTAGGTAATATCTTAGGGTCACTACTTTTACCAGAATTAGTACCTATAAGTATTAGAAGAATGTATTAACTGTTTGTTAATAACCATTCTTAAAGATCTGTGGTGGTTTTATATGAAGTTTGGCCCAAGCGAAGTGACCCAGCTTGTGACCCAGCCACATGTTGGCTTTCTATTATACCACAATGGATTGATCTAATGTAAAGTACAGTCGGCCAAAAATGTGCTCTACCACCCTATGGTTGAGGTTTGTTTGAACGTCATGAGAGAACAAGGTTGTGCATGTTTTAAACTCCGTTATAAAAGTTAATTGATGAATGATTTTTGGATGATGAACAGCCTATTGATGTTGGGTGGATTAATATATTTTATGTATAAGTTTTGGGTGTTTGTTTACTCCTCCTTTAAAAAAAAAACTGTGTGTGGCATGTGTATAAACTGTACATAACTAGTTCTTGAAATTCTATGGTCTGGTCTGTGTAGTAAGAAAATTGATTGAAATTGGTTGATCTGTGTAATTTATTTATTTATTCAAATAGTTACACAGCATTACAGTAAAAACCAAGGCACTGCGAACTATACAACATAATAATATAATGTACAACGTAATAACATCCCCTAATATTTATTATTATACAGGGTGGATTTTCTTTTTGGGTCAGTGAGGGCAGCTACCAGATCCCGTGCTGCTACGTGAAAATGGTCTTAGAAGACCTTCCCTCTATTTAAAATTAATGAAGGATCACATTTACAGATTTTGGAAAAAACATACAGGGTGCGAGAAAAAGGTCATTTTTGGCGAACTTTTTTTATGATGCCATTTGATCCCATTCCTATCCAGGATCAAAAGCTTGTATGGGACCAAAAAAAAAATTCCGGCTAGAAAAGCCACAAATCGAGGAAATATTTTCCCATACATTTTGTATGAAAATGAAAACTTTTATTTTTCACATGCAATTTTTTTATACCAGTCGATTCCAATCCTATTCAGTATCAATAGTTTCCATGGGGTCAACTTACGGTAATGTACCAAACAGCCACAAATTGAAGAAACTGGATAGGAATGGGATCAAATGGCATCATAAAAAAAAGTTCGCCAAAAATTACGTTTTTCTCGCACCCTGTATGTTTTTTCCAAAATCTGTAAATGCGATCCTTCATTAACTTGATATAGAGGGAAGGTCTCTTAAGACCATTTTCACGTAACAGCACGGGATCTGGTAGCTCCCCTCACTGACCCAAAAAGAAAATCCACCCTGTATATTTGTAACTAAAGGCTTTAAAATACTTAATTTTTAGTTTCAGATGATGATGCTGCACTGCCCCGCCAAAATAAGGAAGAGGGCAAACAAAAGAAAATTAGTGTAAAACCCGTAATGAAGGGGAAAGTTGAAGAAAAAACTGCTTTTTGAAGCGAAGACTGACTTCTACAAGGCCTGATCTATACATATAATAAAGCTGAAGAGGGTCGAAAGTCTGTACATGGAAGATATTCGAAAAAAAGTTGGCTGGGGATACTAAGAATCGATAACAGAACACGTTCCAACAGTTTTTAGAATTTTTGTCTGTTTATCTGTTTATCTGTTTGTCTGTTTATCTGTTTGTCTGTTTATTTGACCGCGCATCACGTGAAAACGGCTGAACGGATTTTGATGAAATTTTGTATAGAGATAGTTTGAGTCCCGGGAAAGGACATTGGATAGTTTTCATCCCGAAAATCAACCCTGGAGGGGGTGAAAAGGGGGTTGAAAGTTTGTATGGAGAATTTTTAACCGCTGAACCGATTAAGATGAAAAATAGTATGTAGATAATTTGAGTCCTGGGAAACGACATAGAATAGTTTTCATCCCGAAAATCAACCCTAGAAGGGGTGAAAAAGGGGTTGAAAGTTTGTATGGCGAATAACCGTTGAACGCTGGAGATGCTCTGGGGAAGGATATAGAATAGTTGATATCCAGAATTCATTCCTTAACGAGGGATTACTAATTCCACGCAGACGAAGTCGCGGGCAAAAGCTAGTTGAGAATATGCAGAAGCAGACTGCTGCACTGGAGCAGATTGCTTTGTCTATAAGAGGTCAAAGCAATCTGCTCTAGTGTTTTACACTTACTTTGGGGCTATCCTGTGACTGAAAATTTAATCTGAGTCCAAAGACTGTTAATTTATTTTACTATAGGTACTTAGTTAATTTGTTTGTTAGAAGTGTTAAGAAAAATGGATATTTTTTTATGATAGGATTTATCGGTCTATTATAGGTAGTTCCACTTGAGTTGGTTTATTATATTATATATGTATAGATACTTAACAAAATAGGTTAAAGAAACTTTTTGGTCTATCTTGCAATTCTCTGTTGAACTTGCTATCGGTACAATAAAAGAACAGTAATTTCAAAATCCCGTTGTCATTAGGTAAGGTACATGACAATGTTGTTGTGTGCGTGACTTCAACTCTGGTGAAACTATCTACTTATATACTTATCCTAGGCGGTTGATAAAGAAGTTGTACAGTGGTTGTAGAGGGTAGCTGAGAAGGTTGTTTACCCGCTTCATTTCTGTTTAATAAAATACAAGAGCTGCTTAGCTTCATACAAGCCTCAAGCCACTAACCAATCCTTAACTGACCATAACAACTTCTTACCTACACTGCCTTGTTTAAATGTAGGTATCTCTAAAAATTATTGTTGGGACTATTTTAAGACAAGAGTTTAAAATAATTAATAATATATCCCAAATACTGTTGATTTAATTGTTCTGAAGTAACAGTATATTTACATATGTGGTCTTTGTATTACAATTTTTAGCAATGAAAACGAATGTCCAATCTAGATCTGTACTACTAGAATGCCCATGCTAAATTCGTGGTTCTAAAGCATGTCGTTTTAAAATGAGAGCTGAACGACGTTTGTATGGGAACGCGAGCGTCCTGGCGACTCTTAAGGTGGAGTGACCGGGTCAAGAAAAAAAAAACAAGTTTTATGACACGGTTGAAAAGGCCACAAACAGGATTACAGGACTCGATGGGAGGAAGTCATACTATGAGACGGAGAGCTGGCCACGTCAGATATGACACAATAATGAGAGCAACGAAACCCATCTAGTTTGCTACACTATGCTTATTTCTAGATCCGGACATCTGGCAGCTGTAAAGTGGTGGAGGTCAAAGAATGAAAATAACACGAAGAAAACAAATTCTAGAGTTCTGGATTTGATCCAATATTATGAAAAATTATGTTATTAATTAGATTATATAATATCCAAAAGTTTCGGTTGGGGGCAGTAGTGCCAAATGATGTATAATGTAATTTTTGGTTACTTACTCGGCTACTATTGTTTGTTATAATGTTAAAATATAGGCCCTGTTGTCTATAAATGACACAACTTCAGCAGTTTTTACCTATTTCGGTATTACTTTTTTCCAACTTAAAAACTTTGTTGGTCTGTCACTCTGATCTCCACCCATTAAATGCTGCCAGATGCCCGGATCTAACAATAAGGATGGTTATACAATCTAACTGGACTGGTTACATTACTCTCATTATTGTATCACATCTGACGGTGGCCAGCTCTTAGACCATTTTTTTGTTAAAATTATGATTTGCTATTTTTTTTATGTATGTTCACTGATTGTACGAAGACGGCTGGACCGATTTGGAAAATTCTTTTTTGTTTGAAAGAGTATACTTCACAGTAGGGCCCATTGTCACCAGGTCCGGATCTGATGGAGAAATCGAGGGAACTCTTCAACTATTATAAGCACACCTATAGTGATTTCAGTATTTTTTACAGCAACTCGGGCATTTCCACTTGGAACAGCGGATCCTAAGTGAAGCAGGTTCTTTTTTGTTTAAAATTATTGTTTCTGCAATAATCACAATGTTTTATGTTTTAATGTTAAAATATAGGCCCTGTTCTCTATAAATGATACAACTTCCGCAGTTTTTACCTATTTTGGTATTACTATTTTCCAAATGAAAAAATTTGCTGGTCCGTCACTCTTTACCTCCACCCATTAAAAGCTGCCAGATGTCCGGATCTAGCAATAAAGATGGCAAAGCAGTCTTAACTACATAGGGTTAATTGCTCTGGTTTTCTTGTGATATTTTTAGTCGCAGGTGAAATAAAAATATATAACTATAATGTTGATATGCATTTGTTTTTTGCAACACCTACTTATTTGTTAATTTACAAAGGTTTCCGCTTCCCAAAAGGTTGTCTGGAAGAATTCGCTTTTTAGCGATATGACCGCCAATTGTTTTACCTCTACTTTTCTGTTTGTAAATTGTGTATCTCTGTTTCTTTAATTTGAGGTGTGCAATAATAGTACATTACAGCAGAGGCTGGGAAAATAGGGATTTCAGGCCAAGTAGGTATATACGGCTGAGCGTAGCGAGGCCGGATAGGGATAGGTACGAGGCCGGGAATCCGTTTTCACGCAGAGGCATGTATAGTGCTTTTCTCACAAAAATGCGTGGAAATAAGACCTAAAACTTAAAGTCTAAAAGTCTATCGTACTCGTGGCCGGCGCCCGCGCGGCAGTGACCGGCGACGCCCGCCCCGCCCGCGGAGGCGAGCGCGAAACGGTAGTCTGAAAATCCTTTTCATATCAAGTGTCACTACGGCGCCCGAAACGTGATACTTCCGAGTCTATTTTCACGAACGTAACGACAACATTTCCGCGCATAGTAGGCGCCTAGGCCTGCAAAGTAGCCGGCGCCCGCCACGCGCTCGCCCCCGCGGGCGGGCCGGGCGCCGCCGGTCGCTGTCGCGCGGGCGCCGGCTGCGAGTGCGATAGACTTTTAGGCTTTAAGTATTAGGTTTTAGGTCTTATTTCCACGCATTTTTTTGAGATAAGCACTATACATGCCTCGGCGTGAAAACGGATTCCCGGCCTCGTATCCCTATCCGGCCTCGCTACGCTCGGCCGTATATACCTACTTGGCCGGTAATCCTTATTATCCCAGCCTCTGCTGTAATGTACGGTCACGCTCCGTGATTGTTCAGCCATTTAGGGTTCTAGCTAAATTGGTTGTACAATACTTGCGCTATGGAAGGTCCAATTTAGCTAGAAGCCTAAATGGCTCAACAATCACGGAGCGTGACTGCACTATTAAGTAATAGTCCAACAATGATTAGGTATCCACGACAATTTCAATAGTCTATGAAAATTCGTTATAATGAGTAATTTAATTCTTGTGTTTTATAGTTTGGCCAGAGTTTGTTTCACTTCAAACATAGACAGGGAGAATCATAATGTCTTTTTCTAATGCTAGTACTCTCACTACTAAAAAAGGGATGGGTATAGCATGTTGCTCTGACTGTTACTGCGCTTTTTGGTTTGCCAGACTATATTTGATTTCTCATAGGCCTTAAAACAAGCACAGTAGGTTTCTATTTAATGGCAACTCACAATGACATTACCTACACAATTTCCAGTCCCTTGAGTGATGCTATACAGAGTTTACACCGTATTTCAGTTTCATTTGTGAAATAAATTCATTGACAATTTGATAAAAGCATGGTTTAGATGATTTGACTTCATGTGTGCCACTTTTCTAAGACAATTGGTAGGTACTTACCATTTGCTGCTTATCACAGCAATCGGTCCTAACTAACAGCATCAAATTCTTGTTTTATTTGGAATTTTCAATTTCAATTCAATTTCCTCGCTAGGCGGTGCCTCAGGTGTAGCAACGCCGGCTATGCTAGACCCATCAATATTCCTATCATCAATGCTCAAAATCAATATGATGGTGCCATGACATTTGGGCCAGAGAAAATTGCCAAATGTTGAGGTATCTGTTTCATGATGTTCTAAAAAGGAAGCAATGACGTGGCCTTGGGCTTTGGGGTAAAAAGTTAGATCCTATGAGGGTTTATTTACTTTACCTAACATGAGTATGTATGTACATAAAGTTTTCATATATTTTTACTAATCAGCATAAGTAGGTACCTATGTGGCTGTTCGTATGACTTGTAACATAGGTAGGTATTTATTTATGCCATATCATATTAAAAAGACCGAAGTGATAATAAAAGATTTTTGAAATTTACTTATATGAATGAGACGGGGACAAGCTCACTAGTTAAGCTATTTATATTGATAGTAATCCTGAATAATATTTGTAGAATGACTAGCATGTATCTACTGTAAAGTATTGTTAATAAAATAATAACTATTGTCATAGATCTGTGGTTCATTACATGAAATTAGTTCTCTGGTCAATTAGCTGTCACCTTGGCAACAGGTTCAGTTTACACTATCCTATTTAGAATGAGCCTGCATTGTTACAGGCAATGTTCATGTTGATTATTTATGTCAACTGCTCAGTGGCGGCGGGTCAAAACGTTTCTTAGGCAAGCCAGAGCTTAATTTGGCTTAAAATTTCTTCATGCGCTGTAGGAAAACTGCTCAGGTGCCTGAAAATTAGGCAAGCCGACAGGAATCGTGTTACATGGACGCGCCGCCACTGCAACTGCTACAAAGTAAATAAGGTAACTAACTCGATCATTATATTTTATTGTCAAAATTGAAATAAAGATGGTAAGTAAAATTTTACTTTATTTTTAGTGTGAGACTACCAATTTCATCAAAACTTCCTTGAGCACTAGGTGACATAAAAGGTCAATTCATTTATTTAACCTAAAATGGAGTTACGAATTTAATTAAACATTGACTAACAACAAGACACTAGTGCAGGGCAGAGGTAGACGTGCTGGGTAGGGCAGCACCGTTGATGAAACTGAAGAAATGTTGGGTGGATTTGAATCTCTCCGTGTCCCACAGATACACATGCTGATGGCTCGGATTATCAAAATCATAATTTTGGATCTTAGCCAGCCCAATACAATATTAAGGGATCTGTGCCACCGGTCAGCGATGGCTTCACCAATATGTTTGATGAAGGTGGACATTTGTGGCGCGAAAACTCCATCGATGGATGTAACTTGCGTGAATCTTTTCACAGGCGTTCGAGTATTCTTCTTTTTTTCTCTTCTTAGCGGATTTTAGGACAGATGCTACCTGATGTGAGATGTAAGGGGGAGCGTCGTTGTCTACGACATGTATATCAAATAACGCCTCCCTCTGTGCATCCCAGACGTCTCGGCCACGCGGAAGTCCACTGTCGCCTTTCCCCCAAGTGTGCTGGCATTGCTCACAAATTTCGTTGTGTCGTTGTGTAATTAAATATCTTTGATTTCACATTGTGATCAATTCCAAAGGTAAATTCTAACCTGAAATAGGTAAAAGAACATTGTATAGGTATTATGAATGATTTATAAGTTCAATATTTTGAACGTTGTTGCAGTGTCAACCGTAACTATGAACCCGTTTGGAGCGAGATTAGGATTCAGTACAGTAAAGGGGAGTTATCGAAACTAGCGGTGCCTTCGTTTTGTGATTGGGCGTCTTCTCACAATTTGATGCTTACTAAGCACTGTTTAGATCGACCGCTTTACCTGCTTAGGGCTCTGCAAATAGTAGTAAGCTATTCTGGCGTTTGCTTTACATACCACTCGCGTTGCATTATCCTTTGAAAAAATTTGCTCGTAAGTCCCTATGGATAGGCAATTTAGTAATTTACATTTTTCAGGAATGGCTAAAATTGTTAAATATAGAGCGCAAAGTTTCCGGTTTTGTTCTTGCTTTTTCTTTACCTTTAGTCCATAGACATACAATATAAGGTATAGACAGGGCATGGTGATAATAATACCAAGATAGAACGGGATGGTCTTATTCAATTTTCAATAGGTATGACAGAGAAGTTGCCATTTTTTGTTCGTCCTTATCATAGACTCACGGCTTTATGTCACCCTCCACCGTAAGTACTTTCTATGAGTGGAGGGTCATGAACACATTTAATTCGCGTTTTCTTGCAAAATATCTGTATTTGCTAGGTGAAACCCAAATATATTTCGTGGAAAGTTGTGCCAGCTACGGAAAACAATGGTTAATTGTTGTGTTTTGAGCTGTAGAAGTGATTATCGCCGATATTACGACAACATAACCTTTCACAGGTAAGTACCACATTTTACAGTTTACTCCTGTTGTTTAGTGTATAAATAGTATCCTACAATCTATTACGCGCTATAATCTTGTTAATAAATCTATTCTCGTGAAGAATAATACATAAAATCGTAAAGGTAAATAAAACATTCGAGAACATATTAACCGACTAATTTATGAACGCGGTTAGCCGTATAGCTGTCAGTAATTTAGAACCGCATAAGCAATTTAGTCGCATTACATACGCCTTAGGGATACCAGTGCGTGATTTTTATACTTACCCTAATATTGAGGTATTTTGTTTTAAAAAGATCATCATTTCATATCATTGGCAAAAATTTATTTAAATAAAGATGTTGATATCTGCCAGTAATAAAATTTACCTGTTTTATTTTTCCATACTAAAGAAATTAGAATTTAACAAAATTAATTCCTAGTGTTGGTTTTGTTAAGGCTCAGTAAGTCTGGGGTATGCTTGGCATCCTAAGTCCAAGATTGGTACTAACTAGTTTTAATGAAAGTGAAAAGATCTTCCACCTGATTTTGATTTCCTTGCAATATTTTTGTTCACCGTAAAGTAACTGAAATAACAAATGAAAGTTCGATCATAAGTTTCGAAAATCTTAATGTACAAGTTGGGTTTGGAACAGCGACCTTAAAAATGAAATTGCTATACAGGATGTAGCAAAAATATTCATGATCCGTTCAAGGGCATTAGCATATGGTATCGTATTGCGAGTTTGGAAAAGTAGGTTGAAGAAAAAAAAAAACGCGAAATTTTTTTTTATGTGCGGAACAAATTACTATTGTGTCCGTAGTCGACACAACTTTCTGACAAAACCATCAGGTTTTCTCGTAGTAAAAACGCTAATTTCATCTGTTCGTTACCCTCCACTGTCAAAAAATAGGTGAGACTATGACAAGGACTAACGATAACAGGGTCGCGTTTTATAAAGTTACAATTTACAATTTCGCTGTTTGCCTCTCTTTCTATCCAATATGTGTGCTAGAAAGAGAGGCAAAAAGCGAAATTGTAAATTGTAACTTTATAAAATGCGACCCTGCTCGCTTCTCTGTCACACCTGTTGAAAGTTTGATAAGACCATCCCGTTCAATCTTGGTATTATTATTTATTTATTTCCATATCAGGTCTATGGGTGGTATGTCTATGTTCACATCGCTCCGGGCCTGCCCGGAGTGCTCGGTGCTCGCTATATGAAATAATGGGGTAATTTTCTCTTACTGGTATGCCCACGAGTTGACGTCATCATGACGTCATCTATGTCTATCCCTTACGGTGCTACGCGGTGTCAGCCCCTTGCTTTAGTCCTTTAGTTTTTAACTTCGTGTGACACTTGTGTCAAGTTTGGCATTTATAGCTGGGTTGCCCTATGAATAAAAATATTTTACCTCAAAAATGTTGGTAGGTATGCGTTCAAACTGCGGTTCAAACCAGTGGCACCCCACTTAACTTTTACATTCTGTCATTTTGCACTTGGTACAACCCATTGCTGTTAGCAATCGTTAAAGAACTCCGATTACCGTAACATTTTGCCTACGTTTACAGGCGGTTTGGTGCAACCCACCCTAAGTCAAAAACTTACAAGCATATTATGACGTATTCAAACTTAGGGTAATTTAATTGAATAGTCTTGCAACACCACGCACGTGGAACGCTGACAGGTCACGAATAAATTAAAAAAAAAAAAAAAAAAAAAGGAACGCTGACAGTAATGACAGTGACATTACGTATTTTACTTGTATTGTTATCGGGTTTATTAAACATAGCTAAATCCTTTTAACAATCTTTCTGCAATGACTGTGTACGCCCGAATCAGACTTAATTTAAAATGTGGTTACAGTGTGTGTACTGAAATGCTAAGGAAATGCATTGTGTTTGAATTGCGTAAGTAATCAATGAACAATGGTAAAAAAGTTAGAATACGGCCCCTGGTCGCATGCTCTAAGGATTTGAAAGTCTCATTTCTTACTGCTAGACTATAAATGCCATTTAATAAATCCATACTAAACATATACAAATACACTATTGGAAAATAGAATCAGCGTTTTCGGAATATTTCGTAAAAAAGGAATAATTCAATTGCACTAAATATTCGGTGGGCTTAAAAATAATAAATGGATTATTTTTTTTGTCACGTAATTTCCCAGGCCCGGGCATGCGCGCGACGTGCAAGAACGTGTTGCGGCTGAACCGCGCGGCGCTGCGCAAGTTGTCGGCGTTCGGCGTGTTCGAGCTCGACGCCGCGTTCCCGCTGCGGCTGCTCGGCGCGCTCGTGGCCTACACCGTCGTGCTGCTGCAGATCGCCTTCTTGTAGATACTTAAATTTGCAGTCATATAATTTTACAATATTATTTTAGGGTCTTAGTTTTAGTTAGTTTATTTTAATAGTGTTATAATCTTTCTCCACATAATATAATTATTAAATAGCAGTTATTGATAAAGCTTTTATTATTATTTCGTATACTTCCTACATGCAATATATATGACCAGTGATATGATCGATTGACGATTTACTAATACCACTAATCCATTTCCCACAATATTTATTCAGGTAATTATAATTTTAAGCAAGTCTAATTTTCCTGGCATTACATGATTGAGGAATGTTTTCCCCTTTACATTTCGCCTGACATTACAAAGACCCAAATCATTACAAGTTTATGCATATTTAACTTTTCCGCGAATTTCAATTAATACTCGGAGTTGAACCAAACCAAACCAATCTTAAGCCGAAGTATGGCAACAATCCGGGTCCTATTACGTGTAAAATTCACAAATTAAACCCGCAAGAAGTTTTATTGAAATTAACGGAACAAGTTTAACACAGTGTCTAAACCAGGAGCGGTAGGTATTTTAGAACTTTAGCCTTTTAATTTCCGTTTTTATGATGTAACAACGTTTCTGTCAAATCTCATTTCAAGGGGGAGGGAAGAGAATTCTCCTAATAACCCTTACATCTAATAATAATCCTTTTCTTAGCTAAATCACATCCTAAAAACAAATAAAGTCAACTCGGCGAAGACCGTCAGTCGGCGAAGATCGGATAGCAAGAAATGGTAAAACTGTTGTTGTTCTACAACCATTTTACCATTTCGTAAAAATAAAGCTATGCAGAATTTGCTGTAATTGCTTGTCATCCGCTCTTCGCCGACTGACGGTCTTCGCCGAGTTCATTGATTGAATTTAAACTTTCGTGAGAAAACTGTTAAAAAGCAGTATTAGATATAGAGTTACATAAGGGAGAATGGCTTCAGCGTGTTAGATTGGCGTTGGAGTCAGTGAGAAAAGAGTTGGAAACACTATTTAAATTCAGCATCTATCTCACATAAACAAGCCTATCGATTTTCATGCCGTAACGCAGATCCGCCGTTGCATTCCCATATGAGCATTCATATTTAGTTGAGCTCCCATTCCCATGTTTTTTATGGTTTCTCTGTAGTTTTTTACTCTGTCCTAAAGTTCATACTTAAGCCGGCCACCGAGTATCAGTCCACCTGCAGTCTGCCTAACGATCTCGACCTGTCAGATAGAACAAAAATTTGCCAGCTACAAACAACTGACGGGTCGATATCGTCAGACGGACTGATAGTCGGTAGGGTTAGGTGCTTAGTGTCCTTACCAATTTTTTATGAATCCATTGAGAAGTGCAGGTCGCATGTGGGTTGTGGGTCGCACTTCGGTGGCGAAGCTTTCTTGTTATAGTTATGCAGAACAGCCAGAACCGACTGAGTAAACATAATCGACGTCACTTAGTTGGTTTGAATCGATATTTACTATCACCCTAAAGCAAACTAAACATATCGATTCCCCTAGACTGTAACGGTATAATTAATAGATACATAAATATTTTTCATGTTATTTTACGTTTTCATGTAAAGACGATCCTAAAATCAACATTATTTGCAATAATATAACAATATGTGTCAGCGAGTAAATACTTGTTGAAATCTAAAACCAAATGTATACTACATAAAACTTTTCAAGGTATGCATACCTTTCACATTGATAGGGAAAAACACACTTAGTTTAGAAATTAAAAAGAGCTTAATGTTTTGATGATGATTAAAATTGTAGCCTATTGATTGCATGCTCTATCAATACGAGTTACAACCTCAATGTGACTTGTATCGGAAAGTAACATTAGCGTCTCTTTTTAATTTGTGAAATAAAAGAAATTTGACACGACAAGTAAAAGTTTAAAAGGAGACTAATATGGAGACTAATCAACGTGAAAGTAGAAGAAATATAAATAGAGGACTGCATACCGAATATTTGCTCAATAACATTATTGACGAAGAATTCCAAGCCATGTTGTTTCCTTTAAACTTAGTTCCGTCTTTCTTCTTAATGTCTCAGTTTAGTATCATTAATAATTTCATCACTCCGGACCACCACGTGTCCTATTATATCAAATCTATTGTGGGTACTATTATTTTGTTGCTGGGTCACTTCTTTCGTTTTTTTTATTACAGTGAAAGTGTTAAAAATTTTAACAATAGTGTTGTTCTTTTCCTGTTATATTTCGACCTTATATTTTATTCTTTAGTATCATTTATGACATATATTGTCAGTTGTTTACAGAGAACCAATATGGTTGAACTTTTAACTAAATTGCAACATGTCCTCAACTGCATTAAAATTGACAAATCAGATTTTCTTTTGAAACACAAGATCCAAAATTGGCTGAGCCTAATAATGACTATTAGTGTTTATATTTCTCAAGTATTTCCTGTTATGGAGCAGGTTCCATTTCTTGATAGTGTTGCGAATTGTTTGCTGGTAATACCGATGTTAATTTTTGACATTCACATAGTGAATGTTACTCGTGTTATAGTATTGATCAAAAACGAAATACTCGCCTGGAATAAAAATATAGATGAATATAAGAAAAAATATATTACAAGTAAAGACAATGCATTTGTCACAATTTCGGAATGCGATAAGTTCGATGCATACATTAATATTGTTAGAGCATTCCGTTTATGCAATAAAGTATATAATTTTTCGGTAAGGTCAAGTCTATAAATGCGGTTTTATATTTTCTTAATTTAAAAACATATTTCACTAGTTATTCTTTTATATTTCAGTTTACTTCCTACGGATTCCAAACGTTTATACACATGTTAATAACTTTGGAACTAGTTATAGAACTAGATAAATCGAGTCCTGCAGAAAGTTTTGTAAGTTTAAGCGTCGGTTAAAAACCATAAACGGAGGACATACTCTAGCAAGTCCTTCCATTGCGATTGGGGTTACTGTAATATAATTAGTTTATCAAATTACATAGTATTTTATACAATAGTGACATAATCAAGAGCTTTTCAGTCGAGTACCGCGTTTAGGCCACTAAGCTTACTGAGTGGCCTAATTAAGGTACGAGATTGAAAACCTTAATTACTTATGTCACTATTGTATACAATACTTTTTCTACGAGTATTAAGTAAGATTTGATTTTCTTTAATTCTTTCTAAATTTTTCCCAATCAAACGTCAAACACTATTTTTCAAACCGTATCTGGGCAAATCATAGCCTATTCGGTGGTACAGACACCATGCACCACCTAAAAGAGATAGAAAGAAACATACTCCCAAGATGTCGTTGTAGTTGTGATTGGCCTTTTTATAATCCAATCACAACGTAGAAGCAAGTTTAAGTAGAAGAAAATTTGACAGACTAAGTACGTTCGGAAATTATAAAGTTGAGTCACACTAAAGTAAGGAAAATACTAAATAGATACAAGAAAAATAACTGGTTTTTTTATACAGTTGTGTAAATCTAATACGGGCAAATCTAGCTCTCAACGGTGATTAGTTTTAGTATAGGACATAAGAAATGTAATTAGATAATTTTTACTTATAATTGCAAATAAAATTTTATCCATACAAAATAATTCGGCCCGCAATGTAATGCAAACACACTATTTACAGTACATTGCTCCGGATAAAATTTTCAAAAACTAATTATTGGGTCACAGTAAAGTGTAACTTAAAAAAAACACATTATTCAATAAATAAAGTAATGAGTTTTATGTCTGGTTTAATTTATCGCCCGTATTAGATTTAGGTATGCACTGTATAAAAGGAAATATATATATAAAAAATAAAAAGTTAATTAAAAAAAACATTTACAAAAAATGTGAACACTGTCCTGTCTTGAGTGGCCTTAGCATGTTATAATGTTACAAAAGTAAAACGTTCAAATTTCAAATATTCTTTGCACTCTTGTGAATAAAAAAGGCTTTTCCAAGCTAGGGAGGTGAAAAAGTTCATGGTAGTTTTTATTTTACAGCTTCAATCGACTTTGATGAAAATATTATCTGCTATTTGGATTATGAAAAGCTTTGTGCTAATGACAGCATTAAGTATCGCTGCCGAAAATTTCTACACATCTGTGAAAATAGTTGAGAGTACTTGTGCCCAAATTTTGAGTTATGGTCCAGCTGCAGGTTAGTAAGAGACAGATACAAAATCTGATTCTGTTTTCATCTCGCTGCATTTTCGTGTACTATCATATCCGTTCCGGGCCAGTTGTTTTGTTGAGATGATTTTAAATGCTAAAAATAACAAATACATATGTCTGTCGAGTTCTAGTTGGCATGGAGGTTGGGATCCCTGACAAACATGCTACACCGGTGTTACATAATAAGAACTCTGCGCATTGGATTGGAGGGTCTGTCGGCCTGTATTTTAAAGCACCTTCTACTGGCAACACTACTCCATGCCAGTAGAAGGTGCTAGAACATTTGACTCACGTATCCTTCGACGCTGTGGAGCATGCCATCTAGTGGACTAATTTGGCAACTTAAATGTGTCAACTGTACTTCGCGCCAATAAACAGGATTCATATCGCACTCGGAATTAAAACATGCACACAGTTTTGCAGGAAAATGTTACATCGAACTATGATGAAAATATGTAATAGGAGTATAATAACTATAGAGCTGTGGTTTGAACCAGATTGGGACATTCAACCAATCAGAGTGGCCATTGACAGGCGTTCCCCTCTGCCGGAAACATATGATCGGTGGTCATACATTCGTCATGCACTGTATGGACTGACGTTTCTACTTGTCATTACGTACGAATAGCCATACATTAGGCAGACTTTTTTTGTATAGAAAATGACAGATATGGCCACTCCGAGTTGCATGCTCTAAGGGTTTGAAAGTCTCATGTGTTACTGCTAGGCTATAAATGCCATTTAATAAATCCATACCAAACATATACAAATACACTTCAAGAGCTAAGTAAATTTACATATTTTTGAAAAATATAAATACCGTTTTCAGAATATTTCGTAAAAAATAAATAATTCGATTGCACCAAATATTCGGTGGGCTTAGAATATAAGAAATGGCTTATTTTTTTGGTCTCGTCATTTCCCAGGCCCGGGCATGCGCGCGTTGTGCAAGAACGTGTTGCGGCTGAACGGCGCGACGCTGCGCAAGTTGTCGGCGTTCGGCGTGTTCGAGCTCGACGCCGCGTTCCCGCTGCGGCTGCTCGGCGCACTCGTAGCCTACACCGTCGTGCTGCTGCAGATCGCCTTCTTGTAGATACTTAAATTTGCACTCATATAATTTTACAATATTATTTTAGGGTCTTAGTTTTAGTTAGTTTATTTTAATAGTGTTATAATCTTTCTCCACATAATATAATTATTAAATAGCAGTTATTGATAAAGCTTTTATTATTATTTCGTATACTTCCTCCATGCAATATATATGACCAATGATATGATCGATTGACGATTTACTAATACCACTAATCCATTTCCCACAATATTTATTCAGGTAATTATAATTTTAAGCAAGTCTAATTTTCCTGGCATTACATGATTGAGGAATGTTTTCCCCTTTACATTTCGCCTGACATTACAAAGACCCAAATCATTACAAGTTTATGCATATTTAACTTTTCCGCGAATTTCAATTAATACTCGGAGTTGAACCGAAGCAAACCAATCTTAAGCCGAAGTATGGCAACAATCCTGGTCCTATTACGTGTAAAATTCACAAATTAAACCCGCAAGAAGTTTTATTGAAATTAACGGAACAAGTTTAACACAGTGTCTAAACCAGAAGCGGTAGGTATTTTAGAACTTTAGTATTTTAATTTCCGTTTTTATGATGTAACAACGTTTCTGTCAAATCTCATTTCAAGGGGGAGGGAAGAAAATTCTCCTAATAACCCTTACATCTAATAATAATCCTTTTCTTAGCTAAATCACATCCTAAAAACAAATAAAGTCAACTCGGCGAAGACCGTCAGTCGGCGAAGATCGGATAACAAGAAATGGTAAAACTGTTGTTGTTCTACAACAATTTTACCATTTCGTAAAAAGAAAACTATGCAGAATTTGCTGTAATTGCTTGTTATCCGGTCTTCGCCGACTGACGGTCTTCGCCGAGTTAATTGATTGAATTTAAGCTTTCGTGAGAAAACTTTGAACACAGTCTATAACCGGGTGCCTTATTCTAATTTTCAAATGTATAAAGAATACATTAACAACACAATCTGTCTTAAACATAACTCCAACACTCAACCAATAATCAACCAACATTGAAGTCGTATTGTGGTTGCATCTCAGTAATTTTCAAGCAAATTCCATCACTTTTGATTCAGTCGTGTAGGCGTTAGCCGTATTGTGTTGTTATTGCATTGGATTTGTATTGAAGTTGGATCGTGTCTGTGCGTGTTTTAAAGTTAGAATACGGCCCCGTGTTAAAAAGCAGTATTTGATATAGAGTTTCATAGCAAAATACTGCTTTTAGATTTAGAGGGTAAGGGAGAACGGCTTCAGCGTGTTAGATTGGCGTTGGAGTCAGTGAGAAAAGAGTTGGAAACACTATTTAAATTCAGCATCTATCTAAAAAAACAAGCCTATCGGTTTCCATGCCGTAACGCAGATCCGCCGTTGCTTTCCCATATGAGCATTCATATTTAGTTGAGCTCCCATTCCCATGTTTTTTTATGGTTTCTCTGTAGTTTTTTACTCTGTCCTAAAGTTCATACTTAAGCCGGCCACCGAATATCAGTCCGCCTGCAGTCCGCCTGACGATCTCGGCCTGTCAGATAGAACAAAAATTTGCCAGCTCCAAACAACTGACGGGTCGATATCGTCAGACGGACTGATAGTCGGTAGGGTTAGGTGCTAGATATATAAATATTTTTCATGTTATTTTACGTTTTCATGTAAAGACGATCCTATAATTAACATTATTTGCAATAATATAACAATATGTGTCAGCGAGTAAATACTTGTTGAAATCTAAAACCAAATGTATACTTACTACATAAAACTTTTCAAGGTATGCATACCTTTCACATTGATAGGGAAAAACACACTTAGTTTAGAAATTAAAAAGAGCTTAATGTTTTGATGATGATTAAATTGTAGCCTATTGATTGCATGCTCTATCAATACGAGTTACAACCTCAATGTCACTTGTATCGGAAAGTAACATAAGCGTCTCTTTTTAATTTGTGAAATAAAAGAAATTTGACACGAAAAGTAAAAGTTTAAAAGGAGACTAATATGGAGACTAATCAACGTGAAAGTAGAAGAAATATAAATAGAGGACTGCATACCGAATATTTGCTCAATAACATTATTGACGAAGAATTTCAAGCCATATTGTTTCCTTTAAACTTAGTTCCGTCTTTCTTCTTAATGTCTCAGTTTAGTATCATTAATAATTTCATCACTCCGGACCACCACGTGTCCTATTATATCAAATCTATTGTGGGTACTATTATTTTGTTGCTGGGTCACTTCTTTCGTTTTTTTTATTACAGTGAAAGTGTTAAAAATTTTAACAATAGTGTTGTTCTTATCCTGTTATATTTCGACCTTATATTTTATTCTTTAGTATCATTTATGACATATATTGTCAGTTGTTTACAGAGAACCAATATGGTTGAACTTTTAATTAAATTGCAACATGTCCTCAACTGCATTAAAATTGACAAATCAGATTTTCTTTTGAAACACAAGATCCAAAATTGGCTGAGCCTAATAATGACTATTAGTGTTTATATTTCTCAAGTATTTCCTGTTATGGAGCAGGTTCCATTTCTTGATAGTGTTGTGAATTGTTTGCTGGTAATACCGATGTTAATTTTTGACATTCACATAGTGAATGTTACTCGTGTTATAGTATTGATCAAAAACGAAATACTCGTCTGGAATAAAAATATAGATGAATATAAGAAAAAATATATTACAAGTAAAGACAATGCATTTGTCACAATTTCGGAATGCGATAAGTTCGATGCATACATTAATATTGTTAGAGCATTCCGTTTATGCAATAAAGTATATAATTTTTCGGTAAGGTCAAGTCTATAAATGCGGTTTTATATTTTCTTAATTTAAAAACATATTTCACTAGTTATTCTTTTATATTTCAGTTTACTTACTACGGATTCCAAACGTTTATACACATGTTAATAACTTTGGAACTAGTTATAGAACTAGATAAATCGAGTCCTGCAGAAAGTTTTGTAAGTTTAAGCGTCGGTTAAAAACCATAAACGGAGGACATACTCTAGCAAGTCCTTCCATTGCGGTTGGGGTTACTGTAATATAATTAGTTTATCAAATTACATAGTATTTTATACAATAGTGACATAATCAAGAGCTTTTCAGTCGAGTACCGCGTTTAGGCCACTAAGCTTACTGAGTGGCCTAATTAAGGTACGAGATTGAAAACCTTAATTACTTATGTCACTATTGTATACAATACTTTTTCTACGAGTATTAAGTAAGATTTGATTTTCTTTAATTCTTTCTAAATTTTTCCCAATCAAACGTCAAACACTATTTTTCAAACCGTATCTGGGCAAATCATAGCCTATTCGGTGGTACAGACACCATGCACCACCTAAAAGAGATAGAAAGAAACTTACTCCCAAGATGTCGTTGTAGTTGTGATTGGTCTTTTTATGATCCAATCACAACGTAGAAGCAAGTTTAAGTAGAAGAAAATTTGACAGACTAAGTACGTTCGGAAATTATAAAGTTGAGTCACACTAAAGTAAGGAAAATACTACATAGATACAAGAAAAATAACTGGTTTTTTTATACAGCGTGTAAATCTAATACGGGCAACAACGGTGATTAGTTTTAGTATAGGACATAAGAAATGTAATTAGATAATTTTTACTTATAATTGCAAATAAAATTTTATCCATACAAAATAATTCGGCCCGCAATGTAATGCAAACACACTATTTACAGTACATTGCTCCGGATAAAATTTTCAAAAACTAATTATTGGGTCACAGTAAAGTGTAACTTAAAAAAAACACATTATTCAATAAATAAAGTAATGAGTTTTATGTCTGGTTTAATTTATCGCCCGTATTAGATTTAGGTATGCACTGTATAAAAGGAAATATATATATAAAAAATAAAAAGTTAATTAAAAAAAACATTTACAAAAAATGTGAACACTGTCCTGTCTTGAGTGGCCTTAGCATGTTATAATGTTACAAAAGTAAAACGTTCAAATTTCAAATATTCTTTGCACTCTTGTGAATAAAAAAGGCTTTTCCAAGCTAGGGAGGTGAAAAAGTTCATGGTAGTTTTTATTTTACAGCTTCAATCGACTTTGATGAAAATATTATCTGCTATTTGGATTATGAAAAGCTTTGTGCTAATGACAGCATTAAGTATCGCTGCCGAAAATTTCTACACATCTGTGAAAATAGTTGAGAGTACTTGTGCCCAAATTTTGAGTTATGGTCCAGCTGCAGGTTAGTAAGAGACAGATACAAAATCTGATTCTGTTTTTATCTCGCTGCATTTTCGTGTACTATCATATCCGTTCCGGGCCAGTTGTTTTGTTGTGATGATTTTAAATTTTAAAAATAACAAATACATATGTCTGTCGAGTTTGAGTTGGCATGGAGGTTGGGATCCCTGACAAACATGCTACACCGGTGTTACATAATAATTGCATTGGATTGGAGGGTCTGTCGGCCTGTATTCTAAAGCACCTCCTACTGGCAACACTACTCCATGTCAGTAGAAGGTGCTAAAAAAAAAAAAAAAAAAATTAGAGCATTTGACTCACGTATCCTTCGACGCTGTGGAGCATGCCATCTAGTGGGCTAATTTGCAACTTAAATGTGTCAACTGTACTTCGCGCCAATAAACAGGATTCATATCGCACTCGGAATTAAAACATGCACACAGTTTTGCAGGAAAATGTTATATCGAACTATGATGAAAATATGTAATAGGAGTATAATAACTATACCTGAGATGAGCTGTGGTTTGAACCAGATTGGGACATTCAACCAATCAGAGTGGCCATTGACAGGCGTTCCCCTCTGCCGGAAACATATGATCGGTGGTCATACATTCGTCATGCACTGTATGGACTGACGTTTCTACTTGTCATTACGTACGAATAGCCATACATTAGGCAGACTTTTTTTGTATAGAAAATGACAGATATGGCCACTCCAAGTTGCATGCTTTAAGGGTTTGAAAGTCTCATGTGTTACTGCTAGGCTATAAATGCCATTTAATAAATCCATACTAAACATATACAAATACACTTCAAGAGCTAAGTAATTTAACATATTTTTGAAAAATATATTACCGTTTTCAGAATATTTCGTAAAAAATAAATAATTCGATTGCACCAAATATTCGGTGGGCTTAGAATATAAGAAATGGCTTATTTTTTGGTCTCGTCATTTCCCAGGCCCGGGCATGCGCGCGTTGTGCAAGAACGTGTTGCGGCTGAACGGCGCGGCGCTGCGCAAGTTGTCGGCGTTCGGCGTGTTCGAGCTCGACGCCGCGTTCCCGCTGCGGCTGCTCGGCGCGCTCGTGGCCTACACCGTCGTGCTGCTGCAGATCGCCTTCTTGTAGATACTTAAACTTGCACTCATATAATTTTGTAATATTATTTTAGGGTCTTAGTTTTAATTAGTTTATTTTAATAGTGTTATAATCTTTCTCCACATAATATAATTATTAAATAGCAGGTATTAATAAAGCTTTTATTCTTATTTCGTACATACTTCCTACATGCAATATATATGACCAGTGATATGATCGATTGACGATTTACTAATACCACTAATCCATTTCCCACAATATTTATTCAGGTAATTATAATTTTAAGCAAGTCTAATTTTGCTGGCATTACATTATTGAGGAATGTTTTCCCCTTTACATTTCGCCTGACATTACAAAGACCCAAATCATTACAAGTTTATGCATATTTAACTTTTCCGCGAATTTCAATTAATACGCGGAGTTGAACCGAAGCAAACCAATCTTAAGCCGAAGTATGGCAACAATCCGGGTCCTATTACGTGTAAAATTCACAAATTAAACCCGCAAGAAGTTTTATTGAAATTAACGGAACAAGTTTAACACAGTGTCTAAACCAGAAGCGGTAGGTATTTTAGAACTTTAGCCTTTTAATTTCCGTTTTTATGATGTAACAACGTTTCTGTCAAATCTCATTTCAAGGGGGAGGGAAGAGAATTCTCCTAATAACCCTTACATCTAATAATAATCCTTTTCTTAGCTAAATCACATCCTAAAAACAAATAAAGTCAACTCGGCGAAGACCGTCAGTCGGCGAAGATCGGATAGCAAGAAATGGTAAAACTGTTGTTGTTCTACAACCATTTTACCATTTCGTAAAAATAAAGCTATGCAGAATTTGCTGTAATTGCTTGTTATCCGGTCTTCGCCGACTGACGGTCTTCGCCGAGTTGATTGATTGAATTTAAACTTTCGTGAGAAAACTTTGAACATTGTCTATAGCCGTGTTAAAAAGCGGCATTTAATACAGAGTTTCATAGTAAAATACTGCTTTTTAGGCGTTACGAGGGCCCAGGGCCCACCGACTATCATTACTATCAGTCCACCTGACGATATCGGCCTGTCAGTTAGAACAAAAATTAGACAGTTCCGAAGAACTGACAGGCCGATATCGTCAGGCCGACTGATAGTGGGTGGGCCTCATTAGAATGACGTTGGAGTCAGTGGGAATAAGGTTAGAAACCATATTTAAATTGAGCATTTATCTCACATAAACAAGCCTATCGGTTTCCGTGCCGTAACACAGATCCGCCGTTGCATTCCCATATGAGCATTCATATTTAGTTGAGCTCCCATTCCCATATTTCTTATTAGTTTCAGTGTATTCTCTTACTCTCTCCTAAAGTTCATACTTACTCGATTAGTATTTCATATGAAAACTGATCATTTTATATCGATCATTTCATTTTTTGACAAGCCATCTAACGAAAAAGCTAAGAACATAAACTGGTTCGTTCGTTTGGGAGCTACAGTATACAGTACACACATACCACACACGTGAAACGAATAAATACCTCTTTTTCTGGCGGCGGTTGATAAAACATACTCTGATGACCTTGATATATCTGGCTGTGAAATTGTGGAAATGTAGATCCATAAAGCTACTTCAGGATGTTTATGTACTGCTATAACTTTAGAGGCAATGCGTCGGTAACTAGCCGTGACGGAGCTAGGATTCCGGCGAGTCGGACGCGGCATTCATAATAAAATTTTACGTACTCTTTTCACACTCACAAAGTATTTTTTCTCGTCAAAGCAAGCGATCTATCGAACGAAACATCTAAAAAACAACTACTATTCTCCAGTACCGCAAATAAGTACTTGTCCTTACTCAAGGACTACGAGTTTGCGGCGCTTGCTGTAGAGACCCTGGGTCTCTGGTCGGCCGACATGATGACGTTCACGCCACTTCGGGTGACCAAAAGGCTGGCGCTTACCTCTCCCAACGTGTCGACCTAGCGATACAGAGAAGTAACGCCGCCAGCATTATGGGGTCAATGCCGCAGGCCGACCTTTTAGATTGGGTCTTCTTTTTAAAGGTATAGGTTTATTGATTTGTAATTTAGTTTTAATTTAGTTTATTTTAACATTAATTTAGATATATATTTTTAGTTGTTTAGTTACATTATTTTTGTAAAAAGAAAATTAAAAAAAAACATTTATTGTCGCAAAAAAATAGACACAAAAAAGGCAGGTAACATACACTAGAAGTAAACAGAAAAAACAATACACAAGAATGGAAAGGAAAAAAAAACAAACAAACAACTTAAGACCTAGATAGTTCTTAAGTTGTTTTGTTGTTTAAACTATAACTACTACTAATTTAGCGACAATAGCCTCGGAGCTCAGCATTTGCTGCGAGCTCGGTCGGCTGCACAGCGCTGTTTTTCAGCCCGCGCCTGTCTCTTGGCTTATACAAAATAAAAAACTAAAAACCTGGCTATGGGGAGACATCGCAATATATAGTGAGACTGGTATTTACATCGTATGTCGTAAATTAAAGTACTTTTTAGGTCAATACTTTAAGTTTATTTATTTGAAATCCTCTTGACTCATGTCTTCATGTACAATATGACTACAGCCACTCTGCCTAAGTGTCCGGGACGAATTTTGCGTCTTTGTCAAATCTCATTACCCTCCGCCTAATGTGCAGGCTTACATTCCATTACTTTTTCTGCGCCTGTTCTGTACAGTCGCCATCAGATACAGGGTGTAACAAAAATACTGGTGATCCGTTTAAGGGCATAATATTGGTATCGTATTACGACTAAGAAAAAGTAGGAGAAAAAATTTTAGGACGCGAAAAAAAGTTTTTTTTTCTACGGGACAGGTGGTCCCAGCCGGCCGACCCTCCATACCTACTAAACCAAAAAAAATTTCGCGCGAAAAAATATTTTTCTTACTTTTTCGTAATTAGAATACGATACGAATTATGCCCTTAAAAGGATCACCAGTATTTTTGTTACACCTTGTATATCGGAGCGGCTAAGGTAGTCACAAATATCTGAACAGCGCCTCTATTGTCAAGGTGATAAAGTGCATGTTTAGATAGTTTTGAGTACCGTGGCCGCTTGGATATATTTGATGGCGACTGTTCCTACTACGGCTTACTCAAAAATATCTGAACGTGCACTTTATCACCTTGACAATAGAGGCGTTGTTCAGATATTGTGGCCGTCTCCGCCACTGCAATGTAGGTATCTGATGACGACAGTCTGATATATGTATATAGTATATCTAAATAATATGAGTGCATGTTTGTGAGCTGTAGATTTATTATTTGCTTACTTGTATGGTTAATAGATGTACCTAAGAATAAAAAATACTTCATTTATTCTTCAGATTGCTGTGATAGTTAAAACTTACTAAACATTTAAGCGCCATTACTTAGGATGTATGGCGGTTGGGGCCTTTGCTTTGTACCTATTTCCAAGTACACAGGTAATAATATCTACCTACACAAAGGCCGCAAAAACATGTGACACGCTCTTATTTGTAAGGCCATAGGAGCGTGTCACATATTTTTGCGGCCTTCGTGTAGGAAGATACTATTGCCGGTAACTGTTCATGGTGCTTAGTGTCGTTACCATCACATTTTTCTCGAATCAATTGAGAAGTGCAGGTCGCATGATATCATAAAGGCCGTATGTTCACGTGACAAACTGACGGTCTTTTCATCGTGACGAGTATTGACTGAGGAGCCCAGCGTAGCGAGGCGACGAACGTCTCCGTTTTAACTCATAAGGAGAGGCCACGCGGGTGCGTGTTGGGTCTGGGGTCTCTCACTGGTACGACGATTCGGCAGATTGATGTGTGTGTATTGGTTGGTTGGTCAGTGTCGGTCTAGAGGTCGCATTTTTCATCCGATTTCGATGAAACTTGGCATGCCCGTTCCTTGATTTATTTGTCAAAAATTGTCGAGCCATTTTTTTGGTTGGGGGAAAAGGGGGAAGTTTGCTGTCGCGTTACTTATGTTCTCCGAAGTCTACGGTTCACAGAACCACTGTATCTATTGTAGAAGACATAAAAATCGTCATCCGGTATATAGAGTCGGGTCCTATCGTACAGTCACCGGCAATAGTATCTTACGGCCGCAAAAATATGTGACACGCTCCTATGGCGCTGCAAATAAGAGCGTGTCACATATTTTTGCGGCCTTCGTGTAGGAAGATACTATTGCCGGTGACTGTACTAGGTACTAGCTTCCAGAATATAAAAGCGACTGCCATCTGACCTTCCAACCCAGAGGGGAAACTAGACCTTGTTGGGATTAGGTCCGGTTTACTCACGATGTTGTCCTTCACCGAAAAGCGGCTGGTAAATATCAGATGATATTTCGTCGGTACATAAGTTCCGAAAAACTCAGTGGTACGAGCCGGGGTTTGAGCCCGAGACCTCCGGATTGAAAGTCTGACGTTCTACCACCACTACCACCAGGCCACTAGCGCTTTCTACGCTTTCTACGGATCTCTACAAAAAGCATATAAAAGACGCTTAGGGAAATTTTCGAATAAAAATCGCGAACTCACTTTAATATTTTATTAATAAGTTAATGACACATTTCTTATTTACATAATGGGTAAGAATACACGGAAATAATATGTCTAGTCCCTTTTTTTGTAAAATGAGATTTTTGTATCAAAATGTAGAGCTTGCAATGAACTATTAGTAACAACTTCTGTAACAGCTGGAATTTTTAACATAAATCCACTTTTTAATTCATAAAAACCATCTAGTTACGAAAATAGTATGGTTAATTGAATCGTTCCAAACTTTAAAACCGCTATAACTCAAAATGTTGTCAAAGTGACTAGACATGTTCTTTCCGTGTTAGTCCCCTCCGTTATGGGAGAGGGCCTAAGTGATAGTTCAGATCTGGATACGGTTACCAACTTTTAGTATGTTGTTGGGCACGACACTAGGACCCCAAAACTGCCGAGAGACGGGGACGTCGATGAATGTCTCCCGTGTAATGACGTCATCAAAATGGCTGCCGCTTTGTTGCGATAAGTGTAAATTTCATCCAAACTGTGCATTGCACCTATACGTGAGTAGTATCAAACGAAAGAAGAATAAATGTGCTATATTGTTGTAATACATTATATACTACTGTATATTACAGTTTGACAGCTATAAACGAAAACCCAAAATCAGGCTAAAAAATAATTCGGATATTTGCATTTTACAACAAAATTATAAGTCCAACTTTAAAGCCGAGTACTACAATAACAAAACAGGCTATTTAAGCTATACATTGCTATAAAAATTATTAAATTCTGGTAATAATTGTGGCAGCTATGTTAAAAAACATGTTGGCACTGCCGAGTTATTTCCTTAGAGTGAAAAAATAACAATTTTCACAATTTACAGAATATCCGCAGAAGCTTCGAGTATATTGTTGGTCAAATAATTTGGAGCCCCTAAATGTCGGAAAAATATCTCTATAGTGACTGAGGTCCAAATAATGACGTCATGAACGTGACCGCTACCGAAATTTGTAAAACATAAATTAAAGCTATACCATGACACATACACACATGTGTGTAGCATCGATCGAAAGCTTATTGAATTTACTACAATACATACATACATTATTTGTGAAAATAATGAATAGTTTAGGAGTTGTTGACAAAATAAAATATTCTTTTAGGAAAATAAAATGTATATGTTAATTCTATGGCCAAATAAAATACAATACACGAATGTTTTGTATAGCATTAAAAACACCAACTATTCAGCTTTAAAACGAAGTTTGAATTTATAAAATTTGATAAGAACTATAAAAGTTGTGCTTACAACTCTAAAGCACACTAACTATTTTACCTACAATGCACTCATACTATGAGAAGCTTGGGCCTAATTATTGACTAGTTTTTTCTAAATCTTGTAAGGATTTAAGGTTCCTTGTCATTAAAGTAAATAAAAAAATCGGCCAAGTGCGAGTTGACTCGCGCTCCGAGGGTTCCACACAATTTTAACAATTTGTATTTTTAAGACCAACTTACGCTTAACCGCAGACTTATTAGTGTTTTTTTCTGTAATGTACAGGTAAAGAACTATATTACGTATTTTTTTCTAAAATGTAGGTTCGTCGGTTTCCGGGGGACAGAGAGCAATGGAAAAAATTTGCCTAATTTCTTAAATTACTTACAAACTATATCTTGTTATATATCAAATGAAAGGATTTGATGTGAAAACTACAAATATATAACTTTAATAATTTAAATTTTAATAGTTTTGAAGTTATTTAAGAAATAAGGCGAAAATTTTCCATTGCTCTCCGTCCCCCGGAAACCGAGGAACCTACATTTTAGAAAAAAAAAACCTAATATAGTTTTTTGCCTGTACATTAAAGAAAAAAACACTAAAAAGTCTGCGGTCAAGCGTAAGTTGGTCTTAAAAATACAAATTGTTAAAATTGTGTGGAACCCTCGGAGCGCGAGTCAACTCGCACTTGGCCGATTTTTTTATTTACTTTAATGACAAGGAACCTTAAATCCTTACAAAATTTAGAAAAAACTAGTCAATAATTAGGCCCAAGCTTCTCATAGTATGAGTGCATTGTAGGTAAAATAGTTAGTGTGCTTTAGAGTTGTAAGCACAACTTTTATAGTTCTTATCAAATTTTATAAATTCAAACTGTGTTTTAAAGCTGAATAGTTGGTGTTTTTAATGTTATACAAAACATTCGTGTATTGTATTTTCTTTGGCCACAGAATTAACATATACATTTTATTTTCCTAACAAAATATTTTATTTTATCAACAACTCCTAAACTATACATTATTTTCACAAATAATGTATGTATGTATTGTAGTAAATTCAATAAGCTTTCGATCGATGCTACACACATGTGTGTATGTGTCATGGTATAGCTTTAATTTATGTTTTACAAATTTCGGTAGTGGTCACGTTCATAACGTCATTATTTGGACCTCAATCACTATGTATAAATTCAAAATGTTCATGTTGCTTTTAGTTTTGTGAAGCTGTCCACTGTATGTTTTTTTTATTCCTTGTTTTTTCTATTGTATTCCTCTTTCTTTGTGTTACCTGTCGTGATTTTCTCACCTGGTGGTCTCATCGGAAGATCAGCGCTGGCAATCGCTAGCACCATGCTGAGATGCGACCATTTCGTGGCACTTTTTTTTCTTTTTGCTTATTCTTCTATGTATTATGTTTGTATCTGTGTCTACGAATAAACTATTTTCTATTCTATTCTACTCTATTCCTAGCCTAACTAAGCGGGGCAACGCGTCCGCTTTATTGTTGTTTTCCAAGTGCGAGGAGTCCAGCGATGTCTGAATAATTTGCTTAACCTTATGATCGTCGAGTCATTGAGGTCAATTCCATAGTTCGCCTTCGCGAAATGTTTGAGGTCAATGCTATCGTTCCAGAACTCTGGTAGCTCCATCCATTGTACAGGCAGAGGTTTACCTCTGGGCGGCGACGTCGGTCCTGTATATTCGGTTGTTGTGGGTTCGGTGGTGGTAGTGGTGGTGGGCCGGATACACTCGGGGCACACACCGAGCCAGAACACGAGCCAGAGACGTTTCACACCCTCCACCAATATAGACGTGCTAGTCTCGAGTCGGTCGGTAAAGTTCCTGCCTCGGCAGTAAAATTTCTTCATTATTATGTTACCCTTGTATGCTGGTCCCCTCCAAAATCTTTCAAACGGCTGGAAAAATAATAATTAATAATCATTGTACCGTCCAATCCGAAGTTTGAATTTTTATGATACTTATGCTGGGCAAAAAGCGCTAAAGAGTAGATCGAGCGAAATGGATCGCCGGGCAAAACGGATCAAGTTAAACATTTTTGATAAATTCATTAGATTGCGCCACCAGAAAGGTCAAACCCAACGCGGGACGGAAATGGGAATTGTGAGTAATATTCTGGCAAACCAATGTCCCCATCGTAATAGGAATGATAAGTTGTTAAACCTAGGTCTGTGGCCCTTTTTCTAACTTGTAGCATAAATAATTACTGGAGGGTGCGGTGCTCCATACATACATAACTTAATATTGAAAATAATTTTAAACAAAAAAAAAACGACTTCACTTAGGATCTGCTATTCCAAGAGGAAGTGGCCAAGTTGCTGTAAAAAATAGTGAAATCACTATAAGTGTGCCTATAATAGTTGAAGAGTTCCCTCGATTTCTCCAGGATCTCATCATCAGACCCCGACTTGGTGCCAACGGGACCATATAGGGATTATACCCGTCCGATTAAAAAAAAATTTTTGAAAATCGGTTCACGATTCACGGAGATATCAAGTAACATACATACAAAAAAATTATGATAAAAAAAATCAGACGAATTGAGAATAGGGTTTCTGCTCGAGAATTCTCGAGGCGAGAAATCTCGAGAAATTTGTCCTTCGTCGAGACGGGAAAAAAACCGCAATGCCTCGAGAATTCGAGAAATAAATCGCAAGAGCGATAAGTAAAAAAAACACGTGTTTAACACTTAATGCGTCTAGCTTATGCTGTCTGTGCTCTGTGCTTAACCTGTCGGATGAGTGGGACTGTAGGACCGGCTGTCCAGTCCAGAGTAGGGTCGCTAGAGCTGCGTTCTCGAGGGTAGATGTGGAAACCTAAGTAGCGAGTTGGCTATATTATATGTTGACACCTCTCTACCCCCAGCCCCGCACCGGTGTTTCCCTTGAGCCATCTTTGATGGCGCTTTTTATGGGATCCCATCTTGAGGAGGGCGAGTCACCGTCTGCCGGAATTAAAATTGGATACCGTGTTATTAAGCAGGCGTCCGGTTCTTCACCCAATAACCCAGTAATTAGCCCATACTATTCACCCAATAGCCCAGTACATTTTAGACTCCATTAACTGAATAGTCCTTACGCGCGTTGGCTTTGGCTCCGCATACGCCTTCCAAAGGTCGGAAAAGACCTTCTAAAATTTCTCGAGATACTCGAGAATTTCGAGAAATCGTGGTCCAGAATTCCCGTGCTTCGAGAAATAAAAAAGGTCGAGAAACCAGAAACCCTAATTGAGAACCTCCTCCTTTTTTGAAGTCGGTTAAAAATACATATATCAACCTGTTGCACATCGATCGATAAAAATTTAGATTTATTAAAAATAACATTGAGATTTATTTGAGCATTTTGTGACTAAGTGAGTATTTTCTAAAATAATCACTTCACAAGTCAGAAAAAATGTTCCCCCCCCCCCCCTGTAAGTCCAAGAAATATAAAATAATCTTAGATTATATAACATACTTTCTACGAAAATGATTTCAATCAAGCTCGAGGTGAGAAAGTCCCTGACCACACGGAGTATGGTGCGAATTGGAGACGGATTTGTCTGCGGACACATCGAAATAGCGCCATACACGAACGGATCTGTCCGTCGGACACATCTGTGCGTGTATCCCAAGCTAATGCCGGCATGAATGTTCGTGTGGAGTACACAAATAAATGTCCTTGCCGGGATATAAACCAGGGGGGTACAACTCAAAGTAAATCTGTCAAAAAATTTGAGTTTGACACGACGTATCCGATACGTTTGCATAAGTGCGAAAAAGAACTTGTCATGCGTTAAGAAGGGACATCATGCTTCGTGACGTTACGTGACATTACAGAGGTCTCTCTGTTATACTATTATTTACTCTGTGTTTAAACCCAGGACCGCCAGCTCGTAGGGTCACTACAGACTATGTCGGTCGTTATATATTAAAAAACTTACTTTTAATCCGTCTATGTCCGCAAAATACACCACGATCACGCACAAAAGGAATACTTTCATTTTGCAATACACACAGTAAACAGATAACTAATCTATATATTTGGATCGTTAGACGTTCATATCTTTGGCATAACTGCTGTGTCTCAATTAGTTAATTTATGTTTTGTCCTTATCTGTCACTTTGCCAGCTGTATTTGTTAGATGCAGACAAAAGATGAATTAGGTTACTAATTGAGGCCTGGGGGCCGATTTTTGACAGCTGGACGCTCAAATTCGAAAAATTCAAGTTCGTAAATAATCGCACACTTTGCATGGAATTAATAGCTTAAATAATCATGATTTTAAATTTCTGTCGCTGTTATTTTTAAAATATAATTTCATCGTTTTATTCAGAGTTTTAAATGTCACTTTCGAGTGCTCGAATCTCAAAAATCACCCCCCTGAAGGACATTATGAATAAGGGGGTTAGATTTTAAATTAATCGTTAGGTAGGAAGGTACACTATTATACAAACTATCAAGTTTATGGATATTATATTTTTTTTTGGCGTAGATATGTTATTTTTAAATTACTAATTTTGGTTTATAATTAACAAAGATTTTAAATATTATTATATTGATCCTCGGTCACTGCGCACTTGATATCTGAAGTAAATGAGCTCTCGGCCATAGCCTTCTCCATTTATGTAGAAAATAAGAGTAAAAACAAAGGATATTATTGTAACTGAAATAAAAGATCAGTTTTTCGGCAGAAGAATGGATTTTGTTTCCGAAAACTAGAGGCAAATTGACGTCGGTCGATTGTCAGTTCAATTTAATGTTTATTGTTTGTATAAACTATATTAAATGTTTGAAAACAACTTTCACCGAAACGCATTTTGGCTTCAGATTAGATTTGTTCATAATGGCGGACTAGTGCGAAGGTCAACAGAGCTCAAAGAATGCGATGTGTTGACGACGGGGGCACCCTTGTCCCTTTTGCCGTCTACACAGGGAACCTTCAATCGCATGATTCGCATGTGACACCCCTGGAATTGCGAGTGTAGACCACGCTGCTTACCAGGGATGTTATGGATACTGATTTTTTGACATTCGCATGGATGCAGATCTTAAAAGGCTCATCCGCGGATACGGATGCGGATGCGGATGTAAGATTAGGTACACAAAAAAAAACATTAAAATTTTGTGTTAAAACAAAACAAACTCGTAATTTCTTGTCGCTTTCCGTCAAGGATATGAGCTCGATAGAAAAATCACGAAAATGTAACAATATTCCTATTGGCTAATGGTGAAATTTCCTACTTTACCTCGCACGTGCGCCGTCGTCGAGACCTTCCTGTACCGACTTGTTCCACATCTGCATCCGCATAAGCTCCGCATCGATTTGATGCGGAGGCGGATGCGGGTGCGGATATTGAAAATGATGCGGAGGATCCGCGGTTGCGGATGCGGATATTCTCAACATCCCTGCTGCTTACCATCAGGCGGGCTCTAGTTTGACGCCGTCGTGGTGTAAAAATGTTGTGACAGTCCAGTTATATTGTTGTGTTAGTCCAGTTACAATGTTGTGATAGTCCAGTTATATTGTTGTGTTAGTCCAGTTACAATGTTGTGTTAGTCCAGTTACAATGTTGTGATAGTCCAGTTATAATGTTGTGATATGCCACGGTCTCCAGAGACTAAGAGCTGGCCACGTCAGATAAGAGAACAACAAAACCCGTCTAGTTTGATTGATATTATTGCTAGGTCTATAATTATTGCTATACTTTTCGCGTCCAAAAAATTTTTATTTCCATTTTTTCCTAGTCGGGTTAAGATACGTATTTATGATCTTAAACGGATCAGTATTTTTGTAACATTATTCGGACCCGGGTCAGTCCTTAAATTATGTCCAAAAGAGAGGTATGAGCACTGCGAATGTTATCTCGCTTTGTGTTTTAGGAATATATGTTACGGTAGCTACTTACCACCAGGCGGGCCGTATGCTTGTTTTCCACCGTCGTAACATAAACACAGTAGTTTTAAAAATGCAACTAGCGCGGCTAGTTAGGTTATTGGTAATACCGAGTAGGGCGTCCACGTGGCTTAAAATAGTTAGCCCGTTATCAAATCCAAATGCGGCTGTACTTTATTAGAAACATCGACATCGTGATGAAAAGGTGAATCTATTAGATTAAGCTCCCATTGCATGAAACCTTACCTCACACGGTGGCAGAGCAGACACATACTACAGCGATAGATAATACTTAGGAGCACTGGACTATAGTAGGTTGCCATGGCCTAGCCTGGAAGAACATAGTTTTTGTTTAATTTTAAAACGTCAATTTTTGCCAAAATTTACATCATAAGGTGGCAGATCGAAAACTTTACCCATCGAAAGAGACCCATTTGGTGACCTGAACCCGCATAGGTTGCCAGCCCTAAACCTGGTAGATTTCAAGGTCAGCCATATTTTATGAGGCCAAAAAATGGGGTAATTTACCTCATCAGGTGGCAAGCTGAAATTGATACAGATCGATAGCCCTAGACGTGCCATTCACGAATATATAGGGTTGCCTGCCATCAGCCTGGTAGTTTTTCTGGTCAGCCTCCTCAAAGTATCGATTTAGTAACTTCGACCAACGAGAAATTCATGTACAGATGCTAACATTCGAGGAATATTTTGATGCAAACCGTGATATTTAATTAAAATCTACATATTGACAGTCTTGCACTTCATACTTGTTGAAATAATAGGGTAAATGAACCAGTTCTGGTCATTTCTTACTAATTATATAGGTGACTACCGGAAAACCTAGACTGCGGGTAATATTGAGGACGCCGCGACAGTAAATCATCAGTGTGTGAGGTAAAATTGGTTCCTCACCTCATTTCCGCAGTCTCCTATTTCTGCTTCCCATAAATATGCTAAATATGTGGGTGAAAAAACACCCTGACTTGTGCACTTCGACTACTGGGCGAGGTCATAATATATACTACCGACGCCTACTAGATCACTCTCTACTACTAGAGGGTAAGCCTCTTTCATGCGCATAGACTAAAGGGCACCTATTCCTTGGAAATAGGCTGCGCCCACGCATCTACCCACAAGGCATTCCTGCCTTCACGCGGGACGTGGGAGGACTTGACACTCAACCAATGGGCTTATGGGGGATTTATATCTACCCCGACGCTGCCAGTCCCCGAGGTACCACACTCACCCATGCGCAATAGACTACCGGGGTTGCCACAATACCCGCATATGGGCGGTACTTCTTCCCATCACTACCGCTATCTAAAAAGGGGGCCCTAAGAGAGTGATCACTTTACCCGCAGATGGACGTGCATCGCTTCTGCACCCGTGTACAATAATAAGCGCATAAACTAAGGGACACTAGATATTCATCGCGAGACTATGGTCCGGGCCCGAAAAACTTAACTTTCGATAAACCAGCTAATGTGATCACCGTAAATCCGTGCGCCACGTACTGCCCCAGATTCACTCTGTTATTGTAGGGAGACAGCCAACCTTCACTAAGTCGTACGCATATACATAGGATAAAAGGTAACGACAGGGCATGCTACTAATAATACCAAGATCGAACGGGATTGTCTTATTACACTTTCAAGGTCTTATTCACTTTTATTACAGAGAAGGTGCTATTATCGTTGTTCCTTGTCATAGTCTCATATTGTTATTACCCTCCATGCTATTACTTCTAGCAGTGGAGGGTCACAAACAGATGTGATTCGCAATATCTTTAAAAATTACTGTATTTGCTACGACATAACCTGATATTATTCTTTGAAGGTTATTCTTAATTAAGTGTTGCATAACTGAGCACTCACTTCTTACAGCTAAAGCCTTCAGGAGGCTGTTTAGGCTGTCACGTATTCTGCTCAGTAATGATGCCATTTTTTTTACGTAAGATTGAGTTGAAGCTGTCTACTCGCGCTTCGGCAAACATGGTGGATGCACTGCAGAAACGTGGCAACCCCAACAGCGCCCTGAATGCGTTATTGTACTGGACGCGCAGAGAGCTGAGCGACCGCTGCGTACAGTTCGCCCACAGTGCACTCAAGTACAGCGAAGTGCAATATGCTCTAAAGAGCGTTATTTTGGCTGCATCCGTACACCGAGCGAATCTCCGGGCCAGCATGTTCACCCGGGCTGCCGTTATGTCGGCTCAGGAAAACAATAGTAGATTGTTCTGTGTTGTGCTGTAGAAGTTATCGTATATGTCCCTATGCCTTACGTGGGTACGCACGTGCGGTCTCTAGTTAAATTGAGGTGGTACGTCAAAACGACCTCGTTAATAATGGTAATACGAATATTTGTCATTTTTGTATCTACACTACTTTGCAAATATCGAAAATATTACTTGACTGAATATGCTTAACACTGAAAGTTAAGCATATTCAGTCAAGTAATATTTTCGATATTTGCAAAGTAGTGGGTTGTTGATGGTGCGTTATTCGGGACATAGTGAGGTCTATTTATAATCGTAATGCACCTTCTGTTTACGAATGTTGGTTCCGATCTATGTTTATTTATTGTATAGGATATTTAAGTTAGTTGTCAATACCTTATGTGTCTTACTTACCTCTGTTGTTGCTGGTCTTCATCCACCATAGAGGGAGATATACGTTGGAATCGGCCCTAATGATGACCGTGAAGACCGCAAGGACTCTTTCACAGTGATTGACCGGCATTTGTAATTCTAGTGGCGGCGAGGCAAAAACTATGAAACCACTGTCAGACCAGCAATGAATCGAGAAGGATCTAATAGTCCTGAATAACGCACCACTAACAAACCAGGACTGAAGGTCCTGGGACACACGAAGACGCCCTAATCACAATTGAAATGGAAAAGAGGCAGGAAGAAAATATTTAGTGATAATTGATGTCATATTATTTCTACATAATTATAAAATTCAGCATAACCGTACATCACAGATCAGAAGAATACTATAGATTACCCAATGGGCGGGGCGCGCGTTACACGGCTTATGATCGGATGCGCATAAACTTATCAAAGCTTCATGCCGCGCGGTCCAGTCGTCGTTCGACCACGTGTGACGAATTTAGTGCCAAAAAAATACAAAAATGCATTGTTGTGCATTTTTGTCGTGTCATATACGAAGCAATGAATTAAAAGAGGCCCCTCCCTGGAGTAGTTATTATCCACCGGTATATATAAAAACCAAGTATTACACATTTTTTTCCAAAAATTGTAGTCTTCTATTATGACATTCACCTATTATCGGGGACTGGCAGCGTGGGGGTAGCTATAATCCTCCATAAGCCCATTGGTTGAGTGTCAAGTCCTCCCAAAGCCCTCGTGAAGGCAGAAATGCTATCTCCAAGGGATAGGTGCCCTAGTCTACGCGCATGAAGGAGGTTTACCCTCCAGTAGTAGAGAGGGATCTAGTAGGGGTCGGTAGTATATATTATGACCTCGCCCAGTAGTCAAAGTGCTCATGTCAGGGTGTTTTTTCATCCACATATTTAGCATATTTATGGAAAGCAGAAATAGCAGACTGCGGAAATGAGGTGAGGAACCAATTTTACCTCACACACTGACGATTTACTGTCGCGGCGTCCTCAATATTACCCGCAGTCTAGGTTTTCCGGTAGTCACCTATATAATTAGTAAGAAATGACCAGAACTGCCCTATTACAGTCGGAGACTTTACGCTCGAAGTTGTAGACGATTATGTATACCTCGGACAGACAGTCCAGCTAGGTAGGTCCAATTTTGAGAAAGAGGTCAATCGTCGAATCCGTCTCGGTTGGGCAGCGTTTGGGAAGCTGAAACATATCTTTTCGTCCAATATTCCGCAGTGTCTCAAGACGAAAGTCTTTGACCAGTGTGTGTTGCCAGTGATGACCTATGGCTCTGAAACGTGGTCGCTCACAATGGGCCTCATTAAAAAGCTTAAAGTCACCCAAAGAGCAATGGAGAGGGCTATGTTAGGAGTTTCTTTGCGTGACCGTATCAGAAACGATACTATCCGTAGCAGAACCAAAGTAACCGACATAGCCCGTCGGATCGCTAAACTTAAGTGGCAATGGGCAGGGCACATTGCACGGAGAACCGATGGCCGTTGGGGCACTAAGGTTCTCGAATGGCGACCATACACCGGAAGGCGAAGAGTTGGTAGGCCCCCTACAAGGTGGACTGATGACCTGGTGAAGGTCGCTGGAGTCCGCTGGATGCGGGTGGCACAGGACCGGTCATTGTGGCGTTCAGTGGGGGAGGCCTATGTCCAGCAGTGGACGTCTTTCGGCTGAAATGATGATGATGATGATGATGATGACCAGAACTGGTTCATTTACCCTATTATTTCAACAAGTATGAAGTGCAAGACTGTCAATATGTAGATTTTAATTAAATATCACGGTTTGCATCAAAATATTCCTCGAATGTTAGCATCTGTACATGAATTTCTCGTTGGTCCAAGTTACTAAATCGATACTTTGAGGAGGCTGACCAGAAAAACTACCAGGCTGATGGCAGGCAACCCTATATATTCGTGAATGGCACGTCTAGGGCTATCGATCTGCATCAATTTCAGCTTGCCACCTGATGAGGTAAATTACCCCATTTTTTGGCCTCATAAAATATGGCTGACCTTGAAATCTACCAGGTTTAGGGCTGGCAACCTATGCGGGTTCAGGTCACCAAAGGGGTCTCTTTCGATGGGTAAAGGTTTCGATCTGCCACCTTATGATGTAAATTTTGGCAAAAATTGACGTTTTAAAATTTAAAAAAAAACTATGTTCTTCCAGGCTAGGCCATGGCAACCTACTATAGTCCAGTGCTCCTAAGTATTATCTATCGCTGTAGTATGTGTCTGCTCTGCCACCGTGTGAGGTAAGGTTTCATGCAATGGGAGCTTAATCTATATAGGCCGATACTGGAACGTTAAATTTGGCCTTAAAAAATTATAACTCACAAGTCCGATTTTATTTTATTATCAGTAAGAGTACAATGAGCACTAACGGCGAAAATTTTTTTCTAACTGTTTTCGAGGGTGTTGTAGGTATAATATAGGTATTTGTTTGCGACACTCGTAAATTCAAGATAAGATAATTCGAGTGGTATTTCTTTTCATTCGACTATCGGATTTAACTATATGAATGTACCCTGACATTTGCTAACAGATTTACCAATGGCCGTATTTATTTAAATTTAAAACAAATAAAAAAAATATACTTCCTCCAAAAGATAATTTAAGTGGTATATGTTAACTGAAATATATTAAAAACTATCAAAGGCGAGTAATAGATTTGATTTATAACACATTATTCAATAGATTATTTTTTAATGAACAATTGAATTTTTAAAGCGTTCTAATAGCTATATAAGAAATCTCCGAAATTTTCAAGTGGGCGCATTCTGTTCATTATCTTTATACTAAAACTTGCATCAAAATTCTAACGATTTTATCAATCGCTCGAAGTTTTCTGAACTTATCAGTTCTAAACATAATCCAAACGCGCGGAGATTAAAGCGGGAGTCTATCGCGTCATGGCATGGCGCTAGCGGCGGGGCCAATCACGACGCGCCGCGCGCTGTTGCCTGACCGCTGCGCGCCGTTGCCTGTCTGCTGTTTCCATGGTAACCCAGTAAGCACGCGAATATTGTATCTTTACGTTTGGGCCACAGAGGGAATAATATGACTGCCAAATGCAAAGCTTGGTTTGATAATGATTACTATAAAGTGCGATGTTTTTTTTGTTGAGAGCATGCCCCTCTATGGTGCGAATGAATGAAAAAGCGGACTCATGCTCTAAAAGTCTGTCGTACATTTAAGCTCTAGTGCTAATATGTATACATAATTTCACTTCTCATAGTTCTTATTGTTATGTCCTTTAAGTCTAATTTCGTAAAGTCTGTATAGTATGTATGACTATGGTCTAAAACCCATATTACCACAAGAACAATTTTTCCTCACTTGGTTCGGAAAAATAACCACCTAGTGGTAATATGGCTTACTTTAGACCCTTGTCAAACAATCTACTATTTTCCGAAATGTATTTTTTTAATGAAATGAAATGTTTATTTGTATAACACAGGTGGTACAAATAGGGTCTTAATTTACAAAGGTGCTCTGTGTTTTGCCTATGGGCATACAAAATTATTGTTGTATTGTTCCATATTCGGTAGGAAATAGTATACCCTGGAGGCAATCGACCTGTTTGGAGAAAAGTCGTCGACATCTCTTCTAAATACCTAAAACTGGTATACATGTGTTCCCCGTGGTCTTCAGAATACGAATTGACTGGTTTTAGTTTATGGAGGGGGAGGGGGGGGGGGGGGGGGGATACAAAAAAGTGAGGGAAAGATGGCGGACGACCATAATCGAAATTTTGTTCACAACTCGAATCATATCGGACCGATCGATTTGTGTGAGACTGAGATGTCATCTGAAAGACCATTAAAGTACTATAGTTGTTCCTAAATAGAGGCAGTCATCACATTAGTCGTTTACGAAATATTTGAAAAAATATGAATTTTTTACCGTGCCTGTTTAGACAAAGTAGTGATAAAACATGCTTATAACTCAATAAATAAAGTATGTATTATTATAAAGTAGACGGGAAAATGTATGAGCTTTCAAAAAACTAGCGTGTACGTGTGGCGGTCGATCGACGTCGTATTTTCATTATTGCTCGGAATTTATTTTATGGATCAAATCCTGATGAGTATCATTTGAAAGCATTTTAAATTTACTATAATAGGTTAATTGAGTCTGAGATGTAAAATTAACAGTTTTTAGATTTTTTTTGAAAACGTAACATTTTTACCTAATAGACTGGTGGAAACAGGCTTGTTTGCAGAAAAGTCGTCGATATCTCTTCCAAATACCTAAAACGGGTATGGATATGGTCCTCCTTGTCTCCAGGATATGAATTGATCAATTTTATTTTAAGAGGAGGGGACGAGTCGAAAAGAGGAGGGGGGAAAGATGGTGGCCGACCGTCATCGGAATTTATTTACATCTCGAGTCCTATGGAACCGAAAGATTCGTGTGTAAATATTATTTAATGTACTATAATTGATTGTAAATAACCGTAGTCATCAATGTAGTCGTTTACAAAACAAAACATTTGAAAATAACATTAATTGCGGTAAAGTTACAATTTATTGAGCTATAAGCATGTATTATCAGTAATTACGCCAACATGCACGGTAAAAAATCATACTTTTTCAAATATTTTGTATAGGGCTAAAGTGATGACTACAATTATTCAAAAACAATTATAGTACGTTTAATGATTTTTAAAATTGCATCTCAAACGAATATATCGGTCCCATAGACCGAAATGTGAAAATATTTCAATGACGATCGGACACCATCTTTACCGCGTCCGGTTATTGACTCCCCCCCCCCCCCCCCCCCTCTATAAAATAAAACTGGCCAATTCATGTCCATCCATCACAATGAGGAATATATCCATACCAGTTTTAGGTATTTGGAAGAAATGTCGATGATGACTTTTCTTCAAATATGCCCGTTTCTTCCAGTATATTGGAGTAAATATGTTACAATCCTAAAAAAATGGTTAATTTTGCAACTTAGACTTCAAAGAACTGATTATTTCAGTAAATTTAAAATAATGTCAAATGACACAAATCACGAATTGATCCGTTAAATAGATTCTGAGAAATAATGAAAATACGACGACGGTCGGCTGCCATTGTAAGACGAAACGTAGTGACCCATTCTGAACAAAATTCATTAATACTCCGTTATATAGTATTACATAGGGTAGCCAATCATTTGGCAATCAATATTTCATAAAATATTCATATCACAAACAAAATAAAATATTCATTTCACAATGATTCCCATAAATTATTTTATATATTATTGTTTCACAAATAGTTCAAAAGACAAATTATTTGCTTGCAAAAACACTATATTACAAAACATTATTTGGCTAATTATTCATTTGCTATTCAGGGCAATTAACAAAATAACGCATGGTAAAACGTTAGTAAAATGCATTATTTGGTACCTAAATTCTTCGTTTAATATCTCATGGTGTGTATGCCATTTATACGTGTATTATCTACGAGTACAACATTTTAAAAATATATTTTTTACTTTAAAAGTTAAGTTTGTTTTTGTTGAATATTATCACGGACAACTATGATTTGAGAGAGCCCAGATAGATGCGACGACGAGCAAAGCGAGGAGGAGCGTGGTAGATTAACTGCGACCTTACAGTTCTAGTAACTTACATATGTCGGGGTTAATAGAAATGTAAAATACCCGTAATGTCAACATACCCATTTATCTTAATTGCTTCGCAATCACTTATTTTTAAAAAACAGTCACGGCTTTATTGTCAATTTTTACACATAAAATTACCATTTTCATTTAGTTTTAGTAAAAATATCCATGAATTACTTATATTTCAGTGAAAACGAAATTCTTTTATAATATTTTGTCTTGTGTCAAATGCTATTTTTGCTTAGAAATACAGTTGTCAGTCAGCCATTCTTGTTTATCTTATTTTACTATTGTCCCTAAATTTATCCGGAACCGACTTATTACCCGACTTCAATTAAGGGAGGGAGTTCTCAATTAGTTTGCATTTATTTATTGTACTTATTATATTCAGTAAAAAACAATAATTTATCTATTGACATTTTGCAAAATAACAGATCTTAAAAACGATTTATTGACGAAATGAACGTTGGTTAAATAATAATTTGTCTTACAATATGTTTATAAAGCGTCCAAGTTACTAAATGTATATTTGTCTAATAATGATTTATAAAAATGAACATATTTAGCAATGACTTGTTGAAACGAATTGTTGTTTGTTCAGTGATTATTTGCGAAATGTTATTTATCAAATGAATCATTATCAAAACGAAAGCTCATAAAATTTCCCGTATATTTTGTCATAACATTAATTGTGGTAAAGATATAATTTATTGAGTTATAAGCATGTTTTGTCAGTATTTACGCAAACATGCACGATAAAAAAAACATATTTTTGTTAAATAAGTATTTTGTAAAAGACTAAAGTGATGACTACGGTTATTTAATAACAATTGTAGTACATTTAACACTCTTTCGAATGACATCTCATACGAATCGTTTGGTCTCATAGGACTTCAGAAGTAAAAATAATCGATGACGTTCGGCCGCCATCTGCCTAGGGAATGCAACCCGGGTACCCGAAAACCCGGGTACCCGGGTTTGGTCTCATAGGACTCCAGAAGTAAAAATAATCGATGACGTTCGGCCGCCATCCGCCTAGGGAATGCAACCCGGATACCCGAAAACCCGGGTACCCGGGTACCTATCTATATTTGGAGTCGGGTAAAACCCGGGTTTTTAACTCATAACCCGGGTTTTACCCGTAATTTAGAAATCGGTAGAAAAATAGGGAAAACGTGAATAAACTTAAAACAAAATGTTCTATTACTTCTGTAACTGTATTCCTACCTTACTGTGTGTGTTATAACTATTAAATTAAAATTAAAAGGCATAGCATAAATGGTCCGAACATATTTTACACTTCAATTCTAACTATCGCTTGATAGCTTTAATCAATCATTCCAGTAAAATTTTACTGCACAACCTAAATGAGAGACAAAAAGCGTACTTATATATCAGCAAATAAATCGCACCAGAACAAGCCGGATTTGTTAGAGAAAAAGAAACTAGAGAACAGATTCTCATATTGCGCCAGATAAAAGAGAAAGCCAGAGAGTTCGACAGACCAACGTACATATATTTTGTTGACTTTCAGAAGGCATTTGACTCAGTTAAATAGCCGCTGCTGTGGGATGTTCTCTTACGAATGGGCGCTCCCAACAATCTCGTCCATATATTAAGAGGGCTGTATGAGAACAACTCCGCGTCAGTAAAAGTGGACAATACAATGTCAGAGCCACTCCACCCTTCGGCTGGGGTACGTCAAGGGTGCATACTATCGCTCTTGCCTTGCTCTTTTCTGTAATCTATACTGAGCACATAATAATGAGGATAACGCTTGAAGGCTGGACAGATAGTATTCCAATAGGTGGGAAGAATATCTCCAATCTGTGTTACGCTGACGACCACGACAGATCGACACCACACTCACAGCAACAAGCGAAGATTGTATAGCAGCGCTATTGCGTCGCGTTGAAACAGTTAGTCTCGAATTCGGTTTGAAGATCAACCGACTAAAAACCAAGATGAAGGTCGTGGACCGTAACAACAGCAATAAGGCAAAAACTATTGGAAACTGTGGAGTTGTATCATCATACTATATGTATTGGGGTCACTGGTCTCAAACGGTGGAGGCTCCGAAGATGAAATCAAGCGACGCATAGCAACAACTAGGTCTGCAATGGAGAAACTCTAGAAGATCTGGAGAGACCGCAATATCAAAAGGGCAACTAAGACTCGCCTCGTAAGATCTCTCGTTTTCCCAGTGTTATTTTACGGTGCAGAAACGTGGACAGTAAGAGAAAGTGAACGAAAACGCATTGATGCTTTGGAATTGTGGTGCTGGAGGAGATTGCTGCGGATATCGTGGACTCAGCGCCGCACTAATATATCTATACTCTCAAGGTTAAGCATAGGCTTTCAGCAATCGTGCACTCTCGCATTCTTAGTTACTTCGGCCACGTGACGCGCAAGGAAGACGACGCCATGGAGAGACTTGTTGTTCAGGGTAGAGTGGATGGTACAAGACCCAGATTACGCCCCTCAATGCGATGGACTGATCAAGTGAAGGCCCTCACCGGATCACGCTTAAATCTGTGCGTGCGAAATGCACTAAGTAGAGAAGGATGGCGGAGAACTATACAAAATGCTGTACAATGACCACGACTACTCTGACAAGAGTATACGACTAAGAAGAAGAAGATCTATTGTTACATTTGAATATTCCATATTTCCCGTTAACTTTGATATTTCTGATTAATAAACAGAAAGATTAACCTAACCTAACCTAACGTCTTATGCTCTCTAAATTAATATTGTGATTTACAGCTGTTTTAATAGTATAAGTTGTTAAATTTATATATTTCATGAACGAAATCATTGTTTGTCAATTAATAAATGCGAACTAAGCAATCAAAAGTGCATTTTATTACTAAATACCCGTAAAAACGATGAAAACCAATAATTAATAAAAAAAATTGTTTAAAACCGGGTATTACCCGGGTTTTTGAACGGGTATTGCATTCCGTACATCTGCCCTCCCCCCCTTTTTTACCGACTTGCCCCCCCCCTCCCCCCCCCCTAAACCATAAACTAAAACCCGTCAATTCGTAGTCAGGAGACTACGAGGAACAAATCCATACCAGTTTTAGGCATTTAGAAGAGATGTCTACGAAAATCGTGAAGGAGACGACTTTTGTTTAATTTGCCTCTAGACTATTATGGCAGGCTTATGAAACTCCCGCGCGGCCTCGGTTAAATACCTATGCGCCGGAGCCTGCCACGACCCGCCGGCGGGACGGTTAGTCAGTGAACCGAAAAGTCTATGCCAATAAGCCCACTCATGCTTTAAAAGAGGAAATTCGACGCTGCATTGGAGAAATTCAGCCGCATCTATGCAAAATGGTCATAGACAATTTTGACAAAAGAGTGCGTATGTGCCAGCAAAGCCTAGGAGGACATTTGCCTGACGTATTATTCCACAAATAACCCTATTTTATGTATTTCAAGATTTTATATACAAATATATTATAACGATAACGAAAAAAATGTGTTTTTCATCAATTTCAAATCTTGCGTCCTTTTTGGGACACTCTTTATAACCTTGTTTCATTCGATCAAACCTAACTTTAAATAAAGTATTTTCTGATAAAATATTAAAAGTAAACCAAGAAAAAAAAACTTTTATTTCAATACTGTGGGCTACCGCAATTCGTATTCAGAAGTAAAAACATTGCCTGGCCCGGTTAAGGGTTTATCATAATGTTGTATGAAAGGTGAATAACAAGCTACGGCGCGTCGTGATTGGTGGACCCGCTCCTGCTGACCGCGCTTTAGACTGCCGCGCAAATCTCCTTGCGTTCAAATGACGAATTGAACTGATAAGCTCGTGCACTGTTCAGCTATTGATGAATTCGTTAGTTTTTGTGTACATTCATTACTATAACGATAATAAACTAAACACGCTGACTTGGAAATTTTCTAAATTTCTTTTATGGTCAAGACAACGCTTTTTAAAATTCAAATGCTTAAATAAAATCGATCTATTGATGAATCTATTATAAATTAAACTGATAGTTATCTTTGATAGCTTTCAATACATTTCAGTAATCATAAAACACTTTAGTAATCTTTTTGTAAAAAAAAAATTTTTTTCAGCATTTTATATTATCCTGAAACAAACTCTTGACAAATGCGTTAGTAAATGACAGTTGATGTTCAAACAATTAAATAGGATTATATCATGAAGAAACTTACCGCTTGTATAATCTTACCTTGAATTAATAAGGCCTGCTAACAAATACCTACTTTATACCTAAATCTACGTCAAGATCCGATATATTTTTTTATAAGGAGTAGTTCTCAGAGTATTCTAACAGACTACAAAAAATAGCGCACTTGTGAGTTATAAAAGTTAATTCTGTATTTGTACGCCACTAATATCCTATATAGAATAAATAATCTGGGTGATTAATAATTTTTCATGTACTAGGTGCCTTTTATCGAACTCGCGGAGCGTAAGCGAAGTGAGTTCTTACAAACAACTCCAGACCGAACCGAACTGTCACCTGGGACGTCTCGGCATTTGGATGGCTTTTTGATTTCGATAGTTTGTCGGACGATAACTTTAGTAACGTTTTTCTGAAATTTCTTGGGGCTGTAGCAGAGACACATAAAACAAAATGTGACATAAAATTTGTAAGTTTGTATATGAGCAGGATCGATCAAGTGGTTATGGAGCTAGAAGGAGAAAAAAAATCCTCCTTGGGGTCTTGTTATATTGGTCAACTCTAAGACCCCCACAACACAGGCTCAGCCTAGTGTGGGGATTACTGTACTGCCTCCCACTGTAATACCGACCTATGAAGTAAATATATTTTTCTTTTTTTTAATATATATATATATAAATATTATGGGACAATCTTATACAAATCAACCCAGTCCCACAGTAAGCTCAATAAGGCTTGTGTTATGGGTGTTAGGCGACGATATATGTAATAGAGAGATATACACTTAAATACATAGAAAACCCTAACTCAGAAACATACGTGATAATAAACACACAAATAAATGCTCTGACCAGGATTCGAACCCGGGACCTCCTGCTCATAGACAGGGTCACTACCGACTAGGCTAGGAAGCCATTTGTTATGTGTATCATACCTATGTCCGGTTTCAGTGTCAGTTTGGCCGGCCAGCATGGCCACCTGAACTGCCAACACCGAGGATAAGCGTCGTTTGTTTTCATATTTTTCATATTCATGTCCGACCCCTTGTTTAACCAAAACACGTTTTGCAATTCGTTTGCGCTGATAAATATGCGTCTGCGGCGTTTTTTTTTTTACAACGTCGTTGATTCGTAGACTATTTATACTAGTAGTCCGTCTCGAACTGAGAACTCGCGATTTACTTGCAAACGAGTTGACCAATATAACAAGACCCTAAGGAGAATTTTTTTCTCCTTCTAGCTCCATAACCACTTGATCGATCCTGCTCATATACAAACTTACAAATTTTATGTGTCTCTGCTACAGCCCCAAGAAATTTTATAAAGATCAGAAAAACGTTACTAAAGTTATCGTCAGACAAACTATTGAAATCAAAAAGCCATCCAAATGCCGAGACGTTCCAGTAGCCAGGTGACAGTTTGGTCTGGAGTTGTTTGTAAGAACTCACTTCGCTTACGCTCCGCGAGTTCGACTACACACCGCATCTGAATCCGCTGGATTGCGTAACACATAGCAGAAATAATGAGCTGTAGATATGTTTTATTTGTTTTCCGTAGTTGCTTGAAAATTAAGGAATTTCAATTTATTATAAAGCTTTTTATACTTTTCCGTTTACGTCCACGACACGATGTGGTTTCATCCATAAATAGTGTACAATCTATAGTTTATGGTCGATTTATGAAGGCAAACATAGAGTTTTACAGTGACGTGCCACGGCACAATAAAATATAAAAGCGACCAATCAATGTCCCACGTTGAGTTTGACCTACCCATGGCATGGTAAAAATGTTTAATCCGTTTCGTCCTGTGATCCGATTTGCCTTAGCCTACCCTATATTATGGTCTATCTAGTAGAAGAGGCTCTATGTTCAGGTGGAGGAAGGAGAGGGCTATTTTAAATTACAAGTAGATTTTGAAATGCATTTCTCGTATATTCAGCAACGGTTGTATTAGGGTACTTGAAATTGCAATGTCATCTGCAATCTTCTGGAAATATTTATATAGGTACTAGTTTTTGCAACGTTTGTCCAACCGTGAAATTGCTGGGGCCTTCATAAATGTTAGGTGAGAATTATTTAAATACAACAATCAATACATTGAAGGTAACTAAAACTAACATAAATCTAAATAGTTAATTCTAAAAATAAAACTAAACTAAAACTAAAATAACACATAATTATAAAACATAAAAGATTTAAAAATCTTTACATATTTACAGGTAAAAAACTGGCTCAAGTTCGGAGCCCGACGGAAGGGTGCCCAGAAGGCTGACGGAGTTGCCACGCTGAATGGCGATTCCTATGCGCTGGGCAAGGAAAGCGCCAGCCCTCTGGTCACCCGTAGCATCTTTGAGGCGTTTCCCCAGTTGCTTAAAGATCGTGTGAGCTCCGGGTCCCCAGGGTCCGAGGGTTTCCACCCCAAACGGCACAAACATGTAGCTAGAATCGATCGCTGCATATTTGCGCCGCTTGAGGCGCTAGGTCTTTTTTAAATTATAGGTACTTAAATATTATAGAAATCTGCTAACATTACCACAATTTTTTTGGAAATAAAGGAGAAATGGAAATATCCGCTGCCTCGGGATATGGTGGAAGAATTCGCTGCCAACTGGGTAAGTCTCAGTAGCTCAGTTGGTAGAGCCGCGGGCGCATATCCCGAAGTCGCAAGTTCCAGCTTGATCTGATCCAGTGGATTTTTCGAATTTTCCTTTATTTCTATAAATATAAAATATAATAAAATCCTTTAGCGTCTACTCGAAATATAGCTAAAAGTTAAATACTTGGACAAAATACCAAAGGCTAAACAATTCACAGACAATGAAAATGAAGATACAGAAAATCCCGCAACGGATGGCAGTCCAGCAAGGACCAGATATCCCGAGCAAACACAGCAAGCAAGACAGATGCATTTTAAAGGATGACGAAACCAATGTAAAAAAAACGTTACGGCTGGCAAAGACATGAGAACATCAGTGCGTGGCTTTTGAAAAAAAATCTCTAAAAATTTTGAAATTCGAAAACGTGAGGTACTCGTTGGCACATCTTATTGGGAAGTAAAATGAGTAATCAGCCAAAAAAATATATTTTCGTCATTAGAAAAATTAGAAGCTCGGCTTTATGCAATGAGTTCTGGTTTTTTTCGTGACCATAACATCATTTTTTGCAGACCAATTAAATCACAGCCTATTTTATTTCATATTTACAGAGAGTATGTATTAAATAGATACATACAGGGGCACAGATTAAGAACATTTGTAGTCCAAGTTTAATAGCTTAACTGCGCTGTACTGCCTGTAGCGCTTCAGAATTACCGCTTATATGTATGGTGGCGGTACAGCGACATCTAGTAAAGCTATCAAACTTGGAGCACAATAATTTCTCAGACTGTGCTCTATTTAATACACACTCTCTGAGATTTATTCGATTAGAAGTTGTTGACAAACATACTTGACATCGAACCGATTGTTCTAAGGATCGTCAACTTCCTCGTTGTTTTGCTAAATAAAAAACCATTATTCTATTGAAAATCATGACCTTCCTTCAGTGGTAGGGTAAAAAGGACTCCCCTTTTGTCTCAGCTGTAACAATAACCTTTGTTTTCGTTTATTTTCACATAAATAGACGAAACTGATGCCGATGTTTTATTCGTTTGAGATATCTCGAGTGCAGAAGAAGCTCCTTCGATTACTTGTGTTAAATCAGACTAGAAAATATTTGTTTAAAATGTTATATACGTTATAAAATAACACGGTTACACTCACACCTTAGTCACGTCTCGCGGCATGTTTCGGAGAGCCTAGGTCTCCATCTTCAAGCACTAGGAGTGCTACTTGAACCGGCCCGGCGCGCACTGCTGCACGTCGCGTTGCCGACTGCCGACCTGCTGTTATATACGTGTTCATATTCCTTTTTTTGACGGTATAAGTCTGTGTTAAAAGCCCGGCTTGCTAGAGGAGCCGTCGGTGCCTAAATTGGAACAGTGAACATAAATTGATAAGTAAGCGTAAACTTAACAATACCTACCGCCATTATGTCACTGACTGTCAGTACTGATAAATTGAAAATTCTTCTGGTCCTGCTGACGTATGTTGTAATCGTAAGTTTCTTTCATATTCTAAATCGTATGGTCTATCTTCAATCGTACCCGATTTTTTTAATAAATTAGAAATTCGGCTATTTGGCTATTTAATTTTAAACTTGCAAAAACTCATGTTAATATGGATTCATCTTAATATCTTAGAATATGTCCCAAGAAATATCCCAAGAAACATAGGGACAGCTTGGATGAGCAATGAGCGGAATTGTCATAGCGAAAATGAAGTTTGATAGGGATTGATCATTATGTTTTCTCGACTTTTACAATTATCTTATAATAGAAATAACTTTAAACCCACATAAGAGTTCCTTCCCGGGAATGCTCTAACGCAAATATATTTTTAAATATAACAAAAAGTAAAAAAACAATTCTAACTTTCACACATTTTTATAAGAATAGAATATTTTCAACAAATTATGCATTTGTATTTTTTCAGGCCAACACATTCCCAAAAGAAAATATATCAAGAAAAATACAAAAGAAGGACACGCCAAATAAGGTTTTGGAACAGCAAATTAAAGAAGCACTGCTCAACGGTACACTCAACGAAATAACTATAGAACATGTCAAACAAGCAATACTGAACAGACAATTGAATGGCACAGGTCTCTACGAGCTCCTCAACATGACAACACCAACTTACCCAAGAACCTTGGTACGTAAAAAGTTCTCAAGTTATTGCAATTTCATAACTAAATACTATAATGGTCCTTTTTTTAAACACATTTTTCTGCTCCTGCATTCTAATTTGCCAATAAAATGATTTACAGGTATATTCAAAGCATATACTTTATAAACGTTATCATAAGATGATTCAAAAGGATATTCTTATATATAGGGATATAATGACACTGTTGCCGGGGCGGGCCCCGCGCCGCCGCCACCCGCCGCTGTAGACCGGGGGCCCCGGGCACAATCCGCCGGGAGATTGAAGATTCGACTCAATTGTACATCATTGTCATTCGTCGACCTCAATCCTTACCGGCTTGCCTATTTTAAGCACTCGTAGAAAAACGATTGTGTGCAACGGTACATATTAGGTAATTAGGTTTTAAAATTCTCGGGTCTGTTTTTACAAAATTTGGTTTCGCCTCATTTTGTAACTTCGACCCTCGAATCTTAAGAACCTTTATTATGTAACTGTTGCACACTACTAGATACGAACTTCTATGTTTCTCGGTGTTGGCACATTCGCCATCTCACATCTCATGCGCAAATATAATTTGAGTCATAAATAAAAAAATATAAGCAAATAAGATACATACAGGCTGCTCCAGACAAAGAAATTGTAATTTATCAGTTTCTTTGTAACCGCTGTACTGGTTTTTCAGAAACTTGATATACTGATTCTAAATGCCCACAATGTATATGTACGTTTCGGTTTTATCCAATGGATAAGGATATCCTGTATAACTTAGGTACCGACTCTACACATTAAGGTGCTTACATAACACTTACAGTATGTGACCATTTAACTTTTTAAATAGGTATTAATTATGCATTTCGGTTTCGGTTTTTACCTAACCCAAAAAACCGAAAAAACCGAGAAAACTGGACTAAACTGGAGGAGGCCTATACCCAAAGAGGGGTTAGTTCCTACCTAAGAAATAACAACAAAATATATACATACATGAAATATTTTGGGAGTAAATGAAAAAGGCTTTAATAATAAAAATAATAACCCCGCGGGGGCATCAGCTTGTGGTGAGCTGACGGTGAGTGGCGACACCGTGGACCCCTATCCCAGAGGGCCCTTTCCATCTGGCCCTCGCCTCTGTGCTTGCCTTAACTGGCCGGCCAGAGTGGAGTCGCAAGAGCGGGACCTATACTCCAGGTTGGAAGTGTAAAATGTCATAACGCCGGCGGCCTGCTGAACGGAACACCGGGATCTGGCTACCGCAGACTCACCTCTCGACAACCTCACAGCCACTCTCAAGTGTTGCGCCGTTGTCGCACCGTGCGTGCGGCCATTGCGGGGCCCACTCAATGAGTTGGCGAGTCATCACCTGTCTTTTACAATTTTGAGACTGATTGTAACGGCAGGTGTCCGCTAGTCTCCTCCCATAACCCAGTGTCCAGTCCATCCAACATGCAAACCAATAGCCTATGACCTTAGTTTCCATCGCAGCACAAAAGTGCTGCACTGCAATAGTCTTTGCACCTGGCGGGGACCATCTCCGGATGTATCGTATTGTGCGCTCGGGGATGGTATCCGCCACGTGTATCCCTTGCTTTTAGATTAAATTGTCTTAAAGGGTGACTGCGCTGTTGGCTTCGGCCCCACGCAGGCCTACCAAAGGTCCGGGACCCCATGGTCCCGAGATATGGAAAGGACATACAAATAATAATAATTATGCATTTGTAATTTCAGGCCTTCAGATTAACAATAGAAAATATGCCAAGAAAAAGACAAAAAAGGGACATAAAAGATGATGATATCAAAAAAGCACTACTAAACGGAACACTCAACGAAACAATGACAGAATACGTCAAAAAAGCAATACTCAACGGAACACTCAACGTCACATTAGTAGAACATGTCAAACAAGCAATACTCAACGGAACACTCAACGTCACATTAGTAGAACATGTCAAACAAGCAATACTCAACGGCACATTCAACGGCACAGGTCTCTACGAGCACCTCAACATAACATTACCAACACCAACGCTACAAGATGATGTTATCATAGAAGCACTACTAAACGGAACACTCAACGAAACAATGGTAGAATACGTTAAAGAAACGATACAAAACGGAACACTCAACGAAACGTTAGTAGAACATGTCAAACAAGCAATACTTAACGGCACATTCAACGGCACAGGTTTCTACGAGCTCCTCAACATAACATTACCAACTGCACCGCCGACGTTTCAAGATGATGATATCATAGAAGCACTACTAAATGGAACACTCAACGAAACAATGGCAAATTACGTCAAAGAAGGACTACAAAAGGGAACACTCAACGAAACAATAGTAGAACATGTCAAACTAGCAATACTCAACGGAACACTCAACGAAACATTAATAGAATATGTCAAACAAGCAATAATCGACGGCACATTCAACGGCACAGGTCTCTACGACTTCCTCAACATAACATTACCCACGCCTCCGCCACCTCCGCCACCGACACCGCACCCCGGAGTAACCTTGGTACGTATAAACCTCCCAAGTTATTGCTATTTCATAACTAAATACTATAATGGCTCCTCTACATGATGGCCATCATACAGCCTTGGCCAGAAGTGTTGAGCACCAATGCGATTTTCATACAAAACTGGAAAGTTTAGTCCATCGTTTCCATCTATGTTTAAGTTATTTTGTCAATTAATTTAAACTAATAGGCATGTTTTGTTGAAGTTAGTAGTGACTGCATAGAATATTTGCAATATGTCGCACCGACTAAAATTTACATTTTTGGTACCTTCTGTTTTCATATTTTTTAAGTACCTTGAAAGTGTTATTAAGTGAAGTTTTCTATATTTATAAATAAAATGTAACATTTACCGTTACCGTACATTGTTAGGATAGGGAAATAATGCTTAACATCAAAATTGTAAACAAAAAACACCTATGCTCAATACTTCTGGCCAAGGCTGTATATAATAAACAAATGGCTTGTATTGTGGGTACTAGGCGACTATAGTAGATATATATAGAAATAACATAGAAAACATCCATAACTCAGGAACAAATATCTGTGATTCGCATACAAATAAATGCCCTGACCAGGATTCGAACCCGGGACCTCCTGCTTCATAGGCAGAGTCACTACCAACTAGGCTAGGAGGCCGTTATCATAGGGACGCAGCTATACGACAAAACGAGATCGCAATATTGTCAGCTCCCTCTAACGCATAGCTGCGTCCCTATAATGGCCCATCATGTAGAGATGTAGATGAGCCGAAATAGTCCTTGAGCCGTATTCTAACTTTAAAACACGTATTCGCTGTGTGCATGATTGTGGCGCCATCTCTTGGGCAGGTGCTCAATCTCTTTTTTTCTTTTCTAAAAAATAGGTTCTATTCCTTGCTTACATGGAGTGTAACTGGCTGATTCACTATTTTGACAGCAGACAGGGGATTTGCAGTTTCATTTCTTGTCACATTGAGCACTGCGATCGTTCTCGTTACCCCCACCATGCACTTCGCACATAGCGAATAGATACGATACAACCCAACCCCGACTAACTACGCAATACAGCTATTTTGTCCAGCTATTCCGTGGATTCACCGGTGACCGTAGAGCTGGCAGCTTCCTGGCTCAACGTATTGGCATTGCCATACAGAGAGGGAATGCTGCCAGTATCTACGGCACCATGCCGCGGGGGACTTGTTATTTTAGTATAATATATTTATTTAAGATTAGTTTTTATTTATAAGTTTATTGTTTACTGTTAATCTATTGCGTGTTTAGTCCAGCTATTAGCTTGTTCTACACGCGTCACATTTTTTCTAAAACTGTACGTCTCAGTTTAACCTTTGACGCAAATAATTTTAAACGAAAAAAAACGAGTTCACTTAGGCTCCGCTTTTCTAAGAGGAAATGTCGGGCATTTGATGAGCTTGAGCTGTTGTAAAAAATCGTGAAATCACTATAGATGTGACTATAATAGTTGAAGAGTTCCCTCGATTTCTCCAGGGTCCCATCATCAGATTCAGACCTGGTGACAACGGGACCAACTGTGAAGTATACTCTTTGAAACAAAAATAAGAATTTTCCAAATCGGTCCAGCCAACTTCGAATAATCGTTGAACATACATTTAAAAAAATTGCTCCTTCGAAATCTTTAAGTCACTTGAAAAGGGTGTTATAATAAGTTTAATCGTCATGTGTATGTGTATATATCTTTGTTAGGTACTCTGAGTTATAGTTGGCATCGTATGTCTCAAACGGTTCAACCATCGTTGAGCTCCATTACTTTGAATCAATGGAGGGTTACTTTGGCCTAATATAATAACATTATGGCTGCTCTACATGATGAGCCATCATAGGGACGGAGCTATACGTTAGAGAGAGCTAACGATATTGCGATCTCGTTCCGTCGTATAGCTGCGTCCCTATGATGGCCCATCATGTAGAGGAGCCATTAAAACGTGGACGGTTAGCTAAAAACCCTCAACATGGAAATGGGCCATTATTTCAACGTAATTATTTATTAACGTTAACCAAATAAATCCCAAAGGTCAAAGTTGCCCACTGGGCCAAAGTAGCCCGGCTTTACTGTATTTGAAAACATGTTTTCTATTGGTTTTTAGACAAGTTCTATAAAATTCGCTTCAAGCGTTCCTGTATTGGATTATTTTTATTAACCGACTTCAAAAAAGGAGGAGGTTCTCAATTCGACTGATTTTTTTTTTATCATTATTTTGTTTTTTTTTGTATGTATGTTACTCCATAACTCCGTGAATCGTGAACCGATTTTCAACATTTTTTTTTTATCGAACAGGTATAACCCCTAGATGGTCCCATTGTCACCATGTCAGGGTCTGATGATGGGATCCTGGAGAAATCGAGGGAACTCTTCAACTATTATAGGCACACCTATAGTGATTTCACTATTTTTTACAGCAACTCGGCCACTTCCTCTTGGAATAGCGGATCCTAAGTGAAGTCGGTTCTTTTTTTGTCTTAAATTATTTTAGACTTTAATTTATAATACCTATACTCAATTTCAGCCGTTCGATTTCTGGAGGCCAGTAGCAACAAAAGCGAGCGAAATTATGAACACCCTCTTCCAGGACTCCAAGTTCCTATACAAACAGTCAGAATCGCACATAAAACATGTTTTTCTGGGGCTCTGGAGGATGGGCTTCATCATGTGGCTCGGGATCTGCAAGTCCACCACGTCTACGACCCCGCTGCCGACGGGGTGGAGGAGAGAACAACTGGAGAAATATTATGGCAAGCATTTTATGGATTATGGATTTGGGTGAATTTTATTGCTTTTGTATTTTGGTGAGGCCTACATTGGTCTATAGCGCTTTTTGTAAACAAAAATAAGTACCAAATCTAGCTCGGAATAATGTATGTGTACTAACACTTCGGTCAGAGATAAATGTTGTGTAGGGTCTTGAAAAAGTCACTAGAGGCTTAAAGTAGCAGAACATTACATAACTGAAAATTTGTAATTATTTTAAGAATTTCGAATCTTTATTCGCCCACCTTAAAGAATTTTAGCTACCAATAGGCACTTAGACATTTCTTGGCTCTCGGATAGATGGCGCTAAACTGAACTAAAGACTTGGAGCCTCAAAAAGTTCTTAGGCTGTGCTGCTATCACGAATTAATAGTGGCTGCTATATTATATAAGTTACTCTATGCTTTTATTTAATAGAAAGAGGTTGCGTTTTGGGTCATGTTCAAAGTTGAGGGGGTAAAGGCTTATCCGTCAGGCGGATATCAGAACTGTTCTGTTCTGAACTGGATATCGGGAGCCAAGTCTGTACTGAAAATATCTTCGATATCTTATTTCATCGTAGTCGTTTGTTTCTGGCAAATATTTTGACATAATTTCATAATATTTTTTATAGGTATCGTCTGTTTTTTGTATAATTAAATTATGTTAAGTATATGAAGGCTTGTCAATATTTTTCCTAATATACCTACTTTTGTCACTCCTATAAGCTGTTTGTTTTCTTGGTATATCCCATTTTTAAAACCCATATAAAGCATCTTCATCGTTTACATATATGTATAGCTAAGTATACGTATACCTTTTGTGTTTCATCATAGTTTAGTACATTCGCCATCAAATAGGTACTTATATCGGAGCAGCCAAGGTAGTCAAAAATATCTGAACATGCACTTTATCACCCTGACAATAGAGGCGTTGTTCAGATATTTGTGACCACCTTGGCCGCTCCGATATATCTGATGGTGACTGTACAGGGTCGGTAGAATGATAGCGCGGTTGGCCAAAGACAAATGACTGATCTGTCTTACAGCAGAAAAGAGCCGTAACGGCCACTGAAAAGATCATTCAATTTTATATCCTATTCTCACGAAGTAAAGCTCATATTCAAGCTGGTTTTCTAATCTACTTTCGGCTTTATGAGTAGTAGAAAAGTGTAGGATTAGCTGATAAAATATTAAAAGAAAATGTAATTAAATCTTTGCTAAAAGGAAGAAATGAGAATATAAGATTTTTGGACTACCAAACGGTATATCGTAGTGCTTGATAGTAAATTGTCAACCATAAGTATGTATAAGTAGTGCCAAAACATAGGAAACTCGATAACACAAATACCTATACTGTTTTTAATTGTTAGTTATAGAAAATTCAGACCTAAAAACTATGTTTTTACAGCTGAGCTAATCAATTTTCGTATTCAGTCAATTACCTATTATTTCGTGGGAGAGTATTCCCAGGCGATATGAAAACATTCCGACCTTAGCGCAGTGTCACGACCAAGGTCAAACTCCAGACTTATGGCCTCTATAATCGGCGCAATTTTGACTGAGTTTTGTGTCGCGCGATTTCGAGAAATTGCCGTCTAGAGGTAGGTGCAATGAAGTCAATCGATGGATCAAAAACTGCAATGTATTCAAAATCGCAGGTGACTAGTCGCTTACGTTTGTAGACGCCTTTATACTGAGAAAACTCATTGACCAATCACTTATGTATAAGCATTTGCCGCATCCGCATATTGTGTTGTATCATATATGTGGACAAGTTTAGTGCAAGAGGATTCGATATTAATATACCGGCTACACGGCCCGTGTCAATTTCACGGGCGACGGCCGGTAATATCCTGCCACGTGGCGATATGCAGTCTAAATAGGTATGCTATTACTATAAGGACTGTAACGTCGGGTTACTATAACTCAAAAACGGGCTAACCTGTTAATACCTATTGCCTATTGTCGCGAAACTATTATAGACAGGGCACAAAATTTCAAAATCGCTCTCCTTTTCGATGCGACAGGCAAACGATATTACTTTTGGGCAACCGGGCTTTTTAACTGGTTTAGACTTAGCTGTATCCGAATTGCCGGTTGCCTTCAAAGAAAATTTGACCGGAAGTGAGATATTCAAGATGGCGGCCAAAAAAAATACCCATTTCTTACTGTTTCTTAAATAAATCGTAAACCGTGACGCCTACCAAAAAATGTTCTTTTACTTAAGTAATCGACATAAAATTTTCTATTAAAAAGGTTCTATACAGTTTTTTGCTGGGATCAAAGTTTAATGAGATATCGAGGGTATAAGACAGCCATTAAACATATAGACTAATTAGCTTTTTCCCGCGACTTTGTCTGCGTGGGATTAACATTCGCCATAATAAATTTATGAAACACCTTAGTGAAATCTTATAGCAAATATAAATTTAACGTATATACTTTTTTACGTCTACAGTGAGCAACAATTGCATACAAAGTTTCACCCCCCTTTTCACCCCTTCAAAAGATGATTTCAGGGATAAAAACTATTTTATGTCCTTTTCCATAACTCAAACTATCATCATACCAAATTATATCTAAATCGGTTCAGCGGTTTAAGCGTGAAGAGGTAACAGACACACTTTCGCATTTATAATATTAGTATGAAAAAATTGTGCGCATTGAGAAAAAGTTTTAAATTTTTGACCATGGATAGAGTGCCCCACGATGAATATTTTTTACTGTTGGAGGTCCGTAAAATTTTTGGACGTTCACGTCAAAATCCCCTCTGATGTGATTTGAGAGTTTTCCCTCTTCGCAGAACTTTTTTTAAATATAGATTTATATTTCTTTTCTATCAAAAATGAATTGTGCATGTCTGTTTTATACGGAAATGATACCACACAACCCCTAGCAGCCTCAACCAGAGTATTTAAAATATAATTTATCTTTAAACAGTTAGTGTGTCTCTTACCTCTTCACGCTTAAACCGCTGAACCGATTTAGTTTAAATTTGGCATGATGATAGTTTGAGTTATGGAAAAGGACATGAAATAGTTTTTATCTCAGAAATCATCTTTTGAAAGGGTGAAAAGGGGGGTGAAACTTTGTATGGAATTGTTGCTCACTGTAGACGTAAAAAAGTATGTACCTACGTTAAATTTATATTTGCTATAAGATTTCACTAAGGTGTTTCATAAATGTATTATAGCGAATGTTAATCCCACGCAGACGGAGTCGCGGGAAAAGGGTAATTAGTCTATATATTTAAGGTCTATCTTATACCCTCGATATCTCATTAAACTTTGATCCCAGCAAAAAACTGTATAGAACCTTTTTTATAGAGAATTTTATGTGAATTATTTAAGTAAAAGAACATATTTTGGTAGGGGACACGGTTTACAAGTTATTTAAGAAAAAGTAAAAAATGGGTATTTTTTTTGGCCGCCATCTTGAATATCTCACTTCCGGACAAATTTTCTTTGAAGGCAACCGGCGATTCGGATACAGCAGGGTCTAAATCAGGTAAAAAGCCCGGTTGCCCAAAAGTAATATCGTTTGCTTCTCGGCATGGATTTTTTGAAACATGGAACTAGACTATTAGTAGTTTAATAGTTCTTAAGTTGTTTGTTTGCTGATTTTTTTTCTTTCCCTTCTTGTGTATTGTTTTTTTTCTGTTTACTTCTAGTGTATGTTACCTGCCTTTTTTGTGTCTATTTTTTGCGACAGTAAATGTTTTTTTTTTTAATAGGTAGGTATCTTTATGAGGGTCTTACTACACCTGAGTAGCCATATTAATTCTTAATGTAGCGTAACTACCTACCTACTAACTTACTTAATAGTATTTTATACAATCGTAACATAATTAAGAGCTTTTCAGTCGAGTACCGTCTTTAGGCCACGAAGCTTGCTGAGCGGGCTAAGTAAGGTAGGAGATCGAAAAGATTGATTATGTCATGTCACTATTGTTTACAATACTTTTTTACGAGTGCTCAATATAGGCGAGCCGGAAAGAATTGAGCTCGATGAATTGAGGTGGCGGCACCGGCACAGTGCCGGACCCTGACGACGGCGGCAGCGCAGGCGGGCTACGGCAACAGTGCTACTATATTGTATGAAAATCCTTTGTACCATCGTTGGCGATGCTACAATATGCGACCATATTATCGGACTTGCGGCCATCTTGTCGAGCAAGGTGGTTTGGTTTTGTGATTAACTTCTTATGTTTTGTTCATTTTCGTGATTCAGTGTGTAATATATAGCTTATTCTGCAGTGATTTAACGAACTAGTGTGCAACTAATGAAGAATTAATCTCAAAACAAGTGTAACCCCTGTTTGAGTTAGATATCCGTTAGTCCACGTGCTTTTTGTAGGGAGTAGCTATCTCCTTATAAAAAGCCTAACCTCACCGTACAACGTCCAGCTCTTGGAGCGAAATTTTAACTAATTAACCGTACACTTGTCGTCTCTACTTCGACATTGGCAAAATTGTCCCAATATTGTGGACAGAATGCCATTTATTTTAAAAATTGAATTGACCATATTATGTCTATCGATAGATATGCACTAGTAGTTCCGTCTACACAATGTCAATTCAAGCATTACAGTCGACGAGTAAAAAAATCTTTTTTATACATAAATAGGTATACTTACCCAAAAAACAATAAACGAACAGCAGTTAGTTATAAATCATATTGAAATATATCCGGTTAAAAACAAAAAAGGCAGCATAATTGCTTTGCTGAGATGTTAAAGATATACCTATCTGTATCCTGTAGGTAGGTATTCTTTTTTAATGGAACATTGTCGACCGATTGATGACACAGAGTCAAATAAATCGAGCGAATAAACGATGTAGCTATTACGAAAATGAATGAACGAACGAATCATTTCACTCGCAATTAATCCATTCGCGTATGTGGACTGAAGTATTTGGGGCACTGGGTTTTGTTTGGAAGTCTGTCAGCAGGGCGGCCTGTTCAGAGCCATTATAAATACAAGTTAAAATAAATATTTAATATTTTTATGCACTACTTACGGATTTTCTGTCGAAACATTCGTTATAACTTACCTATATATTCTATGATCCTCGAAAATGATATTATTACTAATAAAAAGAGGCTTCATACGGCAGTAAATTGACTAACAACTCCATATAGGCGTCCTAACCGAAGCCGCTCCAAAAGTTGACCCTCAGTAACAAATCAAGAGTCGGTACCTTTCAAGCGCTGCCTCGGATTTTATCTCCCTTTATTGCGGGCTTATCACCAAACTCCTAATAGGAAAATATGCCCGGAAACGTAAAAACTTCCGCCATTATCGTTTTCGCGACGGAATCAGCCCGGGGTGTTATCGCCGGCCAGACTCGAAATGGGGTATGTCACAGTAATCGACGTTTATCATTTATTGGCAAAAAAATATAATAGTTCATTTCAAATTAGTATTAACTAGTAGTCCGCCTCGAACTGAGAACTCGCGATTTACTTGCAAACGAGTTGACCAATATAACAAGACCCCAAGGAAGTTTTTTTCTCCTTCTAGCTCCGTAACCACTTGATCGATCCTGCTCATATACGAACTTACAAATTTTATGTATCTCCGCTACAGCCCCAAGAAATTTCATAAAGATTAGAAAAACGTTACTAAAGTTATCGTCAGACAAACTATTGAAATCAAAAAGCCATCCAAATGCCGAGACGTCCCAGTAGCCAGGTGACAGTTTGGTCTGGAGTTGTTTGTAAGAACTCACTTCGCTTACGCTCCGCGAGTTCGATTAAGTTAGTATTCAAATCAAGTTAGTATTTCAAATTAGTATTAGTTATTATTTATTTTAGTTAGTTAAGGGATAAGTCCGCCTTTATACAAATATTATGTATTCTTCCTTTTGTATTTTTATTTGTTGTACAATAAAGTGTTATACTACTACTACTATAATAGTTAATTTCTCCGTTTCCGAACGTATCAGGGAGGCGATTTTCATATAAACGTGAAGCAATATTAGCGGGCCCTTTGAACGCCATGATAAATATTTCGGATACGCAACCGGACTAAATTATATATCTTTAGCCCAAGATATAAGTATTTTACTTGAATAAAGACATTTTACTTGAATCAAGACCAGTTTCTAGGCAAATTGTTTCCACATAAATACGAAACAATATTGTCTTGACCAAGAGGATTTGTCTTGTTATTTTTTTTTCGTGCGTATTTTCTTGGAAATATTTGTTTTTATAGTGCTCTCTCAATTAGCTTCAGTAGACGGCTACTGATGAATGGTTTCCGAGAAAATACGATGGAAAACTACTAGGTAGCCTGCCTTGAACTGAGAACTCGCGATTTACTTACAAGCGAGTTGACTAATATAACAAGACCCATGTGAAGGTTTTTTTGCCTTCTAAGTCCACTACCCCTTGATCGATCCAACTCATAAACGAATTCTCAAATTGTATGTTTCTCGGCTACAACCCCAACAAACAGAAAGATCCGTAAAACGTCAAGTACTAAAGTTATCGTCGAACAAACTCTGAAAATCAAAATAGAAATCGATCTCGTGAATGATCGGCATTATTGATAGGAGCCGAGCGTAGCGAGGCGACTATCGTCTCCGTTTCCACTGGTACGACGATTTGGCAAATTGATGTGTGTGTATTGGTTGGTTGGTTGGTCAGTGTCGATCTAGAGGTCGCATTTTTCATCCGATTTCGATGAAACTTGGCATGTACGTTGCTTGATTTATTTGCCAAAAATTGTCGAGACGTTTTTTTGATTGAGGGGAAAGGGGGGAAGTTTGCTGTCGCGTTATTTATGGACGGATTTCAATCATTTTCGGGTAAAAGGTCAAGCCCACACTTCCTTAAAGGTTGTTGTAAAAAAACGCTTCGAGGGAGGGGGAATGGGGGGGAAAAGGGGGGAAAAGTCTACAAGTTCACAGAACTACTAGTCATATATTCAGTGAATGTTGTTTGAGTCTGTTGGTCTATTATCTTCTCAGTCTAGGATATTTGGTCCATGAAATAAAAACAGTGGAAACTAGTCATAAAATATATTTTATTCTTTAACGAGAAGAATATATCAATATCACATCGTTATCTTAGATAACACTTTGCTCTTACACTACTTACCTAAAAACATATTCATTTGGAATGTCTCAATTAAACATACAAGGTGTAACCAAAAACTGGCGATTCATTTATGGGCATACCCCGGGGTTTTCGGTGCGGGAATGTTATGCAGTCAAATAACAGGTAAAAACTGTAAAAAACGATACTAATTTAACATTTCTACGCACATTTGGACCTTACAACCTACAATTCACAGTTTGGTTATTACTTTACAATAAACAAAGTTATAAATACACGAAATCATTCCCGCACTGAAAACCCCGGGGTATGTTTATGGGCATTATTCGTATTGTAACTAGCAATCCTAGGATTTTTCATCGCATGGTAAGATTAATGAAAACTATGGAGTCGATATTAAAACTAAAATTTTACTCATATTCATACTCATACTCATTCATTTAATTAATACCGAAACTAAATTAAAAATGAAATAAATAATTTGAATTGAATTAAATTATATATTCAATTAAAAAAAAAACTGCCATAAAAAATTAACATTACGTCTACCGCAAGAAAATAGTATGTATAATTAACTAGTTATGTAACAAAGTTAATATAGTTACATGATAAATGTAATATCAACTCCATAGTTTTCATTCATCAAAATCCTAGGCTTAGACTAATTAGTTAGGTAAATTAAAACTAGGGAAACAAATTAACTCGACAAAAATAGTTTTGTTTGGACGATTGGTTCTGGGGTGACGTGATTCATACAATTAATTATAACCCCAAAAAAATGTTCTTTGTCGGTCATATTACGTATATTGGTATGTCAGTAGTTATAAACGAATCACCAGGTCATAAAGCTGATAAATTCGATAGCACAATATTTACAAGAACACAACTTTTACATTTAAATATAGTCAAAAAATAAATACTTTGCAATAATACGCAACTGAATGCAATTATAAGAATTTAATAAAAATAATCATAAAGGTAATAACTATATGTAATTATTCATATTTTAGATTGATATAAGTAATCTATTTACCCATGATTGTTGAATAACTATGAACCCATTATTTTGACAAAAACGGGACTTAATCGCGTACACTCACTTTTATTATTTTCCTGACGTTTCGAGCGTGCCGTAACGCTCGTGGTGGAAAACCCGTGCGGCTAAGATATGATGATACAATTCCTCGCCAGTCTGCCTGCGACCACGAGCGTTATGGCACGCTCGAAACGTCAGCAAAATAATAAAAGTATTTGTCCAAATAATGAGAGAAAATCGTGTGAGTTTAAATGAATAACAATGAATCTTGAACATTGTTGATCACGTTTCACTTTACATTGTACATTTAATAGAATAAGTATTAATCAAAAGAAAATTAACTTGTACAGTCGCCATCAAATATATCGGAGCGGCCAAGGTACTCAAAAATATCTGAGCATGCACTTTATCGCCTTGACAATAAAGGCGTTGTTCAGATATTTGTGACCACCTTGGGCGCTCCGATATATCTGATGGCGATTGTACCGTAATTAGCTCAAGAATTAAAGTCTACAATAATAGTTCGTCACACCATATATTATTTTGTACGGTGTGACGAACTATTTGGCTACTCTAGCTGTTACAATATATTTGACGCTGACTGTACAACCATCTGCTATTTTGTTCTTATGGAGTATACTGGCAATATCTACACATATTTAAACTTGGACTGTACTTTTAAGTACATTTACTGGATATACATTTAAATTCTAAATTTATCTTACTATCAGTAAAGTATCGTTGGTCTTCTTTGGATTTCTAGACCTGGAAAAAAGCAAATCAATTGATCGCATTAGAAACACCAAGACTAGCTACAGTCGACCAAAAATGTCGTTTACCACCCTACGGTTGAGGTTCGTTTGAACGTCATGACACAACAAGGTAGTGCATGTTTTAAACTACGTTAGAAATGTCAACCTTAGCGATCGTTAGATCTCGCAGAAACTTTTGTCAAAACTGGTAGACCACTTTCTTGGTCGACTGTGCGTTCCTAAACAATTTGTTAGCTGATGTAGCCCAAACTGAAAAGTGTAAGATTATCCAAAAATAACAAGTGGAATTAAAATACAAAAAAGCCAATTCGTGTAAATCCACCATCTTGTTTTTACTTTATAAGCCCTATGTTACTCGCACAGCCGATAGACTAATTTGAAAGAAAGAAAGAAAGAAATAAACATTTATTCATGACAAAGATATACAAAGGAAACAAACAGAAAAATACACACACTTTGTCACGAAATGGTTGCAACTCAGCGTTAATGCTGGCAAGGCCAGCGCTGGTCTTCCGTTGCAACCATATGCAACCAATTTAATGACACCTCACACATTGTAATCCGTCAAACGGTCAGGCTGTAGGGCGTGCCAAATTAATGGACATACATAGGGTAAACGGGTAAACAAAGGTATAGGAAACATTTGTCAACCGACTTCAAGATTTCGAAGGAGGAGGTTCTCAATTCGTCGGGATCTTTGCTTGTTTTTTTTTTGCTATTTTTTATGCATGTTCAGTTGTTCACCGATTATTCGAAGTCGGCTGGACCGATTTGGCAAATTCATTTTTGTTTGAAAGAGTATACTTCACAGGTGGCCCCATTGTCACCAGGTCCGGATTTGATGATGGGATCCTGGAGAAATCGAGGAAACTCTTCAACTATACTATTATAGGCACACCTATAGTGATTTCAGTATTTTTTACAGCAACTCGGCCACTTCCTCTTGTAATAGTGGATCCCAAGTGAAGTTGGTTCTTTTTTTGTTTAAAATTTATTAAATGTCGTGTATAAGATTCGTACCCAGTATGTGCTGGTCGATGCTGGGGCCGGCCACGAACTTGTCCTCGAAGTCGGGTTGCAGTTCCACCACCAGGCGCTGGTGGCGAGCGGCGAAGTTCCAGAACAGGAAGCGGTGTCCCTGCGTCTCTAGGTCCAGGATCGTGGTTATCAAGCTCTGAGAAAATATTGTTTAAATCAATAAGCTATATAGAAATTAAATATTCATAGAAAATATGTAAACTACTTGTGACAGAAAGCCCCTATGTAGTCTAAAACTAGTTCGTTGTTTTAAAATGTGGTTTAAAATAGACAATTTTATTGCAACTACTAACACTAACTTATAACTCATAGATACAGTCAGCAGCAGAAGTAGTTAAGCAAGTGGGGTGTGCAAAATTACCTTTATGCGTTTTTATTTTTTTAACAATAAAGTAGTATCAGGCTCATTTTGAACGTTTTACCCGCTTAGGAACTTCTGCTGCTTATTGTACAAATTAAATTAAGACAAGAATATGGGTTGAAATATTTCTGTAGACTGTCAGAATGCTGGATGCTTTGAATGAAAATAAACGACAGCGCTAATATGTGGTTGTGTGTGTTAGAGAGAGTGTAGAAATATGATATTTTATTTGGTTTACATATAGTCTATTAGAAAAGTCGATAGCAGAATATTGGAGGCTACTCATCATCATCAGAGATACATGACTGATTATTGAGGTTGGAACATTAGTACTAAATATTTTTAGCGATTCCAAGATCGACGATGTTCAGCAAGCACTACGATTAGTGGTGCTGGCAGCGCTCGTCTCCTCAAGGACTGCGCGTAATGCTCCGCGCTTGCGTATCTGAAATTACTCGTCAGTTAGAGAGAAACGTAACTGACTATTGACGTAGAACATTAATACTGACCTCAGCGACTCCAAGATCGATGGCCTCCAGCAGGCGACCGTCCAGCACCACCACCAGCGGCGCCGGCAGCGCCTGCTTCCTCACGGAGCGCGCGCAGTGCTCCGCGCTCGCGTACCCGAGGCTGCCCGTCAGTGTTAGAGATACACACGACTGGTTGCCGACCTGAAAGATACGTGTCATATTGGAAGTTGAAAGTTAACGCGCGGACAGCATAGACGTGAGATATAAAGCCCTCGCACGGTGTGGCGCACCTTGAAGAGGGCGGCGTGTAGAGTGGGCCGCGCGGCGCGGGCCAGCGCGCGCAGGGCGTCGGCGCCGGCGCCGGCCGCGATGCCGAACTCCAGCCCCAGCGTACAGCCTACACCCACCGTCGCGCACCACGCCGCCAGCTCCAGCTCTGCAACAAACACCACACCACCAAACACTTTATCACCTCTACTTATATACTAGTAGTCTGCCTCAAACTGAGAACCAACGATTGTCGTGCAAACGAGACGACCGATATAACGAGATCCTTCTGGTGACTTCTTCACGCCTTCTAGCTCCATAACCCCTTGAGCGAGCCTATTCATAAACGAACTCTCAAATTTTACATATCTCTGCTACGACCCCGACCAATTTCATGAAGATCAGAAAAACGTTACTAAAATGATCGCGAAAGAAACTCTCAAAATCAAAAAGCCATCGAAATGCCGACACGTCCCAATAGCCAAATTATTTTTATAAGAACTCCCTCTGCTCGTTAGAAAATACAAACTTTATTATTCTAGTTATTCATTTTTAATATAATACGCTCGTATAACTTACTATTCCATATTTCCTTTAGTAATTACACCAATTTATGGCATATAATAAGATCTCGAACCCATTTTATGATTATTAAATTTAAACTCTCGTGAAACATATTAACATTATAAAATAACACGATAATTCGATATTCAATATTTTATGATAATTCTAACTCTGCAAATCTCAAATTGACACTAGCGCTAACGGAACGCCAACAATGATACAAAATTCTTATGGTCTAAGAGCTGGCCACGTCAGATGTGACACAATAATGAGAGGTTTGTAATCAGTCCAGTTAGATTGCATAACCCTCCTTATTGCTAGATCCGGGCATCTGGCAGCTTTTAATGGGTGGAGATCAGAGTGACAGACCAACAAAGTTTTTAAGTTGAAAAAAAGTAATACCGAAATAGGTAAAAACTACTGAAATTGTGTCATTTATAGAGAACAGGGCCTATATTTTAACATTAGAACAAAAAACATTGTGTATTATTGCGCAAACAAAAACAGTAGGCGAGTAACCAAAAATTACATTATACATCATTTGGCACTACTTCCCCCAAACAAAACTTTTGGATATTATATAATCTAATTAATTACATAATTCTTCATAATATTGGATCAAAACCAGAACTCGAGAATTTATTTTCTTCAAGTTATTTGCTTTCTTTTACCTCCACCACTTTACAGCTGCCAGATGTCCGGATCTAGAAATAAGCATAGTATAGCAAACTAACTAGAGGGATTTCGTTGCTCTCATTATTGTGTCATATCTGACGTGGCCAGCTCTCCGTCTATTAGATCAAACATCATGTCTAGTCCTACTGCTCGCACATGCGCATTGCACATTGGTGATGCGTGTACACTAGTATGAACATTAGCATAGACTTAAATATATAGTAGACGACCATAGCCTAAGAACTCTTTGAGGCTCCGAGTATTTAGCGTCATCTAGTTCAAAGCCACCTAAACAAAGCCAATATGCATGAGATAAAATCAGCGCCACCTAGTGACGACTAGTGTACAGTCACCATCAAATATATCGGAGCAGCCAGGGTACTCAAAAATATCCGAGCAATCACTTTATCGCCCTGACAATAGAGGCGTTGTTCAGATATTTATAACCACCTTGGCCGCTCCGATATATCTGATGGCGACTGTACTACTAGTACGTTATTCGTTACTAGGTGGCGCTGGTTTATCTCATGCATATTGGCTCTGTTTAGGTGGCTCTGAACTAGATGGCGCTAAATACTCGGAGCCTCAAAAAGTTCTTAGGCTATGGCCGTCTACTATATATTTAAGTCTATGGCATTAGTAAAACTACTGATTAAATCACTGATTACTCGGTACTTACTGCTGTTCCTCCACAGTCGCGGTATAATACTGAACTCGATGATGGACATCATAGCCACCATGATGACGGCCGCGAGCACGGCGCGGGGGATGTAGTAGAACGCGTCCGTTAGCAGTGTTACTGATACCAGGACTAATAACGCTGAAAATTAAATAAAAATATTAATCATCATCATCATAAACTTAAGAACTGAGCTCTTGTCGGTGAAGCAAAAATATTAATAATACCCTTTAAATTTGATTAAATAGGGTATCATCCTAAACAAAAAGTATTATTGTAATTAGTTGTCAATTACGTAACCAAAAAATATTATACACGCATTTATATTTTATAAATCAAACAAGAATGTTAAAAATACGACGCGTCAAAATTCAGGAGAAAAGCGTGTGGCGCCACGTTCGCAATAAACTTTAATAAGCTAAGGGTTTTTTTTGTTTGAATGTCACAAGAAGTTTGAGACACAATATCCAATATTTTTTCTCAATTAACTGTTACAAGTACCAGGCGAACAGAAATCAGAAGAAATTACCTTTGAACATAGAGCCGGCAGGCGTGACTACACTACACGCGTTGTTTAAAGGTCTCCCCCCACCTATCGACGTGGAATTGGCGTTCGACGATAGAAAGAGCTTTATGTCGACGCATTAAGAGCTAACAAGGCATGGTTCGGCTCGGCCGAGGGCTGCCGACGCGTTGACGTGTTTTTCTCTCTGTTATTGCGTAGACAAAAAGCTTTTTTCTATCGGCGAAAGCCGATTGGTGGGGGGGGGGGGGGACTAATGCGGTTCTTTCACTAGATCCAGAGAGGAGCATGGCCTGGCAGAAGGAAGATATTACGCTACAAGTACCAGGCAAGCAGAAATCAGCAGAAGTTACCTTTGAACATTGAGCCGGCAGGCGTGACCACACCACACGCGTTATTTAGCGCAGTTCTAGTGAATGAGCCGGTGGCTGGCATGGCCTGGCAGAACGAAGACACTACGTTGCAGGCTCCAACTGCTATCATCTCTTGCGTGCCGTCTACAGGTTTGCTGCCAGCTGAAACGAATTCAAATTATATGTTAATATTATCATCATTTTCCTAAACAGATTTAGATCAAATAAAATAAAAGTGATTGTACTTTCATCTGAAATACAAGCAATATTAGTTATTGTCACAAGTCTAGAGAAAGTACCAGGGTAACATAACTCACCAAAAGCTCTCGCTATAGCGATGCTCTCTAATATGGCGACCAGGGGCATCACGAAACCTTCCGGCCCGAATACTGTGAGCATGTCTTGAAAGTTCAGCGTCTGGTTGCCAACCGTTGTTGAAAATGGTGGGGGGCCGAAGTTTGGCAGTCCGCCTGTGATCGTTCCTGTAATTAATATTTTGAAATTTAATCGAAAAAAGAATCGAAGTTTAATCGTTATCAAAAATATCGTGTAACTATTTTTATGTCCCACCTAGTAGCCTACTATGGTCGGGTTTTTATCGCCTATCACCATAGCTGTCACGCTCTAACAAGTATATAAGTGTGAAAGTGACGCATAGCGCGATAAGTGATAAAATGGCAACCATGGATGGCCTTCTGGCCATAAAGTGGCTTTTTCCGCACGCTGCGCGTACGGAAAAAGACGCTTTCTGGCCAAGTGTAGACATAAAATGATGTACACAACACGGGAGGTAATAAAGAAAGCCCTCGATCGCATATTTACGTCCCTCGCTTGCAGCCCGCAAACTGCTGCGATCTCGGCCTTTCTTTGTTTTATCACCCTAGTTGTGTAATGTACTAATATCTACTAGGAGCTAGGTCTACTAGGAGGCAAAAATATCGGATTTTAAAGCTCACCAGTAAGCGCGAAAGGCGTTGTCCCCTTCAGGGAGAGCAGGTAGGCCAGCAGCGCCGCCGCGAACACCACCAGCGCGTTGCGCGCGCGCACCACGCCCACGCACAAGCGCGCCGCGGGCGAGCCGGGCGAGGCGGGCGACAGCTTCAGGCGCTGCACATTGTATGAGGCAAACATTTGGTTTACGTCACTCTGGGCGGTAAGTGTGATTTGCGGCAAATCTCACTTACCGCCCAGGAGAAGACGTAAAATTGTGTACGCACCACGGGCGGTAATAAAGAAGGCCTCAGATCGCTTGTTTATGACCCTTACCATCGGTTCGGGCCACAAATGCCCGCAATCTGAGCCGTTCTTTATTTTAACGCCCTAGCTACGTAATGTGATATACCAGGATTCGAACTAGGATATAATTCTCTGAAGAGTTATCGAACGACAGAGCAACAACATAGCGGAACCATCAGCAGCTACTTAGACGCCCCTACATTTCGATAGTTTTTTGATTTTGAATAGTTGCTCCGCAATAACTTTCGCTCGTTCGAATACCGAGTTTAGTAACAATTTCTTTATTTAAAACAAATAAATAATGTAACTGTTGGAACTGGCCATCAGGGTGATGTGTTTGTTGACTTTTATTTAAAATGTAATTCTGACATTAGACAGATTTCAATAAACAATATTAAAGGAATGTTTGTTTCAATAGTAACTAATTAAAACTTCTGTAAAATTCAAACATATTAAACTTGTTGATAAGGATAACTCACTTTTTAACTCACAACCGACACCGAGAGCTCATGAATAAGCTCCTCATTATGTAGCAAAAACATACTAAGCAATATTCGATTCAAAAAACGTGAATTAAGTATCCCATTTTAAATACATTTAACATACGAAAACGACTTACTTTGAGCAGCAATATTATAACTATACAGGAGACGCCTAAAACGGTGTCCCACAGATGCGTCGTCTTAATGTTCTTGAACAGGTTGATAACGGCTTCAAGAAACGTACTGCCAGAGGATCCTGGAATATTACAATATTTATGTTAATTAGGGATTCACTTAATGTTGGTAAAGACTTGTGTCTTTTCTACAAAAGGCTCAACATTTATGCAATGTACGAGTACGACACGATGTCTTTTCATTTAACCCTTTGACCGCCAAAGCCGTCATATCATGCGCACGGAAAGTCGTGCCGTCAGCGCCGGGACGTAATATCACGTCCAAAATATAACTGGTCGCTGGCGCTGAGGGCACGATTTTTCCGTCCGATGCTTGGCGTTCAAAAGGTTAAACTTATACAATGTAAGGTTAGGACAAAAAAGTATTTCAACATAGTAAGTTATGCTCGTAGCAGTTTTTTCCCCACTATCCTAACTATAATTTTATTTTCAGTGCGAAATAACTTTGTTTTATCTGTCTGTTACTCCTTTACACTTATTATTGTAGTAGTACATAGTAATAAAACACTTCATATGACAACAAAATAAAATACACAATAATTTTACAACCGCGAACTTGTCCCTTTAGGGATCTCTTTCAGTTAACCTTTGAGTTAGTGTGATCCCGATCTTGAACTGCTGGATCGAGTCGAATGATATAGGTATGGAACCCAGCAGTAGATGTCTACTAGTAGTATACCTGTGAGCCTAAACAGCGACTTGAGCTGCGAGGCGCCGATCTGCAGCGCGGCGGCAGTGGTGAAGCCGGAGATCACCGGCTTCGAGATGAAGTCCAGCAGGAACCCTGGAAACAGTCATATGAGCTTTTTTGAACATTCTAGTTTCATATGGTGTGTCAAGACCTCCTAGCATTATATACCGAATTCATACTAATTTGTTTTATCATTTAAACAAACGTGTGTGTTAATCTAGACCAGGGATGTTGCGATTATTCGCATTCGCAACCGCGGATCTTCCTCATCATTTTTAATATTTGGGTATTTTTGTGTACTTTCTTACATCCACATCCGTATATAATAGCCGCGGACGTGAGCCTTTTAATATCCGGATCCGCATCCGCGGATGTCAAAAAATCAACATCCGTAACATCCCTTATCTAGACATCGTAATGTCAGTTATTTTTGTGGTTTTTCGTTCGTTAGTTCGATTATTGAAGAAAATTTTGTTAGAAATATGATGATATTTTTCACTCTGGTAACTTGATTCAATTCAATACTTTGTGAGTTTCTTTAAGTATATAACAATATTTTAAGTGATAATCCTAGAGTTTTCTGTGATAATGTCTTTGAGAAATTTTTGTTTACATGATAAGACAAGTAAGGCTGAATTGTATATCCATATACACTGTTCTCGAGTCGCGCTCGAAGTATGAAGTCGCGCGCGACAAAGTAAGTCATGCTAGTAAAGCACGATCTAAGACTTACGAACTGCTCGCGCGCATTAACCAATAAGATATGCAGTGCGCGTACATTTCGTACGGACTTACGGGGCACCTAATACGTGTATCAACAAAATACCCACCTTAATATGTCTATTAGTAGCCACTTGAGCCATAAAATGTAGAGATACTTTAGATAATGATGCAATTGGCAATGGACACGAGTGTCTATTACTTAATGCGTATTATGCACTTGTGAATTTTCATTATCTACACAGATTATATTCGATAATGGAACTAACTACAGACAGAAACGAAGCCATATACTCGAATGCAAAGGCTTCCAATTTGGAACCATATTTCACGAGTAGGGCGGCTAATATGGCCGCGGGGCCGACTGTGACGTCCTTACAGCTGCCAAGTATGGCGATTATGAAACCACTATAGTCACTGGAGTTAGTACTAGCTACTCACCTAGTTGCAACGCTCCAAGTAGCATAATAACACAGCCAGAGAGGAACGAAGCCAGATATGCAAAGGCCTCCGACTTGGCGACATATTTGGCGAGTAGGGCGGCTAATATGGACGTGGGGCCGACTGTCACGTCCATACAGCTGCCAAGTATGGCGATTACAAAGCCATTCTTAAACAATATAGTCACTGGAGTTAGTATTAGCTACTCACCTAGTTGCAACGCTCCAAGTAGCATAATAACACAGCCAGAGAGGAACGAAGCCAGATATGCAAAGGCCTCTGACTTGGCGACATGTTTGGCGAGTAGGGCCGCTAATATGGCCGTGGGGCCGACTGTGACGTCTTTACAGCTGCCAAGTACGGCGATTACGAATCCATATAGTCACTGGAGTTAGTACTAGCTACTCACCTAGTTGCAACGCTCCAAGTAGCATAATAACACAGCCAGAGAGGAACGAAGCCAGATATGCAAAGGCCTCCGACTTGGCGACATATTTGGCGAGTAGGGCGGCTAATATGGCCGTGGGGCCGACTGTGACGTCCTTACAGCTGCCAAGTATGGCGATTACGAATCCATATAGTCACTGGAGTTAGTACTAGCTACTCACCTAGTTGCAACGCACCAAGCAGCATAATAACACAGCCAGAGAGGAACGAAGCCAGATATGCAAAGGCCTCCGACTTGGCGACATATTTGGCGAGTAGGGCGGCTAATATGGCCGTGGGGCCGACTGTGACGTCCTTACAGCTGCCAAGTACGGCGATTACGAATCCATATAGTCACTGGAGTTAGTACTAGCTACTCACCTAGTTGCAACGCGCCAAGTAGCATAATAACACAGCCAGAGAGGAACGAAGCCAGATATGCAAAGGCCTCCGACTTGGCGACATATTTGGCGAGTAGGGCGGCTAATATGGCCGTGGGGCCGACTGTGACGTCCTTACAGCTGCCAAGTACGGCGATTACGAAACCACTATAGTCACTGGAGTTAGTACTAGCTACTCACCTAGTTACAACGCTCCAAGCAACATAATAACACAGCCAGAGAGGAACGAAGCGACATATGCAAAGGCCTCCGACTTGGTGACATATTTGGCGAGTAAGGCTACTGATATGGCCATGGGGCCGACTATGACGTCCTTACAGCTGCCAAATATGTCGCTTAAGAAGCCATTCTTAAACAATATAGTCACTGGAGTTAGTATTAGCTACTCACCTAGTTGCAACGCACCAAGCAGCATAATAACACAGCCAGAGAGGAACGAAGCCAGATATGCAAAGGCCTCCGACTTGGCGACATATTTGGCGAGTAGGGCCGCTAATATGGCCGTGGGGCCGACTGTGACGTCCTTACAGCTGCCAAGTATGGCGTACACTAAGCCGGGGAAGATGCTGGAGTACAAACCGACCTGGAATGGAAATTTGATTGGTTAATAGTGGAATAAGCATGTATAAGAAATTATAGAAACAAAATTGAACCAATAATGTACGAAATAAAGTTTATTTTACAATCAAACGCTACAAAACAAGTTTTCTTGGCTGAGGCATGAGTCTGGAGTGTATGAATCTGTACGAATGAGATTACCTGAGGCGGCAGTCCAGCTATGATGGCATAGGCGATGCCTTGGGGGATGGAGGTCAGGGCCACCGTCAAACCTGGGGAAATTATGTAGATGAATATCGCATCCTTTATGACAATTATGATTATTTATTAGAAGCCTAATAGCCTATGGAACCTGGTCTTGAACAGGACATGTCAAGATCCTTAGAACTGAGGGTACGACTGATGGTGTGATGATGATGGCATCCTATATATCCCTATCTTTAGCCAACCTATTAAGTGGAGTTCTACGGTAAAAGGGACAGAGATATATTATTAGCCTTTTGACCGCCATACGTCAAAAATTTAACTTTCAATTTCGAACTCTGTCATAATTAGTGAAGGTGTCATTCACGTTGTCACCTTGTCTCATATATCAGACGAGGGCGGTCAAAAGGTTAATTGGGGTAATCAGAAATCGTTGCTGTTCGGATTTCGAAAAGTTTTTGGTAATTCCTACTATTGATTCTACCGGAACAAGAAAATGACCCATTTTCGAATCCATTAACTTTTCCGTAGGCATTTAAGTATATGAAATGGATGTCCAAAAATATTAGACATGAATTGGGACACTTTTTGTGTCCTTATGAGTAGAAATTACCTAAAATTACTTGACACTCGAACTTACAACGATTTGTGTGCATTGTCACAAACAATAACTCTACAAGTATATCCACACCATTAAGTCACGTCATAAACCTTTCATTTACACAAGGTACCTTTCCGAATCGTCTTAAATATTCTGTGGTCAAACCATTACATAGAAAGGAAATCAAAACTGAACCTAGCAACTACAGGCCTATCACACTTATACCTGTTTTTTCGAAAATATTTGAGAAAATAATGCATGACAAGATAAGTCGCTATTTAACACAATCTCAAACATTGAAGGATGAGCAATATGGGTTTCGGAAGAACAGTTCAACTACTAAAGTATGCTTTCACCTGGTAAAGTATATCACAGAAAGCCTGGACAGCGGTATACCTATCGCTGCAATACTATTGGATATGACCAAGGCGTTTGATTTTGTACACCATAAAACCCTTTTGAATAAATTGTCTAAATATGGCTTAATAGGTACTGTCCATGAATGGTTAACTAGTTATCTTAACGACCGACAGCAGTGTGTGGAAATTGTAAGAACAACAGGCAAAAATTAATTGTCGTATAGATCATGTTACAAATACAACTCTATAGGAGTACCACAAGGAAGCATATTAGGTCCACTGCTATTCCTTCTATATATTAATGACCTACCTAACGCTACGAAACATAAATCTTTAATGTTCGCCGATGACACGACATTACTTATAAAATGTAAAGACATTATGACATTTGAATACGATATAAACTACGCACTGAGAAACATTATAAGCTGGTTAGAAGAAAACAATTTAAATATTAACTTTAATAAGACTAAAGTAATACAATTTTTGACATATAAGAGTAGCATTATTAATTTGAATGTGACATATGACAATCATGTCATTGAACAAGTTAAATCTGCGAAATTCTTAGGTATAACACTAGACTGTTTCTGTAACTGGAAGAGTCACATTGATGACTTGTGTAAACGGCTCGACTGATTTGTGTACGCACTAGGTCGTATACGAAACGTTGTGTCGGAAGAAGCAGCTCTTTCAGCATACCACGGATATGTAGCATCTGTATTACGATATGGAATTATAATTTGGGGAAACTCAGCAGATGCGAAAATTATATTTACACTACAAAGGAAATGTATACGAAATGTATGTGGTGCCGAGTTTTTGGAAGATTGTGAACCCCCATTCAAATCAAAACGCATATTGACCTTACCATCTCTGTACATTTTTGAAATATGCATTTTTGTTAAGAAATATATGACACTGTTTAATGTAATGACCACCCGCTCCCTGAGAGGGACACACAGAAAGAAGTTGATAATGCCTACGACTAATTTAGAGCTACCTAAAAAACATGTGTACTGTATGGCGATCAAAATATTTAACATTCTTTCTGATGAATTTAAAGAACTACACTTGCACAGCTTTAAGAAACGCTTATTTGAGCATTTAACTGAAAATTTTTATTATTCCATAAATGACTATTTAACTAATTGTAAATTGTAAGTTGACTATAAGTATACCTATAATATAAATAATTCTATGACATGTTTGTGAAAGAGTATAATTGTTAATTGTTTAATTTCGCATATTCGTATTTAATCATTTAAATGAATTGTAAATAGTCTTAGTGTAAGTTTAGGTTACATCTTGTACATAGTTAATTTAGTTAGAAATAATAATACAATTTTTTGTACGCCAGTCTTGGTAAAACAAGAATCGAACAATAACTGGCGTAACACCTTCATGTACGCTTGTTTGATGCAAATAAACGATTCATTCATTCATTCATTCTATACCACTATTCCTTGCCATATTGTTTAATACCTAAGTACAATACAACATACATACGTACATACATACGCATAGGAGTTATAAAACCGGTTTGCGCATGCATTCTACATAGGTAACGAGGATATCATTATTCTGTCCAGTGGACCACCTAACTTCTAGCTTCAAAAACAGCTAATTCAAAATAATGCTGTTAACATATTTGTCTTTATTGAACTAGGTGTAAGGTCTTATTTCAAAGTTATTTTACAGAAGGTACACAGTTTAAGTAACTTGAGATGTATATTGGCACAGAAATGGAGAAATAAGTTCAAGTAAGACAACTTCAGCCGCACATCAACCGTGCAGATCCTCGTTTTGAATACATGTTGGAAAACATTCGATTCATAAAACCGCTATATAAACAACAGTAGATACTCATAGTCAATGAAGCCTTTAAATTATAAAGCGTCATATTTCATGTAACAACTCATGTGTCTAAAAATGCAGGATGTAGAAAATCTACACCATGCTCTTATTGCAAATGACGCATTTTTGCATTTAATTTACATTTTTTGTATTGCGACTAAATTACGATTGTTAAATTATCGAACAAGCGGAGTGTAAGCGAAGTGAGTTCTTACAAACAACTTCTGGTAGTTCTGGCTACTGGGACGTCGCGGGGTCGCGGCATTTCGGTGGCTTTTTGATTCTTGAGAGTCTGTTCGAAGATAACTTTAGTAACGTTTTTCTGATCTTTATGAAATTTGTTGGAGTTATAGCAGATATTAAAAAAAATTGTTTATGAGCTGGATCGATCCAGAAGTGGGCAAGACACAAAAAAAATTATACTGGTCAACTCGTTTGCAAGTAAAACGCGAGTTCTCAGTTCGAGGCGTACCACCAGAATTTTTTAAATCACTTACTCACGTGTGTGAAATTATCCCTTTTAAAGCCGTTACTCTTGAGATTGTAGTTTTATTATGTTTAAGCTTAGACAAAGGCTTACGAGATTATACAGCTTCAGATTTATTTGTAAGATGATCCGAGATAAGACATAATCAGTCAATGTGTTTAGTCTGCAGGATAACAATGGAATGTGATGAGTACAGTCGCCATCAGATATATCGGAGCGGACAAGGTGGTCACAAATATCTGTTCAACGCCTCTATTGACAACGCAATAAAGTGCATGTTGAGATATGTTTGAGTACCCTGGCCGCTTCGATATATTTGATGGCGGCTGTACGACACGTGTTCGAAATATGCACAGAAGGCCTATTTAATTATATTATTTCATGGTTCAAATGACAGTCTTCCGTTACATATATTCTCATAAAACATATTATATTTGACCGACCACTGAAACTTGCTAGTAGTAAATTATGAGATCTATGTATAATATGGTTAAAATAATAGTACATTACGTACCTAGGGCGGTAAAATAAAGAAGGGCCTAGATCGCTGGCATTTGTGGCCCGAACCGAAGGTGGCCCTTACCTTCGGTTCGGGCCACAAATGCCAGCGATCTGCGGCCTTCTTTATTACCGCCCGCGGTGCTTACATAATTTCACGTCTTCTCCTGGGTGTGAAGTGAGATTTGCCGCTGCGCCCTAGGGCGGTAAATCGCACTTAGCGCCTAGAGAGACGTAAAACATTTAACTAGAGTTAAACACATCCCGGTAAAGTTGGCGACTATTAGAAGAAACTAAAACCTGTACACTTACACTTAGGTACACCATGCTTAATTTCATGAATTTTTTTTCTGGCCTTAACTTCTATAGCCTAGTCTCTGACATGAAAAAATAGGTGTAGATTTTTTAAAAATATTTAAGCAAGTTTTAGGGGTCGCTACCGCGCTTTGAAAAATGGGTAAATACCCTCTTTATAGGGCTTGCAACTCCGGAATTAGATTGTATGGCCAATCCCGGAATTCCGGAGTTAACCCATGAGTACATTGTTGTCATCTAAAATCATTTATTGGTGTTTAAGTTTGGTGTCGCTAAGTAATCTGACAAAATGTCAACAGTACCAAGAAATCGTGGGAAAAAATATTTTAAGTAAAAGACAGAAAAATGTAAAGAAATATTAAGCAACACCCTACTGTAGGAAGGTAGACATCTTCTTTGAAGAACCCAATAGTCAACATGAGCTCATTCCTGACATCTACTGTAATCATAATGAATGTATATTATGTTCTAGGCCAGCCACATAAGAGCTCATAAAAGGCTAAATCCTTACTTTTTTTGCTGAGGTCGCCGTCATCGAAATCGATCGACTATATATATACTAACCAGCTATGAAGTCCCGGAACACATACGACAGCTTGTAGTTGGGCATCCATATGGTGATAGGCACCCGTCGCCGCCAGGACTCCAACCCGCACAGCTTACTCGCGGCGCGCCGGACCCGGCTCGGCTCTCCCGGGGAATGCCCTGCGAAAAACTTATATTATCATTTTGAAGAAAAATGATCACTTAGGCCACACCTTAAAAAGAGCAAATGCCCGAGCTACTGGAAAAATACTCAAATCAGAATCCCATCATCAGACCCTGACCTGGTGAAATTCGCATCAACTATCAAGTATAAATAAAAAATCCCTTTAAAAAAAAAGATTCGGAACCCTAATTAATTTTCGAAACCGGTTAGTAAGTTAGTAACCCTAATTCGACCACAAAAAATAAATTAAAAATAAAAGGTCCAATTGTAAACAAGTTTTGGATGTCGACTAAAAGTAGGGACCTACTTAACACTTGTATAAACAGCTTGCAATAGGTATTATAAAATGAATTAATTGAAAAATTACTTTCCCATTGTTTTTTAGACTTCCTAAATAGGAAGATAAGATAAGACCGTTTTTACCAATTTTTCGGTATAGGTATTTAAAGTAGTGTTTTAAATTCAAGACAGTGATATGACAGCTCCTGCCATATACTGTAAACCACTTTGTATGGCAAGAGATATCAGATTACTGTCTTGTATTAAAAATACAAGAAAGCACGACTAGCATACAGAGCACTAAAGTATTAGTGCGGCTCTCAGCGCTAATAAACTTAAAAATCTGGTCCCATCCGTAAAAAAATCATGAACTTTGCATGCCCTTCGCAGCTAAGACTTAGCTGATAACACTAAGGGGAAAGAAAATAGACGTGGAAACCTGTCGTTCAGTTTCCCAATGCTTTTGTGTCCCAGTTTGCAATTAGGCAGCCACATTATTTGTAAAAAAACGGTTTAAGTTAAAAATATTTCCAATGAATTCATTCTTCGCTACATCAAAGTTTTCATTATGATTTAGCGGTAGTACTCACAGTTGAATATCATTATGTAAAACATTATAGAAATCGAGTGTAAAGAAGAAAAACGGCTAATAATCATAATTCATTGACTCTAGTTAAGTATGCATTGCAAAGACCAGCACTTTTCCTTCAGCGATTTCATACAAGGTGTAACAAAAATACTGGTGATCCCTTTAAGGGCATAATTACTATCGTATTCTAATTATGAAAAAGTAAGAAAAAAAAATTCTCGCGAAAAAAAAATTTTAGTTTCGTATGGAGGGTTGGCCTGCTGTGACGACGTGTCCAAAAAAATTTTCTCCTTCTTTTTCTTACTTGCAATACGACGCCAATTACGCCCTTAAGCGGATCACCAGTATTTTTGTTACATCCTGTATGTAGAGTGTTCTACACATGTCCATGCCATGGCCAAAAAACACAATGCTGTTACAAATGTTAAAATAGGCACACAGTATCAATACTAATTAGGATAAATTTGGCATTTCAAAACATAAATACTAGGTACACATTTAAAAAAAATCTTGATTACCACTAAGTAAGTGTTAACCTTGACTTACACAACTTAAATAACACCAACTTTGACATATGCCCTTAATCAACCCAAATATATTTCTAAAACTCACCATTTCCAATTACACCACTCATTATGATCAAATTAAATATCAATTTACAACAGTATCACATTCTGCACCATGCCGCATGCGCACGGTACAAGGTTTACATGGGTTGTGTGTGTTGACACATGCGCCGGCGCTGGATGCCGGCCGCGTTGTGAGGATTACGTTAGATAACTACTTGTAATATTCTTGATATTTTTTTATGATGATAATGAAGCGTCTCATGTGATTGAACATCGTAATTGGAACTGGATTGCTATTAATGCAGTTTGGTAAAAGACTCGATTCTTTTGTGATTTATGGAGTCATGAGTTATTTTAAGTTTGTTAAAGCTTAAGTAAGTCTTATATGTAGGTATGGAAAATCGAGTCGTTACTATGTTTACTCAATATATTTACAACATAATTATAGTACGCCAATGAAGGTTTAGATTTTGAAAAGTTTTAAAAGCTAAATGCATCATAATTCTTCTGACTTTTTTGCCACGGCTTAGTTGAGCCTGGGGTCAACTCGGAAACCTAATCCTAATCATAAATTGGTACAGAAACTAGTTTTTACGAAAGACTACCATATGACCTTCCAACTTAGAGGACAGGGTAGACCTTTGAGAGTTTTAAAAGCGACAATTTTCATTTTATTAAAATTAAATAGATCCTCTTGAATCTATATGACAGAGTCTTATAAATCTTATAATAGTAGGTACTCAAGTCCTATTAAAATCTTTAAAAAAGAATTCAGTATTGTCTAAAAATCAAAAAGCATTAAAGTTTTTGCAGAAGAATCAACTTTTTGACTTAGGTAATTTACAAGAGCTAGAGAATAGGTAAGTTATAATATTTCATTGTCCATTACAAATAAATTAACCTAAACAAAAATAGACCTCCTTATCGCTTTGGGACTGTGCCACTGCCAATGGTTCAAGCAAGATCGTATCAAGATTGAGTAAGAAACAATTAAATTATCTTTAAAAAAACAAGAGTAGAAGGAAAGCGCCGGTACCAGCCCCGCCCTAGTCCGCCCTAGCCTGCCGCCCGCCCAAACCCGTGTGCCCGTATGTTCAAACCTAAAAAAAAAAAAAAAAAAAAAAAAAAAAAAAAAAAAAAAAAAAAAAAAAAAAAACAAATACCGGGTCACTTAGAACGTTTGCGCTATGTCTCCACACTGTCAAAACACTCCTTGTACGACTTCTGTGGCTCTCTACATGCACAAAGCACGCTTAATTACACCCCAATAAAACCCTTCGCTCGCATCTCTATTGTCTTATTGTGTTGTGCCTTCGACTCCCGACTCCCATTGTTCTCGGAGCACGGGTTCAGGACCATAATAAAACCCTTACCTTGCGACTTACGTTTGCCTTTCTCTTTTCGTGATAGTACTATAGGTATTTTAATCAGGTACAGATATAGCTCTGGAATAATCTAGACTATTCATAGGTATACGTATTAGGTCATACAGGGTTTCCATACCTACACTTTTTTACTATGTCTACAGTTTTCGTTTCATACAACCCTTACCTTGCGACCTTGCGTGTGCTATAGGTATTTTAATCAGGTACAGATATAGCTCTGGAATAATCTAGACTATTCATAGGTATACGTATTAGGTCATACAGGGTTTCCATACCTACACTTTTTTACTATGTCTACAGTTTTCGTTTCATACAACCCTTACCTTGCGACCTTGCGTGTGCTATAGGTATTTTAATCACGTACAGATATAGCTCTGGAATAATCTAGACTATTCATAGGTATAGGTATTAGGTCATACAGGGTTTCCATACCTACACTTTCTTTACTATGCGTACAGTCTCCATTTCGATCAATAGCGATACTACGTAATGTTTGTCAAATGGTATTTTAACTTACTTCTCCTTATTCCCTTTAATATATTTTAGGTATTCATTTTGATGTCATACTTTAATTAATATTTATCAAACTTCCTGAACCTTTGTCAGTTTTAATTAAATATCTGACTTAATTAATATTTTTCAAACGTATTAGTCCTTTATCACTTTTAAATATGTTTGATATCATCATTTAATTAATACAGTTTTATTTTTGATATATATTTATCCTATCTTATTTCATACCTCTTGTAGTGAGTAAGTTACATACTTGCGATCTTATTTTATAGTTTGAATTAAGCATATCTACCCAAACTTAGTACCTCTGATTTATTATACAGCTTGTTTTTACATACACATTTTAATTTGTTTTTTAATATGATAATACCTAAACTAATAGTATGTTATTTGTATTTATTTTTAAGCTTTAAATTCTCTTGTTAACTGACTTGATATAATTCCAAATATTGTGATCTAATGTGACAATATTTGTGTACTTGAAATCATTGTTATAACAGCGTGATTGCTTTATTGGCCAACCGTAGGTATATTGTATTTTATGCTCTCAAGGGATTCATTGTTTCCTATTATTTTTAATATTTTGGGTTTTGGTTAAAATTACGTCTGTATTGAAGATAGAAGATGAACTTGTACAGACATGATTCAAACGGCAATTTCTGTCTACTTGCTTTCATTATTATAAGGGGTTGATAGCGTTATTTATAAAGGTCCATTATGTTTCATGTTCTCAAGGGATTTATTGTTTCCTTTTATTTTTTATATGTTGAGTTTTATCCTTCTAAAGTCATAAAACGCCCCCTGAAATTTATTGTTACAGTTCTTGTGATCTAAGAAATTTATTAGACAAAGGTTTTTTCATTTTTCTATTTAAGTGTTTGCTATAAAGACTGCTCTTAAACAATAGCTTTTATAATTTTTCTTTGAAGAAGGCGATCAAATACTTTGTATTAGTTTCCAAGAAACATATAAATCATTAGATTTTGAAGTTACACGTGATTTTTATAAAAAGAGAATACACAAACAAAAATGTCGTTTAAATTCTTTTGATAATTCAATCTTTTGTTCCATTACTTCGGTTGCAAACAAAAAATCGGACAGCAGGTAACACACTCCGAAATCCTGTTCAGACTTGCCTTGGTCGTCTTTCCCCACCAGCGCCGTAAGGTTTTTTTTAACCCAAATTTATATAAAAAGGCCGATGCTGGAGGTACATTTTAGAAATGAAGTGAGCTGCGAATCGCGTGTTCAAGTAAGACGAAACGAAAAATATTTAATATTTACTTACGAGAATCTTCTTTTATTAATGTGCATTTCATATTACAAAGTGTGTGTTTGTTATTGGAAATGACTGGACATGGAAATTGGAAGTGATAATTATTGTGATGTTGAAATTAATCAACTGTGTGAAGAAGTTGAGAAAGAATATTATGAAGACCTAGAAATATTTAATTTGTGTCAATCTCTAAGTCAACAAAATTATGAAACGTAAGTGAATCATTATATTTTATTAATCATAAGTTTTTTCTGTATGGCACCTAGTTTGAGATGAATGTTTTAAGTTCAATCTTGTAGAAACATGTTTCTTTGCCTGACTTACAGGTACGGAGGGGATAGGGATATATAAGGGGATCCCTAGTATTAAAATTATTCATAGCTATTTGAAGTTTCAGTGTTTTGTGTCTGTGGTGTTGTGTGATTAATTTTGCATCATGTCGTTTTCTAATGAGCCTAGATTAGAGCGTAGCGAGATAGCAAGTCTTAACAAAGATCTAATTGTGCGAAAGTTTCATAAATATATTAGACTGTGGTATATTGATGGCCTATTACCTGATGCACTTCTCGAAGACCAAGACATTAAACCGTATTATACACCATGTGATGGTCATAAAGAAAGGAGGCATCAGGATGTCATGTCAATATCAAATACTGATGTAATAGACGGAGTCCTGTCAATGCAAGCGTACTGTTTGCATTGTCAGAAATATTCAAGTTAGTATTCTATGGTCCTTCATGTTTAGTAATTATAACTTATATATATTTATATTGTATTGTAATATTAAATTTTATTTCTTTAGATCTCAACAAGTTGGAGAAGGAATGAAACTGGCCACAGCGGATCTAGTGTCTGAGGTATCAGCAAAGAAGAGTCCTCCTTCAACCAGCCGTGATTCAGGATCAACTTCAACGACATCAGCTTCCTGTATTGATGTAAGCACAAAAAATAATAACAAAATTGAATGTTCTGTGTGCCATGTATCTGTAGTAAAAAGATATTTAGCAAACCATTTGAAAAGCAATAACCACAAAAACAATGTTCTTAGTTCAGATAGAGAACTAATTAACGTGCAACTTATTGAAAATGCATTCCGAAACAGGGTTGCTACTTACAGAATATCAAGGAATACAAATGATAGTCAATTCTTTGAAACACCTGAATCCTTTTTAGAAAAAAATAAAGATACAATTTTCACCTTATTAAATCGTTCAGTTGCAAATCATTGTGCTCTAAAAGTAAATTTTATTCTAAATGCAAATTTTTATCAACATACCAAACATTTAAGAAATACATTTGATTTTCAATTACCCAATCAACTTTTTAATGAGAGCAGTGATAAAAATATTTTTTTCGTATCTCTAGTAAATGAAATAACAGAGAGATTAACAAACTTCGAAAGAAAAGATAGTGGATGGAGTTTAGTAAACATAAATCACTTAGATGTTAATGTTAATAAATATAAACCACTACGTGGTTCTTCATATATTGAACTACCACGTGATATAGCAAACAAAAAAGCAGTAATAAACATTAAAAACAATGATCATGAATGTTTCCGTTGGGCATTGCTATCTGGTTTATACCCACCTAAAAATAATCACACTAATAGGGTGACTTCTTATGTGAAATACAAGGAGAAATTGAAGTTTGGTGATATTCCTTTTCCGGTCAAGCTAACTGATATCCATAAATTTGAAAAGTTAAATGACTTAAGTATTAACGTGTTTGGTTTGGAGTATAATTCACAAAATAAAAGACATGATATTATAGGTCCGTTACACTTTACTAAATGTAAAAAAACAATACACTTTAATTTGTTATATGTAACAAAGGGGAATAGAGGACATTATTGTCTAATCAACAATTTATCTAGATTAGTATCAGCTCAAATAACTAAGTCACAACATGCTGTTCATTTATGTGATGGTTGTCTAACAAACTTTTCTTCTAATCAGAATTTAGTAAAGCATCAAAAGAACGATTGTTTTCATATATGTACCAATTTACCCACTGAAGAGGACAAAAAGAAAGATTGGTTTGATGAAATGACTTCTTCTAATCAACTCAATTTCAATAATTACGAGCGTAAATTACGGGTTCCTTTTGTTGTGTACGCGGATTTTGAGGCATTTTTAAATCCTATTCACCCAGAACAATTTAAAGAACAGTGCACTAATGATAACAGTCACCCCCCATCATCCGACAGTGATAAAGATTATGAAGATGATGATGATTCAGTAGCTGATAAAATCAAACGTAAAAAAAGACGTATAGACATGCGTTCTTCAACCACTAACATTCAAAAACATCAAGTATATAGTTTTGGGTACTATATTAAATGTGTATATGATAACAAGTTATCAATTTACAGAACATATAAAGGGGAGAAGTGTGGTGAAACATTTATGAAATATATTAAAAATGATCTAGAGAGTATCTGTAAAAAGAATACATTTTCGAAGCCCCCTTTACCCCTAACAAGTCTAAACAAAGAACACATTGCACAAAGCAACACCTGCTTTATTTGTAATACGTGTTTAAATGAAGATTCCTGTGTTTCCTATAATTGGCATACCGGAGTTTATGAAGGTGTTGCACATTCACTCTGCAATGAAAAGTACAGGCCCCAAAACTTTGTACCGGTGTTTTTTCATAACCTAAGTAATTATGACAGTCATTTTATAGTACATGGACTTAATTTTGAGGATGGTGATATAGAAATAATCCCACAGAACAAAGAAAAATATATTTCCTTTTCAAAAATGTTAAAAGTGAATAACCGTACAGTGAAATTAAGATTTGTCGATTCTCTTAAATTCATGTCTAGTAGTCTTGAAAAATTAGCTAAAAACTTAACAACAAACCAATTCCACGAACTAAAATTAAATTTTCCAAGTGAAGAAGACCATAAGCGCTTGATACGTAAGGGCGTTTATCCATATGAATATATGACATCATTTGATTGTTTAAACCTGACCGCTCTTCCTCCTAAGGATGAATTTTATAGTTCTCTGACTAATAACCACATTTCAGATCAAGATTATGAACATGCTTTGGATGTGTGGAATCACTTTCATTGTCAAAATATGGGGGACTATTCAGATTTATATCTGAAAACAGATGTTTTGTTACTAACTGATATATTTGAAAATTTTAGAAATGTTTGTCTTAAGACCTATGGTTTGGATCCAGCTCATTATTACACCGCCCCAGGATTAAGTTGGGATGCCATGTTAAAAGTTACAAAAGTAAAACTTGAACTTTTAACGGATATTGATAAAATAACTTTCATAGCTAAAAATATTCGAGGGGGTATATCTCAATGCAGTCACAGGCATGCAAAGGCTAACAATAAATATATGTCGGACTATGAACCAAACGAACCGTCTTCTTTTCTCGTATATTTAGATGCAAATAACTTGTATGGGTGGGCAATGTCCCAATTTCTTCCTACAGGTAGATTTGAATGGGTGGATGTAGAGACGAATTTTAATATTGCGGATGACGCTGATCATGGATTTATTTTAGAAGTAGACATTGAATACCCTGAAAAATTACATGATTCACATTCAGATCTACCATTCTGCCCCGAAAACGTGTGTTTAGGTAATTCTAAAGAGAAAAAATTGATACCAAATCTAAACAAGAAAACCAACTATGTAATTCATTACAGAAATCTCAAACAGTGTATACAAAACGGTTTAAAATTACTTAAAATCCATAGAATATTACAATTTGAGCAGTCACCATGGATGAAGAATTACATAGATTTAAACACCTACATGCGATCCCAAGCGTCTTCTGAATTCGAAAAAGATTTTTATAAGTTAATGAACAATTCAGTGTTTGGCAAAACTATGGAAAATGTAATGAAGCGAGTTAACATCAAATTATTAAATCACTGGGAAAATCGTGGTAAATCTCAAGGAGTTCAATCTCTGATTGCGAAGCCTGAATTCCATAGTTTATCTGTTTTTTCGAATGACTTAGTAGCTACTAAGTCATTCGAAAAAAACAAATTTTTTTCAATTAAAAAAAGTTCAATTAAAAAAAACTAAAGTTTTTTACAACAAACCAATCTACCTTGGTTTTTGCATTTTAGATCTGTCTAAAACTTTAATGTATCAATTTCATTACAATTATATGAAAACCAAATATCACAATAATCTAAAATTGCTTTACACAGATACTGATAGTTTGCTTTATCAAATATACACCGAAGACTTTTTCAATGATATAAAATCGGAACTAAATTTATATTTTGATACATCTGAATACCCAGAGAACAACGTGTATGGCTTCCCTCTGGTCAATAAAAAACAATTGGGTTTTTTTAAGGATGAAAACAATGGAGAAATATTTAAAGAATTCATTGGTTTACGCTCAAAAATGTATGCCATAGATGTACAAAATAAGGACATTAAAGCTAAAGCTAAAGGTGTCAATAAATGTGTAACGGAAACATATAATCTCGATAGCTTTAAAAAATGTTTATTTAAGAAAAAAATTAAATATGATACAATGTTGCGTTTCAAATCAATTAAACATATTCTATTCACACAAAAAATTACCAAAATAACGCTTTCCCGTAATGACACGAAACGATATATATTAGAAAATTCTATTGATACTCTTGCGTGGGGTCATTATAAAATTCCTCACGATGTACTTTGAATTGTATTTCATTTACACAAAACATCCAATAAAGTGTCTATTTTTGTGTAATGTGTATATTATTATTTTTGTAAATTTTATAGGTTAGTTTAGTAATAATAAAATAAATGTATTAAATGATAAGGAAAATCTTGTAACAATTAAAATTTGTTTTGTGTGTCTTTTTAATAAATGTACTTCTTTAAAAGAAGAAATCAACGAGTAATTTGTCATTTGATTTCAAATCGTTTTCTTAGCAACACCCTTCTCACGTTAATCAAAAAATGATTCATTTTTACCATCCTTTCACTACCATTGTAGCTGGTCCGAGTGGTTGTGGTAAAACAAAATTCGTTACTAGTTTTATTGAACATTCCAAAGAAATATGTAATGTTGAGTTTGATGAAGTGATTTGGTGCTATGATGAAATGCAACCCCTATACAATCTAGTAAATGTGATTTATAATCAAGGAATACCTGATATGTCCATGTTTGATGGACTTAAACCCAAACTAATTATAATAGATGATTTAATGAGGGAATCAGGTGGACGTCTTGTGGATATTTTTACAAAAGGCAGCCACCACAGAAATTTAAGTCTGTTTTATATTACACAAAACATATTTCACCAGGGTAAAGGTCAACGTGATATGTCTTTGAATACAAGTTATTTAGTGTTTTTTAAGAATCCTAGGGATAAAACACAAATACGTCATTTGTCTCGACAAGTATACCCAGAAAACTCAAAGTTCGTTGATGAAGCCTACAAAGATGCTACTAAAAATGCTCACGGTTATCTCATGATTGACCTAAAACAAAATACAGATGATATGTGTCGTTTTAAAACTAAAATATTTCCATTTGATGGCCATTGCACAGTGTATATTCCAAAGAAAGGATTTAAATATAACACGGATCATCAAGTTTTAGTCAGTTCTAAATGATGCATTCGAGGGTGAGCACCTATAAACATTTACTAGAAGCACTAAAGTTACTAAAACCAAAATATCGCACAGCTTTGCTTAAATCCTGTGATGATGAGGAAATCAATATCATTTGTGAATGTATCTATAACGTTCTAAAGGGGAAAATTCCTTTAGATAACAAAGAAAAATCTAAATTAAAAAAATATAAGGATATATTACGAAAATTAATTTCAAAAGGCAAAAATAAGCTTAGAAAAACCGTTATCATTCAGAAGGGGGGTGCATTTTTACCAATCATTTTAGGTGCCGTTTTAAGTGCTTTGGTAAGCTCCTTATCTTAGATACAATGGAGAATACAAAGAAAATGTTGTTAGTTGAACCTGAATTTATTGAAAGACTTAAAAAAAGTGAACACCAGGCTGAAAATTCATCATCCCGTCTAGATGGAGAAATGCAAAAAATTCTTAGAAGGAAAATAAATGATCGTGAAAAGTGGACATTATATTCTCAAGCACTACAACGATTTTTACATTTTGCTGAGGCAGATAGAAGACCATTTAAATTACCGATAGTGATGGATGAAGTGAACCACCTTACTAACGAGAACTACAACGTCTTTTCGAAAGTTAACAAAAAGGAGGAAGACGTTAAAAAAATGGATAATACCCAAAAAGATGAATCATTTGCTCAGGACTTAAGCGGAAACCTGAATTTACCTGAATCTGAAAAAGATGTTTATACAACACCTCATGTTGGATCAAGGGTTGAATTACCTAAGCAATATTCTCCATCCTATATTATAGATGTTATACCTAAATCTTACAGGGTAAAAACTCAGACGCTACTGCAAAACATTATTGTAAATAGACCTAAAATTTGGTGGAAGGAGAACGGTGAAGTAGTTATAAATAATCAAACAATACCAAACAGTAATATTCTTGATTTGGTAGGCGATGTGCTTAGACCGCTTAAACGCTCAAAACCAGTTGGATGGGAGGATTTCGCTTGTCTTTTAAATGAGATAAAAGTCCCAGTGTCATGTATTGGTAACCCCTCAACGTTAGATTTTATTAATAAACTTAAATCTGCTGAATCAAACACGTCGCAAGCTTCTATTAGCGCTCAAAACTTATCAATAACAGAAAAAAACGCATCTACTCCTCTATCTACCAAACAAAAAACAAGATCTCAAAAGAAAGTTGATTGGGAGAAATGGACTCCTTATTAGACATAAATAGAATATACTACGATGTATCAAACCCAGCTGGATATAGTAGTTTAAATAATCTTGCAAAGGAAATGAAAGGTCAAATGAATAGAGGGGAAGTGAAAAAATGGTTGCAATCCCAAGAAGCGTACACTCTACATAAACCTGTTCATAAACGTTTTTCGCGTAACAAATACATCCTGTCTAACTACAATGAACTATGGCAAGCTGATTTAAGTGATATGCGTACTTATAGTCAATACAACGATGGTTATAAATATATTCTTTGTGTCATTGATGTATTTAGTAAATATGCATTTGCGAGAGCTATGAAAAAGAAGGATTCTGAGACGGTTAAAACATGTTTTGAAAGCATATTCGCGGAAGCAAATGCAACCCCTAGACATATTCAATCTGATAAGGGTACAGAATTCGTTTCAAAGGTGGTAAGAGATTATTTTACAAGTAAGAACATAAATTATTATACTACTAATAACCCCGACATTAAAGCTAGTATAGTTGAAAGGTTTCAAAGGACTCTTAAAACTAAAATGTGGCGTTATTTCACTCATAATAACACTTACAATTACACCAGTATATTACAAGACCTACTTTATTCATATAACCATACCTATCATTCCAGCATTAAAATGTGTCCAGTTGATGTTAACTCTAGTAATATAAGAACTGTTTGGTGTAACTTATATGAAAGAAAAAAATATAAACAACCGTCTTTAGAAATTGCAAAGTTAAATGTAGGTGATCATGTTAGGATAACTAAATATAAACATATATTCCAAAAGGGTTATGAAACAAATTGGAGTGATGAAATATTTGTCATTGATTCAGTTATCAATAGGTCTCCGTGGATTGTTTATACTTTAAAAGATTTGGAAGGCGAACCAATAATTGGTACATTTTATACCAAAGAATTACAAAAAGTGACCCATCACCCCTCCATCAAATATAAAATTGATAAAATAATACGCTCGCGCCGTATTGGTGGCAGAAAGGAATTGTTCGTGAAGTGGCGAGGTTATCCTAATAAATTTAACTCCTGGATACCGTCTTCAAGCCTAGAAACAATATGAGTGAAAACAGTTTTTACTTAACTTTATTGAGTAATAGCTCATCAGATTATTACACTGATAATACCACTGCGCATTTTTTAACAAAATTACCGAAAACCATTAAACTGGAAGGAGAATGGGTCGTGGGTTTAGTAGAATTCCAATACCCATGTTCCATGTATAATGTTCAAGAACATGAAAATACAATTTATATTAAAAGGAAAATTCGAGGACCTGCAGACAAGACAGATAAAATTGTTGATGCAAAAACTCACATACCAGCTACTTCGTATGATAGTATTGATCATTTTCTTGATGCATTCAATGAAAACCCACAACTAAAAAGCAAAGTTAAGTTTAGATATGACAAAATTACAAAAATGGTGGGGGTATCAACAGATAAAGAAATAGTCTCAGTCACAACAACACCCATATTAAGTTTACAATTAGGTTTTCGACCGAGATCAAATTTAAAAGAAATGTCAATTGGAAAACATCCTGCAAATTTATACTTAGGTTTACCCTCACAAATCTTCGTTTATACTGATATCATTCATCCACAAGTAGTGGGGGATGTTATTACATCATTACTGAGAATAATACCATTAGATCCTACTAAATTTATCTATGGTGCTTACAAAACACATATTTTCTCACCTGCTCATTACGTACCCGTATTACGAAGAGAATTCGATACTATAGAAATAGATATAAGGACAACTACTGGAGCGAGAATACCATTCCAGTTTGGATCTTCTTGCGTGAAGCTACACTTTCAACGGGTAAAATGAATTATAAAAGATCATCTGTGTCCTGCCCGTATGAGCATTACTACTCACATCAAGCTGGTACGGGCATAGGTATTGTTTACAAAGGTGTACCATATCAACGAGGACATGGGATTGGGAGTTTCTTGGGTGGTCTTTTTAGGTCTGTGCTACCATTATTATCAAGTGGTTTTAAAACAGTGGGAAAAGAAACTTTAGACGCAGGAATCGGCCTTTTATCCGATATGGTAAATTCGCGACCAATGGATAGTTCTATTAGATCTCGATTTAAAGAAGCAAGCACCAACTTAAAAAGAAAAGCAGATGAAAAAATTGATTCTTTGATGTCGGGGTCTGGGTATAAAATGTCAACAAAAAGACGTGGACCAGTCATTAACCTAAAAGCATCGAAACGAAGAGGAGGTAAAAGACTTAAGAAAAATAATATTGAAGATATATTTTGTAACTAAAAATGTCTTTCTTACATAGTCATTCATGTGAGTGCGCCAAATCCGAGTTAGACTTATTTGCTCTACCATCAACTCAAACAAGCATTGAAAGTGGTCAGTGGATTCATTACAAACCAATTTCATCTCTAAGTGACGATGGCCCTATCGAGTTTCTTGTTCCCGGGTCAGGAGATGATTACATCGATCTATCACATACTTTGTTGCATATAAATGCCAAAATACTAAATCAGGATGGAACAAAAATAAAAGCTGATGCAAATGTTGCTCCGGTAAACAATTGGTTACATTCCCTTTTTAACCAACTCGATATTTATTTAAATCAGAAACTAATTTCACCTCCAAACAATACTTATGCTTACCGAGCCTACATGGAAAATCTGCTTAATTATGGTCCAGCAGCTAAAAAATCTCATCTGACTTGTGGATTGTGGTATGAAGATACTCCCAACTACATGGACACGGTTGACTCCAATAATAAAGGATTTCACGAAAGAATGGAGTTTGTTAAAGAAAGCAAGGAAGTTGAAATGATCGGTCACTTGCATGGTGATATATTTAACCAAGAGAAATTTCTGATGAATGGTGTAGAAATACGTGTTAAATTAGTCCGTTCGAAAGAAACATTCAATTTAATTTGTCATAAGGATGGTAAATTTAAAGTACAAATAACAGATGCCAGTCTCATTATCAGAAGAGCAAGAATAAATCCGAGTGTATTATTAGCTCATCAAAAAGTACTAGCATCAACAACTGCAAAATATCCAATAACAAGAGCGGAAGTTAAGGTTCTAACATTACCCACAGGTATACAAGGTAAAACGTTGGATAATATATTTCTCGGGCAAGTTCCTAAAAGATGTATTATTGGATTTGTTTCAAACTCTGGGTTTAATGGTAATTTAGCTATAAACCCATTCAATTTTCAACATTTTCATATGAATTCATTTAGTTTGTATGTAGATGGACACGAAATCCCTTCTAAAACTTTGCAACCCTCATTTAACTCTTCAGGTTTAATAGCAACTGCTTACCATACTTTGTTTTCTGGAACTGGTATTCATTTCCATAACGAAGGTAATGCTATAAGCAGATCAAACTATGTGGGTGGTTATTCTTTATTATGTTTTGATTTGACTCCTGATTTATCTGCAAGTTCAACTTCACACTGGAATCTTGTAAGACACGGGAGTGTTCGAATCGAAGTTCGTTTTGATGCAGCTTTAAGTACTACTATCAACTGTATTGTGTATGCTGAATTTGATAACATAATTGAAATAAATAAAAATCGAGATATCACTGTAGATTATAACAGTTAGTAATTAAATAAATACAATGCATTCACACAATTTTATCATTATCCATCGAACATTAACTGTAAAACCATCAGTGTTTAATTAATTATTTTTTATAATAATTATGGATTCAAATGAAATACAATTTTGTATGAATAAAATAAACCCGAGGTTTAAGTCAAATGTTTTTGCTGCAAACCGTATACCTGTTTGGGTAAATTTACCTGCTTTTATTATAAGCAACTTGGACCCGGATTCAAAGCCTGGCTCTCATTGGATCGCAATATACATTGATGTGAATGGATCTGGTGAATACTTTGACTCTTTTGGCCGAAAGCCTACCGGTTATCATAGGTTATTTTTAAATAGAAACTGCAAGAGGTGGTTTTATAACCATAAATCACTTCAAAATTATTTTACCTCCGTTTGTGGAGAGTACTGTTTAGTTTATCTTTATTTTAAGCTTCAAGGGAAAAAAATGTCTGAGTTTTTACATTTTTTTTCTGATAATTCTTTGTGTAATGATTTAGTTTTAAGGAATATGTTTAAACGATTTTTTGTGAAATAAAATAAAGTGTACAATGAAATAATGTTTTTTATTTATAAACATAAGCTTATACAAACATGGTTATACATAAACACTGTATTACAATAAAGACATTAAAAAAAGAGGTTAAAGCTAAACGTTTATGAGTATGCTAAAACTAATTAAAATATCCTACTACCTAAGACATATATAGTAAGGGGGAAAGAAACTAAATAATTACAAAAATAAAAAACTTAATCTACACAATCACAATTCATATCACTGTTTCTTATTGTCTATAAAATATCTCACACAGCTGTCCTTAGAAGATATTTGCTTTGTAGCGTTAAATATTATATTTTTAGCACTCTGTAGTTCACAATCATCTTCTAGAGTGAAATATTTTAATCTCATGTCTGCATGTTTCCAGTGTTCCGTGGGTGGGATGTTTTTAATTTTTTGCACGTCATATATCTCGATTTTAATTAAATGAGATGCATACGCCCCGTCATCATGTCCAGTCGATAAGTTGGAGACGCCATCCGGATAACTTTTACTCACATTAGAAGACCGCTTCAAGACTTTACACTGTTTTTTAGGTTGTTCAAAGAAGCTATCAATATTATTTGCTGCACGTTTCTTTGCGATGGCTTGTTTAATCTTCAAACCAACCGTACCTTCTTCATCGCTTGATTCGTCTTTATTTTCCGGGTAGTAATAATTCTTGAAAGTATTTTCAGATAACTGAAACAATATCAAACAATAATTTATTTAAACACTCACATACACAATTACACAATAGTTAAAAAATGTTATCAACACAATTAAATAATTAAAGAGTAACAGTATTTGAATACTTACATCCATTATCACAAGTATTAGTAAAAACTTCGATATGTAGAAACTTAGAGCTCTTAACTGAACTGGAGATCCGAAGACACTATATAAAAGAACCCACAGCCTCGGCCTTTTTATATAAATTTGGGTTAAAAAAAACCTTACGGCGCTGGTGGGGAAAGACGACCAAGGCAAGTCTGAACAGGATTTCGGAGTGTGTTACCTGCTGTCCGATTTTTTGTTTGCAACCGAAGTAATGGAACAAAAGATTGAATTATCAAAAGAATTTAAACGACATTTTTGTTTGTGTATTCTCTTTTTATAAAAATCACGTGTAACTTCAAAATCTAATGATTTATATGTTTCTTGGAAACTAATACAAAGTATTTGATCGCCTTCTTCAAAGAAAAATTATAAAAGCTATTGTTTAAGAGCAGTCTTTATAACAAACACTTAAATAGAAAAATGAAAAAACCTTTGTCTAATAAATTTCTTAGATCACAAGAACTGTAACAATAAATTTCAGGGGGCGTTTTATGACTTTAGAAGGATAAAACTCAACATATAAAAAATAAAAGGAAACAATAAATCCCTTGAGAACATGAAACATAATGGACCTTTATAAATAACGCAATCAACCCCTTATAATAATGAAAGCAAGTAGACAGAAATTGCCGTTTGAATCATGTCTGTACAAGTTCATCTTCTATCTTCAATACAGACGTAATTTTAACCAAAACCCAAAATATTAAAAATAATAGGAAACAATGAATCCCTTGAGAGCATAAAATACAATATACCTACGGTTGGCCAATAAAGCAATCACGCTGTTATAACAATGATTTCAAGTACACAAATATTGTCACATTAGATCACAATATTTGGAATTATATCAAGTCAGTTAACAAGAGAATTTAAAGCTTAAAAATAAATACAAATAACATACTATTAGTTTAGGTATTATCATATTAAAAAACAAATTAAAATGTGTATGTAAAAACAAGCTGTATAATAAATCAGAGGTACTAAGTTTGGGTAGATATGCTTAATTCAAACTATAAAATAAGATCGCAAGTATGTAACTTACTCACTACAAGAGGTATGAAATAAGATAGGATAAATATATATCAAAAATAAAACTGTATTAATTAAATGATGATATCAAACATATTTAAAAGTGATAAAGGACTAATACGTTTGAAAAATATTAATTAAGTCAGATATTTAATTAAAACTGACAAAGGTTCAGGAAGTTTGATAAATATTAATTAAAGTATGACATCAAAATGAATACCTAAAATATATTAAAGGGAATAAGGAGAAGTAAGTTAAAATACCATTTGACAAACATTACGTAGTATCGCTATTGATCGAAATGGAGACTGTACGCATAGTAAAGAAAGTGTAGGTATGGAAACCCTGTATGACCTAATACCTATACCTATGAATAGTCTAGATTATTCCAGAGCTATATCTGTACGTGATTAAAATACCTATAGCACACGCAAGGTCGCAAGGTAAGGGTTGTATGAAACGAAAACTGTAGACATAGTAAAAAAGTGTAGGTATGGAAACCCTGTATGACCTAATACGTATACCTATGAATAGTCTAGATTATTCCAGAGCTATATCTGTACCTGATTAAAATACCTATAGCACACGCAAGGTCGCAAGGTAAGGGTTGTATGAAACGAAAACTGTAGACATAGTAAAAAAGTGTAGGTATGGAAACCCTGTATGACCTAATACGTATACCTATGAATAGTCTAGATTATTCCAGAGCTATATCTGTACCTGATTAAAATACCTATAGTACTATCACGAAAAGAGAAAGGCAAACGTAAGTCGCAAGGTAAGGGTTTTATTATGGTCCTGAACCCGTGCTCCGAGAACAATGGGAGTCGGGAGTCGAAGGCACAACACAATAAGACAATAGAGATGCGAGCGAAGGGTTTTATTGGGGTGTAATTAAGCGTGCTTTGTGCATGTAGAGAGCCACAGAAGTCGTACAAGGAGTGTTTTGACAGTGTGGAGACATAGCGCAAACGTTCTAAGTGACCCGGTATTTGTTTTTTTTTTTTTTTTTTTTTTTTTTTTAGGTTTGAACATACGGGCACACGGGTTTGGGCGGGCGGCAGGCTAGGGCGGACTAGGGCGGGCTAGGGCGGGGCTGGTACCGGCGCTTTCCTTCTACTAACAAGCGAACACAATCATACCTATTCGGTTTATCGTTTCACTGGCCAAGTGGCCATGTGGGTGGGATATGGTAATTAGGACAAAATTATGTAAAGTCCAGGGGATTTTGACTTCCGAGCGCTCAAATTCAGAGAAAAAAAAATCGAAAATACACGGAGAGTTAGTTAGTTTATTAGTAAACGTTTACTTGTTTTTAGTAAATTGTTTACTTGTCCTGGGAATTACTATTTTTTACTTGTTTCTAGTAAAATTTTCTCTCCGTGTACCCATACACAAAAGGTACGTCACCAATACCTTCATAAGAAATGAATAAGTAATACATATAAGTATCCTTAATTTCAAATGTATCGAAAAAAAGGTGGCAAGTTCTTATACCTAGTGTTTATTTCCCCCCCCTTTTTAGAGTTCCCCCGTGGAATAGTTGAAGAGTTCCCTCGATTTCTTCAGGATTCCATCATCAGATCCGGACCTGGTGACAATGGGACCAACTGTGAAGTACTCTTTTAAACAAAAAAAGAATTTTCGAAATCGGTCCAGCCGTTTTCGAAAAAAAAGAACAAAGACCTCTGCCTGCTTCGAAATGTTGAAGTCGGTTGAAAAGAGGCAAACAACAGTCGATCTTATCGCAATAAGCCCAAACTTCCATTGTTGTTTAACTTCTTATGGCCACCTTCAGTCTCCATCATCAGACCAGCTCTGCGGTAAGTTTTAACATATTGTATTGTCATCCAAGTTACGTAGGTACCTGACAAACACCGTGACTATGCAAAACTGATTTGTAATGTGACAATGTGATAATCCTGCGTGAATCTCAACAATACCTGTTTACATAGTTAATCTGTTGGTTTTAATTACTCAGACTTTAGTTTCTGTGATAACAAGAATTACTTACTAGTATATTACTTGTTCTATATACTTATATGGATACAATTAAGTTGTGGCAATTCCTTCCTAAAAACCTTTTATCGGTATTAACCACGAGACACCATAGGCGGCCGCCGGAGTAAAGGAAGGCCGGAGTAAAAAGGAGATGGCGGGATGACCTGGACGCATTCTCTATAGAATGGCGGGAAAATACTACAAACAGGACTGAATAGAGGAGAAGAGGGGAGGCCTTTGCCCAGCAGTGGGACACGAAAATAGGCTGATTAAAAAAACCGTATTAAACTGAGAAGAAACATAAGATTTTAAATACGAAGGTACTAAAAGCTAAAACATTTGCCTGCCATAAAACTGCCAATCAAATAATTGAAAAGAACCTCCAAGATTAATTATTAAGTCTATGATTAGAACCACTTTCCGGGTTGCGTGCAACTCCATAAGCAACTCCGATAAATATTTCAAGGATAAGTGTGCCATCAACAGCGGGGAAAGGAGTTGTTTCCAAGCACAAGAGATGTACAAAAAGCTGGCACCAGCCGCTGAAGATGTAAGCTAAGTCACGACGAGTCAACATACGAGTAGTAGACTTCCAGAGAGGTCACCGTTGGACCTGTATGTCCGCAGGATGGAAGTAACACCTGAGCTGAAAACAGCAAATTCATAGGAAAATTTGTCGATGGTAGCTTAAATTTGTCAATGGCCACCATACATTACTTCCTCCATTCATCCCCCGGGTGTGTTTTGCCCCTAAAAGATGCAGTCGCGTCAGTCGCGTCGCGAGTGACAGAGTACATAGCTGGCCTATAACTGTGAATCACTTCGTTTGTTCGATGAGAATTTGCATCACTATCTTTCGAATACCTATGCAAGAGCGATAGAGAGGGAGATAAAGATTTCGATTTTCGACACTCGCTGTTTACAGCGAGTTTTGTAAACTTTTGTGACTTTTGGCTGCGTAATCTTCGTTTATTGTCTGAAACATACGGTAGTACCCTATAACTTTTTGTTCGGCAACATAAAAACCACCAGCCTGCGACTAAGTAAGATTGACAGTCTAGACTGCCCATGACCACCGGCTTTATTAAAGATAATTGCTATGCCTATTATTAATTACAATGGGAATATTAGGTCACGCGAGTGGAGATATAACAAAAAATCTGCTAATTGCGAGTCGAACTGTCGCCCCGAGGGATACATACATATCACACAATTTTAAAAATGTTTTTTTTTTTATTAAGTTCTACTCCTATTTGACCATAGACTTCGTGGGTATAATTTTTCCTGTAATGTATAAAACTATTTACTGTATTTTTCAAATTTATTGGCCTAGCAGTTTTGAAAATAAGGGGGCGGGAAATCATAACATATATGTGCAATATGTGCATCAACAACTGAGATACTGAAATTGAATACCGTACAATCGACGGCAAAGATTTGTTTACACTTTTGCACCTTATTAGAAAGGAATAAGGTGAAGGTTGCACACGGTATCTCGCGGGCAAGATAGACATCTGTCAATTTCTGATGAATACAGTTAGAAAGTGACACTGTCGCTGCACACTTGTTCTGCTTGTGCAAACCATGCTGGAAGTAAGTCCCTGTATATATGCGGTACAGTACAAAGTAGTTGCTCAATGTAATACATTTATCCTACAAAAATATATTAGCAAAGCATGACTATGACATGATTTGCCTCGACACTATGTTCAGGAATTTTTTTCCTAAGAACCTATATGCCTATTTTTTTATACATACTTATTAATTTTATTTTACAACACTGTCTATATGTATAATATACATTTGAACAGTGTTTTTGTCCCCTGAAATAAACTTATTCATTTCCATATGATAGAGAATAGAGACCTTGGGACCGTGGTGTCAGGATGCCCATAAGTTGTTTAAGGATTTGAAAAAGAAGCTCCTCGACACAACTAGGGACCCCAGAGCAGGCACATTTCTTGCCCAGAGAATCGGCATCGCCATTCAGCGAGGGAATTTAGCCAGCATTATGGGCACCCTTCCACAGGGGACCGAACCTGGAGGACCATTTTTGTTATTTGTAAGTTAGTTTTAATATATTTGATAAATATAGTTTTAGCTAAATATTAGAATTTGTAATGTACTCTTGACATGTTAATTAATAATTTAAATTGAATAGTGATAGAGTAAATATTGGACATTTAAAAAATATACTTAATGTACTTATTTAGTATACACGGTGGGTAGGTAAACATTTGGATGCAATTTTGATGGGTAAGATTCAAAATAATTGTATGCTGTGTCATTCATTTCATAGTCAATGTGAACCTTCACACAAAAAAGATCTAACATATTAAATTACTGTTAGAAAGTGATAGAAAAATTGGTGTTTAGTAATTTTGTGTAGTCAAGGAAAATTCGAAAGGATTAGTACAAATAAACAGTAAGTTCTTTAAAATTCCTGCTAAAATAAATTGTCCAGTTGAAATCATATGTGTGTAGCCTTTAATGCAGTAATACATAGCCTTATTACATACTTAGCTGTCATTCTACAAATACAAATCTTAAAAAATATACATACACAAAAAGCTTAGGTACTTATTATCTATTTATTTAATATTTTTTCTCAAATAGAGAATTATCAATCCTATACCTATAGCCTAGTTGTTAGTGCCTCTGCTGATAAAGCATGAAGTCCCGAGATCGAATACTGTTTAAGGATACCTATTTATTTGTGTGTTTATCTCAGACAGACAGATATTTGTAGCTGAGTTACAGACGTTTTCTGTGTATTTAAGTATTTACAGTACATCAAAGAGCGCTGGTAGCCTTGCGGTAAGACGTCCGACTTTCAATCCGGTGGTCTCGGGTTCAAACCCCAGCTCGTACCACTGAGTTTTTCGGAATTTATCTACGGAATATCATTTGATATTTACCAGTCGCTTTTCGGTGAAGGAAAACATCGTAAGGAAACCGGATCTAATCTCAAAAAAAAAGGCTAGTTTCCCCTCTGGGTCGGAAGGTCAGATGGCAGTCGCTTTCGTAAAAACTAGTGTCTACGCCAATTCAAGGGATTAGGTTGTCAAGCGGACCCCAAACCGGGATAAACGCTAGGATGATGATGATGAGTACATCACCATGTTTCATTTCTAAAATAATGATATAGACAACACCTACACCACACCAACACCTATTCAGAGCCAAGATATCCAGAAACATAAGGAAACAATTTATAAAAAGCTAATCTGGAGCATGGCCCTGTATGGAAACCAGACATGAACTTTAACTAAGCGAGACAGAAAGATATAAAGAGATGCATTTGACATGTGGTACTGACGAAGAACGGAAGGCATCAGCTGGACAGAACGACGGACGAATAAATAAGTTCTAGATTTAATAGGAAAGAAGAGATTTCTTATGAAGACAATTGAGAACAGGAGGGACAATATGTTAGAGCACCTGCTGAAACGACATGATGATTACATAAAGACCATTATAGAAGGGAAAATTAACACTTTCGCAACCGCGTAGCTCTACGCGCTACGCTCGTAGCACGTAGCCAGGTATTCCTCGTATGTAGCGCGTAGTAGCTACGAACAGAGAACCCGACTGTTGGGTTCTCGGTGCTGAATGTGTTAAAGGAATAAAGCGCCAGGGGGCCTAGCGGGCGTTTATGACTCAGGCTAAGGAAAAGGCTAATCTAGTGCCATTAAAGGGGCTTAAAACAATTGCGGAGAGGCCAGATGAACGGCTGTTACTGTACCGATAAGAGCCAGGCTCTTAAATGATGATGATGACGATGAGTCTAAAGGCCTTTTTCCCAGTTAATTTCTTATCACAGTTCATTGTAACATTGCAATGCGCTAGTACTAATTGATATGACCTCAATGCACATGCACTGTTATTATTTTGATTGAAATAGAAACCAATAAACATTTTAAAGGTAATAGTAATCCTTAAAATATTTATCAAATACTGCACATTACAACAGAGGGGCGGAAATGTCTGAGTCAACCGGTTCGCAACATACCCGAGTTTCTACAGTTGCAAAAGGCAACGTAAAACAGAATTTATAAAACTATAGACAGGTTCCTCAAGGCCGGACAAAACAGTAAGAATTCACTCCAAAAATCGTGCACAAATGCCAAACTGCGAACACACAAGTGTGCGTCACAAAGGATGATAGGAATCACAACCACAATCTCCTATTTTTATCGCGAACTAATTCAATTAAAGATAAAATAAAACTTAAGCTACTTACTTACCAAGCAGCGGTGTTCTGGGGTCGTTCACCTCCATGCTATTACATAAATTCACTACTGAATACTATACCTATTACGTGCGTTTGATATGCAGTAATTTTATCTATTTGTAGTATCAAATACGAACATTAATATACTTGCAATACCTAACGATACCGTGTTATTGTTTACACCACGATCTAATCAATTCAAGTGACGGCGCCATGACATTTGATTAGAATGACAGTTGACAGTGACAGTGACTTTAGATAACCGTTTACGAATATAGCTATTGGCATGCCTTTCTTTTATATATCAGATTGAAAGGTGTAATAATAAGGCTCAAAACACACCTGGACTGAATTAAGCCATCTATTTAAATGCTTAATTTTGTCTATGGCCTCCATACAAAAAAATCAGCTTCCATGGACAAATTTAAGCATTTTGTGTATGAATTTACTTAATTAAAGCTTAATTAAGTTTTGAGCCTTAAAGTTAGGGCACTTAGGGAGCTGTGGGAGGGGAGAGAGAGGCAGGGTACAAGACAGATTGGGCGTAGAAATTGCAATGTCTAATATCGGTTTTAGCCTTTAGGTTTGGGCTTTTGATAGATTAAAATTAGTCTTAATAGTTTGTGGTAGAGTTCTACATTTATACCTACCTCGAATGGTCCTCGAACTTTATTCGTCATAGGCATTACAATGTTCCATTAACTTCCAACCAGAGGCCAGTTTTATAAAGCTACAAGTTACAATTTACAAGCGGAAGTCTCTTTCTAACACATAAGGTTAGAAAGAGACTTCCGCTTGTAAATTGTAACTTGTAGCTTTATAAAACTGGCCTCAGGTGTGGTGATCCCAGAAAACACTGTGTTTTTTTTTGAGTGGTCAATGACAGATTTAGGAACCAATTGCTTAGGGGCTTTGGGCATGAAAATATCTAAATTAAGTTGCTAATAATAGATCTAGCAACCGTATAATAATAAAAAAGGCATTCTATTTCTACTAACTGTGCCGGGTCAGAACTGATGCACCGATCCACGATAACCTCACTCCGCTCCGCCCGAAAGTGGTAACCACTGGTTTCCTTCTGTCCCGTATCCGAAAGTCATAGACGTATACAGTATACAATATACATATTTACATACTCATTTAGTAGGAATAGGGACTTCATGAGCCAGCCGTATGTCGTGACTAAACCACATAGCCATCAGATTACTCGTAGGTATTCTGAACTTCGACCAAAGTTTTCTGCGAACCGATTCCCGATTCATAAATAGGTACCTATCCTATCGTGAAACAGTGACTATGGTTGCATCATTGTGTATTTAATACAAATATATCTATCGCGTGAAATCTCTCTGTGAGCAAATGTGACTGAATATAAGAATTACTAAATAGAAGATTGTACATTTATAATATTGTATTAAACAGCCTATTTACTCCGAGGCCGGCAAATCCCTCCCAAGCAAAGCAAGGGCCCATAGTGCCCATACTGCCATAAAGCCAAAAAGCGCTAAGTAAGTATAACTATCTTTAAAATAACTGATTTCGTGGATAGAACTTTACTAACCTTGCAATTTTTTTCTGAGATTCGGCTTAGGAGCAGCACGTAGGTACAGTCGCCCCGGAATACAAAAAACGGGAGCTGTGCTATCAAAACGCGGATCTTTAGATGAATACGTTTATAGGTTTGTTTGGCATGATGTAAAGCCAAAAAAAGTCCTAATAAAATGTACTTAACGCCATAGCGCGCAAGTGTGATAGTACAACTTACGTAGGTATAGTGCTTCATATGCGTCCTAAGCGTTTGGGTGTTTCGTTTGTTCGATGTTTTGAATTTACCACATTCTTCCACGAGCAAGTGGTTTACATATTAAAAAATTCGGGGCCAGTGGCATAAACGTAGGATAAAATCTGGAATCGTTGTACATATCTGGCAACGCAGCCGTGCAGCCATCGCATCGAGGCGATTTCTTTTACGTAGGTAGGTATGTGGGAAAAACAATAATTTGCGTCAAACAAGCTCAATAACATCACGCTGAAATTAGGTCAGGAGTTGTTTTGGTGTAGAATAGTCTATAAGTATCGTATGACGTTAATGTTGTGATTGTGACCCCGTGGGACCTGTGGTCTTGAGAGCAAGTGACCTAACGTAGCCAGGTCAGTTTTGCTGGAACCTACCAGATGAACCTAGCTCTATCTTGTTACTTGACACGAGTTAAAAGAAAACACGTTTTTTATCCAATCAAGCATAGAACCGCTTTCCTTCAGGCGGACATTATGCTTGTTTTCAAGCATTCACCGTAACCCCGTAGCCTATGGACTCCTCGTACTCCAGCAGCAGTGCCCCTTGCGTGTTGAGTAATAACAATGGAAACTCTCTGTACAAATGTTGCCCCTCTTGAAAGCCTTTGAAAGCTCCTATACAAATCTATCTATCCAAAATATTTGTGTCATAATTAACCAAAAGTACAAATGAAAAATAACTTGAGAAACTTAAAAACTAACCAATGGCATGCTAAAAGGAAGTGATCTCTTCCAGACAACCTTCGGATTTGTCTTCTTGGATTTTAAGCCAAATTATACGATCGACTGTTTTTTGCAATGTTTTTTTATAGGTATTAAGCATCGCAAAACTGTCAAAACAAACAGTTCGATGTAATCTGGCCGTTTCCTATGTTTACGTTAATACAATTAGCAATAACTTACAATAACACGATATTTACTGGTGTAAGTGCCCTCGGATACATTTATCTGCTCGTGTAATACAGTTCATTCCAGAAATCGTACGATACGAGAGATTAGGTCACGATTGAAGTAAAACGGAGTAGGTAGTAGTTTCTTCCTGAATTATTTCGAAGTAAAAAATCCAAGTTTTATAGACACCATCACTGTTCTCTCGATATCTATATTATATTTTCCTACCCCTTGCGGCCATGCGGTCTGAAGCTTACCTTGTGAATTTGCGCTTGTTTTTGAGTACAGTGTATGAGTGTAAGTACATAATTTAGGCGGAAAGTTAGGCAAAATTGTACCCGCACCATCAAATGATGCAATCCCCACACTGCAACAATCATCTGTCAAGAGTCATCTGTTGCGGTCAATGATGAGACAAAGTTAAAAAAACTATGTCCGTCGTGACAATACTATTCGGTCCCTGCAAGTCTTTCAGCTTGTCTGAGGATCAAAAGCCACACTTTACCCGCCATTTTTCTAGTCATATCTTACAATCCGTAGGCGCGAAATTCATGCTTATAAAGTAGTAACACTCGGAATTAGTCGGTTGGGTTCGGAATAATCTTACCTGACTTTTTGGGACAGTGCATGTATGTAAGCGGCGGCCCTGTTGCGTCATCCATAGATTTCCACCTTATCTGGTTATCAATTACATAATGATGCAATGAAACAAACAGTCTGAAAACTGTCCCTCCTATTTTAATAAGTTACGGAGCCTCTTTGTTGTGAATAGAGTGGTATTTGTGTTATAGAGAGGGCTTATTAATATCAGATGAAAAAATTTAAACTAAGGCCAAAAACGCCCACCCTATCGAAATAGGTACAAATTAATTATAGTATAAAAGTTATATACTCATATATTGTTTTATGGTACCTATTTTACTATCAACTAGTAGGATATCTATTAATCGATTTTTCTGTGTTGGGTACCTCAACCAGCAGTAAGGTCTATAACTCGGTAATATACATGGTTATATTTATGGCACTTATGTTGTTATCTGTCCAATTAGCTACATTATACTCTTCATGCCTGCCTATGACATTATATTAGGTATAGACAGTTTCCGGTATAGGTATCCGATGGACACGGTGCGCTATGCTGCGCGTGGGCAAGCCTGCATGCGCGATGCAAGGGGCAACCCGGTTGCGTCAGCAATAGTGTGGTAGACACATGTATATCCATGGTTATAAGAAAAAAATATACACATAAAAAAAATAGTACAAAGCAAAGTACGAATGACTTCCGTACAACCACACATTTCTTTTACAATTATTGAATACTTCCTTGCCCGTTCCTAATTAGTTTTTATTAGAGTTTGCCCGGAAAGAAAAGTGTCGTGGTTTAATATGGAAGCTCATACATTCTACGACACTTATTCTTTCCGGGCAGACTCTATTACCTAGTTGTTATGATGTATAGTTTTCATCGATGAGGATTAAGTTATAATTTAAGCTATATTATACATAAAAAAATATAAATAGGCGGATGCTTAACACTTTCCGTACCGCGTAGCGCGTAGCCAGGTATTCCTCGTATGTAGCGCGTAGTAGCTACGAACAGAGAACCCGACTGTCGGGTTCTCGGTGCTGAATGTGAGCATTCTTAACCAGTCAACAATAGAGCCGAACAGAAAAATGCCAAGGTGAAATGCAAGGAATATGTGGCAATAAATATGTACACCTATACATTATAAATTTATTTTACTTACACTGCAATAGCCTCAGGTTGCCCTATACCTATGTGATCTAGTCTAGACCTACAGCCAGGTCACTGGCAAACGGACGGGGGGCTGATATCTATTCAAGTACAGTGCTCGAATAGTAATAGTCACCTTTCGAGTTCGAGACTAAATTAAAATAACATCAATATGTTTTAAAATAAGTAGGAATGCATTTGCTTAGCGTCCATATGATATTTCTAAATTGAATGATTTTGGTTGTCATAATTACAATTTGTTTAAATGTCATTTTGATAACATAATAGGATAAATTTGATCCACATGAGCAAATCCGTAATGCCGCACGCAGTATGCTGCAATATGGAGAAGGTTTAGAGTTAATTAATCATGTATTTTGTCAGTTGCATTGATAAAATTTAGTTATTGGTTAATTTTGTCTGTGATTCCATACAAAAGCTGTCGAAATAAAAATAAAATATTGAAACAATTTTATTTTATTCAATCTAAAAGTTTTATTACCTACTATTAAAGTGCACGAAACCAATTGATCATAATATACTCAACATTCTTATATTAGATATTAACTTGGCACTCTAAATTGTTTAAATAAATGAGCCAATAACAACAAGAATTTCCATAAAACTTACTATTCAAGGTGCTAAAGCGAGACAGCGCGATTGTTTATATTGCCGTCTCCGCCGGATGTCTAATGCAAGGCGTGCGTCTCATTTCGTCAGCGACAATCCCAGCCAAAACCACATTAGATAGATCCCTGACAGTTAGAAACACATTAGAAAAATAGACCTTATATTATTGTGTATAGTAACTAATTTAGATAGAACCCTATCTGTAAGAAACAAACTAGATTGGGGAGGTCTTGAAACGTTGGACACTGGGATATCAGCTATCATTTAGAAGAAACTGGGACACAGGTTGAAGACTTGCGGATCGGTTGCGAAATTATATCTATGTAATCTATGTAACTGGTTTTCCTCATTTAGGCTCAAAACACACCTAGCGGAATGTATGGAGCTTTGTCGATGGTAGCTTAAATTTGTCTATGGCCTCCGTACATTACTGCCTCCATTCCGCTAGGTGTGGTTTGAGCCTTAAAGGGATCGGTACATTCAAGGATTTTAATTGTTGACTCATTTAAGGTTCAAGCTATTCTTCTGTTTAGTACTTACTCTATGAAATGTCCAGTGTAAAATGAATCCTAAATAGCTCAATCAAAAGTCCGTTACCGTGCCTACAGTTAAAATACAGTTAATAGTCATGCATCAAAGTTAGGCAGGGGGCAAAGTAACTTCATCTGGGTACTCTGGGTGGTACGTAAAATTCAAGACAGCACAAAAAAGCTTTGAAATAATTATTTAATAATCTTTTTTGTAACATTGTAAACAAATCATAGTTGGATATTTATTTCTCCACTATAATATACCGCTAAACATGATGCACACTCTGAAATTGCGTGTACTCAGTTTACCTTTGAACTAAGTACAGATAAATCAACATTTTCCGTTCCTTAATCAATGAATTAATTAAAAATAATAAGGTGACTAATTAACGAAAAACAAGCTTAAAATAAATAATGAAATATAAACAATATTGAGCAGAAATCTCCTCGTTTCGACCGCGAGTCGCGTAGCCAATATAAACGGCGGGCGCCGTTCCCGGCGACATTTGCTTCACGGACGTGCACTTGATAACATATCCCTTACATTTATCTAAATATTCTTTATTCTGAAAAAGAGCGGCAAAGTGAAGTGAAGTTTTTTTGTGATTGTTTGGAATTTTATAATATTTTTAAGGTGAGTATTTAGTAAATGATATAATTCATTTGTACATATCTGCCTAATTAGGCCGGAAATTTTAGGGTCGATTGTACCAAATACCAAGCCATCTGATAGAGTTATTGTCAACGTTAAAATTTTCTTGTACCTATGAAAAGTTTGAAAGTTCTCTATGGGATGGCAGCTCCGCCGCCATATTTAACGTTGATCTATTCGTTAATCGTTTGCGGTGCGTCCTGCCTGAGGGCACCTGTTACCTGTTACCCATTTAGTGTCAATACTGTACTTTACTAATGCATTTGTCTCAATTATACTATTTGTAGGTATTATTACAAAGGATCACAATTTTAAAAATCGCTGCAATATCAGTTAAGATTAAGATAACCCACATATTAACAGTTGCGTTTTTCCGATTGTCGTGCCATGCGCAAACGCAGGCTGCGTCAAAGTCGCGCGTTATTGTTTACGGTCGTTATGGTAACCATTACCGTAGATTACAAGTCAAATCTTGAACTTGAATTACATCTCAACTGAAATTAAATATATTGTATGAGTTTATTTTAGGATGTTGCATTTTCCTTGCTGGAATATTAATATTTTCTACAGTCTTGCAACCATAGACATATCATTTTTTCTGTTGGAGAAGAACTCTCAACAAGAAGAACATTCAACATTAAATTTTTTGATGGGATTTTATTTTCCGGCACCATATATCGAGTCACACATGTTTTAACTTTTAATAAAGCATAACTAAACGCTAAGGATGCCGGTTCGAATCCGATGGGATCTCCCTGAAGGATAGATGTAACAATCATTTCAATTTATATGTAAAAGGTTACAAAGTAATAAGAAAGAGCCTGAGAAAAACTGCAAAGTGAACGAGCAGCCGTCCTGTCATGTGATCCGGATACCTTGCTGCTGTGGCCTTCGCTTTCCGAAGCTTATTAGTAAACATGGTGTGGTTAGACTAGATCTACCTATCACTTCCGATCAGGTGATCTAGGACCTAACGTATCTATTAAGTTGTTTCATGTAACACGTTAGAAGTTACAAGGGGATTTCTATCACGCCATTAATTCCAATCAATTTTAAATAATAAGAACTACCTTTAATTTAATTCCAGTATACTTAATGTGTCTTGCTCACAGTCTAAAGAATAAATAAAATCATACCGATAACAAGTCCGTAACAAATCAAGATTTTATATTTAGAATAGCGATCCATGTGTACTTGTGTAGTTGGCTTTCCTGTAAGCATTGCTATTGTATCGGATAAGCCTTCGCTTCTCCATGTGTGGTCATGTTCACCATCGCCTTGACCTTCGAGCCACTTGCAAAATTCGTTTCTACTCGTAGAGGACGAGTCGATATCTTAATATCGACTCGTTATTATTAGGAAATATGTATGGAGAAACAAACCTGCTTTTTTTATTAACTAGTGTCTGGTACATCTAAGGTTAACGTCCTATTGCTCGACCATGGAGTCCTTCGTACCTTTGTCCTTATTAAGTTAATATCAAATATATAAAAATCAAAAAGAAATATCATATAACCATACATCGAAATTACTATTTATTGATCTCGTTTTGATACGAAAACTAAATTTTACAATAAATCCGTAACAAATCATGATTTTAAAATTAGAATACCACTCTAGGTTCTTAACATTGTAATTGCTCTCCCTTATGGGAAAGCGCTGAAGTGCAAGTTCATTACTGGATACGGCTACCAACTTTTAGTATGTTGTTGGACTTGTCACTCGCACCCCAAAACTGCCGAGAGAGTAGGTGAACGTAAAAGTTGGTAGCCGTATCCAGTTCTGAACTATAGATACCTATTCTCATAAGATAAGGCATATAGCACTACTGTTATGTAATGTAGTAAAAGTCCCTCGGAGAGGAGTGACATTTCACGTAGGTGAACCTACCTTTCATGTTTCCTAGAAACATATTATTAATAACCAATTTTTACAATAGGCAAAAATATACGGATAATTTTGTTTAAGCAAAGTTTATCAAGGAAATTGCACGTCAGAATGTCTCCTACAGCATTGATCCTACGTCACTGCAACCTACACAAGTACACAACTACACATGTGTATTGTTCCTCGATATTACTGAAGACAGATAAAGTAGTCTTACGAAGACTAGCGAGATCCGGATGGGGTCGGTCTTATCGCATTGAGTAATTTGTTTGTTACTGATGGCTAGTAAATAAGTTTGTGTCAACAGTTTTCGGTTTGATTAAGGTTTTGAACGATAATGTGACATTGTACAAGGATAATGATTCATTGATTACAGAATACAAATGTCAGGGTAGTAACTAGTTGCTATTATGAGGGTGACATTTTTCAGATTATCAAAAACGCGTTATTTTTATACTATTATACTAATATCAACGTATATGACCCATTTTCACATAGCAACTTTGGCTATAAGAAATGAGGACTTGTGGAGTTTATGCCATCAGTCTCCGATCGCCCAGGAAGTAGCGCTGCGGAAGTGGAGATGGATCGGACATACTCTTCGAAGAGGAGCGTCGGATAATGCCAGTATCGCTTTCGAGTGGCGGCCTCAGGACAATAAGCGAGCCAGCGGACGCCCTGTACACACGTGGCGGAGGAGCATTGAGAGCGAGCTACGAGCCGTAGGAATGAACTGGAGAGAGGCCAAGACCGTTGCTCAGGACAGAAAGGCGTGGAAGGATCTTGTGCGGGCCCTATGCACCTCCGGGGTGCCCTAGGAACAACAAAAACAACAACAACTTTGGCAATTGTTGGGTCATTCAACGTTTGTCTGAATCTGCTGCGTAAAGTCGCAATCAAATATATCGGAGCGGCTAGGGTACCCAAAATATCTGAACATGCACTTTATCGCCTCGACAATAGAGGTATTATTCAGATATTTGTGACCACCTTATTGGCCGCATGGCGACCGTATCTACTAACACTTTTGCCAGTCTTTATACCTACTTATATCTATTAGTAAAAATATATTCTCAGCATTATGCAGCACCATGAGATAAGATAATTGATGCATGACATTGCCCACTGCTTTACGTATTTACATATAAGTAATGGACAACGATGAACATTGTGTATCTTTGTCCTCAAATATGGAAAAAGCTCAATGCAAGTTAATATCTTTACTCGTTTGACTTCCTTGTAAGTTGTGGGTACTTAGTTTTTGTATTTAAAGTTCATAATTGGTCGATAATTATTTTACATGCTATTTATTACACAACTTTCTATTAAGATAATTCCAAGGTTTTTCGTTTGCATCGATTTGTGTTAAAGAAGGCATTTTTATAAATACTTACCTTAAATTCGTTTGATATTTTTGACCGTAATTGCGTTGGTATTTTAAGTGGACTATAATTCATTTAATACGGATCAGTATAATTATTTTAGATTTTTAGAAGCGGCGTAGTGCAGACTTAATTGTAGTAGGCGAAAAGTATGTACCTAAATGGGTATCGCAATAATCAGCCATTACTCGTACCTAGTACCTACTTAATCATTTCAGCATAGAATTTTCTCCCGTGAACGTTCCGGCTACGACAGTATCGGGACTATCTTTATTTAATATATGATTTTCATTATTATTCTGCAATACATACCTCACAATAGAAGTGGCTCACGGAGAGCCGTTCTGCTGCATTGATCGTAGCAAATGGAAATCCGTGATCTCTGCCTACCCCTTTTGGGATATAGGCGTGATTGTATGTATGTATGTACTATACCTAGGTACATTTCACTTTCGGTAACAACAATACGTATGAATGCTCTCTTAGACCTGATGGCTCACGGCCAAAATATGTTTAATTCAAAAAGAGCTTCGTACTCGTGTGTTAGCTGGGCTCTGTTATAACTAGAACTATAGAAACTATACAAACTTAGCTCCAGAATAGGTACCTACTGTCAGTGCTATCTGTCTTGTGCACTGTGCAGAAGTGGGCATTTCTAAAAAGAGTAGGTAGGTATACGGAAAAAAAGCTTCCGGGATATTCTCAATCCAAGACATTATTATTATCTTGGAAATATTTCCTCGTGACAAGTATTTATTTCCTTTACCAAAAATATGATTCTTCGCTTAGTAAAATTACGTTTTCTTAAAATAGAAATACAAAAATGTAGGTATTGTTTCAAGAGTATATTGAGTAAATAAGAGAGATTGTACTTAAATCAAACAAGTATTATCTGAGGTAAAAGAAAACTAGAAAATATGTTAGAATATATTCGCATCGTTATATTTAAAACTTTATTTTATTTTCGTTAAAGGAAATAAATACTTGTCACGAGGAAATATTTTCAACCTAATAAAATAATGTCTTAAATTGAGAATATCCCGGAAGCTTTTTTTTCCGTGTACATGTATTTAGAGAATTCCTAAAATGTTTTATTTCTAATTATTATGTTAGGTCTCAAAATACTAACTCACTAAATCTAAGAAAATATGGTAGGTTCCCTCAATATTATAGATTATTAAAAATTAAATTGCAAATTACTAAAAAAATATGTGTTTTTTAGAAATGTATAAACAGTGCCAATATCCATGTGTCCATACCGGCCATGCTGTGAACGTATTAGATTGTGACGACAGATACACTTCACGTCTGAAAATATAGATACATTTAATGTGACAATAATATGTAGCCACGACTCTATTACCGACGCGTAAAGTCTTGGATACAAGTTATTGTCACATTAAATGTAGGTATCCATATTTTCTGATGTACCCGTATTGAATTTAGATTTGGACATCATCCATCAATCACAAACGTGTTCTTATGTAATGCACTCTTACATTCAATTTTATCAATACATAGGTAATTAAAAGTGAACTGTTTTGCGTTTTGTATTAAGAGTCGCCAGGACGCTCGCGTGAACTCGCGTCCCCATACAAACATAGTTCAGGGGGCCAATTTTTGACTTTCGAGCGCCCGAATTTAAAAATTTTAAGCTCGAAAATAATCGCACACAAAACCTTACCGCCAATTTTTTCGCATGAAAGTAATAGTTTAAATACTCATGATTTTAAATTCCTATCGCTGTAATTTTTAAAACATAATTTCATCGTTTTATTCTGAGTTGTAAATGTCACTTTCGAGTACTCGAATCTCAAAAATCACCCCCCTGCTCTCATTTTAAAACGACAGGCTATTTTTGAGTACCCTGGCCGGTCCGATATATTTGATAGCGGCTGTACAGTCACTTGCAGTAGTAGGTACCTTTCAACGAAAGGCCGCAAAAATATGTGACACGCTCTTATGGCCCTACAAATAAGATTGTGCCCCGTACCCGCCAGATATTAGCCACTACAGCGAAAATAGCGAAATACATTACTAGCTCACTGAAGGCAGCCCACTAACTGCTGATAGTTGGGGGAAATAATTCGTGTAAGGTGCGTTGGGGTAAGATAAAAAATCGTCCATATTCCGGAGCATTACAGACTACTAATTGTTTTACACATGGTTGTCCTGAAAACCAGCGCCATGGCAAATGTCATGGCAAATGCTGAGCGGCACCCATTTTGGTATAGTATTATTATAACATAAATTTATTCAAAAATTGTAAATGATTTTAAATATGCCAAATAAAAATTTCTTTATCTTTATCTTTCTTTTATCTTTACTTTTTATCTTACCCCTAAAAAATACCTTTCTATCTTATCCCAACGCACCTTATAGCTGAATTTTGGTGCAGTTAGGATAAAGGTGTCTTACACAACATATTAAAAGTACCTACTCGTGGATAGGGGCGCCGCTAACGGGGAGAGGGGGGTGTAAAGGTCCCTTTTTTTGGCTTTTCGTAAATAACTCAGCAGCGGTGGCTCATACGAAAAAATGTTCTTCTACTTAATTAATCCAAAAATAATTTTCTATAAAAAAGGTTCTTTACACTTTTTTGCTAGGATCAATGTATAATGAGATTTCGAGAAAATACGTAAATCACTTTTTAAAATTTTCGGAGCTATTATTTACGAAACTATTAGTTTTGTCTAAAAATTGTTTAAGAAAACCTATATTTATTTGAACAGGCCTATCCAACGACACCCCAAAAAACAACATCCACAAATAATTTTCTACAAAAAAGGTTCTTTACACAGCAAAAAAGTGTAAAGAACCTTTTTGTAGAAAATTATTTGTGGATTAATTAAGTAGAAGAACATTTTCTCGTATGAGCCACCGCTTCTGAGTTATTTACGAAAAGCCAAAAAAGGGGACCTTTACACCCCCCTCTCCCCGTTAGCGGCGCCCCTAACCACGAGTACTTTTAGTATGTTGTGTAAGACACCTTTACCTACAACCATACCAAAATTCAGCTATACACGAATTATTTCCCCTAAGTTTTCCTTCGTTTGGTTTGGCGGGCTATACCAATACCACCCAAGAGCCAAACCCGCCGCCGTCATTAAGTCAAAGTTCTCAAGTCAAAACGAGATAACTCTTGCTCAACCCTGGCGCCCTAGTAACTGTAATCACGAACATTGCCTAATTTCGTATTTTGTTGTGAGGACCATTTAACTAATTAACCTATCTGACTAATCTGACTGAATTCATTCAGCAGGTACTTACTAACTTACCACAGTATGATGGGAATTTTAAACATTAACCTAACTTTGCGCGTTTCAATTTTAACAATAGTACTATTATTTACTCTTTGTTTTTTGTACTGGATGGCGTAAAACCGAAAAGGTCAAATGCCAGACTTGACCTCGGGTCGAGATAGGAGTCCAACTGCCTGGCAACACGATACCGTGCTTACATTGAGAAATACAACGGAAAGATTTGGTAGTTCCCGTACTAAATGTAAATATTATGACTTAAACCGATAGCAAATTTGCGGTAATGAAGCACGAGTACAATCTCCTTAGAAACAGTCTCATTCTCATCGGACATTTAACGCTTGTTATCTATTATGACATGGCTTAAGAGTCGCCAGGACGCTCGCGTTCCCATACAAACGTAGTTTAGCTCTCATTTTAAAACGACATGCTTTAGAACCACGAAATTTGGCATGGGCATTCTAGTAGTACAGATCTATGTCGGTAATTCATTTTCGTTGCAAAAAATTGTAATACAAAGAAAATACAGCCAGATACAGATTTACATACAAAACTTATTTTCGCTATTTTTTTTCTTATCCTGCTTTAATGTCCCACGACTGGCGAAAAGCCTCCCTCTTTTTCCCCGCTCGACCAGTTGTTTGTATTTTGCCACCGTTCTGTGTAAAGGACATAATAGGCCCGCCTTTGACCCAAAAAACTTGAGTTTATAGCCGTACTATAACATAAATTTGCACACTCCTTTCACACTCCTAACCAAGAACCTTCTAATTTCCAGCAATGTCCCGAGTGTGCGTAGTCGGCGCCGGAGCAGCAGGTCTGTGCGCGGCGCGACACCTGCTCACCGAGAGCTGCGTGGCCCAAGTGGACGTGCTGGAACAGGCTTCCCAGGTCGGAGGCACTTGGGTGTATACTGAACACACCGGATATGACGACTTCGGGCTGCCCATACACACCAGCATGTACAAGAGTCTCAGGTATGACCTTAAGAGCTGGGTGATTCAAGTAGACGTGCTGGAACAGGCTTCCCAGTTCGGAGGCACCTGGGTGTATACTGAATACACGGGATATTATGCCTTCGGACTGCCCATACACACCAGCATGTACCATCGGGTTCAAAAATGCATGGGCAATTTATGAATGAATTCATTGATAAATTGGCCATGCAATTATGAACCCGATGGCACAAGAGTCTCAGGTACGTCCTTAACAACTGGGCTTTAAATTCGCTATTTTGCCTATTTACTAACGTCACCCGCTTCGAGAGCACACCCTGCCTGCTGGCTCCACAGAAAACCAGCGCCGTTGACCACGCTAGCCGTGCCAACTGCACTGCTATGAGTGGAGACCATTTCGGTTTCACTCTTAACATCTAGATTTAGTTGTTATATTATTTTACTAGTGTATCATTTTGTAAGATGTGTTGTTTGAATTAATGTTTCCTATTCTATTATATTCTTCAGTATAGAATTTATAGCGAAGCATGTATTGTTGATACTTTCCCCATAACGTATACCTTTTATCAACGTTTTTTCCTAATGCCTAAAGTTCACTCACTCTACGGCTGGTCAGCTTCTACATAATTATCAACCACATTGCAAACATATACGGTTTAAAATGAATACATATCCAATCCAGTGATCGGAGGCTATCTTGTTACTACAGTTCTGTATTTATCATAAATTATAATGAAGCTTGTAGGTATGCAATAAAATGAACTGATGTAAATGTAATCTAGAAACATCGTAAGAGATATTAGTTTGCAAGAATCGTCACGATCACGTGTAGAGTAAAAATATTGTAAATTGTAACTTTGGTAGAATTTTTTTTAAGATGTTTGATTGAGTTGAGATTTCTTCCTACATTCAGACATCTTAAAAAAATCTTACTATACATGTAGGCATATTTTAAAAGATGCAAGGCTGTGAAGGCCGGTGATTGAACTAGCTCGAAGGAAATAACGCCTTGAACTGTACCGCTCACTTATCCAGTACCTAACATCGATAACGATACGATTTGACATTGAAAATCAATGGCAGAGTAGGACGATAAGGGTAATAACTCTTCAGTATCCATGCAACCCTGGTCATTGTAATCTATATTTTTTTCTAATGCAATACAACGGATGTTTATAATATAACGACGCACGAGCTCGATACATTTTCGGGCAAAGGAAGTGGTGTAACTCTGCGATTACTCAGAGTTTGTGTTTAGTCTGTATTTTTACTTTTAAGCAACCAAATACAAAGAAAATTATCATATTGATCTTTCTTTCTTCCAGAACCAACCTGCCCAAGGAAATCATGGGGTTCCCCGACTTCCCGATCCCGGAGAGTGACAAGTCCTACTTGCCTGCCAAGGACATGTTCGCTTTCCTGCAGCTGTACTCCGACAAGCATGGAGTCACCGAGCGTATCAAGGTAACCATGAATTTTTACAAGATTTTTGTGTTAATAATAGGAAGATGTATCTTTTCACCATCGCGCTAACGCCATCTAATCGAGTCACTTCACACTTACTCAGATCCGCCGTTGCAGTCCCTTATGGATTACGGCGTCGTCAATACTCATACATCTTACATTTTGGTCGGCGATTTGCCGCTGCGAAAATACCTTACCTTTTCCGTTTCGTAAAGATGATTCGAGTGAAGAAATAGAATTGTCTAAGCCCTCGAATTGAAATTGACAAAAAATGTGTTGGTTGAAGTTTGAATGAAGATTTTACGTATTATATGGCAAGGAATCTTATTAAATGATCATTCTTCAAAGAGTAAACCCAGTTTTAACATTTCACTACGTTGTTTCCAGTTCAGACACCACGTGCAACTGATCAAACCGCGGGAAACGTCCCGTGGCGAGGTCTGGGATGTCACCTACAAGAGCCTAGACACCGGGGTCTCAGAGACCAAGGAGTACGACTACGTGTTCGTCTGCAATGGCCACTATAATACGCCGTTTATACCTAGTATACCGGGGCTGAAGGAGTTTCAAGGTAACATCATTAGCATCCTGAAATAACTTAACGTATTACTAGACTAATAGCCCTCCAAACGAAGGAAAACTTAGGGGAAATAATTCGTGTATAGCTGAATTTTGGTATAATTGTAGACAAAGGTGTCTTACACAACATACCAAAAGAAAACAATTTTTAGACAAAACTAATAGTTTCGTAAATAAAAGCTCCGAAAGTTTCTAAAAGTGATTATCGTATTTCCTCGAAATCTCATTATACATTGATCTCAGCAAAAAAGTGTAAAGAACCTTTTTTGTACAAAATCATTAGTGGATGAATTAAGTAGAAGAACATTTTTTGTATGAGCCACCGCTACTGAGTTATTTACGGAAAGCCAAAAAAGGGGACCTTTACACCCCCCTCTCCCCGTTAGCGGCACCCCTATCCATGGGTACTTTTAGTATGTTGTGTAAGACATCTTTATCTACAACTTCACCAAAATTCAGCTATACACTAATTATTTCTCCTATCGAGCAGTTAGTGGGCTTCCTTCGGTGAGCTATAACGACTGCTGGGATCGAAAGGTTCGAAAGGCTGTCGCCTAAGTAAGAAGCAGCAGAGGAAGGCCTGCGAAACGGTTTTGGCGGGGGGATTTAGCCAATGCGATGAGCTGGATGAAAGCACTACCTTTAGGCACATGTGGGCTGCCCTCTGCATTTTATATCGAGTTATGCAACTTAATAACAATCTTTAATAAATTCCCTCTGGTGCACCTTTAACTTGCCTAGCTAGAATGATTGATGGTGGTACAGATACCTAACTGATTCCTGTGTAAACATAATTTCCAAAATTGTAAACATATCTTTGACGTCGACTGTACATATCCAAGTAGTAATATGTCTCCGGTTTGGTAATATAATATGTCTCCGGTTTCGTTATTTAAATATCAGATATCATATTTTCCATATAAAACGTAAGCTAAACCATTTTTCTTCCCCGCAGGTGACGTAATGCACAGCCACGACTACCGCGTCCCAGACATCTTCACCAACAAGCGAGTGCTGGTGGTCGGCGCCGGTCCCTCCGGCATGGACATCGCCCTGGAAGTAACCTCCGTCGCCACCCACGTAGTCCTGAGCCATCACCTCAAAGAACACCCGAGGACGGTGTTCCCGGACAATCTGGTGCAGAGGCCAGATGTGGAGAGGCTGGAAGGGAGCAAGGCTGTGTTTGTTGACGGAAGCGTGGAAGATGTGGATGTTGTCTTCCTTTGCACAGGTGAGGATCTTGATGAAATTATTGAGTAATCTATTCTCCGTTTTGACTTTGGGAAACTGGTGACCATTAGGACCATTAATTGGTGAATGACTAGTTCGTATTGGTAAATTAAGAAAATTGTGTACAGTGGTATTTGTTACTAAATGGATTGAAGATAGACAATGAATTTGGATTTATGGCCGGGATTCAGTACCGAGGCTTCTAAAAAATTAGATTCCACCGGCTTGCTTCTTCCGAGCCAGTCAAAAATTCTTATCATCTTACAAATTTCAAAAATCAACAATCAAATCAAACAAGCTAAGACTTGCAATTAGACACGCTCATTGGTTTTATGATTAATAAGATGTAGGAGGTAGGTGAACCTGAGGGTTTGTTAGGTGCCTCATACTTTCTATTCTACCCACTACTTTTAGAAACTTGACCTTAACTTCTCATTCCAGGGTACCTGTACAATTTCCCCTTCCTCCACCCGTCGTGCGGCATCGTGGTGGACGACAACTGCGTGGAGCCCCTCTACAAGCATCTCGTCAATATACGTCACCCGTCCATGTGCTTCGTTGGAGTGCCGTATTATGTGTGCGCCTTCTCGATGTTTGACCTACAGGTAAGATAGTTTTAGTGACACTCCAGCCAAAGTATGTCTCTGACTAACTCCCATCGTTTTGTCGATGTTACGTGTGCACCTTCTCCATAGGTGACTTACAGGTGAGATGATTCAGACGATTTTCTTAACTCTAGGCTCCTAACTCCCTGTTTACCTTGTTGTGGTGTTTTGAGTCGTGGAACATCCTTTTCGGTGTTTGTTCTACAGGAACGTTAGTTTCAGTACAGCGTCCGAAATACTTTTCTGATAACTCACTAATTAGTCATACCTTCCTCCCTCGTATTGTGCGTTGTGCGGTGGATGACATGGTATTCGTATTCCTAACGTTGCCCATCCACAAAACATGGGTGATTTAAACTAATTCACTGTCATTGAGCACTATATGTATATACCACACCTCCTTAGTTAACAAAACCTCAGCGCAAGAACTCACATAATTTACTAAATATTGATGACAACGAAAAAGAAGTCTCAAATTATTGTTTTTTTATCCAGGTCCGGTATTACGTGAGGTCAATGAATGGCACCTTCAAACTACCCTCACAACAAGCGATGACGCAAGATTGGGAAGAGGAGAAACTAGATCGAGCGGCACGAGGATACACCAAGCGGCAGACGCATATGATGGGACCTGATCAGGTAAGATAGAGAGCGTAGAGTCAATGAACCTTCAAAGTACCCTCATAGCAGACGGTGATGCAAGATTGAGAAGAGGAGAAGCTGGACCGAGCGGCGTGAGGGTAACCAGGTAACCAGGTAAGATAGGAAGAGCATGTGGGGTCAGTGAACAGCTTCATCAATCAACTCTCATAGCCGCCAAAGACGCAGCATTTGATTGAGGAGAGGAATATATATGGATTGAGCAACTTAAAGACAGGTACCATGGCCCATACTCTTAACTGCCCATCGTTATGCCTTTTGTAATTAGGTCCGCCGATGTACAGTTAAGAGTGTTGCTGTTTGTACGATAGACCTATACCTTCTTAAGTTAAGTGCGTTTCGCATGGGTAACTAACATATTAAGACACTGTTTTTATAATACGTAGACGTACACCCTGATTCTCCATGTCGTTTTTGAGCAAGGTTAAATACAACGTGGAACAAAGGCAATAAATTGTGCGAGATATAGTAATTATCCTCACGGAAGACATTAAGAAGTTCTGATATATATAGGCATATATCAGACCTTCTCTGACTGAGTAGTAGGTATATCGCCTATAGGTTGATAAGTCAGGGCAAGCAGATAAGGGCACGGATGAACTTTTGCAATGCCAACATGTTGCTATAACGGTGAGGTCGCCTCACGTTTGTAGTAGGTGATAATCATGGACTTTGTACGCTACATCAAAGAAAAGCGAATTAATTAATATGCACTGTGGATTCCTTTTTGGTTTTACGGAGGCATTCGAAACCTCAGCAAGTTTTTGCCAAGAACGGTAATAATCGACTGTTTCCGGTATCTTAAAAACCCATTTAAGTATTATGTGGAATACCATAAAGCGTGTCTGGCAAGTGTCTGGCGAACAAATCTGATGTGTTTGACTAATAAAGCGCATCTGGATCCAATCTCCCTATATCATGCGAGATCTCTACTTATTTGACACGTGACATGAACTAAATTGTGGCCTCACTAACGATAGTCACTTTTCGGTTGTCAAATTGGGCCCCTCAGTTGCAATTTGGTAGACATATCCGTAGGTATACGGGCACTCGGGAACCCGAATTTGAGCCTAATTCATGGACGGATTTATCCGCTGGACACTTTGTAAGCTTTGTAACTTAAGCCATGCTTTCCAAATGGCGCCACAGGCGGAATACTACGTGTCACTGTCCATGGAAAGTGGGGCCGCTCCGCTCCCAGCAGTCTTCACCATGATCCACAACGACAGCAGCCAGAAGTTCCTGGACGACCTGGTGCACTACCGCCAGGATGTCTACGTGGTCATAGATGATCATCATTTCGTCTGCCATACTAAAGCTTAGGGCGGTTCAAATCTGAGTCTGAGAAAATGTGTAACTAATTCACGAAATACATTTAAATTACTAGTTTAACATCCCTAGCAGATGCACCTTGATTAAAAAATTTACTCAAGTTTTGGACAAAATGACTAGTCGAGTCTAGAAGATAACTTCAGACTTGAGTTTTTAACAACGCCAACTTTATCATTGATACCATTATAGGTACTTGGCTGTTTCAATTTAAAACCGATCTGGTATTGTGACCTGCAATTATCCCACACACAATGAGGTGTGCAAAAATATCTGACTCATTCTTATGCGTAGAGATTAAGGGTATATTTTCTGGGGCCCTCGTTCGATATATATTAATGTAGACCAGCATTTCACTTTACTATGATATGATGTAGTTTTTAGTTAAGTAGTAGTACATATAGATTTTTAACTCGTAGATGGGTGTTTACTGGGAAATAATATTTAAAGGAATTACTGTTTAATATAATTTATTTAGCATTATCAATAGTTTATTCAACTTACTTACACGCGCGTACTCGTCTAGTATGTCAATAAATATCTTTGTAAAGTGCTTATATTTTATGAAGACTTGTTATCGATAATAAATATACGGTCAATATTCTTGTTTTTCAATATACACTGATAAAATAATGAGTGAAAATCGTGTGAGTTTAAATCATTGCATACACTGATAACTCTATTGACTCGTTGACCTAATTAACTAACTAGTGTCTATGAGATAGATAGTAGACCTCGCCAGCATAGTTAAAACTCAATAGATGATGGCGCATTCCAAGATACAGGCTTCAGCCTAGTTTAGAATGCACCAGACAACCTGGTAATCTGTTAAACTTTGTTTGATTAATAAATATTACTTTACTTTACTTTACATTATGATGGCTCTGCCATTTTGATAAATATACAATATTACAATTAGCAAACTAACAATCCTATAGACCATTATGGAGGTGCCAATTTCCACCATTTTGAACAATTTCCAAAAACCTAACGACAATAATTTTAACAAAAAAAGAACCGACTTCACTTAGGACGGCTGGACCGATTTGGAAAATTATTTTTTTGTTTGAAAGAGTATAAGTACTTCACAGTTGGTCCCATTGTCACCAGATCCAAATCTGATGATGGGATCCTGGAGAAATCAAAGGGACTCCTCAACTATTACAGGCACAGCTACTTATAGTGATTTCACTGTTTTTTGAAGCAACTCGGCCACTTGCTACTTCTTCTTGGAATAGCGGATCCTAAGTGAAGTCGGTTCTTTTTTGTTTATAGGGGCATTCCACGCCAAGCGGACAGGTAAAAAAAGTCGATGTCTCCGATTTCGATAATTTTTGGTGATATTATACCTATGTATGCCCTCGGCTCAGATACCAAATATTTTTATCATTTGAAGTATAGTTCAAGAGTTATGCCATTTTGAAATTTTCACCTTTGGGCGGTATATGGTATCTTTGATCAGCATTATTCAGTATAAAGAAAACATAATGTTACAAATTTAATATTGGAGTGTATAGTGCATTAGACAAGCTTTTTTTGTGCATTTTTGGATTTCAACTTTTTTGCATTTTTTTTTAATTTTTTTTGTATTTATTTTTTTAAATTGAAATTTAACAAACTTGGACCATTTTAATTTTTTTGATTTTTTGTCTAATTATTGCTAATATTATGCATATAATCTTTGCCAAGTTTGATAATGGGCACGGAAATGGTTTAGGAACTAGAGCGAATATAGTGCCGGCCGGGACTGGAGGCCGGCGACGAGCGAGCGGCCAGCGCCCGGCTGGTCATGCCACGCTAGATCGCGGTTGCAGTAAATGTATATAAAATAGGGCGGTTGTTTGTATTTTTAGTATAATTTAATATTAAAGGTCAAAATAAAGGATATAATTTGTAATTACATAGACGTTTATTTGAAAATTCTCACAATTTAGCTTGTTTCTATGTTGCTCGTGCATTTCAACACAACACCTTCTGATAACCCTTCAGTAAGATTAACTGATTATTCAGTAAACTTTACCGTAATCTCAGTACGCTCCCCGATTTATTTTTGCCAGTGTATCCTTGTTCGACGTCGCCTGTAAACTATCCCGTGTTGCTAGGCGTTTAAGGTTCCACCAAGACCATCACTCGGTCCTTTGCCATGAGAAGTGGTGTGAAAACGGAATTCTGAGTCTAGTCTTGCTTAAAGTAAAATAAAAGAGGATGATGAAGTTGAATCTTTTTTTGAAATGCTGCGGTGCTCCGACAGTAATATTTTTTTTTGCTGTTATGTCGTTTTCCTGTGAATGCTGGAGTATTTTTTTTGAAAGGTGGAGAAACTGCTAGTGTCGTGTCTGAGGTCGTTGGAAATCATTACTCCCGTGTCTTAAATTTGGTCCCTGTCTATAATAATACACAGATGTAAGAAGTGTGGCCTGGTCATTGTTCCAATGGAACGATTGGGCAGCATCCTGCACAATAAAGCTATAGTATTCGGCAAAATCGCATTGTATTATTATTTATCCTTTTTTAAGTGAATTTTTTGATGATTTGAAATATTTGGATTTTTCCGAAAACTACAGCTTTATTATCCAGGATGCCACCCAATCGTTCCATTGGAACAAAGATCAGGCCACACTTCTTACATCTGTGTATTATTATAGACAGGGACCAAATTTAAGACACGGGAGTATAGTAATGATTTCCAACGACCTCAGACACGACACTAGCAGTTTCTCCACCTTTCAAAAAAAATACTCCAGCATTCACAGGAAAACGACATAACAGCAAAAAAAATATTACTGTCGGAGCACCGCAGCATTTCAAAAAAAGATTCAACTTCATCATCCTCTTTTATTTTACTTTAAGCAAGACTAGACTCAGAATTCCGTTTTCACACCACTTCTCATGGCAAAGGACCGTGTGATGGTCTTGGTGGAACCTTAAACGCCTAGCAACACGGGATAGTTTACAGGCGACGTCGAACAAGGCTACACTGACAAAAATAAATCGGGGAGCGTACTGAGATTACGGTAAAGTTTACTGAATAATCAGTTAATCTTACTGAAGGGTTATCAGAAGGTGTTGTGTTGAAATGCACGAGCAACATAGAAACAAGCTAAATTGTGAGAATTTTTAAATAAACGTCTATGTAATTACAAAATATATCCTTTATTTTGACCTTTAATATTAAATTATACTATAAATACAAACAACCGCCCTATTTTATATACATTTACTGCAACCGCGATCTAGCGTGGCATGACCAGCCGGGCGCTGGCCGCTCGCTCGTCGCCGGCCTCCAGTCCCGGCCGGCACTATATTCGCTCTAGTTCCTAAACCATTTCCGTGCCCATTATCAAACTTGGCAAAGATTATATGCATAATATTAGCAATAATTAGACAAAAAATCAAAAAAATTAAAATGGTCCAAGTTTGTTAAATTACAATTTAAAAAAATAAATACAAAAAAAATTTAAAAAAAATACAAAAAAGTTGAAATCCAAAAATGCACAAATAAAGCTTGTCTAATGCACTATACACTCCAATATTAAGTTTGTAACATTATGTTTTCTTTATACTGAATAATACTGATCAACGATACCATATACCGCCCAAAGGTGAAAATTTCAAAATGGCATAACTCTTGAACTATACTTCAAATGATAAAAATATTTGGTATCTGAGCCGAGGGCATACATAGGTATAATATCACCAAAAATTATCGAAATCGGAGACATCGACTTTTTTTACCTGTCCGCTTGGCGTGGAATGCCCCTAATAGTTATTTTATTTTTCTAAACTCTAGTTCGACACCCTCCGCACTTTGTAGTAATAAGGCCGGTAGGATCAAGGTCAAGGGTCATAGGGATACTGCGCCTACTTTAGGATAGGTAATAGAGGTCTCAGGTTGTCAGGCAATAAGGCCCAAGTGCACAAGTGGTGAAGGATGGTCCAGTTCTAAGGAACGCAGCTAAACCACGGAATGAGATCGTAATATCGTTTGCTCCCCCATTGATATGTACCCATAACACCTGTGTATGTTCTTTGCAAATAAAATAAATTGCTCCCTCTAACGCATAGCTGCGTCCTTTCCACTGGTCCATCATTCACCACCGTGTACTGGGGCCTTTAGGCTGAGATAAGCTAGGATGCGTTGTGAGAAAGTGTTTGGTAAGAGCTGCGCTGAGCGAGGATAATGGAGTGATTGTGTTGGTCCTTAACAAACACATTTCTATCAACAATCTCGATGCATCCTCGCTCATCTCTGGTGTAAACCCAGTCTTAGGCTTTCCCAGTTCCATTTCGCGGGCCACATGTGTGTCGTTCGGTTCTAAGGGCCTGCGGGGCGTAGCTTTGAGACCTCTGATTAGGATATAAAGAGTAAAATGAAAATAACGACCATCCACCGTGAGAAGCCGATCCTTTTTATTTTTGGGAAATGATCAGAGTGGAAGGCCTGCAAACTTTTATGCCGTTAGTAGGTATCTACCTCTAATCTAATCTAGGTACCTATATTCTTGAGAGTTCTTCCAATTAAAGGTTAATCTTGTCCTTTCATATACCTAATTGAATTTTAATTTGAAATTCGATAGCGTTGGCCCCTATAGTTTACAACTGTAAAAAATTCAGACATTCCTGGACCAAAAACCAAATCGCGAAACCAATTTTCAATGAGGAGGCAGAGTAATTTTATAAGTATGTTTTAGGTGTTAGTATTAGTTTAGTTTATATGTAGTTTTTATTTTTATAATATAGTACAGAACCCGATATGTGAACAAATCAAACAATTTTCTATTACCTATTGATTTATCTTTTTCGCGGTCTATATTTTTTAAGTACATTGATAATGAAGGGTTTATATTACTGACTCCTTTACTGATTTGACCTTTCAAAAAACATTTTTGCTCATAATCTGTATTACAAAACCATTTACTTGAAGTAAAAGTAAAAATGATATTGGATGGCCTTAAGACGTGCATTTAGAATATGTTTCCACTATTCTAGAAATGTATCTTAGTAGTTACCTATATATTCCTATTGTATATTTTAATAATCCGGCTCGAAGGACCACTTTGTTTAAACACGTTACTACGTTACCGAAATCTTTTATTTGACATCACTCAATACATCTATAGAATTTATGAAACACCATCGTTATCTAGTTTACGTTTGTAACAACGCCATCTTTAGGGAAATTAGAACATCGACCTAAACACCTATAAATTTTATTTAATGAATCGATCGATTTCACTGGAAATATTTCACACTGCCTATCAATCGAATCGATATCAATCAATCCAATAGTAAGATTTGGCCTTAAAAACCTAGCAAGCGTATTTTTCTGCGTATAAATAAAACAACAACCAATAAACATTTATTTAACAAAAACACTATTTAACAAAAATCAATCAATGAGCGTTTCTATTTACCAAACGACCAGGGTCGCATAACGCATCAGCAACACTTCATCAGTATCACTTGTAACACGCCCACCACGTCCTGATCCTTTCACTTTGCACCAAGCACTGATTGCGACACCAATGATTTTATCAACTACAGTTACAAGTGGACTTTAAACGTCTTAAATGGTAGTCATAAAGACTATAATCGATTGCTGTATTGATAGTTTAACTTCTCGTGTTTATACACACCTAGTATTCGCGGATAACGGCTATTTGTTATAAAATATATAACGATTAGATATAGTTATATTAGTGGAACCGGTCTTATCGGCCTTACGACTTTGATACGTTTGATACCTTCACTAGTAGAGGCAAACCGGACGTTTGCTAAAACGTTTCTTATGTTGCCAATGCAAGAGTGTATGTTTTGTAATAGCTATATCAACAATGAATATGCAACGGGCATGTTTATTTAAATAACAATTTGTGTTTGATTTCTCAACTGCATTTAATGCTTGCACATAATATCGTCTATCAGCATTTTTTTTCCTTTAGTTAAATCATCATCAAAAAAAATAAAAAAATCTTTAGTTGTTGTCAAACTGAGACTCGACAACAAAATGGGTTCTGTAGTGTAGGATTTGCATGTGTATTTTTCTTATGTATGCTTGTAATTATAATGCTGGCCTATTTTTTATATTTTAGCCATCAATCATGCAAATCTTAATGAAATATATCATTGAAAATAATTAACTACATACTTATAGTTAATACACTTACTTTACTTAAAGCCCATTAACATTATTTCTTAGCCTCACCTGTCTTTATACTTCTGCCCAAGACTGCCATAAATATTCACTATCAACTTTTTGTCCATAGGAGAAGTACTACGCTTCCCTAGCCACCGAAGGCCACACCAAGAACCTGCCCTCTGTGATCACCAAGATCCGGGAAGAGAGCTCCAACCGCTTCCTCCACAATCTGCAGCACTACCGGCAGGACGTCTACAAGATCATCGACGACGAGACCTATGAGATCATCAGTAATGGACGGAGTGAGATTCTTTGTTGACCCTAAACGGGGACTAAGGATTTGGTTAAGGTTTAGTTTAAGGTGGCCTTCTTGCTGCTAGACTTGTATTAATTTCAATAAACTCTTTTCTAAAAAAACACAAAAAAAACACATATCTTGTTTAAATTTAATAAATGTCTATTTATAGGAGAAACTGTTTTATACTTATCAAGATATCACTTTTAAAACTCAAACAAACTCATTAGGTGTTTTGATACTTACAGACCAAAGTTTGCATAAGAAGGCCGACTAGAAATAAGATTTTATTTTGCTCATAAATAGGTAATAAGATAAGTTTAGTAGTTTAAATATTATACTTAAATAAATGGATTTGGGATTGTAGGGAAATTCTTTTAGCATAATTTTGTCAAGTACAGTACTGATGATAATTAATTTATTGTAAACTTTTAATTGATTTTCGCCTATAAACTAAATAAGTCTTGGTATTAAATAAAACAATTGAATCAGCCAAAAATATTTTATTTAAGCGTATTTATAATCTTTATATTATCAATGCTGATATATTATTAATCTTTAATTGTTATATTTATGGCTTCCCTTTGAATACAATAATTAATTAGGGATATTGGTAAAGCCCACGGCCGGTACTTGGATAGCACAAGTTTAGACTGTTGGCGCTACTTGGAATATTAAACCAATAGGAGATCGGGAATACAATGGTCCCCTATCAGCCAATCAGAGCGTCATAAAGTGTAGCAGCGCCACCTAGCGCCGGCCGGGAGCTCACCGCGCCGAGCTAGTGGGTAAGACTGGGCCGAGCCACAATTTCATCAACAAGTTTGTACTTATTTTATAATAGCTTTGCTTCAGATAAAATAAAACGTTACCTCACGATATTATAAAAATACTATTTATCTTAATATTGTTTCCAAATTCGCACTTTTCGTTTTCTTTATTATACATATACGTGTCAAATTTTAGAGTTGCAATAATCCTTTATATAATTTTGTATACAGTAACGAAACGAAGACCTAAATATTACTTAAAAGTAAACTTAGAATTAAAAGTACATCTGACAACGAAAAGTACATCGTACAGGCGCTTTGCCGTAAGTAGAGGACAGTAAACCTACGATTCTACTGAGTAACTCTTTACATTTAAGGCTGATTCCTTTCCCACATTTTCTTACAAACGTTTGGCCTCTCCGTACAAAACCTACAACTATCCTGGTCGATCCAGCTACTTCCCTGTCCTCAGCCCCTCAACCGTCTTCGATATGATAAGGCGTGAGGGTAACCAGGTAACCAGGTAAGATAGGAAGAGCATGTGGGGTCAGTGAACAGCTTCATCAATCAACTCTCATAGCCGCCAAAGACGCAGCATTTGATTGAGGAGAGGAATATATATGGATTGAGCAACTTAAAGACAGGTACCATGGCCCATACTCTTAACTGCCCATCGTTATGCCTTTTGTAATTAGGTCCGCCGATGTACAGTTAAGAGTGTTGCTGTTTGTACGATAGACCTATACCTTCTTAAGTTAAGTGCGTTTCGCATGGGTAACTAACATATTAAGACACTGTTTTTATAATACGTAGACGTACACCCTGATTCTCCATGTCGTTTTTGAGCAAGGTTAAATACAACGTGGAACAAAGGCAATAAATTGTGCGAGATATAGTAATTATCCTCACGGAAGACATTAAGAAGTTCTGATATATATAGGCATATATCAGACCTTCTCTGACTGAGTAGTAGGTATATCGCCTATAGGTTGATAAGTCAGGGCAAGCAGATAAGGGCACGGATGAACTTTTGCAATGCCAACATGTTGCTATAACGGTGAGGTCGCCTCACGTTTGTAGTAGGTGATAATCATGGACTTTGTACGCTACATCAAAGAAAAGCGAATTAATTAATATGCACTGTGGATTCCTTTTTGGTTTTACGGAGGCATTCGAAACCTCAGCAAGTTTTTGCCAAGAACGGTAATAATCGACTGTTTCCGGTATCTTAAAAACCCATTTAAGTATTATGTGGAATACCATAAAGCGTGTCTGGCAAGTGTCTGGCGAACAAATCTGATGTGTTTGACTAATAAAGCGCATCTGGATCCAATCTCCCTATATCATGCGAGATCTCTACTTATTTGACACGTGACATGAACTAAATTGTGGCCTCACTAACGATAGTCACTTTTCGGTTGTCAAATTGGGCCCCTCAGTTGCAATTTGGTAGACATATCCGTAGGTATACGGGCACTCGGGAACCCGAATTTGAGCCTAATTCATGGACGGATTTATCCGCTGGACACTTTGTAAGCTTTGTAACTTAAGCCATGCTTTCCAAATGGCGCCACAGGCGGAATACTACGTGTCACTGTCCATGGAAAGTGGGGCCGCTCCGCTCCCAGCAGTCTTCACCATGATCCACAACGACAGCAGCCAGAAGTTCCTGGACGACCTGGTGCACTACCGCCAGGATGTCTACGCCAAGCTAAATTGTGAGAATTTTTAAATAAACGTCTATGTAATTACAAAATATATCCTTTATTTTGACCTTTAATATTAAATTATACTAAAAATACAAACAACCGCCCTATTTTATATACATTTACTGCAACCGCGATCTAGCGTGGCATGACCAGCCGGGCGCTGGCCGCTCGCTCGTCGCCGGCCTCCAGTCCCGGCCGGCACTATATTCGCTCTAGTTCCTAAACCATTTCCGTGCCCATTATCAAACTTGGCAAAGATTATATGCATAATATTAGCAATAATTAGACAAAAAATCAAAAAAATTAAAATGGTCCAAGTTTGTTAAATTACAATTTAAAAAAATAAATACAAAAAAAATTTAAAAAAAATACAAAAAAGTTGAAATCCAAAAATGCACAAATAAAGCTTGTCTAATGCACTATACACTCCAATATTAAGTTTGTAACATTATGTTTTCTTTATACTGAATAATACTGATCAACGATACCATATACCGCCCAAAGGTGAAAATTTCAAAATGGCATAACTCTTGAACTATACTTCAAATGATAAAAATATTTGGTATCTGAGCCGAGGGCATACATAGGTATAATATCACCAAAAATTATCGAAATCGGAGACATCGACTTTTTTTACCTGTCCGCTTGGCGTGGAATGCCCCTAATAGTTATTTTATTTTTCTAAACTCTAGTTCGACACCCTCCGCACTTTGTAGTAATAAGGCCGGTAGGATCAAGGTCAAGGGTCATAGGGATACTGCGCCTACTTTAGGATAGGTAATAGAGGTCTCAGGTTGTCAGGCAATAAGGCCCAAGTGCACAAGTGGTGAAGGATGGTCCAGTTCTAAGGAACGCAGCTAAACCACGGAATGAGATCGTAATATCGTTTGCTCCCCCATTGATATGTACCCATAACACCTGTGTATGTTCTTTGCAAATAAAATAAATTGCTCCCTCTAACGCATAGCTGCGTCCTTTCCACTGGTCCATCATTCACCACCGTGTACTGGGGCCTTTAGGCTGAGATAAGCTAGGATGCGTTGTGAGAAAGTGTTTGGTAAGAGCTGCGCTGAGCGAGGATAATGGAGTGATTGTGTTGGTCCTTAACAAACACATTTCTATCAACAATCTCGATGCATCCTCGCTCATCTCTGGTGTAAACCCAGTCTTAGGCTTTCCCAGTTCCATTTCGCGGGCCACATGTGTGTCGTTCGGTTCTAAGGGCCTGCGGGGCGTAGCTTTGAGACCTCTGATTAGGATATAAAGAGTAAAATGAAAATAACGACCATCCACCGTGAGAAGCCGATCCTTTTTATTTTTGGGAAATGATCAGAGTGGAAGGCCTGCAAACTTTTATGCCGTTAGTAGGTATCTACCTCTAATCTAATCTAGGTACCTATATTCTTGAGAGTTCTTCCAATTAAAGGTTAATCTTGTCCTTTCATATACCTAATTGAATTTTAATTTGAAATTCGATAGCGTTGGCCCCTATAGTTTACAACTGTAAAAAATTCAGACATTCCTGGACCAAAAACCAAATCGCGAAACCAATTTTCAATGAGGAGGCAGAGTAATTTTATAAGTATGTTTTAGGTGTTAGTATTAGTTTAGTTTATATGTAGTTTTTATTTTTATAATATAGTACAGAACCCGATATGTGAACAAATCAAACAATTTTCTATTACCTATTGATTTATCTTTTTCGCGGTCTATATTTTTTAAGTACATTGATAATGAAGGGTTTATATTACTGACTCCTTTACTGATTTGACCTTTCAAAAAACATTTTTGCTCATAATCTGTATTACAAAACCATTTACTTGAAGTAAAAGTAAAAATGATATTGGATGGCCTTAAGACGTGCATTTAGAATATGTTTCCACTATTCTAGAAATGTATCTTAGTAGTTACCTATATATTCCTATTGTATATTTTAATAATCCGGCTCGAAGGACCACTTTGTTTAAACACGTTACTACGTTACCGAAATCTTTTATTTGACATCACTCAATACATCTATAGAATTTATGAAACACCATCGTTATCTAGTTTACGTTTGTAACAACGCCATCTTTAGGGAAATTAGAACATCGACCTAAACACCTATAAATTTTATTTAATGAATCGATCGATTTCACTGGAAATATTTCACACTGCCTATCAATCGAATCGATATCAATCAATCCAATAGTAAGATTTGGCCTTAAAAACCTAGCAAGCGTATTTTTCTGCGTATAAATAAAACAACAACCAATAAACATTTATTTAACAAAAACACTATTTAACAAAAATCAATCAATGAGCGTTTCTATTTACCAAACGACCAGGGTCGCATAACGCATCAGCAACACTTCATCAGTATCACTTGTAACACGCCCACCACGTCCTGATCCTTTCACTTTGCACCAAGCACTGATTGCGACACCAATGATTTTATCAACTACAGTTACAAGTGGACTTTAAACGTCTTAAATGGTAGTCATAAAGACTATAATCGATTGCTGTATTGATAGTTTAACTTCTCGTGTTTATACACACCTAGTATTCGCGGATAACGGCTATTTGTTATAAAATATATAACGATTAGATATAGTTATATTAGTGGAACCGGTCTTATCGGCCTTACGACTTTGATACGTTTGATACCTTCACTAGTAGAGGCAAACCGGACGTTTGCTAAAACGTTTCTTATGTTGCCAATGCAAGAGTGTATGTTTTGTAATAGCTATATCAACAATGAATATGCAACGGGCATGTTTATTTAAATAACAATTTGTGTTTGATTTCTCAACTGCATTTAATGCTTGCACATAATATCGTCTATCAGCATTTTTTTTCCTTTAGTTAAATCATCATCAAAAAAAATAAAAAAATCTTTAGTTGTTGTCAAACTGAGACTCGACAACAAAATGGGTTCTGTAGTGTAGGATTTGCATGTGTATTTTTCTTATGTATGCTTGTAATTATAATGCTGGCCTATTTTTTATATTTTAGCCATCAATCATGCAAATCTTAATGAAATATATCATTGAAAATAATTAACTACATACTTATAGTTAATACACTTACTTTACTTAAAGCCCATTAACATTATTTCTTAGCCTCACCTGTCTTTATACTTCTGCCCAAGACTGCCATAAATATTCACTATCAACTTTTTGTCCATAGGAGAAGTACTACGCTTCCCTAGCCACCGAAGGCCACACCAAGAACCTGCCCTCTGTGATCACCAAGATCCGGGAAGAGAGCTCCAACCGCTTCCTCCACAATCTGCAGCACTACCGGCAGGACGTCTACAAGATCATCGACGACGAGACCTATGAGATCATCAGTAATGGACGGAGTGAGATTCTTTGTTGACCCTAAACGGGGACTAAGGATTTGGTTAAGGTTTAGTTTAAGGTGGCCTTCTTGCTGCTAGACTTGTATTAATTTCAATAAACTCTTTTCTAAAAAAACACAAAAAAAACACATATCTTGTTTAAATTTAATAAATGTCTATTTATAGGAGAAACTGTTTTATACTTATCAAGATATCACTTTTAAAACTCAAACAAACTCATTAGGTGTTTTGATACTTACAGACCAAAGTTTGCATAAGAAGGCCGACTAGAAATAAGATTTTATTTTGCTCATAAATAGGTAATAAGATAAGTTTAGTAGTTTAAATATTATACTTAAATAAATGGATTTGGGATTGTAGGGAAATTCTTTTAGCATAATTTTGTCAAGTACAGTACTGATGATAATTAATTTATTGTAAACTTTTAATTGATTTTCGCCTATAAACTAAATAAGTCTTGGTATTAAATAAAACAATTGAATCAGCCAAAAATATTTTATTTAAGCGTATTTATAATCTTTATATTATCAATGCTGATATATTATTAATCTTTAATTGTTATATTTATGGCTTCCCTTTGAATACAATAATTAATTAGGGATATTGGTAAAGCCCACGGCCGGTACTTGGATAGCACAAGTTTAGACTGTTGGCGCTACTTGGAATATTAAACCAATAGGAGATCGGGAATACAATGGTCCCCTATCAGCCAATCAGAGCGTCATAAAGTGTAGCAGCGCCACCTAGCGCCGGCCGGGAGCTCACCGCGCCGAGCTAGTGGGTAAGACTGGGCCGAGCCACAATTTCATCAACAAGTTTGTACTTATTTTATAATAGCTTTGCTTCAGATAAAATAAAACGTTACCTCACGATATTATAAAAATACTATTTATCTTAATATTGTTTCCAAATTCGCACTTTTCGTTTTCTTTATTATACATATACGTGTCAAATTTTAGAGTTGCAATAATCCTTTATATAATTTTGTATACAGTAACGAAACGAAGACCTAAATATTACTTAAAAGTAAACTTAGAATTAAAAGTACATCTGACAACGAAAAGTACATCGTACAGGCGCTTTGCCGTAAGTAGAGGACAGTAAACCTACGATTCTACTGAGTAACTCTTTACATTTAAGGCTGATTCCTTTCCCACATTTTCTTACAAACGTTTGGCCTCTCCGTACAAAACCTACAACTATCCTGGTCGATCCAGCTACTTCCCTGTCCTCAGCCCCTCAACCGTCTTCGATATGATAAGGGTAGAAAGAAGGGCTTACCCTGTGGAAATCATTCCTACTACAAATACATAAAAAATATAGAAAGTCAATTTTGACAAAAATGGCAAATTTTATAGCAAGCCGACAATCATGAAATTGTGGAAAAGTATACTTAAGTTCCAAACTTATCTAAGTATATACAGTCTTAACTACCGCGAACATAACCGAATTATATCAAGCGTCTAGCACCATTCCGATATAAATGTATACTTCGTCAACATAAAATTATTAAACAAGAATATAAAATAGCGAAAAACAATAATAACAAAGAGTCAAAGTACCTCCCACCGCGACTAATAGACACTGGTTAATTTTGAACAAAAGGACTAGCTGAAATAGTATTGCATTTAAAAAGAGACACGCCGGGAGAGATATACGTAAAATCTAATAGCATATACAACTATCTAAACACTGAGATTACAGCGTTACACGTATAAAAAATAAATCACATATCGTCATCACCATACGGTCACTCCAATTTTGACCTTATAACACTTGTCAAAAAGTCTATATTGTCTCAATTCGCCTCTCACACTCGGCCCAAAGAAAACATTCCGAATTGAAAAACCACTTATATAAACATAACGAGGGTAACTAACATACTGAGTCGTACTTTATATGTATAGATCGTCTCCAAAGAGGACGGTAAATCGGAAAAAATGTCACAAATTTGAGCCTCAAAAATCTAGATTGTACTTTAAGACCTGTATAAGTGACTCGTTTAGTCAAGCTACGTGCAACGTTTCAGGAGAAATTCCTACCACTGGGGATCTACTGAAACTGGCTAACATCGAGATAGACAAAACTGTGTACTTCCATTTTAAAAACTACCACCGCTAACACAAATGTGACTCCGGAGAAATTAAATCTAAACACTGATCACGATTATATTGATTTAAACTTGTAAAATTCCCGCTGTTCATTTTAATTCAATGAAATTGAATTGTGTTACATATTTTTTTAATGTAACTCAAGTACAGTGATATTAATATCACATTTTCAAAATCTGAATACGCCTTCCAATCTCGATTAATTAAAATGATCAGTGATCAAGATGGTGCCATCGCACTACAATTTTTTTTTCACTTTCGCCATCATTTTTGTTAATACCGTTACCAAGGCCACAGAACTACCAAAGAGTTTGATTACGCTTGGCCTAGTTCTCTAGTTTTGAACCGTTATGTAGTTGGCATCGGTACTAGGAGAACATCACTGGATAAGAGCTTTTGAATGACGTTTTTCGGCGTCATTCAAATAGAGAACAAGTCAAATCAGACGAACCAGTTAGCACGCACTTAATTTAGACGTAAAAGATGTTACGCTCAAGGTCAAACTAGTCTGGTTCGTGCGGAAACATGTCTCGGCCGTGCTAAGGCGCTATCGTCGCTTACATAACAACACCGCTCAAGATGAATGTTGGTAATTTTGAACATTTTAATACATCGACCATCGACCTAACCTGTCACATTAAAGACAAAAAAAAGTGACAATGGTCGCCATAATAGGTACTTTGCCGTCACGATATTCTGGTGCGTTCACATTTATGGGTTCATTTTATAAGACAGATACGTCCTGCCCACCGAACGTGACCATACATGTGAACGCGCCAGAAGTCGCCCATGCTTAAATTATACTAACAACATCACTTTAAATCTTATGCCTTTGCAATAAAAATCACGAATTGTCAAAAATGCGGCTAGGTATGATTGGTGTTGATATAGCCTTATTGCATCTAACTCTATTTCCGATACCAAGGCAGCATAACCGCCTAAGGGTGAAAGCAAACGTACGGTGGACGGCACGGCTGCCTGGTTCGGTAACCCGACCGAATCACACACGCACACGTCTGGTTGTGACATTTTGACATGACATTAGGTTTTTATGCCGTACGGTGGCGAACCGTACGTGTGCGGGGAACTGGCATTTAGTATGAGAAATGCGCCTTCAGGCGACCTGACGCGGCGACCGTATACGGCGACCTGACATACAAACCGAACGTTTGCCTGGGCCCTAAGCGCTCTTAAATGGTATATCGTCCTCGAGCTTCAGCGTCTGCTGCGTCGGATCGTAATGCCCGGCCAAGTAGTACACATCGTTATTGTCGTACACACTGCCGTACCGCGCCGGGTCGTCGCCCATGCGTTGCTTGTACTGCGCGAGCGGTAACACCTCGCATTTGTGCGAGATCGTTTGGACGTCGTTCTCGTCTGTGTGGGGGGATTCGAACAGTCCTCCCTGGAACATGGAAGGGCATAGATAAGTATGGAGTAGAATTAACAGAGATCGGATGGATTGGCGTCATTGTGTAAGGTACGAGTATAAAACGCCCATCCGTTCGACCTTTGCTAATTAAGTAGGTAGTATTAATTTTGTATACCACGACTGTGGCAAACAAGCATACGGCTCGCTTAATGGTAAGCAGCTCCAGAGGTGACACATGCGCGTTGCCGACCCTTTAACATAAAGGAGGCTTCCTGTGTTGATGGCTAAAGGGACAAGATGGTCCCTATTCAACACATTGTATCTCACTGGCAGAACACAGTTATTTGGCTGCGGTTTTCTGTACCTACGTAGTAAAAAGATTGTCCGTGATCGACAGTCTTACCGGGTAGTGTAAAGGTTGGCAGCCGGTGGTCTCCTCGGGGTGGTAGAACCATCGCACTCGCACGGCCATGGCCCCTCGCGCCTCCCAGAGGGCCTCGATGCGGCCAATGTATGGGCGGTCCGGTCGGCCCGTTGATAGGAATACTGCTGCTTCGCCGACCTGAAAACGGACATTAATTGTGAAAATAATAGCAGTGATTTTATTTACATTTAATTTAAATATTTATACAAGAATACCGCATCTGTCCGAACTGGTCTTGGCCGAGCATTATGCCGTAGCGTAACTAGCGACAACGGCAACGGCGACAGCTACGTAAACTAAATTGACTTACACACGCATGGCGCCCGGCAGGAACGCCGCCATCTTGCTGATGCCTGCAGCCTCCGAGCTACAGCAGTACTCACGTTGAGCACCTCCTCTCCGCGCGCGATGGCGCGGTAGAACAGCTTCCTGTGTCGGGGGCGCGCGGTGCGGCGGTAGGGCGCCATCTTGCTGATGCCTGCAGCCTCCGAGCTACAGCAGTACTCACGTTGAGCACCTCCTCTCCGCGCGCGATGGCGCGGTAGAACAGCTTCCTGTGTCGGGGGCGCGCGGTGCGGCGGTAGGGCGCCATCTTGCTGATGCCTGCAGCCTCCGAGCTACAGCAGTACTCACGTTGAGCACCTCCTCTCCGCGCGCGATGGCGCGGTAGAACAGCTTCCTGTGTCGGGGGCGCGCGGTGCGGCGGTAGGGCGCCATCTTGCTGATGCCTGCAGCCTCCGAGCTACAGCAGTACTCACGTTGAGCACCTCCTCTCCGCGCGCGATGGCGCGGTAGAACAGCTTCCTGTGTCGGGGGCGCGCGGTGCGGCGGTAGGGCGCCATCTTGCTGATGCCTGCAGCCTCCGAGCTACAGCAGTACTCACGTTGAGCACCTCCTCTCCGCGCGCGATGGCGCGGTAGAACAGCTTCCTGTGTCGGGGGCGCGCGGTGCGGCGGTAGGGCGCCATCTTGCTGATGCCTGCAGCCTCCGAGCTACAGCAGTACTCACGTTGAGCACCTCCTCTCCGCGCGCGATGGCGCGGTAGAACAGCTTCCTGTGTCGGGGGCGCGCGGTGCGGCGGTAGGGCGCCATCTTGCTGATGCCTGCAGCCTCCGAGCTACAGCAGTACTCACGTTGAGCACCTCCTCTCCGCGCGCGATGGCGCGGTAGAACAGCTTCCTGTGTCGGGGGCGCGCGGTGCGGCGGTAGGGCGCCATCTTGCTGATGCCTGCAGCCTCCGAGCTACAGCAGTACTCACGTTGAGCACCTCCTCTCCGCGCGCGATGGCGCGGTAGAACAGCTTCCTGTGTCGGGGGCGCGCGGTGCGGCGGTAGGGCGCCATCTTGCTGATGCCTGCAGCCTCCGAGCTACAGCAGTACTCACGTTGAGCACCTCCTCTCCGCGCGCGATGGCGCGGTAGAACAGCTTCCTGTGTCGGGGGCGCGCGGTGCGGCGGTAGGGCGCCATCTTGCTGATGCCTGCAGCCTCCGAGCTACAGCAGTACTCACGTTGAGCACCTCCTCTCCGCGCGCGATGGCGCGGTAGAACAGCTTCCTGTGTCGGGGGCGCGCGGTGCGGCGGTAGGGCGCCATCTTGCTGATGCCTGCAGCCTCCGAGCTACAGCAGTACTCACGTTGAGCACCTCCTCTCCGCGCGCGATGGCGCGGTAGAACAGCTTCCTGTGTCGGGGGCGCGCGGTGCGGCGGTAGGGCGCCATCTTGCTGATGCCTGCAGCCTCCGAGCTACAGCAGTACTCACGTTGAGCACCTCCTCTCCGCGCGCGATGGCGCGGTAGAACAGCTTCCTGTGTCGGGGGCGCGCGGTGCGGCGGTAGGGCGCCATCTTGCTGATGCCTGCAGCCTCCGAGCTACAGCAGTACTCACGTTGAGCACCTCCTCTCCGCGCGCGATGGCGCGGTAGAACAGCTTCCTGTGTCGGGGGCGCGCGGTGCGGCGGTAGGGCGCCATCTTGCTGATGCCTGCAGCCTCCGAGCTACAGCAGTACTCACGTTGAGCACCTCCTCTCCGCGCGCGATGGCGCGGTAGAACAGCTTCCTGTGTCGGGGGCGCGCGGTGCGGCGGTAGGGCGCCATCTTGCTGATGCCTGCAGCCTCCGAGCTACAGCAGTACTCACGTTGAGCACCTCCTCTCCGCGCGCGATGGCGCGGTAGAACAGCTTCCTGTGTCGGGGGCGCGCGGTGCGGCGGTAGGGCGCCATCTTGCTGATGCCTGCAGCCTCCGAGCTACAGCAGTACTCACGTTGAGCACCTCCTCTCCGCGCGCGATGGCGCGGTAGAACAGCTTCCTGTGTCGGGGGCGCGCGGTGCGGCGGTAGGGCGCCATCTTGCTGATGCCTGCAGCCTCCGAGCTACAGCAGTACTCACGTTGAGCACCTCCTCTCCGCGCGCGATGGCGCGGTAGAACAGCTTCCTGTGTCGGGGGCGCGCGGTGCGGCGGTAGGGCGCCATCTTGCTGATGCCTGCAGCCTCCGAGCTACAGCAGTACTCACGTTGAGCACCTCCTCTCCGCGCGCGATGGCGCGGTAGAACAGCTTCCTGTGTCGGGGGCGCGCGGTGCGGCGGTAGGGCGCCATCTTGCTGATGCCTGCAGCCTCCGAGCTACAGCAGTACTCACGTTGAGCACCTCCTCTCCGCGCGCGATGGCGCGGTAGAACAGCTTCCTGTGTCGGGGGCGCGCGGTGCGGCGGTAGGGCGCCATCTTGCTGATGCCTGCAGCCTCCGAGCTACAGCAGTACTCACGTTGAGCACCTCCTCTCCGCGCGCGATGGCGCGGTAGAACAGCTTCCTGTGTCGGGGGCGCGCGGTGCGGCGGTAGGGCGCCATCTTGCTGATGCCTGCAGCCTCCGAGCTACAGCAGTACTCACGTTGAGCACCTCCTCTCCGCGCGCGATGGCGCGGTAGAACAGCTTCCTGTGTCGGGGGCGCGCGGTGCGGCGGTAGGGCGCCATCTTGCTGATGCCTGCAGCCTCCGAGCTACAGCAGTACTCACGTTGAGCACCTCCTCTCCGCGCGCGATGGCGCGGTAGAACAGCTTCCTGTGTCGGGGGCGCGCGGTGCGGCGGTAGGGCGCCATCTTGCTGATGCCTGCAGCCTCCGAGCTACAGCAGTACTCACGTTGAGCACCTCCTCTCCGCGCGCGATGGCGCGGTAGAACAGCTTCCTGTGTCGGGGGCGCGCGGTGCGGCGGTAGGGCGCCATCTTGCTGATGCCTGCAGCCTCCGAGCTACAGCAGTACTCACGTTGAGCACCTCCTCTCCGCGCGCGATGGCGCGGTAGAACAGCTTCCTGTGTCGGGGGCGCGCGGTGCGGCGGTAGGGCGCCATCTTGCTGATGCCTGCAGCCTCCGAGCTACAGCAGTACTCACGTTGAGCACCTCCTCTCCGCGCGCGATGGCGCGGTAGAACAGCTTCCTGTGTCGGGGGCGCGCGGTGCGGCGGTAGGGCGCCATCTTGCTGATGCCTGCAGCCTCCGAGCTACAGCAGTACTCACGTTGAGCACCTCCTCTCCGCGCGCGATGGCGCGGTAGAACAGCTTCCTGTGTCGGGGGCGCGCGGTGCGGCGGTAGGGCGCCATCTTGCTGATGCCTGCAGCCTCCGAGCTACAGCAGTACTCACGTTGAGCACCTCCTCTCCGCGCGCGATGGCGCGGTAGAACAGCTTCCTGTGTCGGGGGCGCGCGGTGCGGCGGTAGGGCGCCATCTTGCTGATGCCTGCAGCCTCCGAGCTACAGCAGTACTCACGTTGAGCACCTCCTCTCCGCGCGCGATGGCGCGGTAGAACAGCTTCCTGTGTCGGGGGCGCGCGGTGCGGCGGTAGGGCGCCATCTTGCTGATGCCTGCAGCCTCCGAGCTACAGCAGTACTCACGTTGAGCACCTCCTCTCCGCGCGCGATGGCGCGGTAGAACAGCTTCCTGTGTCGGGGGCGCGCGGTGCGGCGGTAGGGCGCCATCTTGCTGATGCCTGCAGCCTCCGAGCTACAGCAGTACTCACGTTGAGCACCTCCTCTCCGCGCGCGATGGCGCGGTAGAACAGCTTCCTGTGTCGGGGGCGCGCGGTGCGGCGGTAGGGCGCCATCTTGCTGATGCCTGCAGCCTCCGAGCTACAGCAGTACTCACGTTGAGCACCTCCTCTCCGCGCGCGATGGCGCGGTAGAACAGCTTCCTGTGTCGGGGGCGCGCGGTGCGGCGGTAGGGCGCCATCTTGCTGATGCCTGCAGCCTCCGAGCTACAGCAGTACTCACGTTGAGCACCTCCTCTCCGCGCGCGATGGCGCGGTAGAACAGCTTCCTGTGTCGGGGGCGCGCGGTGCGGCGGTAGGGCGCCATCTTGCTGATGCCTGCAGCCTCCGAGCTACAGCAGTACTCACGTTGAGCACCTCCTCTCCGCGCGCGATGGCGCGGTAGAACAGCTTCCTGTGTCGGGGGCGCGCGGTGCGGCGGTAGGGCGCCATCTTGCTGATGCCTGCAGCCTCCGAGCTACAGCAGTACTCACGTTGAGCACCTCCTCTCCGCGCGCGATGGCGCGGTAGAACAGCTTCCTGTGTCGGGGGCGCGCGGTGCGGCGGTAGGGCGCCATCTTGCTGATGCCTGCAGCCTCCGAGCTACAGCAGTACTCACGTTGAGCACCTCCTCTCCGCGCGCGATGGCGCGGTAGAACAGCTTCCTGTGTCGGGGGCGCGCGGTGCGGCGGTAGGGCGCCATCTTGCTGATGCCTGCAGCCTCCGAGCTACAGCAGTACTCACGTTGAGCACCTCCTCTCCGCGCGCGATGGCGCGGTAGAACAGCTTCCTGTGTCGGGGGCGCGCGGTGCGGCGGTAGGGCGCCATCTTGCTGATGCCTGCAGCCTCCGAGCTACAGCAGTACTCACGTTGAGCACCTCCTCTCCGCGCGCGATGGCGCGGTAGAACAGCTTCCTGTGTCGGGGGCGCGCGGTGCGGCGGTAGGGCGCCATCTTGCTGATGCCTGCAGCCTCCGAGCTACAGCAGTACTCACGTTGAGCACCTCCTCTCCGCGCGCGATGGCGCGGTAGAACAGCTTCCTGTGTCGGGGGCGCGCGGTGCGGCGGTAGGGCGCCATCTTGCTGATGCCTGCAGCCTCCGAGCTACAGCAGTACTCACGTTGAGCACCTCCTCTCCGCGCGCGATGGCGCGGTAGAACAGCTTCCTGTGTCGGGGGCGCGCGGTGCGGCGGTAGGGCGCCATCTTGCTGATGCCTGCAGCCTCCGAGCTACAGCAGTACTCACGTTGAGCACCTCCTCTCCGCGCGCGATGGCGCGGTAGAACAGCTTCCTGTGTCGGGGGCGCGCGGTGCGGCGGTAGGGCGCCATCTTGCTGATGCCTGCAGCCTCCGAGCTACAGCAGTACTCACGTTGAGCACCTCCTCTCCGCGCGCGATGGCGCGGTAGAACAGCTTCCTGTGTCGGGGGCGCGCGGTGCGGCGGTAGGGCGCCATCTTGCTGATGCCTGCAGCCTCCGAGCTACAGCAGTACTCACGTTGAGCACCTCCTCTCCGCGCGCGATGGCGCGGTAGAACAGCTTCCTGTGTCGGGGGCGCGCGGTGCGGCGGTAGGGCGCCATCTTGCTGATGCCTGCAGCCTCCGAGCTACAGCAGTACTCACGTTGAGCACCTCCTCTCCGCGCGCGATGGCGCGGTAGAACAGCTTCCTGTGTCGGGGGCGCGCGGTGCGGCGGTAGGGCGCCATCTTGCTGATGCCTGCAGCCTCCGAGCTACAGCAGTACTCACGTTGAGCACCTCCTCTCCGCGCGCGATGGCGCGGTAGAACAGCTTCCTGTGTCGGGGGCGCGCGGTGCGGCGGTAGGGCGCCATCTTGCTGATGCCTGCAGCCTCCGAGCTACAGCAGTACTCACGTTGAGCACCTCCTCTCCGCGCGCGATGGCGCGGTAGAACAGCTTCCTGTGTCGGGGGCGCGCGGTGCGGCGGTAGGGCGCCATCTTGCTGATGCCTGCAGCCTCCGAGCTACAGCAGTACTCACGTTGAGCACCTCCTCTCCGCGCGCGATGGCGCGGTAGAACAGCTTCCTGTGTCGGGGGCGCGCGGTGCGGCGGTAGGGCGCCATCTTGCTGATGCCTGCAGCCTCCGAGCTACAGCAGTACTCACGTTGAGCACCTCCTCTCCGCGCGCGATGGCGCGGTAGAACAGCTTCCTGTGTCGGGGGCGCGCGGTGCGGCGGTAGGGCGCCATCTTGCTGATGCCTGCAGCCTCCGAGCTACAGCAGTACTCACGTTGAGCACCTCCTCTCCGCGCGCGATGGCGCGGTAGAACAGCTTCCTGTGTCGGGGGCGCGCGGTGCGGCGGTAGGGCGCCATCTTGCTGATGCCTGCAGCCTCCGAGCTACAGCAGTACTCACGTTGAGCACCTCCTCTCCGCGCGCGATGGCGCGGTAGAACAGCTTCCTGTGTCGGGGGCGCGCGGTGCGGCGGTAGGGCGCCATCTTGCTGATGCCTGCAGCCTCCGAGCTACAGCAGTACTCACGTTGAGCACCTCCTCTCCGCGCGCGATGGCGCGGTAGAACAGCTTCCTGTGTCGGGGGCGCGCGGTGCGGCGGTAGGGCGCCATCTTGCTGATGCCTGCAGCCTCCGAGCTACAGCAGTACTCACGTTGAGCACCTCCTCTCCGCGCGCGATGGCGCGGTAGAACAGCTTCCTGTGTCGGGGGCGCGCGGTGCGGCGGTAGGGCGCCATCTTGCTGATGCCTGCAGCCTCCGAGCTACAGCAGTACTCACGTTGAGCACCTCCTCTCCGCGCGCGATGGCGCGGTAGAACAGCTTCCTGTGTCGGGGGCGCGCGGTGCGGCGGTAGGGCGCCATCTTGCTGATGCCTGCAGCCTCCGAGCTACAGCAGTACTCACGTTGAGCACCTCCTCTCCGCGCGCGATGGCGCGGTAGAACAGCTTCCTGTGTCGGGGGCGCGCGGTGCGGCGGTAGGGCGCCATCTTGCTGATGCCTGCAGCCTCCGAGCTACAGCAGTACTCACGTTGAGCACCTCCTCTCCGCGCGCGATGGCGCGGTAGAACAGCTTCCTGTGTCGGGGGCGCGCGGTGCGGCGGTAGGGCGCCATCTTGCTGATGCCTGCAGCCTCCGAGCTACAGCAGTACTCACGTTGAGCACCTCCTCTCCGCGCGCGATGGCGCGGTAGAACAGCTTCCTGTGTCGGGGGCGCGCGGTGCGGCGGTAGGGCGCCATCTTGCTGATGCCTGCAGCCTCCGAGCTACAGCAGTACTCACGTTGAGCACCTCCTCTCCGCGCGCGATGGCGCGGTAGAACAGCTTCCTGTGTCGGGGGCGCGCGGTGCGGCGGTAGGGCGCCATCTTGCTGATGCCTGCAGCCTCCGAGCTACAGCAGTACTCACGTTGAGCACCTCCTCTCCGCGCGCGATGGCGCGGTAGAACAGCTTCCTGTGTCGGGGGCGCGCGGTGCGGCGGTAGGGCGCCATCTTGCTGATGCCTGCAGCCTCCGAGCTACAGCAGTACTCACGTTGAGCACCTCCTCTCCGCGCGCGATGGCGCGGTAGAACAGCTTCCTGTGTCGGGGGCGCGCGGTGCGGCGGTAGGGCGCCATCTTGCTGATGCCTGCAGCCTCCGAGCTACAGCAGTACTCACGTTGAGCACCTCCTCTCCGCGCGCGATGGCGCGGTAGAACAGCTTCCTGTGTCGGGGGCGCGCGGTGCGGCGGTAGGGCGCCATCTTGCTGATGCCTGCAGCCTCCGAGCTACAGCAGTACTCACGTTGAGCACCTCCTCTCCGCGCGCGATGGCGCGGTAGAACAGCTTCCTGTGTCGGGGGCGCGCGGTGCGGCGGTAGGGCGCCATCTTGCTGATGCCTGCAGCCTCCGAGCTACAGCAGTACTCACGTTGAGCACCTCCTCTCCGCGCGCGATGGCGCGGTAGAACAGCTTCCTGTGTCGGGGGCGCGCGGTGCGGCGGTAGGGCGCCATCTTGCTGATGCCTGCAGCCTCCGAGCTACAGCAGTACTCACGTTGAGCACCTCCTCTCCGCGCGCGATGGCGCGGTAGAACAGCTTCCTGTGTCGGGGGCGCGCGGTGCGGCGGTAGGGCGCCATCTTGCTGATGCCTGCAGCCTCCGAGCTACAGCAGTACTCACGTTGAGCACCTCCTCTCCGCGCGCGATGGCGCGGTAGAACAGCTTCCTGTGTCGGGGGCGCGCGGTGCGGCGGTAGGGCGCGGCCTGCCAGCGCCACAGTGCGGCGCCCGGGAGGAAGGCCGCCATCTTGCTGACGCCGCCGCTGGTCGCGCCGCCGTTTTCAGAACCCAAAGACGTGCCCGATACCGTGCGCTTCTTGCTCTTCTGAAACGGAAATAGGAGACATTAAGTAACAAGTAAGTACAATAAAGACTTTGTCACACACCAGCGATCGCGCTGGTGACAATGAGTGTTTATGGGATCGGCCAGCGTGACAATGAACACTCATTGTCTTCCCTGGCCGAAGTAAAGAATTGATTCACCGTTTCCCCACTTATGCTTCAAATCCACATAATCATTGCAAAAGGAACACTCGAGCTGCCTTTCCACAATTTCCACTGAAAAGACGTGCAGAAATCAACCAATATAAACTTTCCGCTGAGGCGATTATAGGTGCTTGATGATGCTATTCATGGATTCCCACACGTCTCTTCAGGGAAAAAACAGCCTCACATTGCGTCAAAATGAAGTCCTAGGCTTGAAGACTTATTTAAATTACATAATCAAGACCCTCCATTAAAATTAAGGAATTCTTCTCTTACCTACTAAGCCGCACATCCAGTCCAATCCCTCTATCCTTTAAATTACGATTACTTGTTAGCCAGATCTCCAGAACCATTAACACTAAAGGATACGCCTATAAAACTCACCTTCTTAGCCACATCACTGGTCGAAGCCGTCGGTTCCTCCTCCAATCCAATCCCACTGTCCTTCAAGTTATCTTTCTCATCCTTCTTCGCCGTCAACTTCCCCAGATTACTGAAGTCCAGCACCGCCGTCTTCACCAAAGGATTCTTCGATAACACCGCCTTTTTTATCACCGTTTTCATCTTTTCATCAGGCGATTTTTCCACTGCTATCAAAGTAGACAACCTATCGTTTGAATCGCCTGAGTCTTCATTAGATTTGGAGTAGTCTGATGAGGATTTCTTTAGTTGATCATCGGAGGAGCTTTCTTTGCTGTCAGAATGATGTCGTTTTCGGTGTTTCCTATGTTTTTTGTGGTGTCGTCGATGTTTGCAATGATCTTCGCAGCACTTGTGTTTCTTTTTCTTCTTTTTGACATAATCCGCGTTGGGATCGTCTTCCGACAGGCGTTTCAGCTTCTCCTTCCTGTGTTTCTTGAGTTTCTTCCTGTCTCTCCTGTCTTCTTCTTGTTCTTTAGTGGGCTCTGGGGGTTTGTCGGTGCTGGTGGATGGTTTTTTATCTTCCGTGCTGTTAGCGCTGGTGTTTCTTCTCCGCTTTCCGAGCGTGAAGAGTGGGTTTTCGTATACTGAGAACGGATTATGATATTATATTAGTTTAGCATGAAGAATACAAAGAAGCTTGAAATGGGATGGAGAGGATTAATTTACTTAGATAACTAAAAAGGTATTTGAATAAGGGGTAACAAGCGAAAAGAAAAAGTGCTCATTACTCACCAACAACTGGGTAATTCGGCTCCAAGAACCTAATATCCTCAATGGCAATGCGACCAGAATCCCCATCATCAAACTCGACAGCCACGAACTTGTCAAAATGAGGGTCTGGAGACGAGACGGCCACCGTGCCTGGGTACAGGCAGCGGTACTGTTGGGACCAATATGCGCATACTCGAGTTCCGGATGCCAGCTCCGATACAGAGGTTGGAGATACTTCTAAGATCTGAAATTAAGAACGTTTTTAAGATGCGATTTTTTCGGGAACTTAACGTGGATCATTTACGAGTAGGTTATTAAATGGGACATCAGAGTTTTAAATTGGGTGTGATAAAAAAATGCAAAAGAAAAATATGGTTATTGATTGTTCATATAAGTATCTCTTGTTGCTTAAAAACTTCATAAACATTTTCATCTTCTTGAACTGGCTAGTGACTATAGTTCGTTTTTTTTGAGATTAGAAAAAAGTTGAAAGAAGGATGTACTGGGTTCTTTATCAGGCACGATACGGCATGATACATGTCACAAGTGTCAAAGTGCCTGCGCGGCCATTAAAAAATATGTAAATATATTTGTATTTATAGTAAATGCATGGCTTTACTATAAATACAAATATATTTACATATTTGTAAATGTTAAATTGAATAATATGAATTATTTTACAGTATTATAATATTTGTCATTTGAGCGAAATAAATTATTCATATCATTGTTAATGTTCTTGTGAATGTTGCACGATAAAAAACCTGGAGAAAAAGAGGTTCGAAAATCGAAACATATGGTTTTCGATTTAGAACGTACGTGCGTCTCTGTCAGTTTTTCAATTGTCATGTGTCTGTAACATGATAATCAAAACGAAATCGTGGGTTTTTATTGTTGTTATGGATTATAATCTGCTAATTGTCATTATTGATTTACAAATCTCCATCATGTATACTAATCGTTTGTTGGTGTGCTTGCAGTATGTCTAAATTGAACATTCAAACAGAACAGGTTAGAACAGGTTGGCAACTTCGGTTTCTATGTTTACTCAATTTCTAATCTCAAAAAAAACGAAGTTAGCCACTAGCAAACCAGCAGTTGCCATAGTGACTGATATCACGGATTGTTTGGGATAGGCACTAGTAGATTAGGGAGAAGTCCTACTTCAATTTAAAAAAATACATTATCAACAATCATTTAAAGAAATGTGTAATACTCACAGCATCCCTCAACGTCTCCTCCCTGGACAGTATATGCGGCTTGTTGCCTCTCTCGCCATCAAGCGTGATGGCGTACACGTCTGGCGCCGTCACGGCACTCAGCTTCCCGGCGTAGAACAGCCCTCCCATGGCCGTCAACACCCGAGGATTGATATCCAACTTGTCTTCTGTGAGCGTACACTTGGACACAGCTGCTGGTTTAACATCAGCCGCTGTTTCTTTAGCTTCCTCCCGCTCTTTAGACTTCAAACTCTTCCGTCGCTTCTTCGCCCGTCGTCGTTCCTTTTCACTGTCACTGGACGCGCTCGCGCGGCGCATAGCAAATTCCAACTCTGGCATATCGTCTCTTGAATGTTTTCGCACTAATTTGTCGACTTTTTCTCTGTTTTTCTGGCGCACTTCGTTTAAGCTCTCCATTGATGAGCTAGCGGATCTGTTTAGACTCCATTCGTTTTCTTCTTCCTCGGAATATACTTTCATAATCGGTTCTGCTTTTAATTTCGGACGGACTTTGCTCGTCCGGCTTTCTTCTCTAGAAGGTTCTCCTCTGGAACAGACTATACCGCCTTTCAGTTTGCCTTTGGCTAATAAGTAGCCGACTAGACTGCTCTTAGATTTGGGTTTCTTGGCAACTATGGTCTCCGTGGAGTCTGGGCTGGAAACTTTACGGGGGCGGCCGACTTTGCGCTTTTTCGACGACCCTCTGTCGGAGTCTGGAGATGGAGCTCCTAGAGGGGACGGAGTGGAAGGTGTGGATGGAGTGGACAGAGCTGGTAAAGCAGGCAAGGGTGGTGTCATGGCGCTAAGTTGGGCGCGTTTCTCGTCACATTGGCGTTGCAGCTCATGTAATCTTTCGCGTAGGTCCTTTTCCATGGCATTAACAAGAGCATGTGCAGACGGCACGGCTGTTGTATGTGCGCAGGGCGTGCTGGTACACGGACAGGCTGTAACCCTTCGTAGACTCGCCTCTAACTCTCCCCCAGTATTTCTAACTTCCTCTTTCTCTCTCTTGTAGCGCCGCATTTTGTCGATCTTGTGGCGATGTCTCTCCTCACGCTCACGGCTTCGTTTCCTCCGCCGTTCCGCAGAAGAATCCCTCCGACTTCTGTCTTTCTTGATCGATTCGGGCGGTAGATGCGGTTCCGTTGGGCTCATAAGCGGCTCGCTTTTGATGAATGGACGGGAAGACGTTGACAGATTAGTGGGAGGGCTTTCGACCTCCTCCATAAATCTTTGTTCAGCCAGAGCACACAACAGACCAAGACCATCTAACGACGGCTTCGCGCGCTCGCTAGTGCTTGCTTCCGCGGGCGGAAACTCGAATCTCCTTTGAGTATCTGCATCTGTACGTGGAGGCGATTTAGGACTGGATTTGATAATTATATTACTTGTAGTTCGCGTGTCAACCGTCAGGGGAGTCGGGTCCAAAGTTGGCATGCTAGGAGTGGTTCTCTCAAACTGTTCAATACTGTTTGACAGTAATTCTAAGCCGCTGACGTCCACTACACTTCTCGGTTGTGGTGGAACAGGCGATGTGCTTGCCGTATCGATGACTAAATCGTTAGAAGTGCTACTGCTGGAGCTGTTTTCCAACGCCTCGTCTCTTTCAATAGCATGTATGGCTTTCTCTACAGCTCCAACTACTGCCGAAGTCGCCAGAGCTTCCGAAGAAGATTCCTCTGCGCTGTCAATCCTTGAAGGTTGAAGCATTGGCATATGCAACGGTTCTTCTGGGAAATGCGCAACGCCGACACAAGCGACATCTCTCTCATCTTCATCAGCATGGTTTGGAGAATCATCATCATCGTCGATGTGATCAGTTTGGTTCGACGCGTCCTTATGTGCTGGGGCTTCATGACTCTCAGGAGGTGGCGTAGGCGGTGCAGCAGGCGATGTTGCTTGACTTCTGCAGGCTTGCTCAGTGAAATCCGGCTGATAATATAGGTGTGTCGCCAACATTGGTTGTGGTACCGGTTCTGGGGCGAAAGTTGGTGGAGGTTTTTCTTGTGGTTCCGCCTCTATTTTGATCAGAGCGTGAGGAGTTATAAGAGGTTGCATGATGGGTTTTCTGTTGTCTGGCTTGTGTTGTGGCGCTGGGGCCGGTGCTAAGGTCACTAGCCTTGTTGAGTGTGTGTGAGTGTGCTGTAAGGTCGCAGTAGACGCTAGTAGATCACCAGATAACAGTTGTAGGTGGTGTGAAGGATGAGGGGCTTGGGGAAGTAACAAGGGAGTGGAAGAGTAAGGAACGCCGCCCCAGACCACGGCATGTGGTAAATCTGGTGGTGCGGGCAGCAGCAGCAGGGCGCCAGAAGATGGGTCTCGCACGAGCTGGAAGCCGCCCATGGAGGAGACGCCGCCGCCCACGGAGCCCACGCCGCCCATTGAGCCCACGCCGCCCATCACCATGCTCTCCATGGACATTTGAGCTGGAAAGTAAAATAATACTTTATTACTATTAGTTTAATGCAATACTATGCACGGGCGGGTTATTACCTATGCTGTTGCATTATTCGCTATGTGCGAAGTGCATGGTGGGGGTGCAAAGGGGGGTGAACAATCGCAGTGCACACTGTGATAATAAATGTAAGTAACTGCAAAAGGACATCAGTCATCAGTCATCACCTATGTCACCTCAACTCAGTCAACTCTCAAAAACATTCAGAAATCAGTCAGACACATTTCATATAAGCAAAATTATCAACCTACCAACAAGTAATGTATAAAAAAGAAAAAAAAAATTTAGCCACTGCCCAAGAGGACCTACTCTCTTGTGACTTGTTAGTAAATCTAAATCAGATGATAGATGTACTGATTCTATGGGTGGTAATAACATTTTTCTGATATACAGTCTCGTACCCTCTTAGTTATCATTCCGTGCGTGCGCGCAGTTCCGCCGCGTGTCGGAATGTCGCGCTGCGTGGGAATCATACGTTGATCGTATGAGCTAAGTTAGTACACAGATAGAAATAATATCTTAATTCAAAACGCAAAACTCTCTTGCACGCGGTTTCTTAAAGAGAGTAATAAATACCTTAGACCAATAAACATGACTTGAGTTAAAAATATCATGATTTTTAAAAGAAGATTTAAAATTATTTAGCTTTATCTTTACTTATTTTTAAAGCGAATAGTAATGATTTGAGTTAAGATAATAATTATTTACGGCAAAAAAGCACCAACATTTTCCTTTAAGAGTTTTATGTGTTTACGTAAGATCGATTAGTTCTTGGTTTGATGTTTTCAATCTACAGCTAAGAGCCAAAGCTAATTCAAAGAAGTAGCACCAAAAGTTAGATTTGAGATTTTTAAGTTTTTAGGCAAGAGAGATTAATTTTTGCTTTGATGTTTTCAACTTACAATCAAGAGCCACAGCTATTCCAAAGAAGAAGCACATAATTTTTGCTTTGAAACATTTAAGTCTTGGACGTTAGTTACCCTGCGCATCAATAGATGTCTCTGCGTGTAGGTTAGAACACGCGAACGTTGGTTCGACGTAACTTCATGACCCTCGGCGCTTTTCCCGGGCTTATTTGAGATTCACAATAGCAATCTCAGCTCTAGTTGATACGATTATAAATTGTGAGTATATAAATAATCATAATTTATATTTGTATCAAATACTTTTAGTTAAACTTCCTTTCTTGGGATTAGTCCCGGGAAACACAGTTTCTGCTACTAGCTTTTTAAGTAGTGCACTGAGACACTAGGCGATTATCACACTGACGACGGATCCGCATGCGGCGCCGGTGTGCGAGCGAGATAGCGCTATACACATGCAGAGCGCTATCTCGCTCGCGCACCGGTGCCGCATGCGGATCCGCGCCAGTGTGATAACCGCCTTAGAAAATGTTATTGTTTGTTTCAAGTAACCGATTTCATACGCCAAGAAATTTTAGATCTTGGTGTGAAAATATCAAATTTTACATCAAGTAACACATGCTCTTGAACTAATGCGCTTTCTTGTTTCCGTGTAGAAATTCAATTTTCAATTTAAACTATGAGTCTTCATCCAAGAAACAAAGTTTCTTGGCTTAAGTTCTTGATGTATTGCACTAAGACACAAAAAGTTCAATTTAAAAAAAATACAATACAAAAACCAAATTCAAACGCTCTTCGTGAGGATATTAAGCTATTTAAAAAAAAATATTTTTATATCTCGGATAAAGTATTTAATTTATTAGATTAAGTAATAAACTTTGAAACATTTTATATCTTAAAACAAGAAATTTTATTTTTTCCTTATATGGGAAACTGGATATTCAAATAGGTTTCTTTGGTTGAAGAGATATTTTCTATCTGTGTAGGTACTGCAGGAAAACAACTTAACTTGCTTTTAACACGTTTAATTTAGCTAATGGTACCGAAAATAATATTTTAGACGTCTATTGCATTAACACTTCAAATTACGTGACATTAGCACACCATATAAAAAAGGAAGAAAAACGGTAGCAAAAAAATAACGGTACCGAAAATAATATACTAAACGTCTATCTACTTTAACGCATTAAATCATTAAATTAACTGACATTAGCACGCCATATACTAAAGGAAGAAAAACGGGACCAAAAAATAACGGTACCGAAAATAATATACTATTATTTAAAACCAGCAGTTCGCAATATTATGATACGGATGTGTGATTTGTTTTTTGATTTGAGGTAGTCCTCGTTACCTACCGCGGTAACAGGTAATCATTTCTTGGAGATCTATTTAAAATGATTTGCGAAGTGATCTCATTTTAACATCACTTACGGCGCATATCGCTAGGGTACTTACCTACCTAAAATCTGATGACGGAAACCAGCACAAACACCTAACTTCGCTGGGAATTTCCCTAATGACTGAAATGAAATTAAAAACCGTGGGCGAATATGACCCGTACATTCCCAATCCGAAAAATACGAGTAAACTAAAATTTAACTTATTCGGTATACAGGGTGGCTCATTCAAATCGGTCAGTATGGGAATGTCTGAAACTATAAGACATAGGTACGAAGATTTGTTCTTAGGAACCATGTCACCGATTTTGATAAAAAGAAAAACTGCATTCATACATTTGAAAAAAAACTGTACCCAGCTCGGGAATCGAACCCGGTTGTTTTGAAAAAATAAACTTACACTTTTTCTATTTAAATATCGATTGTGTAGGTCTTAAGCTGTAAATGTCTCTAAGAAACATGATGTCTAAAATGAATAAAATGCATTGTTTTGACATACTTTAATTTATCATAGTAGGTGTTCGAAGTGACCACCGATACAATCCAAAATCCGTTGCGTAGTTTAAAAACATAGGGACAGGCAGCATGAGCAGTAAGCGACTTTGTTTTTTACTATGTTAGTGATTTTTTATTTATTTACCTAAAAGTACTTATAGGTATAGTAATCTGCAATAATATAGTATGCACGAAAGGGCAAAAATATAACAACGCTCTTAGACGACTATCGCACTGGCACCGCAACCGCATGCGGCGAGGGCGTGTAAGCCTGACAGCGCTATACAAACGCAGAGCGCTATCTCGCTCGCGCACCGGCGCCGCATGCGGAAACCGCAGCAGTGTGAAAGATGACATGGCTCTAGAAATTAGATCGTGTCAGACTGCGGCCGTTTACCGTTGTACCAAATGTTATGTAGGACAAATGGCCCTCACGCTATACGCCACGCTCGAAACGTCAGGAAAATTAAAAAAGTAAGTACACGATTAAGTCCCTACACCGAAAAAAATATTTTTCTACAATACTACAAGAATGTGTTGTTGTGAAAAATAAGTATAGTTATTTTTACTAGAATCTGGCGGAGGTAACAAAAAATATTGTATTTTGTAAAATTTTGTTTTTAAACGTTACTGGACGAGTTTGGTTAAACGCAATCGTAATAAATAATAAATACAAAATATTTGTGTTATTTACAATATATATCGTAGTCTGCACAATGACGCATTGTATTACAATTCGAAATACTGATTAATATTTTCACGGAACACCGCTAAGGCGCTCGTGGCCTAGCGGGTAGTACGTTAGACTTTCAATCGGGAGGTCTCGGGTTCAAATCCCGGCTGGGGTACCACTGAGCTTAAGCCTGGAAAATCCTGGATTTCGGTTGCAGAGCGGCAAAAAAAAAAAGAAAAAGAAAAAAAAACAATGTATACACACATAACTTTTGTCTAGTGGATACATGTCAATTACAATATTTTATAGTTAACAGTACAATATTTTATAGTTATCAGTACAATTCATATTGTAGTACTCATAGTTAGGGAGGCGAGGTAGCTAAATGGCGTAATTCAACGGCGCCGTCGAGACCTATCAAAATCGAAAGATAAAATAATTTCGAAAAGAAAAGCTCGTATGGCAAAAACCATTTTAGCGGTGGGTTTGGCGTGTACGGTTTTTCAAAAATGTTAAAAAAAACAGTTACTTGGGCATTCTCGAGCGCGTCAGATATTCATACTACGTATGCCCCGAGTGCCTCTGATAACAACGGTATACTAATCTGCCGGTTTGCGTGGTGGGGGTAGGCATATAAAGTAGTCAAAAATGCAAAAAAAAAAAAATTACTCGAGCGCGTCAGATTTTCGGAAGGGGTGTTAAGTAGGCCCCAAGGAAGCTCCCTTTAAAAAAACTGACGATTTCGGCGTGACGATAAGTTACGATGAATTTTTGAAAATGCAAAAAAAAAGAGTTTTTTTGAAATACTCGAGCGCGTCAGATTTTCATAGGGGAGGTTTATCTAGGTATCCTGAAAGCATATTTTTTTAATCTGACAAAAATGTTGGTGGGTTCTCTTAATCTGACCGAAAAAGGTTTAACTTTCAAGTCAAACAGTTTTAACTTTGGACAAAAATGTAAAGACACCTTTTTTGTGTAAAATAAAATTACCTTTTTTGTTTATTTAAACTTTTTTTTGTAAAATGTATCGTTCGCGACTTATATGCCGTAACGCGTTCTTAGGAAGACGAAATGGCTCCTCCACACTTCCGGTCATGCGGAAACCGGCAGATTTTGTATTTTTAGTAAGTTTTAGATTATATTCTTCAAAACAAAATAAAAAAAAATCGCGCTCGAGAATGCCGGATTAACGTTTTTTTTTTACAAGTTCGCGACCCTATAACTCGGCGGCGTCAAGGACTTATCGTCAGATTAGTTAAATTTAGTCTTTAAATACTAAAATCAACCCCCAATATCTTAAACTGACGCGCTGGAGTATTTCAGACTATCCATTTTTTTTTACTAATCTGATCGTCTATCCTAGGCGCGCGTCACTACATATAGAGCTAAATACTTTACAAGGTTGTTCTATTAGGTCTAAGGTATCTCTCATATCTTAAACTGCCACGCTCGAGTATTGCAGAAAATTCCCCTATTCGCCTCCCTAACTATCACGATTTTGATATAACCAGAAAAGTTTTGTTATGTTTACAAAGTGTTTAGTCGTCACATATACAGCAAGACAACACTGTAGAGATAACCGGATTCTGGTTACCAGTACGAGACTTTTTTTCAGTGTATTTGTCAAAATAAATAGTCCTATGTTTCCTATAGCTCGTTTTATACTGTCCCAATAATATAACTTATTCCGAACACGTCCCAAACTACCAAATAAACCCATTTGGCCCGATCAACACGATCACATGCCGCTTTAATCGATCCCCAAACATCCCAATAGCGGAAACAATATCAACTTTATTACATGTGCAGTCGCCATCAGATATATCGGAGCGGCCAAGGTGGCCACAAACATCTGAACAACGCGTCTATTGTCAAGGCGATAAAATGCATGCACAGATATTTTTGAGTACCTTGGCCGCTCCGATATATTTGATGGCGACTGTACGGTCGGTCGCGGAAATTGATTCTTTAGCAGTTTGCGGTTCAAGGAAATTTGGTTTTGTCATACTTATGCTAGAAAATGTCCAATGTAAAGTGAACCGTAAACTGCTAAAAGAATCAATTTCCTCGACTATCGTGTTGCGTACTCGCATGTTTTTGGTTGAGAATGTATATCCGTCCCACAGTTTAATCATTTTAGGCTTTAAGTCGAAGATATTAAGGTTTAATCTCGAGTAACTATTTAGCTCCCGTTGAGTATTATTTGACAATTCAATCCCAATAGTCCTAATGCTCTAGAACTTATGGTTCAATTTCGTGCTACATTTAAGCGGCTTTCACACTGCTGCGGTTTCCGGATGCGGCAGCGGTGCGCGAGCGAGGTAGCGCTCTGCATGTGTATAGAGTTGTCACGCTTGCACACCGTCGCCGCATGCGGTTGCGACGCCAGTGTGATAATCACCAGCATATTTTAGAAAACCGCGTGTTGCATTTAGGAACTCACCCCCTTACTCATAAACTTCTACTAAAGTTAAGAGGCCTCTGATAATTGTTTGTCCCTTTCCGTTCAACCTATATGAGGGAAAGGGACAAACTATTATCAGCGATCTCTTTAGTGGCCGTTTATGAATAAGGTGCTTATGGTTTAAGACTTAAAGTTGAATATCGTGTAGCTTTGGGTTGTATTTTTGACAGCTTCGTCTCATACATGATTAATGACGCGTACGAGACGGAAGGCGTAATTAATTTAATTGGGTCATTAATAAACATACCTCCATTAAAAAACTGCGACGCAATTGTCATACAAAGTAATACCAGGAGACTATAGAGATATAGACGACCACAGCCTAAGAACTTTTTGAAGCTCTTGTCAATTGCGCCATCTATGTCAAAGCCACTTAAAGATACCGAAAATGTAAGAGAAATGTCACCTGCACTGCTACTCCACCTAGTAACAAATAGCGTACTAGTAGTACACTAGTAGCTACTAGGTGGAGTAGCAGTGCAGGTGACATTTCTCTTACATTTTCGGTATCTTTAGGTGGCTTTGACATACCTAGATGGCGCAATTGACATGAGCTTCAAAAAGTTCTTAGGCTGTGGTGGTCTAATAGTCTCTGGTAATACAAACCGACTTGTTATTCAGGTAACCTGTTAGAATAGGTACAATGTGTTTTTTTTAATGACACCAGGCCCCTATTTCACCACGGTGACAATTGTTACAATTTCTGACATGTCCAAATTGATGACGTCACATGCGTCAAATAAGTATAGTAACCGCTTACCATCAGGACTGTATGCTTGTTTGCCATCAACATGATACTTTTTTATATGTACCTAATTCAACATAAGTATTTTATATGAAATCTTCAATAAAGAGTATTAGTTTGGTGAAGAGCTCACGAAAAATTGTCACGAAAACGCTCCTAATAACGTCACTCCAGCCCATTTTAACATGTCCGAATTGCAGGTAGAAAATATCTAAGTAAGCATCCGGCATCATAAAAAAATACTAATAAAAAAATAGACAAGCACAAAAGGAATTAATAGAAAGCTATTATAAGTAGATACCTAAGTTAGGTAGGAACCACCCTGGTTGCCATTTACACACGTCCTAATCACCTTAAAAGAAAAAAACTTAATGTTTCATACAATTCGTACAAAAAATCGCGTGTGTTCCACAATCGCCGCGATCACCGCGCCGAACACCAGTGAAACATAAACAGAAAAACATTCACAACACTACAACACTCGAGGCGTACGCGCCCCGCCTTAGCTGCCGCGGCGGCCTCTTATTGGCTCAGCGCAGAAAGTGGGCGGGGCGGAGCGGGCGGGCTTAGGAATAATAGGGTTGCCCCATGTTGTTATCGATAATTTGAGTTTTTATGGTTTTTTAGGATAGATTTATGGTAGGGAAGTGACAAGGAGCGTGTGAATGCGGGCGTGGAACTGGTTGCGTATAGTGTTACGTGCTCTTTATCATTTTCGGCGTAGCAACAACATAAGGTTACTTGTTAACGAAGTTTCTAATTTGTTATACATAATTACGAAGTTAATTTTCATGAATCATGAGACACTTAGAAATCAACAGCTTTTTGCAATTGGTAGGTATATTATATGAATTCGTACTGCGAATTTCACCATTTCAACGAGTGACGCAATATTTCGGTCTCATAGGTAGCTACCTAGTTCGCAGAGATTCTGTCAATTTGATGGAGATCTTCATAGTCGAATCCTCATGTCTGAGGGTCGTGACCACCATAAGTCGCTCTATGTTGTATTGCTCTCCATTCTGGTCGATTCCTTGCCTTCTTAAAGGAACCCTGGATCCCGACGCGTGTAATTTGGAGATATTTGATGGGAAAGGTAGACGGCCTGAGGAACCAAGCATGACGTCTGTGTCAGATATATCGGAGCTGACAAGGTGGTCACAAATATCTGACAAGGTGATAAAGTAAACCGCTCTGATATACTTATTTGATGAAGTCTAGCACTTAAGCTAACTTGCAGCTGGCGAGCGGTCGAAGGACTGCATACTAACTGCAACCGGACAGCGCTGTTAGTTTGCAGTTCAGATGGAGTTACGTCAACTGCATCGGACTTCATCGGAGTTGCACGCAAACTGCCATTTTGCAGTTGCGGTGCAGTCCAAAGGATGTCCGTCTGTACACTGAAAAAAAAGTCTCGTACTGGTAACCAGAATCCGGTTATCTCCACAGTGTTGTCTTGCTGTATATGTGACGACTAAACACTTTGTAAACATAACAAAACTTTTCTGGTTATATCAAAATCGTTAGTACTACAATATGAATTGTACTGAAACTATAAAATATTGTACTGATAACTATAAATTATTGTAATTGACAGGTATCCACTAGACAAAAGTTATGTGTGTATAGGGTCATTGTGCCGGTAGCGCGGACAGTGCCGGTAGCCGGACAAATGGCCGACAACTTCTCTTAAAATGCAAAAAATAAGATTCCTGTTGTTCTTAGTTATAAAATGAATTTGTTTCGTGATACTCAGATAGTTATGCAATAATAATGTATTCACTTCAAAACAATTGATGCATCCTTTAGCCAGAAAAAAAAAATGTTTATATACGCTCCTCCTCAGTAGTGACTAAAATGGTTGAAATCTTACGAATAAATTAAGAACAAGGCGCGCGGATAAACGTAAGTTTCTTCTTTTGTATTCGTGTTATATATGTGTTAGGCATTTAGTTCGGTTAATTATGAACCAATGTACGTTATTTACAGAGATTTTCTCATGATCTTTCTAAAGTTATAGAAATATTGACTGTCCGCGCAACCGGTATGCAAATTTGTTAGGTATCTCGGTTGGCGGACACGTGTCCGTTTACTGGCATCTTATACCGATTTTTGATTTTCACTTCTTGTGACACATAATTAAAAATACTACTTAAATACTTCTAATAAGTTAATATTAGTTGCCTAACTACTTATTTTTTAGTTTGCGACCACTTAATTCGTTTAAAATCAATAGTAAAATTAATTTTGAAACCGCTTATAAACTCTTGTCCGGTCAACGGCGACTACGTAAAATATGATTTCAGTATGCGGACACGTGGGATTTTTAGGAAAGTAAATTAATAGTTATGTAGTTTGTATGCTGATTTGCCTTCTCTGTGTGATAAAACACTTATCTCTTGTTTAGACATCCGGTCCAGACACAAGCGTGCACAGGAAGTAAAGTACCTATCCGTTGCTTTTGCGGCGTGTTTGGTGTTCTCTAATTTTATTGCTAACATCATCATTATCACCATATCATTACATTTGCTAAACGACGCCCACTGCTAGACATAGGTCTCTCATAAACTTCTAAGGATCTCCACAATAATAGGTCGTGCTGTGCCCTCACCCTCTTGACCAGATCTTCAGTAATCCTTGTTGAGGTACTTAGGAACGGAGTTCACTCGAGAACCTTTCTATCCCGGTGGACATGAGTTAAAAATTGTCAAAATTTGTAATGCTGGACCGCCGCAACCAGCGGCGCAAAAAACGTATGGGAGTGACTGTAGTGTGGGCTGCCCCATAATGGAAGGCTTTAATCAAAGATAGTGGAATAGGTAGACAACCTATCCGAAGCAGTATACTAAAATTTAATATTATTTAATAATCCGTACATGGCGAAAAGAAGTTGACAAGTCAGGACAAAAACTTGAATGAATTTGAACTTGAAAAAATCTTAAGGGTCAAATTTCTTCAATTTTTATGTTACTTTCCAGTCTTTTCACTTTTACCTTGGCGAATGGCAATGACTGGTAACGGCCAGCGATGCTAAAATATTATATTTCTTCATAAATATAGCAGTCATCTATAATTGACATTTTCGTTAAAGAGCGTTACTAAGTCCGCATCTCTCATGTAGTTTCTAAGATTGACCAATATGTGGTATATCATTCCATAGGTCTTTTAGATAGTTCCCAACGATGCAGTATGTAGGTTGTGAGCGGTCTATATTTGTCCCGTAATCTACCTACACAACATCCTTGTTCCTTTACTGGACGGCAACGTGCTTCTTGTTACTCAACTGGAGTTATAAGCGTCCATAGACTATGATAGCGGCTTACCATTAGACAAGCCGCGCGCTTATTCCTTACCGTCATAGTATAAAATAAGCTTCGACGTTGCTGACAGTTTTATGATTAAATGATTAGTTTCTAAAATGATAGGTTTGTGTATCTAATTTCATTACCCCCCTCCCCCCACTTTTGAACTCACCGTCCATAAAGTATGGAAAAAACAAAGAAGATCAAGTTTAATCAACGCTTTTAACGCGAATTACTTTGGATATAGTCAGTTAAACGAAGTTTTTTTCAAAGTCACAATCCTCTTTTTTAAAGGTCGTAAGTACCGCGAAGAGACTATATTTTGAAAAAAACGGTGTTCATATAGTACCATTGATATTAAAGCCTAATGTAAACAGATAAAACTTGTTAAGTTGCAATTTTATTGCATAAAACTGCATGTCCGCCAACTAGCACTTAGTGTCCGCATACTGAAAAAACTGTCCGCAAACCGGCATTTCGGGTATTTTTTCACTTATCGCTAATTTTATCAATACTTACATGCAAAGAAGCCTGTATTCATATTTGTTGTACTAATAGACTATATTTCTAACGTTTTGGTATAGAAATTAGCATATTTTGTCGTAAATTACTATTTTTTTAAGGGGTTTGAAGTCAGCAACTTCCTTAACTGTCCGCCAACCGGCATAGCGACCCTACATTGTTTTTTTTCTTTTTTTTTGCCGCTCTGCAACCGAAATCCAGGTATTTCCGTAGGCTTAAGCTCAGTGGTACCCCAGCCGGGATTTGAACCCGAGACCTCCCGATTGAAAGTCTAACGTTCTACCCGCTAGGCCACGAGCGCCTTAGCGGTGTTCCGTGAAAATATTAATCAGTATTTTAAATTGTAATACAATGCGTCATTGTTCAGATTACGATATATATTGTAAATATCACAAATATCTTGTATTTATTACGCTTGCGTTTAACTAGATTCGTCCAGTAACGTTTACAAACAAAATTTTATAAAATACAATATTTTTTGTTACCTCCGCCAGATTCTAGTAAAAATAACTATATTTTTCACAACAACACATTCTTGTAGTATTGTAGAAAAATATTTTTTTCGGTGTACCGGCAACGGCCCTAAAAAATCGGAAGCGAAGGATTTTCTCAAACGGAAGTTTTATTTACGATAATGATTTGATCCTCGTTCAGTACAACTTTTCAGACCGTGCCATGTGCCAAGTATTTTATCGTGATATAATTCTTAGTTGTGCGATGTTATTTATTACCATTTATACCTTATTAATCTTATTATTATTGGTCCCTACCCCCTCTCCCTACCCTATAATTACTTACAAAAACTTTCAAGCATTGAAAGAAAAGTAAAAACACTAGGTATGAGACCGACATTAAGAGCCGCCAGGACGCTCGCGTGAACTCGCGTCCCCATACAAACATAGTTCAGCTCTCATTTTAAAACAACTTGCTTTAGAACCACGAAATTTGGCATGGGCATTCTAACAGTACAGATCTATGTCGGTAATTCGTTTTCGTTGCTAAAAATTGTAATACAAAGAAAATATAGCAAAAATAAGTTTTGTATGTAAATCTGTATCTGGCTCTATTTTCTTTGTATTACAATTTTTAGCAACGTAAATGAATTACCGACATAGATCTGTACTACTAGAATGCCCATGCCAAATTTCGTGGTTCTAAAGCATGTTGTTTTAAAATGAGAGCTAAACTACGTTTGTATGGAAACGCGAGCGTCCTGGCGACTATTAACACGTTGCGCACCAAGAACCCGCTAGGCGTCTCTGTGTTCACCAGATTCCGCGGGAAAACTCTAAAATCGGCTACTATAATACCTAACCTACTATTATTGTGTACAGAATATTACATAAAGTGTTAATACCTACCTAAAAAACTTAAATGATCATTCCCACATTTCCCACTAACTCCATCTTATCTTTTTATCTTATTGTATTCGGGGGCCCATACGGATACACTTCCACCCAGAGAGGGATCTTTTGTGTAGTTGCCCCCTTAGTACACCTACTCGAGAGCTTTCTCAACCATTTCCATGTGTTGAATGATGGAGCTCAAGGGCAGTGCTTTGGATTCCTCTGGATCTGGATAGCCAGTACCAAAGTCCTTCATTCTCTGTCTGGCTAGAGCGTGACATTCACACATTAAGTGTTCCATTGTCTCTTCCTCTTCACCACACATCCTACAATCAGTATTATCTGACAATCCCATCATTCTAGCCAATACTCCTTTCACAGTGTTAATACCTACCTAAAAAAACTTGAATGATCATTCCTACATTTCCCACTTACCTACTCCATACAACATTACCTGTGCTGTGAGTAACTTCAGCATCATCTACTTTAGCAAGATAGTGTGTAATCATTAAGCAGGTAATCGTTGCATTTTAAAGGTTTTAAGCTACCTTAAGAGTCGCCAGGAGGCTCGCGTGAACTCGCGTCCCCATACAAACGTAGTTCAGTTAGGGCTCGGTTAAGGCTTAAGGCTCGGTTTTTATATTATTAATAATACAAGGTAGGTAATGCAGGTAGGGTAGTAGGGTGACCAGATCTGATTTCCGGTTTTACAGGACAGGACAACTGCATTGAAAATACGGAATGCAAGGTTAAAATACAGGACAGGGACAATGTACTGTCCCTGTCCCGTACCTATCGTTTTCGCCAAATTACGGGACAGTGAAAAATTTGCGCCTGAAATACGGAATAACCCGTAAAATACGGGACATCTGGTCACCCCATAGAGTTAGATACATACCTAAACTGCATATAAGATATATTTATTTTACCTTATTTAAGCCTTTCTTCTTTCTACCAAAGCTCCTCTTATACTTATTTATTGTATCCTAGGAAAACCGGCAATAGTATCTTCCTACCTACACTGAGAGAAATTTGCTTTGTGAGTCTAACAAATTCGACTTGTTGCGTGTTTATCAGTTTGAAACTAAAGTATTTTAGTAAACGGAATCGATCACCAATATTGATAATACAAGTCGAATTTGTAGAACAACAAGGTTAAACTTATTAAAAGATTAGGATTGAATCAGCCAAATATATGTTTAAAGAATAAGAATGTTTGTTTAGAGTAAGAAAGAATATCAAACATATTGCGAAGCAGTCAGATTTGGATTTTATTTTTATTTTTCAAATTACACAATAGGCAGGTACATGGCTGTCTCTCAAGCTGTTTTGATATGCCTTCTTGAAGAACTACGCATTATTGTATATAGTATCTTTAATGTATTTGTAGTACTGTTTTGAAAAAATAAGTCCCGCCGAGTTTCTTGCCGGTAATAAGTAATACTTCTCGGGTCAGAGGTGTAGGGTTAGAACCGGTGGTAGTTTCTTTTCTCTCTGACGTTCATAAGTGCATTGTAATGTGCCTAAATTGAAGAATAAATATATTTTATCTTTTATCTTCTTTTTTTTTTAAACAATATGTGCCATGTTGGTTTTATATAATCGAGTTGTTGATTTAAATAACACCGAAACTAAAATGACAAGTAACTTGCAGAATGAACTAATTAAACTGAACAAAATCGAACTTGCAGTTTTAACCAAAGAGCTTGTAGGCGCTATTTTAAAATGAGAGTTTGGTTGAACGAACGTGAATTCTGGTTGTTTTTTCTCTCAGTGTACATGAAGTCCGCAGAATATGTGACACGCTCTTATTTGGCGGGCCATAAGCCTGTCACATATTTCTGCTGTACTCTTCGCAGTTTCGTGGTCAATTAGCACTAGCAGTAGGTATATAGCAGTATTAGGCTATTCATTTAATTTAACCTGCGGCGCGGCGAGTATAACGCACGACACGATAACCGTAGTCTAGTTCTAATTAGGCTCAAATCACACCTAACGGAATGGAGGCAATTAGAATGGAGCTTTGTCGATGGTAGCTTAAATTTGTCTATGGCCTCCATACGATTCTGCCTCCATCCGCTAGGTGTGTTTTGAGCGTAATATGTAGGTATTATCTTCTCATTCGGTAGCTAATATACTTATAGTATATAGGTAACTAATAGTTATTCAACTTATTCACTATCGGGTAATAAATTGGTAATTCAATACTGAACCCGATTAGTTTAGATAATTTTTAAGTAGTTTTTAATTTTTACTTTCAAGTATCTGCTTAATAAAAATTAAAAAGTACAGTCGGAAATAGTATCTTCCTACATGAAGGCCGCAAAAATATGTGACACGCTTTTATGTCCCTACAAATAAGAGCGTGTCACATATTTATGCGGCCTTCATGTAGGAAGATATTAGGTATTGCCGGCGACTGTACCTACTTAAAAATAATAATAGTTTTAATACTTGACTGAAATAACACAAATGAAATGGACAAATTTTAATGTAAATATGGAATCTGAATGTACAGCAATCAAGCAATATTTTAAAGTTCTTGAAAATGCCTATTAACCTACCTAATAACTATTATTGACCGCTAGATCTAGTTAATATATATTACGTAGAATCTAAGTACTTACAGCACCTACAGACCGAGTCATCGTCAATTCTTTAACCGAGCCTCTACATGATGCAAGGCTCTAATTCTAAAATGTAACGAAAAGTGAGCAGATTTTTGCCAAAAAAAACTTTAAGAATCTTCTCTGAAGATAACGGTCATTCATCTTATTCTTGATGGATAGATCAAGATTAAAATCACTCAGGCCTCAGAAACCCAGAGCAGTTTTAGTTATATGCAGTAAAACGATCCGGACCTAATTTATTATGCATTCGCATTCCAACAAATAAAACAGAATTTTCTAAAGAACGGGCTCGCAAGAAACGAGCGTCAGATTACATTAATAAAAACACAACAATTAAGTATTCAAAGAATGAAGAAACAATTAAAAAGTTTTGAAAGAGTTCACGCGAGGCGCCAAAGTAGCTCCGCGCAAACGCGTCAGCGTGTAAACCAACCAAATTACAACACCCTCTCGATTCTATAGAATCCCTTTGACATGAATAGCCTCTTTAATTTGGTAGTATTATACCAAAGACCGGATGGAATGTCAACAGCTATTGACCGGACAAATTCAGTTGCAATGCCGCTACCAAAGCAGCATGACTCAACAGGGACCTTCGGAAACGGCACCGTCGCTGCCGCGGCGGTCTCGCAATGCAGTTGGCGCGTAGTTACCAGGCTCGCAGAAGTCGTAAAGAGGTGTGGCTTACCCGGGTACTGCCAGAGCGGCGCGGGGGGCGGAGCGGGCGGGGCCGGCCACGCCAGCGGGGCGGGGCGGTCGTCGCACAGCACCGTCATGGCCGCCGCGCCGTCCGGATGACAGAATGACGCCGGCCCTGAGAAAGAAGAACAGTGTTATGCGCGTACGAACAATTTATTTTAATCAATGGAGGCAATTATAGTGACTGGTTATGTATGAAAGTATAATAAAGCGATTTATTATGGACGGCTCGTTTTATTATTGGCTTGATATGATCGAAATAATATTGATCAATAAAGAAATGAATTACAATTTTTTGAGTTATTGTTATTGCCATTAGGCGCAGTTTAAATTGTGGAAACCAGCACACATCGTCCTTTTTTATAATAATCGTATCAAATTACAATGGATATAAAATTGTTTAATTCGATCCGAAAAATACGTTTTAAGTGTCTTAGGATTGTTGAACTAATATGTACTTGCAAAATACGATAACAGTAATAAAATAACCGATAAAGGGATCAATTTAAGAGTACGGAAAGACTGATTCATTCATATAAAGTTCATACAAGTATATCAATATTATCTGATAATACGACGCCCTGTGATAAAAACCAATCATTAGGTACCTAATTAAATTATATCATTGGGTATTATCATTTATCAATTTATCACTTCAATTGTTTCCAATTTATAGTTTTGAAAAGATAGAAATTTGGACTGATTTGAACTTGATTCCCACCGGGTTGGTTAATCTTCGGAAATCAGGGTTTTATCCAACATCTCACTTTGTCGTCGGTTCATTAAATTAAATAAATTTTAAAGAAAAAAAACAACTTCACTGTCTTAAGCGACACCATACCAAGAGCAAACGCCTACTGTAAAAATACTCAAATTACTTGTAGATGTGCTCATATCATATGAAATAATTCCTCAATTTCTCCAGGATCCCATAATCAGATCTTGACCTGAGGGCCTACCGCGAAGTTCGAAAATCGAAAACCTACATAAGGCTAAGGAGGAGGAGAAGGTACCTAGCTTAAGTGAAATCGGTTGTATATATTTTTAAATTTCTTATTGCTTATTTACAGTGTGTGAGTTTAGTTGAGTTTTGAACCCTTTTTTATTCGTATTATTACTAATCTGTTCCCAACCGTGGATTGTGAGCTGTTTATTACCTATGACCGTGTATGGCCAAATTGGCCGGCGGCGTCCGGCGTATCGTTCAGGTGGCTGACAACTTGACGAGCCAATTTGGCCAAACCTGAAGCTTCGCCGGCTGCAAAGCAGCTGGCACTTTACAAACCAATCGCCAAACTTGACATTTTATATGCATTTATATGCATAATGTGAAATGTCCTTATTACAAAGCTCATTTAAAAAAAATAGTCCAAAAAGTTGAGTATAAAACGCTCGTACGTAAAATGACTCTTGTTTTAACAGATTGTTCGTAGTTTATCAAGCTGTCAAAATCTAGTGCTCTAATACTAATTTTAATCTAATCTAATAATGAAATACTAATCAAGCACCGGCTTAGCAAGTAAGAGTTAGGGAAATTGAAAATCAATAGAATCACTTCAATTGTTTATCCTCACATATAGGGCTGCCATCCGTCCTAGTCCCGTCACTAAACTTTAAATTGTTCGAGGAGATCACATTTAATCGTACCCTATTTTTATCCTTGGGATCTGATAAAACATCATTTTTTGAAAATACGTATTAAGTTTTCCCCAAATAATACATTGTGCTTTTTTTTAAAAAAAATATTGAAAATTAAATTTTTTATTAACCACAAACATTAAATCCTACGCTAGAGATTTTTTATCCAAGGGACTACCTGAATATTTAAAACAGTATTTGAAATAGTCACCACCTATCAAGTGGAGAATACGATAGAAAAAATAAAAATGTTTAGAAAATTCAATAATAATCAAACACTAATTATATAAATGGTGATTTTTCACTATATTGTCTAGACAATTATTACGCTTAGTTTAAAAAAAAATGACGCCGGTGACTTTATTATTGCTATTTTTTTAATGATTTTAATTGATTTTCGTATACGCGCATTAATTCTACGCTCATAGTGTTTAATGCTTCTTTTAGCTATAATAATATGTTTCACAATATAAAAAAATCACCGATTAATACATTGAGCATTTTCGTTAATTGTAAAATCAGTAATCAATAAAACAAACATGATTGCTGCGGGGCACGGGGCGGGGAGGACAAGGCTAGACGCGCGGCCGCAGGTACTTTACGCGCACAAATGTAGGTCATTGACCGTCATAGGTATCTAAGAAGCGAGGAAAGGCGTAACGTACATGCGTACTAAGAAAATATACAGGATGAAAAAAATATGATTAGTAGTTAAATTATTTTTAAATTCACATTGCGCAGATATCGTTCTTAATGTTATTTTGATGTATGGTAGCGTATTTTTGTCATAATAGTAAAATTGTTAAGTAAACAAACGGAAATATTTCACAATTAGCTACAATATTTAGTGCAGCGCCATTTATTCAAAGGAAGTTTAGATTGCCAAAAATGTACTTTAGTTCTTCTAGTGTTGTCTGTGACATAGGTGAATATAATAAAACAAGTACATTTACTTTTTCCTGCATGTCATATGCAGACGTATCTCGTCAACACTTTCGAAAAGGAACGACAAACCATCATTTCGTAAATGACTAAATTTAATCAAAGTCGCGAGTCCACTTTTTCTCACAGTCACAGTATCAGCTAGTGTTGGGCAAAAAGTAATTGAATTACAAATTACTAATTGCAATTACAAAATGTAATTGCAATTACAAATTACAATTACATGGAAAAAGTAATTGAGGCCTCAATTACAAATTGCAATTACAAAATATAATTTGTAATTTCAATTACCAATTACATTTTGTAATTAAAATTGGTAATTAATTACTTTTTCAATAACAAATTACTTTTTTCTAACACAACTTTCGAGTATATTTTGAACTTTGAAATTTTTCATAAAAATATTTCCTCACTTTTTAGTTATTTTTTCGGTCGTACAAAATGTTTAAAAAGAATCACAAAATGTCTTCATTCTTTCTCTTCTGGCTTCATTCTTTCGAAACAATACTCAGGGAGAAGCGCAAAACGTCAAATATTTTTTTGCCGAAATCGCTATTTTCAAAGATATACTCAGTCATAATGTTAGGAGCAAAAAAAAATTTTTCATTTTATTAATGGTTTCCAGTTCAATCGTAAAACACACACAAAAATAAGCAGAAAACGTCAAATAAACTTCTTTCTACGATGTATAGTTACAGGGATATCGAAGTTTCAGTGAAAAGTAATTGAGCAGAAAATAATTGCAATTACAAATTACATAATTGAGCAATCGACATAGTCAATTACGAATTTCTTTATCTTAATTTTTAGGGTTCCGTAGCCAAAATGGCAAAAACGGAACCCTTATAGTTTCGCCATGTCCGTCCGTCCGCGGTCTAGCTCAGTGACCGTTAGCACTAGAAAGCTGAAATTTGGTGTGAATATGTGCATTAACCAAGCCGACAAAACGGTAGAATAAAAGTGCGAAAAATATATTTTGTTAGGGTACCTCCCATACACGTGACGTGGGGGGCGAATTTTTTTTTCGTTCCAACCAACTTGTGTGGGGTATCGTTGGATAGATCTTTTAAAAAGAATTAGGGTCTTCTGAAACAGCTTTTGGATAAAACTAATACTTTCGGAAATAATAGCTCCGAAAGTTTAAAACAGGGCGTCCCCCCCATCTAACTTTTGAATCGTGGGTCCTAAAATTTTGAAAAAAATCATGAAACTGAGGCTTAATGAGTACCTTCAATGAAAACTATATTGAAATAAATCGGTTGAGCCGTTTTTGAGTTATCATTCAAAAACCCATAGTGAAAGGACGTAAGTAAAAATGACGTAAGCGCCGCCAAATTTCCCGTAAGAAACGACCTTTTGAAATAATGGTCTCAGTTTACGGAACCCTACACTGAGCATGGCCCGACATGCTCTTGGCCAGTTTTTTATTTTAAGTGCGCATCTAAAGAATCACAAAATTGTAAAATTAAATTTGAAACAAATCTCCCTTTTCAGAAACATGCAAGATTAAACAAGCAAACTATCAACGGCCATCGGCACACGGTTTTTAGGACTTAGAAAATTTCTGACAATTATTTTATTTTGATGTTTTGCTGTTTTTTTTTCAATTGCGTCGTAAAGTATGCCTAAAAATAAGCATAATATATCATATAAACTTTTTCCCAAAATAGCTCTTTTCGATGATATACTTAACTTCGATGGATCAGAAGCGAAGTTCTCAAGGACTAAGAGAAATTTCGATCAAAAATGTTTATCATAGTTTTTGGTTTTAATTTTATTCTATCGAAAGCAATGCTTAAAAAGAATCACAAAGTGTCATATAAAGTTTTCCCCAAAATCGCTTCTTTCAACGATATACTCGATATGTTAGATGGCGGATGACGGCGGTGCTATCTGGGACTTAGAGAAATTACCATCAATTATTTTTTTTTCTTACTTTTGGTTTTTGTTTTTTTCTATTGAAAACAATGCTTAAAAAAAAGCACAAAACGTTATATAAACTTTTCCCGAAGATCGCTCTTTTCATCGTTATATTCAACTACGATGGTCGAACGAATCTATTTCAGGACTTAGATAATTTTGAACCAAACAATATTTTGTTTTCAGTTCACTATAAAAACGCGCAAAAATAAGCATAAACTGTTAAGTAAACTTTTTTCTAACATGTATCGTTAGAGAGATATCGAGGTTCCAGTTAAAAGTAATTGAGAAAAAAGTAATTGCAATTACAAATTACATGTAATTGCAATTACCAATTACCAATTACAAGTAATTGAATTACATGTAATTTAATTGGTAATTAATTACAAAAAGTAATTAATTACGCCCAACACTGTGACAGCTTCAATCAACAAATTGTTACACAATCCATTTTGCACTTTCATCTTAACAGTCAGATATTGTAAATTAGTATTTCCGCGCAGTAAACACCAACATGAACGCAATGAGAATGACACCGGCCGGCCGAAAACTCCAAAACAAACACTATTCGCCTGTCGCCGATCGGTATCCTAGCAACGAAAATATAGGTATACGTCAAACGCACCACGCAAAGCATGCAGGGTAAAGATTACTCCTCATAGACTACGCATTATGAAGTGCGTAAGTACGATGTCTCATGGCATGACCACCAAATCAGGTGTGAACGGCATTACTCGGTTCTATCCGACACCATTTTAATTGTGTAAATGACAATTGTTGATATTATATTTGAGTAGGTATAGCAAACATATCTCTAGGCATGACTTCTTCAAGATTGGCCGACATTGGACTAATATATGGAACTTGTCTCCCAGATACTGAACTAATAGTAGGGCTGCATCAGTCGTTAGCTAGTCAACTGTTTATAGTATATTCAATTATTCATATCAGTACAAAACTACAATATGATGAAATTACAGATTGGTTATATCTAACCAATATGTAATTTCATATTGTAATGTCAAAATTTCAGAGTGTTTATGACAAATATAATGACATTTTATAGTATCGACAATATTGAAGTTGAAATAAATAATCTCTTTACCGATCTGTGTTACTTGCAAGTCTTCGGATACGCACTATCTAATAAAAATAGGTAAGGAATCTATGATGCGTAGTAACCTTGGCGCGGAGGCGGGAATTTTTAAAATGCAAACCTTAAAGTATTAGCTGTTTATATTGATTGTTCGAAAAGCACTTAGTCTATTTCCGATATTTTTATGATTATGTATGTTAAATAAATTGTCAATTTATGAAAAAAATATTCACTAGCGTAGGTATCAATAAAGTGATCGTATACGCCAAATAAAATTAAAAAAAATCTTTTAATATGGATCTAAACGTGTCACCGTGGTGAAAAATTACTGTAACACTTAGATCCGTATTAGTACCATACTACCAAATTTTCGAATTGTGTTCGAATTTCTAAGTCACTTTTTTATAAATTAAAAGAAAAAAAGTCCCTTAATGAAGCTTATCGACAAAAGCTCGGTTAAACAACTCGGGAAATCTTTAAGTTAGTCATCACTTATTTTAACAAATATAATAGTAATAGATCCCGAGCGTAGGATTTAGTCAGTGTAGTGTTCCAGACGATGTCTAGAATGACTCCGGTTTCCTGAAATGCACAATGACGTCACTGGGGAAAAATGTATAATGGGAATCTGAGGACCCTACTTAATAATCAGAAAAAGCTTCCAAAAGCGTACGATTTAATGTAAGGTATTTTTTTTCTTCCCCCGACTATCCGGGTTTCTCCGGATTTGTCCTAGTTTGAAGGCCGTCCGGGGTGCGTCCGGGGGGGTTTTAACCTTTTCCACGCCAAAGACGTATATATCGGCACCACAGGTCCAACGCCAAAGACCGATATATCGGTCACCGACCACAGAGCAAAATATACCTACATGCACACGCATAAAGTTTAACTTCATTTTTGACATTTAGATGTCGTGGCGTCTGAGTGGTAGGTTTTGCGTTTGACATGGCGTCGAAAAGGGTTAAATAAGTGTCTAACTTTTTATGTGAGGAAACAACCCATTGAATTTAATTATTTAGTGCTGATTTGGACACGTCCGGGGAAAAAATGCGATTTAGGTACGCCAAATGTCCGGGTTTTTTAAATTTTTGTCCGGGTTCGGCGAATTTAGAGATGGCAGCCCTACTCACATAGCACAGCTCTATGATTGGTTCCTAATAAACACATTACTTGCAACGGATCCTCGCTCATCTCTGGTGGAACCACAGCCTGTGGCAACATACCTAGGTACGTCAACTTCAACAAATTACGTTTCTGATGGCTGTTAAAGTCAATGGAGAGTTAGCATGGTCAGACTCTACCTCTACAAACATAAATAAACAATATTTCTCAACGACTGGCTTTTAGCTTGACCAAGTCAAACCTCGTGGGCCGACGACAAGCACTTGGCCTTGTTGCGTGACCATTATCGTAAATATTCCATCTAGACCGCATAGATTAACTAACCTATAAATACCTGCTAGTAGGTGATTAAATTGAAAAATGCCCACTAATATTATGAAACCAAAAGTAAATGTCAGTCTGTGACAGTAACCTCTTCACTACATCTCAAACACGTAATGAAAGCGCTATCAATTAAAACTTTGTCATATTACATGACAATGCTTAATAGTTACTACAGGAACTAAAAAAGACTTAACAATGATTACAGGCATGAAAAAAACGAAACCCGAGGAGTTAAATTATTGCTCACCAACGGCCGCATACCTTACGCCTTACGCCTGTTATGTTTTTTTTATTTACCACATTACATTAAGCACTATTAACCTAAATTATACTAGAAAAACGATAAACGAGTAACTGCAAAAACCTTTCTCGACACAAAACCATAAAAAATTTAACTAAATAAAAAAGTCTCGTATATCCTGTACAGAATACCAACCCGGCCCTATATACAGTAATTAAGTGCTATTTATTTAGTACTTACTAGTACTAATGGGTACTAGGTATATTTGTTTTATAGGTACCCGACCGTACGAAGAGAGGGTTATGTTTTTACATGCAGGGGTGAGCTTTAGCATTCGCGTTGCATATGCAACGAGTTCACGGGAATGCTACGATGTATTTTATGACTATGTTTATGCTTAAGGTCGACTTGCTAATGGTTTCAATGTTTTAATTTTTGTCGTTAAATACATGAGTAAAGTTATAATGCTAAATTGTATTGTTTTTACTATAAATAATAGGTAACTCTATTAAAGTGTTTAGTTTATAATACGATAATTGGCAATGTGGATTTACCTATTTATTCTCCTTGATGATAAATGATAATACTAAAGGTGGTCTGGTAGAGATCGCTTTTTAGCGATAAGACATGCTTGTTGTTTACCTTTGTTTTGGTTTGGTGTACGTTATGTAATTGATCATAGCATATAGCAGAGTGGACAATTGTAGATTTTAAATAAAAGTCGTATTAAACGTCTCTAAAGAGCTCACCAATCAACGATACATTCATATTTATCGCTAAATAATACATATATAAATAACATATATGTTAATAGTGAAGTGCATAAAAGATACATCACTCAAGAACAAATATAGCCTACCAGCTTCGTAGGCGGGGTCAATAAGCTAACCTATAAACTATGGCATTATGGCCCATCATGTGGAGGAGCCATGAAAATATGAACTTGCAAAATATGAACAAGACTTTACGCCTTGGTAATCTTGGTATACCATAATTATAATAGAGTCGTGCCTATATATTTTTGTCACTATAAATGTACGGAATGTATCCATATTTTCACACGTGACTTTACCAATTATATTACATGTAATTTAATTAGCATTACAAGGAATTGCAATTACATATATTTTGTATAACTACGTTTTGCTCCATTACATCCTGTAAGTTTGATATACCTATCTGTGATACATAAGGAAAAAGTTGATTCGACGTTTTATGCTTTTTTTACGATAGAATAGAAAAAAAAGCAAAAAGCAGGAGAATATATATTTTAGTCGAAGCATATCATTGATAGGAGCAATTTTAGGGAAAAGTTATTTTGTGGTTTTAAGCATATTTTTTTTCGCCAAACAAAATACAGTAAACTAAGAATAATTTGAAGCCCCAGAATATGTTCACCCTTGATCGATTGTTGCAACATTTTATAAAAGTAGTGTTTTTAAGTCCACCCGCCGCGGTCCATTCGCGAGCTTCATAAATAAACACAAGCTTATCGAGCAACGAGCACTTCCTAAACTGCCGGCCAGATGTGCGGCTTCGTTTTTTTGCTAACTTGTTCAGAAACGTGCTGCCGAACCGAAAAGGGAATTTACATAAATTGATAATTCTTGCTCAGATAAGACACGATTAGCATTTCATTTTATTAATTACATATTATAATTAAATAACAGTTAAAAATTATATTACTTATGCTTTATATACCAATGTTTTATAAATCCTAAACTTTACAAATTGTATTGGAAAAATAATAAAACATTAAAAACATACATACATATAGCGCCATGGAAACTGCATGAGAAATGATTATAATATCAAAAATAAGTTTTTTCATAAGTGTTACTAGGAATAAGGATTTCTTTTTTTCTTTACCTCTAATACTTACCTCTTCGTACTTACAATGTGTCGGCTACCTACTTTTATTCATATATCCGACTACTTTCGGTCTCATAGTTCCAAATGGTGATGCCAAATACATAAAAATAAATTGTAAGAAACTCCATCTTTTAAATCTATATTAATTGATTATACGAAGCCCTGCTACCTAACTAATGAGTTTATAAAACTAAGCTACCTTTGGTTAGGTACGTATTAAATCTGAAGACCGACTGATAGATACTTGTTGTGAGCCAATTAAGAGAAAACCAGCTTGTGTTTTTAGACGTAAACATAATGTTGCTTTTTGGCCGCTCCGATATATTTGATGGCGACTGTAGTAGGTAAGGAGGTATAGATAGTATAGAAACTGGCTTACTCAACATATGGCCTCTATTTGGGTTTAGAAAGATGCTACTATTTATCAAAAAAATCTGTCATAATTTACAATATATCATGTCCTGTCTAATTTATAAATTTTCGGAGAATTTTCAACGCTGTTACAAAAAAAAATATTTATAAGTATTATATAAACTTTAGAACTAAATCTTCAATGGTTGAGAGGAGGTAACCTACACTTACTATACGATACGATACGTTGCCCCGTGCCTACTTCAGCAATACTTCGTCTCAGCTGACGGGTGGTCAAACCGGTTACCGAATAATCTGACATTACTTATACAAATTTTTACTACAATTTTTTTTTTGCTTGGCGCACTTACGTTTGATGTCTTTTTTTGGCTCGATCATTTCTTTGGTAGTTTTGACACATTAACAATGGGTAATATGGTAACAATATTATAATGGCATCAATAATTGGAAAGTGCTTCTTGCTATGTATATTTGAATAAACTTTTTGACTTTGACTATAATTTAGTTTATAGTTGTTTAATGCGGATGGACCACATACATACTGATAAGTTTTTTGCCCATTGTAAATGCTTTAACGAGCATTCGGACTCGCACGTAGTAAACACCGGCTAACTTTTTAAGTTCTTTAATTTACGTTATATCAACTAAGTACTATATACCGGGTGTTTCCTGTAATAGGAGCAATAAATTAAAACGTAGATTCTACTCCTCAAACCAGACAACGTTTGTTCAGCGACTTTTAAAAATAACTTACGGTTTGATTTTTATTTCACTTTAAAGATTATTCGAACACGCAATGTATTCCGAAATTGATTATGTCTGTAGGGTGACAAGGCTGACAAGCAGATGTCAATTGGACGGATTTTAACGTACATTGAAAATACTATTTAATTTGTATGAAAAAGAGACAATCTAAGAAATACATATTTTTTTAAAGTTATTGAACAAAAGTTTTATTGTTTGAGGAGCAGAATCTACGTTTTAATTTATTGCTCATGTTACAGGAAACACTCTGTATACTACCTATATCAAACTTTATTTTAAATTATAAAACATAAACAGTAAATGAAATACTAAACTCTTTTAATTACTGAAAGTACTGTTTAGTACTATACTTTACAACAAAAGTTCAATTGTTTGCTAATTTATCATGGTAGTTTTTCTTAGTTTATCTACTGCTAAAAGCCATTCTTCTGTCTTAGCTCTTAAAACATTCCAAACAGAACGTTCATTTGCATGAATTAAAATTTCTCATTCTTTAAATTAAACTAAGTCCAATTTAAAGTGAAACTGATAAAAAGTTTAGCATAAAAACTATAGAAACAAAACGTACAAAAAAAAAACAACAGCTATTTCTCTCACGAAACTAATTCCCACAATGAGATGTAATATCGGAGCGGCAGCGGCGCGAGGAGGCAAAAAGACGATTATGAAAGGGAGCACGTGCTGCGCGCCCGTCTCGCTCTAGCACGGCGCGCTGTTCTTTGTTGACATTGGCTGTGTCATAGAGTAATTCATGATGTAGATTAAACTCATTATTTTTATCTTTAATGTAATGAACTAATAAATATGTATCTAGAATTTAGATAAATGTATCTCGACAGCTAAATGTGATTAGGAATAAATTCATTTACAAATTGTATTTTTTTTACAAATGGTTTTAATTACCAAACCAAATTTAATGGTCAAAAAATAGTTAAAACAACACTATAAATTATAATTATAAATGTACGCGTTCGAATGATAATGTGCAATGGACTAAAAGCAAATAAATCAATCTGAATAACATTTCCTAGCTCGCCCCTTAGATAAACATGAAGTTCACAACATGCATCTGTGTTCGTGAATACACTGCGCCTTCTATCAGTTGACCTTCACCGCGGCATCGCGTTCGAACGCCAGCATTCCACGCATAAACGCGTCCCGCTCGCACTCGCGGCTGCCGCGAGCCATTCGCTCGTACACCTCCTGGTGTCCGCTGCTCGCCTAGTATCACGCGCGCTGAAGAAAAGGGTTTATCCGACGCCGAATGACCCGAATGGGCAACTACGATTTTCCGAACAAACTATAAAAAGCTCACAAGTTTTCCCGCTAAGCTTTTAAAAACAGGTAGTAAACGTTCATTGATATTTTTATTTCTTCATTCATCGGAACGCGCGTAAACAAATAATGTCGGTTTTACTATTTTATTTTCCACGCTAGAAATCTAGGCCAAATAGCCCTATTCTAGAATTAGCTGCGTCGCCGTGGCGATGGCGCTGAGCGTAAAATAGAACGAACCGGGCTTGATATTATGGTCGCCTCCGTCCTCCGTCTCGCTAACCGGTATTTAATGTTAATCGGTAAACGAAATCGCTATCGGTAATTCGATATCTCGATAACGAATCTGGAAACCTGAGTAAGATTATAAAAATAGGTACTTCTTTTGTTTTTACCGCGAGAGTAATTTCGTGAAAACGATTTTGGCCGGTTTAAAAGGAATACCGTGTAGGTTTAGTATGAATGGAATCCACCTAAGAGCTGTGAACACCAATTAATTTGGAAACACAATCCCTTTAAACGAACGCTTTACAAATTGCAACCCTACTAACTGCAGATAAAATTCAAAATTCCAATTTTGATAAAAAACCTAATTATAGCTACCCCAAGTTCATTCTTATTACACTAGCATTAAAGTTTAAAACAGGTTGCTTGACTTGACAAAACACGCCACAAATATTCCTTAATTCTGAAAAGGATCAACTAAAACTCATCGCAAGGTCAAAAGTACTTGAAGATATCACTGACCCAAAAAGTATATCATTACAGGCTTACTCTGTTTAATTAAACATTAGTTACACGAAAAACCCTCCAAAGTATTCATATTTACATTGCAAATAAATGTCAACATGCATTTTGTAATAGCGGAGTCAACAGCGTTTTATGCAAACTAGGGGATGCCACCCTAACCACCCTTGAATCTCAGCCTCATGGTAAAATGATCCTCGAGCTCTGAGGCATACAGCCGGAATTCGAACAGGTGGTATTTATTGTAAATACATTAGGTTTTATCGAAATTTTAGGCTTGCTTTTAGAAAATTGAGAGGCTCGCGGCTCGCAGCAAAAGATGCTGAATAGTGAATACGTTCAATAAAAGCGGAAAATACATTATTTAAAAGTACCTTGTATAAATTAGATAAAAAAGTAAAGGAATAATCTCATTGAATTATTTCAGCGTAGGTAATGAAAAAATTAAAAATATATTCATTGCAAGGCACCAAAATTGTGAGCACCAAATTGGCATGACAGTAGCAATACGATTGGATACTTTGGATTTCAGTAGCACGGCACGGATTGCACCCACTGCACTCATCGTTGTAGGAAGTGACTTCTGGGCTAGTAGGGCCTACTTCCTACTAGGAACGTAGGAAGTCGAAGGATTTCACAAGAATTAGTATGACAGTTAAGAAGAAACTGCGGCTGGAATGTGGCCTTGTTGGGATTTTGCGAAAACGGTTTCAATTCAATTCATAAAAGTTGGACCCTTGAAGTCTGAAGATCACTCACTATCTGTGGCCGAAGGTAGCCGAATATAGCCGAGCCGAATTGTCTTTAGTGCTGAGGATACCATTACAAACGATGATTTACTGTTGATATTTAAATTGTAATTTACCACAGGAAACCGGAAAGCATAAATTTAAATTAGAATTTAGACGTTCTAAGAAATAAAATTAAACAATAAAGTGATATTATTAGCGAAAATTAGGGATCAGTATCTAAAAACAGCAATTTGTGATAGGATTCGGTCTGTTATAAAAAATAATATTCCATTACAGGAAAACGCCACTCCTCTTCATTCCCATATCATCTTGTAAGAATAAGAACCCTATTCTTGACAATTTTGACTTACGAGTATACAGTCCTCCTCTTCATTCCCATATCATCTTGTAAGAATAAGAACCCTATTCTTGACAATTTTGACTTACGAGTATACAGTCCTCCTCTTCATTCCCATATCATCTTGTAAGAATAAGAACCCTATTCTTGACAATTTTGACTTACGAGTATACAGTCCGCCTGGTGGTAAGACATTACAGGGATATTGCACTTTTTGAAGAACCTTATTTTGCAGTCTCTCGCCAACAAAACCTCGGAAGGGAGCTAATTGGAAACTGTTCAGTCATTTTTTGAAGGTACGACACCTACGATGTCACACTAAAATAAATTAATTTAAGTATAAGACTTTTTCGTCCGGCTTAATACTTAATACATAATTTTAATAAAACTAGTAGTCCGCCTCAAACTGAGAACTCGCTATTTACTTGCAAACGAGTTGACCAATATAACAAAACCCTAAGGAGGATTTTTTTACTCCTAGCTCCATAACCACTTCATCGATCCTGCTCATATACGAACACTCTAATGTTATGTATCTCTGCAACAGCCCGAACAAAAGTCATACAGATCAGAAAAACGTTACTAAAGTTATCGTCGGACAAACTATTTAAATCTCTGAAATTACAGAATCCTCGGCAAACTAGTCCGACTTACGCTTGACCGGATTATTTAAAGTTAGCAAGAGTCGCAAACAAATAAAAGCACCCACGCTAAAGATTAGATTACCTACGTACGACGATGCAATATGTGTTCTTTCAATAACTAGCCATATTGTGCGAGGTGATTTGATAGGACATACTTAACAACTTTTACTGTGGGGCCAACTCCGAAATCTCGAAAAAAATTTTGACTGTTTCATACTGAATGTTGATCGGCCGAAATGTATGAAACGAAAATGAAATGTAAGACGTTGATGTTTTATATGGGGACTTGGGGAGACATATATTTGGTTCCTCGCAGAACCATTGAAAAGAAACGTCACAGGCACCAGGGGAACAAACTTTGGCAGGCGGTGGACTAGTCAGTCACTCAACCCCGAGGGCGGCGAGGGTCGCCAAGTGGCGAGGGAGAATCTTCAAGGAATGGCGGTCTCGAAGAAATAAATTTCGTGTTTGGAACGGTCGGACCGAAACGTCACAGCCACCAGGGGCGCAGACTCCGGAAGGAGATAGACTCGTCACACGACCCTACCCGCTGTGAGAGTCGTAAGTAGGGTATAATCCTAGGGATGGTAGATGGATCGAAGATTTGCTAATGTTCTATGAAATGAATAAATTACTGGAAATCTGCAATTTCCTGGCCACGCTGGAAAACAGCTGCGTGTTTAGATAAAATCATGATGTTAGGTATAAGTAACCTATTTAAACGTAGCAGGTTCATATACAAATGAGTTGAAATGAGGGTTTCTTCATGGTTTCTTAGACAGATTCAAACTAAATATCGGTTCTTAAAAACCAGGAGCCAAGGCTTAATAAGTCGTACTTTGTAAGGACTCTCACTAGTACAAACTACAAACCTTATACAAAAAATAAGACGCATTGGAGCTGCCGTTTTACGTTGGTAAAATGGGGTACTTACTTAATACAGTCCACGCTATAGAGATCAAGTAAATTAAAAATATTTCTACTTTTAACCGCTCGAAATATAACAAAGTAGCGCTCTTTCCTAAAGTTGCTGTATGACAGTTCCTGAATGGGCTAGGTTTTCAAAATAATCTGTTCGCTCTTATTGTCTTAAGAACAAGGTCGTGCCAAGCCCTTTTTGAACACCTTACCCGCGAAGCTACCTCTGCCGCTGCCTATACAAAGAGCACAACGGTTTTCTTATAAGAAAAACACTTTCAACTTTCTCATATCCGCCAAGGGGAGACTTCTCGAAACACCATAAAGTATACTTTAAAGTTTCTTTGTCAATACATTCTTTTAACACTTGATGCTAAGCGGAAATCCTGTACCAGCGTTTTTTTAGCAGTCACTTTTTTGCATGAACCTACAATAAAGGCGGACTGTGGTCTTCCACCACAAAGTTAAAGGTCCATACCATCATTATCATCTCATTTGGGTTCAGAGAGTAATGAACTAATGACGTCACTAGCTAGGGATTGTGCGGAAGAACAAAGACAACTAGTAGTGAGTGAGTGGGCAGACTTTAGTAATGCCAACCTGACAATTGATTGAAATTTATACTTCTGAGCAAGGCAAGGCAATCACTGCAATCAGCAATATTCAGATACTCAAAGAAACTAGCAAATTCATCTAACAAAATCCTATTCAACATTAATTGTCTTCTGTTGCCGGGATAATACATTATTTATAGATATACGACAATTAGAGGGATTATATCGTGTTTCTTTTTAATTGCGTTCCTAAACGACTTCGCAGCACTCGGCCTTTTATTCCACACTCCCACAGCATCAATGCGGGCTTTATAATAACACTAATAACATAGGTTATGTTGTTATGTAGATACATAGCACACCCTAAAACTTATTACAGTATGACGGAGCCTGAATGATCAAAGTGATGACGTCATTAGCGATGCAATGCAAGCTGCTATTGATCGGTGCATTGTAGTATACATACGTGTACTAAGTATGTGTTATATATTATATACAGAACATATAGGTGTTGATATTTAACGCTGGGGTGTATTCACAAGTAATTATAAGTTTTAGATCAGAATAGATTTAAGTAGGTTGTTCCTACACAAAGTTAAAGGCAAAATTGATTCTTGTAGGTCACTAAAGGTATTCCATTTTATTTTCGATTTATATAAGTATTAAGTACTTAAATTTCCTGACGACATAATTAGAAAACCAAGGTTTGGCCAAGTTCCACCAGACAACAGATGAATAAATAAGAATATTAATACCATATACCAATATATATTGCGTTTATATATAAATTCTATGTAATATATTTATAACATGTATATAAGTAGTACCCGGATAGCATAAACGAGCAGCAGCCTGTTATTGTTATTACGGATAATTAGTCAAACTGTTTGTTTACGATTATAATAATGCGCTGTTGACCGTTACCGATAAACTAGTTATAGGTACCTATAGTACGTATTTAGAACGCCAATCGATAACTTATTTAATACTAATAATATCAGGAATAAGCTACTGTGCAATCTTTGCATATTAAAATAGGTAATACGGATACCCCGAACCCTTCTCATAGTGTTGAATTATACATCGCCAGTTCGCCAGAGAGCTCGAAACTTGCATTTTGTTGACGTGTCTAAGTGTCCTTTTAGCCATCAACACAGTGAATCCTCCTTATTAAAGGATCGGCAACACGCATGTGATACCTCTGGAGTTGCAGACGCCCATAGGATACGTGGTATATTATGGTCAGGCCTCCAGCTATGTAATAACTGTAATAAGATAACGTACAACTTACCTATTTGTAGGCAAGCAAGCTGCCTAATTTAGATAACTTGTTTACGGACTAGGTATTGTCCACTACTTAAGTCAATCTGCGCTCCTGGTAGTTTGTAAGTGAACATACTAATATGATATGATAGATCTTATTTAGCCTACTAACTAAGGTATTAAATATTAGAATTTATGTAATGTAAGCTGATTTGTATTAAGTAAATAAATAAACTAGTGGTTCTGTGAACCGTAGACTTCGGAGAAGATAAATAACGCGACAGCAAATCTCCCCCCTTTCCCCCTCATTTTCCCCCCAATCAAAAAAATGGCTCGACAATTTTTGGCAAATACTTAAATCAAGGAACGTACCTACATGCCAAGTTTCATCGTAATCGGATGAAAAATGCAACCTCTAGACCGACACTGACCAACCAACCAACCAACCAACCAACCAATACACACACATCAATCTGCCAAATCGTCGTACCAGTGAGAGACCCCAGGCCCCAGACCCAACACGCACCCGCGGGCCCGTGCGGCCTCTCCCTGTGAGTTAAAACGGAGACGTTCGTCGCCTCGCTACGCTCGGCTTCTCAGTAAATTAGCCTAATTAAGTACATCACTGTGGATTATCTCCTATACCAATCGCCTGCATGGTTGATATGATATACCACTTAGTGTAACTTATGGTATTAGGAAAGCCAATCTACGTTACAGTTTGTATTTGTACGATATTCAGTGGTTTCAGACACGATCTTCAAGCATTTCGAAAGCGGCACTTATACACCGTGCTCACAAAAACCGACAAAAACTGCGTTTTTTGCTGTTTGAAAATTCATGAAGCCGTTAATGCACAATTTATTGTAATTGTAAACTCTGATTAGCATGTAATTGGTCCTGACCGTGCATTTATTGTTAGCGAGAACCGGGGAATCGGGGCCTCGTTCCAATCTAACGTGACCTCGAGATCAGTAATTACTATGCGTGTCTGCGAGCGCACTTATATTGGTTTATTTGTTCGAAGAAGCCGTAGCGTTGCGTTTTTACCAATGCTGAGTGCTTCTACCGCAAAGTACCAAACCATGAGTAAACTTTATTAATATAGTCATAAGGTCTATATTTGGTCATACATAAAGCCTACATTTGGTGAAAAAGTCGCGGTGCGTTCGCTTTCGCGATGCTATCGAAGCCTGCCTAATAAAACTGCAGCTGTCCCGTTTTAACACAAGGGCCAGAGGGAGAAAGCTTAATTAGCCCATTTGCTGTTATGAAATTGCACATTTATTTTAATATGACGGACTTATATACTGAAGTTGAACGCAGCTGTCATATAAATTTGCGAATAATTAGCGATAAATGTTGAATTACAAGTAATTTTGACTCATAAAACAAACCATAATAATATTTTTTTCGTCGTTAATTTACAATTAAATTCATACATATACTCATGCGAATTTCGAAAATACCCCGATATAATCTTACACATATGTACATTTATAGTATATACGATCAAGTATCGACAATCAAAACAGTCATCGTTTTTAATTTGGTATCTGGAAGCGGAATGTAATTTTCTTAATAACTTTATTCACCGGGGTTGTACGCAATTCACACTCCGTTCATAAATCTTTACAGTTTTGATTGATGCGTGAGCGCCAGGCACATTTTACAAATTGTGCTCGTTCGTTTTGTCATAGTCATTACATTATAACATGTCATATCTCATATCACATAGTTTTTTCTTATTTTTGGTGGGTAGAGTAAACAAAAAATAAGCCATAAACTACAACTAACTTGTTGATTAGATGAAGTTCTTAAAATCTTAACATAAAACTATAGTGAAGTGTTACCATTTCTTAACGAATTAGACGACGACGACGCAAACTCTGCGCTAACGCACGTGATACTATTATATGCGAAGAATCAGCGAAACTTGAATAAATGACGGTGGCAGTTCCACGTTTTGCAACGTGCAATTTACCTGCTTTTTATATCTACCATTTAATGTTGGTATTTACTAATTGTAAAATAAAAAAACAGAAAAAATGTCCTAAAACTACAGCTGGTAGCAGTGGCGGCGCGTCCATAGAACACGATTCCCGTCGGCTTGCCTAAGTTTCAGGCGCCTGAGAAGTTTTTCTACAGCTCATGAAGAAATTTTAAGCCAAATTCAGCACCGTCTTGCCTAAGAATTTTTTTAACCCGCCGCCACTGAAAACTACACCTTTTGGCGAATACAGCCGAGCGAATGCCGATTGTAATTCTTTATACGAGTCAAATAATCGCCATTTATTAGGCCTAGTAATAAGCTAATCAAGAGTGCCGTTTCCTAGTTTCTTAGTAATCTAATACCCCAAATGAAGCTCCATGTTCATCACCGCGCATGCGTAGAATGCGCCGGCGTCGCGCTGATGGCGATTTTGCGTGCGCGAATTGGATCGATTGTTGCGATAGCGATTAAAATACCGCGCAAATACTTATCGCGAAACATTGCGAGGAAACTTGTAAGTATAGAAACATCCTTAATAAATACCCCAACCTGCTTTGGGTCAGCTTTGTTAATTAATTTTAATTTAGCCTGATGCGTCTCTTGCAAGAGCGGAGCCTTGTACTGTCGACGTCAAAAATATTTAGACTTTTGGACCTTACTTTGTAATAAGGTGCATAAGTCATCATAAGTGTAAACATTTCTTTAACGTCGACTGTACAGCAGTTGTGGACTGTAATGGCTTTTCATATAACATGTAGCATTATTAAGATTTTTGTATAGAGCTCTAAGTTTCGTCTCATAACAAGTTACAACTGACATATAAAATTGTCCAGTTGGCTCAAAGAAATCATGCCTATTTTCATAATGAGAATACCTCATACTCCTAATAGTCTCTAGGTAGGTATTTTCCTAGATATCGGTTCCACGATAATTATGAAAATACCTACCTATGCCATTAAAATGTAGTTGACGCTATCGCTAGCTATTTCCGAGCAAACCAACTGTATGATAAGAGAGCGGAACTCTCGAGGAAGCTATATTTTATCGTACTTAAAAATAAACCCGATATCTAAAAAAATAAAATACTCCAATTATTGCCAAAGTAAATTTAAAGGGCCCTCTACATGATCGGGACCAACCGCCAACCATCGTGTCCTTGGTCGGGTTGATATAAAAATGGACAGTGTAGAAAGCGGTTGACCCGACCCATTTGGTTGATGTCAACGGCCTTGCAGGTTGGGAGCGCATCCCTCGCGACAGTCTACGTCCGTGGTTGGTCCCGATCGTGTAGAAGGCCTTTAAGACTTGTTTGCAATTCAACAGAAAACGTCACTTTTTCAACTCTTAGGTAAAATTAAATTAGAATTAAAATGATTTTACTGCAGTGACTTTTTGGGTCATTAGATTGATATTTATGAAGATATTTTTGATAGTTTTAGAGAAAGTTTAATAAAGTGAAGAGTAAGAAGTCCTAGGCTTAGCTCTGTGCGTGACAAATGACTAAATTGTTGCACACTATTGCAAAATTCAGTTGACAGATGTGTAATAAAAAACCACAAATTGGAAACAGATATACCTACATTATAATGAAAAAATCAACCATGGAGAACATTGGGGCCTGACAGGATGATGACAGATAATAGTATGAAAATATAGACCTACAAATTCAAATTGTATTTTTAATTTCTCCCACTCCTTCGCACATAGCCAATATACCATTCACAAACCATACCGCGTACATACAAGATTGCATGTCTACCGGTAGGCCCCAAGGGTAGACCATAATACATCCAAGATAAGCCGGTCCGCGATGCATAATGACCACCTGCTAGTAATTGATTGTTCGTAATAACGCAGTACCTACAACCTACCCTAATACCCTTGTACCTAGACCGTGTTCTTAACGCTAGTCAACGCCAGGGAACCAGTTACATTACAACCAGTTTCTGAGGGCCTAGAGCGATACTCGAAAATCGTTTTGTTATATGCGTCTCTATCGCAGCATCACACTTGTTGGCTAGAGCAAAAGAGACAAGGTTAGCGGTAGGGTCTCTGAGTAGAGCAAGTGGAGCTAGAGGTTTCTAAGCGTCAAATAGCGAGATTCCCACGAAAAGCAACAAAAAGATAAGATACCTAATCTTAAGTTTATTTATAGTTAAAAGCGCAAAGTCGGATCTAATTCCGTGTTTTTTTCGCAATTTACATTTCACGACTGCTGAGTAAACTTTTAATTTATAGACATTCCTCTTGCGTGAATATTTAATACATTCGCCAAGTCGCTATACAAAACTACTGACCGAGGATCCGAAATCTGGTAGGTACAAAAAGTGTCTTCGGGTTATATGCTTTTGTTTAGTTCCAACAAACAAACATTGTGAAATTTGTGAAAACGAAATCATATCTTTTTTTTTTATTCGGTCATTAACTGTTTTCCGTGAGATCGGAACATTTATTTATTTAATTTTTGCACATAAAAAAGTACAAATAGTGGACTTAATGTCATAAAGAAAACTCTAGGTAACATTTGCGCTAAAAAAGAGACATTCGTACATTCGTTAGATATTTGTGGGGTGTTTTAGGCTCACGGTGTATATCGTCTCATATTCTGCAAGTGATCGCAACAGTACGAATTGATTAGCATTGCGAATTAATCAGTTTTTGTTCATGTTGCGTTTTTCTATTATCTTTAGTTATAGAGAAATATGATCGTTGATAATTACTGTAGTCGATTCTATTACTTTTTTCTTTTTTTTATGGAGCAACGAGAAATAGTGTAGGTTTTATGAAAGACGCAGACTTATATCTTTGATGTCCTATTTTTAGGGTTCCACTTATAATAGTTTCGCACATGTCTGTCAGTGTGTCTATCCTTACTCCTTATATTTCTTAGGGATCGTTAGTAGTACTCGAAAGGCGAAAATTGGTATGAGTGAGTTGTACGGGTATTAATCACACTACCGCTGACAAAGTGGTAAAAGAAAATCGATTTTTAGGTTACCTCCCGTACACAAAAGTGAGGGAGGAGGGAGGGCAAATTTTTTTCGCATCAACCACTTTGTGTGGGGTGTTTTCAAAAAGCAAAGCCTCCTGGTCAGTTTTTAGGCAGTTCACAAAACTTATACATACATACATACACACATACAATCACGCATATATCCATTTCCATTTGCTACGATCAATGCAGCAATACGGCTCTCCGTGAGCCACTTCTCGCCCAGAACTTATAGGTACCTTAATTATATCTATTTCTTATACAAAAAAATGGGCCATAGCTAAAAGGGAGCTAGTGACAGGACACGTATGAAACCGTGCGTTTTTTAAACTATCCTCATTAAAAAACAATTGAAATTTATTTAACACCAGCAATTAACTTCAATAAATCACAATACAGTTAACGTAACCATCTAACAGAGAACAATACTGATAATAATCATTAATATTCTGATAACAATAATTACGTATAATGAACATACACATTTATGTTCAGGGACCAGGGTACCAGGGGTCGCCAGGAGGTAAGCTGCGTAGGTGCATACGGGCCTGGGTATAGTGGTGGCATAGACTACGTACCAAAGACAGCACATTGTGGAGCATGCGGCTATTTGTGGTCAATAGGCTCAACAGCTGTTATTATCACACTCTCACACGCTCAGTCACGTCACATCACATTTCAGCTCATTTCATGCACGATGTGTTCATCTCTGGAATTATTTTTCGTATGATTTTTAAGTAATCTGGCTAGCAGTGCTGGCTATTGTACGACTTGCGGCTCTACCCAGCGTGCTATCCTAAAACGGGTCAAGGACTTTACTAACCTTTGGATTTATTCGAACTACTTAGTTTCTTAAATAAAAAAAACTAGATTGTGTAAGAATCTTTTAAGATGTCCAGATTTCGCTAATTTCGCTATACGTCCTACAATTCCGAAATTTAAAAAATATCTTATTACATATCTAATGAGTTTAGGGTTCTCCATGTGCAATAAAAAAATAAAATAATAATAGTTTTTTTTTCAAACCATGCAAGCGATCCATTTTGCCCATACAATTTGACTTATTGAGATCTTTTGCTATATTCAAGAACTTCGGCCACCCAGCGAACATCAAACAATAAAAATCTTATAAATGTATCAGAATCTGATTCTGATTCTGAAAATCTTATGGGTTCCAAAAAATTTTGTAAATATTTTGTAATTTAATTAGGTAAGTCCGGACCGGACTAGTCCGGAGAAGATACGAATCGTCATATTGACATGCTCCATCTAGTGGTGAGTGGTCTGCGAGCGGCGTGTCGAATTTGCATATAATTGTCGGATGTGAGCGCGCTTCGGTGTCGTAAATCTCTGTACAAAGGCGGTGCGACTAAATATATACCTACTTAACTATACGATATACATATTTACGTTGAGTTTTGCAACTATAGCTAATTACCTGTCTAATTTATGAACTTGGAGAAGAGAAAACGCTGTTAGAAAAGCGTCTTCGAACAATCGGTAAACAAACATTAAAAAAAAATTGCAAAAACAAAGACTTTGATGAATTGAGGACCTTCGAAATCTTGAAGTCGGTTGAAAACAGTCATGCCATTTTTGATGCAAGATGTGAAATCCATTTCCATGAATTTTCATTATCACATATTCCATGCCCTATAAATATGCTAAAGCTATAAATCCCGCTTTCACAAAAACTGTCCCCTATCCTAAGACTCTGCGCACATAAATTCGCTCCAACATACAGGATGATCTTTCACACCGTCCAACACTGCCGGCGACAAATTATCTTTACTCTAGATCTGGGTTTTAAACGTCCACTAAACCTCGATTATAGTTTTAACTTTAAGGGAAAGAATATTAAGTACGCGTAAAGTAACGAAACATGTTTCACTAAAATCTTGATAGTTGAAGAGGTTATAACGAAAGGACGACAAGTTGAAATGAAAAGCAATAGATTTTAATTTACTGTAAGAAAGGGAGGCAAACTACCATCTCTTTTACAAATGTTATGTATTTTATGTCCTTTTGTATTTATTGTACTTCTTACTACTGCTTACTATTTACACCTGCAATAGCATCTTGAATAAAAAAATACATATCACACTCATGACGTCATATGAATGTCATGATTCATTAAAAACATCAAATCAGATATATCTATAATATCTTCGCACTTCGTTATTCAAGATATTATTGCAGACTATACTTTGTACCCATTTTTTTGTAATGTTAAAGGCCCATTGGGACTTCAGGTACAAAATGCAAAAAAAAAGGTAACGATTTGGTAAACACGGCCGAATCCCTTATAAACTGGCCGTGGCGTTCAATATCTTATCTAAAGTGGCTGCCATTGCAATATAATCCTGCTCGAGATTACGCGCGGCTCGTATTGGTTGTATCATTTGTATGAGTGTATGAATGAATATATGTTGTATGAGTTTGAGTATATGAATGAACATGTATTGTACTAGCTTTAGCCCGCGGCTTTGTACGCGTCTGATTAAAATCTAATGGCCAACATTCAATTAGGGTGTATACTTTTCTTCCCGCCTTTTCAATCCCTTGAGGTCATATGTCCTTCCCCGGGCGGGTCTCATACCATCTCCAAAATGATTTGATATAAATAGGAAGTTCAGTGGTTTAATCGTGAAGAGGCAATAGACTGACGGACTGTCTTTTTTCTTAATATTAATAGGAATGTATGATGTTGGTATTTGTACAGCACCGCAGTATCCACGAGATCAAGGTCGATCAAGGATAGTTATAAGGCACTGAAACTGTAAGCATATTGCATTTTTATATAAGGACTGTAAACCTTAATTTATAGCGTGTGACCATTAAATCATTTAACTTTGTTGTTTAATTATTACCTAGGAAACCTAGACACATAGGTAGGGAACCTTTTATTGTCGATTGTGCGACAATAACCCCGGCTGAGACTCACTAGTGAGAAAGAGACGACGCCATCACTCTGCGCTCATGTGTAAAAGAGACAGGTGATACCCCGTAGTGAAATGTCCTACAAATTATTTTTCCCCATAATACCTATGTACCACCTAGTATAAATGCCTAGTAAATAAGTTATAACAACATTGTAATATATTAGCAGTAGAGAAATGCTTGTAATTCTGTTATATTTTGTGTCAATATCAATAAAGATAGACACGTTCACTGATTGGCTCACACGCGCTCATCCCCTCTCGGGATATATTAGTCACTAGTTGACAGCCCAAAAGTTGGCATATAAGAAAGGCCATTGCGGCCGTATGGCCGTAAAATCGTTCCGTCAAGTGAGTTCCAGTGGAGGTGCCTTAACCTGAAGAAGTACGAAGGAAGTTTTATTTCCAATAACCTTGCCTTCCTACAAGTCCACTAGTCTCTACATCGGCGCTGAGCTGTCGCGCCGCTACGGGCGTCGCCTAACCTTGGCCACCGTCCCGTACAGTATTGATGGTCTTGGTAACTTAAAGAGTCTTAAGAGGCCTTAAGCCCTAAGGCTTATAAGAGACTGAAGAGCCATAATACAGTAAAAGTTCTCATATTGCCAACTCCAGTAGGTATTATGCTAAGTATGCATGTATACAAAGTTTTACAGCGGGTGCAATGGAAATTACCCGCATGTAGGAAAACCGCAAACCAAACGTTTGCGTCCGCATATATGAGTGTTTTATGATTTTAAAACTATTTCTAACTCTTCATAAAACACACTTTACACGCTCAACTGACCTCAGTTCCACCAGAGGGCCTACCGCGAACATTGACATTTCATTATCGGCCTCTTCTCTTCTCTATTCAGGTCAGGGATGTCACGAATGTCGTTTTTCTCACATTCGCGAATGCGAATGTGAATATTCAGGATGCGAATGTCCGAATGCGAATGCGAATACGAATGTTACGGGGAGATTCAAAAAAGTTAATCTAGCTTATCATTTTTATGCTTAGTTCAAAAATACAGAACATGAAATGAGATGGAGTCCTATATTATTGATCAAAAAGAGTCAAATTCTGATACCGTCGTTTTCACTTTCTCTGTATGAGCAAGCATATGACCATCGGCCGGGTCAGCGCGGTCAAAACAGGATGCGTTCTGCCAAAATTCGCATTCGGAAAATATTCGCATCATTTGATGCAAATGCGAATGTTGATACGAATGTCAAAAATGATGCGAATATTCGCATTATACGAATGCGAATGTGAATATTCGTGACATCCCTAATTCAGGTTGCCAGAAAGCTAAAAAAGGGATGCAGTGTGAAGATTGAAGACAGGGCCCTCTTGACCCTCTCGTCTCTCCGGTCGTCAACACAGTGAATCCTCCTTTATAATAAATTTGTAGGTAACCAATATTAAAGAAACAAGATAAATGCTTTCATTTTTGATTTGTTTTAGTTTTTTTACAAATGTTTTATTGACAACAAAATAAATTAATATTAATCTGAATCCTTCGATATCCTTTTTGGCCATAGCTACTCTTCATTTTTAAAGTATTAAAGATACGTAAATTAGCGAATTTATTTTTCAACCCAGTTTGATCCCTAGTTCTTCAGGCCAGATTGATTTTGTTGGCAGCTTTATAAAGTAGATAAGCTTTGAGTTGTATTCAGTTATTAGTTTGTAATATTTATTTTATTTTTAGGTTTAAATCATGGTAGCACAGTGTGAAAGTGCGCGCAAAGTTTGTTACATTATTTAGTCAATTTCTATCTGTGAGTTCCTATAATTTGGCTTTGTATTGTTACCTAAGTCTCTATTATGTTAATTCTAGCTGTTGGTACTCCTTAAACTTAATAAATAAATAAATAAATAAATACGTAAAATTACTCAGTTACAAATTATATAAGCAAACGAATTTCAGATGAGATTTAGATATTAAATTCTGAATTAAACGCCATTAAGTAGGTGTCACAGACTTTAATTGTTAGTTTTAGTTTAGGATTCACTTTACTAAACAAGTTCGTGAATCGTGACTGTACTTCTGTTCCAAGTAACTACTAACTAGTTAAGATCAATACTTGTATCCAAACCAGTCCCTGGCGATACATCAATTAAACTAGCAACTGAAAGCGGTTCGGAAATCAAATCCCAGCGGAACTATTACCATGACCGCAGTTTCTGTCCACAGCGACAATCGCCAGGGGCTAGCGAGTCTCGGCAGCGACTTTCAACTACCTTTACCCAGCAGTTCACTAAAAGATCGTTAAAATGCTCAGGAAAAAATAATAAATTCCCTGTTTACTAAGTTCGTTTGGTAGTAGTATTGACTCAGCGGCACACGATCATATTTCACATCGCGTGACCGTAGCGATAACCGCGCGATTTCGTACGAACGTGCAATCAATTATACACTACTGATTTACCATTTCGAACGTTAGAATTCGATTTTCAAGGTGAAACTAATACAAAATCGATTGCTGTGTCAACATCTAAATTGCCATTAAAATTCGTAAATAAGAAAATACGAGACGAAAAAAGATCCAGCCTGTATGTCGTTCCAATGTCAAATTCATCAATTTATTTCGCAGTTTTCCTTTTTCAATATACTTTTTTTTTCTATCAAGCGCATCGTAGTAAATACATAGTGGTACCAGGCTAGCAGAATCTATGGAGAGATATAGTATAACAGCGACACGAGTTTTGTGCGTGTTAGATACGCTATACCTACTTTATATGTGTGCAGAGGTAATTCCAAGCGTTACTAAACATGGGCAAGTCCAATGTTTGTTACCCAGTATAAATGCTTGCACTGATATTGTATAATGGGTATGAGTTGCTAGGTCATGTTATACTGTTATCTAAAAGCTTGTTTCGTTTACACTTTTGTAAAGCAATGGGAGTAGGCGACAGGTAGCGGTATCAAACGTATCGAGCGAGGCTAACCGAACAAAATATCAGTCAACGACTAGGCTCGCAGAATAGAATGGAGCTATTCGTATAATAACATACTATGTTTATTTATATGTAAAATGTGCTTTGTTGGACAAAACATAACGCGATGTCCATGAACATGAATTTATAGCAGTTAGGTATCCTAGGTTAACGAAAACACCACAATTTACCTATTTTAGCATTGCCATCGAAATACATTTCATATACTTACATACAGGGTGTAACAAAAATACTGGTGATCCTTTTAAGGGCATAATTGGTATCGTATTCAAATTAAGAAAAAGTAAGAAAAAAATTTTTTCGCGCGATAAAAAAATTTGGTTTAGTATGGAGGGTCGGCCGGCTGGGACCACCTGTCCCATAGAAAAATTTTTTTTTTGTTTTGCGTTAAAAAAATTTTTCTTCTACTTTTTCTTAATCGTAATACGATACCAATTATGCCCTTAAACGGATCACCAGTATTTTTGTTACACCCTGTAGAATTGTTAAGTTACACTTTAAATAAGACGTTGTATTTAATAGTATTTATGTAGTTTTCTGCTGAAATACTTGCAATGCAAGCCTGATTTGAACCAGTTCATGATGTCCGAATTTTCCGATTGAGTTGAAATTTAGCAAACCAGCGTAACCTGGATGACAATGCCATTGAGAATGAGAATGAGAGATTTAGGTAATTTTGATAAATTACCGTCACCAAGGGGTATTTTGGCCTATATAAAAATCACATATAGAAGGGTCTAATAAAAAGATAAACATGTTGTCGGTTAATTTTACGTAATTAACCTCATGACATTGTGCCATTAATTCAATTCATTTATATATAGTTATAGAACCTGAAACAAGTAAATTCCAAAGGCCAAAGTTACCCTCCAGGGCTAAAGTAACCCGAGCTTTCGGTACCTATAGTTGTTTCATTCTCTTGTGGCATACTTTACTGTACATACTATGATAGACATGCATGACTATGACAGCTTTAGGATAAAACATTTATATTATAACTATTTAATTTTTACTACATTTCATGAATTAAGGTTATCAGGTTATACGCGGGCTAAATACTAGAAGGTACTAGCTGTACTTAGACACTGGGAGGTTTATTTCCAGCGAAATCCTTTAAAAGCGGTGTAGTTCCCTATTCTATAAAATAATACCTAATTATTCTTATTTAAATATAATCAGGCAAAGATGAATTTGCTGATTTTGAAAATAATGCTCCTAAAACTCCACCAGTACCAGGGCATCATAACACAGCAGGAGGTACTTACCTAGGTCGTGCAGGCGTTGCTGCGCATCCTTCTGCGATAGCGCGGCCAGCAGGCCGGCGTCGCCGACGCGCTGCCGGGCCACCGCGATGCCGACGGGGATCGAACCTGCACCAACATACAGAATGCTTAGTTAGAATGCTAAGCTAGTACTAGGACTGTAGACAGGGTGACTACCAGCAATAATATCTTGCACAACCAAGGTTGTTTAGTTACATAGTGGAGTAATATGACAGCACATTACCATACCAGAAAGCTCTATACCTGGAGGAGCCATCGCCTCATCTTTCCAAACAAAAAAGTCTGCCAAAATCTGAGGGGGGCGAGGAAGCACACGTATGGCGTTTTCAATTTAAAGGTACATCTTTGTCGGTTGTTAATAAAGTTTATTTCTAAATGAATTTTTATAGCAGCATCGCCTTATTGATAAAGGACAACCTTTCATTTGAAAATATCACGCATATTTGACATTTGACAGTAAGTCACGACACTAAATGGAGCAACAAATAGTTGATTTTACATATGTTGAAATATGGTTCATTATTGGATGCAGTACTTGCAAATGTCAAACAAAAAAGCCAAGGATCATTTTTGCTTGTATTTTCAAACAAAATATAGAAGGCAGTAATCCTCAGGGGCGTTAAATATGCATAAGTGTCAAACGTCAAAATAGTTATTGCCCGTCAGAAAATAAACGATTATCTTTGAATCGATTCAGTAAACGGCGCTGGATTTTCGATATGGATTAATTTTTTAATCATAATACACAGATAGAAAAAATCTCTTCAACCAAAGAAACCTATTTGAATCAAGAGATATCCAGTTTCCCATATAAGGAAAAAATAAAATTCTTTATTTTAAGATATAAAATGTTTCAAAGTTTATTACTTAACCTAATAAATTCAATACTTTATCCGAGATATAAAAATCTTCTTTTTAAAATAGCTTAATATTCTCACGAAGGGCGTTTGAATTTTGTTTTTGTATTGTATTTTTTTTAAATTGAACTTTATGTGTCTTAGTGCAATACATAAAGAACTTAAGCCAATAAACTTTGTTTCTTGGATGAAGACTCATAGTTTAAATTGAGAATTGAATTTCTCCACGGAAACAAGAAATCGCATTAGTTCAAGACTTAGACTATTCATACTGGACTCGCCTTTAAGTAACTTCCCCTCTGTCGACAATCTTGCACTGACGTGCATGTACGTGCATAAATACGGTGTCACTATCGATTCATGCTCAGTCACAAAATCGTCTCAAACCAAAGCACAGACTGTCACAGACATCGAGAAAATGCCTGCATGTGCTGTGAGCACGTGCAATAAACGTTCGACAACATCGAACAAAGAAAAAGATGTCATAACGTTCCATTCGTAAGTAATTTAAATATTATTGTATAAATAAAATGTTTATTTTATGAGAATATTTTTATCACACGTCAAACTGAATCGATTAATATTAAGTAAATAAACGATTTGGATTGCAATCGACTGAATTGATTGCAATGAAATATGATCACCCTCACGAGACTTCGTTTTTTCATGTTTTGCAAAAATAACTTAATGGCATATAAAACAGAGTATATATTAGTATAAAAAATATTACTCAATATTTTGGTGACGTCAGCGATCATCCCCACGAGACTTGAAGTCCATAATTTATTAAATGAACCTAATTTCAATTGTAATAGAGTTAATTATTGAAAATAACAGAAGGGCGTACCGAGACTACCGACACTTCAAGTAGAGCATGGAAAGTGTCGATTGATTAAAGCAACATTGTGTCGATGCTAATATTTATTATTAGGTATAAAATTGCCTGCCAAATGAATACTTTTTTTTAATGTAATTATGTTGCAGTTTTCCGAAGGACCCTGAAATAAAAAAAATATGGACTGCCTCATCCGCCACATTTATAAAAAATTGATTCATTTCAAGAATCAATAAATACAATCATGTAGTTCGATAATCATTTTAGATACTAGGTACTTAAAGATCTAAAAGATGTAGTTAAAATTTAAACGGAGAGTAACATTGTTAATTTATTTTACAGTTAATAAAGATAATTTAAAAAACGCCGTATTTATTGTGTTATTGTATTTAATGGTTATAAAAATACAGAGTGTAACAAAAAACCCTGGCAATCCCGTTAACGGCATATTTGGTACCCTATTCTGATTAGGAAAAAGTACAAGAAAAAATTTTAAAGCAAAAAAAAATTTTTTGTATGGGGCCGGTCGTCCAAGTAGGCCGATCGTCCATCTAAATAAAAAATTTTTCTACATCAAAAAATATTTTATCTATTTTTTTCTTATCAGAATACGGCACCAAATATGCCCTTAACGGGATTGCCAGGGTTTTTTGTTACACCTTGTATTTAATTGCACGATTGAGTATCAATTTCCTAAGTCAATGTTTGTGCAAGTGGGCCACTTTAAACATTTTATTTTGAAATTACAAAGAGTATATTATACCTACTGCTACTCTATATTACGGACCTCTTTGATCATATTAAAAAATAGTGTATCAAAATATTACGTTTTTCATTATAAGTAAGTATGTATTTTGTATCCGTAACCGTTATGTATATAAAGTCTATGAAAAATGGTAACGGAATGAAAAAAGCAAGTAGGTAGATAAATTCACTATTTTTCCCATTAGGATCGAAAGAGGATAAATAAAATTACCTACATCAATTATTGCAAATTTAAATTTAAGTTGAGTATGGAACTAAATATTACATGTCAAATATATCGATAGAATTATCGACTTCAGTTATCGACCTAAAACCTCACCCTATTAGTTTAACCGATCACATTGGCATTTCCGTGTTCCTAAACCATGTCTCTACGAAGTCTTTCTATGTGTGATATGTTTGTGTGCATCAAAATAAGTTTGTGATAGTTTCGTTATCATAATGTGTGTGTGTAACGACATAGTTTTGTTTTGCATTTGTAAGTAATCTTTTGCATGTGATATTTCCTCACCCCCCGCAAAAGGTGACAGACTTTTTTGTTGGCAAATATGCATCGAATGCTACTCCATACTGAATGCTCTAAGGTTCAAGAGCATGTGTTACTTGATGTAAAATTTGATATTTTCACACCAAGATCTAAAATTTCTTGGCGTATGAAATCGATTACTTGAAACAAACAATAACATTTTCTAAGGCGGTTATCACACTGGCGCGGATCCGCATGCGGCACCGGTGCGCGAGCGAGATAGCGCTCTGCATGTGTATAGCGCTATCTCGCTCGCACACCGGCGCCGCATGCGGATCCGTCGTCAGTGTGATAATCGCCTTAGAGTCTCAGTGCACTACTTAAAAACCTAGTAGCAGAAACTGTGTTTCTCGGGACTAATCCCAAGAAAGGAAGTTTAACTAAAAGTAGATAATACAAATATAAATTATGATTATTTATATACTCACAATTTATAATCGTATTAACTAGAGCTGAGATTGCTATTGTGAATCTCAAATAAGCCCGGGTAAAGCGGCGAGGGTCATGAAATTACGTTGAACAAACGTTCGCGTGTTCTAACCTACACGCAGAGACATCTATTGATGCGCAGGGTAACTAACGTCCAAGATTTAAATGTTTCAAAGCAAAAATTATGTGCTTCTTCTTTGGAATAGCTGTGGCTCTTGATTGTAAGTTGAAAACATCAAAGCAAAAATTAATCTCTCTTGCCTAAAAACTTAAAAATCTCAAATCTAACTTTTGGTGCTACTTCTTTAAATTAGCTTTGGCTCTTAGCTGTAGATTGAAAACATCAAACCAAGAACTAATCGATCTTACGTAAACACATAAAACTCTTAAAGGAAAATGTTGGTGCTTTTTTGCCGTAAATAATTATTATCTTAACTCAAATCATTACTATTCGCTTTAAAAATAGGTAAAGTTAAAGCTAAATAATTTTAAATCTTCTTTTAAAAATCATGATATTTTTAACTCAAGTCATGTTTATTGGTCTAAGGTATTTATTACTCTCTTTAAGAAACCGCGTGCAAGAGAGTTTTGCGTTTTGAATTAAGATATTATTTCTATCTGTGTAGTAATGATAAAAAAAGTAAAACTATAATTACATGTGAAATTATATTTCATATTTTTGTAAACTAGACATAATAGAAAAATTTTTACACCTAAAAACATAAAGGCATTTTCACGGAGCTCTTTACTCACTGAAAACGATGAACTGAATGCGTGTAATCGATTTTTGAAATAGTTTTTATAAACCTATAAGATTTTCCTGCTTATAACGTTGACAGAGGGGAAATGTACCTAAGCTTACTCCAGGTAAAGAGCTTTATGCACATTACATATTGGAAACAGCTTTGTATGCCAGGAGCTGTCAGAATAACACTCAGTTAAATCAGGGTTTAGTCTAGAAACTATATCTCGATGGAATAGACTACTAGGTAAAATATGGCACAATAAGGAGGACAATGAATGATTGTTTGTTTATTTGGAGAACCGGGCATCTGACAGCTGTTCATCGGTGGATGTCCCAATGCAAGGCACTTGAAGAATAAAATTATATTCAATTTAGTTAGCGCCATAACCAACTAACAAATAAAAGTACCATAAGTTCTGACTCACAAATCTCATTGCATTTATGATTAAAATTCGATTACACACAAAACTTTGTCGGCTTCAAAACAATCCGACTTCCTAACCAGTTTTACAAACGAAACAGACATATACTTTCAAAAGAGTGCATAAGGGACAGTCGACATCAATATGTTCACATTTTTAGATCGTATTCCATTCTGATACGGCACAAAATGTACACATATATTTGACGGCGATGGAACAATACGCGTGTAAGTACTTCAAAGAACACACAGTGCCGTCTCGTCTCGCATACTATCATTCTCTGTCTACCAGGGGATTAGAAATGTTTGAAGTAAAATTAGAATATTCTAAATTCTAAGTCGCGGCAGTGTCTGAGGACATGAGGACCTGAGGACTCCGTGAAAATGTAATCGTTCAACATTTAAGTTTTTAATAGTACATTATTGCAGAGGACGGGAAAGGGAAATTCGTGGATGAGCGATTTTTTCGGACGAAGCGCAGCTGAGTCCGAAAAAATAAGACGAGTCCACGAATTTCTATTCCCGCCGAGGCATATATAGTGCTTTTCTCTAAATGTGCGAGGAAATAAAGTAAAGTAAATGAAATAAATTACAGATTTTGGTTACGTTATTACTTATTAGCGTTCAATGTCATGAATTAGCTTCCCTCTATAATTTTTTTTTAAGTATTAAGAACTATGTATACTGCCAATTTTCATTCAAATAATATTTAAAAAGAAATTTTCGTCAAAAGCTATTTCAGACAGTATTAAATATGCTCCTTTTATGCAACAGATACAAGATTAAACCTTAAAAATAGTTGTTTTGTCTATGATTGTATTAAGCCTCATTCGCACGATCAGACGCGGTGCTATGACAAAGAACGAGACAACCAAGGTTTTTGATCTAACTATCTCGCTCTATCCTACAGTTTGAAGGGATTGCCGTTCAGACGGTGTATAGACGTCGCTTAAGTATTGGCTGTTTGAAATGATATTTCTTAGTCGGATGAAAAGTTTAAAAGGTAAAAAACAATACAGTAATGGATTTTACTAGTCAACGCCTAAAATATGTATACACTTTCAACCTTATTACAATGGAGTAAGGTGCAAAAGTGTATACATATTTATGACGTCGACAAATTACTTCACGGCCGCTAAAACAGGTAAATAACGATTTTTATTCTTTTTTAATTCGTTTTGTGTGTGTAATTTTAAAAATGAAGAACTTCACGTACTCATTTTGCTACAGTAAGCTGAAAATTTCCGAGCACATTTGAGAAAAATACATTAATTCATTTTGATGTTACTGCACTGCTGTCAGTGGTATTTATTATTCGTAGCGTTATGTGTACCTAGTCTTACTATACGGAACGTAGGTAAATACTATAGGAAAGTACTACTAAATCCAAATAAATGCTTTATCTATCTATCCATCTATCTAAAGGGAGCGAAAAGTAACCACCAATAAATTCTTCTTCTTCTTCCTAGCGTTTATCCCGGCTTATTAAATAATTTAAACCAAAAAAAGAACTGACTTCACTTAGGATCCGCTATTCCAAGAGGAAATGACCAGTTGCTGTAAAAAAAATAGTGAAATCACTATAGGTGTGCCTTTAATAGTTGAAGAATTCCCTCGATTTCTCCAGGACCCCATGATCAGATCTGGACCTGGTGACGATGGTACCAACTGTGAAGTAGATATTATACTCTTTCAAACAAAAAAAGAATTTTCCAAATCGGTCCAGCCGTCTTCGAATAATCGGTGAACATAAATAAAAAAAAATAGCAAAAAAAAACAAAGATCCCGACGAATTGAGAACCTCTTCCTTCGAAATCTTGAAGTCGGTTGAAAAGGACATGATTACCATTGTTCAACGAGGCGGGTATAGCAGGCTGCTCCGGCTTGTTGCCGGGCGAGGCCTGCTCCAGCTTGACCGCCACGAGTTCAGACAGCATGTGTTGAGGTTCCCTCTTCACTTGCACTTGCACGTTCTGTATGTATCACCACCAGGGTCGCATGACTCACCGTTGTTCAACGAGGCGGGTATAGCAGGCTGCTCCGGCTTGTTGCCGGGCGAGGCCTGCTCCAGCTTGACCGCCACGAGTTCAGACAGCATGTGTTGAGGTTCCCTCTTCACTTGCACTTGCACGTTCTGTATGTATCACCACCAGGGTCGCATGACTCACCATTGTTCAACTAGGCGGGTATAGCAGGCTGCTCCGGCTTGTTGCCGGGCGAGGCCTGCTCCAGCTTGACCGCCACGAGTTCAGACAGCATGTGTTGTTGAGGTTCCCTCTTCACTTATACTTGCACGTTCTGTATGTATCACCACCAGGGTAGCATGACTCACCATTGTTTAACGAGGCAGGTATAGCAGGATGCTCCGGCTTGTTGCTGGGCGAGGCCTGCTCCAGCTTCACCGCCACTAATTCAGACAGCATGTGTTGAGGTTCCCTCTTCACTTGCACTTGCACGTTATGTATGTATCACCACCAGGGTCGCATGACTCACCATTGTTCAACGAGGCGGGTATAGCAGGCTGCTCCGGCTTGTTGCCGGGCGAGGCCTGCTCCAACTTCACCGCCACTAGTTCAGACAGCATGTGTTGAGGCTCCCTTTTCACTTGCACTTGCACGTTCTGGCCGGCTACTCCGAGCCAGGTGACGGGGTTGGTGCGGCTGCAACCGCCGTCCGAATGGATTATCTGTAAAACATAAATAATTTAGTTAAGAAGATAAGGTTAATTCTCTAAAAAATAGAAATGGCGTATTGACATCAATCTCATGTAATTTGACAATGTATGCTTAATACGAATAAATGAATATAATTCATTACTTTCCACATAAATTATATACCAGTTATACCACGACACTACTCTTTTCGTACAAACACCATCACAAAAATAAATTCTTACTTTTTTCGGCGAGTTGGTCAAGCACGTATTGCACGACCGCTTGGCCTGCTCCGTCTTAATAGTTAAAGGCTGCATAACGCCTATGCCTTCTAACATCTGACGCTGGTCACCAGGGCAGCAGAGGTCGGGAAGGCATTTGCCGAGCTTGCTGTCTTCCATTTTACTTTCCCTGCGGACAAATTGGGATTAGCATAATGAAGTTGAAAGCTCAGCGGAGAAACGATTGGTGTCAATTTAAATTAGGTACCAATTAAATCCTCACGTAGTAATATAGGAACATTGACAGCATTACAATTCCTAACATCAGAAAGACGAATAAGTAAGTTGGTTCTTAAAAATGTATGGAAACTTTTTTTTCCCTGATGGAACGAAGACGGTATAACTATGGTTTTAGGGCAAGAAGCTGTTTGTCCCAAAGAATGCTGTAGGCTTCTATTTGTCTTCAAACCGGCTTGTGTGTGTATTCTGACGTATTTTGTCATGTACTCGTAATAACTTACTTGTCTAGCAATAGCCGCGGGTTCAATTCCAGCAGGGGTGAATTTGGTGGAGGAGTGGGCACGCCGAATGTGGACAGAGATGTCGAGAACAGACTCTCCGTTGTCACTGTAAACAAAGGTCGGGTTAAAAACTGGAAGGATAAGTGCGCAAAGGTAAACAGAGATGGCATGGCAATCGTTTATAATAAAACACCTCTCTTGGACCGTAAACTAGGTGTTCCTGCTAGGACTTCATGAGTTCATAACCAATCGCGCTCACATTGGCGTCAATGCCCGCTTCAGCTGATGCCGAAGACCGTATGTTCACGTGACCAACTTACGGTCTTCCCACTTCGCTACGTTCGGCTGCCGATTGTTCAAATTTGAAGAACACCTAAACTACGGTTTGACAAATTTTCAATCGGGACGTGACGCGATGCCATTATGCGGCTATCACATTAATCACATTATTAACGCCGTATCCAGAATTCCGGATGCGGAGATGACGTGCAAGCGAGACAGCGTCATAGACGTGCATATACTTAAAAATATCGTTCGCCCACTTGCTACTCAGCGTAATCCGAAGCAGTCTGATAACGGCCAACAACTTTACTGCATTTCAGATGCATGCACAGTTCTGTCAGAAGCAACCGCCGAAAGTGGGCATCGACGTCAGGCCGAGCCACACTTTCGGCTGTCATTGGCGTCATTGCAGTGACCGTTAGCCTTTGCGTGCTTATGGGGCCCTGGTCGTTCCGATTGGGAAAGTATCGAAAAAAAGTTTGACTTAGCGACGTCATACCATTGTGTGATTAACGGCATTTTGTTTGAATTTGCGCCTAATTTGTAGTAGTTTCACACCCCATAACAAAGAAGAATTATACGACTAGAAGCATACTCTTATTCATTAATATTATTGAAGCATGTGAAGTGAATATAATGTATATTGTAATTAACGTAAGAAAACCTAAAACAAGAAATAAATTTGTGATTAAACAAAAATATAAGTACTTAGTAATGTTCACCCCCTTTACATAGTTGGTAAAATAGGTAGGTACAACTAGAATGACATCTCTTGCTTCTTTAAAATTTTAAATAAAGTATGAACAACTACAGCATTTCCATGATACACGCAAATAGCTGTTATAACGCTTCAACTAGTGTTATAACGTCTGTATAAGCTCTACATAGTATAACCTTTAAAGCTTGTCGCCGGGAGCTATACGCATCACGGCTCACGTTCGGGTGGCGGCAAGATTTATGTTATTTGCATTCGGAGTAATTGGACTATTATCTTTTTGTATTGTTCGAAAATTGCTTAACCTCTTTTGTTTCGCGGCGTGCTAAATTATGTAATATAGGTTATTATGTTCACTTTCGATTCGAACTATTATGAACACATGCAACTTATAAAACAAAAACAAGTCACTTTTTATAGGTTTAATTATATAGTACGTACGTTATTTTGTTTTTTTTTTGTTTTTTACTTTTACCGTACCGATACTTATGGAGGTCCAAAGGGGAGGCCTATGTTCAGCAGTGGATGTTTTATGACTGAGATGATGATGATGAAAGGCACATTTACTAAACTTGTTTACTCATTCTTTTTTGCTCTATACCTTTTTATGTTAGATAAGTGCTAGTAAGTAAGCATTTATGTCAATTATGTCTCTAGTTAGAGTAGATAATTAATTAATTAATTAGTAATAACGTCGTGGCCAAGCTTCCAGCAGTAATAACATCTAGTTTTTAAGGTCATGTAACCGCAATGTAATTATCTTTGAGCGATCATTTTAAATAATAGTAACATTCATTACAATCAAGTCTTACAAATGTGTCTATATTTTTTCCCAAGCACCCCCTTTCAGCATCAAAACAACAATATAGGACGTGCGCGCCACATGTGCGCGAGAGTGGAGTGACACACGTAATTACTCTACCATAACGTCGTATAAGCATCTTATACAACCATTATTCAACCTTATTTCCATACAGTAAGGTTTAAAATGGTGATAGATGTGACTGATGGTGGGATAGGTCGTTTTGAGTTTGCGTCGATGCTCCCCCGGGGTCCAACGCAAATAGACGCGCATGGCGCGAGGCCCTTTGTAGTGTAGGTATGACGTCATTTACAGCGGCAGGATATTTTGCCGACAGAGGGGCAACTGGCAACATAATTGATTTTGGATTCCTAATAAAGTCCTGTGCAGGTTACAGGACATGAGGAATGGAGAATGTGCACAGTAATTAGTAACACAGTATACGATACCAAGATGAAAGATCATACAGTATTTTATGCAATCGTGACATAATAGCTTTTCATTCGAGTACGGTGTTGCACTTTGAGAACCTCAACGTCATTTCAAATTTGGGGGGGAGGGGGGGGGGGGGTCATAAAGATGACATCACCTCTCGCATCTTTATAAAGTGTTTCAATGAGTAAAGAAGGAATGAAATTCATGATTGTATACCTAGTTGTTAGTGGAACCCTTCATACGCTAGTCCGACTCGCACTTGGCCGGTTATTGGTTTTTTGGAAATGACATCATTTTATATGGTAGGGGGGGTCAAAAATCGACAACAAATGATAACGTAATTTATGAATAGCCCCTAATTAGCGATCTATACTATCAAAGCAATGAGTAAAGTAATAGCGGGTACCTTTGTGCAGCGTGGGTCGGTTGGCCTGCGGAAACAGCGAGTACAGCGGAAACCGGGGTACACCTGGAAATGGAACTCCATTTTATTCTACAATAGTTCCAACGTCCCATGGCATGGAATGGAACTATAGGTCAAGTAAAAATTTAATAAACGCAATTTTGTTTGGATTTTAAATACGAATTCGTTCGTTATTGAGTTCGAATCGTATCATCATCATCGATATCATCATAACCTATTCATAACCGAAGTAGTGAAGTCAGGGGGGTCCATCTCCATGAAGTGACAGCTACGGCTTTGGAGCGTTTGATTGCGATATGACCATAGATAAGATACAGTATTTTGGTGTTTTTCTAAAATAACAGTTAGATTGGATAATTAGGTAATAAATCTGCCATTTATCTATTTTAATGTTAAAATTATTGATGGATTAGGAAGATTGAGGCGGATTATGTACAGTGTACAGCAATCAAACTAATCGCGTATTTGTCAATCCTAGATAGTCGAAAGGCAAAATCACCGTTTATCTGTCAAAGTTCTGTCAAACACTGATTTTGTAAGGAAGATGGACTTCTGTATGAAATACTATTATATTATTCTGTGGTGAAGTGTAGCACTTATTAATTTTGCCATGTACTGCAGACACTGCAGCGCAGCGTAAAGCCGGCATTAGATTTGTACTTCACGTCAGGCCTTATTTCTAGTTAAGGGTGGTAATAAGAGTTAGGGTACTTAGGGAGTATACTGTACAGAGAAAGGGAGGGTACACCGGGTACCCGAGAGATCGGGTCCGAGAGAAAGTAAAGTCTAATCTTTTCGGCCCGTAGAGATAATAATTCCAAAACAAACAATCCGATGCTACAAGCAACTAGTGCATCAGCAAGCTTCGTACCAGGCGCACATACCTGTCTGGAGGTCAGAGGGCGGGCGGGTGCGGGCGCCCCCCGCCGCCCCGCCCAGCATAGCTCCCCGCGATACACCTCACCACCTGTCAACAACGATATAAGTTTAAATTATATTATAGTACACTGGGAGCATAAAATATATAGAGTCTGTCCGAAAAGAATAGTCTCGTAGAATGTATGAGCTCCCATATAAACCAACACACACACATTTTTCTTTTCGGACAATCTCTACAATGACTTAATTACTAGCAGGTCGGGCACTATGGCACCTTTTGAGAGCATGAGTTATTAATTATTGGCAAAGGTCTTAAAACAGTAGCCAAAGTCCAGGATTCCCTGGAAGCACTTGAAGTCAATAGCTCTATTCCTCATAGAAAGTATTTATTCGCAAACACTTGGCGGTCGCCTAAAAATAAATATTATCAAATCCATTAAAACTGAAAGGTTAAAAACCACGCACGATATCAAAGACTATCTGAAGGTCATCCATGGTTGTCATTTTATCGCCTATCGCGTCATGCGTCACTTTCGCACTTACATACTTCTTGTTAGAACGTGACAGCTATGGTGACATTGGTGACAGGCGACAAAAACCCGATTACGCATCAGAGGCCAGTTTTATAAAGCTACAAGTTACAATTTACAAGCGGAAGTCTCTTTCTAACACATAGGGTTAGAAAGGGAGTTCCACTTGTAAATTGTAACTTGTAGCTTTATAAAACTGGCCTCAGGAGTTTGGTCTCCTAATTATGTGATTTATACGAGTAGTAATAAAAATGTGCGTTATTTTACTTTGTGTTTTATTTAAAGTTCAAGTTATAGTCGTGGTATGTGCTCTCAGTTACCTGATAATAAAGATATTTCCCTTAATTCTTCTAACTCTACAACTTTTCATACAAAAGGAGCTACCTAACCTACTTATATATTTTTAACAATCCATCTCGTCAAGGTTGTATGGGGTAATGTCGTTGGAATGGAATGGGGAAGGCCGGTGAAAAGTCAGCATAGATGACGCTGCGTACGATGGTCCTTTTTTGTATGAGATTTGACATATACCATAGACTAACAAATTGGCAGTTGCCTTCCCATTCGTCAATACTCAATAAATAGATACAGTTTACACTCCGGAAAACATCCATTAAGGGGTGAAATTGGAGTTAATTAAAGAGCTTTGATTATTAAACCAACCGGATGCGAGACGCGCTCTCTTTTCTATCGGAAAAAGTCTGCCGTTTCTTGCGGGGGAGGGGAACGTCAAATGTATGCGAAACGTCAAAATAGCCACGTCAAATAAACGTCAGTCCATACAATGAGTATGACCACGGCAGAGGGGAACGCCTGTCAATGGCTACTCCCGTTGGTTTAAAGCTCTAAGTAAAAGAGACGCTAAAGTGCCGTATTAATATTTGAAACTTGCATTGATAATTCCGAAAGTTCTGAATGTTGATTAAAACGAGGGATTTATTATTATGCTAGAATGGAAATGGGAACACAAATTGAAATTTCTGCGAAATCGGAATGATATTTATTTTCAACAACTCTGCGGTTTGAGCTAGGGATGGGCAGTTTCGAGTTTTCCGTTAAACGAAACCTAGCTATTTACAACCGACTTCAAGATTTCGAAATTCTCAATTCGTCGTGATCTTTGTTTTTGCTATTTTTTTTAAGTATGCATAGAGTAACTTATAGTATAGCAGCACAGGCTAAGAACTTTTTGAAGCTCAATTCAATTGCGCCCTCTGCCCGAAAGTCCCCTAAACCCATATGATTTTGTCGCCCCCATAAATAGTCTTACGTAAAAAATGAACGGCACCTGACAAAATAGTTACGTAAAAAAATAGACATTGTTAACTTTCACAAATTAGTTTTCGAGCTAGATCTAGGATTTAAACCGCGCTCTTTTTCTAGCCGTGTTACGCACGATCAACCACAGACTGAAGTACTCAGACCGACCTAGCACCTTGTCCAAGTCACTAAACTCTACAAATTCAAACTATTCCCGCATACCCACGTTACGACGACAAAGTTCCAAAACGACTTCCGAGTAAGTTTTGCTATATACCATTTTCGTTCACGTAACCGTTGCTGTTCTGATAGCAGAGAGAACGAAGGCGAACCAGAAATAGTTATTTGTTATACAAGGGGTGAAAGTTGTATTTTACGTGCGAGTGTTATTTGAAACACGAGCTAGCGAAAGGATTCTATTATTGACCACGAGCGAAGCGAGTGGTTCAAAAATAGAATCCTGAGCGTAGCGAGTGCTTTAATACACGAGACGTAAAATAACTTTCACCCGTGTATAACACAAAACTTTTCACCTCACTACAGCGAGGAAAATAAGAAAAAGGGTGCAGTTTGCTCGGTTTCCCGTAATTCCTCAGGTGTTTAATACTTCTTCATCACTCGAATCACTAATTTTTAACAAAACAACCTAGAAAAACATGCGAATATTTAAGACGAGGACTCAAAAGAACATGTACCTCGATTTGGGCGGAGCAATCATCGCGTAGCCCCACCTCCTTGCGAACTCGGTCACTACGCACTTCGCTCAGATAGAGGTTCGCAGAAAGTTCACTCTGAACTAATTAGATCTCGATTCTCGATATTTTTTGCAGTAGGAGAATCTGCTTTGCGAGACGGTAATTTTTAAACTGAATTTGATTTAGTTTTTGTGAACGATGTTACTTTTTATTGTAAATTACGTACAGTCGACATCAGATATATTATATGGGAGCGGCCAAGGTGGTCAGAAATATATGTACAACGCCTGTATTGTCAAGGCGATAAAGTGCATGTACAAATATTTTTGAGTACACTGGCCGCTTCTATACATTTGATGGCGACTGTACCTACCTCCTAAGTGAAAGGTACAAATGAGCACATTTTATAATCATAACATGTCGAGCCATGCTCAATGTAAATAAACGTTCCATAATAACCGGTCCGTCACAAAACTCACGAAATACCTAATCAAAAGGTCGTTTTATATATGATATTTTGCGGCACTTAAGTCCTTTTAACATGAGTTTTTGAGCTAGAATTCAAAAACGGCTTAACCGATTTTATGCAATATAACTATACTTTATATCCGAACATGTACTATATCGCCTTTAATTTTGAGGTCTTGTTCAGATATTAGTGACTACCTTGGCTGATTTCATATATTTGATGGCGACTGTACTATTCAAGTAATATGCAATGAATGCGTAAGCGCCGACCGCCAAATGGTACCTTTGCCAAAATAATGTCAGAATTATAGTACTAATCGAACGAGCGGAGCGTAAGCGAAGCGAGTTCTTACAAACCACTTCTAGCTACTTATACTGGGACGTCTCGGCATTTCGATGGCTTTTTGATTTTGAGAGTTTGTTCGACGATGACTTTAGTACCATTTTTCTGATCTTCATGAATTTTGATGGGGTTGTAACAGAGATACACATAATTTGAGAGTTAAGTAATGGACATCGGCTTGGCATAGCTTGCACACCGTCGCCGCATGCGGTTCTCTCCCTTTATCTATCTACCCACTAATTACTCAAAAGCAAGTAGGTATCTCTAGTTAAAACTCGCCTTTGCCCAGAGACAGACAACACGCAACGCGACTAATTTTAAAATAATTATGTTCTAAAATGGTAGGCACTAGACAGCCAGTGATCGGAATAGGTAGCGTATATTATTTACCTATTCATACATTTTGGGGCCGTCCAGAAATCATGTGATCGTATTTAGCCTATTATTGACCACCATCTATAATTTCTTTGTTTTTCATCCGTTCGTGTTGAAAATCGATATCCGAGAATCTTAAAGGCCTCTCAATACAAAACTGAAGTTAGAATTGAAAACAATGGACGCCATCTTGAATTTCTTCATTTTTTATCCGATCGGTTTGAAATTCGACATCTAAGGATATTTAGGGACCTTTATTACGAATCTGAAGTAAAAATTCCAGAAATTGGGCGCCATCTTGAATTTGTTTATTTTTATCCGATCATGTTGAAAATCGATATTAGACGTGTGCGCCGATTAAAAAATGATCGGCGGCGGCGTTTGCCAAAAAATCGGCGGCGGCGGCGTGTTTTCGGCGTGAAATCGGCGTGACCTTGACTGTCAGCTTATGTATATAAAAAACAAAGTAAATCGTTTTATTTGTTGACAAACTGTTTAATTTAAAGTGGTACGGATTGCTGGTGATTTGGCATACGTTTTTTTTGTAAAAGTTGGAAAAAATAAACAACAACATAAAATAGTAAAACTCGGTTTTGCTGACACCAATACTTTCCTAAACGCAACTGGTTTACGCCAATTGATTTTACGTGTACCACTCTGAATATGGCTGACATGATCAGTGTTCCGCCGGTACAAAACTACATTTACATTATGCCTCTTAGAGGTATTAATTAATATTCTAATCTAATGACGTTGTTAAGGAAAATCACTAATAGGTGTGCTTAACGCTTGCTGAAATTTCTTGAACAGATACACTCTCGTGAATGTTACTACAGTGGTTGCGCGATTCTGTCAATCAATCTGCGAGTCAATCGAGTCTTACGGTTGAGAGATGTAGGAGCGGCCTAATAACAGCTTGTTTTAATTCCGTTGATACACTTGAAAGGTTTCTGGATTCCCTGGAGTTTTTGCCTCCAGAAGTCCATCCATGGTTGTCATTTTATCACCTATCGCGTCATGCGTCACTTTCGCACTTACATACTTGTTAGAACGTGACAGCTATGGTGACAGGCGATAAAAACCCGACCATATTAGGGTAGCAGGTTATGTTTCCTATATCTGATGATAAAAGATGTCTTTATATTTGTGCAAATGGAATTTAACCGCGTATAATTAGAATCTTTCTTCGGAACCACGGAACAATATCGTCCTCGAAACGTCGAAGGTAATTTTAAAATTACAAACATTATATAGTAATTATATTTAAACGTGAAAGTTTAACCCAGAACGCGAAGAACAAGCGTGTTCTGATAAGTTATTTATATTGATTTGCAATCGTATTGAACCTCTAAACCAGAAATAAGATGTGATACGGTATTCCTATTGCCTGTCTGAGTTATGAACTGGCATTCCGTTTTTTAACACAAATCCCTGAATTACAGGTCCAGTGAATTTAAACGGCTGCCCTTTGGCATGCACTATTGGATTTAGCTGTGTGCTGTGAACGAAGATCATGAAATCATATTTTCAGGGATTGATATAAGGTTTTGTAGGAGATTTGGATTTTAAACCGGACTATAGTAAATGATATACTATGTGGGAAGCATATATCTCTTTTAACCTGGTAAAGGGTTAAATCAGTAAGAAGGTGTCTTCTTACAGTTCTCACTGCCTCGATTACTAAGATGCGAATTCATGCTATTTGTTGAAATCTATTTTTTTATCGTTCGCCAGTTTCGCCACTTCATTTGACTCTCTTTTTGCGCTGTTAATAAGAACATGAATAACCTACATCTTGTCTTCTTTAATCATATTGGGTAGTGGTGTATTCTTCAGTATATTCTCCAAAACTAGCCCACAACACAAGACGACAATCGTCATTACGTGCACTATACTGGGTTAAATTAGTCTGCTTGTCAAATATGGTTTGTGAAACACGTTATTATAAGGAGCACTGTTATTAGCGAATTGTTTAAAAATATCAATTTGGCTGCTTTAATTACAGTCAAGGCCACGCCGATTTCACGCCGATCATTAGTCGGCGGCGGCGGCGTGGCTAAAAAGCCCGGCGGCGGCGGCGCGCCGGCGCGGCGCACACGTCTAATCGATATCTAAGGATCCGCCAGGCCCCTTAATATGAATCTGAAGTCTAAATTTCAAAAAATGGGCGCCATCTTGATTTTCTTCATTTTTTATCCGATCAATTTGAAACTCGATAGCAGAGGATCTTTCTTTAAGGCCCCTTACGAATCTGAAGTCAAAATTGCAAAAACTAGCCGCCATATTAAGTTTCATTATTTTCGATCTGTTCGTGATGAAAATCGATATCTGTGGATCTTTAAGGCCCCTTAATATAAACTGAAGTCAAAATAAGAAAAAACGGTTGCCATCTTGAATTTCTTTATTTTTGATCAGATCAAGTTATAAATCGATATCTGAGGATCCGCCAGGCCCTTTAATACGAAACTTCGTATTAAGAGGCCTATTATAGATCCTCAGACATCGAGTTTCAAATCGATCGGATCAAAAATGAATAAACTCAAGATGGCGCCCAATTTAAAAAAAATATTTCACATTCGTAATAAGAGGCCCTAAATGTCCTCAAGTATTGGGTTTCAAACCGATCGGATAAAAAGTGAAGAAAGTCAAGATGGCGCCTTTTTTTAGAATTTTTACTTCAGATTCATATTAAGGGGCCTGGCGGATCCTTAGATATCGATTTTCAACATGATCGGATCAAAAATGAACAAACTCAAGATCGCGCCCGATTCTTAATTTTTTTACTTCAGATTCGTAATAAGAGGCCCTAAATATCCTCAAGTATCGGGTTTCAATTCTAGATGGTGGTCAAAAATAGGCCAAATACGATCACATGATTTCTGGACGACCCCAAAGTTTAGGAAAATAATATACGCTACCTATTCCGATCACTGACTGGAACGTATTTTAAAATTAGTCGCGTTGCGTGTTGTCTGTGTCTGGGCAAATACGAGTTTCAATTATACCTACCTACTTGCTTTGAGTAACTAGTGGGTAGATAGAGGAAGAGAACCGCCTGCGGCTACGGTGTGCAAGCGTGACAGCTTGTTAGGTATAATTGTACCTACTTACCTATAGAAACTTAACTCGCGTCAAAAAAGTTGTCCATTACGCAAATAATCATCTTGTAATTAATACTATTTCTGACATTATTTTGGCAAAGGTACAGTCGACGTCAAAAATATGTTTACACTTTTGCACCTTAGGTACTCCTTTGTAATAAAGTTCAAAAGTGTAAACATATTTTTAACGTCGACTGTACCATTAGGCGGTCGGCGCTTATTACGCATTCATTGCATTATTGCTTGAATACAATATTAAATCGGTACAAGATATACGACGTAAGCACTGACCGCCAAATGGTACCTATTTGATTAGTACCTACAAAACTGGCGTGTCTCGCCGTGTGCGCAAGTATAGTGGAAGTGAACTTTCTGATGTTTACTCTGTTGTTGAAACGACTAGTCTATAACTAAAATAAATATTACACGAGTATTTTTGTATGGAGGTACAAGCTCGATGAACGCAAAAAACATTTTTGTAACCAGATCTACAAATAGAGTGTAATAAAACTAAAAAATAATTAAAGGCACCTTATTTTCGTAAAAATAAGCGCTGACGCCGACAAACAAGAACCCGTCGTTGGCAGTGGCCGCTGACAGACTGATCAAATGTAGTAAAGGATAGCGCTAAGCTAATTCGTGTCGCCGGGAAGGAGCGCGAGCTAGTCTGGAAGCGCGTTTATGAAATGTCGTAAGCGTCATTTCACATTATGCCATCTCGAGGTAAAAGTAAGCAACGAATTAAATTGTCAATCTACAATTCCCTAAAACTAGTTAATGGCTTTATCATACTCCAATTATATCCTTATATTCTTTATAATTGAGCAACAACATCAGTTTTAGGGTAAAAGAAGACCTGACTTTGAAAAATAAAACTATCGAAGAAATTGTAACCAATCGTGTTGTCCTTCTACAAATCCCTCGGCCATATAGTCGTAAATCATTCTTGAAAGTATCAAACTCGTAAATCAGATATGCTTCGAGAAAATTTACATCTGCTGAACACAACTTTAGTTTTGTATCACCTTAACGTTGATATGATGGATGAATTGAAATGAAATGAAAAGTTTTGACGTAAAAGGTTTTATAATGTCAGATGCGTTTTGTTCCTACGTAGACTTATTCGGCTGTCAGAACAATTTATCCGTTTTTACAAAAAGAATGAAGATTAATGTTGAATGCTGATGTTTATGAATTAAAATAAAGTTGTAAAACTGTATTAAGTGTTTTTACTCGATGCAATTCATTAATTGCGATGTTAAAAATTCTGCACTTTTAACGTTTTACGTTTTGTTAGCTGTCAAATGTCACTTAAGCCACTTGTCACTTATGTCAAAACTCTTTCACCACATGTGGATAAAAAGCGATTTTCACAATAGATATTAAACAAACAAAAAGGGCTTTCCGAGCTAGTGAGGTGAAAATATATTTTGACGGCTTCGCAATCTGGTGTTCTATAATATATTATATGTATGTATTTCGAAATTAATTAAGGCGGCTATCACACTGGTGCGGATCCGCATGCGGCGCCGGTGTGCGAGCGAGACAGCGCTATATACATGCAGAGCGCTATCTCTCTCGCGCACCGGCGCCGCATGCGGATCCGTCGTCAGTGTGATAATCGCCTAACTGACAGGCCGAGATCGTCAGGCGGACTGATAGTAATGGCCGCCTTAAGTAAGTTCCTGTTCCGTCTCTCTTACACTCGGTATTGACAGGTAGTGATAGTGACAGATGTAAATAAGAGAAACCAAAATCAAACATTATTATTTCGGGGTTCACGTTACAATGGCGCCTTTAATTCAAAACGTCACCCGACACGCGGTAGCAACGGCACCAAGCAGTTCAGAGTTCGGTGACTTGTAGATTGAGTAATCGAATATTCGTCGATTTGAAAGTGAGATGCGACGCGAGCTACCAGGGTAGCAGCATTTCGAGGAGCTGGAAGCATTTTTGTAATCACGCGGTGACGTCATAGGTCATGCTACGAGTCTTGGCATGGAGAGAGTGAGAGAGACATGTTTTAAAAGCAGAAATTTAGCATACGCTGTACAAATAAGTCAAATAACTCAAATATGAATATGGGCTGATGTTAATTTAAGACTAGTTATAATTTTAGTATATATGAATGATTAGTGATATAAGTATAGTGTAGGGAGACTAGAGGGGTACCTAAATCTGATGGTAGGAGGGTGTGGTAAAAATATGTGATACCGTTTCGACTCTAAAATCAAAATTGTGTCGGATATTTTTACGCTCTTCGTTATAATTATTACATTTATAGAATTCCAAAAAAAATTAAAATATTATTTGAAAATAAAAGAAAATAAATTGTTTTAGTATGTAATCCTACCTATTTTGACACATTCCACAAATTTCATATTTTCAATAAACAATTAAACCCGTCATAGACGAAAAACTGTACTTACTCAGCTCGGGAATCGAACCCGGACGTTTTGAAAAATTTAACTACAACTGTTCCTTTTTAAATATCGATTGTGTATGTCTTAAGCAGTAAATTTTACTACAAAACATGATGTGTAAAATTATATATTCCACAATAAATAAAATTGACTTAGAAAACTTAACCAACTTATGCTAAGAAATCTAGACCTAACTTAAAACCTATTTGGACCTAAGCTATATGTACAGATATCCCCCATATCGCTGCCACTTGGCAAGGTTCCGATAAGGCTGGCTGCGTTGCCTCGCTGGATGACGATACCAATTCGCTGGGCGAGGAACGAGCCAGCCTTTTGAAAAGCTTGAGCCTTTTGAGCTGCTTCCGGTCCCCATGTCTAACTAAAATGACTAAAAGGCATTGTTTTCATATTCTTTCATTTATTTTTCAAAACCGGGTTAGATTCCCGAGCTGAGTGCAGTTTCTTATGATGTATGAATGCAGTTTTTCTTGTTATTAAAATCGATGTTCCTACGAACAGATCTTCGTATGTCTTATAGTTTCAGACTTTCTCATACTGACCGGTCTAAATTCATGAGCCATTATAGCTCCGTCTGTGACGGCTTTAGTTCGTCTCACTTTCAAATACAATTTCAGGTATTTATACATACCTAAATTTATAATATGTATAAAATGAGGCTATTGTAATCTAGAACATGTAAATCTACTTATTATGACTTGCTCAAGTTTATTAGCGTTGTGGTAGCGAGTTTTATCCATTGGGTTTTTTGCTTGCTTACATCGATATTGATTGCCTTCGATTTGACTGCACAATCAAATAATTATTTATGATTATTTATTCGACATTCATTTACTGCTGTCTGAAGCATTTTATAACCACATACTTATGCTTTGGCCAGTATAAGTTTAGCTTCCAATTTCATACAGCGTATATCATATTGAGGTTCATAATAGACTAGGGGTAAATTTTTAAAACAGGTCATCAAGAGACCACGTTGTGTGAGCACTAAACCACCACCTAGAGTTTATAGAACCCTGGTACGTGTTAGGTCTAGAATCTAGACTTCTAGACGCACTAGACTTGCGGCCTGAACTCGGGCGGCGATATTAAATTAATGGTTTTATTTCTTCCAAGCTGCAGTTTTTATGAATCTGAATTTATGTTGGATGCTTTTTTATCAGTTTTGCATAAAAAATGTGTAAATTATGCAGTATTATGATTGAATGAACAATAAAAAGAACCGTATCATCCATATGTCACCTTTTTTAACCAGTTGACAGTGTTAGCAAAAATAATTCAGTTAATGATGTATGTATTTAACTAACTGATAGTATAGATTTTTAGTTTTTAGTATTTTTAAGTTAGTTAGTTTTAATTTGTTTACATACGTTTTTGATGTCATTGACAATATATCTTTGACGTCGACTGTACTTACGTTTATTACTTGTGCAATAAATTGTTTCTTACGAAGTCAAGTAAAAAAAAAACGGATAATTTAAACATGGCTATGACTTATGACTTGAGGCAAATTAAGTTGTTTATAATTCACAAACACTAGACTTCTAAAACTGTAAAAATCTGGCACCAAATGCAGACAAGAAATTACTAATTCGCTACCATTACATCATATTTGTATCATTAATTGCAATCATACGTTGTATTTTATGATCTGGAAATTATAAACAGACTTTAAACCCGCTACTTTAATGCTCACAGTGAGCACTCTACGTGTTTCGGCGCCATAAAGATTATCTATGACACAAAAAATACTCGTGGGAGTGGCTGCAGTCCAGACACAATAACTGACGTCAGAAGACGGATGGCGCGACTTTTACACGCTGCGACTAATTAATCGCAAGTGTACATCTCGACGATTATTAATCGCATCGTGATGGGAAACTGGCAGCTTTGGGAACCGGCGTTTTTAAGATATTTTGATTAATGGATTTGTGATATCGTTAATCTGCTGAATTGGTGATTGCTGATGATTTATGAGATGAGTATAACTGGTTTAGTAATTTTGCAATACATGACTGATTGGAACAACCGGCTAAGAGCATGACGGGCCATGCTCAATATAGGGTTCCGTTTCCGTAGGTGCCGGTCCGTAACAATACGCATACAATTATTCAGTAGGTACTATATATGCTGGCTTGACAGTGCATAGTCAATATGTCTATGAAAATCTTGTGTATGTACATAAAAACAATGTTAATTTTAGAAAAAACTGTGATATACACAATTATAATTTAAGAAATAAGCATAAACTAGCAGTGCCCTCCACTCGGCTCCATAAAATAAAAGATTCATTCATGGGTAATTGTATAAGGTTTTATAATAAACTTCCGATAGAAATTACCAAATTATCAATCAACAAATTCAAGAACTATGTAAAACGTAAACTTATTTCTAAAGCCTATTATAATATACAAGACTACATGGATGAAATAACACCGTGGGATTAAATTGCAATTGAGATTTTCCTTGTGACATAAAATTTTGTTCTAGAATGATTAGTGACTAGTATTTAAATACAATTTTTTTTAATGTTTTGACGATCTTATTGTGATTTTTTTTTGACATATACAACATGTATATATATATATATATATTTTACAATTGTATCAATATATTGCTCTTAATTATTTAAGATAAATTGTTACTGACGATTCGAAAGTGCTTGTTGCTATGCCTACTTGAATAAAGACAATATTGACTTTGACTTTGACTTGACTTGTTCCTCACGAATCATCATCATCATCATCTTAAGAGCCTTGCTCTTGTCGGTGGAGTAATCGCCATTCTGTCCTGTTCTCCGCTAATGTTTTTAGCTCTTGATACGACATGACATAATGTTGGCTCATACACCGGAAGGCGAAGAGCTGGTAGGCCCCCTACAAGGTGGACTGATGACCTGGTGAAGGTCGCTGGAGTCCGCTGGATGCGGGTGGAACAGGACCGGTCATTGTGGCGTTCAGTGGGGGAGGCCTATGTCCAGCAGTGGACGTCTTTCGGCTGAAATGATGATGATGATGATGATACACATTATTGTATGAAGCCTATACGCTTACCATGAGGTATGACATTGACGTTTTCAAGAACGAGTATCGAATGTTCTATCTGTGCATCTTGCTTGTAACATATTAGTGTAAACGAGATGCACAGATAGAAAATTCGTTACTCGTTAACGAAAAATGTCAATGCCAAACTCATGGTAGCCGTACTGATGTATGTATAAGTCTAATAGATTGCTAGAACACATTTTTAACCGACTTCAAAAAAGGAGGAGGTTCTCAATTCGACTGAGAAAGTGAGTACCTGTTACGTGTGTTACGACCTAAAGTTATTATTGTACCCATATTAAATACGTTACACGTTCCTATACTTCCTATCTTATAATGAAAATCCTATATCAAAAGATACTGCAAGCCAATCCCTTTTGACACTAAGCCCGTATTGTAATGTTAATCAATGTTTCGATGAATTACCCACAACCCACAACCATAACGTAAATAAAATCTTAGGACCGTTTCGAAAACTGATCTAACCTAACCTTTATTACGTTGAGATAGAGTCTGTAATAACCTGTGCGGAGCTGTCAAGGCTCCTCCACATGATGGGCCATCATAGATCATAGGGACGCAGCTATGCGTTAGAGGCAGCTAACGATATTGCGATCTCGTTCCGTCGTATGGCTGCCTCTACAACACAAGTCTACATGATGGGCCATCATAGGGACGCAGCTATACAACAGAACGAGATCGCAATATCGTTAGCTCCCTCTAACGTATAGCTGCGTCCCTATGATGGCCCATCATGTAGAGCCATCAGAATGTGACTGTTTCTTCATCAGTCTTAAACTCAACCTTACCACGTCGAGATAAAGTCGCCAATAGCCAGACGCTTGAAACTGTGATGTTAGTGCTTCAAATGCTGATCGAAACTAAACCTTACTGCATCGAGATAGAGTGTAAAGCGAGTGGTTGCGGGAGCCCGAGTTCCAAGAAGGCCTAATCCGTACGTAAACGGTGCAGCGGAGCGGCTTCACCGGTTAGAACTGGATTGCTGTTTCTATGGCAACCCGAGCTTAGGCTTCGGTAAAACCAGTGTAATTTGTAACTTAGAGCTTTCAAATATTTAAAAAAAATTCTTTACCAATTTTTTTTCTTAAAATATCCTATCTACGTTTTTATTTATTTGAAGAAATTCGTGTGACGCATTGAGATTTTGTTAAACGATTTTCGAAGTCGAAACGAAGTCCTACTACTACGTAACGTAGGTAGGTACCTAATCAACAAATCCAGCAAGGTTAAATAATAATAAGATAATAAGAAAAAGAGATTTATGGAAATGTTAAACAAAATTGAAAGTGCAGTGGCGTTAGCCCATGGAATTCGATTCTCATCAGCTTGCCTGATTATTAAAAATTGGCGCAAATCCTACGCCTCATAAAGAAAGCCAAATTAGGTAGCTCCCGATTTACTGCAAAAAAATATCCGCTACTACATTTGTTGTACCTACTCGTAAAATGGAAAAGTTGCAAATTCTAAAGCTCAACTTACGCTGGTCATGCGGCCTCAGACGGTCGCTCGGTAAGTATTTGGAATAGCTAGCCATATAATTTATTCTTCACAACTCTCACTGTTTAATAGGAACAATATTCTTTTTTTCCTTTCCGTCCCTTTTCGATGATGAGCGGTAAACCTCCTTTGTGTTTTTTTAAATGCTTATTAGTTTCTTGTTTTTATTGCTTAAGTTATTCAAATGTTCGGTAACAATAAGTTGTTTTGTTTTTGTGACCTCATGACGACTTTGGTTAACAATGGGACGGTTTATACTGATTTCGTTTGTTCTGAATTTACGAACTAGTTGCAATGCAACTTGCAACGCATTCTTTTTAACCGACTTCAGTGACCTTATCATGAGTTTTCAATATTAAGCCCAATTTGTTTCTCGATAACGACAGCGTAAATGATTTGTATGGAGAATTTGTACCGAGCCTCTAGCGGTTATTTTTTATTATATATTTTTTATTGAAGATATTTATTAGAGATGCACCGAATATCCGGTTACTATCCGGTATCCGGCCTATCCGGCCCTTATTTCAGTATCCGGCCGGATACCGGATATCTTCGTACTATCCGGCCGGATACCGGATGTAGTCAGAGTCACCCACTAGTCATACAAAAAAATTTTTTTTACACAAATATACGCGAGCACGTGTGTACTTTCGAAAGAAGTTACTCCGTACTAACATAATAAAATTCGTTTTGTTGCCTAGAATTCCTAGGAATGTATCCGCGTGAACGTTCACACGACGCAGGTCGAAACCTGCACGACGCGCACCTGCGAAACTCAAAATGTAGGTATAGTACCGCCGGCCGAATATTCGGCGGCCGGATACCGAATATTCGGCGGAGGGTCAGGCCGAATATCCGGTATCCGGTATCCGGCCAAACCACTATCCGTTGCATCTCTAATATTTATAAACTAAACTAATGATTTACTGTCATACCATTGGGTTACAGAAAACAAATGAGGTTCTACGAGTACATTTGGTAGTAGTTTAATATTTACTTCTATTAATTTTCTAAATAATTTTTTATTTTGGCGGCTGGGCCCCGCCCTTTACTTTTTAGAAAAATAAAAACGTATTTTATTTTATCTAACCTACGGTATATAGCAGTATGACTTTTTACATAACAGAATGACCTTAAAATCGTCATTGACATTTAAAGTCACGAATTTTGACCTTTTTGACAGACATCACCCTTGAAAATAATTCTGTGAATCCCCATACAACTGTCAAGAACGCCCTTGAGAGGACATTCGTTAGTAACTTCGAGTGTATTTATTAACTAAACGACTTGTCAATTTCGATGATTCAGTTACATTTTTACTTCTTCTATACATATTACATTTACCTCCATAATTCCAATTTATTTTTAATTCTTATTTTAGCTGTGTTGCTTTTGACATTTTCTTGCTGCGTTATCGATTCGTAAATTAATTGACGATACGTGGTCACCGTAGCCTATGAACGCATGCAAATGCAAGGAGCTTAGATGCTAGTTGCCGACCCTTTAAGACTCGTGTAGGTACCCTTTTTTTGAACAAGTCCGTACTGTTAAAACTCGGCAGATAGTTCATTTCAGTTTTGAAGTCGTCTTTTGCGGTTTTCGTGCATTGGTCAAATGATGACTGCATGGACAGTTGACAGTGTTGACACCCTTTAAGTTGATGAAATATATTTTTTGGTTTTTTGAGGGCCATTTAAAAAAATGCTATTTTAAAAAGGTTTAAAAAAATTACTGCTTTATTTGCTTAAACTGTAGACCGTCGTAGGGCAGACGATTTGTAAATTAATTAGCTTCCACGGCAGCAAGATAATTACAAGTGTAGGTACCAGGGTCGCATCAGTCGCATGCCGGTTCGAGAGGCCTAAACAAACAATGTACAGGCTCACTACCCCGTAGCGTCAGCAGAAACAAGTAATTAGGATACAAGGTGCGTCACACTCTGCCACCGCGCACAAAAGTCGTAACATTGGGAAACCAGTTTAAATTTGGAATTGGATGCGCTAGAATACGATAAACTTACTATTTAGAGGCCGGCACTTACACTTTCATAGCTCAAATACAATAAAAAAAACAATAAATATTGAATCTGAAGAACATAGGTAGGTACAACGTAAGCGTCTTCCAATGAAATTGGTTTTCTAAATGCTGCTACGTGTAGGGCAGAACAGGACCTTCGGAATACTTGCCGGCCGTTGGAAAGTAGATTTCAGGACGGGTTTTGAAAAACAGTGTTTTTAAATAGCACCTTAGTGGCAAACAAGCAAACGGTCAACTAACTAAAAATAAGCTGTTACAATAGTTTTCCTTTTAAGTAACCTAACAAAATACGGACTTACGGAGTGAAAAATATCTGAATTTTGGTAATTTTTTGTAAGAAAACTTTTTTGGAAATAAAGTAGGTATTTATTATTTACTATTCTGGGGCCTCTGGGGGCCAAGGAGATTAATGTTTGTAAAAGTTTAGATTTACTACTTTTCCATCAGTGTTATCGATAAACGATTGTTGTCTTGTCTGTGGTTTCTGCTACCCGTACGTTGCATCTGAAACCCCTACCTGCTACCAGAGAGGATGCCATAATCTACTTATATTTGCAGGCGGTGCCCTAAGTAGGGGGAGGGACATTTAATGACGACAGGTATTCTCGTTCCCTCATCTAAAAGGGTGCGTTTTTGCCCTTAAAAAATGTTTATAATTCAATTAAAAACAATTTCTACCTCAAATTATGACATCAATTTTGTATTGTTAGGAAATAAATTTGTTTACCTCTCGTGCTTGTACAGTCGACGTCAAAGATATGTTTGCACTTTTGTACCTTATTACAAAGGAGTACGGTGAAAAAGTGTAAATATATCTTTGACTGTACCTATAGAGACCTAAGTAAGAAAAATATTTCAAAATTAAACCACGAGCGTAGCAAGCGTTAAAATTGGCGGTGGGTCAAAATATTCTTAAGCAAGCCGGTGCTGAATTTGGCTTAACATTTGTTCATGAGCTGTAGGAAAACTGCCCAGGCACCTGAAACTTAGGCAAGCGGACGGAAATTGTGTTCTATGGAGGCGCCGCCACTGATGGGTAGTCAAGTAGAGATGTTCAAAAAGTAGAAAAATTATGATTACATGATTTCTGTATGAATCTAATCAAGTTTTTCCACATTATCCGATACGATATCGGATGTAACGACGGGGAAATCATATGCAAGTACATATAAGATATGTCTTTTGTGTCTTTCCTTCTAGTAATCATATCACATCTAATATCGGAGAGACGGCGGCACATCCGGCACCGAGAGAAGTGCAAGGAGGCGACTACTCGATGTGGTAAAAAATATAATTTTCATGAAACATTTTTTTTATTATTTAGACGTCAACTGTCTGATGTGTCCCGCCAGGCCGGCGCCGCAGGCACAGAGCTGTATTATTTGTAATTAATTTAATGCACTGCCGGCCATATTAGGCGCTGATAGCGGTTATCGGAGGTTCCGGGAAAGCGGTGTTCTGCGTCAGAATCGGAACCGTGACTAATGCGCTCAACTATGTTGTATAGTTTGATAACTACTTGTTTATAATGTACTCGTAACGTAAGGTTGAGCAAAAGCGCGTTTGAGGACATCCACGAGATCAGGATGGTCGAGTGTAAGGCTTGATATTTTTACTTTAGAGTCTGTCCGAAAAGAAAAATGTCGTAGAATATATTTATGAGCTCCCCATAAAGCTCTATACCTGGAGTAAGCTTAGGTACATTTCCCCTCTGTCAACGTTATTAGCAGGAAAATCTAATAGGTTTATAAAAACTATTTCAAAAATCGATTACACGCATTCAGTTCATCGTTTTCAGTGAGTAAAGAGCTCCGTGAAAATGCCTTTATGTATTGTTTTTAGGTGTAAAAAATGTTCTATTATGTCTAGTTTACAAAAATATGAAATATAATTTCACATGTAATTATAGTTTTACTTTTTTTATCATTACTATTATGATTAAAAAATTAATCCATATCGAAAATCCAGCGTCGTTTACTGAATCGATTCAAAGATAATCATTTATTTTCTGACGGGCAGTAACTATTTTGACGTTTGACACTTATGCATATTTAACGCCCCTAAGGATTACTGCCTTCTATATTTTGTTTGAAAATACAAGCAAAAATGATCCTTGACTTTTTTGTTTGACATTTGCAAAGACTGCATCCAATAATGAACCATATTTCAACATATGTAAAATCAACCATTTGTTGCTCCATTTAGTGTCGTGACTTACTGTCAAATATGCGTGATATTTTCAAGTGAAATGTACATCATTGTCATTTATCAATAAGGCGATGCTGCTATAAAAATTCATTTAGAAATAAACTTTATTAACAACCGACAATGATGTACCTTTAAATTGAAAACGCCATACGTATGCTACCTCGCCCCCCTCAGATTTTGGCAGACTTTTTTGTTTGGAAAGATGAGGCGATGGCTCCTCCAGGTATAGAGCTTTATGGAGCTCCCATACAAAACCACGACACTTTTCTTTGCGAACGAACCCTATCGTCTCTATCTTCAATAATTTGCGGAAGCTCTGCAGACCGTACAGGCGTTCCTGTGTATACTCTGTACTTTTAGGTATTTAAAAAAACGTAAACAAACCATTAAAAGGGTAATTTATTGGGCAGGTTTTGGTTCCTGTTAAATTTTCAATTTTAAAAAATAACAGGTTACAGATTCGTTCCATCCTATTTCAGCAACCTGTAGTTACGCTGGATTTTATGATATATATACACATATATAAATTTACCCAATTATTTATATCACATTAAATGACTAATAATTTTTTATAGTAAATTGCCTCATAAAAAACACCCAATTTTGCAGATGTGCAAAACGCAAGGTTATAGTTATGAGGATAAAATACGTTACGACTAGATTACAGAGTACCGTTTTTAGTGTAGCAACACGTACCTTGTGTCACTTTTTAACCGACTTCAATTCCATTGAGGAAGGAGGTTCTGCATTCGGTTTGGTGCTTTTTTTTATGTATGTTCACCGATTACTCCGAGACCCGTGGTCCGATTTGAGTAAGTAATTCTTTTTTTGTTTGAAAGGATCTACATCCAAGGTGGTCCCATATTAATATGGTGCTGTTCTGATGATGGGATCCATGAGGAATTGAGGGAACTCCTCAATTTTTAAAGGCACATGTATGGTGATTTGGGTGTTTTCTTAAGCAACTCAAGCATTTTCTCAAGAAAACCACCAATTTGATAGAGAGGACCTAATGATGAAGTTCACATATGATACGTGGACCCTTCCTTAGATAGAATGGGTGTATTATGAAGTTTTTTATATATCTTTACCGATTGTTCCGAGACTTTTTGTCCAATTTTGATAAATATTTAACCATAAAAATGGAAAAATAAAAACTTTTTTCAAAAAAAAAGATAAACCGACTTCAAAAAGGATAAAATGAATCATTATAATTATTTATATGCGTTACCAACTGATATGTTTGAAGTCGGTGCCAAGCCACAAATTACAAAACCGGTCAAATCAGCTTTAAGTGTGAACATTACAAAACATCGGTACTAATAATGCAAAGGTGAATGCGATTTCATGTGTTACATTTTCATGTCTAAACTACTAGTCCTATTTTGATGAATAGCGACAACGATATATATATTCTGATACACGTCTGCTTTGTCAATAATCAGAAAAAGGCGGCAAATAGAAAAAAAATGTAGACGCGTAAGATTGACCTTCCATATAAAATTTGAATATCGTGCCTTTTTACTGACACGGCGTGTGTATGGTACATGTGAGTATAGAAAAAATAAACTATCAATTGAATTCCTTTTTACTTCGGATTAAACCTTAGATGAAGAAGGATAAATAATTCAAATCGAACCACGGGCTTCGTTCGACATACGGATAGTCCCAACAATGTGTTAACAAACAAACATAGGACGCATGATTATACTTTCTGTACCTACTTGCCTTACAGTTAACGCATGGTCGAAAGGAATGTATATCTACGTGCGATTCATACCGTATTAGATTAGTTATGTAGTAAAAATAACAATTCACTGAACACATCGCCTCGTTCGTATTAACTCTTCCAAATTTGGCTTGGCACCGACTTCAAACATATCAGTTGGTAACGCATATAAATAATTATAATGATTCATTTTATCCTTTTTGAAGTCGGTTTATCTTTTTTTTTGTAAATGTATGCAGGTTTCTTCACGGTGTTTTCTTTCATCAAAGTCAAAGACCGACTGATAAACTCAGTGGTACGGTCGGGGTTCGAATCTTCCGGATTGAAAGACATCTTACCACAGTTACCACCAGGCTACCAGTGCTTATGGGTAAGATGTCTTTCAATAGTACATTAATTACTTTAAATAATATACGTAATTATAATATTTAAGGTTATTAACATAGGTAATAATTATATCACTCGAAAAAGGTTCTAAACCCCTGAATCTGTCATTTTTGACAGCTGCTGTTTGTTTACGTTTTTTTAAATACCTAAAAGTACAGAGTATAGGTAGGTACAATTAGTTTACTGAAAGACTGAAGGTATTTACTGCGATTTAGTAACTGCTATCTGCGTAGGTACGCGGTTTCCTTCCCTCCCGAGTCTCCCGACCCCTCAGTTTGGATTTTTGAAAATAGAGTAGGTAACCCAATGTAGTCAATTTAGCTGTCAAAAGGTAACGAAACAAATAGACCAAATCCTATCATATTTTTAACATATTTATAATTATAACATAGATATAAAAAAATATAGAATCAATTACCTAGTAATTCGACATGTTCATGTTATAAATATGAGTTTGACATTTAGTTATTATAAATTCATACATACCTACCTTGTTTACATAAAAATAACATTTCAAAACTCGTGACTAACTCCCATTCAACAACCGTTACGACACCATTCGAATTTAAATGACCAGGAACGTATAACACCAAAGAGTAACTACTATACCTACTGCCTTACCAGTTTAAATTTGGATTTTATAGCGCGGAAATACGATTGGCAATTGAATGACTTTTCCAAAGGCCGTTAGAGGTGCAGTCGATTCCTTGCTTGACTTTTTCATAGAGCTCTATTGCTATGTGATAAGGGTGACGGCTGGTAACTAGAACGAGCAAGTCAGCCATGTTTAAAAACCGTGTTTGATCTCAATTGTCCAATTCACGCCGGCTGTAATTAATTATAATTTGTTAATTGCAGAGGTCTCAGTTTTCGAACGTACAATTAGAGTTAATTCCTTTATTAAACAGAAAATAAATGTTGGTATGTTTGACTGTGAACGTTTCACGGTTTAATAACTGACTGATGAAGAACAATTAAAGTAGTCATACTTATTAGTTATGAGTGTTATTACTCTGTTTAAGGGGCTCCCTGGCGCCAATGACCTTCGATCTGAACCACTTAGTTTTCTAATAAGTTTTATATCTTATCATAGTATCAGTAACGTCCTTAATCAATATAGTATCCTATATTAACCTCAATGTTCATCGTCATCGAGATATTTGACATCAAAGTCGAGCAATTTTAGGCCAAAAAAGTGGTTTTCTGGTCATAACTTTTGTGTTAATTAGTTTAAAATTAAAATCTCTCTTCAGTTTTTAGAGACGTCAAAAACGAACCCTAATATGTAGATTTTGTATATGTAAGAGTCTTCACGGCATTCAAATATCGAAAAACGTGTCTTTTTAGACCATGTTTAAAAAAATCATTAAAAAATAAGTGCTCATATATTTCAAAATCTGGCTCTACAGAATGAAAATAAAAGATTATAGAACCGATAGCCGTTTGCCTTCTAATTCTATCTGTAGTGCAAATGTAGGAATATCGACTCAAAACTGGTCAAAAATCGGTAAAAAACGTGCGGAGCCCCTTAAGGCTGCGTTTCCACCAGAGATGAGCAAGGATGTGTTGTGAGTAATGTGTTTTTGAAAACCAACAGAATCACTTCATTTGTTTATCCTCGCACAACGCAGCTCTACGATTGGTTCTTAACAAACACATTACTCACAACACAACGCATCCTCGCTCATCTCTGGTGGAAGGAAACGCAGCCTTACTCTATTCTGCCTCTATGGTAAACTTAAAAGTAAGTTTTGTAAAAACTGTATTTTGGTAATTACATAGAAACATCAGTTATTTTATTTTACAGAACTTCTTCCCCTTCAAAACAACAAAGTACCAAAATACTAAATATATCGCATTCTTAAACTTCAAGTTCGATGTAGGTATGTACTTACTTTCTAGTTGCTGACTTATAGTTAGGCAGATATACAGGGTGGAAAGATAAGTCGGGCCCTGGAGGGAAACTATCTTAAAACGTTGAGATAGCTAAATACACTGAAAGGAAACATTCCTTTATTTTTCCTAAAAAGTAAAACTGCATTCACAGTTTTTTTTCTAATTTTCCCTTTTTTCATTATTTATGGCTTGTCTTGTGCCGTAAATTTGGTTGGTATTAAGAAGTTTGTATTCTTGTTGGAAATAGGATCGTTTGTCATGAATTGTCATAAAAATTGTTTTCGACAAAAATTACAAAATGAGCAGTTTTTTTGTGAATTGTACATTTTCTCGAAAATTTGTAAATGCAGATATGTCTCTTTTTAAAAATAAAAGAATGTTTCCTTTCAATTAATTGAGCTATCTCAACTTTTTAAGGTAGTTTCCCTCCAGGGCCTGACTTATCTTTCCACCCTGTATATTAAAGCAGCCTACCCTCCAGCTCAACTATAAACGAGATACCTATTTGAAATCAATATAATTAATACAAATAAGTAAATGCGTGTAATACCTAACAATATACACTGCGCAAAAATTGTAGCAATTTCTTGATGAAAATATCTAAGCGCGTCGCCTAGGGCAACGCATTACGATTGTACCGACTAGGGGGCTGCCAAGCAACCCCTCACATTTCTGCCAGCCTGGTAGGACGAAACCAAATATGATGAGATCGCGAATGTTATTGATTGTGATGTCTGCTGGTTTGTAGCAAGAGGGGAGCATTGATAAACAATCGGGGTTAATTGCGAGGTTTACGTGGCATCCATTATTAAAGAGGTATGAAAACATACTTGTGTGAGGATTAGGTATGTCTGAACTGAAGTCTATCTATCTATAACTATAAGCATAGCTTAATATGCTCGACTTCAAAGTCTGGAGCATCATCGCAATGTTGCCAGGTTATCGATCTTTTATAGGATACATTTCGGTGAGTGTGCCGAGGAACTGCATAACCTTATTCCCCCGTCCACATTTTAAAAAATAGCATAGAAAGTTCCTTGGAGCGTTTGAAGGATAGAGTGAAACATCTGGGAATGACAGACAAATGTGACCACTCTCCCAGCCGTCCCCGGCAGGTACACATGGGAATACACCCCCCATCTTGCTAAAGACCGCAATACTCACAATATTATGGATCCTAGTTGTCTTACAGACAATGCTTAAATCATCTCTCATGAGCTCATGACGTAAAAAGCTCAAGACAGACGATGATGGTTTTTATGAAAGCATATACCTACGACGAATCTATCTTTTGTAGGTACGCGACTTAGCTTTCAGAAATTAATAATGGCATTACCACCTTATTATAGCAAATAACTTTTATTACGAATAATCTTTATAAATTGTAAGTAAGTATTGTAACAGTCACACACCATATCGTCCCGTGGTTAGGAGTCTGCTAAGGGAATATACCGGGAGATGGGCAGCAGCATCTTCCGAAAGCCTAAACAACAATACTTAAACAAATAAAAACTGCGCGCGCCAACCCGCCTGCCAAGCGTGGCGCGTATGGCAAACCCCCCCTTTAATGATAAGTTCCATTAATACTTATGGAGGTCCAGAGGGGAGGCCTATGTTCAGCAGTGGACGTCTTATGGCTGAGATGATGGTGATGATTGTAACAGAGCCAAGTAGGAACACAACGTAACTTAACTAAACGAAGAATACTAAAAGTTGACATGACTCCAACATAAAAGATTACCCTCGGGACGGCCTAGATATTAAATAATAGTCCACATACGTAAAACTCGGTTTTATTGGCAATCTTCATAAAAGACGACCCCAAAACGTGCCGAACGTTGCTGGTACAAAACAAAGCGCGGCTTGTTTCTCAGTAGTCAGGACTAGGGATGTCACGAATATTCGCATTCGTATAATGCGAATATTCGCATCATGTTTGACATTCGTATCAACATTCGCATTCGCATCAAATAATGCGAATATTTTTCGAATGCGAATGTTGGTAGAACACATCATGTTTTGACCGCACTGACCCGGCCCATGGTCATATGCTTGCTCATACACAGGAAGTGAAAACGACGGTACCTATCACTTGCCTCCTTTTGATCATTAATATAGGACTCCATCACATGTCATGTTCTGTATTTTTGAACTATGGAAGCATAAAAATGATAAGCAAGATTAAGTTTTTTGAATCTACTCCGTAACATTCGTATTCGCATTCGCATTCGGACATTCGCATCCTGAATATTCGCATTCGCGAATGTGAGAAAAACGACATTCGTGACATCCCTGGTCAGGACTACGAGGCTGCTTCGGAAATCGGAATTATCTCTATCTCTGTCACTCTGTACAGCAACAGATAGAGGTAACGATAATGTGGTTGCAATTTTTCTTTGAAGGTAAATTAGTTTTTAGGTTTCAAAAATAAAATGCTTGTTCTTCATTTTCATCAATTAATTATAAAAACTGGATTTCGAGCAATCACTCACGACATCGCTTTCCAACCACAAACAACAATAAAAGGAAAACAATTAGTCTTGGCTCAACATGTGCAAGATTTAAAAGTAGTCAAATGTGAAGATCAAGATCTTGGGACGTAAGTAGGACTGTTCTGTTCATCAGCTTTTTCGCCTCCAATGAAGTGCGCACTGCAAATCCTGTCATGTGGCTTTGGGTACCATGGCGATCCATCGGCACTGAAATAAAACAACAAATAAATTATAGTAACTTAACCATTGTAACGTGCTACTTCCTACAACATACAAAATATGTATAATATTAAAAATGTTGCTTTATAGGTTAGCTTACTTACTTTTTCCTCTTGACAGCGATTATCCATTTCATTCGTTGTTTTCGTTTCCAACTTGCTTGTGGAAATTTATAGAATTTGTGATCACTGTTTTTGCCGTTGTTCTTGCAGTTAACTACGCAGCAGGTTTCGTGACGTATGTTTATTTATTTTTACTTAAAATTCACCACAAATGCACGGATACGTAAATTTCGCTAGTAAAAAGTGACAGTCGGTCTGCCGAAAGTTCCTTTTTTGACCACGGTGCGCGCTGCGATCGATTCTTGGTTCCCCCACCTCCTACTTCGCACCCAGCGAATAGGCACTGGAAACAAATGCCATCCACCCAGGCCGGACAGTTATCGAGCCATCAGAGTTGGAAGCCTGACAAATATTGAATTTTTCGATCGGTGGACGAGAACTTAGGAAAAATTCACTTACAATCATTGGAATCGGATGGCATTTGTTTTTCAAGTTTTGTATTATGTGATATGCGATATGTACAAATGCCATCCCTCTCCTGTGAAATCTCATCCCCCTGTCTCGGTCGCCTGACTACGCGTTATTGCTCCGAATACTACACCTAGTTGCACTTGCACTTAAGAGTTCATAACCTATACTATAGCAATACCGGTATTGCTTGTATGAGCTAATACCAGAATTCCGGGATTGCCCATACAATCAAAACAATCAATACCGGTATTGCATGCCCTAGTTGCATTTATAATAAAAAAAAATAAAAAATAAAATAAAAAACGTTTATTTCGGACCAAAATCCATAAAATAGGTTAGTCAACAAGCAAGTAGATACTTAACACTATGTTAGCTATACATTAATTACTTAACTATAATTCATACGGCACTAGGGAACGGTGTAGGTTTGACCAGTGCTGCATATAGCGACTATACTTATGGTAATGATCTAGTGATTGACCAAGTCGATATTTTTATCGATATGTTTCAAATAATATTCCAAGATTTTATTTTATTTCAGATGTTAGACATGACTTTCGTCTTATCCATGTTCATCCTTAGACCAACCCTCTCAGAGCCTTTACTGAGGTCGTCGAGCATCGTACTTAAGTCCTCCATGGTCTCAGCCAGGACTACGATATCGTCGGCAAATCGAAGATGAGTGATGTACTCGCCGTTGATGTTGATGCCAAGCCTTCCCCAGTCCAAACCCTTGAAAATGTCCTCCAGGGCAGCGGTGAACAGTTTTGGAGAAATTACATCTCCTTGCCTGACTCCCCGCTGCAGCGGTATGGATCTCGAGTTCTGGTCCTGGAGTCGGACTGACATAGAGGCGTTCTCGTACAAACACTTCATTACCTCGATATAATGGTAGTCCACTTGGCACCTCTGGAGAGCCTGTAGTACAGCCCAAGTCTCGATCGAATCGAAGGCTTTCTCGTAGTCCACAAACGCTAAACAGAGGGGCAGGTTATACTCCTCAGTCTTCTGTATAACCTGACGCAGCGTATGAATGTGGTCTACGGTACTGAACCCTCTTCGGAAACCGGCTTGTTCGGGAGGCTGGAAGCCGTCTAACCTGTACGAGAGTCGATTTGTAATGACTCTAGAAAACAGCTTATAGACATGGCTCAGAAGTGTGATGGGTCGGTAGTTCTTCAGCAAGGTGCTATCACCTTTTTTGAAGAACAACACCACCACCCCTCTGTTCCATGCCTTTGGCGTTCTCCCTTCAAGTAAGACGGAATTAAACAGCTTCTGAAGGGCCATAAGGACCGGTTTTCCACCCGCCTTCAGGAGTTCGGCTGTAATTCCATCTTCACCTGGCGCCTTGTTATTTTTGAGCTGCTTCAGGGCCATTCTGATCTCGTACAAGCTGATGTCCGGGATGTCATCGGTATAGTGTCGGGTAAGCCTAGCTCTATGGTCATTCGCCAGGCTAACTTCGGGTCCACGAGTTGATCTATATAACTGCCCATAAAAGCGCTCTATCTCTCTCAGTAGCTCGGGTTTAGATGAAACCATTCTACCATCTTCAGTCCGTAATTTAGCGAGCTGGCTTTGCCCAATAGACAGATCTCTTGAAAATACTTTACAGCCCTTGTTCCGCTCGATAGCTTCGTGAATACGGTTCGTATTAAATAAGCGAAGATCGCAGGTAATGGACTTGGAGATCCGTCTATTAAGTTGCCGGAGTTGTATCGCATCAACTGAAGATTTTAGAACCATTTCGTTCCTCTCCTTCATGAGATTCTGAGTAGAGTTAGAGAGCCTCTTAGTCCTACTGGTGCGTTTCGTTCTAAAGAACTTGGACCCAGTGAAATGGACAGCTTCTACGAACCCGTCGTTATATTCGTCCACATCGCCGCCTAGGCAATCGAAACGGTTTTGAAGTTCCAGCTGAAAGCTCTCGGGATTTTGGTATTCGGTAGGTGCTGGACGGAGCGTAGACTTCACCAGTCGAGAGCGCTCTAGCTTGATACATATATTCAATGTGCCTCTTACCAATCGGTGATCACTCCCAGTTTTGACTGTGTTGATCACAGATACATCATTGAATATATGCTTCTTCGTCGACATGATGAAGTCAATCTCATTTTTTGTTGCACCGTCGGGGCTCATCCAGGTCCATTTCCTGTGCTCACGTTTCCTGAAGAAGGAGTTCATCATAAAGAGTCCCTCCTTCTCCAGGAAGCCGGCCAGCAAATGTCCCCGATGATTTCGCTTCCCAATTCCAAATTGCCCCACTTTCAGCTCGTCACCGTCTCTCTTGCCCAGTTTCGCGTTGAAGTCCCCCATCACAACGGTGAAGTAGGTTTTGGAACTATGCATGGCTCTAGATATGTCCTCATACATAGCCTCCACCTCGTCGTCGGAGTGTGCCGAGGTCGGTGCGTAAACCTGTATAACCTTCAACGAGTACCTTTTTGATACTCTGAGTATAAGGTACGCTACCCTGCTCGACACACTCTCGATCTTCACCACGTTGTTCACGAGGGACTTGTGGACGAGGAACCCGACACCTCCTTGGGACTGTTGATCGCCCTCCCGGAAATAGAGCAAGTTGCCGGATTTGAGAGTTATCGTGTCCTCCCCCTCTCTTCGGACTTCCGATAGCCCTACTATGTCCCATCGCAACTTGCTCAATCCTTCCTCTAGTTCCAACATCTTTTCGTCGGTCCGCAGTGTACGCGTGTTATATGTTGCCAGGGCCAGTTGTTGTTTGGTATGGTAGCCGGATAGGTACCGGTGATTTTGCCAATGGGCCTCATTAAAAAGCTTAAAGTCACCCAAAGAGCAATGGAGAGGGCTATGTTAGGAGTTTCTTTGCGTGACCGTATCAGAAACGATACTATCCGTAGCAGAACCAAAGTAACCGACATAGCCCGTCGGATCGCTAAACTTAAGTGGCAATGGGCAGGGCACATTGCACGGAGAACCGATGGCCGTTGGGGCACTAAGGTTCTCGAATGGCGACCATACACCGGAAGGCGAAGAGCTGGTAGGCCCCCTACAAGGTGGACTGATGACCTGGTGAAGGTCGCTGGAGTCCGCTGGATGCGGGTGGCACAGGACCGGTCATTGTGGCGTTCAGTGGGGGAGGCCTATGTCCAGCAGTGGACGTCTTTCGGCTGAAATGATGATGATGATGATGACATGAAAATTTAGGATAATCTTTACTATTATTTCCGTGTAAATATACTGAATTCAAAATCCTAAAATAAACACTTCTACATACGTACGTATAGTATAGAATAAAATGCTGTTTTCAAATTTGGGTGCTCCAAAAGTTGCTTTTAGCTAACCTCGGTTGACGAGTGGTGGGAAATTACGAACGATAGAGTCCAGTGTGGGGATAAATAAGGGGAGGCCTTTACCCAGCAGTCTGACCTACACCCGTTAAGCTATTAAAATGATACCAGGCGCCGTTCACGCATTGGATCCTTTGACATTCATGTGCGCCTGGTATTGTTTCGTCTGAAATAAGCTCCGACGGGATTGGCGGTTTGGTAGGAGTTAAATTACGAATCTAAAACTGAACGTACCGAAATAGTTATTATTCGACCGAGCTTCTGACCTAGGTACGTATGAGGTACAGGTACAAATAATTACAAAAACAATACAGGTGACTTTATCGCCTAATTGCAATCTCTTCGAGATAAGCTAGTGGAGATAATAGTAAATATTAAAATACATGCAGTAAGTAGATGGTGCGCAAGCATACGGTTTCAAAATAAATTACACCTTTTACATAGATGATTACACCCCTACGACTACCCTAACCATTTATTAGAAGTTGGTAGTCAACTTTATCATTGTCTCGTCGCGAGCACTGCTACATATAGTTTTCATAGCTAGCTACCTACTTTGTAACTCTAATTTTAAAAACCCGTAATAATAAATGATCTACGAACCTACAGACAAAAGAACAATGGCAATCAAATTGGTTCATATGTTTGGTGACTAATTATGCTCCAGAGTCCAGATAATCCCACAGATAGCCGCTGATAAATTCATAACTCCTTATTTTCTATCAGGAATTAAAATGAACTGCAAACTTATTACATCCTCTATCCTCTTTTTATATCGCGGGTTGAAAATGCAACGTAATCGCTCGTCTTCACAGTTTGATTTGCAAGAACTAACAATCCATTCCAGTGGGCTACCGGGCTTCGAAATTCTAAAACCGTCTGCAACTCTATCACTGGAAATTCCCGGGTTGTAACCTCAAAGCTTAGACAAATCGCACATCGCCCCGAGCAAACATAATAAAGCAGAGGATTTGCATTTCCTCGCTCAGACACTCGATAGGGTCGCAGATTTCTCTAATAACGGGGTTCCCTTAAGGATTCCGAAGAAGCCAATGAAGTTACGAAAAGTAATACGGAAGATTCATTATAATATTCATAATCAATAAATACTTATACCACCATACATTGCCGTATACTTGGTATTTGGAAAGTTTTGATAACTTCAACGACCTTATGTCGTCGGGACACCATCATTATGATATGAAACAAGAATTAAGATGGAAGAACCATAGATAGAACTCCAACCGAATTATTAGTTACTATTTGCGATTAACCCTGATAATATTCTCTGAATTTACACTAGAAAGAGAACCTTAGTGCAAAGAAAGTATAATTAGCAAAAATTTACGCAATTAGGAGCAGTTATAAAAATAATTCTCGACAACGTTGTGTTCTTGGACAGTCTCGAAACTTTTGCACTTGTATGGCCACTTCCAAGTTCGCTAACTTGCGTAAACGTTTCGATTCTACTTTCGTAAACTTGTATTCGAATCCTGAATTCAAGGAAAGCCTGAATATTTTATTATTATTGCCACATCTCCCAGTATTTAAAGAAAGTACGCCACAAAAAAGAGTGTTCGTTTCGTCCAAAAAACGCATAAGTACCGCGCACTGCGAGCACTTTCAGAGGAATTTCGTCCTTGAACACTCTGGCTGTGGAATGATCTCCCTGCCGAGGGTTCCTCGAGGTACGGTCACGTCTGTAAATATGAATTAATATAAATTTAATGCGACAAAAACATGTACCTATCCAAGACTTTACGCCTTGGTAATAGAGTCGTGGCTACATGTTTTTGTCACATTAAATGTATCCATAATTTCAGATGTTACATGACTGTATCTACTCCAGTTCTTCAAACAAAGAGTGTTGGAGATTTTTAAAGGGGTTGGCAACGTAAAACTGAAAAATCTATTAATAAGTGAAAATGAAGGCAGTTAAAATAACCCCGAAGTTTCGTCCAACTTCGCCGAGTTTCGCACCTTCGGGGAACAACTTCAAACTTTGCTAACTGTTGCAATTTCTACCCGTACTTTGGGAATACACGTCTATATATGTTATAGATCTGCCGTTTAATATTACATGTCGCGGTTTGCAAAAAGATATGATTTTATGAAGCTAAATTCTGTTCTTTAAGTAAGTATTAATAAAAAATAAAACAACGTTGAACGGATTATATCGCGTATACTGCATTTAAATTACATCCCGACGTTTCGAACACTTTACAGCGTTCGTGGTCACGGGTTGACTGAGGAAAACATATTTACCCCCATCTAAAATTACAATGTACAAAAAACTACCTACATGTATAACATTAAATACAAACAATAAAGGTGAGTGTACATGCCAGAAGGGCCAAAGTTCAAAGTTGTTTTATTTCATGAATAACTATCGCGGCAACCGTAGACAATATTAAGTATTAATATGTTATAATTCAACTAGTTTTAGTCCTAAAGTACCTCAATGTAATCTAATACCACTGAACAAGTTCTTTGGAAACCACCTCAGTGAAACGGTGTACCTACCCATAGATAAAACGCAAAAATAAACGTACATGCAAAAAATATACTTATCTTACCTCAGCCTCACATATACTTTTTAAATAAGAACATAACGTACCTAGTTAAACATAAAATAATAAATAAGTTATTATATCCCGATGATCCCTAAACTTATTTATATTTCGATTGCTGAGACACCGTAGATTCTTAGGAGAACTACTTCAAATCTTTGCTATGCTATACTTCAACATCATTCTATTACCACAACGTAACGATTTTCTTCCAGTTTGCTCACAATTTTAAGATACTTAACAAAAGCACAAGAAACCACTTCAATAAAAAAGGCGTTTCTGCGCGGTTTGGCATAACCGATTGAGCGATCGATTTTTAATTACCACCTACTTGTTTAATGTTTTTATTACACTATAAACAAAAACCATCAATCTTACCCGACCAAACACGATTACATATACCCTAGTTCGGAATCGGTAATAAATAGCCTCGAAAGTCGCACGAAAAAAAACAATACTATTATTGGTGGGATGCAGAAAAAAAAAAGAAAAAAACACCGCAGCGGGAAGTGAGAATACCGGCTCGGAGGGATGGGACACAGCCGATAAAATTATAATAATAGCCTGGAAAAGTTAATGAAAATGTCAAACCGCCTAAACGCGCGCGGGGAAAGTGGGATTTGCTCTCTGTTTTCCGGAAAAACTGATTTTGTAGTAGGTACCTACAGTATAAAAATTATTAAACATATGTATAGTTTCGTAAGTACTACCTATTATTAAATAATAATAACTATAATAAGTTGGATTGAGTAGAGAAAAACAAAGAGATTATTGAGTACGAAATTCTCAATTCCTCAAGCGTGGGGACTATAACCAAAGCTGTGTTATGAGTACTTATGAGAGAACTGTGCTCCCTTTGTAAAAAAAAAACCAACAACACATTGCGCCTTGCGGCCCTATTTCCAGGACTACAGGAATACCATTACATCACGTTAATTTTATAAATGGTGAAAATATTAATCAGTATTATGTAAGTATCGATACAATTGGTACCTACAACACTATAAATATTTTTTCGTCGTCGGCGCTACCTGGGCCCTAGGCGGAGGTAGACATTTCTAAGAACCGCCACTCGATAGCGCTGAGATCGTATTGCGAGGCGTTATTTGAATTATGACCGTTATGTAATACTGCAATGTTCATGAGTACATGGTCGAGTCACCGCTTGCTAAGTATGGCACCCTGGTACTCTCGGTGAAGTTTGGCTGGCGTATAGTTACGAAATGAACGGTTTCTTTGTACCTATACAAAGATTTAAGTAAACTGACCATTTTAAACCTTATTTCAACTAAATAAGGTCTAGGACAGTCTGAAACTGAATATACTTAGGCTCTGTAAGGTGGTTAGTATATTTTGAAATGATATCTATCAACTGTAATTAAATTATACCTTGTGCAACCTAAGAAGCAATTTTGATACCTGTAACCTAAAATCAGATTTTAGGTTATAAAATGTACTGAGATGACAGGTGTCAAAAATTGCTTCTTAGGTTGCACAAGGTATAGATACTCGTAGAGGCTCATTGACGGTAAACTTTGTGACAATCTTAAGTCTCAAAAAATTGCTTGGAGAAGCTAAAGATAAGATACGCCCATATGGAATGGACTTCTAAACAAGATTAAGCTGCCGAAGTCTGTATCTGTAGTTAGATGAATTATCGAGAGCGTGGAATTGCATATGTAGTAGTATTGTTTGTTTACAGGCATTCTATATTTGAATCCGCACACAAAGAGGCACAACACGGTACAACCACTACATATGCAATTCCACGCTCTCGATAATTCAACTATACCTACCATCACCCAAACTGATGACTGATAAGGAATCTTATTACAAAGTAGACAAGAGCTATCAATGGTCAAGTAATATTGCTGTTAGTACCTAAGTACTTTATCAGTGCTGTTTCCGACCAGTACGACTACTTACTACTACTTATACAATACCGCCGGATGTCTCAGTGTGTTAGTTATCGTCTTTTCACAGAATACTGGGTATTCAATGTCAGAGCTATAATTTATTTATACTCTGGTGCTTGGTAATAAAAATGTACTTAGTCATTTTTAGGACACTTTAAAGTTTTTCCGAACACGCAATGTATTCCGAAATTGATTATGTCTGTAGGGTGACAAGCAATGTCAAACGGACTCATGAACGTTAAATATGGCGACGGAGCTGTCATCCCATAGAAAACTGTCAAACTTTTCACACAAGATTTGTTTAACGATTACGTTGATATTAACTGTTTGGTGCAACCGGCCCTTAGTCACATTTCGCTTGTTCATTTCTTATACAAAACGTTAATCTGTGAAATAGTTAGTTATCTACGATTCTGAGTTCTGAGAGATGCTGCACCCAAAGATGTAGAAACCAAGATGAAAATGTATTAGGATAACATAACCGCCAAGGTATTCGCTTCACATTACGTGCTGCGATTATACCAACACCACCAACGGCGTCCGTTGAGAAGAGAATTATGCAGCGGACCGGACGTAGCATCCGACCTTACATACTATTTATTGATATTGAATAACGGCCAAGTGCGTGTCGGACGGGGCACGATGACGGTTTCTTAGCATTAAGAAGCAAAAACAAAAATAATCCAGGGAAAAGACGCTGTTGAGGCGGGCAATTAGGTAGGTAGTTTAAAACGGGGCATACAATTAGGTCCCAAATATTTTATATTTTATGTATTCTTATTCGTGTGTCATATTGCCGATGAATTTGATGTAAAAGAGGGCACTAGGAAAGGCATTTATAGATCTATTTATTAGGATAGGTCTGCCATTTTGGCTAAGGAACCAAAAATATTTTTGGTTCCTTAGCCAATCCTTAGGTGTAATCTGTACCGTACTTAAATTATTATATTAACTACTTTAAAGAGTAGCAACTAATTCAATGTGTGCAATTTTACTTTTTCTTTTATTCTATCCAGGCATATTCGCTACAGAACCTAAAAAAATAATTATACTTTTAAATACCTGCGCACGGCACCAAAATGTAAAGTAACCAAAAAAAAACGCTTACTATTTCAACCTAACCTAATAAATCTAATAATAGTCATTCTGTCGCTACTAACTATAAAAAACACAGAAACACCGTTCTAACTGCAACCGGTGCATTTTATGGCTGCAAATTGCACATTGCAGTTTGTCGGGGAATTAAAACTATGACGTAGTCGCCTCGAGCGATACCAGGGGCGCATGAACGTGGGCAGGTATCGATTCAGTGAATACACGTTTTGAGTACTAGGTACCTAGACTACCTAACTATAGGGTGGTCCGAAATATACGAGCAACTACGTTCACAGGGTTGCACCGTCTGTGAACGTCATAATAATTGTAAAAAGTTTGACAGTTCGCTATGGGATGACAGCAGCCATAACGGTAATAAGTTCGTTTATTGTACCTAAGTATGTGGTGCCCTAAGTGCTCTCATGGCTGCGTTAGTCATACAATCTTACACAAATCAACCTAGTCCCACAGTAAACTCAATAAGGCTAGAGTTGTAGGTTACTTGGCGACGACATAATATATATAATAATAGATAGATAGAGATAAATACTTAAATACATAGAAAACATCCATAACTCAGGAACAAATATCTGTGATAAACACACAAATGCACTGACCAGGATTCGAACCCGGGACCTCCTGCTTCATAGGCAGGGCCACTACCAACTAGGCCAGGAGGCCGCGAAATAAACGAGGGACGTCAGAAAAGGAGACCGGCAACGCGCATGTAACACTCCTAAAGTGCAGGTGTCCATGGGATAAAGTGACCTCCTACTATCAAACAATTCAAAAGTTTGTAAGGTTTAAGTAACTTTTATATTGTTATGTCTCACGTTTAAGTCCTATAAATTAATACCCGATTAAAAACCTAATAACAATAGGCAAGTAATAAAAACCCTTACAATCATTACAAGCCGTATAGAGCTATTGTAGACATGGCGGAGCAGTCATAATGTCAACATTATGGCCGGCCGTAGTCATAATGACTAAACATGCGTTTATCGCGGTACTTGGAAAGGCCACAAACTACTTACTTTGTATTCTTTCGCTACTGTGCGATGACACATCTCATCCGTGAATCATTGCCCACACAAGTGCTGCAACTTTTTTTAATGGCTATCAAAATGGGTTTGGCCGAAGGTTTCTACAGATGGCGCCGGCATATGTTTTCAGTCAGTGTCAGTGCCACTATTGGCAGGACTGGCTTCGTGTAGGAAGATACTATTGATGCTGACTGTACCTACCTACATAGTTCTGAGTTTGGACTTACCTAGTTGGTTGGTTGGTGTCAAGATATATATTAAACCAAATAAAGTTTTGGTTGAGTTACAACCCAACTAGCAAAATTGCTGTATAAACATGCCTTTATAAGAACTAAAACATTATAAAAGGTTTATATACATCCTGACTAAGAAGGTACATCTTACAAAGGCTTTTTATACGACTAATTGGTCTTCAGAACATTTAAACTTATTAAGTACTCTTGTAGACGTCTATAAGAAATTATAATAAAACATTTATCAGAACCAAGGTTTTACAAGTGCATTTTATAAGCCTAATTGGTCTTGAGAACATTTAAACTTATTAAGTACTCTTGTAGACGTCTATAAGAAATTGTAATAAAACATTTATCAGAACCAAGGTTTTACAAGTGCATTTTATAAGCCTAATTGGTCTTGAGAACATTTAAACTTATTAAGTACTCTTGTAGACGTCTATAAGAAATTGTAATAAAACATTTATCAGAACCAAGGTTTTACAAGTGCATTTTATAAGCCTAATTGGTCTTGAGAACATTTAAACTTATTAAGTACTCTTGTAGACCTCTATAAGAAATTGTTATAAAACATTTATCAGAACCAAGGTTTTACAAGTGCATTTTATAAGCCTAATTGGTCTTGAGAACATTTAAACTTATTAAGTACTCTTGTAGACGTCTATAAGAAATTGTAATAAAACATTTATCAGAACCAAGGTTTTACAAGTGCATTTTATAAGCCTAATTGGTCTTGAGAACATTTAAACTTATTAAGTACTCTTGTAGACGTCTATAAGAAATTGTAATAAAACATTTATCAGAACCAAGGTTTTACAAGTGCATTTTATAAGCCTAATTGGTCTTGAGAACATTTAAACTTATTAAGTACTCTTGTAGACCTCTATAAGAAATTGTAATAAAACATTTATCAGAACCAAGGTTTTACAAGTGCATTTTATAAGCCTAATTGGTCTTGAGAACATTTAAACTTATTAAGTACTCTTGTAGACGTCTATAAGAAATTGTAATAAAACATTTATCAGAACCAAGGTTTTACAAGTGCATTTTATAAGCCTAATTGGTCTTGAGAACATTTAAACTTATTAAGTACTCTTCTAGACGTCTATAAGAAATTGTTATAAAACATTTATCAGAACCATGGTTTTACAAGTGCATTTTATAAGCCTAATTGGTCTTGAGAACATTTAAACTTATTAAGTACTCTTGTAGACGTCTATAAGAAATTGTTATAAAACATTTATCAGAACAAAGGTTTTACAAGTGCATTTTATAAGCCTAATTTTTCTTGAGAAATTTTAACTTATTAAGTACTCTTGTAGACGTTTATAAAACATTCTTAAACAATATTTATCAGAACAAAGGTTTTACAAGTGCATTTTATAAGTCTAATTTGTCTTGAGAAATTTTTAACTTATTAAGTACTCTTGTAGACGTTTATAAGAAATTCTTATAAAATATTTATCAGAACATAGGTTTTATAAGTGTATTTCATAAGACTAATTAGTCTTAATCATTATTTACACTTAGCAAAGTACCTTAGAAGTCAGTTCGTTCTTAGTTGAGTCCGCGGTAAGTGTTTTATCAGACTTCTTGCTCTTACTAAAGCCTTGTATTTGTATATACACAAATAACCTTAAAATCACAAACATGGCCACCATAACCATAGCCTCAGATAAGTATTTAAAAAGAGCGGAAGGCTTAACATTGACTTAACGAGTGTTTAATAAGAAATATCAGCCTTACATGCATCTTAAACAAGAGCAATTGTACTTTTAACTGCTTTTACAGTGTCATTTATTGAAACACATTTCAATTTCACAAATAATTTAACAAATAATTATTTTTTTAGAGACATTCCAGAAGGGCCCGTGAAAATATTGTTAATAATATTACAAATCTATCGAGGAAATGTACTTCGCAAGTTGTTCATCAATATAATACCAAGATAATTTGCATGTCAAAGAAATAACAGTTAGCATTAGTAAGAGTATATTTAAACATGTAATAGACTTACCTGGGTTTTAATATTTTTTTTATATAACTTCACTTTGTCCGAACACCTTACGTTTTCTGCAATGGCCTCTTCGACAGGTTGTGCTAATACTCTTACAATGAGATCACAGAGAGGAATATAAGGGGAATCACACTTAGAACGGCGTTAGTAAGAGTACTCAAATACTTATTAACCTTACAGCATGCCACTGTAAGATACTTGTAAGTCTATGTGCTCTTACAACAGCATTAGCAAGATGATCTTAGGGTTAAAAATACACTTAATAAGACCATTATACAATAACTATAAGCAGAATTGCTCTTATAAAGTGCGCCCAATTCCACACTTATAGACGTTTTAAAGTGTACTGTAAGAGTAATAAAAATGTGGTCTTAGGATATTTGTAAGAGAACATTTTGCTAGTTGGGAAGTAAACATATGTGTATTTTCGCGTTGAAATCTGTTCTTAAATTGTCACCTTCCCGATCTTGTTGTTTATATTATCACCAATTACCTGTTAACAAAACAAAATTTTATTAAAGTAAATTCATAAATTAAATCATGCCGATAAAAACAAACAACAAGGAAAAAGTGACCTAGGCCTCCTAGGTCCTAGGTCTTTTATCTTTAAGTAATAAGAAGAAAAAAGTAAGAAGTAGGACGTCGTAACGTAAGTGATCTAGGTCAAGTCAATATGTTTAATTGTTTATTAACAATAATTAGATTTTTATTATTCAAAGAAGTTACACAATATGACAATACAAATCATTACAGTAATGCTACGGGTACTGCGATTCACAATTTCAATAATGATAAAAAACATTTATGAACATTGAATTATGTGTTATTAACAGTTATTAATTAATGAAATTGAACTCATGAATTAATGAGATGTCTGTGGGATTTTCAAAGGATGTAATATTCTTCAGATATCAGTAGTGTGACCGTCTTGGATACTTCCGACCTAAACCTACAAAATAAAATACACATTTTTCCTCCAATTCTAACTTTTTAGCAATTTATCCAGCTCGCAAAGTAGTTTTGACTACTGTATTTCCGGTACAAGAAGAGTTTCATAATAAATAAATAAACAGCGCACTTCTCGTTCCGCATAAACTCTATTTACTATAATTAGGGCAGATGCCCCGGTTGTGGCCACTGTGCCGGTTTTGGCCATTTTCAAATTTATCAAGGTCTTCTTCTTCTTTTTCTTTCCCTTATCCCATCTACTTGGGGTCGGGTCTCCTTGATCTGGTGCGCCAGACGGCTCTGTTCTGGGTTGTCGTTTTCTGAAGTGCAGCGGATTCCAAATCTTGACTGACGCCTGCCAGCCACGTGGCTTTTGGTCGTCCTCTTCCTCGGGGTTTTTCGAGCAAACGGAGCGCCACCTTCACTGCGAAGTCTTCGTCCCTCCTCATGACATGGCCATACCACCGTAGTCTACGTTCCAGTAGTTTATCGGTGATAGGAGCCACTTTGAAACTTCCGCGGATATATTTATTGCAGATCCTGTCCAATCTAGTAACGCCGCCAGCCCAGCGAAGCATCTTCATTTCATTAACATTTCAAATTTATCAAGGTATAGACAAATTTACATGTCTATGGTTTATGGTTAATATAAGAGTAAAAAATGGCAGTACAGATGGCACTGTCATCTGTCATGTATAAGTTGTCATTCAGCTGTCAGGGGCCATGGAAAAAAGTGGCCAAAACTGGCTCCAGGACCCGTTTCTGACATTTCATTAAAGAAAACAAATAGATCTAATGTCAGAATCTTAACAGCGGAGATTCCTATAAATAAAGTAATATATTTTCACTGTCACTGACTTAGTACAAAAAAGTGTCATAATTCCTTATTGACATTAAATGACGGACGTCTGAATAGACAAATTCTCCTTATAGTGGCCAAAACCGGGGCATCCCTACTCTAAAAAACTTATTAATATCTAAATAAAGTGAGAAAAGAAAACCTGGTAATTGTACTATAGAGCTCGTAGGTATCAATCGTGTTTTATCTGTTTTTTCCGTCTCTGTCGCGCTAATCCGGATTGACGGCTGGCAGGCGATAAAATTACGTATACTCTGCTGTTTAACCAAGCGTTTTATTTACTTAACATCGCTTAAATCGCTTTATCGAACTTGCCTTGTGGAGTTGCTGCTTGATAGATCATGTTTTTGAGAGAACGCTGCTATGCTAACTTTGGGTACACTTCAACTTTGTGTTGTCTTGCCAGGACGCTCACGTTTTAAAACGACATGCTTTAGAACCACGGGTATGGGCATTCTTATCTAGTAGTACAGATCTATGTCGGACATTCATACTACGGAAACTATAGCAAAAATAAGTTTTGTATGTAAATCTGTATCTGGCTGTATTTTCTTTGTATTACAATTTTTTGCAACGAAAATGAATTACCGACCTAGATCTGTACTATTAGAATGCCCATGCCAAATTTCGTAGTTCTAAAACATGTCGTTTTAAAATGAGAGCTAAACTACGTTTGTATGGGAACACGAGCGTCCTGGCGACTCTTAAAATGAGAGCTGAACTACGTTTGTATGGGGACGCGAGTTCACGCGAGCGTCCTGGCGACTCGTAAGGTAAGGTACCTACCCTTCAAAACCCGGGCAATACCCGAAAACCCGGGTTGCATTGCATTCCCTAGTGTCAATGGCTGAAAACTAATTTTCTAGTAAACTTGAACAAGATCAACAGATTGAGGTTAGGTCGCGAGCGGACTCCAGGCTTGATTGAGGCGTGTCAAAAGGCTGGGATAACCGCTAGGAAGATAATGACTTATTTTAGTTCAAAAGTCCAAACCATCAACTAGTAAACGTTTCAGTTACCTACGTGGTACAGTGGCACCAGAGCTTTAGCTATGGTCCGTCACGCCACTCGTGACTTTTCACCAATTACCTCCTCAATTGGTATTTTCCACATCACGCCGGCCATTTGGTTTAATAAACCACGAAATCGCTATTAAAAACAAAAGGATTGGTAAGCATTTTGAAACAGCGAGATTTTTTTTGGCCATTGGCCATAAACGACTACATCCGTTGGGTTAACATTTCTCCAGTGGCAATATCTAAAGTAGGCTAGATAGCCGAAAGCTATTTAAATAATAATTTTAAACAAAAAAAGAACCGACTTCACTTAGGATCCGCTATCTATTCCAAGAGGAAGTGGCCGAGTTGCTGTAAAAAATAGTGAAATCACTATATAAGAGTTCCCTCGATTTCTCCAGGATCCCATCATCAGACCCCGACTTGGTGAAAATGGGACCATCTAGGAGTTATACCCGTTCGATTAAAAAAATATATTTGAAAATTCGGTTCACGATTCACGGAGATATCGAGTAACATACATACAAAAAAATAATATTAATAAAAAAAAATTATAAAAAAAATTTAGTCGAATTGAGAACCTCCTCCTTTTTTGAAGTCGGTTAAAAATAGATGATGAGATGACTCAAAGTGGAGATCGTTAATTTAATAGTCCTTTAGGACTATCAGGGTCGCGTTTTATAAAGTTACAATTTACAATTTCGCTGTTTGCCTCTCTTTCTAGCACACATATTGGATAGAAAGAGAGGCAAACAGCGAAATTGTAAATTGTAACTTTATAAAACGCGACCCAGTAGTCGATCAGAAAATAGTCTAACCCATTCGAAGTTGTAGGTTGTAGGCTAGTGTAGGATAGTGCGTTAGTGATAAAACTCACGAAGGAAACATCTTGGTGGTTTGATTTGAATCACTCACCAAGCATTCACCCTTACTACCCCTCATATTAATGATATTTCACGACATTTTCTTCCCCTCCCACACCAACTAATGGTTCACGTAAAGTAATAGGTTTCTATTGACCAGGAAATCAGAACTGTCCGGGAGGTGGATCTATCTATTTCCGCTTATTAATCTTCGGCCCGGAGCTGCCATTAGCGCCCGCAAATATAACAGAATATCCACCTAAGTCGACCTCAAAACTAGTTGCAACCTGCACTTTATACGATAGGAATAAGGTGTATTATTCAATGATTTTTATAATACACATATGGCAGGTTTCATAAGCGCGGTAATGATAGGACGTGACAAATTGCGGTAACAGGAAACGTTCGATCCTCGTACGCTATGTGGTCCTGGTGATTGAAAAACCTCGTGAAGGCACAAAATTTTCTCGAAAGCAGAATCTATCAACATGGCAGAATAATCTGAGTTCGATTTACTTATTTACCCTGATGCTAATAAATTGTAGCAGACTTGAATGCTTTTGAAAAGAAAGACAGAAAGCGTCTCTCTAAACTTAGTCATAGGTTAGCATGTATTGTGTGCCCTGACAGGGTGTCATGAACTGGCCCAAAATTATAATAACACCTTATTATGTAATGTACATGACAAAGCAATTTGAATAAATGAATAAACACTAACTATTTAATTAAAATAAGACTCAAAATTCAAACCCAACGTTGCGTTGTCGAAAATAGGCTAAACCCGCTTATACATACTTATGTGAGAGCTACACAAGTAAGTACATACATACATACATAAGTAAGTAGTCATAATAATGTCAAAAAGTTGGCGTTGGCGTGGAATACAAAAGACTGATAAAGTAATTACAACACGACACGTATTTTATTACACGCAAAATGCTTCTTAATCCAATGACAAGATTAGGTAATGTAATCAATAATCATAATATTCATAATTTAATTTTTTTTATAACATGAAAGGTATTAAGATCCCGCTTCTAAAATGAACTATAAGGAATTAAGGCCGTTCCTCGATTCGGACAAGCCACGCCCATCCGTTAGAGACACGTTTATGGCTCCCGTGCACGAAAGAAAGAGATGCAGCGCTCTTAAGGATCAGACTTTTTGACTACAATACGATAAATAAGCGAATCTATAAAGTTTTGTGTAATTTTGTCTCTGTGACTTTTTAGATAAACGAGAATACCATATTTTTTACTTAGTTATATTGCTTAATCTCTTATAGTTTACGTAAGCTAAGAAAAATAAGGGGAAAAAGGACCCAACTCCGGTTTTTTTTTTCTATCGAGGCAACTTTCAGCAAACGTGTTTCGGCTTGTGCCAAAAACAAGAGTATATAGTCTAATAATATAGTATATTCGAAAATAAATTCAGTCCTTTTTTCAAAGTAGCCCCTTAAGGAGTTTCAGTTCAAACCAGGACCAGGACTATTACTCCTAGTTTCACGTGGTACCCAAAAATAAACTAAATCTTGCTACCCAAACAGCGGTCAACGCGTAGTATAGTGCAATACAAAAGGTCAGTTTCAATCGATCGCGTGCAATGCATTATCGTAATATTCGACACGTCAATCACTCGCAGCATCCCGCGGCCGAGTGTAGCAGATGCCGTACTCTGTACATTTCCTACAACCAGTCTAAGGTGACCTTACATTTGGTATCATCCATAGGTAGTCATAGATCAAGGATATACTGAACAGTGTAAAGCAGGGGAGTTCACTACGCATGCGCGCTGCTAGGGCGACTAACAAATCTAATTTACTACAACGCCAAACTAAAATAAACCTTATTAGTTTGAGATAAGAGACAAGAATGTTTTGATGGGTGATTTGTATGGGGCTGAACCCTCTTGACAGTTTTTTTGTGAAGGTAGGTTCGTGCCTCGTTCTATCGTGAGATGAGTGCAGCTGATATCTAATAAACATCGAGTCTGCACAAGTTTTGGTGTAATATGACATTAAAGGCATGTCATGACTTCACGAGAAGTTTAAAACCGTGTAAAGTCAGGTGGGGTATTTGTAACCGTGGGGCAAAATCGACTATGTCGAAATACTAATTATCTGCTGCATCAATTGAGACGTCTTTGTTATACTTATTAGTTAGGTATATATTTTTCCCGACCACGGAACAATGGTGTTCTGAACCTTTGGGAGGCGTATGCAGTGTAAGGTGAGGGTTCGGAGTTGAGTGGAAACGAGTATTCAGCTTAAATGATACTTTATTACTGGCATCAATACATGAGTAAATGGTTCTTATATATATCCTATGAGCTAAGTACATAACTATATCTAGTATACACTACACCATTCATCGCAAGATAAAAAAATAAACATAAGGATTATTTTATTTTTTATACTTACATTGCCTATATATAGGTACCTATAAAGCGTTAAATTAAACTAATATTAACCTAATTTACGTACATACATTAAGTAATAACATCAAATACATAATTTCTTATGAAATACATGGCTTAGTGCGATTTTTGTGCACAACATCTTCCTTGCCATTTTTAAGTATTTTAACATTACATCCTAAATCCTCTAAAACTAAGTAAGGTCCTAAATAAATGCTTTGCATCTTGTTATCTGATGTATTTCGTAACCAGACGTAACTATCCTTACTATAGCTGACAGGCCTCGTATGGGAGTCATATTTCTCCTTCCTTTTAAGTTTGCTGTTTATTAAATTGTTACGAGCATCTGCCTGTGCCAGCTGTAATCTATATTTTAATTCTAAAGGATAACTACCGTGATTATATAAGGGATTAACGTTACTATTTACTAAATTACTAGGAAGCATGCATAACTTACCGAAAACTAATTGATGAGGCGTGTACTTCGTCTCCGTGTGCACCGTGTTGTTATACGTAAAGCACCAGTAAGGCAACCAGTCGCTCCAAGAATTCGGTTTATTTTCGCATTGTATTCTTAAATAAGCTCCCATAGTTTTATGCGAATTCTCTAGAGCTCCGATTGACTCATGGTGATACGCTGTGGAGGGCAAGTGAGTAATTTTTAATAAATCACATACCTCTTTCATTGTGCTGCTGATAAACTCAGTTCCTCGATCTGTGGCTATTTCGAGCGGTATTCCATATCGTAGGACAAAGTTCTCTACGAATGATCGAGCTACAGTGGCTGTATCTTTTGAACGCAGGGGATACGCTTCTACAAACTTTGACAGTTCACACTGTAGGGTCAGCACGTAACTATAACCATGTTCATCTTTTGGGAGAGGTCCCACGGTATCTAAATAAACCTTTTCCAAAGCGCAGTTAGCAGTAGTTGTTATTTCCATCGGTTGTTTAGTTGGTGCACAATATTTTTGTTTTTGGCATTGAGTGCATTTTGACACAAAATCTCGTATGTCCTTTTCCATACTAGGCCAATAATAGTGTTTTTTTATGTTATTAGACATTCTCCTAATCCCCGCGTGGCCACTTGTGGGAAGTAGGTGAAAGTCATTAATGATTACGCGTCTGTCGTATAAATTATTTATTCTTTGTACATTACTTAACACACATATTCGTGGTCCGAACCAAATGTCGTAACTATTTATTTCTTTTATTAAGCCCGCAATGAAATCTTTATTTACTTCATTTCTTATTACGCATAACTCATTAACATTTATTTTCTTGCAAATTGAATCCAAATCTCTCGCTAATTCGGCTCGCGACAGTAGCGATTGAGATGTAGGATTAAAATAAACACACGATTTGCTGGGCACGTAATTAAAATACTTGGACGTCTCTTTCACGAAATTTTCTCTCATAACTTTTTTGTAATCCCTACATGACATAACACATAACTCAGTAAAATTTTCCGGTTTTTTAATGATATCCACAACTCTTGGGTGATCAAGCCTCGAATCAGTGGGCACATTAGGAACCGAAGAATTTGTACTGTCTGTACCTTGCATAACGTTAGTGGTACTTGCGTGGAATCGAAGATCGTCGGTGCTCGCAGAAGCCTTATTGTCACCTCCGGCCGCAGTTTGAGCGATGATAACCTCTTCTTTTGATTTTGTGGCCCCCATGATGATTTTTAATTAGCCACAATTCACGCACAAATTAACACATCAGCATCGGAATAAAGTTAGTTAATTGTTCAATTAATTGTCCACTTGCACTAGGTTTACATTATAATTAATTGTGCTCTCAATATCACCCGGTGAATGACCGCACGCGCGACACCGTATATGGCAGGGTCGCCATGTAAGGTGAGGGTTCGGAGTTGAGTGGAAACGAGTATTCAGCTTAAATGATACTTTATTACTGGCATCAATACATGAGTAAATGGTTCTTATATATATCCTATGAGCTAAGTACATAACTATATCTAGTATACACTACAGCAGAGCCGAAGCCAACAAATATCTGAACAACGCCTTTATTGTCAAAGCGATAAGGTGCTTGTTCAGATATTTTTGAGTACCATGGCCGCTCCGATATATTTGAGGGCGATTGTAATAACAGAATACTATACGGTCAATTACTTAGGCTAATTCCGTCATAGGGTATATTCCGTCCATTAGCGTTTTTAACGAACAACGAACAAAATTGATAATTTCATAGAGAAAGCAGCTTATTGCTTTTAGTTTCAGCAATGAAAAGCAAATGGTTCTTTTTCCTACGATTGAAAATCAAATAAATATACATTCGTAGACGGAATAGCCTATGACGGAATTAGCCACGTTGACCTTACAATCCTTACATAATTATATTAACCCTTTGACTTCCTCATACAAACTTTACTGCCCGACTTCTGTTATTGTTAAAATGAAATCAAACATCCTGCTGCTCCAAATAAATACAAAACTTCGCGTAGGTACTTAAATAGAATATTTTGTTTACTAACTTAACTACTTATTACACGTTTACACGTCAAAACCTTACATAGGTTTCGACGTGTAAATGCACCTTAAAATACGACTTTAAGAGCATAAAAAGTACACGAGTAATACCTACTTCTATAGTTTATATGAGGTCGGTTAAAAATATGAATGAGTTAGCAATTGAGTGGTGCAGTAAGTAGATATGGGTACTACTGCATAGACTGTATGTGTATAGGTACTGAGACTGTCTATGATATACTTATCTTTAAGTCTGTTCATGTGTATAATTCAAAACTTAAGGACATCTGGAACCAACCAATATAATATCGCGCATACTGTTTTCAGTTCATTAATACATCCATCATTCCGTTTTTAATATGCACAAATAAATACATCCATTATATGAATTTACGATTTAATTAACGTTAATAAAGACTTGAATTATTATTTATTACCCTCAATTTATAATTAAATTAATAAATAAATACCAGGACACGAGCGCGGGGAGGTGTTAAATCACCGTGCGCTAGGTTGCATACAAATTGCGTTGGCAGACGTTGACTAGCAGGGTTACCAGAATTATCAGATTCGAAAAGCCAGAGAAATTTGCTTTCTTAATAAAATCCTAATACACTGCCCATGAAAGATCTTAAAAACATAGGAAATAAGACCTTTCCTACAAATATCGACCCGAACTAACCTTCTTCATCATCACAATTCACCATCAGACGCTGCTTGGTCCCGTGTCGTCGTATCGTAAGACAAGAGTATAATTTCTTACGGCGGGGCCCACCCACTATCAGTAGGCCTGACGATATTGGCCTGTCAGTTGTTCGGAGCTGTCAAATGTTTGTTCTAACTGACAGGCCGATATCGTCAGGCGGACTGATAGTCGGTGGACCCCCTTAAGAAACTCTTTTGGTACCAGTCGAGGATTTCGGGTTCGATTCGAGCGAGTATCTCAAATGAAAAAGCCGCCTGGTATGGTAACCCTACGGCCTACGGCAAGGCACGACGCCAAATAGCTTTCATTGTAGTCTTGAATTTTAAAGGGCAAATGGCGCCGCCAGCCGATCATTCTATTCTATATTTACCTAACTACGGTGAAGGCACAAATACTAATACGAATGGTACAGTTTAGAAGGTCTTTTGCGACCAATAATTAAGCATATAAGTGTACCTTCATGAGGAAGTTGAGGACAGAGCAAAGCGAAGGCCGAAGCCTAGAAAGCTTTCTCTAAAGCTGAAGGGAGAAAGAGATTAACCGTCATTATGAAATGGATTTCACCATCAATGGTTTACTGAGGGCTTTATTTGGGGTTCTCGTCACACGAATTTCATCCATGGGTGATATATTGCAGTCTCGCTCTTTTACTGAATTATTGTGGTAACGATCGAAGCAGATGGAGACAGTGGTTTCAAGCTTCATTTATCTAATATATAAAAGATATGCTAAACTGCATAGAAGAGTAGGTTTTCTGAAAGATATTTACCAGTCACTTTGGTACCAGGCAGATTTTTGAAAGATACTTACCAGTCTCTTTGGTAAAAGAAAACTTTGTAAAAGGCAACCGCGGATTGATCCGATTAATCCTAAAACGGTCTAGTTTCCCCTCCGGAAGTTGAGTAAAAACAAAAACTAGTTCCTTCATCAATATTTGAGACGGACAGGCTAACAAAAATATAAGCGTTTCGTTTTGGCTATAGAAACAATCGAAGCTTGAAGAAAAAAAGAACGAGAAATGCACAACTTGTAGTCTATTTGACAGAAAACTGTGCCCAAAAAGCTGACAAGAATTTCAAAGGCTTCTCCATCCGTCCCTATCCAATCAATTCGGTAAGACAAGGACGTAACACACTAGAGACCCTAACACGCACGAGAGATGGCGAGACGAGATCGCACGCTGAAAAACGACAAGAGAAATTAAGCTACGAAGAGAAATATACCTTAAACTGATTGTATTAAAGCTTTCATTGCGGTAGTTGAAACGTAATCGCAGCGTTAAAGCAGAAACAAGCGATATATGGATAAGCTTTATTTTGATAGTAGTAAGGTTTAAATTCTGCTAGTAATTATATTCTCAGAGGGCTTCACGCAATTCACTTGTCAGAGTACAAGGGACCGCTTGCGTGAGAGGAAAATGATAAAAGGATTTTTATAAAGCTTTACCATTATCGAAACAAATACGTTTCGTAATGTAATTTATTAAATTATATTCTAAAGTTTCAGTGCCAATTCTTCAATAAGATATTTCTAATAATAAAAACTATAGAAACGTTTAATGCCGGCTGTAGTACTTTTCTTTCAACAGCCGTTTACAACTAGGTATAGGTACACGAAAATTAAACAAATCATAAATTATTAGCACAGTATAAGGAAGTTGGTATTTATTACTTAGCATTATAGCTTACTCCTAAAAGTGTTACTCCGAAACTTCATGCAGCAAACATTTCCGTAACTTTAACTGCTTTCAATTGGGGATCAATGTTACTCTGCCTCCGAATGAAACACCTTACCTTAGACAACTCCACACGTGATCCCTGGGGGGTGGTGCTAAAAGAGTAACAAACTTAGCAGCTGCACTGACCCATCTGGAGCATTACACGGAAAAGTCCTCCGTTGTCATGTACGAACACGAGGTTTTGTAGATCCTTCATATGCTTCAATAAAGTCGCATCGCATACTAATTCCGACAATTTTCGCACCAGTCCACACGGACGAAATGGGTCTTCAGTTAAGGTATAACTTCCAACAGCAAAAAACATAGCGTTTATTGCAAGATTCGCAATAAACAAGCAATAATAGAACATCGGAAAGCCAAAGTTTACTTTGTTAACGTATAATTTGCTAACAAACGGCGGCGGAAAGTTTTCCCCTGTTGTTCATTCGCAAGACAATTTCATTTCGTCTGTGTTCGCTCCTGACATAATTTCATCCATATATAAGTCTTACAATTTAAGAAGCGAATGAAACGAACGATAAATGAACGCACTCTTACGAAGTCATCACTTCAGTTAGGTTAGTAATTTTCCAATCCTTATTGCTCTTACTAAAACCCAATTGTACACGTGGTTTGTCATACTCTTGCAACACCGAAAACGCGGATTCGCGGAGACATATATCTATTGAGTAAAACTTACAAGGATTACATAAAAGTATTGTCATTCGTAAAGATATGATGGGTCCCGCTCGGATGTTCAAATAATTCAAACACATATTTATTATTTATTATTGTGAAACTAGAACCAGTACAGCTTCAGGTTAAAAACCTGACTTAGCTTCCTGTGCTATGGTTTTAGTGTAATCGAAAGTCAGAATGGTCAGCCAACAGCGCGGGCAGCGCGGCGTTAGTGAATAGCCCGAGGTTTTCTTTAAAACTATATTTACGGCGTAAGTGGGGGGCGGGGACGCCGAGTTAGAGCTCGAGCGGAAAAATGCCGGTTAGGGTAGACACACATTGTATACACACTTGTACAGTCGGCTTCCGGCTTCGAAGAGATGTATCCACTTTTGGACCTTAATACAACACAATAAGGTGAAAAAGTGAATACATCTCTTTGTAGCCGACTGTAATTACATGTGCATTTGTAGTTTGTGAGTTCGCTGGGTTTAATTTAATCACTCAATCAAACTCAAGGTCGACTTTGCGTATAAAAATCTGAAATATTTGACATGTCAGACTGAGATGTAATTTTCTAAGACTGCCCTTTTACTAACGTTATATGTTAACATCTGCCCCGTCCGTGAAAAGTAGTCATTCCGTTAAGCCCTTGCTTTTGATATTTCAAGTGGTAAAATAAGAAAAATCTGTTATAAGAATGAAGTTTTTGCGTCACTGCGAACTGATATGGAATGAAACGTATATGCAAATTTAAATAAATTGAAAAGAAAACATCTAATGTGTGACTGGCCTTAGCCCGGAAATGCCGGTGCATGCATTTACTGCGAAGTTTAACGGGTTTTTTAACTGGCATCGTCGCAGCAATGCACGGAATGCCCTTTATCTTATGCATGGCGTCAGTTCGCACTGCGGCGCAACATGTGCCAAATACTAGTGCATGATAGCAGTTCATCTGGCCATTCGGAAATCTACGTTTAATCAGATTTACGAACATATAAAGGATCAGACCCTTCCCATCAAAGGCTTACTTTAATTTGGTTGCACTCAAATGACAGCTAAATATGTTTACGACTTCAACTTTGTGATAATATTAATCATATGTCCTCACCAAATGGACCAGATACGTCAGAAGTCTTCAGCATTGTGACATGCAACCGCTATGAAACGGTATACTTTTTAAAACCAAGGTGAAGGTTTATTAAAGTCAAGGCTGGTTTAGTAGGGGCTTGGCTTTTGCTGGGATCTGTACCATTTTTAGCCAACCAGCGTTACGCTCTTGCGAGTCTTGGTCGCCAATTTTTCATGTTTATGGTCGGATATTAAGTAAGAAAAGATAAAGATCACGTGATCAGTTCTATAACTTCTATACATCATTTGAGTTTCGTTTGGCCTTATGATTGTCACATGGTGCGGTGCTCAGGATCGAAGTAGCGCCAAAATGAAAAGCACTTTCATTGTTTTTTTCTGTACAAGGGGCTATTCATAAATTACGTCATTTCAAAATAGGGGTGGGGGGTCTGGACATCGGATGATGGTAGCATGACGAAGGAGGAAACGGGGCCATTCGAAGCATGATCTTTGGATGATTATAGGGGGGGCGGAGATAAAAAATCGTCAAAAATTTATGACGTAATTTATGGACAGCCCCCAATACGGTCCACATTCTGCATTTATCGACATAATCCAACAGCAGTAGATAAACTCGGGGCTACTATTGTTTACCTAAATGCGAGATTAATCTGCCCCAGTGCTGAGTATCGATCGAGTGCAAATTGCAATTAGGGGCTTACAGCGACAATATACACGTATTGTACATGTATACATCTATGTATGTGCAATGGAGGTCAATGAGTTTTAGAATTAGTTCAATCCCAGTACAAAGAATAGTAAATACTGTGTACAGAATAAGTTTAATATAACACTTGTGTACATTCTGATTCTTTACTTGCTTAAAGATGGTTGGAAATGCTTTCTCTGTTTCTGCTTGAAAAACATTTTCTAGTTTTGCAAGATACTTTTTAAAGATTTTCTAAAGCTTGTACCGACTTTATACTTCCCTGTAAATCTAGCTAGGTAGTAAGCAGGATCAATGTCACCCTGTCACCAGTCAAAAAGGCTTAGCCCTCCATTAAAAACCGGTACATGTCATTACCCCTCAAGCCCTCAAGTAATCCGTCCAGTTTAAAGATCCTGTACCAGGAGACCAGGCGTTAAAAGAAGTTACTCTAATATGACAGTGTTGAGCGAGCTCTCCGTAACTAATATGGGGTGGGCCGCATAACCCGAACCGAACAACTTTAACAGTAGACCCTCTTGCTTCCTTTAACTATGTCATATGTGTTGGCAGAATAAAAATCATCCTAATAAATCGAACGGAATGCAGTAGCAGCAAAAATATATTACTGAGTGAGGTGTTCAAAATGATCTTCACGCGCTACTCTTTACAACAAAGTCATGCGAAGATAATTTAGCACTATGGTTCAATAAGTGGGATACATTTGGTAATAGAGAGCAGTGGGCGAGAAAGGGTTGAAATGATGAACATACTTAATTAACAATTTTTTTGAAAACTTGCTTAACTACTTCTGAATCTTCTGAAGCTAACTATAACCGTTCGTTAGTTGTTTTATCGTTGCGCGACCTACGGAATTGTTTCGAAAAATGCAAAAAAGATAACATATTTAATTTCATTCCTAATATACACGGAAAAAAAGCTTCCGGGATATTCTCAATCCAAGACATAATTATTTTCTTGAAAATATTTCCTCGTGACAAGTATTTATTTCCTTTACCAAAAATGAGATTTTTGGCTTAATAAAACCACGTTTTATACAAAAATGTATTGTTTCAAGAGTATATTGAGTAAATAAGAGAGATTGTACTTTAATCAAACAAGTATTACCTATCTTAGGTAAAAGAAAACTAGAAAATCTGTAAGAATATATTCGCTTCGTTATATTTAAAACTTTAATTTATTTTCGTTAAAGGAAATAAATGCTTGTCACGAGGAAATATATTCAACATAATATAATAATGTCTTAGATTAAGAATATCCCGGAAGCTTTTTTTTCCGTGTAGGTTACACAGAAACATCACCCATAGGTAAGTTAAAAAAATCAGGTCGTTCACGATCATTCTGTATATAATAGATATATGTATTAAATGGATGCTGGGTCTGGGAGGGCGATTCACAAAGTGAATGGAATCAATGCAGTGTCCCGTTCAACACATGCCGGATTATCGGAAATCGATAGTGCAAGTTACAAAGGAAAGGGCAATTCTATAGCACTCAGCACCGGACTCAGCCTGGTATGTTGCTTGAGAGGGAATATCTGGTATATTCAACACAGAGAATCCCATAATAGAGAGGGTCGGTAACGCGCATGTGACATCTCCAAGGTTGGCTACGGTAGTTGCTTACCATGAGACGGGCCGTATGCTTGTTTGCCAGCGTTGTGGTTAAAAAAACTTCGGGTTTTGAATAGTGGTATTATTTTCAATGGTGGTATGTAAGCGCAATACCTGCCTAATCGTAAGCGGTTACCAGAGTCCGCGGATGCTTCTTTATTCGACCTTTTAAAAAGTTTTCTTATAATGTTTAGAAATGAAGGAAAAGTAGAAAAATCCCCTGCCTCAGGCTTTCTTATAATCTTGAAGAACAGAATGTAATAAAACCTTGGAATTTCAGATTGAAAGGACCAGAAACTGTAAAATAAAATGTCGCGAAATTAATAGAAATTCTCAGAAATCCAATTTCTAGTAAATACAATAAAAAACCATCAGTTCGAGTGCTTTCAAGGAAAAGCTTGAAATTTTTACTTTTCTCTTTAGACTTTATGCGCAATTGGCTCTTTTCAATATTCTAACAAAGAAGATAGTCTTAAATCAATTGCATTTTCCCTATTTACCTATTTATAGAGGGAGAGTAGGCCGACCAACCCTACCTCATCGAGAAGCAGAATTTGGACTATCCAGGGCATAGACTACTATTAAAAGACTATTATAAAATCCATATTTAATTAGTAAAAATGCACTTAGACTATGTTAGATTAACTTAGACCTACATACACAAAATTAATACCTCATTGAAAACTACATTGTTTTGAAGATCATTGACTAATGCCTTCTTCCAGTAGACGACTTACTTTACATACTCATGTTGAAATTGGAGCAAGTTGGTGGCTACAAAGTATACTTAATAGCACGGTTTTGCAAAAAAAAAACGCCACAAGAAATAAGAAATAGATAGTCTCTTATCAGATCAAGTTGCATGGCAATGTAATTGCAGCTAAATAAATCAAGCAATCTTCGACCTTCTGTCATGGCCTTAAAGACTAAGGTAACGAAAGATTTCACGGTACAGTTGTGGATAGATTGCTGCCGGTAATTGCAGTAGCATGGGCAAAATAGAACTGGATGAAATTAACGAAGTTAGCATGCAGACCGCGTCGTTACGAACTAAATATTGCTGCCAGTGTTTTAACTCTTTATTCAATATGAAACTCAGCGAACCTTTGTTAAATTATATCCCTTTAAGGACATACCTTTAGTAATAGTTTAGTTAGAGACTTAATATGTGGTGGTGAACCGACTTTGTCGATTTACAAGAACACTTATTTTTTTGTCTAGTTAACTCCATATCAAAGTGGGATATCCTTTGACTGACGCATAAAGTCGGTAAGTTTTTTTGCAAATCGCAGCTACTTTCAAGAGGAACCTAAAAAGAAAGCGGCGATTCCAAAATTTTCGACTTTCGTAACCTACGGGCCACTACCGCCAAGCGAATATCGAAATTCGACTATCTGGCTCTTACTTGTTCGTTCGGGGGCAAATAGACGAATGAACTGGTCAGGATATACAGGCGTGGGTTACAATACTGGCTCCTAGTAATGCTGTGGTCGCATGTCGCGTCGCATTACGCGCCGCGGGCGCAGCCACGCACTGCGTTAAATAATTATGCAGCTGGGATGCAGTATGCAGACTGATTGGAAAGCCTAACGTACTCGACTAGATCAGTGGCTAGCGTTCGACGACGCGATCTTAGGGGCTTACCGCGAACAGAAGCTCCAAATTTTGTTATGACGCACTCCATCGCACTTCCTAATTCGAACGAAAGACGTCTGTTAGAAGAGATAACGACCCAACTAACAATTTGAGGTCGAATAAAGGTGTATACGACCTGATTTTGCTGTCGTGTAAAGGTTGAATAAACGTTTATACCACGCGATTTGGGCGAATCTTATTCAACTTAAAGACGTAAAAGAGTTGAGTAATGGTAGTATAAAAAACCATTTAGTTGCATAGTGATCGAATATGCGTCGCCGATTCGACACCTTGTCGGTTAACAGTAACTACTATGACGCGTATTCGACTTAAGGAAGAGTAGAAGTCCGAAATACGACATTTATACAACCTTAAGTTGAGTTATCGCCCCTTAAAAGTCGTATAGATAATTAATTCGTCGTGTGCACGGTCACAAGAACAAAATAAGTTATAAGTATTATATTGACAGCTGCTAGTGTTGTGTTAAATGATAAAAGGAGGTAAGTAGTAGCCATTTTTTTTTAGTTGGTGGTTTATTGTAACTGAAGGAGTGTATTTCTGAGCTGTAAACTACTGCGCAGTCAAATTTACTGATAATTGATACCTAAGTTTATGACTAATTTTTAATGCGCTTATAAAATTCTTAAGTATTTAACTATTTTGATTAACAAATTATTAAGAAATTGCCTTATGTGACCCTTATTCAACTTAAGGTTCTATAATCTATACGTTGAATTGGAACTGGTCGCCATTACGATACTTTTAGGGTTCACTAGAAAAACAATAAAACGCCTGTTATCACTATAATCACTATAATCACAATTATGTCCGACATCAGTTTGTATTACTGTGGAATCACTGGGTATAGGATTGGTTTCATTAGAGACACTTTAAAAAAATGACACGGAACCCTGATTTTTATCACTGCCTCCAGCTTGACTTTTTTCTGCTGCATTATTTTATTATGCATATTTGTTTGGATTTGAAGCGCAAGTAATTTATTATTTATTTTTCTTCGGAAGCTACCACTCTTAATGTTTTTCCATTTAGTTCGATCCATTTTTAAAAAAACATATAAATAAGATGGCGTCAATGGAAAACAGCAAGAGTTGTATAAAAATTTATTTAACACCTTCTATTCAACTATTGATTGAATAGCGGTTAATACTACAGCCATTATGCTACTTAAATACGTATAGCGGTCGCCTTAGTAACAGTTGGTTGCCTGTTCTATAAGGGTCACTATTACGACAATTAAGCAACTATTGGTACTTTAAAGGTCGCATATAATGGGTGTTCATACGACAATATTGTCGCGTCTACGACATTATTACGACCGTAACCTCTATGCGACCAACTGTCGTGTAAGTAAGTTCTATAGAAGTCGTCGGAATACCTACTATACGACAGTCGTGTAAAATAGTTGAATAAACGTTTATATGACCTTGTTATATGACAATAAGTGACACCGACTACTTAGTTACATAATGCACCATTACACGATGTATGGTCAAAATGACGACAGTTATTCAACTGTTATAATACTTCCAGTCGTATAGTCACTTGATTATACGACTAAATTGTTAGTTGGGGAAATTTCGATTTTCGAGTTACTCGGTTGGCGCCGCTTGAATCCGCATTTTATCGATTCGATATCGAATGTGGAATAGCAACAATAAAAAATTAAACAAAATATTTGCATTTCTATACTTTTCTATTAAATCAACATTTCTTTTTTTATATGCACATGGATGTGGATGACGATTGATAGGAAAGGTGCTTCTGATTTCTTATAGGGCTCTGTATATAAAACCCTTTTACGATACAGATCCATATTTCAACAAAAAATACCAGCATTACTGACCTATACCCGTGGGGATAATTAGAAAAAAAAACCTACACGACGTTGAGAACGAATAATTTGAAGCAAGCATCTTACATTGTACCAAACCTAGTATTAAATACATAATTCGCTAACCACTGTTACACCTTATTACAAGGGAATACGGTCTACTAGTGGTGATTCATGTCCGTGCTATGCGCACACCGTATGATTAAACTTGACAGCTTAATTGGGAGCGATTCGTAACGCTCTTTGGTAACGCGTCACACTGACTCCAAAAGTTAACTGAAGTCGTCACGTTTTAAACAGCTTTTCTAACGGGTTTCCTTGATAGTGCAATTAAAATAGGTAAACGTTACAATATAAAAGTTTACGGTTTAACCCACGAGTATACATACACGCGCGACATGTTCAAAGAAATCATGACAAGCGTCAAAGAGCCAATCGCGATCTCCCAACATTAACATTTTCCTCCTTCCAATTCGCTACGCGGTAAGCCGATTCTAGCGTTTTCCCGCTTTGTAGAGGATATCTGCTACACACAGAGAGCCCACCTATGTTGTAGAGTGCTAGGAACTCATGGCAGCGTGCCACGGACTGGCCAAGCGGAAAGAAGTGACTAAATTCACTTGAGTCAAACGTAAACTTTTATATTGTTGTTAAGCAATGGTTATATTATAAAGTTTAAATATTTAAATAGTGCTCATCTTGTTCCAGTTGCTAGGTCCGTTGTTGTTAGGTCCGCTTTGGTGACCGATAAATTTTCAGACCATTTAAGAAAATAATTTGGCAGTTTTGTAAAGATATTAAGAAGTCGTTGGGAGGGGAATATTCACACCGACCCTGGAAAGGAAACCACAGTGTACAAAATATACTTATAGGAATCTGTTTTACAATGCGGGTTTTATATAAGTTAAGTAGGCTGAGAAAATTTAGAAGCTATTTGTACTAAAGACTGTGCACGTTGAAATCCGGCCACGCATGGCATGGTACATCTCCCTTTCGGATACACATTTTCAAGCAGTTCTTTTTTATAAATAATCTCTAATCATAGTAGTATATAATAAAAATAGAATCATATTAAAATTGTATGGGCTTGTCTCAGTTTTTACTGAAGGTATTTCATCATATCTTTAATGTTTTGTCCAGCGTTTTTTGATAATCTTCACTCGCTTCCTGCTACAATACCACAATTGTATTTATATTTTCACAACCGGTTTTATGGTCAATAGAATGTCATCTTACAAAAAAAAAATGTTTTGAAACTCTATTCTACTTGAGGTAGTCAGGAAAACTTTCTACTCCAAGCACTGAAAGTAATTTTTATATGGCAGCCATTTTTTTGTCAAAAAGTCAAACTCACCAAAGTTAGAACACCTCCGAACTATTTCAATCTAAATACACTTAGAAAAATGTTAGCTATGGTGAAAAGAGAATTTAATAAGGTATCATTTGATTCATCTTATTTATAATAAAAAACTATTTTTAACAGGAAAATTTGGTAAACACTGTCCGAACACTGTGGACAAAAAAATATAGGCACTGTGGAATATATAGTGATCAAACTCATAGACAACGTAACGTTTATATTATGTTTTAAACTTTATTATGTAGCTTGATAACCCCAAATTATTAATTAGAAGTGTTGGTTGAATATGCACATTCAATAAAAAGATGTATCACACCATGCGCGGCCGGATTTCAACGTGCACAGTCTTTATTCCATGGAACAAAGTGGACTGATTAGCCGTGAGAAAATAATTTCAATTTAGTTAGTCTATTGTTTTTCAAGGAAGTTATATTTCAAGCGAAAAACACTGTTTCCATCATAGCATACCTAGCCGATTTCCAAATATCCATCTCCCTTAACGTCGCAATCTCGCAATTGAAATAGTGACGCAGCCATATTTGAACTAATTTCCTATCCCCTAATGGTCACCTACGTTAATACGTACGTTAATTATACGAATGCGAATATTCGTGACATCCCTAATATAGAGTTATCTCCGAGCATACATTTAAAATTCATTGATTTAAGAGGCTGACAACACCCGATGACCTTCAAATTGACTTTACTTAAACAGTTATATAGCTATAACTACTTGTTTTGAAAAACTAAAAAAAATATATGTTACTATTCATTATATTTAAAAGAACTTCGTTAATTCCAATACACGATTGGACGAAATCGGCACGATAGAAAATAATTCCAAAGTTACATCTTAAAATTAGCTTTAAACAATTGCACGTCTTTAGTTTCTTGGCTTATATGTCTGTAATTAAGGACAAAATTCCACCACACTAATACTAAAAACTTGGTTGCCTTCTATTTCTCAATTAATGCATAGTTTTTTTTTATTCATCATTTTGCAAAATTTGCAATAAGCTTCCATACTAATCGTAACGCAGTGTTTCTCTTTCACTCGCGCTGAAATATATAGATAGAGAGGGAATTTAGCTCTTATCATCCTCTTAACTCACATACAAATAGGAAAAAAATCCACATACTTTTAATTACATAATTTAGGTACTTTACACAAAATAAAACCCGTTTTTCCTAGCAACTCATTCTGTATCTGCATGTCTAACTAGTTACTAAACTAGTCTTAGATTCCGCGTAAAGTCTAGCTAGTGGAACAATGGGCAGGCTTTTACCTAATTGGATGGAAATGGTGGGCGCCCGGCCGTGGCCGCCACCAGGGCACCAGCTATTGTATGGAGATCGACTTTTGTAGAATAAGGGGACAGATGGGACAACTCTGTTGAAAGATGAAAAAAGCAACGTTCACTTCAAAGGATGGAAATGGCTGTCCTTTTAGAAGGACCAACAACAGGGTACCAACTATTGACTGTTGTAGAGTGGTGAGAGATAGGTGAGGTGGGTCATTTCGTTTGAAAAGTAATGGAATAAATAGACGAGGAAGAGTTAGATACTCTTTTGCTTGAAGTAATGCAAGTAGATTAAGATAAAGCAGTCGAAGCTTTGCGGGGCGGCAGCCAACATCACCAACTAAGGATTTGTATGAGAGAGGTGAACAAATGGGACACTTCGGTTTACCCATAAATATATACGGGTTTCGAAAAATCCTCCTTTTGCCCAGCCGTGGCGGAATAGCGGCCAACATCAGGTCATCAGCTATGGCAAGGAGATAGATTGGTGAGGAGAGGACAAACGAGAGAACTCGGTGTGCAAGGCAGTTTTTAATTTGCCTCTTTATTTCAGTTGACAAGTCATGAGGCCCAATTTCGGCTATTTTAAATCAAACCCTTTCTAAATGTGGAATACGGACTTACGATTTACAAGGGCATTTGACATTTGCATTTGTCCGACGTTTCTGAATAACGCGAAGTGTCGTGTCTGCCTACACAAGCATTCTGAGCCGCGCCGCGTGTCTACTAGATATGCGAAAGATATTAGGCGCTGCGTGACGTCACGATTGACTGGCGTCCTGCGGGAACGATACGACGACTGGTGACGTGACGACTGTGACGTAGATGTCGTTGTCGGTGTATCATCATCGGCTGCGATTTATCAAAATAGACAAAAAGCAAAGTTACTGAAAGTTTTTTACATTAAAGCCACGGTCGGCGCATTTACAATTTCTGTAACTACGTAACCGTTCAAGTAGGTAAGTACTTAACTAATTGTTCAATAGTAGCGTGACCGTACTCATGTATAATTAACTACCCATATCCCAATTTTCAAAAATCAAGATTGTTAACTATCTCGTTAAACTACTAATGGGACCTTAAAAATATTACAATTGGTACCAAAATGTATGAAAATAAAGAAAATGCCCTACATTTTGGCTATGCCCTAGCTAACTTAAATTAGCACTGCCCTATCCTATCTAGAATTTTGGCTACGGCTCTGACAAAGGTATATCTTTTTTCTAGGCAAAAATCAAAGTGGTTGATGAAAAGATCGTTGAATCTTTGAATAGTATTGTGCACAACGAAGGCCGCAATAACATGTGATGTGATACGCTCTTATGGCCGTACAGATAAGATTGCATCTGATATTTTTCTGTATACTGTATAACCTAAGATGATAGAAGCGCTTTGTTGACGATTTTATATAAGACATTTCTTCGATGCGAAAGCCATTAGCTATTAGATAATTAGATGTCAACAACGGAAAAGGTACCTTTTGACTACAAACACAAATAATGACAATTCTTAAGAACTACACTGAAAAAAAGGAGGATATTTCATCTATAACCAAATAGTAAGAACTTTTTTTATAAAGTTTATTTGATTATAACTCAACGTTTACGTATAAAAAACAAAACATTTTGGTAAGTAATAAGCCTAAGTTTAAGTCCCAACTTAAAGTTACTGATAGACGAAGTTTCGTAGCTGGTATTTTTTTTTCAGAACCCTTAGTGTAATCAATCGTTTCACTATCGTAACGTTTGCGTTAGGTCTTAATTTGCATGGAATTTTTAACACAGCAGCACAGCGAGCGGAACGGAACATATCGAAAAAACTAATTCACGGAGTAGAGATACTTTTTAGATACTCGGTGATTTAGTGTTCGATACGTTCCGCTTGGTGTGCGGTGTTAAAAATCCAATACAAATTAAGACCTAACGCAAATACAATCGTTACGTCAGTGAATCGATTACACTAAGGGTTCAGTGTAAGGGAAGTAAACCAAATTATCATTCAATCTAGGAGGCAATACAACCATACAACAAATAGGCTCATCCCAACTGCCAAGAACCAAAGTGCATGTTGCTGACAGTTGACAGGAAGAGGAAATGAGATGGCACGCCAGGAAGCGAGAGGGCACATCGGAAGTCCAATTCGTTGGCAAATCGAATCTGCCCTCAAGGCTTTGGCAAATTTGTTTATACTTTACAGGATATTCGCGAGACGAACGATTGTGTCTATAAACCTGTTTATCCTGCCGATAACACGTATAAGAAAATGACAGTATTTTTTTCTGGCAATGCTCCATTCACATTGCTAAACTATATTGATAGTCCAGACTCTAGAACTAGATAAACAATGGTATCTTTTTCTTTATTGCAATAAGTATTTTTTTAAAACCCCATATAAAAATGTACTACGTAAGCACCTCCCCCCAACTGGTAACTTTTCCAACAAAATATCACAAATCACACTTTACTAAGTACTATATGTTCATTGTTCAATGAGTTCAATCCAACGACCCCTTTTCCCTTTACCGCGTACATCGTAAATCGAAATTTATTTATATGCTTCTCTATCACTCTAATATGCAAAAGCAAAAGAGAAGAAAATAGTAGTCTATTCTTGAATTTTATGTTCGCGGTACACCCTCTGATTTGGAAGCCGCCTTTCTCAGACATAGATGAAGGGCAGATAAACTTAAGAGAATCGCAACCATATCGTGAAATATAATTATCTATCGATCAACCGATATCCAACCCCCGTGTTTATTTATACAACCTGCAAATGGACGTGTCACAAGGGGGAAGCAACGTTTAAAACATTACCCTCAACTGCTGCTACATTGCCTATCATGTTCAGCTTAGCTTGACTTGTAAAACGCTGATTTTCTCTGCCAAATATATATTTAATTCTTAATCTTACGGATAAGATATTAACAACTGTTTGGTGAAGAACATCTTGTTTTTCAGGCCAGGCAAAGTTGGACACGGTAAGCAAAGTTGCAGCTTTTGACGGTACTCCAAGTCTTAAGGATAATGCACGGTGTTCCGGACCGTGTCCTTTAAGCGAGCACAGAGTCTCCATGTCAGCTTGGAACAAAACGCTTTCGTATGTCGAGCCGTTCCCAAAATGAGCTAGACGCGATTTTGTTTATTAATATAATAAGAGCAAGATCATTTTGAATATCACGCCCGATAGGTACTTCTGCTGCTGACAATAAATATAGAAGTCGGAAACCTTTCTGCAAATAGGCTATACGGCTACTGAATGGATATTTTCAGCCATTACTCGTAACAATAGTTATTAGTGTTACAGGCTACACACATGTGCTTCTTATGGACAAACACGTCAATTTTATATCTTCTACAAAGTAAAACTTTACATTTTAGGTATTGAAGTGTCAACTCCACGTGTGACGTGCCTAAAATAAAACCACGTCCGTACTCGTGTCGTTCCGTGGCGTGGCGAAGGCGTCCCACTCTAGGTTTTATCGCGCGGATAATCGCTTCTTTGGCACTTCTCGCGTTTAATGGCGACGTTACGTCAGCTACCGTGTTTACTCTGTGGACTGTAGGATGTCGTGTCAAACTTCACATTTATTTATTTAAAAATAATACACTCCTTTTTTGGGCAGTCGTGTAAAATAGTATTTTTTATACTCGGCGACTGTAATACTCGAATTGAGATTGTGGTGGCGGAACTACTAGCGCATACTTTTTGATAGAGCTTGTATGGTCGCATATTGTAGCATCCATAACAATGACAGAAAGGATTTCCATACAATATTGTGAAACTGTTGTCGGGCCCCGCATTGCGTGTCGCCGCCGCCGGCACAATCCACCGGGAGATCGAACGTTACGTTACGAGATTACATAGAAGCAGTAGGTTGTGCACGGCTTTCGTCGAACTCAATTCTTACCGGCTTGCTTAAGCACTCGTATAAAAACTATTGTGTGCAACGGTACATAATAAGGGTTCTTAAAATTCTCGGGTCTGTTTTTACAAAATTCGGCTTCGCCTCATTTTGTAACTTCGACCCTCGAATCTTAAGAACCCTCATTATGTACCGTTGCACACAATAGTTTTTATACGAGTGCTTAAGCAAGCCGGTAAGAATTGAGTTCGACGAAAGCCGTGCACAACCTACTGCTTCTATGTAATCTCGTAACGTAACGTTCGATCTCCCGGTGGATTGTGCCGGCGGCGACACGCAATGCGGGGCCCGACAACAGTTTCACAATATTGTATGGAAATCCTTTCTGTGATTGTTATGGATGCTACAATATGCGACCATAGAAGCTCTATCAAAAAGTATGCGCTAGTAGTTCCGCCACTACAATCTCAATTCGAGTATTACAGTCGCCGAGTATAAAAAGAAAGTACCTAGATACCCGATTATCGGCTCTTCCATAGGTCCCATACCTACCTACGTGATGGTTCCGAATTTCCACACTGGATATTTAACACTATGGATTTTTTTACGCCGTTTGATATGAACTGCGCAGCTGTGATCCCGCAGTTTGATTTTCTGAGTTATTTAATTATTTTAGTTAGGTTAATATGTTGTATTCGGGTAATTTCGCAATTCGGATAATTTCGAAAATTATTTAAAGATCACTCATATTCTTGTGTTATAACAGTTCATTTTCGGAATAATCCGCTAGTTTTTGGCTTTCGAAAATACCCGAATACACTTATTCCTTTTTACGTAGATTTATTATATTGAAAAGATATGTGAAGCATTTCTTTTTATTTTTGCCACTTTTCTCAACTTTTTATTTTATGGTAAGTTTTATGTTTTTTCTAGTCAGAATCGCGAGCTGATTCGATTTATGCAAGAAAAAAATGTGTCCCAAAAATTTTTTTCCTCTTGTGTTACCCTTTGCCATATGTTTTCTATGGAGGTAACACAATAGGAAAAGTAAAAAAAATCAAAAAATGTATGGAGTTTTATGGGACATCTTTTTTATTGCATAAATCGGATCAGCTCGTGATTCTGATCAGGAAAAACATAAAACTTACCAAAAAAATTTGAGTCAACGAAAGTGGCAAAGATTGAGAAACGCTCATGTCTCAAGGAGTCTCAAGTCTCAACAGCGCCCTGAACTCATTCATTGCGAACGGGTGACTCAAAAAGAGGTGGCCTTTGCCCAGCAGTGGGCCACAACCACAATGTGGACTACGAAATAAAACTCAGTTTGTGTTTTAAAAACTGAACATAACACATGTTAGTCATAATTACTTGTATCTCTCTATCGTTGGAACATCAAAGTGTCTGTCCCAGGAAATGTCACTCATCGCTTCTCACTCAGTAAAGTTGGGTTTTTAGTCGTCGCTCCTTCGACTTCGTAATAGGATTAGTTTACCCGTATGGGAACTGAAAGGCAAAGTTGACATGACATCTTAGAATATTTTTTTTTGTATTCGATAAAAGACTCGAGTCAGGATAGACTCGAACTGAATACGATTTTGCGGCCGGGCTCGACCAGTTCACCTACAACCTACAAAAAAAAAAAAAACCTACAACAAAGCCATCCACGCACGATATGGGTGAGATTTGCCTGAAAGTTATGCAGGCAGTATACAAGCATTCAGCAAATATGTGCCTTATCTTGGCATTATTGATAGTATTGCCCGCCATCAGCAAAATATTTGAACTCCCTTTAAAATTTTGTGATATAAACAACCAAGAAAGTGGGATTTGTTTATTATAAAGCACACCCTCCTTGCCATTTTGCTACATTCCTAAGAAGCGTCGTTGTGGCTGGAAACTTCTGCTTTTCCTCAAAGCGTAAGCAGTCAACTCTAAACATAATTTTGAGTCCTCTTCGTAGAGATCTCTAAACTCTTATTTTAATTATTGCCACTATTGCGCCATTACTATTTTCTGGCAGTTTTTACACTCATCTGAGTTGCTATAACGTTTATAAACACAATAAAAGTATATGACGCGGTTTATGAGCGGCGGCAGATGTGGCCGACGTCTCGCACATGGGACCGGCGACGTAGGAGGGAACAAACACGTATACTTACTAAACTAATATTTATATGACTATTTTATAAGTATTTCGCTGACCAGTATTTCACTCTGCGAATAAGCATTGTCATACAACGTGCATTGCCTCGCCAGTCTTCTAGGCACACTACCCATTGGCAGCGATCTAGGAGATATTTTTTACTTGTAGTTTAGGTTTATAGTGTTTAATTTTTTTGAAGATCATTATTTTGGAAAGATAACGTAATTATACTGCAAACTAGTGAGTACCTCCCTATTAACCTTATCATAATAAATTATACAATAATCCAAATACTTTTCAGTGTATGTGTAATTTCTTAGAAATTTAACATACCTAACAAAAGGTCCACTTCATTAGTTGTGCAAGGAAAAGGTAGATTTCTAATTTATTCTGCTCCACGATAGCATATACTTCAAAAGCAGCACAAAGTTTATGTAACGCAGAAGTTGGAATTTCTCTGTAATAAGTAGGTATCTTATGATTTTCCTTGACAGCAAAAACCAAAGAGAAACTTATTTACAGTCTCAATACAAAACTTACAGACAAAGCACATCGAAACGAAACTGTGCACAAGAACTTACTTAAGTACTTACTTATAAGTTGGAGGTTAGTTCTTATAAGGTTACTTTAAAGTTGGTGAGAGACTTAATTGTTTTTGTTTTTCCTAAATAGGATTAGGTAAACCTACTTGTCGACATGAAGCTTCGGTTATAACTTATCAAACCTGTTTTTTATCCAAAATTTTCTTTAAACCTTATTACATAACACATAAGGCCCACTCTACTATGCCGGTACAGAAAAGCAAGCCTAGCATAGACTTAAACTCCTTATCTTGTTGTGTCTGCTTGTCTTGTAACTAGTTTAGTCTACGGATGCGATTTTTTCACATTGCATGGAAGTTCGGCGAACCTGCGCTGCGAACCTGTTGTGCCGTTATAAATGGAAATGCAAACAGAACCACAAAATATCCACATTTTAATGTTTACTAAAAATTGTCAGCGTCGCGTTATAGTTCAAAATCTCTAAGAATGAAGTTTTGACACATCGCAACACCCGTAGAACGTAAACGCACAAGACATTTTGAAATTATATACAAAATCCTATAACCAGAGATCGGAATAGGTAGAGTATATTTACCTAAACTTTGTAGAACAGTGACGAGAGTCGGATACTCCCTTAGGTCTATATTTTTTTGTGCGGGATATCCCGTGTTGGTATCCCGCATGTTTTAAAAACACACTGGTAAACTAACTTATTCATAAAAAAATTATTAAAAAGGTACATGGAATGTTATGAATAAGTTAGTTAACCAGTCTGTTTTTAAAACATGCGGGATACAAATGTAGTACGGAAACAAATGTACTACTTTACACGTACCCCGTTTTGTGACCCGTCCCGGTACGTGTTTTTTCGGAAACGTATTAATATCCGAGTATCCGTCATCATCATCATCATCATCATCAGTATCAAATGGCCGCCATCTTGAATTTCTTTGTTTTTCATCCGTTCGCGTTGAAAATTGATATTTGAGGACCTTAAATTAAGGCTTCTTAATACAAAACTTTATCCGATCGGTTCGAAACTCGATATCCGAGGATCTTTAAGGCCCCTTAATACGAATTTGAAGTAGAAATTGCAGAATCTGGTCGCCATCTTGAATTTCTTTGTTTTTCATCCGATCAAGTTAAAAATTGATATCTGAGGATCCGCCAGGCCCCCTAATACGAATCTGAGGTCAAAATTGCAAAAACTGGACGCCATTTTGAATTTCGTTGTTTTTGATCGGTTCGTGTTGAAAATCGATATTTGAGGATCGGCCAGGTCCATATACATGAATCTAAAGTCAAAATTGCAAAAAATCGGCGCCATCTTGAATTTCTTTGTTTTTGATCCGATCAAGTTAAAAATCGATATCGGAGGATCCACCAGGCCCCTTAATACGAATCTGAAGCCAAAATTGCAAAAACTGGCCGCCATCTTGAATTTCTTTATTTTTTATTCGATCAAGTTAAAAATCGATATCGGAGGATCCACCAGGCCCCTTAATACGAATTTGAAGCCAAAATTGCAAAAACTGGCCGCCATCTTGAATTTCTTTATTTTTTATTCGATCAAGTTAAAAATCGATATCTGAGGATCCGGCAGGCCCCCTAATACGAATGTGAGGTCAAAATTGCAAAAACTGGACGCCATTTTGAATTCCGTTGTTTTTGATCCGTTCGTGTTGAAAATCGATATCTGAAGATCGGCCAGGTCCATATACATGAATCTGAAGTCAAAATTGCAAAAAATGGGCGCCATCTTGAATTTCTTTATTTTTTGATCCGATCAAGTTAAAAATCGATATCTGAGGATCCACCAGGCCCCTTAATACGAATCTGAAGTCAAAATTGCAAAAACTGGCCGCCATCTTGAATTTCTTCATTTTTTATTTGATCAAGTTAAAATTCGATATCTTTGGATCCGCCGCGTCCCTTATTTCGAATCTAAGGTCAAAATTGCGAAAAATAGCGGCCATCTTGTATTTCTTTGTTTTTGATGCGTTTGTATTGAAAATCGATATCTGAGAATCAACTGTGCTCTTTAACAAGAATCTGAAGTCAAAATTGCTAAAACTGGGTGCCATCTTGAATTTCTTTGTTTCTGATCCGTTCGTTTTGGAAATCGATATCTGAGTATATTAAAAGCCTTTTAATACGAAACTGAAGTCAAAATTGCAAAAAATGAGCGCCATCTTGAATTTCTTCATTTATTATCCGATCAAATTAAAAAACGATATCTTTGGATCCCCCACGTGACCCACGTCCCTTAATTCGAATCTAATGTCGAAATTGCAAAAAATAGCGGCCAACTTGTATTTCTTTGTTTTTGATGCGTTTGTGTTGAAAATCGATATCTGAGAATCCAATAGGCTATTTAACAAGAATCTGAAGTCAAAATTGTAAAAACTGGCTGCCATCATGAATTTCTTTGTTTCTGATCCGTTCGTTTTGGAAATCAATATCTGAGTATATTAACGTCCTCTTAATACAAAACTAAAGACAAAATTGCAAAAAATGAGCGCCATTGTATTTCTTTATTTTTTATTTGATCACGTTAAAAATCGATATCTCTGGATCCGTCACACCCCTTAATACGAATCTAAAGATCGGATAATAAATGAAGAAATTCAAGATAGCGCTCATTTTTTGCAATTTTGACTTCAGTTTCGTATTAAAAGGCTCTTATTATACTCAGATATCGATTTCCAAAACGAACGGATCAGAAACAAAGAAATTCAAGATGGCACCCAGTTTTAGCAATTTTGACTTCAGATTCTTGTTAAAGAGCCCAGTGGATTCTCAGATATCGATTTTCAACACAAACGCATAAAAAACAAAGAAATACAAGATGGCCGCTATTTTTTGCAATTTTGACCTTAGATTCGAATTAAGGGACGCGGCGGATCCAAAGATATCGAATTTTAACTTGATCAAATAAAAAATGAAGAAATTCAAGATGGCGCTCAGTTTATGCAATTTTGACTTCAGTTTCGTATTAAGAGGCCTTTATAGTACGGGCGGCGGCCGTAGAATCTGCTACGTAAAATGATACAAAGATAAGCCCCATGACACATGTTCATAAAAGTGGTGCAGAGTTCCGGAAAAATAGAAAAAAAAATTGAATTGGCCGAAAGCACAAAAAAGTACCACTTCCGGTTTAAAAAATGGATGGCATTTACCTACGGTATTTGATACTGAGATGATTATTGTGGCAACAAATAGTAATTTGTATTAAGGCACAGAAAAACCCAGTCTGCCAGTTTCTGCATGGCCGGAAGTGCCCGGCAGACTGGTTCAAAAGTGACGTACATTTGGAGTCAAATTCGTTACTTTTAAACTAGTCTACCGGGCACTTCCGGCCAAGCAGGAACTGGCAGACTGGGTTTTTCTATACCTAAAAATAAATTACTATTTGTTGCCACAAGTGTCATCTTTGTATCCAATGACGTAGGTAAAGACTATTCATTTTTTAAACCGGAAGTGGTACTTTTTTGTGCTTTCGGCCAATTCTATTTTTTTTACTATTTTTCCGGAACTCAGCATCAGTTTTATGAACATGTGCCATAGGGCTTATCTTTGTATCACGTTACGTAGCAGATCCTACGGCCGCCGCCCGTACTATTTAGATACTCAGATATCGATTTTCAAAACGAACGGATCAGAAACAAAGAAATTCAAGATGGCACCCAGTTTTAGCAATTTTGACTTCAGATTCTTGTTAAAGAGCACAGTTGATTCTCAAATATCGATTTTTAACTTGATCGGATCAAAAATAAAGAAATTCAAGATGGCGCCCATTTTTTGCAATTTTGACTTCAGATTCATGTATATGGACCTGGCCGATCTTCAGATATCGATTTTCAACACGAACGGATCAAAAACAACGGAATTCAAAATGGCGTCCAGTTTTTGCAATTTTGACCTCACATTCGTATTAGGGGGCCTGCCGGATCCTCAGATATCGATTTTTAACTTGATCGAATAAAAAATAAAGAAATTCAAGATGGCGGCCAGTTTTTGCAATTTTGGCTTCAAATTCGTATTAAGGGGCCTGGTGGATCCTCCGATATCGATTTTTAACTTGATCGAATAAAAAATAAAGAAATTCAAGATGGCGGCCAGTTTTTGCAATTTTGGCTTCAGATTCGTATTAAGGGGCCTGGTGGATCCTCCGATATCGATTTTTAACTTGATCGGATCAAAAACAAAGAAATTCAAGATGGCGCCGATTTTTTGCAATTTTGACTTTAGATTCATGTATATGGACCTGGCCGATCCTCAAATATCGATTTTCAACACGAACCGATCAAAAACAACAAAATTCAAAATGGCGTCCAGTTTTTGCAATTTTGACCTCAGATTCGTATTAGGGGGCCTGGCGGATCCTCAGATATCAATTTTTAACTTGATCGGATCAAAAACAAAGAAATTCAAGATGGCGACCAGTTTCTGCAATTTCTACTTCAAATTCGTATTAAGGGGCCTTAAAGATCCTCGGATATCGAGTTTCGAACCGATCGGATAAAGTTTTGTATTAAGAAGCCTTAATTTAAGGTCCTCAAATATCAATTTTCAACGCGAACGGATGAAAAACAAAGAAATTCAAGATTGCGGCCATTTGATACTGATGATGATGATGATGATGATGATGATGACGGATACTCGGATATTAATACGTTTCCGAAAAACACGTACCGGGACGGGTCACAAAACGGGGTACGTGTAAAGTAGTACATTTGTTTCCGTACTACATTTGTATCCCGCATGTTTTAAAAACAGACTGGTTAACTAACTTATTCATAACATTCCATGTACCTTTTTAATAATTTTTTTATGAATAAGTTAGTTTACCAGTGTGTTTTTAAAACATGCGGGATACCAACACGGGATATCCCGCACAAAAAAATATAGACCTAAGGGAGTCTCCGACTCTCGTCACTGTTCTACAAAGTTTAGGTAAATATACTCTACCTATTCCGATCTCTGCCTATAACGATATAAAGCTTGTCATGTATGTAAACCTAATATTTCACTTTTCATAAACACAGCTTAATGAATGTTACATTTTTCATATCTTAAATAGTTATTGAATTTTTTATAATAACAATTTAGCATGCAAACAGTTACGGTCTACGTCTTTTTGTTTTTAAATTTAGTGTTGTGACCATGTCTGCTGTTCCGATTCATATAACATTTCCTTAAGTCGATAAAAATCGATTATGTAATCAATATTTCTTAATATATAATAATAAATAAAAACAAAAACTAAATGAAAATAAAGTGAAGTAGGTACGATGTTAAAAATGGAACATCATAAAACTTTCTTATCATATGGAAATATTATTATATCATACATAATTTGTAGATAACAAATTATTAATTTGAGAATATATAGGCATATAACAAGAAAAAATCGGTTGTAGTAAAATCGATTCGAACGATTCATAAACAATCGCTAAATTTGACAAACGATACGTCTTAGCCTCATCACTAATTACGTCAAGACTCAAGTGTCAAAAGTTCATTCTTACAGATTTTGAACTATACTAGGTATAACACTACTAACTGCTGTGCTGCCAAATTACGACATTCTGTAGAATAAGAAAATTCTCCAATCTAGTAAAAGACGGCAGTTTTTAGCAGTTCTGCACAGTTAGCACAAGAGTGACGCGACAGTATCTCGCGGGTGAGATATCCGTCCTTCTATCCGTCCTTTTTCGACTGTATCGAAATACTGTCGTGTCAGTCTTGTGCTAACCGTGCTGTTCTGACAGCAGATCGATAGCGGTATTCTAAGCGGCGGAGTGATGCTGGCAGCTGCCAATAAGCGTTTTATAACCACGCGCTTTTTAGTGCCCCGCTCTAAACAATGAGTATGTAGTGTGGCTTGATACAAGTTCACAGTAGCTTATCTTTACAAATCTTAGCTCACTCTGTGACTGTGACTTCCCTAGGACATCTAAATAAATGATTCATACTCAGAATAAGAGGTACAGGACAATTTTCACAGTAAGCGCTTGCTAGATAGGTTTGTACCTACTCGGCTATATTTTCTATGTCCAACATTTTGTATGTAAGGTATTTTATTTTATCCTATAAACATCTAAATTCCTGCTCCTCTCAACAAAGGGTACGAAATGATGAAATCCAACATTCTTCATCACAAATAGATGCAATTCATCTGCCTGGCTGTTTCGTCATTGTTTGCGCATAGACAATAGGTGCTTGGACGGCTTCCCGTGCGCGCGAGTTCGGTTCAGAGACAACTACCTAATGAACTTGGGACCACCGAGGGTCTAACTCATTTAAGGGGCTGACAACACCTAAATACCATCCCTATCTTTGTCAGCGCGAAGAATTAAGTTTTTATTAGTATTAGCGTGGTGGAAAGTCCTTTATTTCAGACATATAAGTCAAGAAACTAAAGGCATGCAACTTTGGAATAAAACAACTTTGAACGAATTATATCGCGTATACTGAATTTAAATTACATCCCGACGTTTCGAACACTTTACAGCGTTCGTGGTCACGGGTTGTGTGTGGTTGTGTGGCGATATAATCCGTTCAAAGTTGTTTTATTTCATGTCATGAATAACTATCGCGGCAACCGTAGACAATATTAAGTAACTTTGGAATTATTTTCTATCGAGCTGATTTCGTCACAGTTCTGTTTTTGTTTAAGAATAAAGTCGTGTGAAGATTATATATTAAACACTTACCTGCTAGCTGCACCTCTGTTCAATAGAAAGGGTTAATGCAGTAAAACTAATATTAACTCATATCTATTTTTAAAGTGAAATTTATAAATAAACATTAATTTACTTTATAAACCCGTGGGACAAGAAACCCACCGCATTCTATAAAAAACTTCAGCTATTCACCATTCCAAGAAGTAAAGAGTAAAGGTCGATCTAACTTCCCCGAAGCGAAGCATTTTACCGTCCGTTTTCCTGGAACTCTTGGTTTGCCACGTTTAGATCAATATTGAAGTGGTTAATGAGCTTTCAATATTGATCTTTTGGTGTGTCGTGTCCAACAAAACAAAGCTTTGTAGGTGTTGACAATCCATGAAATGATCAAAAGGTAAACAAGAAATAAAACACGTGTTGGAGAACAGAGAAAAAAACATCCCGAATAGCGCGAGCTGCTTGCTGGTAGGGGATACATCGGGGTACCTAAGTGCAAATAAACTACATACAATAAATCGTTTATATTCCACTATTAGTACTTCATATGACGTATAAATAGGGAAATTATGTTTATAGGAAATCCCACCGGTATTTTGATAGGTAAACAAAATAAAAACAACTTACTTTTCTACATTCGCCATCAGATATATCGGAGCGGCCAAGGTGGTCAGAAATATCGGAACAACGCCTTTATTGTCAAGGAGATAAAGTGCATGTTCAGATATTTTTGAGTACCCTGGCCGCTCCGATATATTTGATGGCGAGTGTACTAAGCAGAGAGACGAAAGCGAAGCTGCTAGCGAAATAGGTACACTAGGTATTTTCTTTAGGTTTGTAAAAACTGGGGCCCAGCCAGCAGTGGGACTTTACAAGGCTCCTCATAATAAAGTTTTCGCCAAGTTCTAACCAACTAGTTGGCCTACTAGTTCGCCTAGTTGCTTCTTTTTAATAATCAAATTAACCGGACATAAGGGTCACGTCGTCTTCTATTTCCCCGTAAACTATATTAAAATATTAAGGTGCTCAGCAAAATTAATACTCGTTGTACTTGATCTTAATTGATAACCGAATTTACTGATAGCTAATAGGATTAGAAAGCACTTAATATTGAAAATTCTGTTCAAAAAGAGGCTTTAAAGTACTTACCTACTTGTTCTTACTTAGCACAATTTCAATTTGAACTCGCTTGAAGCGATGCGAGAATCTAGTCCCTAACCAGTCTAACCACAAACTTGACAACAAGAGTTAGGTATTAGAACAACTTTAAGCTATAAGTTGGTCCTAAGCTTATTGTGGTCTAAAATCAATGTTAGTTATAACCGCTTTGTGCAGTGGTAGTGGTGGCTAAGCTGGTGACTTGTTCAAAATTATCTTAGCATGAGTTGGGTTTATTGTTAAGAGAATAATATACATAGGCCGTGATATAAACATTAACACAAGGCAAACTACTTCGGCTATTTCATTTTAATAACCAAAATTACCGAATACTGTATAACCTTAGATGATAGAAGCGCTTTGTTGTCGATTTTATATAAGGCATTTCTTCGATGCGAAAGCCATTAGCTATTAGGCGATTATCACACTGGCGACGGATCCGCATGCGGCGCCGGCGCGCGAGCGAGATAGCGGTATACACATGCAGAGCGCTGTCTCGCTCGCGCACCGGCGCCGCATGCGGATCCGCAGCAGTGTGATAACCGCCTTAGATAATTAAATGACAACAACGAAAAATGTACCTTTTGACTACAAACACAAATAATGACAATTCTAAAGAACTACACTGAAAAAAAGGACAAGCGAACTACTTCGGATATTTCATCAATAACCAAAATTGGTAAGGAGTTAATAAAGTTTATTTGCTTATAACTCAAAGTTTACTTATGAAGAACAAAACACTTTGGTAAGTAATAAGCCTTAGTTTGCGAGGGATCTATATCTGAATCCCTAAAGTTTTTTGTCCTATTTTTGTATTCCCTAATGCTATTTGTCCTAATGATCATTTGCCCTAATGCTCATTTGTCCTAATTGTTGTTGCCCTATCATCGTATCGATGAATTTTATTTTCCCTAATATGTTATTACCTAATATCATTTGACCTATTCATCAGTTGCCCTAACTTTTTTTTCCATAATATTAATTTGTCATAATTATTATTTGACCTAAAAGTTACTTGTCCTAATGATCAAAACACCTAATTTCAAATGAACTAATATTATATTTCCTATTATTTCATACCCTAATATTAAATGTCCTACTGGTAATTTTTCCTAATTGTCACTTGCCCTAATGCTCATATGTTTTTAGGGTCATAAAAAAATAACCCTAACCTACCTATATCTGGGAGCAGTTTCGTTTTTAGGGTCATCAAAAAAAATAACCCTAACCTACCTATCTCTGGGAGCAGTTTCGTTTTTAGGGTCATCAAAAAAAAATAACCCTAACCTACCTATCTCTGGGAGCAGTTTCGTTTTTAGGGTCATCAAAAAAAAATAACCCTAACCTACCTATCTCTGGGAGCAGTTTCGTTTTTAGGGTCATCAAAAAAAACCCTAACCTACCTATCTCTGGGAGCAGTTTCGTTTTTAGGGTCATAAAAAAAAATAACCCTAACCTACCTATCTCTGGGAGCAGTTTCGTTTTTAGGGTCATCAAAAAAAAAATTACCCTAACCTACCTATCTCTGGGAGCAGTTTCGTTTTTAGGGTCATAAAAAAATAACCCTAACCTACGTCGTTATGGCAAATAAAATTAGGATATTCGAACATTATGGTAAGAATTTTTAGGGCAAATGAGCTTTAGGGCAAACATTACATTATGACAAGTAATTGTTAGGATAATTGATCATTAGGGCAAATGACAATTAGGACAAAACGGTTAGGGTAAGTAATTTTAGGACAAATGTCATTAGGGCTTTCAAATGTTATGGCAAATAATATTAGGATTTTTGAACATTATGGTAAACAATTTTAGGACAAATGAGCATTAGGATATTCATTACATTATGACAAGTGACTGTTAGGATAATTGATCATTAGGGCAAATGACAATTAGGACAAAACGGTTAGGGCAAGTGATTTTAGGACAAACGTTATTAGGAATTCCGAGGTACACCCGTTTGCGAGTCCCAAAACTTAAGTCGAAGTTTGGTTGCTACTTTTTTTAAAGTGTACTTTAAAGTTCAATAAGTTCAATTACAATGTAGCGTACATTAATTAAACAACTCGCCCGCTACGCAACTTCTTCTGCTGCGGACTGTACCTTAAGCTTTGAAATCTAATGCTACTTATTTACGATGGTCGTGAATGTCGTGATCATAAATGACTTTATTATAAAGTTCAACCTACGTTTCAGGCTTTGAGTAATTCCAAAGTATTTTTTTTCATTCACAATTTTGTTCGCATATCTTTGTAGAGTTGTTTTTTAATCTCGGCTAGTAAAATGTCCTGAAAAAAACCTCAACCTACAACGACGAATAAGAGAGTTTAATTAAACCATTTTGAACACCTGGTCTAGGTACATAAATAATTCTGCTGCTAACTGTAGGTACGAGTATCAAATCAAAAGTGTCAATAGCTAGTTTTTAGTATTTAGACGTGTCCGCAGACAAATCCGTGTCCAATTCGCGCCATACACGGACGGATCTGTCCGCCGGGCATATCCGTCGGACAAATCCGGCGGACACATCTGTGCTGTGCGTGTATCATTCCTTACATCCTTAGCTAATGCGGGCTGGCCGGCCAGTTTTGGGGCATGGACAGTCCAGTCCCGCACTCTGAATAGTGACGATTCTTCACTTTATTCTATAATTAGTGTCACACTCATAAAAGTCACCACTATAGTAGCCCTCAACCAATGTGACGACCGGGGCCATAAAAGTCCACAATGCAACACAATGGATAACTGATAACGCGAGCTCAAGGGTTTTATGGCCCCGGTCGTCACATTGGTTGAGGGCTACTATAGTTCAGTTTCGCGGTAGTTTAGTGTATCTGCAAGTGTAATTAAGAATAATCCATCTCGGCTGCAGCCGGCAGGCCTCCAGCCAAGTGAAATGCACAAAATCCATTCCCAGTTTATCTCGTTAACTCACCTGCGTATCTAAAAACGACCAACCAGTATCAAGCTAGAGTTGAGTTTGGAATGCAGCAAGGGTCGCTCTTGTGGAGATGACGTGTACGCTGGGTGGATGAGACGAGGGATTTTGAAGTTTATTCCTTCATATTATAGTTCGACATCGCTTGGTTACGCTTTTAATAAGGGTCGCGATCGCATAGCCATTGCAATGTAAAGCTTAACATGATTAAGTAAGGTTGATTTTTGGTTATAGTTGTTTTATATCACTTTTTATGGTGGGCAATCAGCTGTTTGGGCACGCGCACCGCCCGGGGCCCGTTTTATAAACGTCATGCGGACGCTAGAAATTTCTATTTCATTTCGGTATTGAAATTGGTTCGGTCGTTTACGGCTACTTAGATGTTTTAACGTCGCAAAAAGTAATCAAGTCGTATTGCTGGATTTGAGGCGGAGGCCGGATTCGTTTGTGTTTTTTTCGAAGTATAACCGTACCATAAAGAAGTAACTGAAGAAAAGGCTGGATTTTGCTTTTTAAAGTGAAGATAGTCACGAACTTTAACCAATTTAAAGTGAACCCAAAATAGCTCAATTCAACATAGCTCGTGAGCGTACCTAAATCTAGCGCTAGTAGTCTTCAGAACGAAACTAACTTTTACCCGACTGCCGAAAGAAAGGAGCGTTATTTGTAATTCATCTGAAACGCTTGCGGCATATGCAAATAACTAGATAACAAAAATACATTTTCAAAACGTTTCATAACTCCTTCAAAGAGCAAGACAGCAAGACCAGAAATAGCCCGTAAATCAAATAAAAACAAGAAGTATGTCGTCCGGGTCCAATTTCAAAGAAAACAAAATCATCCATTACTGTAATCCTAATTAATTGACAGCCGCAAAGCGCGAGGTTCCCGGCTCGGACGTAAATACGCTCATTTGTATACGACACGAGATTATGGTAACTAAATTTGGTCACAATATGATAGAACGTCCAATAATATTCATAATAACTGTCAAAACGGTATAAACATATGATTTAGAGGCGTAATATTATTTTTTAGGAAAAAAACAATAATTACTAACTGAACTGAACCTGTTTAAGTATTTACTGTTGAGTATTTTGTTAAAATTGTTAAAAACTTATGCTTGTTATAACTATTTTCTTTTCTCACTACAACAGTTCGGATAAGTTGAGCTATAGTTGAGCGCTTAACTACGAACTACCTACACTATAACCAAAACAACATCTCTTAAATTACCTACCTATGTAGCAGTTAACTTTGTATTTTATAGTTCCTCTTTCTAGTTTATGTTTCCTGTGGGATTTGTGCATTATTTGGTGCGTGTGCCATATTGTGGTCTATTTTGCATTTTTACAGGCCAGGAATTATCTCATTCTTTACAACCGGGAGGATAAAAATATATGACCAGCCCAACCAGTTACGTATTATTAAATGTAAAAAGCACATCCGCCGGCCGGGTATCTCTGTAGCATTTTCACGGTTTAAATGCTTTTGGGCAAAAAGGCGTTTTTATGGATTTTCTAGTGGTGTTTTTTTTTTTGTCAGGATCATTCCCATTTGTCTCCGCTATGCTGAACCACACCGAAGCGAGGACGACTTGGAGTACACCGATTATTATGATATTTATCATGTAGAAGCACCCTTGAGAACCCTTGCGTTGCTATATTTGGATCCACCCTTTGTAATTTGACCAAATCCCACGTTACTGGAGCTGCACACAGATCTAGTGTAAATGTGTGACAGGATTTTAGGTTTCTGCTGGAAGTGCTGGAGTGGTCTAAACTCACCTATACGGTCTGCTAAATCTGCACCGTTAGCACCGTGCAGCACAAGAGAGACGCGACAATATCTTGCGCGCGAGATAGTTTATCCGTCCTTTTGTCGTGTTTATCGTGAGATACATGTCGCGTCAGTCTTGTGCTATCCCTGCTAGTCGAAACTGTTGCAAAATGTTTAATAGTGAAAAATCATGTATGTACGAGCCAGCGTGTTCAGCATTCGCGGCAGAAGCCTTAACTTCTAGGTTACTCGGGTCACAGTCACAGCGATACCCGTCAAAAAATGTTCAAGTCGAGATGTGCCGTTCTAGTTCTAGAGAACGTTCTCCGATACTATGGGAAATACTCTCAAGTGAGAACGTTGTCATACAAAACGGGAAACGTTCTCTAGAACTCTTGAGAACGACAGAACTCTATGTTTAATAAATTAATTAATTTGATTGCTATCTAACTTTACGTACGCATCCTTTGAATGAGTCGGCGGCACTGTCATGGACATACCTATATGTTATTAAATTCTCGAATCTATGTACCTACCTATAGTCAGAGACTATATAGATATAGACGGCCACAGCCTAAGAACTTTTTGAAGCTCAAGTCAATTGCACCCTCTGTCCGAAAGCCGCCTAAAGATACCGAAAATGTAAGAGGAAATGCACTGCCACTCCACCTAGTAGCTACTAGTGTACTACTAGTACGCTTTTTGTTACTAGGTGGAGTAGCAGTGCAGGTGACATTTCCTCTTACATTTTCGGTATCTTTAGGCGGCTTTCGGACAGAGGGCGTAATTGACTTAAGCTTAATAAAGTTCTTAGGCTGTGGCCGTCTATATCTCTATAGTCTCTGGTTATACCGAATACTGAAAGAATGCAAAACGTTCTCTACTCGCAATCGAAGCTTTCAAATCGATGCGTACTAACGACACAATTACCTGAGCCATTGTCAACCTTAATGCAAGGAGATAAAGTTTCGATTGTCGTGTTTGGACTCAACGGTCCAACTGAATAAATGATTTGAATTTGTATTTGGCTTCCGATGCTCACGGACCCGATATATACGTTCAAGGGAATATGTGACATTCTACGAGAAAAGGTACCTTATTATTACTATTACCTTGGTATTATTTTTGAATTATTAGTTTACCCGTATTTTCTTTTCCGTTTATAAGCGTGTGTGATCGCGGCGTCATTATGCCGTCTCGCCAAAATGGTTGCAACGGAAGACCAGCGCTGGCCTTGCCAGCATTAACGCTGAGGTGCAACCATTTCGTGACAAGTGTATGTCTCTTTCTGTTTGTTTCCATTGTATGTGTTGTCATGAATAAATGTTTTCTTTCTTTCTTTCTTTATGGCGGTTGGGACTTACGCTATTTCTAACGACGCTGCAATACTAATGCGATGCTTCGCAACGTAAGCGCCAACCGCCATAAGGTACTTTCACCCGTGGGACGTCACATATATTCTTTAGCAGTTTACTACAGTTCACTTTACATTGGACATTTCCTAGCATAAGTATGACAAAACCAAATTTCCTTGAACCGCGAACTGCTAAAGAATCAATTTCCTCGACTGTACCTACCCATTGTTTTATTAATCGAATAAAATACGGTTTTCCTGTACTACAGTCGGTTATACTGTAGGTATTAGGTATCGATTGAAGTTCAAGTTCAACTCCTATACTGCTATGTATGAAACTGAAACACCTATCGAAGCGATTTACCGGACATAGGGACTCGTTTGTCCACAGGACCTATCCTAAGGTAAGTAGATGTAGATATCTATCTACTTATAATTATTTTTGCCCAACATATCGCATCGATATTTTAGACCCATGACTGTTACATGAATTTAGCTTTAACAGGTTTGGGTAGTTTTGTTAGAACAGATTTTCATAGAACATTCCTAGATGAATATGTATGCGTACTTTTGTTCTTAACTTGAATAGTCAGGTACCTACAGTGGGAATTATATATATTTATTATAATGCGTTTAGCACGACGGACCGTGGCCGTGGCTAGTCCTCGGCGCGGGCGCATATAAAAATACACCATGTACGCGTTTCCTGCAGATAAGGTCTGATGGATCACTTCCTCCGGATTAGGGATGCGCGCGCGCCCCGCAATTTTTAAAAAGCTTTATGTTGCTCGTAGGGTTACCGATATAAGGAATGAAGGGTTCTAACAAAAGATATTAGGAACAATTTATAATATATGTATTATATATACTTATGTAGGTGAGTAACCTTGTTAAAGGAAACTTTTAAAAAGCTTTGTTGATTCACTATTTTATAAATTGTTTTTTTTTTTATCATATGCAACAGTGACAACGGCGCCGCGCCGCCTAATTGTAAGGAGACACATGCTATAGATGGACACTTTAAATTCTAGAGATAGCAAGCGTATAGCCGACTCTTTATTTTATTTTAAATACATGGAAAACCAAACACATAATGCATTACCATATATGCATATGTATACCTACATAAAGGTTGAAAGCAGATATGCACAACACAGGCAAAATAACGTTATAAACTCAAACAACATGATGCATGCAGCGAAATAAAGGTTGACACTCATGAATTTACTAATCTCTGGTTCATATGTGGATATGTGTTCAACCCTGGCACCCCAGCACATAGTAGTGCTAGTGTGTATGCAGCCCAGCGCACTGAAATGTAAAGTGCGGCGATCGTAGTAGGATTAGTCACACCTCACCTCACGAGCTAATTGTGAATATCTAGTTTGTCATTCTGTATTAGCGGCGGAGGTAGCTAGAGGTAGAGGTAGCACAGGAGGTAGGAAGCGAGTTGTGTTCTAAATGACCTGAACACAACTTTGTCCCCAAGGGAATATGCGCATGATAGCCACAGAACGCATGAATGTGTTGTTGATCAAGAGTAGGCCGTAGGCAACCCTACCTGATCGAGTAGCGGAATTCGGCTTATGTAGGCGATACACGGCGAAAAGTTATGTATTTTAGTACTTGGTAGCCTAAGCAAATCTTGGACCATATTGTACAGTTACTCTTGGTCTATTGCGGTGAGTCAATTTGAACATCTGGCCCGCTTAGGGCGCTCTTAATGAAGTCTACCGGAGTCTGAAACATTTTTATTTTAAGGACCTCTTTGGGAATCTTAGAATATGGTAAAAACCTTGCAAAACAAGACTTTATAAGAGCCATAGATATCTTAAGCTCTAGGAAAGATTTTTCTACAGATAGGTACTCGTAACGTCCGTTAATGATTACAAGTCGATTTCAGAAGCATAAGCAGCACAAGCAGCTAAGCAGCTGAGGTGTTCAAAATGAGCTTTGCACGACTTTATTGTTAGAACTAGAGTGTATCAAGATCATTTAGAACTGAGCTGTACTTCTGCAGCTGACTGTACGTATTTTTAGACTAAACCGAGAGAACAGCATCCTCAATAGCTACAGGTAGTACTTGTGTATTCAGGATGCTCTTCTATCGACCTATACTTATGTTACCTAGGGTCGCTATGCCGGTTGGCGGACAGTTAAGGAAGTTGCTGACTTCAAACCCCTTAAAAAAATAGTAATTTACGATAAAATATGCAAATTTTTATACCAATACGTTAGAAATATTGTCTATTTGTAAAAGAAATATGAATACTGGCTGCTTTGCATGTAAGTATTGATAAAATTAGCGATAAGTGAAAAAATACCCGAAATGCCGGTTTGCGGACAGTTTTTTCAGTATGCGGACACTAAGTGCTAGTTGGCGGACATGCAGTTTTATGCAATAAAATTGCAACTGAACAAAGATTTATCTGTTTACATTAGGGTTTTATATCAATGGTACTATTTGAACACCGTTTTTATCAAAATATAGTCTCTTCGCGGTCCTTACGACCTTTAAAAAGTAGGATTGTTTGTTTGAAAAAAACTTCGTTTAACTGACTATATCCAAAGTAATTCGCGTTAAAGCGTTGAATAAAACGAGATACACAAACCTATTATTTTAGAAATTAATTCTTTAATCATAAAAAAACTGTTAATGTCGAATCTTGTTTTATACTATGACGGTAAAAAATGAGCGTGCAGGTTGTCTAATGGTAAGCCGCTATCATAGTCTATGGACGCTTATAACTCCAGTTGAGTAACAAGAAGCGCGTTGCCGTCCAGTAAAAGAACAAGGATATTGTGTAGATAGATTACGGGACAAATATAGACCGCTCACAACCTACATACTGCATCGTTGGGGATTCTATAGATGACTGCTATATTTATGAAAAAATATAATCTTTTAGCATCGCTGGCCCTTGCCAGGCATTGCCATTCGTCAAGGTAAAAGTGAAAAGACTGGAAACTTACATACAATGGCGGTAAAAAGTTGATATAAAAATTTAAGAAATTTGAACCTTATGATTTATTTCAAGTTCAAATTTCATCAAGTTTTTGTCCCGATTTGTCAACTTCTTCCCGCCATGTACGGATTATTAAATAATACTAAATTTTAGTATACTGCTTCGGATAGGCTGTACCACACTACACTCACTCCCATACATTTTTTGCGCCGCTGGTTGCGTCGGTCCAGCATTACAAATTTTGACAATTTAAACTTAAGTCCACCGGGATAGAAAGGCTCTCGAGTAAACTGCGTACTTAAGTAAGGATTACTGAAGATCTGGTCAAGATCGTAAGGAACCGTAGGGTGAGGGCAGAGCACGACCTATCATTGTGGAGATCCTTAGAAGTTTACGAGAGACCTATGTCTAGCAGTGGGCGTCGTTTAACAAATGTAATTATGGTGATAATGATGAACTATCTTAGCAATTAGAGATAACCGAACACGCCGCAAAAGCAACGGATAGGTACTTTACTTCCTGTGCACGTTTGTGTCTGGACCGGATGTCTAAACAAGAGATAGGTAAGTGTTTTATCACGCAGAGAAGGCAAATGAGCGTACAAACTACATTAATATTAATTTACTTTCCTAAAAATCCCACGCATCCGCATACTGAAATCACATTTTACGTAGTCGCGGTTGACCGGACAAGAGTTTATAAGCGGTTTTCAAATTAATTTTACTATCGATTTTAAAGAAATTAAGTGGTCGCAAACTAAAAAATAAGTAGTTCGGCAACTAATATTAACATATTATAAGTATTTAATTAGTATTTTTAATTATGTGTTACACGAAGTGAAAATCAAAAATCGGTATAACATGCCAGTGAGCGAACACGTGTCCGCCAACCGGGATACTTAACAAATTTGCATACCGGTTGCGCGGACAGTCAATATTTCTATAACTTTAGAAAGATCATGAGAAAATCTCTATAAATAACGTACATTGGCTCATAATTAACCGAACTAAATGCCTAACACAAATGTAACACGAATACAAAAGAAGAAACTTACGTCTATCCGCGCGCCTTGTTCTTAATTTTTTCGTAAGCTATCGACCATTTTGGTCACTACTGAGGAAGAGCGTACATAAACATTTTTTTTTCTGGCTAAAGGATGCAACAATTGTTTTAAAGTGAATACATTATTATTGCATAACTATCTGAGTATCACCAAACAAATTCATTTTATTACTAAGAACAGCAGGAATCTTATTTTTTGCATTTTAAGAGAAGTTGTCGGCCATTTGTCCGGCTACCGGCACTGTCCGCGCTACCGGCACAATGACCCTATAATGCGTTTGACCAATAACGGCAATAACATTTTAACTAAAGAATAACCGACTTTACAAGACATAATTCCCTAAATTTATAGTCTTCATAAGCATCTCTACTTCACCTATTATTGCTCCTCCAAGAGGAAATAGGTACAGTCGGCATTAAAAAGGTATATCAGAGCGGATAAAGTACTCAAAAATATGTGAACATGCACTTTATCGCCTTGACAATAGAGTCGTTGTTCAGATTTTTGTGACTACCGTGACCGCTCGGATAGCTAACCCGAATGGCTAACTTTAGGGTTCTATTCTAATAACCCAGTAGGTAGGTACTTTCAGCTTCGTAAGCTGGGTCACTACACCACCTAGTAGGCTACGGAGGCCGTTAAAAGGTTAAGATATTTTGACATCCCAAAAAAGGTACCATCATTGTCGGGTGTTAATAGAGTTTATATCTAAATGATTTTTAGGGCAGTATCGCCTTATTAACAACTGACAATGATGTACATTTTACTTGAAAATAACTAAAATAAGTAAAGATCTTTTTAATATTCGCAATTGTAACTAATAGGTATTCTAAGAATTCCGTAAATAAGAAAGAGCTTTTTAGTACCTAAGCCAGTAAAATAGGTACGAAGGTATTGAAAAAAACCTACCACATGTCAAATGAAATTTAAGTAACGCAGCGCAAAGCAAAAATAAAACGCAAAGTCGGGATAAGAAACCAGTTTCAATATGATAGATGCGAATCAGCGGCTCGGCAAGAATTGGATAAACGAGTTTTATATTAAAGGGCGTCCAACCAGCGTAAAGTTAGAGCCTCTTTCGGTTTCGAACTTAATTTAAACTTTTAACGACCTCCGTAGCCTACTGACCCAGCTTACGAAGGTCCTAGAACCCTAAATGTAGCGACTTAAGTCAGGTATTAGTGGGTAGGTAGGTATTTGCTCTTGCATTCCTTCTTTAAAGCGGACCACAAGCGTGATTTTGGTAGAGTTTAAAATTACGCGACACGATTAAAATTACGATAATTCTACGATATCCCGAATAAACTTCGTGTTTTACGGAGCATCGACCAAAGATTATTGATGATGTTTTTGACCAAAAATAGATCTTAGGGTTTTTTTCTTAGCACGGTAGAAATGTTACAATTTTCTACTAAGACTGGGGTTGACTGTTGATGTAACCCTCAAAGCAAGGATTTAACTAGAGACCGCATACGTGACCCACCCTAAAGGACAGAATATACGCAACGCGACCGATTTTAAAACACGTTTCAAGATGGCTGATAGCATTCCGTAACCAACCTACATAATTTAGTCGGTTTCATTGTTACCCTTCAAAGAGCGGTGGAGGGTAATAAACGTTTATATTGTACTTAGGGCCACTTGGAAGTAAGCAATAATCACAAGGGTGAGTCTATGATAAGGACCAACGATAATAGCGCCTTCCCTGTCATATCTATGGAAAGTGTAATAAGACCATCCCGTTCAATCTTGGTATTATTATTTCCGTGTCAGGTCTATGGGTGGTATGTCTATGATGTAACCACATTGATAGTTATACTAACGAAGGCACTATCAAATAATATTTATGTAATGTAGGTAGTTATTTCCCTCTCATGTCTTGAGCTGAGTCTATCAACATCTGGACCACACTAGTACACAATTTAGGTATTACTGTGTTGAACTATTTCATATGGTGAATATGGTGATATTTATTATTGTCGTTATTCTATACCTATATCAACTGCTTTTCCATTACTAATAAGAAATGCCTATCTGTATCCAGTGACATGGCGCCATACGATAAATAAATAAATATACCTATGTCCCAGCCCGATCGCAAAATTGGCTAAATCAACAATTCCTAGGCATTTCATGAAATGCCCATCCTACATGTAGCCAGGCATATGATATTCATGACGTCTGTAATAATAAATACATACGGCAGTTTATATAAATATGATATTGGATGATAGAGCAATATAGCAATAAACAGTTGAAGATGAAAAACGCCACTGTCAATTAAGTAATTTTAGGTCAGCAATTAATATTTCATTTTAATTCCCACAATTTTGTAATGGACTCCACAAGTTGGTTGTGGTAGGGGTTAACCAAAAATAGGGATGATGATGATGGGTCAACCTGAGGGCCTACCGCCAAGTTCGAAAATCGACAAAACGATGGTCCCGTCTCTATCGCTCTCGCATATACGAAAGAGAGTGATGCCAATAGACGATTCGATGAACGAAGTGCTTCGCGGTTATAGGCCTGGACTCATCAGTAAGAAGTGGTGCCTACAGAGACTTTCAGGAAGGAGCTGGACTTCAAATAAGCTATACCCAAAAGCTGCCAGATGCCCAGATCTAGCAATAAAGATAGTAAGTATAGCAATCTAGGTAACAAGTTTTAGTTTATCTCATTATTGTGTCATATCTGACATGGCCAGCTATAGTAGAAAAAAGTATAATGTATAGTTGTAGTACAGTTCTAAAGATTCTTGAAATAACTGTAACTTGTTCAACAGTTCCACTCGGAGGTCAGGCTTCAAAAACTTCGAGGTATTCTTGATTATTCCTATCAAACATCACATTTGTTAGTGAGTGAACATACTGTATGTTATAATCACCATATTATATTGCTTGTTCTTTCTAGTTTGAAAACAATGCAGTTTTAGTGTGCATCTGCATCAAGCATTTAAATTTGAACATATTGAAATTGTAAGATTTTGACTAACTGTGGGTTTCACTGCCATAATATACATATACATATCCCTGCTTATTCATAAACATGTTTCAAACCTCATTTAACTAAATAATATTTTGTCTTTATCCGTCACTTTCACAGTTGTGTTTGGTAGAAGCAGACAAAACATGATTTAACTGGTTTGTAGCACATTTATGAATAAGCGTGGTGATGTTGCCTGTTAATTTAATTCCTGTCAGTTGTCAGTTCAATACATGTACCTGATGTAAATTACCGTCATATGGATTAGTACAGTCATTTTATTTTCACTTGTATGGGAAAAATGACAAATTTGGAAATAATTCATAATAGCAGAAGTATTTAGTTGTATGGCTTAAAAGTCATGTTAATCATTGCGTAGACAGAAAATCCAAAAAATTGACCTTGAAAAAATCCTCATTTAATTAATTTCTAAAAAATCGCCTAAATAAATATATCAATATTTTATTATTTATTATGGTTCCTTAAGACACGTTTTTTATGGATGACGGAAAATCAGACAAAAAAAAAGAAACCCTGCATATATTTTTTGATGAATATTTACTTCCGGATGGAAAGTTTGTAGGATTTTTCGTTCAGTCATTTTAGAATGACATTTTAAAACTATATAAACAAAAAAATCGCTGTTATAAATTAATGTTTGAAAAAAACGTTTCTTTACTGGAGAAGCTCAACATTTGCTGTAAGACATATAAATTGTCTGAACTAAAATACCAGATATTGTTAATATTTTCTGCTAGTAGTTATTAAGAAAAATATAGGGAAATACAGATGGCAGCTCTATAGCTTACTCTATGATTCAACTAAATGTAATAATTCTAACATTAATATAAGATTAAAAGAACATAACATAATTTATATTAATTTAATTAAGTGTCAGCAATATTTTCATTGGTTTGCAAAAGTTATTGACAACAAATAAGAAACTTAATACCTATAATACCTATATAATATTAAGAGATAAGCTAATGTACAAGAGCATGATAGTTTGGTTTCAGGCCTGATAAGTTCTGCTTGAGCAGTCACTGGCTAAGTTATTAGGTGCGACATTCAAAATGGCCTTCTCACACTTATTCTTTAGTAATTTTTTTGGAGAAGTAATTAAATGGTCAGCCAAGTAAATATATATTTGGTCATCTAAATTAGATGGTTGGCGTGGGCTATGTTAGACTTGCTGATTGACTGATTTCTCCGTTGACCAAAAAATAATTTTTGCAGACCAATTAAAATCATTGGTTCCCATAAGTTTTGCTTAGATCATTTTGAAAACTGCACCCGTTTAGCTACTTCTGCTGTTGTACCCAACAACAACAATGTCACAACGAAAAGTTTAATTGTTATAGGCCAGTAGATGGTGTAGAGAAGTTACTCAACTTTGTTCAATTAGTTGGTAAATGTGTACCATTAGCTTCAATAAACCAACTTCTTAATGTACCTAGGACTTACCTACTAAATACAGCCTTGGCCAGAAGTGTTGAGCACCAATGCGATTTTCATACAAAACTGGAAAGTTTAGTCCATCGTTTCTATCTTTGTTTAAGTTATTTTGTCAATTAATTTAAACTAATAGGCATGTTTTGTTGAAGTTAGTAGTAACTGCATAGAATATTTGCAATATGTCGCACCGACTTAAATTTACATTTTTGGTACCTTCTGTTTTCATATTTTTTAAGTACCTTGAATGTGTTATTAAGTAAAGTTTTCTATATTTATAAATAAAATATAACATTACCGTTACCGTACATTGTTAGGATAGGGAAATAATGCTTAACATCAAAATTGTAAACAAAAAACACCTATGCTCAACACTTCTGGCCAAGGCTGTATGTGTCAGTGTACGGACAAAGGGACCACTTTGTTGATGTGGAGTTACTAGTATTTTCGAAAACTACGCAATATGCAGTCTATTAGTGGAAGAAAAAAGTGTCCTTGTAAATCGACAAAGTGGTCCCTTGCACTAAACTCGTCCACATATAAATATGATTTCTTGACTGCAGGATAGGTTTTCTATGAGTGTTGACTTCAATCAATATATATGTTATGGAACATAGTGCTCTAAGTAATGTTCCTGCCTGCTATACTTTGCTTAAAAGAAAATAATATAAGTTTTTAACTCATTTACTAGGTACATGTCTCTGAAGGCTTAGAATGTCTTGTTATTATCATAACTCTTCTATGACTATCTAAACTTATTAATAACAACTAAGAATGTCTAATACCTTTTGTTTACTATAACACTAGTTTAAAGTAGAAATGATGACTCAAACATAAGCTGCATTGTAACAAGTAACTTGCATTCTCTCTACTTTCGAATTGTGACTTAAAAACTCAAATAATCTTCCTTAATATGAATATTAACTCGCACTATTATCTCTACACTCTGCCTGTGTTACTATTACTACATGAAATTGCACATTTAGAGAAGTTTTACAAACTGCATCTCAGCATTTCCGCGATGCACAGTTAGGCCTACAACCGGCAAACGCGCGCGGCGCCGCGCCGCCAAGCCCAACTTGCAACGTTAATTTCACTAATAAAACTATCAAATAACAATAAAAAAATACACTATACCTTGTGGTCAGGTTCCAATCCACATCCACGTTCGAAATCCAAATCGGTAAACACTGTTTTACACTGAATTTTGATGGAAAACACTGGCACTTGTCGTTAACACTTGTACACTTTTTTAATTTGTTTTTTTTAATGTTATCACTACTGTGAACACCACACTGTCACGACTGTCAAAGTGTAATTTGTATTATAATTTTATTACACTAATCCGTTATTGCACACCATGAGCGAATGTTTTTTAGTTTTGAATATTTTTAAGGGATAAATCTTTAATTAATCAATGATATACATACTGTAACTAAATTGCTCACGATAAATTAGCTGTTTTTTTAAATCAAAGTGCAACTTCCACAGACAACGTTTCATTTCGCTTCCGCATCCCCAAAACAGCTGTTCGGGACTAGTGACGCCAAAAATCGATAACAACTAGGATATAGGACAACCGTATTAGAACCGGACACAACTATTCACAACACAGATTTACCGGTTTTTTATTAAATTTAATTTCCTGAAACACACTGTCAGTGTAACTTGAGATTAACTTTTGAAGTTGTAATGATAGAAAGCAGTTTAATTAGTTGGACTACTAAATAACATTTACATTTTAGAAAGGTTTTCTTGTAGTTAGCCGTTTCTTGAATTTAGTTAGTTTGTTGAGCTGATTCTTTTGTGAGCACATTACAATGTTGTTGATGTGTGGCGCGGTACGCACGCGGTCGCGCTCGGTCGCGGACTGGCGCCGGGCGGGGCGAGGGGTGCGGGGGCCGCGGCGCGGGGCGGGTCGCGGGCGGGCCCGACCAAGGAATGCTATTGTAGGCGAACTTGTCCGCTACTTTTTTTCTCAGTTCTGGTCAAACAAGTTTCGTATACAACCAGCATTGTAAGGATTCCGCCATTCTCCAAGCGGCCCGACGCTGTTTCTAAACTTTAACGATTTCAAGGCTTCAAAATTTCGTGAATTAACCCTTTAATGGCCTGAGAAGCCCTTTAAGTGACTGTTTCTTGCATTTCTAAAAGTCATTGTCTAATAAAGAATTTTATAATTGAAAATGGGTTTTTCTTACTGGAATCTGACTAGGTGGATAAGGTTTCTTCTATCATAGTCATAGCATTTCATGCTTATTATTGATCAATGCGATCCAGTACGGCTCGTCTTCCATATGAATCCGAGCGCAGTTCTCTGTTACGCCGTTGTAAAACTGGATTTGACAAGAAACAGCTCGCATAATTAACGGGCCCCATAAAAGACATAAAAGGTTATGCTGATGGTACCTATGCAGAGTTTACCGGGAAACCGCAACTCACGTTCGTTAAGCTAATCGCTGGCCAGACTACGCAGAAGGAACGATAATCGTCAAGGAGAAGTTTCGTCGCGCTTTTCTGCGATACCGATTAGGATTACCTATGTATTTTGTTTTGATCCCCAGATCCTATAGGTACACACTTTTATGCCAGTGGTTTAGCCCGAGCTATTAAAAGTTGGATCTAAATATTTATTCAGGAAGTGGTAGTAAGTACTTACTCCTTTATTTATAGTAAAGGACTTACTCCTTTATTTATCTGGATTACCGCGGGAACATCTGGACTAGAAGCACTTTTGAAATTTTGAAAGGACTCAAAGGACGCATTGGAAGGAGTAGGCAGGTAGGTTATTTACAGCTAGGTAGGTAGCTGTAGGCGATAGGAACATATGTATCACCTACTTAGGATTTAATTAAGTTAGAATTCATTTAAAACCAGTTTCGAAAAGAAAGGTTTCTGGAAACCGGTCAAGTTATCCTTCAGAGTATCACCATTAGGAGTGATTAAATAGATGGTCTCTAAAACGTCTGGCAGAAGTTATATTAGGTAATAATTTATATTTTTGTAAGAAATTTATCAATACAACTATTAATAATGATAAAACATCTATATATACTCTATACCTCGATCTACCGTTTAACTGAGGTAGGTAGTTGGCGGATAATTTGCTCGTTGATTTTTCAGTTGATAGTTTATAGTCTTGGGACAAAGGGTACCTAGTTTAAGTAGGTATATAATTAGTCAGGTACTTGAACTAATCAGCAATGTACGGCAGTTTACCATAGAGGTATCTTATTACCAACAGTTTGAGCAGCTATTACTTACTAAGCTGTTCCATATCAGTAGCTAATTTAAAAATTGAGTAAGACTTACCCTTTGACTTAAGTAGGTACTCGAACTTATTTTTGTTTTATTTTTACAAAACCTTGTAGGTTATATTAAATGTTTATTTCCCTTTATCTTTATGCCTCTCTCTCTTTTTCTTCTTCAGCGAGCATACGCCTATCCAATTTTCCTCCAATAAGCCCGGTTTGCTGTTACTGTTCTCCAGAGCGGGCATGCAACCTTTTTGATATCGTGCTCCCATCTGATTGGAGGTCTACGATCTGGTCTTACTGACCGAGGTCTCCATGCTAGGACACGCTGGCTCTATCTCCCATCATCTCGATGACAAACGTGCCCATTTTAGAGTATCAATCCGTTGACTACCTTGGTCCGTCGCCTGATCTCCTCATTCCGGATTCTATCGCGAAGAGATATACCGAGCATGCTGCGTTCCATGGCTCTGAGCAACTTTGAGCCTCCTCATTCCATTTGCGGATGGTCAGTGTCCAGGTTTCACACGCGTAGGTCATGGCGGGCAATACGCATTGGTTAAACACTTTGGTCTTGAGAGGTATTTTGGCGTGAAATACATGCTTCAGCTTACCAAACGCAGCCCAGCCCAACTGAATCCTTCGGCTTATCACCGCCACCATTGAGTCCGCTCCGAGCCGTAGGTATTTGCTGTCCAAGGTAGTTGTATTCCGTTACTTGCTCTAGAGGTTGGTTATCCAATGATATGGGGCTTCTAGATAAGTTAACAGTCGCCATGACTTTCGTTTTATCTGTATTCATTTTCAACCTAACACATTCCTCTATCATGCGTTGTAGGTCGTGTGCAGTTTCGGAGATGATGGCGATGTCGTCGGCAAATCGGAGATGATGATTGAATTAGACGTTCATCCCTCTAGCCTCCCAATTAAGGGTTTTGAAAATGTCCTCCAAAGCATTTGTGAACAGTTTCGGCGAGATTACGTCTCCTTGGCGTAGGTACTCCTCTTCCAATTGGGATTCGGTTTCGGTCTGTTCTCTCCTTGAGCTGGACTGTCATAGTCGCTGTTTTGTAGAGGTTAAACACCTACATTAAATTAAGATATGGCATACCTAGTAACTACCTACATATTTGTTTGTCCTCTCGGTTTATTTCTTGATGGACCTCTAAAGCAAAACTTGAAAATATTAAAGTATATCAGTTCAAGTATTTCAAACACCTCTTAAACGCATTTTGTTCAAGTTACAACGTAGCGTTAAATTCTCGGCATATTGTTTTGATAAGGGCGCCGACAGAAGCACCTGTTGCGCCATTACAATATGCTAAATCATCTTACCTAGTTACTTGTTTATCCTATAAATAAATGTTACTTAACTAGTATCTACGAACGTAAATAAAGAAGTAAATGTACAGGATTTCCGGTGGCAGAATTACGTTTTTAAAATGAAATTAAAAAATAATAGACACAACTTCTATTTTTATTTAATAACAGAGCACAAATGCGGTATGCAGTACAAACGAATCGAATCGTTAGCTTTAAAATACGCTTCAATTGTATAATAATGGTGGCATTCTGAAAATTGAGACATAATGTAAAGGAAATCCGCAATACACTATTCAAAATTGTATTCCCGCCAAATGTTAAAAACTATTGGTTGTTTATATTATAAATTGACTTTGAAAAAAGAATCTACCACCGGACAGCCTGTATATCTGGCTCCAAAGTTAGCGGTGCAAAATCCATATACGTTCTTAAATATTAGTAGTTTATTCCTAGAGTTGAGCTGAGCCAGGAGCCGAGTTCCGCAGTGACGTCACGCAGCCTTGTGAACTACGCTTGTGAACCAAAACTTGTTCGACTAGTTTCGCGCACTAGGATGTCTAGCTTAATATTTATCGTTTACCGGTTTTTGGTCCATGCCTATTAAAGGCCATTTTATGATTTGATTTAAATAGAAAAAGTTTTATATGAAATTTTAATACAGGTTTGGAATATATGTCCAACATAGAAATTAAAATATCAAAGTTCACCATTTATTTAAAAATATTGTATTGGACAAAACAAAAACTTTATGTGAAAAAGCGCTTTTAATGCTATTATACTTAGCATAAACAGCGAAATACTAGATATTGTACTAATAATTCTAGGTTTTAAGTAAGTAAGACACCCTCAATTTCGTCGAACAAACTTTCTGATAAAACTTCGGACGGGAAACTACATTTAGCTCAAACTTCAAACCAATTTCCACCACTATAATTGAATGGTAAAATACCCTCAATTTAAATAATGAATATATGGTACTACTGCCGCGCGGCTTCACAAGCTTTTTACAATGAAATTTTAATCAGTAGACTCGACACGAGAGTGGAATTCCGACATTCAAGGTTACAAAGGAACTTCCAAACAAAGTATTTGAAGAGCGATAACTGAACCCCAGACTCGGATAGGTTCGGGGAAAGGGATACACACACGTTCTCGTGCAGTCGAAAGGGACGAAAACAATAATTTTATTTATTGCGATATCACGTTCTTGCGCTAGCTCGGGATTGCACGTATAAGAGCGAGACCAATGCATGTTGTTTGGTTTCTGCACCTAACCAAGGGATTCGTTAATCAGATTTTGTGAATTAGAATTTTTAATTGGTTAAACATTGCATGATTTTATTTTACGCGTTTTTATTAGTTTCGCAGAATTTAATATACATGAGTGATAAATTCGTTTTTACACTTAATAACAATTAAAAACGGTCACTGCAATAACTGCGTATTATGCACTTGTGACATTAGTTAAATTTTTTAGGTTTCCGTATATTTTTTACGCCGCTTCTTCAAAAAAAGATCATTTATCATATATAAGAAGACAGTTTATGTCAAAATCACTGAGATGGGAGAAAGGCGGTTATTATTAAGAATTAAATATTATATTCAGCAAAAATAGACAAGTAAACACTGTCTTTTAAACCAGGCAAAGACGGCAAAGTTAAGTGCCGTAGGCAATATTTCTGGAGTTTACGGTGGATACTGGATATAGGTACTTTTGTACACACCTAAAACTAACATAATCTATTTCTAAAAAGTAGATCCATTAAGGAAAAAGAACTCACGAAAGTGCCATTTAAAATGTGAACGTGTGCTATGCTGGTCAGACGGCGCGGCACAAACACATAAAATGTCACGGACTCGATAATTCCCGAGTTTAGCGGCAACAGGTTGTACCGGGAATTAGACTCCTGACGTTTGTTTTAAGCAAGGATTCCCAATCTAATATATGGCTTGACGAAATAATAATAGTACCTAATTGTGTCTTTCAATAGGAATTTGATTATTATTGTAACACAATCAAATTAGAATGACAAATATAAGTTGTCACAGCGTTACAGATTATTACTATCAACCTCATATCATAATGTTTAATTCCTCTTATGTTAAGAGCATAAATGATAAAAAAGAGCTTTTATTTTATCTAATGCTGACAACTTCTACTTTCAATAGGTATATAATCCGCAAGAATGAACTTAGTATGGAGGGATTGGAGGGTTGTTGATAAGAAGGAAACTTGCCAAGTGTGACGTTGCAATACAAGATTGTAAGCCTGATTTCTTATTTATTATGCTGACTGAAATGAAAATTTATTTGCCAACTTTTATTAAAAATGGTTATACAGTAGGAGTTAAGCAGGTGACATTGACAATCGGTTCTCTTGGCTAGTTGGCTATAATATAACTAATACAAGTCATCTATTCATTTTCATAGCTATTTTGTTTGTGCTATTCTCAAATACCACAGTTTTATTGTTTGTCTATGTCCCTAAACAATGTTAAAGAATAATAGAAAAGTCTATCCTAGCCAGTATTATTTATAATAGAGACCAGTGAATGGACACAAAGCAAAGAATGGACACTTGTGAATCAGTCCGCTCCGGGGCCTTTCCCCACGTCTGCGGGCAAAAGGGTGTTTTGGCGATGGGGATTTTATTTAGACATTTTTTTTCAACCTTTGTGTCTCGGTCCTTCATAGCAAATATCGCAATCCTTGAAGTTCCGGACAAATTTAATATAACATATTATTATCATGTTTAATTCATTATATGATTTGGTCTCTACAATTAGATTGTAACTAGTGCGTGTGGTGTATTTTGTTTTGTGATTGTCGTATCAGAAATAGGAAAACAGAAATGTCTAATACAGGTTGTAACAAAAATACTGGCTATCTTTTTAAGGGTATAATTGGTATCGCATTCTTATTATAATAAGCTATGAATTAAAAAAAAATCTTGCGAAAAATTTTTGGTTTTGTATGGAGGGTTGGCCGACCCGGGACGACGTGTCCTATACAAACAATTTTTTTTTCGTGACCAAAAAATTTTGGTTCTACTTTTTCTTACTCGCAATACGATACCAATAATGCTCTTAAACGGATCACCAGTATTTTTGTTACACCCTGTATAATAATTAATAATATACATATGTTGTTGATATCTCTCTGTCTGGCCTGATCTGACAATTATTGTAAAATAAATAAAATATACGATATTAAGAATAATTTCATATGTAGTTATCTACTTATCTATATTCCTTATTTCCTAGTTCCTATTCCTAACTAACCATGATGGATGATGTTTTGATGCGCATGCGGTATTGAAGTTACGGAAAAAACTTTTTGTTTGAATAATTTTTATCTGCACACAATTCCTTTTTTATTTAATGTGGACATTATAAAATAACACCAATATCCTGGCTATTACAATAAAATGATTACAGGAAATTATCGGTAATTTACGGTTAATGAAGCTTTTAGTGCATCACTATTGCAAGCAGAACCAGTCCGTGTCGCGACGTGCAATTTATCTGGACAGCTAGCATGTGGGAGTTTTCTTTAATGTGGAAATTGTGGAGGCCGTTGGTGTGTCGAACTGTCGACCGTTTCGTGTTGTTTCATGAATGTTTGTACTTTGTTTTCGGCGAATAGTAATAAATGATGTAATTGTAAGTCTGAGTTTTGTGGGTATAGGTCATTTCTTTAGTATTGATGAGACTACGAATATTTATTTACATTAAGTAGGTAATCATTTTTACTTTGAATATAACAATACCCCACGTCACCATTTTATGTTTTGAAGCATTTTTTGTATATAATTAGGTACTAAATAAATATGTACTTACCTAATTGTATTTTGCAAATGTGCAAAGATATTATTACTTATTATATTATATATTAAAAGTATAAGTACTACATACTATGTTTGTTTGTCAACCTCAATTTGATTACATAAACTTTTGTTTTTGAAAACTTTGTGCGATATAATATATTAAATATTCCTAAATTAGTGTATTTTTTATTGAGTTTGTAGCTTAGCCATTCATGGACTACCCTGTGTTGAGTAAAGTTTGTTCGTCTAACTTTCATAATTATGCACTTCAAAAGTTACAAAAAAAAGTAAATCCTAGCAATCCTTCCCCGCATATCTAAGTAGATGTACTGCGAGAGCGGCGCGGCGCGAACGGGATCGATTCAACGTCGCGTCACGCCGCCGCGGCGTTGCCGCTCCGTGCGTGTTTGGGCTGCACCGCACCGGCAAACGTCATAATAAAAACGTTTCGACTCCGCACATACTAATTTTGAATGGCGATGGCGTTCAGTTCGTTTTCAGATTTCTTATCTGTGCATGTCTTTTCTTCTTCTCTGTTCCATAGACATACAATCTTTTTTTTCGTAATCCTTCCTAGCATGCTTCGTCTAACCAATGCGATAGTAAGATATATTTCTATTGTTTTAATTAACCTTTACTAAATATGTAGGTATGTATATTTAATTGGATATCATATGGGAGTAGGAGTACTTTAGATATGGATCTACAAAACATAGGTAAATCCTTTTCACTCTCATAAAACAGGCAATAACATAAAAATATGCCATTTTCCCTTAGCAGTGTACCCAGTATGCCCAGTACGCATACTGCATGAAGGTATACGTGGAAAAAAAAGTTAAAGTACCCTATAACATTATGCTTAAGAGTCGCCAGGACGCTCGCGTGAACTCGCGTCCCCATACAAACGTAGTTCAGCTCTCATTTTAAAACGACATGCTTTAGAACCACGAAATTTGGCCCGGGCATTCTAGCAGTTTAGATCTATGTTGGTAATAATTTTCGTTGCTAAAAATGTTAATACAAAGAAAATATAGCAAAAATAAGTTTTGTATGTAAATCTGTATCTGGCTGTATTTTCTTTGTATTACAATTTTTAGCAACGAAAATGAATTACCGACATAGATCTGTACTACTAGAATGCCCATGCCAAATTTCGTGGTTCTAAAGCATGTCGTTTTAAAATGAGAGCTAAACTACGTTTGTATGGGAACGCGAGCGTCCTGGCGACTCTTAAGTAAATAAAATAATAATATTTATAATGTACCTAGCTGGTCTGCAGTCTACACTAGGCAGTAGGCACCCAGTACTTAATCCAATCCATGCACTTTAAAGTTGATTGCGCCGCGCCGCGCCGCGACCCGCATGGGGCATTTTTAATCCCCCTGAGACCCTTACATCAATTTAGTTATAGTTGTAAAGCAGTAATAGGATTATTATTGCTATTAATACATAACTATTAATAGTACTCATGGATTAATATTCACGGTTCCCGAATAAAGTAGGTAATATAATGAAAACTTGGTCCATATAAAATTGCTAATTTAAAGCAATATCATATGAAGGGTACACGGAAAGAACATGTCTAGTCACTTTGACAACATTTTGAGTTATAGCGATTTTAAAGTTTGGAACGATTTAATTAACCATAACTATTTTCGTAACTAGGTGGTTTGTATGAATTAAAAAGTGGATTGATGTTAAATATTCCAGCTGTGACAGAAGTTGTTGCTAATAGTTCATTGCAAGCTCTACATTTTGATACAAAAATCTCATTTTACGAAAAAAGGGACTAGACATGTTCTTTCCGTGTACCCTTCATATATATTTATGTTTGGAAAGAAATACAATCAGTAAAACAAATTGAATTAAAACACTTGTTATATTATATTCACTTTTCTACAGATATATCATGGATCAGGATCAGGGAATTTATTGATTATTTACAAGTGCTTGATAAATACATACAAAAGTAAGTTGGTACATATTTAAGTACCTGCAATCTAATCTAATACTGACGTCAGCTTGTAACCCCCTATTATTCATGAACGCTTCTCAGGCCTCAATTAGTTAATTAATGCTTTGTCTGTTTCTAACAAACATAACTGTCAAAGTGACAGATAAGGACAAAACATAAATTAACTAATTGAGGCCTGAGAGACGTTTATGAATAAGGGGGTTAGTGTTTAAAAAAGAAAAGAAAAGAAAAACTTCTAACAAGTAAGGTATTGGAATATATTGCTGTTGCTATGTACAGTCACCGGCAATGGTATCTTCCTACACGAAGGCCCCTTCAATTTCTGTTCTTCTTCAATTTCCCCTGCCAGGGTAATTACTTAGAAATTTAGGAACCATGTATGTACGGTCACGCTCCGTGATTGTTGAGCCATTTAGGGTTCTAGCTAAATTGGTTGTACAATACTTGCGCTATGGAAGGTCCAATTTAGCTAGAACCCTTAATGGCTCAACAATCAAGATTCAAGATTTTTTATTCATGACGTACACAATATTACAAACAGACAAACAAAAATAAAAATAAAAACGTATTGGTCTAGCATCACGAAATGGATCAATCACGGAGCGTGACTGTACAATCGCCATCAAATATATCGGATCGGTCAAGGTACGCAAAAAAATCTACACATGCACCTTATCGCCTTAAAAATAGATGCGTTGTTCAGATATTTGTGACCACTTTAGCCACTACGATATATCTGATGGCGACTGTACTACCTAAAAAGTAAGAACTTGCAACTAAAATTAAACCACTCTTACTGTTATCCTAGCTTTCTACATGTAGGTATGTTGAAATCTTGTTGCACTAGCTAGATTTATGTATTGCATTGATGGAGATTGTCGTATTTTACCTATGACTTCATCCATGAGGCTAGGTGTCTATATATAGTCTGTACTTTTAGGTATTTAAATAAAAGTAAACAAAATCTACCCTCCAATGGCTCCTTAAGCCAGTTGAGGGTAGATGAAAACATTACCTGATCAAATAATGTAGGTTAAAGTCAGGTCGTTCGTTCAGTGACAGATCTAGGCGCTTTTGTATATAGTTATATAATACTCTTTTTGGTTGGTTAACCAATAAATGTTTATAACTACCCGAGAATGTACAAATTGTTTGTTTACTTTTATTTAAATACCTAAAGATACAGACAGGTGCTATCCAAGGGCGCCGTCCCCAACAACGCATTAAATCAAGCGCTTTCTCCCCGTTGCCCAGGACCCTCGGGCCCTCGACCCCCGACCCCCGACCCTCGCTTCCTGGCGGCGATTCACCGAGGCCCCAAATCCGTATCGCACAGACTACGGACACGATTGAGAAAATATGCCCAGTTTTATGCTGATATTTACATTTCCTAATAGTATGTGCTGTAATAAAATATTAAATCAATGCATAGTACATTACGTACCTAGGGCGGTAAAGTAAAGAAGGGCCCAGATCGCTGGCATTTGTGGCCCGAACCGAAGGTAAGGGCCATAAACAAGCGATCTGAGGCCTTCTTTATTACCGCCCGTGGTGCGTACATAATTTTATTGCCGCAGCACCCTAGGGCGGTAAATTTCACTTAGCGCCCAGAGTGACGTAAAAATACTTACGGAATTATACTTTACTACCAAATCAATAAAGAATGCGCTTCGTTATTGACGGCGTTTTACATAAAATAAAACGCTAATTATGAAAACTTACAAATTTGAGATCTAAAGTAAACATTGAGAGTGGCAACACTGTTGTTGGTCGTTTCTGTCCCTTTCTAGCATATACATCCATACGCCCTTTCTCGCTCACACAGAACCCCCTACCACATTCCACCAGGTGCAGCACTGATTTTAGACATCAGCGCTAATTTTTACCTCATTGTCTCAATATTTATATTTTTTACCAGGCAGGTTTAAAAACTTTAGATCTCAAATTTGTAAGTTTTCATAATTAGCGTTTTATTTTATGTAAAACGCCGTCATTATAAAAACTGTACGAAATTTGAGATCTAAAGTAAACATTGAGACGTGTTTGTTATCGCCTGGTGGAAGCGTAAGACGCCAAGCCAATGTGATAATACAACAGCAATGAATGTTCATTGCGATGGTGTATGGCAACACCACGAATTTTAATAACTGTGTAGCGAGAGGTGGGTAGATTGTAAATTTATGTGGCAGTGTACAGACAAAGGAACACTTTGTCGATAGAGAGTTACTAGTAATTTCTAAAACTACGTAATGTGCACTACCTATTAGTGAAAGAAAACAGTGTCTGTATAAATCGACAAAGTGGTCCCTTGCATTAAACTCGTCCACATATGTTGTACCCAAATAGTAGTAACTTTATAAGTTATTATAGGTACCTGTAAGTATTCAAGAAATGTTTCACCAGAAACACTTTCGCAATGGTGATCTAATTAAAAACAAGGTAAAACAAAATGTTTTATCTTATGTAAACTGACTGAGTATGAAACTCCCGGAAGAGATATCATTATTAACCAGCATAATGGTAAAGGAATGTAAGTGGTTTACTTAATAACCTTATAATATGTTATCAGATAATAAAAAATAAATAAAACATAACAGTTGTCTTTGTAGTTTTTATTTATAATTTCTCCTTTCCTTAACAGATATGTTAGGAAATTACAATAATTCCCAATTGCTCAGTGACAATTTGTAGAAATAAAATAAGGTGCTTACTTTTATTTCCAAAGTTTCTAGGATTTATATTACATTAGGTACGTATACACTGAATAGATAATTGTGTACTTAATTGGTAATGACATTATGTATATAAATCACTCAATAAAAGGGATTGTTGAAAATTAATAAAGAAATGAGTTTGTTTAGTTGTAACAGCAATTAATTATGAAAATAATTAAACTATTTCAGTAAATAGCTTGTTAAGGAATAAGAAAACATTTATCCAATTATTCACATGCCGTTACCAGGTTGCTAAAATATCATTATATTGATTATCATCGTATTATGAGTATGCATTGTTACACATTACATTCACCACAGTATATCAATTTAATGTACAACGAGTAGGTACTTAGTAATTTTAAAATAATTGATTTTAGTATAGGTAGTCTCCTAGTGGGTTCTGCATCTTCTTTTTTAGTAAAATATTACCAAGGACTTGGTTACTTTTTTGTCAAGACTTATAACAAGTTTCTTGGCTCTGGCCAAATCACCACACCTGTAGTTAAGACTTTACTTTATTTACAATCATATGTGTACGCTGGGTGCACTTGAGGAACGTCACAGTAAGAAATGCTACTTCTATACTTTTATAGAAATGTAGCCAGAGGGCCTACCGCGAAGTTCGAAAATCGACAAAACAATGGTCCCGTCTCTATCACTCTTGCATATACGAAAGAGAGTGATGCAAATAGACGATTCGAAGAACGAACTGCTTCGCGGTTATAGGCCAGGTTCTGTGCCCTTGCAGGTTATTTCTTTTTTAGTTGTGACCATTTATTTGTTTGTTCATCAGCCAAAACATATCAGGATAGACCTCACGCCGTAATCAGGTATTGCTAATAACTATATTTGGGCCAGTTTAAAACAGGCTCAAGTCAAAACAAAAAATAAGTTATTATGGGTCGGTCATAACGTTTGTATTGGACCTAGATATAAATTTGGGATAAATTTAAAGTAGGTTAAGTTTTAAAGTAGGGGGCCGATGTCTTTCCGTTTATTCCTTATTACTAAGTTAAGGATGCTATTATTTGAACTACGTAGGTTCATAGGTCAACTGACTTTTAGGAAAGTGTAGTAGTGAGTTCAGGTTCATAATGTCTAGTTTACGGCCAGAGCTTTGGCTTAACGAAAAGATAGCTGTGGCTAAGTTAAGTCGAATTGCTTAATAAATGTTATGTTTATGTATGGCGCTCCGAAACTACAAAAGTAGTTTTACAAAGTAGGTAGCTCCTTAACTGTTAAAGTGCATGAGGTTCTGATAGGAACCCAATCATATCGATCCTAGACAGGATTTGAATGAACTCACTCAGTTATAAAAATATCAGGCGTCTTCAGGCTGTACTGTGTAGAAAAAACGCCAAGTTCTGTCAACATTTTCTTGTGTGTAAACACCGCCACATTTCCTTAAAATTTAGTAAATGGGTACTAACATGAGTTAACATACTTTGGCATTTACGAAAATGCATTGTTTACTTAACGTATCAGACAATGATTTCATGAACAAATTACAATATCCGATTAATTTGGCTTGTACACTTGGCAAGGCCGTAATTAACCATGGACATGGGGACCTACTATCATTTGAAATTCACTTTCACTGATGTATGTGATTTTTCCTGTAGGTACAAACTTTACTTAGTGCTTTGAATGAAATCACTTGCGTAGTGAAAACAAAGCTTTAAGCTAAACAATGAGCTTAGAATACTTGTATTTATATCAACAAGTTAAACTAACCTCCAACTGAGGTTTATACTGGATTTCGGGAGCTTGACTGCTCCTGATTTTATTTATTCCCACTTGCCCAGGTGTTGACCTGGCAAATTAACATACTCGTAGCCCGAGAAGGCTTATCGTCTCATCCTTATTTTAACAAGGTCGAAATATTAGAGTACTTAAAATGCGAAACGTTTCGCGATTTTGCATGGACGACTCCTTGCGCAGGGGTCATGCAATCTAAATAAACAATTGTTTAAATAGACCAAGAGTCTCATACTTATTCAAAGTCAAAGTCAATATTGTCTTTATTCAAGTAGGCATAGCAACAAGCACTTTCGAATCGTCAGTAACAATTTATCTTAAATAATTAAGAGCAATATATTGATACAATTGTAATCTTAATCCATTGCAACTCATATTTCCAATTTTTTACTATATTTATTCAGAAATAAACCAATGATGGTTTATGCAACAAGGTATGCGAAAACTTACATTTAAGTGGAGTATCGTTATATCGTTAATGTCACTAAAAACTTCGATGAATGGGGTGTTTGTTAACCAGAGACTGCTTTCTTGGCACTCTTTGCTGTAGCAAAGAAGGCTCCAGTTCTGGGCTAGACCGTTTAGTTTATAGGTTTTTGAGGGAGGTTTGGTCCAAACCTTCTGTCCCAAACCATTAGAAGATAGTTTTAAGAGCATTATGTACATAGTTTGTGTCCTCATTCAAGTCATTCATGATGTCTTAACCCTTTAAATGAGGTATTGATTAAATAAAGTCTTTGTGTGCTCATGGCAGCACTTGCCCCTGAGGACAGATCACAGAACCCTGTTGTACTACTAGCATTTTTACAGTACAAATATTATGAGTAAAGTCTCAAAATATTTACTAGAAGTGTGTAGCCAGACGACTTGCAAGGCCAGTTTTGTACATTTAGTTTTCAACATGCTTGCCTACGCAGCAGCATGATAGTTTACCTGCATCGAGGATAGGTAGTGAAAACCAGTCATTATATTATCAGTTATATTTGGGAGGCGGAACAATGGCTTTAACCTTTTTACCACCATGACCCCATTATATGATAAGCAGAAGAAATTGCTACTAAAATGCACGGACGTCCAACTGAAGCTGTAAGCATGGTCGTCGGTTAGTTCCGACTGCTCCAGTTATAGGTTAATGAGGATAAAAACGCTTAGATTATAAATGGTGCTTTATAACCATGGATTTGAAATCCATAACCAACTTGCGACGTAATTTTTCCATATCTTTGCGCGTTTATCCTCGTTGACCGACCAAATTATAAATTTAATAGTGTGCCTTGCGAAGGCAGAATATCATACAATATTGTCGTAATAAATAGAAGGCAGATTCCGATCTGAATGACTATCATATTTTTATACACCTTTGCGCAGGTGGTGACAGTCAATTTTATTTACACTTATGTTATAAATCAAACTTAATGCCTAGGAGGCAGTTTATAGTATTCCTTGCTCAGAAGAATAGTCGGCCTTGCGCAGGCAGTGAAAAAGCTTATGAGCCAGTCAAAATATAGCTCAGGAGGCAGTTTATAGTATTCCTTGCTCAGAAAGATAGTCAGCCTTGCGCGGGCAGTGAAAAGGCTTATAAGCCTGTCAAAATGTAGCCCAGGAGGCAGTTTATAGTATTCCTTGCTCAGAAGGATAGTTAGCCTTGCGCAGGCAGTGAAAAGGCTTATGAACCTGTCAAAATGTACCCCAGGAGGCAGATTATAGTATTCCTTACTTAGGAGGATAGTCAGCCTTGCGCAGGCAGTGTTTGAAAAGGCTTATGAGCCAATCAAAGTGTAGAACGCTTTCATTGGAAAGCAATTCAGCATTGTCATCCTTGCGCAGGCACCATGCCTATTTTATCATCCAATTTTTACTAGAAATACTGCCTAAAGGGACGTATTCACATGTACTTCAATAGTACTTATAAGAACCCCTCGTTAAAGATGAAACATAAGAACTGTCACTCGCAGTATGCAGTTGCATATCAAGTTAATAAGGAAGTAACTCAATCCAATAATAAAGCAAAAAACCGTACAGTACGGTTACTTGTAAATTACATTATAGTAATTACAACTGCACACAAGAGTATTTCTTATACTTTTCTTAACAATTTAAGCATACTAAGCTATTTATTTTGACAAAAAAAATTCGTTATAGTTTCCGTTGTTACTCAGCTTGTGCCCCTGCCCCGAGAGTAGAAATACAAGACCATTAAGAGGAGCTTTATCAACTCTCTAGCGGACCCACACTTTTTAACAAAAGTATATATTCTTTAGGGTACACAATTGTAACGTCAACGGTAATAGCGTATTGATGTGCCGATCCTTAAGTTCAAATCTTTTCAACTAAAAAGTTGAGGGTATGTCCCTCACGCAGAAACATTTGATATAATTTCCTGTCATATTTAAACAACTATCGATAAATAACGCGATGCATAATAACACCAATTACAATGACAGCCATGTCATAATTCAATAAATGAATATTCTAAATGTAAGGATTTAACACGCCTTAAGAATAGCGCGATACGCAATTACACTTGTAAAATAGGAAAATATATCAAATATTGAAATGTGTATTATTAATAATATAATCAATAGGACTGCCGCGATGGTGCGGGCATCATTTTAATTTACTTAAGTAATTTTATTAACACTTCACTATTTTGGATCGGTTCATATTTGCTTAGGAACAGTAACTTCAAAAATATATTTCGAACGGTAAAAACCGTTAGAAACTGTTTTTCAAAGTATAAAGCTAAACTGGGATATCATTAAAAACCTCACCAGCAGTTTAGCTGACGACCTTTCGCATTGAAAAACAGCAAGCCAATGAGGTAAAAATTAGCGCTGATGTCTAAAATCAGTGCTGCACCTGGTGGAATGTGGTAGGGGGTTCTGTGTGAGCGAGAAAGGGCGTATGGATGTATATGCTAGAAAGGGACAGAAACGACCAACAACAGTGTTGCCACTCTCAATGTTTACTTTAGATCTCAAATTTCGTACAGTTTTTATAATTAAGCTATTTTATAAACTTACTAAGTAAGTATATATTGTGCACTACGTACTTCATTTAAACACTTTAAAATTCATATTAATATAATACAAGATGATTGAAAAAAAAATGTAGGTACTTTTACATGTAACTCTCGTAAGGATCAAGAATTAGAAAAAACCTCTCAAACTATAGTATTTTATGCAATAGTTGTATAAGAGGGTTCAAAAAAGGTGAGTGGCGTCTGTAACAATTTGAGGCGAAGCCCAAAATTGTTAATAAAGAGACACCATGAGCCTTTTTTGAACTTCTTATACAACGTTGCATACATTACTTTTTCTACGACTAGGGATTAAATAAAACACAAAATTAAACGCAGTTTGCTTTAAGAAAGAGCGAGAAGTTGAAAAGTGGTGGCATATAACAGTTGAGAGAACGTAATCATAGACACGGTAATTTTTTTTTTCAAATGTTATCAACTTACTTGCTTTTTTCCTTATGTTGGCAGCAATTATTTTAGTTTTGTTATTGTTCCAAACCATATGAATTCAGTTGTTTGTTAAGTTGGCAGTTTTGATTTTCGTTGTAAATTTTGTGTTGTTTTTCTTTTTTATCTGTTGGGTTCACAGGGCACCACTGCATGCAGTTGCTTTTTATCGCATAATAACCCTAGGGTCTTTATGAAGAATAGACTAGATAGACTTTTTTGAAATGTCATAAGACATGCTTTTATATTCGTTGGCGGGACCATATAATTGACAGATAAAAGTACCGGAGTAGAATTTTTTTTATTATGTTATATCGTACTTATTCGATGACGTCACCTCACAGCTGAAGTCCCGGACTAAAAGCGGTTGCTGCAGCTCTGATGACCGCGCACGACTTATGCCATTTTGACAGTTGTTTTGACTGAAAGCTCCACTCGCGCGCAATCATCAATCAACCCACGTCAGACCTGTCAGAACACTCAGAACGCGGGTACCTTACCTTCTAATAAAACCCCTAACACTTAACGGTAAGGGTCGTTATCGTGTAACGTAAGAACGTAACACGAAATGCAATCTAATCTAACTTAAATTCCTGCCTTGAAAGAACAGGAAAAACAAAGAGTTGAAGGGTCTCAAAGTGGTAGTTGAGTCGGTAGCTTTTTCAATTTTAGCTGGCGCCTCTATGAAGAATTTTAGGAACTTAACGGGTTTGTCAAGGGCAGGAAAATTAAGTTAATGTAATCGTCAATTTTTTGGATCATGGGTTTCATTATTATTATTTCCTTTCTTAGGCCTTGGGTTTTCTGACCACCCGTCGCCGGCGGCCGGCGACCGACGCCATACAAAACATCGGATCGGCCGGCGACCGACGCCATACAAACATCCGATCGAATCCGATGTTTTGTATGGCGTCGGTCGCCGGCCGCCGGCGACGGGTGGTCAGAAAACCCAAGGCCTTATTTTTATTTTCTTGAACGCTTTGCAAGTTACCTATGTCTATTCTAAACATCGATTCTGGGAGATAGATGCTATATATAGTTATGAAATTCGAATGGTAAGTACAGTCACCGGCAGTAGTATATTCCTACATGAAGGCCGCAAAAATATGTGACGCGCTCTTATTTGTAGTGCCATAAAGCGTATCACATATTTTTGCGGCCTTCGTGTAGGAAGATACTATTGCATACCAACACCATCTACTTTCCCACTACTATTACCACCTGAAAGAAGAAATGCCTCTATATCCAGTGACGTGTAGCCATATACGATTAATAAATAAATAAAATTGATATGTGTACAACTGTACATATTTACACAAAATTATTAGGTTAGGCTGTATTGCATGGAATTGACATGTGGAGTTTTGTATTATAAATTGAGAATTATTGTTGTATAGTGCCTATCTAATTACTCTAATTAGTATTATTTTACTATTAAGATTGCTATTTGACGTGTATTGTATATGTATGTGCATTTACGAAATAAATGAATATGAATATGAATACCTATGCCGACTATAACAAATATGTATTCAACAGTTTCATATATCCTGCTTGAGCGCTATTACAGCTTTAACAAACACTTGCCTTTTAAAATAAAGCAACTCTATGTTGCTATTACTTTGTAAGTACCAACCTATACTTAATTACATCCATTGGATTGTTTTGTTTGTTTTTCCTACGCTTATTTTATATTCCTCAACATCCCTACTCTTATCGCGAAAGTCGCTCAACTTGTCAATCAAAATCATGCTAGCCACACAGGGATAGCTATTGATATGATATGATATAGCCAAAAAGTTTATCAAACTGGTCAAACCTCTCGCTTGACAGATCAAGTCTACGCGTGTGACACATTTCGTAAACCGATGTGAAATATATGGGGCTACGTAGAATAAACATTGCGTGCTGATAATTGTTGCTGTACCGTCTGCCAGATCATTTGTATTTTATGTGACATTTTCTTATTGTCAAGCGACTTGGAAGGCAGGTCTATTGTGGGGGTTTTTAAACAACTGTGGATTGGATTCATGACCATTATTGTAGAGTAAATAAGCTATAATAACGAATGTTCTAAAATTTAAGTGACCGGCTGGGAACTTTCCGTTCTTTGCTTTGTACAAACATTTGTCACTTGCCAAGTAGTTGAAATAGGTATCTATATATGTGTCAGTGTACGGACAATGGGACCACTTTGTCGATATGGAGTTACTAGTACTTTTTAAAACTAAGCAATATGCACAGTGAAAGAAAAAAGTGTCCTTGTAAATCGACAAAGTGGTCCCTTGTACTAAACTCGTCCACTATATGTAAATTAGGTACACCTATTTATTAACTGGTAGAGTAGAATCTTAGTCCTGCTTGTAGTTCTGGTAGAACGGAAAGTGGCAATTCAAGTGCGAAAGTGGTATTTTTATTTCAATGAAAACCCCCAGCCTGTTTTTTCTACTCGGGAAACGACGTTTTAATGACATTATTACTGACAGTGTCTGGTGGCCTTTTATTGACTCAGTTATAAGGCCAGCAGACACTGTCAGTAATAAATACATAATTTATCTATTCATCCTTTATTATTATTAGAAAAAGACGGGTATACAAGGTGTAACAAAAATACTGGCGATCCTTTTAAGGGCATAATTGTATTCTTATTGTGAAAAACTAAGAAAAAAAATTTTTCTTACGAAAAAATTTTTTGGTTTTGTACGGAGGGTTGGCCAGCTGGGACGACTCGCCCCATACAAAAAAAAAATTTTTTCGCGTCCAAAAATTTTTTCTCCTACTTTTTCCTACTCGCAATACGATACCAAATATGCCCTTAAACGGATCACCAGTATTTTAATTACACCCTGTAGAAATAATGACATTATTACTGACAGTGTCTGGAGTGTCTGGACCGCTATACACGCCGCACTAGCTAAGTATTCAGTTATCTCTAGTCTCTACCACTACGTCGCTGACGCGATGCGTAACCAATACACGTCAAACAAGTTGGCAACCAGATTTACTCGCTTATTCATAAACGTGTTTCAAACCTCATTTAACTATATCATCATTTTTTTTAATGAAAAAGCGGGTGCTGTATGAGTCGAGCCCCGGTGTTCGGTATTAGAAGCTTAGTTTTATTCCGCCCCGGCAGCAGACCCATTATATCCCTAAGAATCGACTTTTGAGTCATATTAAGACAACGTTCATAAACTATATGCTTTGAATATAACTGTCAGTCATTTTATTGGCAAATTAGAATGCAGGAGTAGAAAAAATATATAATGTCATTGTCTCACTTTTTTCTTCAAATATGATTCTGTAAAAGCACATTATTTTTTAATAAATAAGAACTAGCTAATTTTATTATATTGTTTCATTAATTCGTATATGTATGTGATAGACATATGTATATCACATACACTCGGTATTTAAGGATTTGAAAGGCATTTGATATTTTCGCGTATCGTGCTAGAGCCGCTAGAGGGGCTGTACCGGAAGTAGAAATATCCGACAATTTCTATTAATAAATAAAAAGACAAAAGTAAGGAGTAACATCGGGTTTATAAAACCATTTTTTTTGTCATATAAATTCTTGATGCACTGCACAAACTGTTATTCTATTGTTTCTTGAATTCTTGAAATGTTGAACAATAGGGTACTTTCCAGTAGATAAACTTAATTGTTTCGTTGAATTCATAAAATCTATATTTCAAAAATACACCGGAAAATCCAGGTGTAACGTGTGTTTGCGCTTTAAATGATTTTATAATGGTTAAAATTGTTAAAAAGGAGATGTATTCATAATATAGAATTGTGACGTCACAATATTAGTCTCCCGTACAGAGGCGTATTTAGAAATTTGGCGCCCCGGGCCAGAAAAATTTGCCGCCCCTGTTACTTAACCAAACATACTATTAAAATTTTCTTGAAACTTTCTGAACCCTTAGTGTACGGTCAAACGTTGAAAAAACGGTGCTGACGCCTTTTGCACATCTGCATAGCTGGATTGATACCGCGGTACAGCACTACACGTTACGGCGCGTACCTTCAGCGTATCGAGAGCAAAACAAGTGCGATTTCGTGCGGCGAGGTGCCGCGGTTTTGATTCCGTTCTTGATTCGCTCTCGACTCGCTCTGGTTTCATAAAACTTTATATAGTCAAATATCTTCTTAATTTTTGTTTCCCGTCCCGTAGCCTATACTGTGTCCCACTGCTGGGTAAAGGCCTCCCCTCGCTTCTGCTACTCGTCACGGCCTAGTGCATACTATCGCCAATCTCTACAAAATGCGTCTAGATCGTTTCGTCATCTCCTTTTTCAATTGGTCTGCCTCTGCCCCGGCCGATTTGTGGGGTCGATTTAGTTGTTAATTTAGCCCATCGTTCCGGGTGCTTGCGGCAGACATGTCCAGCCCAATCCCACTTGAGCTGGGCGGTCTTGACTCTTGAGTCTCTTGACACCCACGACATCACATCCGACATACATTTCCTGGAGCGGAGTTCAGTGTTCCTAATCCGATCGGTTCTACGAACTCCAGTGACCTAGTACCTAGTATACTGCGCTCCATGGCTCGCTGGCATATTTTGAGTTGGGACTTTTCAGCCTTTGTGAACGTGTTTGTGCGCCGTAGGTTAGGATAGGCAGGAATGGCAGGATACACATGTCGACGAGTTTGTGCTTTAGTATCAGTGGATGGATTGGTTACCCTTCATAAGCGCTGTCATGGACCAGATTCGAAGCTCTTCAAGGTGTTCTCGATGCGTCGATCGATTTCCTTGGTCTGGCTTTTATCCAAGGATGCTATCTGGCCCAAATAGGTGTATTCGTCGACATATTGTAATTCCTGCCCAGTGCCCATCTACCTTGACCCTACGTTTCACGCCGCTGGACATTAATTTGGTTTTGTCCCTGTTCATTGTGAGTCCGACATCAAAACTTGCAGAGAAGGTCTTGCAGCATTTGCTCTAGATGGGATGCAGTTACAATAGTTACTTGTATGAAGTGCACCCTTAAAAAATGTTCTTAAAAACAATTCTTGTGCTCCAATTTATGGCGAGTTATAAAAACCACTCACATACCAAATTTGATTAATTGGGCCGTAAATTTCAGCTACAGACGGAAAAAGCACTTCTAAAATTGCACCAATAAAAGTGTCCGAAAACGGAACGGACCAGGCTGCCGGATGTCCGCTCAAACTTATTGTGAAAGAGCATCACTTTAGCTATAAAATGAGCTTGGTTTCATTCTGCTACTCGATGAGGTAAAAAAACACCCCGAAAATGGCACCATTAAAAGTGTCCGAAAACGGACCGCACCAGGCCGAGGGCTGTGTCCGACCAAGTGATTTAATGACCTATTAATCTTTTTTCTTTTCGATGAATAAAGTTCCAAACAGCTCCTCGATGAGGTGGCCGCCCGGTCCAATAGGCTTGTAGACGTAGGCATCTTTCCCAACCATTACCCATACCGAAACTATCATTCCCAGTAACTTGACGACTGAGTTTCTGGAGGGTGCAAACTTTATTTTGCGCTAAAAAATTGTTGGCCCTCATCTGCAATTAAAAGCAAGAGCATTCTCGGAGTCTGGTTTTCGGTCTCTTCACGAACTCCAAAATTAAACCCCGCAAGGCAAAACAAATATATAGAGTCTTAGCGTCTTTGCCGAGATCCTGTCGAGAAGGTGGTTTCGTCATCCTATCACCATTTTTGGGCAGTACCAACCTTGTCTGCAAGTCAATGCACTTGCTGTATAACGGACGAGGCACTGCTGATAAGGGCCCCTTCCCTTTTGTGTTGAGAAGTAAGACCGCAGTCGCGCCCATTAAAGTAAAAAAACATGCAATTATAACATAGGTACAAGGTTCCACAAAAAAAAGACAAGGGGATATGACGCCGTCACAAAACGGCATTCAGGAGCCCCCCCCCCCCCCCCCCCCAACATCTGTTAATGTTAGCCAATGAGCTTTCTAAATAGGATGCCGAAATCGGTGCGAAGTGGATGAGAAAATATACTAGATCGGACCCTAGGCACTTAAGGATGCAACCAAGATGAAAGCTAAGATCAGGAAAGATTATAGACCCGGATCGCGGATTCTCAACGATCAGCTTTTACTGACTTGATTAAGCTTACTGACTGAAAAAGGGAGCTTAGTTAAATAACCAGGCATGGTTATATCGTCTTCCCTTTTAGGAAAAATTGTAGTTTACTTTATGTGATGTAGTTTACATGGTAATGGCAGATATGGAAAGGCGGCATAAGTACAAAAAAACGCCCTTCATGTTTACTATTTACAAAACCAGATCGTGGCGTTTCGAAATTGTTACTCTTTCTTAGGCCTTATGGGCTGGTACATAACTGAAGTTCAGCATCGAAAAAGGGGCCCAGAACCAAGCATACGGGGCGGCTCGCGCCGCCCCTGGAAGCCTGCCGCCCCGGGCCATGGCCCTCTTGGCCATAGGGTAAATACGCCTCTGCTCCCGTATAAACTTCATATAACAAATCGTTTTGACGTTTGCTAAAGAGTAGCTGATTTGACTTCATAGGAAAGTAGGCAATTATTAGTCACTTTCTTATTCGCTTGATAATTAAAATAAGGCCTCATAGAATTAATTTAATATTTAAATAACCGGACACTTACACTAACTTTAGTACTTATAGAATAACAAATTACACATTCTCCAACACTTTAATTGGGCTAACTAACCACTAACTAACACTTTTCTTTCACTATGTCTTCTTATTTCTACTGCTGCACATGTTCTGTGCAGCTATCTCATTCAACAGCATATCTTGCATCCTGCTCCTGACCACCAAATTCCTAGTCGGCTCCAGTTGCTTCAGAAACGGCGTCAGCGACTTTAAGAACATCATGTCGAAGTCTTGGTCATCGTCTGCCTTGAAACGTTTCTCGGGGATCGGGTCTTCTTCTAAATACACTTCTAGATTAGAGTCTGGGACGTATTTAGGTTCGTATTCTACCTCTGTCTCTGTCTCATCTTGCTCGCTTTCCGTGTGTTCTTCTCCCTCTCCCTCCGCGTCTGGCCGCAGTAGGAAGCCGAGACTCTTGAAATGTCTCCATCTTCCTCCATAATCGTCTATGGTATGGACGTCGTTCCTCTTGACTTCTTTCTTGAAGAAGTCACGGAGGTTTTTCCATTTGACGCGAACGACTTCCTCTGCAAAAGTTAAGATGGGTGTTAGGGTTTTATTTCGTATAGGTATTACGGTATTTATTTAGACACATTTGCCGTTTACGACTGACGGCCTTAACGTAAGGTAAGGCATGAATCTTTTCTAGAAAGATGTCATGGAAATTGAGGGAAATACATTTAGCATAGGTTTTGAATAACACAAGGCGTAACGTAGGTAGGTACCAAAGTTTTATAGGCGTTGTACGTTGTACCTATTTACTTAGGGACCTACTTACTTATAGTATTTCGACTTGGAGAGGCGAAATTAAATGAAAGAGTGGCCCTCCAGGGGTCCAGGGCCTCCTGGAAAAAGGTATGACTGCAAATCGTTTTAAAATAAAAATTGTGAGCACGGCGAGTTCGACATTTTTATAGCACCATCCATGACAGCTGTTAGTGCCTTTTTTAGAGCTTATCCGTTACGTGGCTGGCAAAAATACATTAGTTATACGTTATACCTATCGATGCGATGCGAGGACGCGACGTGTAGTAATTAAGATTAAATACAATTTAGGTACCTACTTATGTATAAGTGCATAGAGGTTACGTTACGAGGATAAACGTTTATCGTAGACAGAGATCGGAATAGGTAGAGTATATTTACCTAAACTTTGTAGAACAGTGACGAGAGTCGGATACTCCCTTAGGTCTATATTTTTTTGTGCGGGATATCCCGTGTTGGTATCCCGCATGTTTTAAAAACACACTGGTAAACTAACTTATTCATAAAAAAATTATTAAAAAGGTACATGGAATGTTATGAATAAGTTAGTTAACCAGTCTGTTTTTAAAACATGCGGGATACAAATGTAGTACGGAAACAAATGTACTACTTTACACGTACCCCGTTTTGTGACCCGTCCCGGTACGTGTTTTTTCGGAAACGTATTAATATCCGAGTATCCGTCATCATCATCATCATCATCATCAGTATCAAATGGCCGCCATCTTGAATTTCTTTGTTTTTCATCCGTTCGCGTTGAAAATTGATATTTGAGGACCTTAAATTAAGGCTTCTTAATACAAAACTTTATCCGATCGGTTCGAAACTCGATATCCGAGGATCTTTAAGGCCCCTTAATACGAATTTGAAGTAGAAATTGCAGAATCTGGTCGCCATCTTGAATTTCTTTGTTTTTCATCCGATCAAGTTAAAAATTGATATCTGAGGATCCGCCAGGCCCCCTAATACGAATCTGAGGTCAAAATTGCAAAAACTGGACGCCATTTTGAATTTCGTTGTTTTTGATCGGTTCGTGTTGAAAATCGATATTTGAGGATCGGCCAGGTCCATATACATGAATCTAAAGTCAAAATTGCAAAAAATCGGCGCCATCTTGAATTTCTTTGTTTTTGATCCGATCAAGTTAAAAATCGATATCGGAGGATCCACCAGGCCCCTTAATACGAATCTGAAGCCAAAATTGCAAAAACTGGCCGCCATCTTGAATTTCTTTATTTTTTATTCGATCAAGTTAAAAATCGATATCGGAGGATCCACCAGGCCCCTTAATACGAATTTGAAGCCAGAATTGCAAAAACTGGCCGCCATCTTGAATTTCTTTATTTTTTATTCGATCAAGTTAAAAATCGATATCTGAGGATCCGGCAGGCCCCCTAATACGAATGTGAGGTCAAAATTGCAAAAACTGGACGCCATTTTGAATTCCGTTGTTTTTGATCCGTTCGTGTTGAAAATCGATATCTGAAGATCGGCCAGGTCCATATACATGAATCTGAAGTCAAAATTGCAAAAAATGGGCGCCATCTTGAATTTCTTTATTTTTTGATCCGATCAAGTTAAAAATCGATATCTGAGGATCCACCAGGCCCCTTAATACGAATCTGAAGTCAAAATTGCAAAAACTGGCCGCCATCTTGAATTTCTTCATTTTTTATTTGATCAAGTTAAAATTCGATATCTTTGGATCCGCCGCGTCCCTTATTTCGAATCTAAGGTCAAAATTGCGAAAAATAGCGGCCATCTTGTATTTCTTTGTTTTTGATGCGTTTGTATTGAAAATCGATATCTGAGAATCAACTGTGCTCTTTAACAAGAATCTGAAGTCAAAATTGCTAAAACTGGGTGCCATCTTGAATTTCTTTGTTTCTGATCCGTTCGTTTTGGAAATCGATATCTGAGTATATTAAAAGCCTTTTAATACGAAACTGAAGTCAAAATTGCAAAAAATGAGCGCCATCTTGAATTTCTTCATTTATTATCCGATCAAATTAAAAAACGATATCTTTGGATCCCCCACGTGACCCACGTCCCTTAATTCGAATCTAATGTCGAAATTGCAAAAAATAGCGGCCAACTTGTATTTCTTTGTTTTTGATGCGTTTGTGTTGAAAATCGATATCTGAGAATCCAATAGGCTATTTAACAAGAATCTGAAGTCAAAATTGTAAAAACTGGCTGCCATCATGAATTTCTTTGTTTCTGATCCGTTCGTTTTGGAAATCAATATCTGAGTATATTAACGTCCTCTTAATACAAAACTAAAGACAAAATTGCAAAAAATGAGCGCCATTGTATTTCTTTATTTTTTATTTGATCACGTTAAAAATCGATATCTCTGGATCCGTCACACCCCTTAATACGAATCTAAAGATCGGATAATAAATGAAGAAATTCAAGATAGCGCTCATTTTTTGCAATTTTGACTTCAGTTTCGTATTAAAAGGCTCTTATTATACTCAGATATCGATTTCCAAAACGAACGGATCAGAAACAAAGAAATTCAAGATGGCACCCAGTTTTAGCAATTTTGACTTCAGATTCTTGTTAAAGAGCCCAGTGGATTCTCAGATATCGATTTTCAACACAAACGCATAAAAAACAAAGAAATACAAGATGGCCGCTATTTTTTGCAATTTTGACCTTAGATTCGAATTAAGGGACGCGGCGGATCCAAAGATATCGAATTTTAACTTGATCAAATAAAAAATGAAGAAATTCAAGATGGCGCTCAGTTTATGCAATTTTGACTTCAGTTTCGTATTAAGAGGCCTTTATAGTACGGGCGGCGGCCGTAGAATCTGCTACGTAAAATGATACAAAGATAAGCCCCATGACACATGTTCATAAAAGTGGTGCAGAGTTCCGGAAAAATAGAAAAAAAAATTGAATTGGCCGAAAGCACAAAAAAGTACCACTTCCGGTTTAAAAAATGGATGGCATTTACCTACGGTATTTGATACTGAGATGATTATTGTGGCAACAAATAGTAATTTGTATTAAGGCACAGAAAAACCCAGTCTGCCAGTTTCTGCATGGCCGGAAGTGCCCGGCAGACTGGTTCAAAAGTGACGTACATTTGGAGTCAAATTCGTTACTTTTAAACTAGTCTACCGGGCACTTCCGGCCAAGCAGGAACTGGCAGACTGGGTTTTTCTATACCTAAAAATAAATTACTATTTGTTGCCACAAGTGTCATCTTTGTATCCAATGACGTAGGTAAAGACTATTCATTTTTTAAACCGGAAGTGGTACTTTTTTGTGCTTTCGGCCAATTCTATTTTTTTTACTATTTTTCCGGAACTCAGCATCAGTTTTATGAACATGTGCCATAGGGCTTATCTTTGTATCACGTTACGTAGCAGATCCTACGGCCGCCGCCCGTACTATTTAGATACTCAGATATCGATTTTCAAAACGAACGGATCAGAAACAAAGAAATTCAAGATGGCACCCAGTTTTAGCAATTTTGACTTCAGATTCTTGTTAAAGAGCACAGTTGATTCTCAAATATCGATTTTTAACTTGATCGGATCAAAAATAAAGAAATTCAAGATGGCGCCCATTTTTTGCAATTTTGACTTCAGATTCATGTATATGGACCTGGCCGATCTTCAGATATCGATTTTCAACACGAACGGATCAAAAACAACGGAATTCAAAATGGCGTCCAGTTTTTGCAATTTTGACCTCACATTCGTATTAGGGGGCCTGCCGGATCCTCAGATATCGATTTTTAACTTGATCGAATAAAAAATAAAGAAATTCAAGATGGCGGCCAGTTTTTGCAATTTTGGCTTCAAATTCGTATTAAGGGGCCTGGTGGATCCTCCGATATCGATTTTTAACTTGATCGAATAAAAAATAAAGAAATTCAAGATGGCGGCCAGTTTTTGCAATTTTGGCTTCAGATTCGTATTAAGGGGCCTGGTGGATCCTCCGATATCGATTTTTAACTTGATCGGATCAAAAACAAAGAAATTCAAGATGGCGCCGATTTTTTGCAATTTTGACTTTAGATTCATGTATATGGACCTGGCCGATCCTCAAATATCGATTTTCAACACGAACCGATCAAAAACAACAAAATTCAAAATGGCGTCCAGTTTTTGCAATTTTGACCTCAGATTCGTATTAGGGGGCCTGGCGGATCCTCAGATATCAATTTTTAACTTGATCGGATCAAAAACAAAGAAATTCAAGATGGCGACCAGTTTCTGCAATTTCTACTTCAAATTCGTATTAAGGGGCCTTAAAGATCCTCGGATATCGAGTTTCGAACCGATCGGATAAAGTTTTGTATTAAGAAGCCTTAATTTAAGGTCCTCAAATATCAATTTTCAACGCGAACGGATGAAAAACAAAGAAATTCAAGATTGCGGCCATTTGATACTGATGATGATGATGATGATGATGATGATGACGGATACTCGGATATTAATACGTTTCCGAAAAACACGTACCGGGACGGGTCACAAAACGGGGTACGTGTAAAGTAGTACATTTGTTTCCGTACTACATTTGTATCCCGCATGTTTTAAAAACAGACTGGTTAACTAACTTATTCATAACATTCCATGTACCTTTTTAATAATTTTTTTATGAATAAGTTAGTTTACCAGTGTGTTTTTAAAACATGCGGGATACCAACACGGGATATCCCGCACAAAAAAATATAGACCTAAGGGAGTCTCCGACTCTCGTCACTGTTCTACAAAGTTTAGGTAAATATACTCTACCTATTCCGATCTCTGATCGTAGAAGATAAAGATAAACTTAAAATAAAGTACCGTGAAAAAACGATAATGTTTTTTTTTAGTTTTGCTAACTATACAAACGTTATCGCTTTCGAGAGTCGCTTACGATTACAAAAACACTATGAAAGCATCAAGAAACAAAAACAAACAACAGCAGTGTTATCAACATGACACTCCCAACGCCATCTGTCCGCACCACGCGGCAAACGCATTTCAAAACAGTTGACAGCGCACGCGACGTCACACTCCAACCCACCTGGCATATCCAGCGTCTTCGCTACCTCGTTCCACGCCACCGACAAATGGTACCTCTCGCTGTAGTTCTCATCATCAGGATTCCAAATACAACCGCGTTTTTTCACTTCTTTAATTAATTTTAAAGTATCGCTGTCTGACATTTGAATTTTAGAAGCCATGTCTATCGCGCGGCGTGGTAGCGACAACTGACGCGCCAATCGACGGGGCGCGGCGCGGCAGACGCGACGTTGCCGCGCCGTGCAGTCGAGCGATATCTGACATAGCGGCATTTGATGGAACTTGGGAAGGAAAACGCTTGCATTCGATATAATAGAATTCATTACAGAAAGAAAGATAACAATGAAGGACATTTAATTAGCATAGAGTCGAAGTTTCATATTATCCTTTGTCGCGCGTAAGTCTATTCGCCGCGCTGGTATTTAAACTATTTATACGGTTGACGGTCCAGATGTTGTTCAATTTTAAACCTTTAGGTTATTGGGTTAAAGTCACAATTCGTTTAAATTTGTGTTCTCGGCCCAACGGTCTATAAGGCTGCCTCTACATGATGGGTTGATGGGCCATCATAGGGACGCAGCTACGAGATCGCAATATCGTTAGCTCCCTCTAACGCATAGCTGCGTCTCTATGATGGCCCATCATGTGGTGGAGTAGAGTCATAAGGCCTTTTCTATTTTTTTTAATATTAAATAAAGTGCCTTTGAGTGTTTGGGTAATTCTGTAAATGGGGTACCTACCTACCAAATTAAATAATTGAAATAATAAGATAGTTAGCGTAATCACCACTCAAAACCTGCACCAAAACAACAGTCAACCTAACGTCACGTCGTATTTTTCAAAAAAAGTTTTAATGCAATAATTGTAATATTTGTATTTGTTATGTTTGTTTCATATTTTATACCGTGTTTCTTGTTCTTATGTGTCTCTTACCTATACTTTTAAATACCACTTTTGTAAAGTATGTTGTATTAGCATATACGTATTTTGGTCCAGTACTATAAACTTGTGTGTTATTTCCTGAATAAATGATAAGACATTTTATTTTTGTAAACGTGAAAATGAGTCGTGTTTTTACATGAGCTTTGCTTTAATTTACCCGACTTTAAATTATGTCTATGATAAATACATAATATACATTCATTTAGTGATATCAGCGCCATCTGTGTAATTACGATGGAACTGCGTGGAAATCTAGAAACCTTGTAACTTGAAATCTTTGCTTGGTATGAGTATAAACACTATTCGCTGTGTGCATGATTGTGGCTCCATCTCTTGGGCAGGTGGTCAATCTCTTTTTTTCCTTTTTTATAAATAGGTTGTATTCCTTGCTTATATGAAATGTAACTGGCTGATTCACAATTTTGACAGCAGACAGGGGATTTGCAGTTTCATTTCTTGTCACATTGAGCACTGCGATCGTTCTCGTTACCCCCACCATGCACTTCGCACATAGCGAGTTGCCGAAGTAATTGGGTCACAAACATGTAGATGTCGTCGAAAATAGTCAGAAATATTATTACCCGATGATGGCCTGATCCTGATGGCTGACATACGGAACACTGTAACTGTCCTTCCGCCGTCCGTTCGTCTGTAAGCAGGCTGTTTATAAAGAACTGTAATAAATCTAAATAGATTTTTTATGATTTTTTTATTCGTAGAATTTACATTTACAACGAATAATAACTAAACTACCTCGAAACCAAACAATATTTTATCTATAATTCCAGGAATACACGATCAGCCCAAATAATGGTACCACAATACTACATAAGAACGACTCGTGCGGTAGATACTTTCTCTGACAGTCTTATTACTGTATAAGCCGGTTACAATTTTTTACGAGCCATATTTTCAGTTCATCTTGTTTGAGTTTGTGCTTCCTTCATATTGTTTCTCGTTTGTTCAAACACATAAATGTCCAAGTTGTTCATAATTAAAAGAACATAAACCGTCACTTTCTGATCCACCTCATTAAAATAAACGCAAGTCTCTATCTAGCTACATCTCTCCTTCGCTTAACTTATTTATTTTTGTTCATGTTCTGCGCCGCTATCTCATTTAGCAGCATATCCTGTACCCTGCTCCTCACCACCAAGTTCCTAGTCGGCTCTAATTGGTCAAAAAACGGTTTCAGAGACTTCAAGAACATCATGTTGTAGTCTCCATCGTCATCCGTTTTGAGCCGTTTTTCCGGGATGGGATCTTCTTCTATGTACACCTCGAAATTTGAGTTTGAGTCCGGGGCGTATTTGGGTTCGTCTCTCTCTGGCTTGACTTTCACTTTCACTGCTTTAACGCTTACGTTGTTAGTTTGTTCCTCTTCCTCCTCTGTTCCAGGTCTTAGTAGGAAGCCCAGATCTCTAAAGTGCCGCCATCTCCCTTTGTATTCTTCTACGGCATTAACGTGTTTCCTTTTCACTTCTCTCTTGAAGAAGTCGCGGAGGATTTTCCATTTGGCTCGAAGGATGTCCTCTGCAAAGAAAGGAGTTGAAAGATTTTTAATGTTTTAAACTTGCGAATCTTGCGATTTTTCGCAAATTGTGGATGATTGATAACGACAATAGCGTCTGCACAAGGAGGGGTGACTAAATACTTTACACTGCAAAATATACCTATAAATATACCTATATTAGTAGTTCTGTGAACCGTAGACTTTGGAACTTTTCCCCCTTTCCCCCTCCCTCGAAACTTTTTTTTACAACAACCTCTAAGGAAGTGTGGGCTTGACCTTTTACCCGAAAATGATTGAAATACGTCCATAAATAACGCGACAGCAAACTTCCCCCCTTTCCCCCTCAATTTCCCCCCAATCAAAAAAATGGCTCGACAATAGGGAATATTACGAAAACTCTGCGTAGGGGGCGGCACTAGCACATACAGAGGGCCTACCACGAAACACTAAAATAAAAGTTTCGTTACCTGGTTGACCTGGTTCTCTGTCACTCTTTCATATTCGAGCGATAGAGAGGCACATGTCAAAATTTCGATTCTCTCGTTTCACGATAGGCCCTTTGTAAACAAACCGCCTTGGTGCACAAATGACATATTTATTCGTTATAAATTAGGTATCTACGAAAACTTGTAAAAAACTGTTTAAGGCCTAGGCCTACTACCACACTACTATAGTTTGGCCAGAGTTTGTTCCACTTCAAGCATAGACAGGGAGAATCATACTGTCTTTTTCTAATGCTAGTACTCTCACTACTAAAAAAGGGATGGGTATAGCATGTTACTCTGACTGTTACTGCGCTTTTGGTTTGCCAGACTATATACATACTAGTATGTATTAAGAACTCTATGGTTTACCGGTGTGCTAGCGCTGAACTCTGTAAAGTAAAGTAAAGTAAATTTATTTGTAAATCCCAGGTGTACAGACTATACAGTCAAGGTCTTATAATAATGTGGGTACAGAACTCTGTGATTTGCCTGTTGGCGTACAAGTTTTATAGGGTTAGTTATAATATATATATGAAGTTAAATTACAAGCATATTAAAAAAAATAGTTTGTACAATAAATAATATCACATAAAAATTATAAAATAAAGAACACAATAGAAATCTAAACAATTATAGCTTTAAACAATTTTAATGCGGTGCATGATTATGTTATGTATCTTCAAAAAATTCAGTTACTGAGTAATAGCATTTACTTACCAAATATAATTTTAGCTGTTTTTTAAACTGATTAGCTTTTAGGCCTTTTATGTGATTTGGTATTTTATTGAAAATTTTTGGGACCATTCCTAATATGCCCTTGGCCAATAAAGCTGTATTATGTTGGCTGTTACAAAAGGTTACAAATGTTGTTCAGATAATATGAACGTACGGGAGTGCTGCGATGTTGAGATACCATTTGGACTATTTGAGGATTGTTTTTGACAAAAATAGCTAATTCATAAATATATAATGATGGAAAAGTTATTTAATGATTTAAAGAATGGAACGCAGCTTTCCCGTAGGTGGCAGATTATTGCAGTAATATCCCCTATTGTTGGCAAATAAATCAAGGAACGTACATGCCAAGTTTCATCGATATCGGATGAAAAATTCGACCTCTAGACCGATATACTGACCAACCAACCAACCAATACACACACATCAATCTACCAAATCGTCGTACCAGTGAAAACGGAGACGTTCGTCGCCTCGCTACGCTCGGCTCCTCAGTCAAGTTACATATTAACAAAAAAGAAAACAAATTTTGCAATATCGTTATTTTGCAAGACACACCACAAAATACACGGGTAAAATTCAATTTTCTCAATTTTTCATACAATACAACTCTCTACGCCATCTATCCGCGCCGTACGGCAACCACAAGAGCTCGCCGAGTCACAGAAGTAATAGAAAACCAAACTAACCTGGCAAGTCCAGCGCCTTCGTTATGTCGTCCCATGCTACCGACAAATGATGCCTCTCGCTGTAGTTCTCATCATCAGGATTCCAAATACAACCACGTTTCTTCACTTCTTTAATCAATTTTAAAGTGTCGGTGTCAGAAAATTGTACTTTATTAGAAGCCATGATATTCGCGCAGTGTCCCGCAGCAACTGACGGCACGCTCGGCGGGGCGCGGTGCAGCGCGGCCGACGCGACGTTGCCGCGCCGTGCAGCGAGCGATTGCGGCATTTGACATTTGTGCTTGTGGAAACTTTGGAAGGAAACAGCGTGCGTTGTATTGTAATAAATAAAATAATCTAGATTTAGAAATTAAAATAACGAAAATTGATAGCAATTACAAATAGTTCTTGATTAAGTTTAAGTCATTTCATATAAGGTATACATATCTTGCCGCGCGTTTGATCAGTGATCACCGTGTCTGTCACACCTAACTTTTACAAAAAATCTCGCACGACATCAGTACATCTCCACCTTACAGAATTTTATCTTATTACAATAAGTTTTGAACTTACCAATAGAAATAGATCTATCATCATGTACTTAAATAAATACATTTATGCATACATTATTGGTTTCTGCGCCACCTATGAATTCGTAACGGAACAACTGGGTATTCTTGCACTGCTCGGCAGGTTTCAGTGCAAGCGTTCTTTCCAGTTCCAGACACCTGTTTTAGTATGATAGGTATTCACGTCACGGGTAGAGGTCGCTACGTTGGTAGTAGAATATGGCATATGGCTATTATAATTCGAAGGGCTAAGCCTCAAAGTTTCAGTCAGAGGAATGACTATCGAATGAAATCAGAAGGCGTTTTTAAAGAAATTTTCTCATAGTTTTTTTTTGTGTACAATGGGCCATTGATTTTAATTTGCCATTGGCGAGATTTCCGACAGAAACCAAGGAAAATATTATTGACCCCTAGCAGCATGCTACTCGGGCGAAATGTTCAAAATGTTTTTTTTACTTCTCATGCTCGTAAAGTTTCACTTTATGCTGGGTATAGGCGGACTAAAACTCAATTTTATGCACAAGTGCATAAAAAATTGCCATTGTCAAAATAGCCTTAGAAGAAGTCAATTTTTTATGCACTTGTGCATAAAATTGAGTTTTAGTCCGCCTATACCCAGCATAAAGTGAAACTTTACGAGCATGAGAAGTAAAAAAATATAAACACTTATGAAAGAAATTCCTATTCTTTTTATTTCCTCACAATCGACGTAAAAAGTAGAGTGTATAACTCGTCCATAAAACCCATTTTACGCTCGTACTTTATATCCATCCTCGCTCGCAAGCTCGCTCGTATGGATAAACGCCTCGCGTAAAATGGTGCGTTTTATGCACTTGTTGTACAATCTACTATATATTCCATTGTTTCCTTTACAGTAAAATCATGTTAGATTTTTTAAAACCTTTCGCGGTGTCAAAATTATGCGTGGTAGTGCTATTGCCAAGTTTGCTCATTAGAGTAATTCCAGAACCAGAATGCTTAAAGAGGAGCCGGGGGCCAATTTTTGACTTTCGAGCGCCCGATTTCAAAAAGTTTAAGCTGGAAAATAATCGCACACAAAAGCTTACGCCAATTTTTTCGCAAGAAATTAATAGTTTAAATACTCATGATTTCAAATTCATATCGCTGTTATTTTTAAAACATAAATTCATCGTTTTATTCTGAGTTGTAAATGTCACTTTCGAGTAATTACTCGAATATCAAAAATCACCCCCCTGTATTGTATTATCCATAAAATGTAATTCCATACTGCTTATTTTCTTTAAACTGCCTGATTTATAAAAAAAAACATTATAAAGATTAAAGTATTTAAATTTGGTAAATATGCCTCCAGCTCTTTGCTAAAAGTTTGTCAGGAATCAATAAAAACACAAGATTTCCGTCCACATTTTATTTAGAGACATTGGTATAAAATATATGAGATATAAAACAGCACAGTCGTAATTAAATTAAAATATATCAATATAAAACATGTCAATATAATGATAAATATTAAAAACAATAATTTGAACAGTAATATTTAAAATTTAGATGTAGGGCCTGTGTCGCGTGAGATTGGTTTAAAATATTTAAAAAATGAAATCAGGCCTCAAATGATATTTACAATGCTTTTAGATGGACAGTGATAACGATTGATCAATAATGGATTTAATATGAAAAATATTCACTGTGATATACATGTACAAAATAATAACCATTTTTTGGAAGTCAGTATAGTTCAATACGAATGTGGGAATATTGTTTTTTTTTAAACTATAATATTTTTGACAATATTGATATACTTATCAAATTTTGCTTTAATCTTATAATTATTTTATCACAGTGAATAGAGGGGTCGTGGTAGGGTGTAGATAAAGGAACCTCCAGTCCTGAATTTAATACATAGATACATATATATGTATGAACAGATTTTTTTTCAATGGTTAACACAACATTTATGGTACACAATTATATATTGTTTATAATACTAAACATTAATTTATGCGTTTCACATATAATTTATTCCATTGACGGTATAATCATAAAATACAAAGCCACAGCGGAATGTTTTGACGTTTATAGAAAATTAATGATTTAGACGTTATTTATAAGCGAATATTTCGTGGTTAATTTCTACCAACATTTTGGCTTTTTGCCTGAACAGCCAAAAAATTTGAAGATTTGATTTGAAATGTATTTAACATAGTTTATGCTATTTTTACAATTTAATATGAAAGCTTAAGTAAAATGGCGGGTGGCTTTGCTCCCCTCCGGTCGCGGCTTTGGCACGGTTGCCTACATCAAGCGGCTAACGTTAATTTACAGAAAATATTCATATAATAAACTGTAACAATTTTCTGCGTTACTCTCAATTCAATTCTTGCAGCACCCGCAATTGCAATTCAGTAACTAAAGACGCTTAAAAGTTATAAAATATCTTTGGCAACAATTTCCAAGCACGAGATTCTGAGCTGAAGCTATGCTTGAAATAAACAATTTACCGTCTAATGTAATGTAGATATTATCTTACTGTAACACTATCCTTAACCTAACACATCGACGAACATATCATAGAGTATGGAATACTTAAATAAACATTCATTTGCCTTTTCCAGTCACACTGTAGTGTTTGTCATTCCCTAATAAAATCATGGCCATCCTTGTTGCATTGAATATACACTAAAGAGATATTTTAAAATGCGATTTATGTTATCTAATACCTAACGATGAGTATTACTCATTTACAAACAATACTTTATCGTTACTTAAAGCATAATTTTAAGATATATATATTTCGTTTAGGGATAAAATAGAACAAATTGCATGCCTTCTCAATTCACACTGCGCGAGATCATGGATATATCTTCTTCTCATCCTACACAGAAAAAAGACAGAACTATGTTTTCCATGTACGATACAAGCTTGTGAAGACATGCAGTAAATTCAGTAAGTCAAATGTTTTAATGAAAACATTGGACCCGAGTAAAACAGATCAACAATTTATCATTTCCGTAGCGTTCTAAAGGAAACTTAGTCACTGAACTTGGCTCTGGCACTACGCGCCCATAAAACGAAAACAAAATAAAAGCAAACGTTTCTTTGAAGTTTCGTCACCAATTTAAAAGCTTGGGGTTAGAAACTGGGTAATTCAGTTTGGTAAAATAGTTAAAATACTGATAAAAGAGCTATGTCCGGAGAGTAGAGAAGGAGCATTCCACGGAAAAGTCCACCGTTGTCCCGTACAAACACGAATTTTCAGAAAACTGGTAGGTTTTGGAGTTCCTTTTTCTGCGACAATAGAGTCAAATTATGGCCAGAAAAAATGTAAAATTACAAAGATAACTCTAATGACAGAGATACAGACGCGTTAGTACGGGACAGCTCGTGGAATGCCCCAGAACTCGAAGTAGAGGTCGCTCATTCGAGAGTTCTACTGGTTGTTTGTATACGCGAATGTCCCAAGTTCAGCGGAACATACAAAACGTCTAACGATCCGTCACTGAAGCGAAAAAATACGTATCAAAAACCGTTAAATAAGATACATTCTTGAAATTTACTTTAGAACACTCATTTCAGTCTCTTAGGATATAAATTCCAATATTATTTCGAATTTAGTACAGAAATCAATTAGTGGCGGCCGGGGAGAACGGAGCCCTTATAAAATCTTTCGCTTCATTTTTCAAATGATTAACTGTAATTGCACATTTTTATCGCGGTGCTTTCATTAAACGCGAACTAATTATTTCTCTCGGCCGCTCCCCCACTTCTCCCTTGCCTCCCCTTTTAATTAATGACTCGAATACGAAGGTTGCAAAACAATATATTCCCCTATTTGAAATAGTTGGCTAAATACGAAATCAACACAATATCGTGATGACAATGAATCTAATCTGGGATTTTTGGAAATTGAAGTTTTCTTTCTGAGATTTTGTATTTTGTAACATGGCGAAACTGAAATGACTATAATTATGTTGGCATATCAATAAGATTGTGAATGAATATATTGTTTACTTATAGTAAGTAACTAGTATAGTTTGAAGGAATCAAAATAATAACGAATGTGTAGGAGATGATAAAACACCCATACACAAAAAGTCCTTACCGACCGATTGTTTAAAATCATTGAGTTCGGCTAGTCTAGTCTAATAAAACTGATTGAAAAACTGCTGTATAGGAGTCGTTCTTACAACACTATTGTGGGCCATTGTTTTGGACTGATCGTGTATTCCGTTCCTTATTACATATCGGTGATTAAATTCTAAAATACCAACATCAAATACCAAAAACCCCAGCAATACACCTGTTAAAATTACTTTATCGTTGGTCTATGTTATCCTTGTAATATTAAAACACCGATCGACAACACCTAGTACACAAAACTATGTTACTGATATAACTATGATTATCGCAATCGAAGTCGCAGACGACTATTATCTCAATCATATGACATCACAACACAACTACAAACCATAGTACTATAATTAAAACTTCAGTTAAATTCGTCATTAAGTATGTATGACATAAATGATCAAAATGGAATCTTAACTAATATTAAATGCAATAATCAATCAATGTTATCAAATGTTTTCATATCTGATTCTTTCTTAAAATTTTGATTGTTTTAGTAACAAATTAGTCCACACTACCAAATCCGTGATAACTGTTAGGTATGGTATGAGTATTGACATGAAGACAGCGGTCACACAAATATCACCTTATGTATACAATTAATACCGCGATTTTAAGTTTCGAACTATATATCTTTTACTAAGTGTACTTATACTTTTTCTGTTTGATTTCGTTCATTTCTTTCACGGCTCTCTTTATGTCGAAACCCAGACAAAATAAAACCACTATGGCTATGGCTAACCTAACCTGTAATTATATGTTAATGTTTATTTTTAATTTAGAACTGGTTAAATAACTTTATACGTAAATAAATACCTTTCTTTTAACCGGACGGTAAGGTTTTAGAATGTCAATAAATTTAGCATTTTCAAATTTAATATGTCTATGTTTGACGTGATTTAAGTGGTCCTTATCTATAATTTTGATACCAATTCTATGTCAGCTACAGGTCGCAGTCGTTGTAGAAAATGGTACAAATCTGTACAGAAATCTGTTGAAACCGACTGCGACATCTAGGTATACAAACCCGAAGCTCTAGAGAGAAAAGCTTTCGTAGTATGTTTTCTGCCACGAATCGTCGTAACGAAAGCTTAGAAGACTACAAAAAGTTTATTATTTTCGCGCATCATTTTAGAATATACATACAATAATTACCAAATGTTGCTAATTTATGTTGATCTAGATGTACATGCCAACATACACGCACTCGATTTTTCATAAACTTATCTTAACTTTTCTGCATAGAGCTCCAGTGAACATATTTTTACCAACCAAATACGGAGGTTAATATTGTAAAGGGTCTCAAAAATATATTGAAAACTGAAATTTCGAGTGCTCGACGGTCATCTGTCGCGTTTACATATATACATCGAGTTTAGCCGGAGCACAAACTTAAAACACTACATGAGTTCTAATTAAAATGATATGTAACTGTTAGTACATAGATATATGGGTATATCTAATTAATATGTACACGAAATAAATTAAGGGAAATTAACGCGATTGGAAGGAATTGTCTTATGCGAAATAAAGGAGATGTTGGTGCGCTTGCACGGGCTCAGACTCAGACCATTCACTCGCTGCCCGGGGACGGCGAACTTCGCTTTTTGCACGTGATAATTCTAAAAATGGCTAAATTCAATAAAATTAAATATATTATTAACTTCGCAAGACAATTGCTACGTTCGTATTTGTGATACAACGCATTGTGGTCACATCATAAAATAAATGTTCCCGTGTTTTACATGAATCCAAATAAAAATTTCAGAACTTGCCGATGCACTACCCAGCGTGTAATATGCCACTCGCTTTGAGGTTATGTTTGAAGAGTTGCAGATTGACAGTCGAGATGAAACATGAAGATTTGAAGAACATTTACATATTGCAACAATATGACTCATGTTATTGAACTCGAGTGGTTTATTTAAAACAGATGTTTATAATTGTGAATCACTGTATCAGCCATATTGGCATTTTGATATGAACAACAGACTAACGTTTACCCATTAGGTTTCGAAAAAAATAATAATAACTATTAGGTACTTTACTTATCAGATAGATGTAGATTCTGTTTCATTTTCAAAAGATTTTTTTTGTATTGTGTATTTTATTGTAGGTTAGACTTTGTGAGTTCAAAATTATTACAAGTGAATGTGGTTTTAAAGCTTTGTAACATTGCATTTTTTTAAATATTTTTATTATATTTCAAAATTATTTTTGTATATTCAAATATACCTAGTTTTAAACTTTTATTTATTTATTTTAAAACATATTTAGTAGTTTTTATACAAGATTGCTAATTTAAAACTCGTAAGTATTCAACGTATTAACAACCAAATGCAAAAACACCAAACACTAGAGCTGTACCAAAAAGCGAGCTCGCCGCCCCGCGCAACGCCCTTAAGCTAGATTATCTAGTGGTCGATCTTAAACTAGGTCTAAGTGTCGCTGGCAGCCGACGGCTGCTTGATCAGCACCTCGGAGTGTCCGACACTCGCCTGGCTCTTCAGCTTCTTGTCGTGCGTCGCGGGCTTGTCGTGCGGCTTGTCGTGCTTGTCCTGCTTGTCGTGCTGGCCCGCCTCGACGGTGGCGACACCGTTCTTGTGGGCCGGCTCGCGATGCTCCTCCCGGTATTTCTTGTGCCAGTGGAGGAAGATACATCTGGAATGAAAAGGATAAATTAGGTGTTTTATTTGCGAATAGATTTACGGTAACCAAATGTTGCCTAAAAGCAGTGGCGTCACTCACGGGAAGCCACGAGCCAGATGGTCGGATGACATTACAAAGACGGCAGGGCCGACCTGGCACAGAACCGCCGCATCAAGAACAACATGGAAATCTATGAAAGAGGCATATGTCCAGCAGTGGACGCGAACATGCTGAGAAGAAGAAGAAGAAAAGTGGCGTCACTACTCTAAGTGAGGCCCTTGGCAAAATCATTCAGGTTTTTGTGCAAAATGTCAAATATGTGAACACAAATCTTACGCTTCTAGATTTTTATAATTATAAACGTACTTAATGTACGCTCTGAAAAATTTCCTGACATCTATCAGAGCTACAAAGAATACGCCACTAAACAGAGGGCGTTTCGGTATTTCCGTATCTTACACTCGAATTAACGTGCGAAAGAGAGGGAGATAATAAAACTTCGATTTTTGAGGTTCGCGGTAAGTCAGTGAGATCCTTCGTTGTCCCGAGCTGAATAGGTGTCGTTTATAAACGTCTGTGCGGTCATTGTCGGTGGCAGCCTCATTAAATACTGGACGAGTAGGTACTCAGATAAATAATAAATATAATAACACTTTGTCACTTTGCGTGCTCTTCCAAATTGGTCTATGGAAGAGCACGCAACTAAAAATGTAGCGAAGGTGGAATGAAAAGAAAGGAAGATTTAGGTAATGGGTTCTTTATTTTATTTTTTAAAGTTTAAAGACGTATAAATCACTAAGGCGGCTCGTCAACAAATAATTTAAGATATAGTTGTAGTAGTTGAAGAGTCTTCGTAGACGGTTCGTCCTCTATGTTTGTCATATTATTTTTTGTACTTTAGTGCCCTACTCATTTACTCGTGCAAATAAAAACCCCTTTAAAATTATATAATCCCATTGGATGCATATTAAATTGTTAACCAACTTTAGCGAATTATATACCACAGTATAGGGACAAACAGTAACTATCTACAATATATACATCCAGCCGTTAGGAGTTCACACACTATTATTCGAAATGTAATCTTTGGACGCAAAGAAGCCCAATTTCTAGCGTATACGATATAAGAAAATAGTACAGTACATAGTAGAACAGAACTAAGTACAGTCACGCTCTGTGATTGTTGAGCCATTTAGGGTTCTAGCTAAATTGGACCTTCCATAGCGCAAGTATTGTACAACCAATTTAGCTAGAACCCTAAATGGCTCAACAATCACGGAGCGTGACCGTACATACACAAACAAAATGTTACCGAAAACATCGCACGACAATTTTACAGTCACAAAGCCAATGAATTGTTTCAAGAGTAAATGGCTAATTGGCTAGTATAACTTGACCTCCATATTCGTAAAATCACACAAGTTATTGAGATTAGTTTTGAGGTGGACTACTGCTGAATGTTGGTTGGTGCTTGAATGTTGGTTGGTGCATAAATTGCACAATGCAAATAGGTCAGCACGTGGTACTCCCACGCGGGCAGTATCGATCGGCTTGGTGCATGCCCATTGCCATTACCCAGGCTATCTGGACTTACGGCATTTATGAGTAACGACACCTTTCTCCTGACCCCCGTTATTGACTGTCTAACTACATAGATGCCCAATTGCCCATGTGTTGGACGATATGTATACGAGAATGTATACGAGATAATGAGTATGGTGACCGGCATTCACACGCTCAAAGAAATTATATGTTATGTGTGTGTGTCTTGTGACTTGCACCTTTCATAACTTCATACAGGAGTAATAGTGCACTTACCCCAACATATAATGTTGTATTACTGCTGTTATACACGGTGCCCGTGAGGATTGCGAGATATTTTTTTGTGGCGAAATCGACCTAATTTCATATAACATTTTTTACTCCTTATGACCTAAGGAATTCGTGGTAAAATCTGCAATGCAGGGTGATTTTCTGGTCGTGATAGAAAACCACTTTTCTGACTCCGTGACTGATAACATACTACCATATGATAATATGATAGTATTTTATCAGAAACAGAATTAGTAAATTTTTTCTCACTTTAGAAGTAAAATTAATCTTCATTATCTTCAACTCAGTAAATCATGTACATCCGATAACTTTTGACATGCGCAGATTAAATTGTATGCAAAAATGTTTTTTCTGTTTATCATCTAAAAATAATTATCAACATTGGTGAAAAATTAATGACCCACACCATTAGTTTCATCTGTATTAAAATGCCTTGTTCTCTTACTAAATGAGCCCAAAATTATCCTGTATACCTATGCTTAACATAATATTATCTGCTGCGTCTACCATAATAATCAACAAAAAGAATCGGAGAGACCTTTACACAAAAAGAAAAACCCCTGGGAAACGCGAACGTAGCTTGTCTAGTCTAATCTAACCGTTGCAATGGCGCTCCGCAAATTCGTCACAAGCTTTGCTAAAAGCCCCCGCGATCGAGTTACAGTCGTTCCGAGCCTAAACGACGTTTGTTACTATGGTTACTGCATGCATATGTGTGGTTTTGGTTTAGTCGGATTATGCATATGCTCGCGTGTGGGCCTGTATAGAATGTTGTAGGTATAACGATGCATTTCTCTACAAGTTTTACAATTTCATTTTGCGGTTAAGGGTTGTGATTTTAGAATGCAGGATAGTAGGTAGATTTTTTACGATAAACATAAATAACATAATGTATGTATTTGTTTTGACGGGAGAGGATATGGTGAGTAAATTCTCACGAAAAACCTATTCAAAACCCTTGTAAGGGAAAGCGGCATTAGCGGCCCGGTCTCTGCCAGTAACTACACACACACACACCGACACACGGCTAACTTATTGTCCCACACATACGCCTTGTAAAGACGTCAAAGATATGACTACATTTTTGCACTAAACTCCATTGTTATAAGGCGTAAAATTGCCAACATGTCATCAAAGTTGTACGTACAGTCAACGCCAAAAGTATGTATACAGTGAACCTTATTACAATAGAGTAAGGTGCAAGGTGTATACATATTTATGCGTTGACTGTAGGTAAGTGTGTTAGGGCGCGGCTTGATTAGTTAAAAGCGTCCCGCTGGCCTACTGGGGGCTCCATGCTGAGCTGATTACATGGCGACCTTGACGGCACAAGCAACTATGAAGGTGATTACCGAGTTAATATACACCTGCTATAAAGTTACTCAGTCATTCAAGGTGATATTGTTTAAATTTTAGATTGCATCATTTTTATAAGTCTTTTTACTTATCTTGCATACAAGTCTTTAAAGCAAATTAAAAAAAAAAAACTTTTTTTCTGTCCGTAGTTCAGATATTGGTGCTTAAGTCTGTTTGTTATGACCTATAAAGATGGTGATTATTTATCTTGATTGAGACAGAAACGAAATTACAAAAACTGTTTATGATTATAACTCTTCGTATATTTCTTCCCCATACACGGAAAAAATAGTGTGTTAGCAAAGTACCAATTTGGCTCGGTTAAAATATTTTTGGTTATATACAACCAAGTCTTATTTAAATCACGCAATTAAGCTTTGTTAATTACAAACAAGCAATTATTGCTAACTATTCTTGGTTATTTTTACCAAGCACTTATTTAAATCCAAATAAGTGTCCTAGTAAATATAGCCCTTCCCTGATTCCCTTATTTATTTTTAAGTAATTTAATGGTGTAGTTTCACATACGTAAGTTAGCCAAGTTGACTTCTTTGATTTAAGCAACGAACTTTGCAGGCTCCATGCGAAGCGAGTCACTCGGTTGTAAATAGCAAAAACTTATTTATTTCTAGCCGTTTCATTTTCTCAGTGTATAAATATATTTCTATACCCACGGTTGGTTCAAGTAAAGTCAGCAGCAGAAGTAGCTTAGCGGATAAGGTGTTCAAAATGATCTGGACACGGCTTTATTGTTATAAGGTTTAGATCATTTTGGATATAACGTACGCTAAGCTCCTTCTGCTGCTGATTACCCAATTCTTTGTCCTAACTTTGCCGGCAAACTTTGGGCTATAACGGGCACAGGCCAGCAAAACTATAGCATTAGCCTTTATTCTGTCTGTATTGCGTCCATCTGTCACCGTCAATATTTCAGCATGGCTACAGGGTTGCCACATTCAAATGAAAGCTCCCTTATACGTCGGACTTTGATGTCGTTAATTAGGTTTTCATTTCTCATGCTCGGAAAGTAGGTCGTTGTTTATCTATGAAGCGGGAGGAAAATGATACGTTTATTCCCTAGGGCCGCAAAATGGTATGTTCCTATTAGGACTCGCCTTGTAAGCACCGAGTAGAACAAAGTGCCTAAAATAGTCTTATTAGCCGACGCCAGAAAAGAATCTGTGAGAATAGTTCATTCCTTCTAGTTATTAGAATTTATTGTAGCGATTATCATACATTAAAGATGTGAATTCATTCAATCGTTAAGGTTTTTCGGTTCGAATGTAAATGTCTTAGTTCCATTTAGCGGTGACAAGAGGAATAAACCTACTCAGCGTTTTTTTTTTACTTGGTAGGCAACGGCAGAAACTTTTACAGCCAAACAATAATTAATACTTATTTATCTAAATCAAAATTTCTCCTTGCTTTTTTTTTACTTTCCTCACTTCGAAATGAAAAGTAGAGTGTTTAACTCGGGTAAAAGTCACCCATTCCGACTCGGAATATTGGCAAACTACCTCGTCGGAAATGGGTGACTTTCTACCCTTGGTTAACAATCTACTATTTTGCGTCTGTGGGGAAAAGTGACAATTATTTGCCGAGGAAATTCGGTAGATTGTTATTGTACGAGTGAAGTAAAGTAACCCAATGGATATAGAACCATGAAATGAATCCATTTAAAATAGGGATGTGTTTTATATGGACATGGTATTTCCATATGGATTTTAATATGGCCATATGGCCTCCATAGCCTAGTTGGTAGTGACCCTGCCTACGAAGCTGGAGGTCCCGGGTTCGAATCCTGGTAAGGGTATTTATTTGTGTGCTAATCTCAAATATTTGTTCCCGAGTTATGGATGTTTTCTATGTATATAAGTATGTATTTACATATCTAAGTATGTATATCGTCGCCTAGCACCCATAGTACAAGCTTTGCTTAGTTTGGGGTTAGGTTGATTTGTGTAAGATTGTCCCCAAATATTTATTATTATTTTATTATTATAGTAGACCTACCTACCTTATATTGAAATGGAAACAGTAAAACGGTATATTTTATTTAGTTATATTATATCGGTGAAGATATATTTTAGACCTTTACTAATCAAATAATAAATAATAAAAAACTAAATATTCAAACGATGTTTGCATTTTTGCTCGTCTTTGAATTCATACACAGGTCATAAACCCTGATATACTTGTCTCTAGATATAGATATAGGTTCCTTAAATTTACTTTTATTAAATAAATATATCGTAAGCGCTGGTAGCCTTGCGGTAAGACGTCCGACTTTCAATCCGGAGGTCTCGGGTTCAAACCCCGGCTCGTACCACTGAGTTTTTCGGAACTTATGTACGGAATATCATTTGATATTTACCAGTCGCTTTTCGGTGAAGGAAAACATCGTAAGGAAACCGGACCTAATCCCAAAAAGGCCTAGTTTCCCCTCTGGGTTGGAAGGTCTGATGGCAGTCGCTTTCGTAAAAACTAGTGTCTATGCCAATTCATGGGATTAGGTTGTCAAGCGGACCCCAAGCCGGGATAAACGCTAGGAAGAAGAAGAAGAAATAAATATATCGTAAAACCGTAAAATGAATCGACCATTTTTCTTTCTACAGTGGTGTATACAACACTTAGGACTTTTATTTGTGCATTTATCAAAATAACTTATTAATTTTGTTGAAAGTTGCAACCCTATCCGATATTCATACAATACTCGCTCTGCAGTCCCCGAGTTCGCAAAGGGCTTTATGTGACAAATGGCTCATAACTTACCAACGCGCAGTTCTGGACATCACTGCCGTATGACACCAAAATGTCATATGTAACCATATGGGTCATTTGAAGTTAGAAGTTACAATAAAGCACAGAAATATTCAATTAACTGTGTAAATATTAAGTAGCATCAACTGTTGTTACCCGCAAAATATAACCAGCAAAACCCGCTAGCCTGGTCGCATTTTTATCGCCTATCCCATAGCTGTCACATTCTAACAAATATGTAAGTGCGAGAGTGATGCATGACGCGATAGGCGATAAAATGACAACCATGGATGGAACTACTTACTTCTAAAGGTTAATTTTAGTTCGCGATGATGATGATACGAGTCGTGTCTTTTAAATGCTACTATACGAACTACTCTCATTGCTGCGAGGATCGTATCATATGTAAAAGGGATTCACTGGAATCACTGATGCAGAGTAGGTATGTGGCATCGCACATGTGTACATGTCAACATTTAATTATGCCATGTCACTCATCTAAGAGCGCACCAACCTCACAATCAGCGGTAAAACGCAGTCTCTGTAGCTAAAATAGCTAATATTTTAGAAGCAAAACCAACGCGCCGGTAGAGCAATAAAAATAAAGTAAGAAAGCTGCTCCGCGAATTACTACAAACAGCGAGAGTGAACGAGATGTCCTTCTTAGTGAGTTCAGATTCAATCGACAGTTGGTTAATGGTTGTGGCTCTACAATAGGAGATAACGATAGTTCCTTACCTGAGAACACACCCAAGCACGCCCGTGCTCATGAGCAGGGCGCCCGTCCCCATCAGGTAATACCGGTGCTGGGCGGCTTCAGCTCCTGGCGACAGCTGAACCACTCCCACCACCATGATGACGATGCCGAGGAGCAGGGTGCCCACTACGACGTGGAGGGCCAGCAACTGGAACATGAAGAGTGTTGGTCAAGTCTCCATGAAATATCTCAAAAAATACGAGTTTCTCAGTATCTTTTTTAGTTTCTTTTGAACTTGAAACATTGAGTGGTTAACAGGTAAAACAAGGAATAGTAATAGGTTGCGATATACCACTCGATAAATGTAATTTTGACAGGAGCCATCTGGTAAACTAAGTCAACAAAGGGTGGTTTAATTTATATATTCACAAGACCACTTCAGGTGTATCTAGGAATCACCAATAGTTTTCGGAGTACTGATTAAGAATTCGCCCTTTTCTGATGGATCCAGCTGAAGCAAAACAGTTTATATGTTTTTACCTTACTTTATATAAGGCCTGTGATGGTAGGGCGAAGGTGTGCTGTCTCATACAGTCTTCCTAATTTGAACGGTAACTCTGACTCCTCGCCGTCCACCACCGCACTTCTCATTTCTCCATACCCTTACCTTGTTACATATAATCTCCGCGAGCGGCCTGTGATGGTCCGGCGAGGGTGTGGGCTCCCCCTCCCCCGGTCTGCCCAGCTGCAGGGGCAGCTGCGACGGCCGCCGGCCGCCACCGCGCTTCTCATTCCTCCGTCGCTCGTGGCGCACCGCCACTGCTGGCATAGCACCAATCATCTTCGCTGTGAACATTTTGGTTCATCAAACATTCTAGTGCGCGCTAGCGATCTAATGAACTCTCTCGCTGAACGTTACCAAAAAGTTGGGATATTTTTGAGAACTAAAGTCTACCAAAATTAAGTGGCTGAATGCTAGTTTGCAACCGTCGTAGTATAAAATAAAATATATTTCTAGCTACATATGGATATGAATGAATTCTGAATTTCACTATTTTATGCAGTGGATGGAACGTGATGGAAATTGCAGGTACATATTAGCATTAGCGCATCCTACGAACTTCGGTAAACAACCGGAATCCGAATGGTATTTGCATTTCAAAGTTACTGCTCCTTTTTACCCCGAGGAATACCGACGTCTCTGCCGTCGCTTTGAATTTAATGTTCCAATTACGATATTAACCCAGTTTTATCCTATTTCGGAAATTAATTCAGTAAGTGTCGTAGAGCATACAGTTTTTAAAACTTTATTACTTATGTCTGTAGGTATAATTATTGTAGTCGACGCCTAAATAGAGATAATAATGAAAATTGCAAGATACGTTGTCAAAAAATAAGCTGAGAAATACGCATTTTGCACTGGGTTACAATTTACCAACATGATCTCACGGGGCTCAGTTCGCACTAGCCATACTTTTGGCACCCAGTATTCAGCAAACTACATCTATCAAACCCGAAAGATAACCGACAATAAATTCCGCTCCTTCAATGGCCCTGCGGCTCCGATAACTGAGACCTTACAATGACTATATCTCATTGATTATGGGAAGGCGGTCCGCATTCAAATCATGTCTGAGAAAGTTATTGGCGTGTCTTTGAGATAGGGAGCTGCTTCATGATATCACCGATATACTTATAAGATTAGCTGTCGTTAAGTCTTTTACATCTGGATTAGATGTCTGAGGTCTGACAGAATGTAGGGCTAACTTTTCTAGTACTTAGAATAGAAATGTTGGTGTTGAATAAGTGGGTGTAGGATATACTCGGATGTAGATAACGTACGGCGATTTGAAATAGATAGTGGCACCTACATATCTACATATTTCACTGTCTATTATCCAAATGCCCAGAGACCTTTTTTTCATTTATATTTCATTTCATTTCCGGGATCTATGAGCGCTAATTCGGTATCAGGCGTCCTGAAAGTATTGTTCATTCAATAATGATCTTATACTTCCAAGACGCTAGCGTGTGCTGACTACAGTTTAACCCATATCTTTGGTTGGACGGAGTTGGAGGAGGCCGCACAGGACCGTGAACAATGGAAATCCCTTTTGAGAGCCCTATGTCCCTGATGAGGGATAACAGGATACCAGGAACCCATATCTTTAAATTTAACTCCAATTTTGACACTAGTTTCCCAACATTGACCTAACACTCTGGGGGAATATTTTTACCTGTCCCTAATAAACCCGCGCTGAGTCAGTGAAGAAGAAAATGGAAATTCCAAACTCGGGGAATCCTTGAGATTATTTGAATCCGTAACATAGACAGAGACATGCAGGGTGAAATTGTGAACGAGGTCAATAAAAGTCTGTTCACCAATTGTTAAGCTAAGATATCAATTTGATGACTTGTACAACCACGTGTGAAGTTAATCGAACTCGCGGAGAGTAAGCGAACTCCAGACCGAACCGAACTGTCACCTGGCTACTGGGACGTCTCGGCATTTGGATGGCTTTTTGATTTAGATAGTTTGTCCGACGATAACTTTAGCAACTTTTTTCTGATCTTTATGAAATTTCTTGGGGCTGTAGCAGAGATACATAAAATTTGTAAGTTCGTATATGAGCAGGATCGACCAAGTGGTTATGGAGCTAGAAGGAGAAAAAAAATCCTCCTTGGGGTCTTGTTATATTGGTCAACTCGTTTGCAAGTAAATCACGAGTTCTCAGTTCGAAGCGGACTACTAGTTCTAAGATTAGTCTACTTATTCAGTACGTCCGTATGGACCGTATGCTTACTGTCGGGTTCCTAATTGTATTACCAATTTATGAATAAATTCATTGATAAATTGGCCATGCAATTCTGAACACGATAGTCCATGTCATGTCTATGCGAAGACCTCCTTTCATGTTTTGTTTGGGCTGCAGTCCCAAAACGGATTTAATTTTCTAACCTAACCTTTAAGTTGTTGGTGTATTGTACCGGTACAAGAGAAATATGTTTAGTCATCGAAAACTTCATGAGTGGAATTTTGTACGGCGAAGTAAATGCAGTTAGTAAACCAGTTTGTAGGTCCACAAATAGAACGTACTTGTAATTGTTTTGGAATGATTTAATCGATCGTCGGTTGTTTGGGAGCTCGTTTGTTTCGCTTGGCAGACGAGTTGGCAGGGCCGGGAGCCGTTAATCGAGGGTATTTGTTGGTAAATAGATGTAACGTTTGTGGTTACTAATGAGAATCAAGTGTACTGTGACTTATTTGGGAAAATGATTCTGTGTTGGGGATTAAGAAGACTATCAATTTAGCATTAGTTACTGAACATTGCCAGGGAAAGGTAGAAGCAGTTCCCAACCAGAAGTCAAGGGTCAAAACTAGGCTCGGTCCAATATCATTCTCGGAAGTCGGAACTTATGTAAGAAATATCATTTGAATATGTTTCTTTTTGGCAGTGGCGTGACAATACCAAGTGAAGCCAGTGGCAAATTCATGGTAATCGTTCAGGGGTTGGGTTTTATGGGTACTGTAAGGTTCCCTCTGTGTCACGGCGTTACAGGCTGGGTAGTATGGTTTTCTCTTAGTACAAAAGTGGAAAAATCGTGCGCATCGAGAAAAAGTTGAGAATTTTTAACCATGGATACAGTTCCGTTATAAATAAATCCATTTATTTTGCACACAAACACAGTAAGTGCACAAAAAAGGGAAGCGTTGTACAATTGAGTCGTTCCAAAGGTTTCAAAGTGACCCTACGTACATAGTTGTAGATAATCTAGACGGTCTAGGCCACTGCACAATGCTGACGCCACGCGTGGCTAGTTCTCGTGATATTGCTGACCGAACTCTAGTGTTAGGTATAATTTATGTGACATTGTCCAATTGGGGCGAAGCGATGAGTTACAGCTACATCAAGCCTATAATGGTACAGTTACCATGGGCCGTATTCTAACTTTAAAACACGCACAGACACGGTCCAAGTTCAATGCAAATCCAATGCAATAACAACACAACACAGCTAACGCCTACACGTCTGAATCAAAAATGACGGAATTTGCTTGAAAATTACAGCGATGCAACTACAATACGACTTCAATATTGATTGATTATTGGGTGAATGTTGGAGTTATTTTTAAGACAGATTGTGTTGTTTAAGTATTGTTTACCTATATACATTTTAAAATTAGAATAAATATTATTATATTACATTCGTCACTTGTGAGATATATTGATGGAAATGATGGATAATCAGTAACTGATAATGGATATTACATCGTATATCTACATATCTATATCCTACTAATAGTATAAAGGATGACAAGGTAGTATACAGGATGACAATTTAATCATCTGGCACATTATGCTAGTTGATTCAGTGGGTCATACTGAAAAACTTTCTCTATGGGAGCAAACCAGAAATTAAAAAAAAATTGTCCGGCTCATGAATAGTATAAATCAGCATCAGATCTGAGGGGCGAAAATAATCATACACAAAAGTTTGTCGCCAATTTTTTTGCATGGAATTAATAGTTTAAATAATCATGATTTAAATTTCCATCGCTGTTATTTTTAAAACATAATTTAATCGTTTTATTCAGAGTTTTAAATGTCACTTTCGAGTGCTCGAATATCAAATGACTCGAATATGAATGAAAAATTTCACCCTGAGTAATTTCGCAATGGATAATGAAATTTTACACAGTTGCAACCACACAAATAAATGCCCTTGCCGGGATTCGAACCCAGTAGTTCCAGCCTCGTAGCTAGGTGACTACTGTGACCATCAACCAGAACACAAAGGTTGACTGAATTATTTGGGTAGGTTTTACCGGCTTAACGTGAATGAAATGAATAGATTTACATTACATAGGGTACCGAAGTGAATCGACTCGCAGGGCGAATCGCATCAAGATGATTATTTTGCCAGGCTATGGCAGCCTGTACCGCGGTATGCTGGAAAGACAAAACCAACGTAGGACGCTGATCCGTGGCTACCCGCGATCTTATAGCTTATCTTGATCCGTTTCACCCTGCGATCCGATTCGCCTCGGTCTCCCCTAAACAGGAGGAATACTCACGTCGCTGATTATCCCTTGGCTGCAACAACGACTGAAGCATATCTGCAACAAATAATATGCACTTTAGATGGTTTACAATGAAAGGAAGCTAAGCTGATTGTAGTAAACTAAGTACCTGCCAGTGGCGGCGAGTCCAATGTCCATAGAACACGATTCCCGTCGGCTTGCCTAAGTTTCAGGCGCCTGAGCAGTTTACCTACAGCTCATGAAGAATTTTAAGCCAAATTCAGCACCGGCGTGCCTAAGCCTGCCTGCTCTAACCAATAAAAAGCTCCCGTCCGTCGCATCGTCGTGAACTAGTGTATTCGGGTATTTCTGAAACCCAAAAAGTGGCGGATAATTCCGAAATGGACTCTTATTAGTTATTACAGTTATTACACTGATTATTATGAGTGATTTTTAAATGATTTTCCGAGTTATCCGAATTGCAGCATTAGCCGAATACACTATGGAGTAGTCACAGGACCATTCTATTTACTGGTGCATACTGCAAACACAACTTGAGACAACACTGTACCGAATGTCAATAGAAATGGCAAATAGTGTGAGCACTGTAAGCAGCCAACAAAATATGGTCGTATATATATTTGAATCTATTAGGGTGATATCGGGGTCGTAGAGCAAGATAACTAGGCATGATTGTGGTAATTTTATTTATCATCAATATTGATAATTATTTTTCAGATGATAAGCTGAAAAATATATTTTTAATAGAGTTGCTCAAAAAAGTGCTTTTCTTGTAGTGGTTTAGCGTGCGGAAAGTTTGATATTGCGCACTAGTGCCTTTTAATTTTCCAGCCAATCACAGCTAATGACAGTGACAGACAGCCAATCACAGCGCCGCACCGCACCGCGCGGAGCGTTCGGATACATGTACTAAAGTAACCTCAAAGTGAATAATTGACAATTTTATAATTTTTTCGCAACTGTATATTTTGCATACAATTTGGTCATCCTATTCATATTGTCGTTTTACATACAGAATATGTCAAAAGTCATAGGGTAACCATGATTTACTTAATTTAGTATTCATTTTAATTGAAAAATAAGAAAAAAAATGTTTTGAGAAAATACTACCATACAATGATGTTGCTCAGTTATGGAGTCAGAAAAAGTGTTTCTAGATCACGACCCAGAAATCATCCTGTATATTTAAACCTACCTACTTATTTATAAAACAACTATAGAATAAAATATGTATAGTTTACATAATAAACCGAACGCCTAGACATCCACCCCTGTCCTCCAACCTCCTTTTCACCTAATCCAAACAGCTGGGCTTTCGATCCAGCCTGCATTTCAGCCCACATCTGCCCCGTTGTAATGCCACGCTCTGAATCGAAGGCTTACGAAAACCAGTGTAGCTCCGATTAGGCACTGGACTTCAGTTGCTGTAGTAGATACACTACTTCGTTGTCCTTCCATAGGTCAGGTTACTTTGGTAACTCCCACGAGCGCCCTGACATGACAACAAACTACATGGACAATATTTACGGTGCTCGGACCAAACTTGCTTTGATGTTGGTTTAACGGACCAAAGCGGATTGTGAGCTCGCAGCCCTGATTTCCATTTATCAATATTTAAGAACATACGATATGCGTTGTTAACGTTTTGTTGGGAATCGATTTTCGACATATCGCTGAATGATCGCCAAACATCCTTCAACAGAGTCTGTTAATATAAAAATAAAAAGTTTTGCGTTCGTACACTATATTAGATGGGTCTATCGCGAAACGTCGGAATTTAAGGTGAATAAAATTAATTCAAGTTAGACACACGGGACGGTCACGGACTTTGTTGAGCATTTCACTTGATATTGGACATTTCATAGAGAAGACATTTCGAAAAAAGAATCGTAAATGGCTCAACACTTAAAAGTTCGTGACCGTACATACGAAAGCGATTACCATCTGATTTTCCAATCAAAAGAGTAAAGTAAAGCCTTGTTGACATTAGCTCCGATTTCCTCATGATGTTTTTCCTTCACCGCAAAGCAATTGACAAATATCGAATGTTATTACGTACATAAGTTTCAAGAAACTAAGTACTACAAAATATAATTTGTACCAGCGATTTTTGGATAGATGTCGCACGCCTAACCCCTAGGCTACCGACAGATAAGTAGTATCAGAGTACACAAGACCACCTTCCTTATACTGTAGTACCTAGGTTGTACAGGTACACTATACTAAATTACAGGCAATGTAGTTAACCTGGCGACTTTTTACTAAACAGGCACTGGGCTTATTTCCCAACGGGGCTATTGTGCTCGTAACTACGCCCAGTTTAGTATCGGCGAAGCGTCTTTAAGAGTCGCCAGGACGCTCGCGTTTCGTAGTACAGATCTATGTCGGTAATTCGTTTTCGTTGCAAAAAATTGTAATACAAAGAAAATACAGCCAGATACAGATTTACATACAAAACTTTTTTTGCTATATTTTCTTTGTATTAAAATTTTTAGCAACGAAAACGAATTACTGACATATATCTGTACTGCTAGAATGCCCATGCCAAATTTCGTGGTTCTAAAGCCTGTCGTTTTAAAATGAGAGCTGAACTACGTTTGTATGGGGACGCGAGTTTACGCGAGCGTCCTGGGCGACTCTTAAGCCGAAAGCTTATGTTTTTGGTACTGCATTTCTGTTATATACAACGAATTGCAAATTAATTAACATTAGTATATTTTGACTTCAGTTAATATTTGTATAAAACGCGAAAATCTTAAGTGTTAGAATCGGGAACGAAACGCAAAACTATCCAAAGGAAAGATACGAGCAGTAAAAAAATCGTTAAGTGAAGGGTACACGGAAAGAACATGTCTAGTCCCTTTTTTCTTAAAATGAATTTTTTCAAAATGTAGACCTTGTAATGAGCTATTAGCAACAACTTCTGTAACAGCTGGAATTTTAACATAAATCCACTTTTCAATTCATAAAAACCATCTAGTTACGAAAATAGTTATGGTTAATTGAATCGTTCCAAACTTTAAAACCGCTATAACTCAAAATGTTGTCAAAGTGACTAGACATGTTCTTTCCGTGTACCCGTCAAGTATTGTTGTAATGATAATTTAAGTTTTCGTGACTAGCAATGCACCAAGAAGAAGTTTCCGACGTTGCAAAATTTTCCATACGGTATTTTCTCAGAACTTACATTTTACGAACAATATAAAATATTCAGGAAGTCGCTGGACACCACCGTGCACCGTTATCAATTTATTCAACTGTCTGTCTCATTTACCAGTTTATAAAATAAATTTTTTGATAATTCCCATAGGGAATGTTTTCGCTAGACATTTAATTTAAATTCTCGTGTAATTTTCCGGAAAATTTCGAGAATGTTTCTGAATTTTTGAGAATGTTCTGCAACTTGTACAGTCAGCAGCAGAAGTAGCTAGTAGTAGTGCTAGTAGGCTGTTAAAAATGACCTACACACGCTCTTATTCTCTTAAAAATAAAGTTGTGTCTAGCTCATTCTGAACACCCTACCCGCTTAGGTTCTTTTGCTGCTGACTGTACATTGCTACTCGTGACCCGCTCCCTGGTGGAGCTCGGTGACGTATTTAAACTTAGTGGAAACTGTCACATCAAAGTCTTATGTCGCTTACCCACAGTAAGTTTAATCGCGAATAGATTGAAATTATAATGGGATTTCTTTTCCGAACTTAACTTCATGATAGCTTACAAGTATGTAATCTATGTATGTAAGGTTCAATTCAGTAGAATTGAACACCAAAACGTACGAGATATAAATAAGTGAGACTACCACGGATACGGATGCGTTTTGTCAATAAGTACAATAATGATGATGATGATGATCCTTCCGGCCGATTTCGACCACGGCGACCACTTCAACTCCTAGTTAAAATTAATATTCGTTTCGTGCGCCCGAAGATGACTGACGTAGCCGATCTTCGAGGTGAACTCCCGTGCACATTGAGGGCACGTGAGGACACCAGCCACGTAGTGGTAGTGAATGGCAGCTCGTCGCGTATGGCGTCGAGGTCAACTTTACGTTGCTCCTCGAAATCACGTACTTTGTCCTGCACCAGCCTGCGCCACTCAGGACGCTGTGCTGCCAAACCTTCCCACTGAGAGGGCTCGATGTTGCATCTTTTCATGTGCCGTTTCTGAACATCTTTGTATCTGAGGAGATGCCCGCCCTGTTTCCGATTACCCTCCTCTAGTTAATAATTACAATAATTTGGATGGGAGCAGGTGCAATTATTTACTTTAGTTGGCAGTAGCTGCTAAGTGTTAAGGGAATTGTAACTTTACCAAAGAAGAATCAGGTTCCTTTACGTTTAACTGTTATAGTCAACCAAAAAAAAAACTAGGTTTTAAATCTAGGCTGGGCCAAACGAAGTGCAAGCCCAACGGATGCGGACTCGTTGATGTCTTTTATTTTATCGTTTATTTTTCTATTATTTTATTTATCGTATGGCATAAACATGTTCTCTACTTAAATTTTTAAAATATTAGAGTCTTAGTCTATTTCTATTTTCTGCGTGTAACACGTGAGTGGTCAAATTTATACTAGGTCACCAAAGTGACGCGAAAGTGCTTATTCAGTTGAGTATGCTCCATAAATAGATATGAGAATTATGTAAAATAGTTTTAATTAATTACCGAGAATAAAAATAAAAAAACTTTATTTGCTCCGGCCCGTCCTGCTGCCTATCCATAAATTCCTAACATAGCCGGAAATAGGTCAACTTACACTTGAACATACCTCGCTTTAATCACTCCGCCGGAACGTTGCTTTAATTAATTATTTTTCGTTCAGCGCGCGCCGCCATTTTGATTTGCAGTATTAAGCAACAGGGGTTGCGCTCTCATTTGAATTATGAAGCTTTTGAAGTTATGTTACTTTGAATAATGTTATGTGAATATTACATTAGTCAAATTACAACTTTAGAGGTTTGTAAACCTTACAAAAACCTTTCAGTGTCTTATATGCGAACTGCGGATGGTCAGGAAAGTTTTTTTGGTAAATATTAGTAGACAAAAAGAACATTTTACTCTTTGAATTTTGATTGATGGGAAGAAAATGTTGTTATTATTATGTAATAAGTTCGTTATTTGTAGCTATATTCAGATCCGGTACCTTATTTAAACTAAATCTTCCTAAAATGCTTTGTTAATCACAAATCATATTTTAGGAAGATTTAGTTTGAAAAAATATTAATATATTTATATGAATCTCCTCTGTTAAGAATTTTAACATTAGATCTATTTAAAAAAAATAAGGCCACCCTGCCCAGGAACCATTTTTGGCCAATTTTTTCCATGATTCCTAACAACTGAATGACAACTGATACATGACAAATTACAGTGCCATCTGTTCCTCCATAATTTACTCTTATATTAAATATAAACCATAGACTCGTAAATTTGTCTATACCTCAATATCATTGAAAATGGCCAAAACCGGCACAGTGGCCAAAACCGGGGCATCTGCTCTATACTTTGATTATTAAACCAACCGGATGCGAGACGCCCTCTCATTTCTATGGGAAAAAGTCTGCCGTTTTTTGCGGGGGAGGGGAACGTCAAATGTATGCGAAACGTCAAAATAGCCACGTCAAATAAACGTCAGTCCATACAATGAGTATGACCACTGGTCATACTCATTCGGCAGAGGGGAACGCCTGTCAATGGCTACTCCGCTTGGTTTAAAGCTCTAAGGCTCTATATGTTTTCCACCGATAAAGTTAAGACTTGGTAGTCTTTACAAGTATGTAACAAGTACGATGTTAAATTCAAAATCCAAAAAAGTCCGAACGAAAGTTTTCTACGGCTATGTTCTCTAAATTCTCATGACATTTAACTTCGGTATATTTTATAAAAATGTATGAAAGTAGTCTCAAAACGTTAGGTACAGAATAAGCTAGAAACTAAGTGACCTATATAGCCAATAGGTCAGACAGTAACTCGACCCTAAGGACGCGCCATGGACTACCACCGATAGACTCCGCGTTTACAAAGATTGCGAAGTGGCTGTTACGTAGCTTAGGGCTAGCAATGCTGGCTTTTTTTAACCGACTTCAAAAAAGGAGGAGGTTCTCAATTCGACTGAATTTTTTTTTTATCATTATTATGTTTTTTTTTTGTATGTATGTTACTCCATATCTCCGTGTATCGTGAACCGATTTTCAAAATTTTTTTTTAATCGAACAGGTATAACCCCTAGATGGTCCCATTGTCACCAAGTCAGGGTCTGATGATGGGATCCTGGAGAAATCGAGGGAACTCTTCAACTATTATAGGCACACCTATAGTGATTTCACTATTTTTACAGCAACTCGGCCACTTCCTCTTGGAATAGCGGATCTTAAGTGAAGTCGGTTCTTTTTTTGTTTTAAATTATTGCATGGGCAATACTGGAATGCTGGTATTGAGAGCCATATTACAATACTATGCCCATATTCATGCCCGCTTCTCCCTGTCCCCTTAATCGTCATGCCAAGCTTTTGTCCTTCTTCATGTCAAGATTTCGTTCTAATAACCAGTTGTACCTATGGATAAGAGTGAGCACTCTAAGTTTACTGGCCAAGTGTTAGCATTTGCAGTATGCCGTGTCCAAGTCTAGTAGGTACGATCGTCGGTCAGGTCTGAAAATATGAATAAATTTAATATGACAATTTGACAAATCATGTATCCATGACTTCACGCCTTGGTAATAGAGTCATGGCTTCATATTTTTGTTACATTAAACGTATTCCGTCACACGTAACTGCTAGGTAAGTGGTCTGTGAGACGCGCCCTAAACCGTTTGACGTCATCGTGTATTCAAGACGTGCTTCGCTCAGTAATGATGTCAGAGCAAATACATACTTACTTATCGACAGACATACTTACATGCTTCAACACTTCGAACGACGTTTATGTTCTTGTTAGTCAATGTCGGGGTTTGGAGGACGTAGTTAAATAAGTTACCTGCTCACGTATTTTGAATTCATTGTATAAACGGGTCACTTTGTATACACGGTGCCCGTGAGCATTGCGAGAGATTTTAACAGCTTATTCCTGACCGTAATTGGAGACTAAAATGTCGTACAAACTTTTCTGGAATTCGCCTAGTTTCAGAGTAATAAAAAATTGCTATACAGCATTGCTATACAGCGGGGGAATGCTGCCAGCGTCCTTGGCACCATGCCGCGGGGGCCCAATTTTTTTGATATTTTTTAGGGTTATTTAGATTTAAATTTTAGTTAAGTTTTACTTTAATTAGCATTTATTTTTAAAATTAGTTTTTATTTATAGGTTTAGTTTAATTTTTATCCTATCATGTTCATGTATCTTGTTTTCTGCCAATAAAAAACATTTATTATTGTTACTCAGTGAATAACGCTTTTTTAATAGAGATTTCACTCTTTACGGGGTCTAGTATAGACATCCTTATTGACAGATATCAAAATGCTAATAAGGAATACTTTTCGTGAACCATTTTTTTCGAATAAAAATGTACCAATTTATTTTAATCGATAGTTTTACCAATAACATTAATTTTCTTATGTTCGAAAACATTAGAAAATTGAAAAAAAGGAAAAAAATTTTTTTCTCGAAATTGACCTAAATTCATATAACATTTATCGCAATGCTCACGGGCACTGTGTATATTTTATTTAATTGTTTTTACTTTCACATGTAACATGATGTTAAAATTAAAAAAATACTAGTTAACTGTTTAAGGGTTTAATCGGTATCGTATTACTCTGATAATAAAATGCGCTCCGTCTAACGATTCGTGAAGCCCCAAACCAATTGCCTTTTAGACGACGACTGTACAAACAAAGACGGGGCAGGAAGCATCCTTGTTGGCTAGTTGGACGTCGTGGTATAAAAAGGTACAACCCTAATTTTTTCATCCAAATAAATCCGGGTTGCCTTCCCTAACATCATCTTGTAGCCGAGAGTTTTCTAAAACTGTCTTATTTAAACATTATGTACACTAAGGGTGAAAGCAAACGTACGGTGGACGGCACGGCTGCCTGGTTCGGTAACCCGACCGAATCACACACGCACACCTCCGGTTGTGACATTTTGACATGACATTAGGTTTTTATGCCGTACGGTGGCGAACCGTATGTGTGCGGGGAACTGGCATTTAGTATGAGAAATGCGCCTTCAGGTGACCTGACGCGGCGACCGTATACGGCGACCTGACATGGAAACCGAACGTTTGCCTGGGCCCTAAGCCTGCACTATAGGGTCCCGACACTTTGAGTTATCTCCTCGCAATCGTAAAGTATCCTTATTCCTTTGGCTACGAGAAAGGGGCTGGACTACAAAGGCGCGCTTCGTTTGTTGTCGGGGTAATTTTATAAATGGTGAAAGATTGGAGCCCTATTTCCTTCTGAATATAATAGGTATCTGGGCCATTTTATTTAAAGTTGTATATTCCACTTTTTTCCAATGGAAAATTTCAGGTTTATCGACTCAGAATCGCGAGCTCTTTCGATCTGAGTAGGACACAAATGTGTCCTAAAATTTTCATACATTTGTTGTTACTTCGATTCCGTTACCACCATAAGAAGTCTATGGGAAAATGCCGAAATTGGTAACGAAATGGAAAAAAAAACTTGGGACACATTTTTTGTGATAACAAAATCGAAAGAGCTCGCGATTCCGAGTCGAAATGACCAAAACTTTTCCAAATGAAAAAAAAGTGGAATATACAACTTTAAATAAAATGGCCCACCTACGTAGGTTTCTTTTTACTTCTTATCTACTTCTAACTACCTACATCGGTTTTTGTGACCCGTAAAGATGTTGCATTTCAAGGGTTTTTGACAAGGCTATAATTAAAAGAACAATCCAATTATTTTATAATCGTAATTTAATAATAATAAAGTGTAATAAATTGAGTGAAACAAATCGCCTTTGGTGGATGACGCGTGAGGCCGCCAAATGAAGAAAGCGCGTAACTTCAACATGCAAGATTTTGCAAGATATTAAATTTATTTTTATTTAAGATATACAATAGTTATTTACAGACGAGAATGGCAGTTTAAGAAACAAAGTTATATTTTTATAGGAACGCCACTTTCTCGATTTGACGGTAGTTTTAAATGGCAATATGAAACATCATTCCCTTATTTTAGATCGCTAGAATACTGTAGGAAGTTTCGTGTTTTATACAATTTTACTAATCTTTGTGCTTAGTTAAATTAGTCTCACTGTTTAGCAGAAAATATGGGTTATATTCCCATGTCGCATGCATAAAAATACTGATATAGGAATTACAGATTAAGTAGTAATATTGATAAATGTAAAAATCACGAGTACCTAGATTACGAACGGGAAAGTTACGTTTTTTATGGAGATGTTTATGATCGCATCGCATAACAGACCTAAACGTCTGCTCCAGACCGTTTCCGTCTCATTAGTTTTTATACTTTTTATGCCGGCTGGCTTGTAAAAAATTACGAGTAATTTATGCACATGACACTCACAATATTTCCACTCCGTTACTTTACGTTGGGACGTGAAAAGAAACAAACTTTTAAAATAATATAAGTGGGCATAGAGCGATCGTCGATCGGTGAATCGGATAATCGTCGATCGAAGCAATTGTATCGATACGCTTGGTAGCACCACTCATTAACGACATCTATTGACCGCGTAAGCCAACTAAATTCGTTTCTTTTACATCCCAACAAAATTACAATGAATATTCGGCGAATATAATAGAAAATCATGTAAAGAGCTTGTAAAATAGCGCAAAAGCGTTTATAAATGCCACGACACCGAAACAAATAAAAACACCGAACATGTTGAGCGATACACCAAACCACATACATAATTACAATAAAACATCTAGTTTGTATAAAAATTGGGACATCACTTTATATAACTGTTTAGCACATTTATTTCTCCGAGCGTACAGTAAGTAGACTTCAGTAGAGTTCTCAGCAGTTTGTAGTGTAGTTTTTTAATTGATAATTTAGTAACACTATTAAATCGAAATCCAGGACGTAATGCAGAGAACGTAGAATAATGTTAGGTAATGAGTTTAGAGGAATAAGAGTAGTATCATCACGTATTAACCGAAAAAAGGTTTAGTAAATTAGTATAAGTTTCTGCTTTCCGTTTAATTTTTTCGCTTATTAGACGTAGGCTAGGCAGCATCGTAATGAAGCATTTGCATTCATTTGCGTCCCGTGCAGTACTTAAGTGTGTCTTTGCATTCATCACGAGTTTAATGCGGCTCGGTTGAAAGCTACGACTTTCCTGAATGCACTGAGACGAACAAATGTTTTCCGTGACTTAGTAAAAGCATCGGTAGAAATAAATGTGCGTTGACAAGACAAGTACGTTGCAAGTTACTGGACATGTGCTCGTCAAAGTATGAAACTAACTTTATCCAGAAGGATATACAGATGAAACTGGGTTTTATTTATTTGAAATTTCCTTTTGTGCGTGATACGTTGAACTATATTTCAAATAAAAAATACTGAATGATTGTATATTGTTTATGAGTTTTAACCACGTTTTAACCAATACCTTCGATCGATGATCGATTTGCGTTAATTGTTGCATCAATCATCGGTCGATCAATTGCTGTGATAACAGCTTAGAACCTGTTTTTTTCCTTATTTCGTTGACTCTAATGATATTCTTATTTTGTGTGGATAATAATTTGTAAAGATTATTGCTTTTGGTAAATCGGATAAAATATTTTAAATATTAATATTAAATTGATTATGCTGAATACGAATATATGAAATATGTACAAGTGATAAATACTTACGTAGCAAATATATTAAATTGAATTATCCTATTAAAATACCTAAGTATAAAAGTAGTGTAGGCACAAGAAATTTCATTATCAATGTGTGCATTCTCTATAATATTTCGCTATTACATTATAAATATTAAGTGCAATTGGATTGACATTAATTTACTAAAATTGTATTCGTGTTTACCGCGGCCTTCTACAGCCTTGGCCAAAAGTGTTGAGCACCAATGCGATTTTCATACAAAACTGGAAAGTTTAGTCCATCGTTTCCATCTTTGTTTAAGTTATTTTGGCAATTAATTTAAAATAATAGGCATGTTTTGTTGAAGTTAGTAGTAACTGCATAGAATATTTGCAATATGTCGCACCGACTTAAATTTAAATTTTTGGTACCTTCTGTTTTCATATTTTTTAAGTACCTTGAAAGTGTTATTAAGTGAAGTTTTCTATATTTATAAATAAAATATAACATTTACCGTTACCGTACATTGTTAGGATAGGGAAATAATGCTTAACATTAAAATTGTAAACAAAAAACACCTATGCTCAATACTTCTGGCCAAGGCTGTACTAGTAGCACTAGTTTACAAAAAACTATACCTCATTTTTTTCAGTTTAGAAAAATGACGGTCGATTTCGACACTTTAGCTGTATTTTTTTCAACCATATCTGGGCAAAATATAAAATGAAAATACTTTTTTCCACTATTAGTGATACGCTTAAGCCAATACGATGCAAAATGGCAAATTTTAAAATCGTTTTCCCGAAAATCGCATGACGACAATCGCACGATTTTTCTAATCTGAAAAAAAAACGAAGTATATATGTGGTTCTTGTTTCTTTGTAAATTAGAAATACGTGATTGTAGCATTGTAAGGGCGAGGTTTGTTTAAGCTGGTTAGAGCTGTTATCGGATCAATTCTGTGAGCAGATTTATATATAGTTTAAACATCCAAAAATTCTAAAACATACAATTTGATTCTTATACAAAAAAATTATAAAGACACACGGTAAACACTGAACAGTAGCACAAGTCCAAAAGAATTAAATTAAGTAATAAAAAAATCCTACGCTAAAGCGCATTTATTAGCATTCTCTCTCTATCAGTTCAAAATTGTAGTAAATATTAATTTAGTAAAGAATTGTAATCGATCAAATCTATTTTGATAGTAAGACTATGATGAATTACCTATCATAAAAAATTGGGTGAGGTATTATTCAGATAACATCAAATATTTAATCAATAAAGTAAAACCTCTAGTACTCTTTAAGGAACGCGCTATCAAAGGATGTCTGTGTGATATCAGTATTCTCCTTTATTTTTAAATTATTTTTTATACGAACGGATACAAACAACATTTAATTATTTATAGTATCTACATTTAAATCTTTACCATATTGTAAGTTTGGCGGCTTGGCAACGATTCAAAAGAAACTAGTAAATCTCACATTAAAAACAATCGTTATTAAATAAACAATCAAACAGAACATTACGACTTGTATAAGCCACATGTCGACACTTTGAAGCAAAGAGCTATAACCGAAATTATTGAAAATATTATTCATAGAAACTCATAATCGACTGTCAAAATTAAACCACAATTTTGTTATTATGTTCTTCGAGGCGCACTACGAACTATTAAACGTCAAAAATGGAATGTTGTTTTATTATGTAAATGTTGTATAGGAGAATTAACTGTATAATTGGTAGTTTATCGAACTTTTGTAACTTAAATGTATTAGGAGTAATCTCGACATATTGCTTATTCGTAGTTTGAACGTCCTGTTTCAGTATACACGTCACACAAGCTAGCGGAGACTAGACACCGAGACAGATATGACAATCTTAGGCCTCACACAAATTGGTCCTTCGTTTCTTGATCATTCATTTATTTATGCCTGTTTTGGCTGCATTTACAAAAACAATAGCAATGTTTTCTTTTTATATATAAAGTTAAGTGTCAGATATGCTTAGGAAGTAAAAAGTTCACAGTATTCGTATAGAAAGGCTGAATGACAGTGTTTGTCTAGATATCATGATATAAACGCGTTAAGACTAGTTTTATAATTTTGGCATCACCTCCGTATTGTTGACACCGAATTTTTAAATGGAAGGACCAATTTAAAATGAAGCTACCTTAGCTAATGTGGTAGGAAAATACAGAAAAATGCTGCGTCTGATCAGTCACTCCAACTCATGTTTAAATATTTTCCTCTCACCGCACACTACAGTTATAAGTTACATATATTATTTAGTAGTTAAATTGTGCTCATACATAACACACAACTGGTGAGACAGTTCTTAATAAGGCAATGCTATAGACAGCACTTACATTACATTAGAGCTAGGAGCAAAAACTATACACGGCAAATGTGATAAATTTTACATTTTGGTGTTTTATTCAAAACTAAGTGATAGTTTGGATGCTTTAGGAATAAAAATTTGAAATTTTATCACATCCACCCATTGTGAAGATTTAAAAGGACATTGAAAATACTAGGAGAGGGAAGTTATAAAACAACTAATTATAATATTTTAAAAGTTTGAGCATGGTGAAGCTAAGCTCGTGTTCTTAAGCTTATTATTAATATCAACTTTACTATATATATCAATACATATTTTACTTCCTGCGAAAATGTAGGTATACAACTAAATTGTGTCCTTTTTCGCAAAAAGCAGTTAAGGTTTAGATAATGACGACTCGTCAGTCCGTCGCACAAAAACTTTTCACAGCCACAACCAAAATAATTATTAAATTGCAGGATACAATTAAATTTATTACAACCTTATAAATGCAGAGTGAATCACAGTAAATAAATTATAAAATGTGTTTAAAATTGCCGTGTTTTTTTATGGAATATACATAAATGCCCTAAAACTTTTGGCACTTGATACGAAGACTGTACGAAATTCAAAAACGGGCTGAATACTATTTTAAATTACATTTCAAATATAGGGTAAATTTTCTTTTTCTCAATAAAAATAATTTAAAAGGGATACAATAGTAATCATGAATCCCGATTACTAGTACTAATCTCGGTTTTTCTTAGTTAAAATCTACTCAGTTAAGTGAAACTAGACGACAGTAGAACTACAATATCAAGAATACAAAGTATTTTTTGTAAACAGTAAAGTAACAGGCAAATAAACAGTAACTAATATCGTATAAAACCGTCAGATATAAGTACAGTATACTAACAATCAGTCTCAAGCCAATACATACAGATTCCCATAAATAATTGATAAAATATACAATACGTTTAACCCCTTGTAATTGCATTTCAATTTATGATCGTATTCGCCGAAAAATTCGGATCCATTTAATTCCAATTATTCAACTGCAATTAAAACAGGTAAACGTGTTACGACTTAACACTAAAATCTACCGAGAGTTGGTCCGTCTGTTAAAATATAGAATAGAAAAGCTGTTGCTCTAAGTAACGCCACTGATAGTCTACCGCAAGCGCCGAAGCAAACACCACAGGACGAGGCGCTGGCTCAGCAGAGACCCCGAAACACACTTCACTACGTCTCTGGCCGGCGCCCGCGCCACTAGTCACAGGTTGTCGGATCAAAGTAGGAATCGAGTGGCACACTGACACTCGGTTTAAGGACCAAAGTAAATCGTCTGGGTACAATCAAGTGGCACTAAGAATGCGAAAGAGCCGGAAAATCGCGGTTGTTCACATTCGCGACATAATCATGTACCGCCCGTCTGACAGCAGCTCGCGGGTGTCGGAGGGCGAGCCGGGGCTGAGGCTCGGCGCCACTGATGGCGTCGAGTACGTGTCGCGATTGAACTTGCCCAGTCGCTTCTCGCTTTCCGATGCCAGAGAACACTCCTCCTCTACAATCTGTTCAAGCGGGGACTCTCGGAGTGCGTCGCCGTTGAGAGCTAGTGCATTGACGAAGCCGTGCGCTCGATCAGGAGGAGGCTCAGTGTAAGTTTCTGTAATTGTTTCCGGGAGAACTTCAGCGGCGCGTGCACGGCGTGCATGCTTGGTCGTCATACCTCCCGTCTCCGTATCTCTCTCTAGCCTGTGACCTGATCGCGACCGCGTCAGTTGACGCTGTACGTACTCTTCCAGCGCATCTTCCTCGCTTTTAGTCAAGTATTTATGCAGTACGATCAGAAATACCCCTATCCCGAGCGCGAACAATCCCGACCAAACCAGTTCGTTGAACCAGTTGCCGGAGCCGATCGTACTCCAGGAGGTGACGTCGTCGGGCAGTAAGCCCGAGCCGACCAGAAAGAAGCCAAGTACCAGGAACACGACTCCGAGATGGAGCATGCCCACGGATGAGACGACCTCATTTTCGCTGGCCCGGGTGTTCTTGAAACGGCGTCGCTCGAGGCTGCCCGTGGAGCAGTGCGGGGAGGTGACCCCGGACTCGGAGGACTGCAGGGAGTAGCGGCGCTCCTTGGCGCGCTGCTGCTCGGCGCGGCGCTTGCGCTCGCGGCGGATGGCGAGCGCGGAGTGGAGGCCCACGGCGTGCATCCTGCAAGCACGGGCACGGGTGAGTGTGTGTGGCGGCCAGCGGCCGGCACCGCACCCGTGCCCGCGCCGCCGCCGCGCCGCCACGCACGAGATACGCCGGTGCCGGCGGCACTAGGCGGATAACACACGACGCGGCGTCGAGCGGTTTATAACGTTGTACTAACCATGTGGTTGTACACGGTCCTCGGCGGTTCTACAGTGTGTTATCCGCCTAAATATTCTAAAATTTAGCAGTAGCGCGGCGTAAAGAACAATCAAGATATCAAAAATTCTAATGAGGACGCCATGCCACTGAGATTTAACGTTTGCGGTTACTAAAATAAATTGCATTAACTTTTTAAAACCTATATATAGCCGGCACCGTTTGAACGTATCTTTATTGTAAAACTAAAGTTATTTTACAGATACCTTTAACGTAATCCCCGAAAAATCTCATCAACCAAAGGCTTAAGTTAAGGGGCATAAATCAAGGACGCTTGTCAGACCCTGTCGAAGTGTAAACGGGCTGTTAGGGGCAAAGTGGCCCTTGGTTACTTTTATCGTAACATCACATTGGATTGGATTCGAACGAAATTCACGTCACTGACATCCCTAGTAGAAAGGGATTTTTTAGTCCCATGAATGATATCTGCAGATTACCTTACGAAGATGTTTTAAAAACTTTTAATTTAACCGTATAGCTTTGTGATAATTATGATTGTATCAATAAAAACATAGTTTACAGTACCCAAAATTTTAGTTTAATAATGAGCATTATACCTATTCTACCGGCAATTATAATTTTGAAAATAAATAATGCACAATTTAAAAATATACCTTAATATTTTACATTCTGTTCCATTATATTCATAAGAAACCACGGCACATGAAAAACGGCGGAACTTCCCGAAAGTTATAACCTCTGAGTCGACGTAAGCGATCTGCGCGAATTATGCGAAACACGAGTTACGGCTCTTTGCCGTCTGGGGGACGGGGGTTGATGACGATAATAAGGTGCGAGATATTACTTTTTACAGGACATTTTTGGGGATTCTGTGATGGATGGAGCGTTATTTGCTTGGTAAAGTATTATTTATTTCATTTTTTTTTAAGTGTCCTTCTGCTTGAGGCCTCCCCTTTTTATTCACTTGACTAAATAATGGAACTTGTAACCTTCACGTATTTAAGGTAACATAAAAGTGTAAAGCCATTACCATTCAAATTTGTGTAACTTTATATAATATTGAGTAGTTTAAGAGTCGCCAGGACGCTCGCGTGAACTCGCGTCCCCATACAAACCTAGTTCAGCTCTCATTTTAAAACGACAGGCTTTAGAACCACGAAATTTGACATGGGCATTCTAGCAGTACAAATCTATGTCGGTAATTCGTTTTTGTCGCTAAAAATTGTAATACAAAGAAAATATAGCAAAAATAAGTTTTGTATGTAAATCTGTATCGCTGTATTTTCTTTGTATTACAATTTTTAGCAACGAAAATGAATTACCGACATAGATCTACAGATCATGCATGCATGGCGGTCATGTATTACCAGTCTATAAAAATATAATTATTACTTATAAACTATACAGAATACTCGAATTCGAATACGAATGTATCTGCTATGCTACTTGTGTTTACAATCGGCTTATCTTTTTTGCTATATTTGTTAATTTTAGCTTGTATTTTTCTCTAAACCAGCTCACTGTTGGGAAGCTTGCCGTTGTCGTCGTATGTTGTCAAAGGGTTAAAGAACGGCGTCAAACAGTCTCAAATGAGCTCCCTCCGACACTGTCCTCCAGACACTCTAGATACTAGAGGACTCTTCATTGTCGCTCGACTTGAGGACACTTCGCTCCGACAGCCTATCAGGTCAAGTGTGTTCGAACTTTTAAATTCTCCACTTGTTTCGAGTTTTTTGATATTATTGTGCAGGCTTATTTAACTCATACCAACACGTACTTTGCCTATGTTGCACAACTTTGCCTGTCTTGAAAAACATGGTTTTCTTCACCAAATAGTTATTTATATCTTATTCCTGAGATGGCCGCCTTTCTCCCATCTCAAGAATAAGGTATAAATAGCTGTTTGATGAAAAAAAACATGCTTTTCAAGCCAGGTCAAGTTGTGAAACGAAGGCAAAGTTGTAGAACGTGACGGTAGTGTTAGTTTGTTGTTTAGTTAGATAGAATCTTGCAAGCCACATTAGAATCAGTTCCTAGATATCTGATTGAGCTGAAATTTAGCATACCTGCTTGTGTAACTTGGATGACAATATAATATGTGACGTCCCACGGGTGAAAGTACCTTATGGTGGTTGGCGCTTACGTTACGATTACGAAGCATCGCATTAGTATTGCAGCGTCGTTAGAAATAGCGTAAGCCCCAACCGCCATAAGGTACCTTTTCTCGTGGAATGGCACATATATTGATGTCTACCGTCGAGCTGACCTGAAGGCCCTGAAGGTGGACATAAGAACTCTTAGATAATCTCATTGTGCTCGTTGGGTTTGATTCATCGCGTTGAGCAGTTGATGACTTTTGTAAGAAAATAATTCGTTAAACGTTTCTATTATGTGATGCTTTCGGAAAAACCTATTCATTTTTTCAAATTTTTGCCCCCGATTGTTTCCATTGTACCTACATTCATTCCTTTCTTTTCATCACCTAGGGATGAAAAGTGGATACTCCCTCCCCGGAACTTAAAATATCTCCCCTAATATTTAAATCGGTTCAGCGGTGAGAAGTGTTCAAAGTGAGAAGAACTGAACAATTGAACACACACTAGGTACACGTTACGTAAGGTATAACGTGTAGGTACCTAGTACCATACCTAGGGGAGAGGGGGGCATGTTTTAACAAAATTCAAACTTTTGCTCATAGTTCCTAAAATTGTGAACATAACGTTAATGTTCTTTTACTTACGTGTCGGAAATTTATTCATCTTTTATATCTATATGCAAAATACCACACAGATTGCCTGGTTTCACAGGTAGAAACAGTTTTGTTCAAAAAGTCGGCAGTTAATACTTACCCCATTTTTGGGGCAAATATTAACAATGAAGGGGTAAGAATTAACATAACTTTAGCCGTGTAAAGTAATTACGTCTGTCGAAAATAAAACGATTTTAATTTTTGTAATATTTTATTTATTTATAATTATCATGTTGTAATTTAATAGAGTAAAAAAATAGAGATCTTCTCTCAGACAATGACCAATCAGTCTTAGGCAGCAAGGTGCCCTATTGTAATATCACAATTAGTCCTTAAAATACTTAGAGTAGCATCATCATCCCCAAGTCGTTCCCTCAGTGAAGGAGGCAACTGAGGATCGTGACATCATGTCCTTCTGTTGAAGACCAGGTTACTCCAGAGGCTTCTATCCCTCGCTACGCGCATGGCTTCGTGCAGTTTAAATTGCATGGGTGCAGTCATTTGGACACACCATCTTGCAGGGGGAGGGCCTCTAAGTCTCGTGCCTTCAACTTTTCCCGTCATTATAATTCAAAGCAATCCGAGGAGCGTCGAAAAAGGTGTCCGAAGTAAAGTAAGTGAGTATGTGGTCCTGGCACGTCGTCGACAACCGGCCTTTTATGCGTAGCTCATCTAGTATAGACTGATTAGTGCGCATCGCAGTCCAAGGTATCCGTAAAAGCCGGTGCCAACACCACATCTCAAATTGTTAGAGCAGCATAAGTAGGGTTAAAACTTGCCCCTTCATTTTGTTAAAACTAGCCCCAGAGATACTTTTCAAACATAAAAAAATATTAAAAAATAACTATGCGTAAATTTAAGAAAACAACTAGCAGGCCTAATAGCCCATTAAATAAGTATTCAACATACACTAATGCGTAATCAGTGGACTTATTAATTAAGGCATAAATCAAAAAAATCAGGAGGTAAAAAAGTCCGCTGACCTGTGTTTTTACACGCACGTGCCATAACTATGCAACGCGGCGGCCGGCGGGAGACTTGGCTGATCGGGACTCGTGCCTACCCTCGCCCGAAGTTATAACCTTGAAATTGGTACTCTGCCGTGCATAGTTTTATAGATAGAGGCTTGTTAATACCTACCCCCGTTAAAACAAGCCCCCCTCTCCCCTACCTCTTATTTTCCCACCCGCCCTGTACCTACCTCCGCCTACGACGGGTAACATACTACCCTTACCCTTTTCTAGACACATAGTACCTATATGTACTAGGTAGGTATATAAGTACATTCCAAGACGTACGTTTGACGGCTGCGAGAGCTTAGTCGGCGATGAATGGCGGATTATTTTACTGCGAAAGTCTAGACGCTTAAATAACTCTGTCCGATATTTGTGATAGGGATTGGCTGGCAACAAAAAATCCGGAAAAATCATGGACGATTTGAAATCCAATAGGAATCAGTGGCAATTCGTGAAAATATTCGTAGTTATACCGGAGTACCGGAGATGATTTGACTTGCATTTGTTTCTGCTTCAAATTGTCTGGAAAATGGGTAAGCCGATGGGAATTGAGTTCCATGGGTGCTTCGTCACTATTAACTTCGAAAACCTCGTAAACACGACATAGATATTTATTTAATTGACTTCACTATCCCCTTTTTGCAGTCTCGTATTAAATTGCGATCCCATGCCTCAGACAGGCCGTAGGTATGCTTGTTTGCCACCGAGGTGATAATAAAAATAAATTACAGGGTCTACGAATATAATTGATTCACGTAACATCTAAAACAGATTAACCCCCATTTGTAAACCTTAACTGGAAAATTCGACACCAGAGCTAAACGGATAATGCCGTCTTTACGAAAACGGCGTATCTCTTTAGAAAACTTTTACTGTTTACGTCGTTCTGATACTAAGACAATGCAGTGCAATTAATATGAAAAGACGGTTATTGATACGAAATTACATGGTAGTTAAGACCTTGTGCGCAGGGGAAATGTCGGACCACACGGGATTTGTTCCGTTTGCGAAAAATGCTCGGGGGTTTTAAAAGGTCTTTGTTTTCCAGTTCAAAGGCCGTTGTTTGGTTTTTGAAGGTTTTTCAGCTTTATCTGCGAATATTAATCTTTGATGGAACAGTTTTTTCTAAAGAAACCCGAGAAAAGGATTTTGCTGGTGCATATTTGACTATAACTTTGAAGTCCTTACAAAATAAACCCATGGGTTGGGGGTCGAATATGATTGCCAAACGACGTATAACGTATTTAATTCATAGTTCGTCGTCTACAGTTTCTATTTCCGTAATAATATGCAATGTGTTTTGTTCTAATGTGAAAATATAGGCCCCCATCCTCTATATTTGAGATGACTTCGCAAGTTTTTACCTATTTTGGTAGTACTATTTTCCAATTCAAAAATTTTGCTAGTCACTCAGACATCCACCCATTAAAAATTGCCAGATGCCCGGATCTAGCAATAAGGACAACAATGTAACCAGACAGGTTTTGTTGCTCTCATTATTGTGCCATGTCTGACGTGGCCAGCTCCTTAGTCCATTTTCCACTTTAGTCAAAAAATAAAAAATACTAGAATATGCGCCTTTTTTACTGATTTCGACTATATATACAACTCAGTTTCAAAAAAATGTTAGATGCGCCCTTTTACCGTATGACGGCAGATTAGTGTACTTACACTAAGGTGCGTTGGGGTAAGATAGAAAAGTATTTTTCTAGGGGTAAGATAAAAAGTAGTCTGTAATGACTGTATTGCTCCGGAATATGGACGACTTTTTGTCTTACCCCTAAAAAAATACCTTTGTATCTTACCCCAACGCACCTTACTGTATGGTAGTAGTACAAGCTACCAATTTTCATTATGTCAAACTGATTCTCTGTGAAGTTTATTGACTTGTTGAATAATGCAGTCAGTGGGGCAACGAAGCGGATGTTTACATTTGGAAGCTATCAATTTGTGCCGCACGAATCCATAGCTAAAATAACTATGTTGCTATAACACGGCTTTAAAGAGTCGACTTTTCAACCGACTTCAGGATTTCGAAGGAGGAGGTTATCAATTCGTCGGGATCTTTGTTTTTTTTATGTATGTTCACCGATTATTCGAAGACGGCTGAACCGATTTGGAAAATTCTTTTTTGTTTCAAAGAGTATACTTCACAGTTGGTCCCATTGTCACCAGGTCCAGATCTGATGATGGGATACTGGAGAAATCGAGGGAGCTCTTCAACTATTATAGGCACAGCAATAGTGATTTCACTATTTTTTACAGCAACTCGGCCACTTCCTCCTGGAATAGCGGATCCTAAGTGAAGTCGGATCTTTTTTGTTAAAATTATTAGAGTTGTAGGTAATTTCATTTACAAAGGAACATATACGACGTATTTTATGATGTAAACCGATTGTACTTCAGATCAGAGGTAAGCGTTAGATCGAACCTGTATTTAATGTAAATGTAATTTGTGTACATATTTTTATAGGTGACCCGTTTTTATTGTCCCTGGGCGTAGTAGGAATTATCTAACTATAAAACAAGTATCAATATACAGAATGCAGTTATCTTGTTCAAGAAATTAACTATATTTCAACTCGACGTATTTTACGATAATATGCGACGCTTTGTCAAACTTAAAAAAAAAAACTTGAATAAGAACCAATACAATCTAGCAATATATTTATATATTTTCAGAGTTTTATAGAACACTAATTCTATGACATGAGAGGCAACCCTAATATTTATAGATTGAACAGCCTAAGAACTTTTTGAAGCTCAAGTCAATTGCGCTCTCTGTCCGAAAGCCGCCTAAAGATACCGAAAATGTAAGAGGAAATGTCACCTGCACTGCTACTCCACCTAGTAGCTACTAGTGTACTACTAGTACGCTATTTGTTACGCGGTCTATATCTCTATAGTCTCTGATTGAAACAAACCTAATTTCACTAGCGACTACCGTCAATTGCCAGGAACGTGAAGGTGTCGCCAACTAGCGGTGCACTAATACTTGTTGCGTTTGGCAGAGGTTGCGAACATTTTATAAATTTCAATATTGCTGGTAAGGGCAGGTGTCACCCAGGAGCTCGGATTGGGTAAGCCCTGGCGAGGTGCCAGCTGCAGTTGATAGGGGTGTCAAAAGATGCAATTTACTTTTTTTAAAGGTTTTATTTGTTCTTCATGGTTGTTAAGATTTCGATTTTTACAGATTATCATCGATTTTTAATAGGTAGGTACCTACTTCTTGCGGTGCCATAATAATTATGACCTACCGGAGACTAGCGATTGTAATTGCGATGTGTATTTTATCTACGGCTGTTTAGAATAGACAAACCTAGACTGCACTAGAGCTCACCCTGAACAACTCTCAAAGGTCAACTCCTTTTTTTAGCAGTCACGTGATTTAATAACAATTACATGTATAAATTAGTTAACTACAAGTAAATACGAGTGTTATTTTGAAGGAAAATGGTTTACAAACTGTGCGTTCTCGTATCTCCCGAGTTTGACAATTATCAGCAATATAGATGGTCAGTACCTGTAAAAAAAATACAATGTAATTAGAAGAAATTATAAAAGTTCTATCTAAGAAACATAAATAAAAAATATAGAAACAAGAAACCTTTATTAATAGCTTTATTAAATGAAAAAGCATGTTTTAAGTAACGATTCATATTCATTTATCCATCCGGGTCTAACAATTACGAGTATTATCATGTAGTTGGTTCATAGGTACCGTATTGTGTCTTAGTTTAGCTTCAAGCGGTAATAAAATATACTAGTCGTTTATAATATATATATCACAGTAAATAAATGAGTACAATAGAGAAGCGCTGGTAGCCTTGTAGTAAAGACGTCCTTATGTACGGAATATCGTGTGATATTTACCAGTCGCTTTTCGGTGAAGGAAAACATCGTAAGGAAACCGGACCTAATCCCAATAAGGCCTATTTTCCCCTCTGGGTTGGAAGGTCAGATGGTAGTCATTTTCATAAAAACTAGTGTCTACGCCAATTCATGAGGTTAGGTTGTCAAGCGGTACCCAAGCCGGGACAAACACTAGGAGGAAGAAGATATAACAGTAGATAAATATATGTATTTTTTATTTATTTATTTACCCTCCTGTAGTCTGTTGTACATAGTGCTGTATTTGTCTGCTATTCGCTTTCACTTCTCAACTACTTAAAGGTTAGCTGGAAGAGATCCCTCAAAGGGATAAGTTCGCCTTTGTACTACTTTTGTTTTATTGTGTTGTTTTTACGTGTTTTTTGTACAAGAAAGAGTTAATACATACATACATATGAATAATTCATTAAAAAAACTTTAGAAAGTCACTGGATCTTGTTACCATTCATAGCAATTGCGACATGTTTGTGTAACTCCGAGTGGCAGCCCTATTCCCAGTCAACGACTCAACGCCCCGCGGCGCCCTAGTTTTTCCAGGGGGGGGGGGGGGTTATTCTCGCTGGATTCCCACTAACCAGTACAACAAGACCTTTTAAAATATTGAAGCTCTACAAAAATATATCAAATTTAAGTTTGAATTTAGATACAATCTCCAAAATTGCTGACTTTAATTCTCTCAAGTCGTTAAGGATCAAACTGGAAGTGGGGATCAAGGATCAAAAAGACTTGACTAACAGATCAAAAAACTTCAAAAACTGTGGTCTGGGCAATAGCGGGCAGTGGGGCCTTAAGTGAAGTTTCATACTTGGGACAGAGTAGACTACTTCGAATTGAAACTCGTAATAGAGGGCCTACCGCGAAGTTCGAGAATCGACAAAACGTTGGCCCCGTCCCTATCGCTCTTGCATATACGAAAGAGAGTGATGCAAATAGACGATTCGATGAGCGAAGTGGTTCGCGGTTATAGGCCAGATACTATATAACTCTATACAGGTTTATAATATTGTCTACGGTTGCCGCGATAGTTATTCATGAAATAAAACAACTTTTAACGGATTATATCGCGTATACTCAACCCGTGACCACGAACGCTGTAAAGTGTTCGAAACGTTGGGATGTAATTTAAATTCAGTATACGCGATATAATCCGTTAAAAGTTGTTTTATTTCTATACAGGTTTGTTTACTTAGCGACTCGTCTCGTCCTCGCACCGCTGTGTGTGTGATTGGAACGAGACTCGACACTCGGTTCCGATACTGTGTCGAGTGGTTTGTTTTGTTTGTATCAGCAACTGTGTTTATTGTGTTCTTGACGATTATGTGATATATTCAATTATTCAGGGTTGATTTCCTTAGCCATGTGCGACAGCGAAGTGATATTTTGTGTAGTCCAAACTTCGAAATCGCAAAAAAACAGTTTGGCTATTATATATAAAGTATGAGCTCCCGTAGAATGTAACTTCATACAAACCAAAACAATTCTCTTTCCGGACTAACTCTACATTTCTGCGGATTAGCTATCGTCCTACTCACGGGCGACCACCTCCAAGGTGGGAGCTGCGGCTACAACTGCAGAACAAAATAAACGGCGCCGGCGCAAATATTCTGTTTTTCAGTTCTCGGTGACGGCTATATGTTTGCGCCGTTTGCCGTGGGGACCCAGCGCGAATACTTACGCTTTTCCAAGCGAGCGCCTTGTCGATGCCCGAGGTAACCGAAGGGCTGGCAGCTATTTCTGCAATGGGTTAAGCCTGGCCACCCAAAGAGGTAACGCTACTAGCCTTTTGGGTACCTTAACCCATAACCCCCGAAGGCGACTTGGGAAGCATAGTTAATATAGTTATTCAACGCTTTGAAATGATATACTGAATTTCAAGGCCCTTTGGAGTTCAAGTTGGAGTTGAATTTCCAAAAATCTTAGTGGATCTCAATTTTTCTTTATATGTATGTATATTTCTAATTCCAAGACCCTATTTATGTAAGTACATTCAACGGTTCAGGGTGAGCATCATTTGTCACTACGTGGGTACCTAACAGACGAGTCGACAGCCATGGTAAGTTGCTTTTAAGCAGTTTTTGTAAAATTACAGCTGTTGATTTAAAATGTCGTTGTTGATAAAAAATCTTGTAATTAGGATCCATCTTGGGCATCTCTATGTTTATTTTCTTACTTTTATTATTCTATTCTAAGTTCTTTCTCGCATACCTACGGTTAGTTTGCTTAGTATTCAGATGCTAAGAAAATCTTTCAAGTTACAAAACAGTTTCATGCATACCATATTTGCGATTTTATCTAAGCTCTGGATTACAATTCAGCGTAGCTGCAGGCAACAAATGGTGGCAATTTGGTCTCATCACAAATGCATGCCCGCGCCACGATACACAAATAAACTGGATGATGTACTTGTGTTTAGGGTTCCGTAGTTAACTAGGAGCCCTAAAGCTGTCTGCGGCTTAGCTTAGTGATCGTTACGTTAGTGCTTAGAAAGTTTCAGGGGATAACGTTATAATTATACTAAATGCACCTACCTCCCCTAAACGTACAGTAGGATAAATTGGGTTTGTTGTATATGAATTTAGATTCTGATATTTAATACTCTTTTCTCGAGGATAATCTTTTCGTCTCAGTTGTTCAGTAAAAGTTACCTCTGGACGGAGTAGGTACTACAAGTTTGTACGTACTTAGTTGGTTCGTGTAAAATGGCCTTTTATTTTAATTTTCTCGTATTCAAAATTACAAATAAAGTTTTCAACTGGGGTGATAAACACCCGATTTAACACAACTTTTGCTATGTTTGCACTCCGAGCCGAGTTAAACACATTCTGCAAATTTCACTTGAACTAAATATCTTCGTTAAGAATCTACTTGTAATCTTTGTTCCTTTGATCCATTAACGATCTGCTGTTTCTAGTCTTTGATTCTATTATCTATTGCAGCCCAGCTGGGCGCGTCGCGTTAATGCCGCGTCTGTGCCGCAATAAACAAACAATGTATCTAGTTCGGGTGCAGCTATAAATACCTGCCGATTCGTATTTACTGCACGTTCGCTCGTGCCGCGTCGTGGGACGCTGTGATTAACAGAAAGCATTGTTTAACATGTCGAGATCCGGCGTCGCACTAAGGTGCAAGACGTATTATCAAACTTAAATGGAGTTGGACAGGACAAGTCAGGCAGAGTGTCGGCAGGTGGACTAAAATGTTGACGGAGTAGTGGCCGCTTTCAGATGAAAGAAGCCCCTGGCGTCCGTTGGCTCGTTGGGTAGACGACGTTCGGAAGGTTGCGGGTCACTTCTGGATGAAATTGGCACAGGACCGGGACAAGTGGCGTACACGAAGAGAGGCCTATGCTCAGCAGTGGGCGATAATGTTTTCATAATTAGAATACGATACCAATTATGCCCTTAAAAGGATCACCAGTATTTTTGTTACACCTTGTATATCGGAGGGGTAAGACGGATACAATCTCTGTTAATTGAGAAGAAAGAAATCCCTGCCCCCCTAGTTAAAATGTTAACTAAACGACGGAACTGAGATAATCTCATTAAGAAAGTTGGATCAGATTTCCTCGGCTTGAGTTGAAAGACGTCATTACACGGGTCGGGTGAAAGGCGAGTGGTTAACTGGCTTCGTTTGAGCGTTTTTCTCGCGTGGACCGCTTTTTAGGGAAATCTGCCTCTTATTGCTTAACAAAGTACAAGGGCGGCAGAGCGAGCAGGAGGGCGATTTTTGAGATTCGAGCGCTTGAATCTGACATTTGATGAAAATGATGTTTTAAAAATAACAGCGATAGGAATGATTATCATGATTATACATATATCATTTAAACTATTAATTTAAGCGAAAATAATGGCTACAAACTTTTGTGTACGATTATTTTCGAGGTGAATTTTATTGAATTCGAGTGCTCTAAAGTCAAAAACCTGCCCCCTGGGAGCAGCTGTATATGGTGAGTTACAAGGGGCGCTTTGTGGGAATATTTGAACAATTACCTGGTACCTTCCTATATGGTACTACCTTCCTAATTTATGTCACTTTTAAAGTGGAAAGTCACTTTAAAAATTATTCAGTATTGATCTCATTTTGATAATGGGCGGTTTTACAAATCGTTTTAAGTTCAAGTGTTGTTCTGATTCCGAGTCAGTATTTGCGTAAACAACAGCCATACGTAACTATATTTTCACCTCCCTAGCTCGGAAAGGCCTTTTTTATTCTTTAAAAACAGATAGCAAAACTGCATTTTATTCACAAGGGAGCAAAGAATATTTGAAATTCGAACGTGTTGTGGCGGCCTGCTCGCCCGCCCCGCGCCCGCGTGTTGCAGCGCGCGGTTGCCTAGCAACGAGACACACAACCTCGCTTTAGTGAGGTGAAAAGATTTGTGTTACACACGGCTGCAAAGTTATTTTTACGTCTCGTGTGTTGCAACACTCACTACGCTCAGGATTCTATTTTTGAACTACTCGCTTCGCTCAGGATTCTATTTTAGAACCACTCGCTTCGCTCGTGGTTCAACCCTAGAATCCATTCGCTAGCTCGTAGTTCAACCCTAGAATCCATTCGCTAGCTCGTGCTTCAAGTCCACACTCGCGGTTAAAATACAACTTTGCACCCTTGTATAACAAATAACTATTTTGGAAAATTACGCCTTGGTAAAAGAAGGGGAAATTACGCGAAGTCTCGTCACAAAAAAAAAAACATAATTCCACCACAGTCGTGTCAGTTGATAAGATAATTAAATTAATAGACAACATAAATTCACAAGATCATGTTACATAATCATAAACAGGGTGAAAATATAATCGTGGACGATTTGCGTAAATCACGCCGACTAATTTGGTATCATTTTGGTATAATTGTGACAGTGAGGTAATCATATTGATGAGGGTTGATTCGGCTAAAATCTACGTATTCTAAAGTCAGTTGTATGAAAGTTTATGGAGGTTATAGATGCGCCGAAATTATTAATAAACATAAATAGACCCAGAGTCAAAACGGGCCCCTAGTAAACCTCGTCGGAGATGGCGAGATGAGTTTCCTTTTTAAAGGAATGGTCGGACTCTGTACAGAATCGGGAGAGTTGAAAAAACTATGGGGAGGCTTTTGCCCAGCAGTGGGACATTAAAGGCTCCTAATATTTTTTTTATTAACTACAATTTAATATAAGAGTATATTCGTAGTATGTTACAGTTATGATAGAATTAAACTTAAGCGACAGGCGAATGTTAGTAGTAACTAAACTAGACGAATCACATATTATAACGTTGTAGTTTTGTATCACGAGTAAAGTAAGTATACTAGTATACTCAGTAAACTAACAATATGTTTTTAATAACACGTAAGTAAATGCATCTCCGTCACGAGACAAGACTGCCCGCAACTCCGAAAAGACCTAAATCATGATAATTCATCACACATATAATATAACAACCTATTGGAACTTAACACAACTGTCACAATCGTGGCAAAAAGGCGTAAGTGACTGTACCACTTATATGTAGTAAGACTTTTTGATGCTGCATAAGAGTCCCGTTCATGTCGAGGACAGTGTAGAGTCCTCATGTCGGGGGTTCCGGCTCAACGTAACTACGAAGTATGAAGGCAGCGTCGAGGCTTCCGATTTGGCTTTGCGAGTTTTACAACACGGCTTGGTAATTTATGAACTCCTGGTAGTTTGGAGTTAGTGCATTAGATACATTTTTCGTTTTTTGGTACGATTCTTTATTAACCCGACTTCATTTTTATAGGAGGAGGTTCTGTATTCGGTTTGGTGTTTTTTTTTAAAGATTTTTATCATTATAACTGAGTCGCATTGTTAGAGCTCAACAAGCGTTAAAATATTATTATTTTTTCCCTCTATTTAACTGAAACTGTCAACAAAGAAATGTCGTCGGTGTGGTGGCAAACAAACGAGCGGAAATTGGCGGCATCGGCACAACATCAGATAGCGATATGGTTTCCTTCCGAACACGGCTTGTGAGCTATCAATAATTACATCTATAGGTGTTGCAGCTTGTTTGTTACAAATAAATATAATATTTTTCACTTAAGAAAACGAATAATAGAAAAAGAAAGTCTTAAGAAGAAAGAAAGTAGGGGGAAAGAAGAACATTTTCTTTTCATTGGTAATAATATTATACAGTATTATTACCAATGAAAAGTTGTAGAATTTTTTATAGTGATTGGCACAGTCGGTAGGATCACAGCAGAAACTATCAAGCGCGTTCCGTATGACGCATGACGATGGCGTCCGGAATTTATGGCCCAGAGTTGCTCCAACTATCCGGATAATATGGCTATTATCCAGATGTTTCTATACACATTACTATTCGAAATATCCGGATTGCAAGTCTTCACTCCAACCGCTAGCGCGTGCGTGGACACAAGGAAAAACAATGTATTTCATAAAAAAAAATAGTAATAATTCCTAAATGTTTTGTAAATTCCGGGACAACAAACTTTTTATAATCGTAAGAAGTTCATTTGTGGAAATTACAAAGTTTTATTAAATAATAACTACCAAAGTGTTGTTAAATATAGCTAGCACCTGTAATGACAAAAAAAAATGAGTTGTCACGCGGCCTACATACAAACATTTGTAATTTTTAGAAAATAACAAATTCCGTGCACCAGGATAACATGATGATGATGATGATGATGATGATGATGACATAGTCATGAGGCGACACGCACGTTCCTTTTGCCACATGAAGACATCGTGTGGATTTTCAACCCAGAGTTAGTCCTACAGTTGCTTTACTTAGACTACGAAAAACGCCCAAGATAAGTGCCCGTCTTAGTGACAGGCAGACAACGCACATGCAAGGCCCCGAAGGTTAGAAAATAAATCCTTAAAATCCTTAAAATCTCGTTACCGTCATTAAGCTCCACAAAGTATTTCTAGAAAAACCCCGATGGTCAGATAGGGTTGAAATTAAACGACACTGACAATGAAGTCGAGGGCGGAGGGTTGATAAAATGTTCTATGTCCTATATGTCTTGTCTATCTATAATTCTATACTAAAAACTGGTCTCTGGCTAACGCTTTCACACCAAGGGTATGATAATAAAATATGTAAATCATTATTTACACGCGCGAGAGCATTTTGTTTGTTTTATAGACAAACAAAGAATACACTCGTGTTTGTACAGGGTGATCCTAGAATTGGGATAAACTATATATAATATGGCGAGGGCTTAAATTGAATCCAGAGCCCAGTTAACGCCCGAGATAAAAAGTAATTTTGTTACACCTTGTATGATCAATAACTTGTCATATGGCTGATTATAATAATGAAATATCCAAGTATACATGTACATTTATGATACAGGCTAGATTTACGATTGACACGTTTCTCAACGGACAAGCTCGTTATAATTGTTTATGGTCTTTAAACGTCAAAATTCTTAAGTTTATGGAATCACGCACCGAACAAAGAAAGTCAAGATTCGCGTAAATCTGATGTAAATGGGAATAAAGCTTGTTGTTTGTTTGTTTGAGTAGGTAAGTAGTGTATAAAAAGTTCCCAATTGCAAACTAACAATGGAAAAATATGGTTATGAACATGGTTTGATCGGAGCTGTATTCGGATTTTTATAATCTTGAAATGATATATTATGATCTGGTTTTGAAACGACCGCTCACTGACTCGTGAGTCAAGGCGAGATGCACTGTTATAATAGGCGACTTTAAACTTGGAATAGGGAATATTACGCAAAATTTTGCGTAGGGGGCGGCACTAGCACATCCAGAGGGCCTACCACGAAACACGAAAATAAAAATTTTGTTACCTGGTTCTCTGTCACTCTTTCATACTCGAGCGATAAAGAGGCACATGTCAAAATTTCGATTCTCTCGTTTCACGATAGGCCCTTTGTAAACAAACCGCCTTGGTGCGCAAATGACAAATTTATTCGTTATAAATTATCTATGAAAACTTTAAAAAGACTGTTTGAGGCCTAGTATGTATTAAAAACTCTATGGTTTACCGGTGTGCTAGTGCTGCACTCTGGCAGCAGAATATTGCAGTAATATCCCCTATTGGGTTCTATTTTTCATTTGTATATCTACACCATTTTTTTTATCATATAAGATAGGGATACACGCACAGATCTGTCTGATCTATAGTCCTAAAAATTCTGTACAAGAAAAAAATACAAAAAAGATGATGTTAAAAGTGGTCATTTTTGAGACTGCTGCTCTATAAAGGGTTAACCCGCTGAACCGATTTAGATAAAATTTGATATGGAGTAAGTTTGAATCCTAATGATGGACATAGGATAGTTTTTAATACGGAGTTCTTTTGAGTTTCCCCAAGGAGTTGAAAAAGGACGAGATCCACTATTTGATCTGATTAAATGTTTGACATTACATTTTAATGTGTGCGTTTTTTATCAACGCGAAGTACTAATTTACTCGAAAATAAAGACGCGGGCAACAGTGACAGTGCACGTGACACGAGATGGTTTCATTTCAGCGTGTTGTATCTTATAAAACTATCTTATACCAAATATGGAAATAACCCGCCGCGACCCGCCGTCATGTAAAAATGTCAAAAATGTTACCCATATTCCTACCCTCGTAACAGTTACATTACACATATTGCATAATTCTGGGTTACCTCAAGAACGCGAGGGTTAGACCTGTGTCTGTGTCATTTGAATTTTGGGCGCAGTAGGTCACCTCTGTTCAGTGAATCGTACAATCCATCATCATTATTGGCTTAGGCCTTAGTGCGTCTACTTAGGATCAACGCAGCATTCTTTTTTTTCATATGTCTTTCTTCTCTTTTCTTCTCACTACCTTCCTTTTCATGTCGGGATTCCATTGTAGAATACATCGTTTCAGTATGATGGTCATATGTGTGTGTGTGTGTGTATTTGTGCAAGCTTGTTGCACAATCGATATAGTTCATACTTAACCTCCATGTATAGCTCAACATTTTGTAAGACAACCATAAACACTTTTCTAGGCCGCGCCGCCCGCATCAATCCAGTTTCCCCAAAAATCCATGTGTTTCATATACACTTTGTCGTTTATTTTCAACGTCAGTGACTTTTTGCGATAGGCCCATCTAATATGAACCTCAAATCTCAATGAAAGTGAGCTGTGGAGAATCATCCGACGACTCCATGGGGTTTGGTGTGTGCTCAACTGGGTCAACGCAGTTACTTACCGGTAATGAAACCATTTGTCCTTTAGCCCAAATGAGGCGGGACGCGATCCGTGCGACGCACACTAACTGCCTGTTTAGTAGAGCTGGGTTCTTTAGTTTCCTGCGATATGAAACGTAAGGGGGCCCGACTATGAGTACGCCTGACGATATCGGCCTGTCAGTTAGAACACAAATTTGACAGCTCCGAACAACTGTTTTGCTCCGAACAACGGGTGGGCCCCATAACTGTTTTGTTTCCAAAATAACTACAATTTGTAAATTTAATACGGGCGAACCTTTTAACGGTAGTTTATACAGGGTGTAACAAAAATACTGGTGATCCGTTTAAGGGCATAATTGGTATCGTATTGCGAGTAAGAAAAAGTAGGAGAAAAATTTTTTGTATGGGACGAGTCGTCCCAGCTGGCCAACCCTCCATACAAAACCAAAAATTTTATTTCGCGAGAAATTTTTTTTTCTTAGTTTTTCACAATAAGAATACGATACCAATTATGCCCTTAAAAGGATCACCAGTATTTTTGTTACACCTTGTATAGGTCATACTGAACAACTTTCACTTTGGAGCCTAATCCCGAAATCGCGTTTTTTTTTGCCAGACTCACAGATTTTGTATGACGAAGACAATTTTTTTTTTGATATTTTGGGGTTACTTCCATAGTGAAACTTGTTCATATTACCTATGTAAACCACCGTTAAAAGGTTCGCCCGTATTAGATTTACACACTGTATACTCTAGCCAAAATTTCTGTTAAGTGCAAGTAAAAATTAACATATTTTTGTAAATCAATTAAGTACATTAATAAGCGTTGGCAGCCTGGCGGTAAGACGTGTGACTTTCAATCCGAAGGTTTCGGGTTCAAACCCCGGCTCGTACCAATGAGTTTTTCGGAACTTATGTACGAAATATACTTTGGCATTCACCAATCGCTATTCGGTGAATGAAAACATCGTGAGGAAACCTGCATATATCAGCGGAGAAATCCAAAGATGTATGTGAAGTTCCCAACCCGCTTTGGGCCATTTTTTGTCACAATTATACTTCGGTATGTGGCATATTTAAATATTACACCTAAGGACAGTCAAAATAGGACCCTATTTCATAGTCCTCGAGCATATTAGCCATCTTACAAGTAAGCTACGGAACAAATCCGTGTAAAGTGTCCAATACGGACCCTCGTCGTCAAATGCTAATACCCCAATTCTATCAACCAGAACGGCCGCTTAAGGGCCCAGTACTAAAGTGAGCGGCATTTAGATTTCAAAAAATCGGTATTTTTTTGTCAACAGGTAACCATTTACATTAGCGGAAGAACAAATAAATTACAGATAATACAGTTACACACAAGAACAAATAAATTACAAATAATGGCAAAGTCTGTGCGGAAAGAGAAAAGCCCCGCAGAATGTATGAGTTCCTATCTAAACCGCCAAATCTTTCCTCTCGCACAAACACACAGCATAGGAGAGTCACGAAATGGTCTTTTCTCAGCATGTTGTTAGCGTAAGTCATGCAGCGCTGATCTTCAGAAATGACCATCCGGTGAAAAAATCTAAAGTTATTGTTACATATTTAATATTGACCCAGGATACGCTGTAAGAACATGTTATTACGTATTTTCATTTTGTTTTACCTATATGAAGGTGTTATAAATACTGGTACAGCCGGCAATATTATCTTCCTACGCGAAGGCCGCAAAAATATGTGACACGCTCTTATTTGTAGGGCTGTAAGAGCCTGTCACATATTTTTTCGGCCTTCGTATAGGAAGATACAGATACTATTGCCGATGACTGTAACTACTCAAATGATTTGTAATTTTGAATTATAAGTAAAGCCCTTCTTTCTTGTACTACGATATGAATCTCCTTCAGGTTTTAAGGTGGCCACCGACTATTATTACGCCTGCAGTCCGCCTGACGATCTCGGTCTGTCAGTTACAACAAAAATTTGCCGGCTCCGAACAACTGACAGGCCGATATCGTCAGGCGAACTGATAATCGGTGGCCGCCCTTACGCAACTACGTAACAGTTTCAAAACGCATGCAAGCAAATTAGATGATATTGACAAGCAAATGTTAAACGCAAAACTTAAAGCTTTATATTCATATAAGGTACCTGCACCGAAGATGGCCCTGCTCTTAAGATGGCCCACTTTAAAAAAAATGTACTTATAAACGTCCGAATGAATTTAAACTTCGCACCCAAGTTCGTTTAGTGCCATAGACGTAACTTCAAGGTCAAATCAAATGGTAGAATCCACCATGTTTGTATCGGTGGACAGTTTCTCAGTTCCATCTCAAACGGCGTCCGATTTATAACCTCGCCGTAACAGACTATTTTGTGTTTCTTTGAAAAATCGAACTGTTTAGGTTTTCCTATTATATACGGAGTTTCTTGCATTCAAAGGCATCCCTATGAAGGTAAGTTTTGTTCTTATCTTTTGTTTATTTTCGTGTTATCGAAATAATCCCCGCTGCCTAAAAAGTGCCTATATAGGCCCACCATACGGGCTCCCAAGATGGCCCGATTAATCGAGTCGCAGATATTAGACAATGCGTCGGTTGTCTTTTGTGGTACCATGAAGAATGTGTTGGATTTACTAAAAGTGATTTAGAAGAATTCTCATGTCCAGAATGTAGGTAGCTAAGGCTCTAAAAAACGTAAAAGTTTGATTCCATGTTCATTAACTTTTTTCTATACTCCTAATAAGGCCCACTGAAAATAGTAACAATATTTTCTTTATAATTTGAATGGTATTAGTAGTTTAAGTTAAAGCCAATAAGTAAAGAGAAAATGTTATTTTTATGTTTTACAAAGATTTTTCTTGTTTTTGTGTTGCTTTAAGTTTTGCTAAGCCTAAGATGGCCCACCGTCCAATTGTGACCAAACAGTATATAATACGAGACTAATTATCTAAGAACCTTATATGCTACGTTAAGTTAATTGTATAGATATATTTTTTCTATCGATAGCGTATATAATTTACGTGTTTAAAATTGGGCCATGATAAGTACATATGTTCCTAAAAAAGCCCACTTTCGAGGTTTTTAAAAATGATTATTTACTTTGGGAAATTAGATTTTTTCTGTTGACTTTTATGTTGCTTTTATTCACAAAGAAATGAGGAATGCTTCAATAAAGTTTGATGTCAGAAATACGTTTTTATTTTCAATTTATTTAAATATTGCAAAAAATGGGCCTTACAAGGCGCAGGTACCTTACTTACATATCTGGGGCAATCTGCCGAACCCTACACCAGATCAGACGACGCAACGGAGCCACGCAGTTGCGTCGCCTAAATCAAACTAGTTTTAAGTATTTTTGTAATTTGTTTTTGAGTTCACAGTGCCTTGGTTTTACTGTAATGCTGTGTTACTTATTTGAATAATAAATAAATAAATATAACGACACTTTACTATATTACGGACAAAAGTGAATTTAAGTACTTATAAGTTTTTTTATAGACCATTATATGCTTTGCGCAGCATGCTCAAGCCTATTTGAGCGCGAGTGAAATTCATTAGTATGTAATATCATATTTCTATCAAATCATTACAGTTTTTATAATCTGAATGCCGCTCAGGGTGCCCTAAAGCCGTAAAAAGTAGCGTGAGGACTCATCATAAGATCCGGCTTTCAGAGTAAAGATATTGTTTATTACTTGTTCAGATATCGCATGACAAGGAAATGTAAGTTAAAAGAGGTTCTGAAGAGTAAACAAAGGTTTTCGTTTTTGGCTTGGTTATGGCAGAGACTATAGAGATATAGACGACCACAGCCTAAGAACTTTTTGAAGCCCAAGTCGATTGCGCCCTCTGTCGGAAAGCCGCCTAAAGATACCGAAATTGTAAGAGGAAATGTCACCTGCACTGCTACTCCACCTAGTAGCTACTAGCATAGACTTAAATATATAGTAGACGGCCATAGCCTAAGAACTTTTTGAGGCTCCGAGTATTTAGCGCCATCTAGTTGAGAGCCACCTAAACAGAGCCAATATGTATGAGATAAAATCAGCGCTACCTAGTAACGACTAGTGTACTACTAGTACGTTATTCGTTACTAGGTGGCGCTGATTTTATCTCATAAAAATAATTAATTGATTTCCAAGACCACTTGTTCAATTTGTAATTCAGCATTACTGGGCAATTGGGCATTAATATGACGGATGGCGTTGTTATAGTTATCGGGAGTTTAATATTTAATGTTAAATACTTAGATCAAGATACATGCTTGCTTAACGTCAATAGGAAAATATATGTAACGTATCGTTCTAGGTTCTCAGAATCACGAATTATTACCATTTTAATGATAAAAGAACACAATTATTATAACAAATTGCCATGGAATTAAGATTTTACAAGTAAAATACTGCTACTGGTAAAAATATTGTGGTGATATGTGTCTTACCTAGAACGGATAGAATGAAGTAAGATATTTCCTGTATCACGAATCCATCAATTGGCACTCTAATCCTGCCCCCATTAAAAATATGATCTATGATCGTTTAAAAACTCATAAATCACTCGTGCCATTTAGAACGTGTTACAATTTGAACTGAACCATTCACTCATTCGTTCATTCACTCTCATATTTGGGTCACCCACATTCAAATATCTGTTTATCTTCATGTTTTACTGTCAGAAATACTCCAAATTGAGACTTACGCGATTTCGCGCTATGGTTTTAAAAGTGCGTTTGAATATAACCCTTAAATGTATGACGTGAGATTCTGATTCAGTTGAGTATAGAAGCGGGTAAATGCGGGTACATTGTTTCTCGTATGGAATGAAGTGTTTGTGGGTTTAAAAAAACATTTATAGCGTAATGAAAAGTAATTAATATCTTTTGTTTTTCATGTTTTAGGTGTAATGTGACGCGAATGAACGATTAGTCTAGCCTTTGCACACGACTTTGTCAGGGTACCATTGGTTAAAACTTTCAACCCTGTTTAAACTCCCATAGAGCTTGAATTTCAATAATCCTTCGTTTACGTTAGCGATACCTATTTGAAGAATATATACCTATTCCTTTTAAGTTTCTGCCAGCAACTGTATAAGCTATTGTCTTTAAAAAAGCGCGAAAATACGACCTAAACACCAAATATTGTATATAACCTAAAAATTATGAGTACAGTCAGCAGCAGAAGTAGCTAAGCGGGTAGGGTGTTCAAAATGACCTACAGATGCTCTTTATTCTCTTAACAATTAAGGCCGTTCCTCGATACGGACAAGCCACGGATTAGAGACACGTTTATGACTCCCGTGCCCGAAAGAAAGAGATGCAGCGCTCTTAAGGATCAGAATTTTTCACTAAACTACGATAAATAAGCGAATCTATAAAGTTTTGTCTAATTTTGTTTCTGTGACTTTTTAGATAAACCAGAATACCATATTTTTTACTTAGTTATATTACTTAATCTCTTATAGTTTTCGTAAGCTAAGAAAAATATGGGAAAAAAGGACCCAACTTTGGATTTTTTTTTCTATCGAGGCAACTTTCAGCTTGTGCCAAAAACAAGAGTATATAGTCTAATAATATATATTCGAAAATAAATTCAGTCCCTTTTCCCGTTTAGTCAATAGAGCGTTTAAAAAAACCTATAATTTTTCAAAGTAGCCCCTTAAGTCGTGTCGTGTCCAGCTATTTTGATCACCCTACCCGCTTAGTTACTTTTGCTGCTGACTAAAATCCATATCGATGCAAAACCGCTAACTAGATGCAAAGTTCATTCGAAGGGCGTCGGTGCGCTCTGCGGTCTCGTGGACAATTAGGGTTGCCAGTGAGCAATAGCGAGTAACGAACCCGCTTGAGATAGGGTTGCCAACGGGGTGCGAAGCGGTCACATGACGGATGCTAGTGGAAGTTAAGGGATGTGAAATGCAGAGTTAAGTAAAATAAAAATAAATAAATAATTACACAGATCATATATCAAACAATCAAGACATGATACAAAGCCAAATGTATGAAACTGACAAAAAAAATTTGCGGTTTCGGAGTTGGTCCCATAGTAAAAGTTGTTGAGTATGGGCTTGTGTAAGCAAAACTAAACTAAGCAAAGCTTTGGGTACTAGGCGACGATATACTTACATAATTAGATAGAATAATAAATTATAATATATAACGTACTACAATAATACTGCTTTGCTATTCCGCGGTAGGTATATCAGCGTGCCAGTTAATAGGGGCAACCCGTTATACTTATTTGCGTATTTTTTCATGAATTATTTCGTGCATTAATGTTAAGATATTATTCTAGTTGATAATATGGACTGCCGCAATGTAACGCCTGATCCCGTAACTTATATACAGGGTGGAGTTTCTTTTTGGGCCAGTGAGGGGAGCTACCAGATCCCGTGCTGCTACGCGAAAATGGACTTAGAAGACCTTCCCTAGATTTCAAATTAATGAAAATTCGCGTTTACGGATTTTGGAAAAAACATACAGGGTGCGAGAAAACGGTCATTTTTGCCAATCTTTTTTTTGATGCCATTTGATCCCATTCCTATTCAGGATCAAAAGCTTGGGACCAAAAAAAAATTTCCGGCTAGAAAAGCCACAAATCGAGGAAGCAATTTCCCATACATTTTGTATGAAAATGAAAACTTTTATTTTTCACATGCAATTTTTTTATGCCAATCGATTCCAATCCTATTCAGTATCAATAGTTTCCATGGGATCAACGTACAGTAATGTACCAAACAGCAACAAATTGAAGAAACTTTTTCCATACATTTACTATGGAGAAAATGTGAAATTTTATTGTCATTTTTCTCACGCTACATCATCATCACGCTAATCAGTCCTGTTACGTTAAAGGACAAAAAAACTTTATCAGGACATCACAGTCAAAGCATTCAAAATATCAAAAAACGGGGATTTTAAAGCAGTAAATGTATGGAAAAGTTTCTTCAATTTGTGGCTGTTTGGTATAACGTATCCCAAAAAACCATTGGAGTTCGGGCGGAGATTCGAGTAATTTTGTAGTAGGTAGTATTTTTGGGTTGCATAGTGTGCCAAATTCATGAAGAAGATGCTACACAAATTTCTGGAACAATCCCCATAACACTACACGAAATGATTTGGCGCCCATGAAAGCGAGAGTGTAAAACTATAGAGAACACACTGCTATACGACTCGGCATGTGTGGCGCCACAAAGGAATAAAAAGCTTGTAAAAACATTCGTACAACTCTTCTGCGGGTTTGTCGTTTTTGTTCCGTTGTACTGCTATTTCAATATTACGGGTCGTGACCTAAGCCTTTGTTGGCTGCATATGAGTTTGGTAAAATACCACAGTTGGGTACCTAATACATTATATTTGTTTTAATAAGCGTAAGCTCTATAATTTACATACACATACATAGATAGATATTATAAATAATACTTGAGTTACAGGATTTTTTTATAATTAGGATAATTAAAAAGTATAGAATATATTGATTTGCTTTGTTTTAATACCTAGTAACACTACTAAAATATTATAAATTAATTATAATTTACCTGTCAGATTACTTAACGTTGTAAGATAGATGTCTATTTTACTGAATCCTTAACCTAACCCTCTAAAATTCGATGCAGTACATTATCATAAAAATATGTATATCAACGAAAACTTACAACAGATAAACAAGAGTGTCTTCGTTCCGATACGCGTAAATTACACACACATAGATGCCACATACACTACATGTGACTTAACTCTAGAACATATTCATAGAAGCGTGAACCCGTCGCGATGTGCCTAAGCCCGGACTAGCCCGGAAAGGACCCGGGTGTGAGCCGGGTACGCTAATTCCGTCCGGCTATTTGTACGGGAAGGGAAGCTGTCGTTTGCTCTACAGATAGCTACTAAAGAGCATTACTTATGGCACAGTCAGGAGAAGGATAAGCGGACAAGGTTGCTAGCTCAGTGGCCACTCGAGCGGACCGATCGCATACTCAATAAATAAATATTATATCATGGGACAATCTTATCTAGTCCAGTCCCACAGTAAACCCAATAAGAATTGTTTGTGGGTACTAGGCGAAGATATATATAATAGATAGATATAGATTAGTACATATCTTTATTAACATAATAAGATTGGTAATATATTGTATTAAACTTAAATATAAAACAATACTAAATTTAAATACCTATATAAAATAAACTACCTACTCAAAGAGCCCCCCTCGAGCTGTACCGGGCGCAAAGGTGCCCATCGCACTGGCGGCGTTACCACGTTGGATGGCGATGGACAACCTTTGCATTAGTACATAGAAAACATCTATAACTCAAGTACAAATATCTGTGATAAACACATGCCCTTACCAGGATTCGAACCGCGGGACCTCCTGCTTCGTACGCCGGAGCTAGGAGGCCGTTACTAAAGTCCCTTGGAAGATAGATGCAATTAAATCAAGATAACTATCGTTTCGTTAACTTTAAAACGCATATCGGTAAACGGATAATGTTAGCGCGACTGCCATGTTTCATCAGAGGATTGACCGGATTATCCGGTTTTCCCAAAAGTTATTTATTTCACCGATGAGCGATTGATAAGTGGTAACTCCGAGAAAATCAGTGAACCCCCGGTAAAAGGGAACACGTGTATGGAATTTCTGTACAGTTTCCCTTACCCGGTCAAAATAAAGTATGTTTCCCTTACCCCTCCTAAATAATTTATATCAGTAATAATCCAAGTACTTGTTTCATGAAAGTATCGCTGCGTCCGGAACCACGCGCCTCATCCTAAGGTGTTATCAGTGTCCGGTATACCGTTCCGGTGACCGGCACGTTCCGGCGTCCGGGGCCGGCCGGTGTAGTCGCGTGACTTCAGAGTATAACTCAAACTTCAAGAGGTGTCTGGTTTTACGCGTCAGAAATATAAGTATTCATGCAACTTTAAACATTTTTTAGTCCTATTCATGAATAAGATCGGCCACAAAAGCCTCAAATGTTGAGTCAGAGTCACTCGAGTGTTGTTAAGATTATGTAATCATTTTAAACAAAAAAAGAACCGATTTCACTTAGGCTCGTCTTTTCCAAGACGAAATGCCCGATTTGCTGTAAAAATACTGAAATCACTATAGGTGTGCCTATATAGCCTATAATAGTTGAAAAGTTTCATCAATTTCTCCAGGATCCCACCATCAGATCCGGACCTGGTGACAATAGGGCCAACTGTGAAGTCCTTCAAACAAAAGAAAAATTTTGAAGTGAACATACATAAAAAAATCAAAGATCCCGAGTAACTGAGCCTCCTCTTTCGAAATCTTGAACCGGTTGAAAAGAAAATTCGCCAGGTGCACGAATTTCCAATTAGGTACTAGGGCAGCATATCCCGTGGAAGCTATAAATATGAAATAAAACACCCACCAACGTAACCTGCATCCGTTATAGCCCTTATTGTATCCATAAAACGTTCATTGTTGCTTGATCCTCATCATTAGTAAAATTGGTCTACGGACGGCTAACGTCTTTCAACATCACACGGATGAGTTACCGCCAATACAGTATTCCAATAGCCAATTTATACCGAAATATAACGGCGTTAGAAAAAAAAATCTAATTTAAAACTTCTTCTTTAGGTAGTAAAATTGTTATTTGAATGACTACGATAACAACAGAAATATACAGCGTGTTATTTTGGTATTTGCGAAAACAATGTGTACCTAATGTTTACAGAACTTTATAACCTGTCACTCAGCGATTGTGTAAATCTTGGACGATATATGTGGGTAATATTTAAACTGTTGTTGGAAAATGGACTTTAAGACGTTGGATTAAGGATGATGGTCAGGAATGACCAAGACGTATGATATCAGTCAACGAGACTGGATGGAGAGCGTTAAGCTTAAAGAAGAATTATTATACAGTGTGTTGAAAAGTGACTTGATAATGTGCGTGAAATGTTGCATTTGTTGATTGTATAATTTATGCCGTTATAAATGCTTTGTATACATTCTAATGGTATGTGTATGCCTAATCGTCACGATTTTCGCACGTTATTTTTCATTATAGTAGCTACAGAAAAATGGTTAATTAGATTAGAGAGTTTCAATTACAAGTGTTGTCCATACAACGTGTAACAAAAATGCTGGTTATCCTTTTAAAGACGTAATTGGTCCCATATTCTAATTATGAAAGTAAAAAAAAATTGTTCACACGAAAAGAAAAAAGATTTTTTATGGAGGGTTAGCCGTCTGGGACGACATGACTCCCTCAAAAATTTTTTTTTCGCTATCGATCAATTTTAAACTCGCAACAAAATTAACTCGCTAGACTGGCAGGCTGTTGCCTAACGCATAATACTATCCTCATGAAGCCTTATGGCTTACATGTGACGAAGCGTGAAGGCTTTAGATAGATTAGACGGCTAGAAATATCCATCGAAAGCCGGGAACTATTGGAGATATTGTTAGCTAGGGATACACGCACAGATCTGCCCGCCGGATTTGTCTGGCGGACAGATCCGTCCATCATCATCATCTCAGCATAAGACGTCCACTGCTGAACATAGGCCTCCCCTTTAAAGGGGGGGTTTGCCATACGCGCCACGCTTGGCAGGCGGGTTGGCGCGCGCAGTTTTATTTTGTTTATTGTTGTTTAGGCTTTCGGAAGATGCTGCTGCCCATCTCCCGGTATATTCCCTTAGCAGACTCCTACTGCAACCACGGGACGATATGGTGGGGGACAATTCTAAGGCCAGGCACCCCACAGCACATCCGTCAATGTATGGCGCGAATTGGACACGGATTTGTCTGCGGACACATCTGAATAGCGCCATACATGGACGGACCTTCCCACCGGGCATATCCGTCGGACTAATCCGGTGGGCACATCTGTTCGTGTATCCCTTGCTATTGAATTACTGATTTTCTGGCTATGACTATACTACGTCACGGGCAAATAGGCATACAGCCTGCCTGATAGCAAAACGTCACCGTAGCATGCGTGCAAACCCCAGAGGTGTCACATGCACGTTGCCGACCCTTTAATATAAGGTTTCACTGTGCTGGCGGCTTAAGGCGGTTATCACACTGGCGCGGATCCGCATGCGGCGCCGGTGTGCGAGCGAGATAGCGCTATACACAAGCAGCGCGCTATCTCGCTCGCGCACCGGCGCCGCATGCGGATCCGTCGTCAGGGTGATAATCGCCTAAGGGACAACGAATAATTTGATAGGAGAAACAAACTAAAAGGCAGAACCAATAATATGCATGTTTTTTTTTTGTACTAAGACGGTGGCAAACAAGTATACGGCCCGCATGATGGTAACCAGGTATCGTAACCTATGGACACCTTCAACTCCAGGGGTGTCACATGCGCGTTGTCGACCCTTGTGTTGATGGCTAGGACGAGGGATTTTTTTCAGAGGACAAAATAATCACGGCAGAACCGATAGAATCTAGTATATGTTTTTTTGCTTCACTATGTGACTTTCACAGACACAAACAAAACTCATTACTGTGCAGAGGTGTTGTAACAGTTTAGAAGTGCGATCAAAGCCACACAAGTGTTAATCGAGTAGTGATAGACTTCGCCCTGTCTGCGCCCCGCTCATCGCAAAGCCTATAAACTGCTTAACTATATCTATACTGTTAGCCAAAAGCCAAAACATTTGGTCAGGGATGTGTATCACTAGAAAATGACTAAAGGATTTTTTTAAATATATTTTTGAAGTTGTTTTTGAGCGTAACCCTTATGAACTTAAATGTGTATCATCTCAGCCATAAGACGTCCACTGCTGAATATAGGCCTCCCCTTTACCTATCATTAAAGGGGGGGTTTGCCATACGCGTCACGCTTGGCAGGCGGGTTGGCGCGCGCAGTTTTTTTTGTTTATTGTTGTTTAAGCTTTCGGAAGACGCTGCTGCCCATCTCCCGGTATATTCCCTTAGCAGACTCCTACTGCAACCACGGGACGATATGGTGGGGGACAATTCTAAGGCCGGGCACCCTACGGCTCAATGTGTATTAATTATTGATATGCTTTAATAGGTAAAATACTATTTACATACTTTGAACCGTATACCTTTAACCCTCAGTCCGAACTTTCTCATTTATATGTCTTCAAACTTTGAAGTTGTCTGTACTAGAAGTAGGTTTTAGCAAAATATTTAATGATGAATAGGCACTCAAGATACCTATAGTCTAAAAGAGTCTAGTCTAGAGACTTGACGATGATATAGCAACCAATCGCGACCTTTTCCATTAGTAAGATAGTTTGTCCCGTAGGGTGACAAAAAGTATTTTTATTTAAGGAGAATTCATGGTTCCCAGGAGTGGCCCAAAATACCCGTGTCAAGCGAGCGATGTCTATTTGTCATCATTGTACCGAAGAAGGATGGAATTCGTATATTTACTTAGATATAGATCAATAATGAAAATGTTGAGCGTTATAGTGCATTGACTATAGTAGGTAAAGTAGCAATGCCGGTGGGTAAAACTTTTTCTTAGGCAAGCCGAAGCTTTATTGGGCTTTAAATTTCCTCGTGAGCTGTAGTAAAACTGTCAATTATATATTATATATAGCCTATGTTGTGTCCCACTGCTGGGCAAAGGCCTGGTGCATGTTCCCGCCAGTCGCTACAAAAGGCATCCAGGTCGTCCTGCCATCTCTTTTTCGGTCTGCCTCTACTCCGGCCCTCCTGCGGGGCCCATTCAGTAGCCTTTTTGGCCCACCGTTCCGGGTGCATTCGGCATACGTGTCCAGCCCAGTCCCACTTGAGCTTGGCGGCCTTAGCACCCACATCCGCAATACCAGTTCTGGAACGCAGTTCTGGAAAACTGTCAAATGCCTGATAATTAGGCAAGCCGACGGCGTATTGTATGGACAGGCCGCAACTGTAAGGTAGGCACTTTTCCAACAAGGGTAGATAGTATACCCGTGTGTTTTCTCTTTAAAAATAATTTTAGCATTTATCTCTCGTATTACTTTTTACCATCATAATATTGTATCGGTGGTACAGTTTCCATGCATGTCTGTCATTTGCCTTCTCTTTTCTGTTACTTTTTGTATGTTCAAATTAATTTCATGACTATTAGCTTCTGCTCGCGTCTTGGTATACTCATATCATACACAATCTTTGATAGACAAGGCTATATTCTACGAACGAGCAGTAACACCACCTTACTAACTTATTTGTTATGTATGCCTCACAGTGAACGATGGTCCCTACGACAACCTGTCAGCTCAATACATTATCTGTCAAAAATGACTTATGCACCGGGAACATACGGGAGTGGGTTCTAGCCTAATTTTTATTGTCCTTTTCTATACCTATTTTAACATTCAATAAATTATACCTTATAATTTCCATTTGAGTTTTTCAACCTCAAAACTCAAATGGAAATGGACTGGTCACATGCTCCGGGACAACAAAGAGAAATGGTCTAAAGATATTACCATATGGTACCCAAGAGATGGTAAAAGAAATGAAGGAGGTCAGAGGATGAGATGGGAAGACGATTTCAGAGATGTAGCCGGAGGCTTATGGACGAGAGAGGCTCTGGATAGACGTAGCTGGAGAATTTTGGGAGAGGCCTATGCCAAAGGCAACCAGACAAAACGTCTGAGGAAAAAGGCTATCAGTAATCAGTAAACCTTATAATTTGGGTCATATTCACTCTGTGAGACATTTAGGTCATTTAGTTTGTTATTCAACTCAGAATCGTAACGACTAGTGGTTTCGAAGGCGGCAGCCTGGAAACTTGATGAATTGTTCTGAACGTTTGGCATTTACCAACAATTAGGCGATTCCTTGACAAAGTAGTTTTTCCTGAAGGTTAAGGGTGGTGGAATGTTAAAGGGCTGTTTCAACGTCTTGCTCTATTTATTAGAAAGCTACATGTTTACAGCACAGCCGTTGTTTGTAGGTTAATTAAATAAGCTTTTCCTCATTACGTTAGTGTTTCTGTGCTCTTGATTAATTTTATTAGATTATTGTTAGGTAAGTGCTTATGCTTAAAAAAACTAAACATTATTTAACAAACGTAACGTACTTAATTAAATAGGGTGTTGTTTTTATTGTTGTAGATATACACCTAAAATAATGTTAAGTTCATTTCCTGAAGCCATTCAAACTAGCAGCAGTGCACAAGCTAGACGGAACTGTTATTCAGAGCAATGACGCGTAGTTTCAGTGTCCGCGAGGCAACTGTATGGCTCGCGTTATTTAAGCTTCTTACGTGTTTTCGAACCACCCTATGCAATCCGAACTGACCCACGTTGGATTTGGTTTGTCATCCCCTCCCCCCCTCCCCCTCAATTTCCAAAACAACAACAAAATTTTAGATAAATAAGCGTCCCTTTAGGTGCATCATAATTATGAAGAAAGACAGTCTCAACTGAGGCAGAGAACTATTCCCGTATAAACATTGCAAGGTCAGGTGGGGTAAGACGTACTCTGGTGTTAAGGGAAACACTTGTATGGAATGTCTATACTCTTTCCCTTTCTCGGAACAAAATAAATGTTCCTCTTACCCCATCTGACCTTAAACATATTCTTTTCAACAAAACACTTTGTTACTAACACCGCATTGAAAATATTTTGGCACATAACTGCTGCCCATTACGAGTATTTACTACGAGCTATTTGGGAAATTGTTCGTAACATACTATACATCCAATACTTATAATTGCAATGCTTGGCATACGAAAGGTCGTAACTACTCAAGGAATACACTTGGTTTATGACGTTTTGTTGTCCGGGTACGTTTGTAAATGATTCATCAGACTAATGGTAGGCGCGCCCTATTCTCTAGTCCTTCTGCCGTGGTCTCTGGTTGAAGTCGGACTCACCGTCATATTTAGAGAAAAATGGGAATCCGGAATTCCCCGGATCAACTTTAGGGCTCTTAGTACAGTCATTTTATTTTCACTTGTATGGGAAAAATGACAAATTTGGAAATAACTCATAATAGCAGAAATATTTAGTTTTATGGCTTAAAAGTCATGTTAATCATTGCATGCGTAGACAGAAAATGTCACAAAAATTTGAACATAAATCCTCAATTAATTAATTTCTAAAAAATCGCCTAAATAAATATATAAATATTTTATTATTTATTATGGTTCCTAAAGACACGTTATTTATGGATGACGGAAAATCAGACTAAAAAAAACCCTTCATATACATTTTGAAGAATATTTACTACCCGATGGAAAGTTTGTAGGATTTTTCGTTAGAATGACATCCCCCCCCCCCCCCCATCTAACTTATGAATCGTGGGTCCTAAAATTTTGAAAAAAATCATGAAACTGAGGCCTAATGAGTACCTTCAATGAAAACTATATTGAATTCAATTGGTTGAGCCGTTTTTGAGTTATCACTCAAAAACCCATAGTAAAAGAACGTAATTAAAAATGACGTAAGTGCCGCCAAATTTCCCGTAAGAAACGACCTTTTGAATTAATGGTCTCAGTTTACGGAACCCTACACTGAGCATGGCCGGACATGCTCTTGGTCGGTTTTTTTAAATACCTACACTAGCAGCTCTAGAGCTGATGCGTGTATATCTCAGCACTACATACATACATACACAATTACACACTTACACATACAACACATACACACATGCATGCATGTACATTGTATGGAATTGCAGTGGCATTGTTTTAATACGGATAATGACACATGTTAAAGGTAACAAAATTGTGTTAAATGGGTAATATCAGCGATATAATCTTAACAACACACATAAGAATATTACATAAAAATAATTAGATTTGCTCCTAGTTAGATTACAGCTGAATACCTACTTATTTATTTAAACTTTATTGCACTGTAAAAACATACGGTTTATTTTTAGACCGAACCGAGATGCGTCGTTAGTGCGAATACTCAGAAATAATATTTAAAGTGGGAAAAACGTAGCGCATACGTGACGTATTTATTTTTGTAGGTATCAGTGGCGGCGGGTCTTAAATTTTGTCAGGCAACCCGGAGCTTAATTTGGCTTAAAATTTCTTCATGAGCCATAGGAAAACTGAAAATTAGGCAACCCGGCGGGAATTGAATTCTATGGACACGCCGCCGCTGGTAGGTATTTATATGGCATTCGAGTACGAATGCGTTCAGCCACTTCAGCCTAGGTCGTCGGTGGTTACCATTTTGTATTTAGGTCAAGAGTCAACACCCATTGGCAGAATTTTCTGAGTAGGTACGCTACGCGGTGTTTTTGTTTCATAATTCCAAAACTATACCTAGATTTCTTTTAATATACTTAAGATGTTACCTGTAATCAAGTGATCGTCTTTCGATAATATAGTGGATGTAAAATATAAATGATAAGATGTAATAGGTATATGTGTAAATACAGGAATCTACTTACATTATAGGGCGAAATAAGTCAACGACATAATAACTATCTTGGTATGTACCTGAAACAAGAAAGTTAAATTAGGAATACATGTAATTTTGCAATTTTTTTGTACTTAGCAGAAACGTCTGTAAGCTAAATTTCAATTTTATAATTGAATGAAAAATTGAAAAAATCACCGCCGCGAAATAGAAAAGAAAAAAAAACTAAGTTCGAATCTTATTCGACGCGGTCAGTTTTTCCACTTTTCTTTCAATTATATAAAAGTAAGTTCTCAATTCTATGGAGATTCGGATTGTATGGAGGGATGGTAGATAGGGGAAATGACATGCTAAATAGATTTGCTACACTGGAATGCTCCTGCCTTTCTAGCGAGATCCCTTCAAGCGAGTTTAACCAAATCTGAAGGAGGAGATGGGAATCGACTAATGGAATTCTGTCGCTGGTTCACTACTCTTAGCCTAGTACCTACTCCTAGCCTAGCGTACTTTAGGGTCATACAAAAAAGACTCAATATCTAAAAACATGTTTTCAGGACCGCGATTCGACATACCAAACTATGACACGTGGATATCATACTTGAATCGCTACTGGATATAGTGATATCCATCTGTCCACACGTGTCCACACCTAACTGTCAAATTCACAGTAAGTCTCGCTAGAGTTTTCTACTGATTTTGACGTGAGTGGATACTTACTGGATACTTTTATAAATCCATAAAGATTTCGGGTGTCACAAAAAAGTGATATCATAGTTGTCTCACTTGTGAATAGTGTGTGGATACGCGGTCCTGAATAATGTTTTGTGGTTATGCTTTCCTTGCCGAGACAGCAAACAGTCCAGTTTTAGTTCACCTATTTACATACAACCCATATCAACAAAAACAACAGTTTTAGCATAAATGTAAAAACACATTCAAATATATACCTTATACCTTGCTTTTACGCAATAAAGTGAAACGAATTTTTAAATGTACATATAGCGATTAGCGTGGTAGACGGGTAAACAATTCTTAAAATAGAAGTCCAGTCAAGTTTACCAAGCTTATATTTAACGGTTAGCGTCACAATCACAATACGAGTGAAGTCGACGCACTTTTATATAGCACGTTTCATTCATTAAAAGTAGGCTACGCGAAAACTATATATAGAATTTACTTACATTGCCTTATTTATTTTGTATTTTATTAGGTAATTTTACAACTTTAGGTCATTTCACAGTAATTTGTTTGATATGTAGGTATACGTTTGTGCTTCTTTGAAGCATACTCTGCCAAGGAATAAAACATTTTAAAGTCAGATCTAATAACAGATGATGATATTCCTAATAACGGATCATACTTAGACCACGACAACTTGTCTGGGATAATCCGGCTTTGGGTTAAACCGCCGAACGGTTCAAGGTAGCCTTCTGGACTTTAGAGTAAGGCGAAAACACATTTACAACTAAATACTCGCTACACAGTTTCTACTTTTTATTTATCTTGACCCCGTATATTTGTTTGTTTATTTGTTTATTTATTTGTTTATGTCATTATATGCATCAAATTTTGTAAGTAAAATTTCAACTTGTAAGTGAAATATAGTATTGTATCATGGTCATTATATATTATATAATATATAATTATATATTCCGTAGTTTACATGACCACGCTACAAGGTACAGTCAGCAAAAAAGTGTGTACCAAAAACAATTTTTGGGAGTTACTTGTTTTAAATAAATCTCAAATTCTTATTTCGACGGTTTCGAGGCGACTTACTAGTTTAATATTCACTTTTGTTACGCAATTAAAAAAATATATTTAGGTAGTAAATCGTTATGAAATCGATAGATACGCTGTACAACATCCACCTGTCAATACCGATTGATGTGTATACGTCTACGTCAGGATCTAACAATGGAAGAAGCTAATTATAGGCGTCCCTCCTACGATGCGGTGAATCGCGTCAGGCCTGCTTTTAAGCCTAGGCCACGCGAGCATAGGGACACAGCAGATAAATACATAAGTAAGTAGCTAACTTGTTTTACTACTTACTTAGTTATTTCTCTTTGCATAAACTAAATAATTGTGTAGACCTAACATACTCGAGAATAAGGTGAGTTCTGTTAGATATTATAGCAGCAAAAAGTTAAAGCAGACCTATCACAATTTAACAGACCAAGTGAATTCAAAACGTAGGAATAACGATTTGTTAAAGGCGTGAGCCGTGAAGGAAAATAAGGACAGACTAGACTTACAGATAAGAATACTTATACAGACTTAGTAGTTTATATTACACAATTCACCCAAAAACTAATTCTATCACATACAGAAGTCGCGGACAGAAAGCTATAAGTGTTAGATGTACGAGTATGTGCGGTTCTTACAAGATCATCAAAATTATACTCACATTTCTGATCAATGGATATAATTTTAACCTTATTTAATACTTTGGCCGAGTATTCCTGGACCCATAAGATTCTTGTGAAGTTAAATACAGGGAATAAACATAAAGTGGGCCGTAAAATAACACAAACGTTGTATTCCCAGACGGTCAGATTTGCGGTGGACGCAGTAAAACAAATATAAAACCACGGGCCGTAAAAATGTAGCCATTATAAAGGGTTACATGAAAACTTCAAGGAAACTGAAACAGAGGAAGTACTGTTAGCTACAGAAATAGGTGGAATCTTACTCGTAACTAGGTACTCAAAATGACGTATGCCGTGGGGTGCCCGGTCTTAGAATTGTCCCCCACCATATCGTCCCGTGGTTGCAGTAGGAGTCTGCTAAGGGAATACTCTACCGGGAGATACTAAGTCTACCGGGAGATGGGCAGCAGCATCTTCCAAGTGATCATATATTATCATACTATAGAGGTAATGCCTGGCGCAGTGGCGGGTGCAAAGAGGAATATAAGGAGACCACTGGTTCGCTTTAAAGATTGCGTTAAGCGTGACCTGATCTCATTTAACATCGGCCATAGTGATTGGGAATAGGCGTTACAGGCCAATGATTGAGATGTAATTGATCGCCAAGCAGATGGTATGGGATGGGAGAAATAAATATATAAATTAGCCAAAATATGATCAAATCATTTCTTTCCGGGACATGTCTGTGTGCGCATTGAGACTAAATACGTGAATGACACTGTAATCTGTTATAGTTTAATAGATCATTTCTGGATGAGCCCTCTATTTACTGTTTCAAGCACTTTTCGTGATTACTTTTGAAACCGACTGTTGACATATTTTCGCATGTAAGATTGTTTTTGAACACGTGGACACCTATAAGTCGGTTTACGTTTGTTAGTAATACTCGTATGGACGAAGTTCAGGACAGGAGTGTTTGTTTGAGTAGCTGGAGGTAAATTTGAGCTTGTTTACCGTTTACCTTAGTATTGCAAACGAGTGTTGCCAACAACACTGAAACTTTATAAGAGCTTTTGAACGGTAGGTATTGATTATGCCTACTAGACAATCAATAGTACATTACGTACCTAGGGCGGTAAAATAAAGAAGGGCTCAGATCGCTGGCATTTGTGGCCCGAACCGAAGGTAAGGGCCATAAACAAGCGATCTGAGGCCTTCTTTATTACCGCCCGTGGTGCGTACACAATTTTACGTCTTCTCCTGGGTGTGAAGTGAGATTTGCCGCTGCGCCCTAGGGCGGTAAATCTCACTTAGCACCCAGAGTGACGTAAACCCCTATAGATACCATCAGTCTAAATCTTATAAGTTGTTTTAATAGATTCCATTATTTAACTAAGCCGACGTAGATATTTGATCAAATCCCTAGATTTTTTAGGAGAATTATTAAATTGGGTAGCCATTCTAATATACATTGCGATTAGATTATGTCCCAAAAGGATTTGTTGATATCTCTGTTTTGGTCATTTTGCTACGTCACCTCAGAATCTGGCGCGCGACTACATACTTCCATTCGCGCCTGAAGTATGGGGAGTCGCGCGACAACTAATTAGGCGTAAGTAATGCTAGACGTACTGGAAAGGAAACAAAAAACGTTGTCAATATTCCTCAGAGAACTGTATTGCCCCGCGTTCCCTATTATACAAAGACGCCTCTGTCAGTGGCATATAATATATGTGTACAGGTTGGCGAAGATGATTACGAAGATAGTTTTATACCAGCATGATTTGTCACGTAATTCACAACACATTTAAAAAATATATATATATTTTTATTTCAGAACATTGCGTCCTATACTACTATACTTACTATACTACATTTGACCTACACTATACATACACACATACACTATACATTTATACTACATTTTTATACTATATTTGACCTCTCCGTCAATTTCTAATGTGGCGTTGTCGCGTTGTCGTTATATCGTTGTCAACCTGGGTCGACGTGGGTCGACAAATATGGAACCGGACGCGCCGGTCCGGAGTCGATACTTTCCGGAAATTGGGCTGACGAATGTCAGGTACAATACAATGTTTGCGGGCTGGGTTGGGTGGATGGATTTGGACTGGGGTTGCTCATACGTATAGTTGTTGTTAGTAACCTTGTATTTTTTTACGTAAACAGGCATTTTTTATTATTTTACGTCGTACGTCGAGTACGGCGTTTCCAGGATAGCTTTTTTCGAATTAAGTATTTCTACTCAATACTATGAATGCGAAAGAAACTTTGTATTTTTATGAACTCTTCACGCTTAAAACGTTTGATTAAAATAAAAATAGGGTTGTAATAGTTTCAGTCCCAGAGAACGTATGTAGGATACGTAGTTTACTTACAGAAAAGTATCATTAAGAATGTGAAAAGTGGCGATGAATGGAAGTACCACTTATACAATTACACATTTTGGAATAATAGCCTACTGTTTATCTGCTCAAACATCTAACCGGTTTTGATTTTTTATGGTTATAATTGGGAATTCCTGATCCGTTTGTTGGATTTGTATAGGAATCGAGCTTAGAGCTTTAAACCAAGGGGAGTAGCCATTGACAGGCGTTCCCCTCTGCCGAATGAGTATGACCAGTGGTCATACTCATTGTATGGACTGACGTTTATTTGACGTGGCTATTTTGACGTTTCGCATACATTTGACGTCCCCCTCCCCCGCAAAAAACGGCAGACTTTTTCCGAAACTTCCTTTTTAGAAATGAGAGCGCGTCTCGCATCCGGTTGGTTTAATAATCAAAGGAATCGAGTATCGAGAGCACACCCTACATCTAAGCTATGTTTTCGTGTGAACTCTTCCCAGTAAATATATTAACTGTATCGTTTCCCCATCGTAAAGCTTCGTATATTGGTCCTTTCAATCGAACATACTTGGGCCTTAAATGGGACAATTACTTCTTCGCCAAACGGCCGCCATTTTGGTTAATTACGTTTTCAACCCTCTGCCGGGCCTGTCATACACGGACAACATTTTTTCACCTTAGAAGTACGATAAATAAATAATAAGGAGTTACAACAATGCCAACGACAACAGCTTACTAAAGCACTCATTTTTTATACCGAAAAAATAAGCTGCAGAAAAATGCTCATTTCAATGGTTCGTTTTGATTTCGTACCTATTTTTTGTGGCGATATCTTAAAAAGAAATTAATGTCGTTTCTGTATCGCATTGCCAATAAAAGTTCACACAACCAAAGCTACAAATCTAATTCTTTAATTAGGTTGAAAATAGCACAAACGAAACTATCTTCGTGACCTTTCTCACATTGTCTTTGTTTTGTTATTTTGGACCTGAATTTGTTTGCCCACGCGCATTTTATGACGTCTAGTGAAGTGAAACGTGAAGTTTTATAAAATTATTACAGGTCACAGACATCATAATTGAAGGTACTTTAAAAATTGGTACCTATATCATAGTCCTATAGTGTTTGTACCGGCTCTTTACCGAGGCTCAATGGAGCCTGGGGTCCGCTTGGCAACCGGATCCCAATAATTGGCGTAGGCACTAGTTTTTTGAAACTAAGCCTAGTTGGAATTAGGTTTTCCTGAACCGTAAAGCGACGGGTAAATATCAAATGCAAAAATTTCGTACTTGCACAAGTTCCAAGGAACTTTGGAGGGCTTTGAACCCGAGGCCTCCGGATGGGAAGACGGACGTCTTACCGCCAGGCTACCAACACATTTTTTTTTTACATAATTATATTCTTTAAACGTGGACCTCCAAAAACGGACAAGTTTAAGTACCTGGGATCCGTACTGCATGAGTCCGGGTCCATTGACCACGACATCCGAGCCCGAATTAGCGCAGCTTGGTCTAAATGGCGGGAGGTCACAGGAGTCATCTGTGATCGCCGTATTCCGCTACGACTGAAGGGGCTGGTGTACAAGTGCATCATCCGTCCGGTCTTATTATACGGAAGCGAGACGTGGCCGGTTCTTGGAAGGCATATTCAGGAGCTTCGCGTAACAGAGATGAAGATGCTGCGGTGGATGTGCGGCGTTACACGTGCTGATCGCATTCGTAATGAGTACATCCGCGGCAGCCTCGCAGTTCGTGACGTAGCCGAGAAGCTCCAAGAAAGTCGCCTTCGTTGGTTCGGTCACATCTCTCGCAGGCCGTCGGACTACATAGGGAACAAATGCCTTGACCTAGCTCCCCATGGTCCTCGACCCGGTCCCGGAAGACCAAAGAAGCGATGGCTGAATGTCGTGGAGGCCGACATGAGCGAAAACGGGCTCATTAAAGAAGACGCCCAGGATCGTGCAAAGTGGAGGAAAGCGAGCAGGAAAGCGGACCCTGGCAATAGCCGGGATAACGCTAGGTAGAAGAAGAAACGTGGACCTCCACATTCGAAATTGTTCTGAAATTTCGTCCATAAAGAGGATGCAAAGGGCTTCAAAATTTTAACAAATACGCGGATGAGGACGCGGGCGGAAGCTAGTACTGTGAATGTTGCCATAAAACAAACGGACGTAATTTGGACGGCAATTAAACATGTCGTACGGAGGTCGTTGGACTAGCCGCGATCAGGTATACTTATGAACGTTATTATGTTGTGCTTTCTATGTGTATTTGTAGATACGATACTTATAGTTAGTGTAATTAATTTATGCCAATAGAAAATGGCGTCAAGCTCAAAATACAGCCTTTGCTAATAGTACATATTGAGCACATATTTTTTCATTCTCAATTATTTTCTAATGCTAATAAACGATGTTATAAAACTTCAATAGGTTTACACAACTAGAGAGCAACCATGCGTTTTCATGGAAAATACTTTTGTACCGTACACGTGGCAATGGCAACCCATCGTAATGTGAATCCATGTTTTGTGACAAACAAAGTGTACCATCGGCTTCATAATTGCATACCCAATTTATCACTAAATTCATTCTTAAATTGGGTATGCAATTATGAACCCGATGGCACATGTATTTTACGTCGGGAGTTTGTCTCACGAAACGCAAAACAGCAGTACCGAAAGGTTTTACATTTATTTTGAATTCGTTTTAATTTAAGGTATACAATTACCTTAAACGTTAACCAAATTGTCTGTTGCAGTTGACGATATGTAAGGGGATATCTTATCTATTTACTCGTATCAGTCTCCTTTTTACACATAGTAAATGTCCCAAACACCTTCAGAAACCAATCGCCAAATATATTTAATCGCTCTGAGGACATGTATTCCGGCCCTCTGTTAAGTAATGAGCGTTTTTACGGCCGCGGATATCATTGCTGGATACCGATGTTTACTGCCCACTTGATTGACGAGCTTGATTGCTGGGGCACTCGTAAAAATACGATAAAATTGCAAATATGGCGTACAAATGAATTGAGCAAATAGAAATCGATTCACGGGATACAAGTAGGCAGCCATTAAAAATGAGTTCATAAAGGGCATGTCCATAACTTTGTGTTCATTGAAGAATAAATAAATACTTAATATATGAACAATTTTACACGATTATAAGTCTTTTTTGTTGTTGTTACCAGCAACCAAACTTCGTCTACTAATAGTAACTTAAGTTTTGTGACTTCAGAACTAAGGCTTTTACCAAAATGTTTTGTTATTATTACGTAAACTATAATCAAATAAACTTTATTAACTCCTTACCAAATTTTATCAATATTTTTTTTAATTTTTGAAGTATTTCGCTTATCCTTTTTTTCAGTGTTTTACGATTATTGTAGCTAAAACCAGTTTATTAAATGATTAACAGTAAACCATTTTTAAAAACTAACTTTAAGACATATGCAGATATGTACACTCTTTTTCTCTTACACAACTCTCTCGCTTATTACTCACTATTTTGTTAACGACAAATTGCGTTCTATCTCGAAAATCTTACAATGTAGTCTATATTTGTACCTATACTAAGTATGCTAGTTGTAGGGTAAATACTTTGGAGCCCTAAAAGAAACCAATTTAATTTACGTGCAAATTTAGAATATAATCCAGTCTCATTTGATCGCCCAACCACGATACCGGGAATACATTAAATTTATAATGCATATCGAATACATGCAATATGCAGATTACACGTCTAGCCGGCAAACGTTTCATTACTGTAAGGCGCGCCGGGAAAGCGAGCATAAACGGCGGTATGGGATATTCAGATGTTTGGTTAATAAAGTATATAAGTGAAATATAAAATATCCACGTGAAATAAAATAAAAAATTGGGAAAGTAGGTAGTTCGTGTGGCAAAAATTTGGTTGTCAGAGTCAGCTATCATGTTCAGTATCTTTCAAAACATCAGACACGTTAAATATTCGAAATTTCTTTGCATGAAAAATCTTATTTAAACTGTAGATGCTAATCTATTTTTACTTTCTCGATTTATTTTTGCATTGTAATTTAGGTGCTTAGGTACGATTTTAACCAAACTCTAATATTTAATTGCCTAAACTAAGAAATAATAATCATTTGAGCTAGGGCCGTATTCTAACTTTAAAACACGCACAGACACGATTCAACTTCAATGCAAATCCAATGCAATAACAACACAATACAGCTAACGACTACACGTCTGAATCAAAAATGATGGAATTTACTTGAAAATTACTGCGATGCAACTACAATACGACTTCAATATTGGTTGATTATTGGTTGAGTGTTGGAGTTATGTTTAAGACAGATTGTGTTGTTAATGTATTGTTTATACATTTTAAAATTAGAATATGGCACCTAGTTATTAATTTAGTTTAATATTTGTACTGTAGTGCCTCTGTATATTTAATTATGTAAATAAATGTTATATTAGAAATAATAGTACGAGATTATGTCCCGTTGAATTCAAAAATCTTTTATTGGGTATTTGAATCGTTAATATTGACTAAAAGTATCGCCCGACCCAACGTATTGCGTAGCAGGGTCCCGGCGTAGCAACGTGCCGTCTACGCCGTAGCGGGCCGGCGCGGGGCGGCTGACTCGCGGTGACCTTGGGCCTCTTGCGCCATCATTAATGTACTCCACTGAGATCATTCTCTTTAATGCAATATTATTTTCACCCCAGCAGTTCGAACAAGCCTACTTTCCTCACTCCCTGGAGTGAGGAAAGTGCGACTTTCATCACTCCAGGGAGTGACAAAAGCGGAGTGTGAAATTTTGTTTCTAGAAGCTTTCGTCATAATGATGATGCCTTTCATTCAGGAATGTAAATAAAAGTGTTTTTTTTTAACTTTAATACGTTCTCACTACTGAGGTGAAAAGTTGCATGTGTCACACGAGAGAAAAGTTTTTCTACATCTCGTGTTCTTGAGATCCCTCGCTACGCTCAAGATTCAAACTTAGATTCAATTATAGAATCTTTCGCTTACTCGGGACTCAAAATCAACACTCGTAAGAAAAACCAACTTTCCTCTCTTGTTGCACAAATAACTATTCATCTCGTTCCTTTTAGCGATTGTTCCAGCTTTTTGTCATGTAGCGGTAACTCGGCAACCTAATCTTTTGTATTGTCGGAGGCATTCGTTTTTACGAAAGCGACTGTCATGCGACTTTTCAACCCAGAAGAATAACTAGGCCTTATTTTAAACGTTTTTTTTCCGTAGTCGGGTTAGTTTTTAAATTTTTTGCTTGTTACCTAATTATTTGTTACTTAAGAGACTTATATTATTTGCTATTCCGTAATTCGTGTGCAGTCAAGCAATAATTAAAAATATTGGTGAATTAAAATATGCTACAAACGAGCGTATTTTGAATAGTTAAGCGGGAAACAATAGTAAATTAAAATATATATATATATTTGTTTCTTTTTATAATTTAATCAATTTATTGGTAGGTACAACTATATAAATAAATAACAAATAAGACTTATAAATAAAACTTACCTATTTAAATAACGCTGCTAGTGTCATGGGGACTTTTGGGCCGGCTACGGTCCGGGGTGGTCTGTAGTGTAATTAAGCTTTAGTGTATACTTATTATTGACAAAGCCTGTGGCGGATTTCATCTTGTAAAGTTTGATTGTTATGTGACGAAGCCTGTGGTTGACCTATTTTTGTATCTGTCTGACGAAGTCTGCGGCGTGGATTATAAAATTGTGGATAAAATAATTATTTAAACAAACCTTATCTAAAAACTAGAATTAACTAAAACTAAAAAATATTATTAAAATATTAAAATGTATTTATTGTTCAGCCTAAAATTTACTGTGCGATACCTACATTTTAATTTCGTAACAAGTGTTGTTTTTGTTTCCTAGCCTACCTAAAACTTATTACGATTTCATATTTAGTTCCAGTAAAACTACAGAAACAATAAACCTATACATAAAACTAAAATAAACATATCAATAAAAAATGCTCCCTAAGTCGCCTTCGTGGGTTATGGTGCCCAGAAGGCTGGCAGCGTTACCTCTTTGGATGGCCAGGCTTATCCTTTGGCCGAAATAGCTGCCAGCTGCCAGCCTTGTTAATATTGTTAAGAACGACTAAGGGGGCCCACCGACTATCAGTCCACCTGACGATATCGGCCTGTCAGTTAGAACAAAAATTTGACAGCTCCGAACAACTGTCAGGCCGATATCGTCAGGCCTACTGATAGTGGGTGGGCCCCATTACATATTCACGCTAATTTTATTACTAAGTGTAATAGAAATACATCCTATAAAAGCAATTCTTAGATTGCAATATTTCACCAATGTCCTACATTTTTAATGTCTTTTTCATGACATTATTCATGAGTAATTAAGTCGCGAATGGACATCCAGTTTATTACGTTCGCGAGCTGCGTACAGACAGACAGACGGACTGTAATGGGATATTGATGTTCTCGTTAGGGTGTCAAGAGCTGTTTATTGGCTGTTTGGAGTACTTACAATTTGTTATTGTTAGGTACATAATTTATGGGAGACATTTGTGATATAAAATGTACCTACCGTATTCTCGTTAATTAATAAGGTGCTATTAGCTCGCCAAACGAAGGAAAACTTAGGAGAAATAATTCGTGTATAGCTGAATTTTGGTGAAGTTGTACATAAAGGTGTCTTACACAACATACTAAAAGTACTCATGGATAGGGGTGCCGCTAACGGGGAGAGGGGGGTGTAAAGGTCCCCTTTATTGGCTTTTCGTAAATAACTCAGTAGCGGTGGCTCATACGAAAAAATGTTCTTCTACTTAATTAATCCACAAATGATTTTCTACAAAAAAGGTTCATAACACTTTTTTGCTGAGATCAATGTATAATGAGATTTCGAGGAAATACGATAATCACTTTTAGAAACTTTCGGAGCTATTATTTACGAAACTATGAGTTTTGTCTAAAAATTGTTTTAGAAAACCCATATTTATATTAAAAGACCTATCCAACGACACCCCACATTAGGCGTGGATTAAAATACAAAATTTACCCCCCACTTCATGTGTTCGGGAGGTACCCTAAAAAATAATATTTTTTCAGATTTTGTTTTAAAACTTTGTCTGCGTGTTCAAAACACATACTCATACGAAGTTTAAATATTCAAGTACTAACCATCACTGAGCAGGTTGAAGAGGGTATTTTTTTACTTTTTATTTTTTATGCCACGACGGTGGCAAACAAGCATACGACCTGTCTGATGGTAAGCAGTTCCCATAGCCTATGGACGCCTGCAATCAACTTCCTACCCTTATAGTTTCGCTGTCCGTTTGTCCCAGTCTGTCCGTTCACGGCTTTGCGCAGTGATGGTTAGTACTAGAATATTTAAACTTCGTATGAGTATGTGTTTTGAACACGCAAACAAAGTTTTAAAACAAAATCTGAAAAAAGATTATTTTTTAGGGTACCTCCCGAACACATGAAGTGGGGAGTAAATTCTGTTTATTAATCCACCCCTAATGTGTGGGGTGTCGTTGGATAGGTCTTTTAATATAAATAATGGGTTTTCTAAAACAATTTTTAGACAAAACTCATAGTTTCGTAAATAATAGCTCCGAAAGTTTCTAAAAGTGATTATCGTATTTCCTCGAAATCTCATTATACATTGATCTCAGCAAAAAAGTGTAAAGAACCTTTTCTGTAGAAAATCATTTGTGGATTAATTAAGTAGAAGAAAATTTTTTCGTATGAGCCACCGCTACTGAGTTATTTACGAAAAGCCAAAAAAGGGGACCTTTACACCCCCCTCTCCCCGTTAGCGGCACCCCTATCCATGAGTACTTTTAGTATGTTGTGTAAGACACCTTTATCTACAACTTCACCAAAATTCAGCTATACACGAATTATTTCCCCTATCGAGCAGTTAGTGGGCTTCCTTCGGTGAGCTATATTACCATTGATTTTTTTCTAGTAATGAACCTTATCATTATCAACAATTGTTAATTCGATACCTTTTAATTGAAAACGTCAAATTTTATGTGAAAACTAGATTTCCGCATGAAAGGCGATAAAAACTTTTTTTTAAACCCCTTTTCTTCGCCTTATAAGTTCAATAAAAAAGCAAAATGTAGTTAGTACTTGAAAAATATATGTTTCAATCAAAATTCTACCTTTAACAGTTCAGGCTGTATGTCAGTTTCTAAATAAATTACTGATTTATTTTTAGTTTTCCTTATGATAAGCCTAAGTTAAGCCTTGTATAAAACGATTTGCACTAGCCACTCCAGTGGCTATCTCCAAACTCGATTACAAGCGAGACCACTGATAACTGATAAAAGTCTACTATCTATTACCAATTTCTATGGAATACCTGTTAACCCTTAAATCAATACGACACGGGCCGTATTTGCGTGACTCGGATGCAAATTTATAGTTGTTACATTTACCACGATATCGCTATCATTATATGCCTGGTTAATATTCTTTGAATCAATGCAGTAAAAGCTGTATTCGCTTGACTCGGATGCATTGCATTAGGTGTAACTTTGATATATGGCAAAAATACAAATCGTTTAGTTTGACTCATGCGATAAGCTTCTGACATTTTAACATGGATTAAGTTTATCTAATGACAATATTATTTGTTGTCAGTAACTGAAATAGTACATTACGTACCTAGGGCGGTAAAATAAAGAATGGCCCAGATCGCGGGCATTTGTCGCCCGAACCGAAGGTAAGGACCATAAACAAGCCATCTGAGGCCTTCTTTATTACCGCCCGTAGTGCGTACACAATTTTACGTCTTCTTCTGGGCGTGAAGTGAGATTTGCCGCTGCGCCCGTGGGCGGCAAATCTCACTTACCGCCCAGAGTGACGTAAAAGTTATTTAACGATTGCCTCCCTTGATGTTAAATTTTAAAATTCTTCGGGATAGAGATCGAAAAATCCAGAATTTTATCATTTCACTATGCCTACATGTAGCGGAAAAAGTAGCAATTTGCATCTGTGGTGGCAATTAGCTAAATGACCGAGTGAAGTGGATTGTATAACTTTGTTATACCTAAACAGACAAATAAATGTATACTATTTATATATTTATATTATTATATTTACAGGGTGACTACGAGTTCCAATGATATTTTAAAACTAACGGAAGGAATGAACTGTTTTGAAGATTTTTGGTCGCAGTCGCTTGTCGTAGTCCAACCAGATGGGCTGACCAAATCCGCACAGCCCTGGGCACCAAGTTCAACACCACACTTCACATGGCCAAGGACCAATATAAAATGGCGGAACACCCTCAGCAATGAGGAAAACGACGCGAGGAGGAGGAGGTTATGCGCGCATCTTAGTTGCACTAATATATGTATTTTATCAGAAGTTTAGAATTCGCACAGCCGTCCAGGAAACCTTACAAAGAACCGGTAAGAGCCGTTACCGATACCGGACCGAGTTCCGGCAGGTGATGGCCGGCGCCACGCGGCTAGCACGCGATCAAAACACGACCACTTATTCTGTTCTTGATCACGTTATTTTTTAACGTGAAAACTATGTGCTAAATGTAGTAATTAGAATATTATAATTCAATCAAAATTCTACCTTTAACAGGCTGTCAGTTTCTAAATAAATTACTGATTTAATTTTAAGTTTTCCTTTTGAACAGAGTTCGCTCTCGACAAGAAAGTTTTTATCACAGATGTAAATATAATTCAACAAAAACAATATCCGTCTTGAACCAAGAACTGCTCAGCAAGGGGCTCTAATTTTTTTTATCTGCAGGGTTCCATTCCTTCGGTTTTCTCGCTTACTTCCTAGCTTTTTCATGGGCCAAATTTGAAAAATCGCAGGCTGGTTTTGACCTGCGGACCATAGTTTGGACTTTGGAGTCCCAAATCAAATTCCACTTAACTCCATCATTCCGGCTTAATACCTACAAATACCGTCCGCCACTGCGGCCTGCCATTGCTAAGTAGGTCTAGAAATGCGGTGCTGTTATTTTCTGAAAGCTGAATTGTTGACGGCAGTAAATGATGTTATTACGACTGTAACTATTAGGTTCGTTAAACTGTTTACTAACAACCATCATTTGCCAAAACGAGAGTAATGTACTTTAAGCCCAAGGGCGGTCTTACTCATTGTCTAAATATGTAACAGTTGAAGCAAATTTGTTCATTCGCCATCAGATATATCGGAACGGCTAAGATGCTCAATACCTAAGTATTTGACTAAGTCGTGTGTGTCTCTAAACGTTATTTCTTAATCTTATATAGATGTCATATACAAAGGAAAAAGTGACCTAGGCCTCCGGTGCCCAAGGCTGGGATTGAACCAGCGTCTTGTGCATTCGCGGTAGACGCCTTAACCAACTTGGCCACCTGAAGGCCATCCATGGTTGCCATTTTATCACTTATCGCGCTATGCGTCACTTTCACACTTACATACTTGCTAGAACGTGACAGCTATGGTGACAGGCGATAAAAACCCGACCATAGTAGGCTAGCTGGTCACAAAAGCACCGGTCATATTTTACCCGTGTACCCTACTCGTATACAGGTTGTAACAAAAATACTGGTGATCCGTTTAAGGACATAATTAGTATCGTATAACGACTAAGAAAAAGTAGGAGAAAAAAAATTTGACGCGAAAAAAAAATTTTTTTTCTATGGGACAGGTGGTCCCAGCTGGCCGACCCTCCATACAAAAGCAAAATTTTTTTTCGTGCGAAAAAATTTTTTTCTTACTTTTTCGTAATTAGAATACGATACCATTTATGCCCTTAAAAGGATCACCAGCATTTTTGTTACACCTTGTATGTAATCTTTGTAAATGCTAAGGCGCATTTTGGCCAATCATCTAAGAGTCAACATTATGAGTCATTACCTCCAATATATTATATATATTCGAGTATTTCTTGTTTTATATTGGTTTAAGGAACGTAAACAAATAAAAATGTTTAAATACAATCTGTTAGATAAAAGTGTATGAAATATTTACCCACATTTATGGTACTACGTACATACAAATAAAAAATAATTTCACAATCATCTTAATATCCGCAAGCATTTAAATGCTAATACATCCATTCAAAGATAAATTAATACTTTGTATGAAATTTTCTAAACTAAGTCAAAGAGCCGATTTCACTACTGTCATCGAGTAAATTTGAGGACAAACTAATAAGCCTTCAACTAAAAAAATATTTCTTCTTAAACGTTATAAATAATGGGTAATTTAGCACCCTTTCTTTCCTTCCTCGGTAATGGCCTAATGGCCCAGTAACGAGCCGCGCAATTTATAAATTTCCCAAACATCGGCACTCCGCCGTTACGAGTTCGCCACGATGTCGGAATACCTCAAATTCATTGCGATCCATTAGCATATTGCGTTTTTTATCGGTGACGGGGCGACGGTTTCCAAACCAAACAATTTTACAGGAGCGCCAAAATAAGTTGGCTATTTCAGCCTGTATAGGTTTGTAATTTCCAGTATTTAGTGTCGATATGGCAATTCAAAATTCAAATTCAAAATATATATTTATTACATAAATAAAAAAATAAAATAAAAAAATGTTTATTCACGAAACAGCTTACAATTTTTCTTCTCTCTTTACTTCTGCCAAACCACAGCGTAGTTTGTTGGCATAGATTGGTATTACAGTGGGAGGCAGTACAGGGATCCCCACACTAGGCTGAGCCTGTGACGTGGTGATCTTAGCAATTGTAAGCTAAAATCCCACAAATTGGAAACAGATATCCATTACAATTAAAAAAAATACTGTGACGAACTCTGAACATCATGGAATTCGAACCCACGCCAGACTTTCATCTATCCATCCTAGCGAATTTTATCATGTAATGATCTAATGATGGACTAGCTGGACATCTGTACCTTATGTTTAGAAGGTTTACAACCTTGAGCCAACTCTAAAGGTACATGCGAGTGCGCATGTAAGCTAAAATCTTTAGTTTTGTTTTGGTCCTGCCTACACTAGACATTGCATTGCATGTGCCAGGTGAGTTACCGCGAAGTTCGAAAATCGACAAAACAATGGTCCCGTCTCTATCGCTCTTGTATATACGAAAGAGAGTGATGGAAATATTCGATTCGATGAACGAAGTGCTTCGCGGTTATATGCCAGCTCCCACAGGCAGATCTCTCTTGATAATCTGTTTCAAAGTCTTTATTGAATATTAGTACGTACCTAACATTATGTATACCTATACTTTATACCGTGCCGAAGGTGTAAGGTATATATGTAGTGTAATAGTCCAAGCGTTTAAGAGTCCGATAAAGATTTGAAAACAAAATTCGCTAATAATGACCATGCACATGAATTGCATTTGGTAAAATAGTTTGAAGTCTTGTTATGAATATTATATTATAAATGAAACATAAAATAAAAAAAGCGTTTCAATTATACAATTGAAACAGAAATGCTCTTTCAAAATATGTATACGAACTAATCGAAGTTTTGCGAGTTACTGCAAAATAGTATGAAAAAGTTGAGCGAAATCGAAAAAAAAGTTTACCGGAGTCTTAAATCGAATTTAATGAACGCTTGAGCTATAACGCTGTGAATTATGTTTGTATTAGTTTAGTCTACAGAAATAGTCAAAATTACAGGTCAGTATACCTGTACGAATAGATACCTATATCAATATAACTGTTTAAATGATATTCCATTGAGACAAAGCATCAGATAACATTGTGAAATATTTAGTTAGCTTGAAGCTTGAGCAATTTCAACATTTTAAGATGTTAAGTTTAACACGCATATAGCCGGCCACCGACTATCTGTCCGCCTGCAGTCCGCCTGAAGATCTCGGCCTGTCAGTTGTCTGGAGCCGGCAAATTTTTGTTCTAACTTACAGGCCGGGATCATCAGTTGAGAGTAAATGACTTAGAACACAATATTCATCAGTACCTACGTACTTATTATGTATTTAATTTCAAATTCAAACTCCTTATCCAATATACAATATAGTAGATCAAGTAGGTAAGGGTCTTTTTGAATATCCTCAATGTAATTATAACTTTGTATCCTAGATCAAGAGTCAAAATGCTTCAACTTTTGCTCAGGCTACCAGGTACTACAATACATAACATTTAACCGTGCCTTACCTACGTAAACCGAATTCTGATACTCGATGAGGTAGTTTGCCTTACGGTCTACTCTTGATCTCTAATTTAGTTTCAAAGAATAGCTTTAGACAGTGATCCACAGATAATGAGAGTCGGGTCGTTTCTTTTAGTAATCGATGCTGGGTACACAGACGCACAGACAGTTCATAAATAGCGTGACGTATTGCTACATTCATCCCATTGCTTTTAAATCAATGGTCTTTGTTCAAAACGAAACTACCCACAAACGTGATTTGTTTATTAATCGACTGTATACTGTTCACGAAAAAAGCGCCACGAGCGGTTTACACATCGTTTACGAAAAAACGCTCCACTAATTCGTGAACATGACAAGGGCGCCCATACGTTTGAATCACACGCTCGCGTCAAAATCCGAGCGAAATCGCTAGGTGCGTTTTTCTGCGTGAAACAGTCAAAAACTCACCAAACACCAATCTGATTACGCCATTAAAAAAAAACTAGACGATTATCAAACAAAACACTATCATTATACACGGTATTCATAGGATAGAGGTAATATTCACCTGATGTTGTTACAGCGGGGTGCTGGGCACCTGCATGTTTCGCGGCACGCGCGTCGCCGGGCGCTGTCGGGTCGGGACTGCCTCGCCCCGGTCGATATACCCGCGCGCTCACAACAGGTTGCGTGCGCCGCGACGTAAACACTGCGTCCCGGGTAAACGCCTCGTGTTGCTGCGACCCTGGTATGCACCTGGAGACGCTGGAGGAAACTCGCCTTATTTTCAGGGGACTTTGCAGTTTTCAGCGGGTTTTTTAGGTGTGTCGCCGGCCAATCAGAAGCTGCTGTTTCAAGCGCGCTGATGATTGTAATTTACAAACTGTAAATATAATGTTAAACAACAAAATAAAACTTTTTTTAAATTACTATCTATTTTATTGGCATTGTACTTGGCATGCACCTGGACCTGCCTTATATTCAGGGGGAATTTTGCAGTTTTCAGAGGGTTTTTTAAACCAATCGGGAGCCAGTTTCGGCGCACTCTTTTGCAGGGGCGGTGGGTCAAAAAATTTCTTAGTCTAACCGGTGCTGAATTTGGCTTAAAATTTATTCATGAACTGTAGGAAAACTGCTAGGCAAGCCGACGGGAACCATGTTCTATGGACGCGTCGCCACTGCTCTTTTGTTTAATTATGTTGTGTCATAATATGTTATAATACAATTTGTAAATAATAATCGATTATATTTATACAGTAAGTGTCCTGGTATACTCTTGGATGCGCTGGAGGATACTTGGGATATTTATAGGGGAATTTTGCATTTTTCAGCAGGTTTTTATATCAACCAGGATTGTGAGTTTCGACGAGCACATTTTTGTGTGGGTTTTTCACATTATAAGTTATTTGACTGATGTAATCCGCTATTTTTTATAAAATAGGTCTCTAGTATGCACCTGGATGGGGACCTGGGCGAATTGCATATCTTACGCATGCCCTGATAGACTCCCATTAAGTAGGTGTAGGGTTAGAACCGGTGGTAGTGTCTTTCTCTCTCTGACGTTCATAAGTGCATTGTAATGTGCCTAAATTGAAGAATAAATATATATTTTTTATAATGTTTCATTTCAAATAAATAAACCCGCTAGGCGGGCTCTCTGTGTGTAGCAGATTTCCGCTACAAAGCTAACGCTGGAATCGACTAAGAGCGTAGCGAGTAGGGAACTGCGGTACGGGAAGTGTTAGGGGGCCCACCGAATCAGTCCGCGTGACACGATATCGGCCTGTCAGTTACAACAAAAATTTGACAGCTCCGAACAACTGACAGGCCAATATCGTCAGGCCGACTGATAGTTGGGCCCTATTAATGTATCCAAATGTATCAAATTCCAATTCGAGCAAAATGCCTTATTTCCAGAGCATTCAGTGGGTTATTTTCAGTACCATTCGGTTGAAAAGCTAACACCTGTATTTTTGCAGGTGATTATAAAATTGAAAGCGATTTTGCAATATTGATTTATCAGTGCGAGCTTTTCTATAAATAAGACTGGAGCATAATTATTATAGTTGGCACTGGCTGCAGTTACCTCCACTTAATTATCTTTTTCAACCTAAACTATCTATTTCTATCACGCTAGCCCATCCACTGCCAACTTAGACTATTCAACCTACCGGACCGGTCATATCTGTCATTTTCTATACAAAAAAAGTCTGCCGATTTTAGCGGGGGAGGGGAACGTCAAATGTATGCGCACGTCAAAATAGGCACGTCAGATAAACGTAAGTCTATACAATGAGTATAACCCCTGTCATATACATATTTTCAGCACAGGGGAATGCCTGTCAATGGTCCGCTCCGGTTGGTTAAATGCTCTAAGACTGCCAATCGACACCTCCTAATTGATTTGTAATTAAAGTATGTAGATACTGGCGGTACAGTCAGCAGCAAAATTAACTAAGCGGGTAGGGTGTTCAAAATGAGCTGGACACGACTTTATTGTTAAGAGAATAAGAGCGTGTGTAGGTCAATTTGAACACCCTACCCGCTCAGCTACTTCTGCTGCTGACTGTATGATACTCGCAAAACTCCATTTCTGAAAGAGTATTTTTTAAAACATGTCAGCCATATACAGGGTTTAATCGATAAGTGTTTACAGGCGATTGTTCCGCAAGTAAAAATGATATCAAAAAACTTAGTAGACATTCTAAAACCAAGGAAAAACTAAGAAAAAAAAGTTTCGCGCGAAAAAAAATTTTGGTTTAGTATGGAGGGTCGACCACCTGTCCCATAGAAAAAAATTTTTTTCGCGTCCAAAAATTTTTTCTCCTACTTTTTCTTATTCGCAATACGATACCAATTATGCCCTTAAACGGATCACCAGTATTTTTGTTACACCTTGTATTATACTTATTAGGCTCACTCTAATCTTTTAATATCTGGAACTTCAATGTGAACAAGGATCATGCTAAGCGTATAAACAAACCCCTCCATCCGACAGCTGCCTCTCGATAGATTTGTATCCATCAGTAAACTGGATCCCGGCGGTATGAAGCCTGTACAACGCGTCCGCCACTGGAACGCAAATTGTTTCCGCTAGAACAAGTCAAGGGTGAGTGGGGCGAGGGTTCTGTACTTCAATGTAAAAAATATAATTTTAAACAATAAGGAACCGACTTCACTTAGGATCCGCTATTCCAAGAGGAAGTGGCCGAATTGCTGTAAAAAATAGCGAAATCACTATAGGTGTGCCTATAATAGTTGAAGAGTTCCCTCGATTTCTCCAGGATCCCATAATCAGACCCCTACTTGGTGACAATGGGACCATCTAGGGGTTATACCCGTTCGATTAAAAAAAATTGAGAATCGGATCACGATTCACGGAGATATAGAGTAACATACATACAAAAGAATAATAATGATGATAAAAAAAATTCAGTCGAATTGAGAACCCCCTTCTTTTTTGAAGTCGGTTAACAAGTATCATGCTAAGCGTATAAACAAACCCTTGAATGAAATGAAATGAAATGAAATGAAATCATTTATTTGCAAGAATACGGTGACATAAGATCTTACATTTGTAATTTCATGCGTATTCAACCCGAGTACAGCTTCCGACAGCTGCCTCTCGATAGATTTGTATCCATCAGTAAACTGGATCCCGGCGGTATGAAGCCTGTACAACGCGTCCGCCACTGAAATGCAAATTGTTTCCGCTAGAACAAGTCAAGGGTGAGTGGGGCGAGGGTTCTGTACTTCAATGTAAAAAATATAATTTTAAACAATAAAGAACCGACTTCACTTAGGATCCGCTATTCCAAGAGGAAGTGGCCGAATTGCTGTAAAAAATAGCGAAATCACTATAGGTGTGCCTATAATAGTTGAAGAGTTCCCTCGATTTCTCCAGGATCCCATAATCAGACCCCTACTTGGTGACAATGGGACCATCTAGGGGTTATACCCGTTCGATTAAAAAAAATTGAGAATCGGATCACGATTCACGGAGATATAGAGTAACATACATACAAAAGAATAATAATGATGACAAAAAAAATTCAGTCGAATTGAGAACCCCCTTCTTTTTTGAAGTCGGTTAACAAGTATCATGCTAAGCGTATAAACAAACCCTTGAATGAAATGAAATGAAATGAAATGAAATGAAATGAAATCATTTATTTGCAAGAATACGGTGACATAAGATCTTACATTTGTAATTTCATGCGTATTCAACCCGAGTACAGCTTCCGACAGCTGCCTCTCGATAGATTTGTATCCATCAGTAAACTGGATCCCGGCGGTATGAAGCTTGTACAACGCCTCCGCCACTGAAACGCAAACTGTTTCCGCTAGAACAAGTCAAGGGTGAGTGGGGCGAGGGTTCTGTATTTCTGTCCTAGTGGTAGGTAAATTGTTATGCCATTTTTTCGCTGTGATGTTCCAAAGTTGATTTTTTCATTGTCATCAATTTCAAACATCTGTTTAAACTTCTGACATTTTTACAGTGCTATTTAAATCCTCTTTTTGTCTATATCTGTCTGTAGTACAATAAAATTATATCTTTCTCACCTCAGCAGCTCGAACAAGCCTACTTCCCTGCGAAAAACAGTGACGAAAGTGCGACTTTCTACAATTATTATAGGCACACCTATAGTGATTTCAGTATTTTTTAAGCAACTCGGGCTTTTTTGTTAAAAATTATTTTTATATATTTTTGTTGCAGCGATAGTACTGTACTGTTTCTTTAATTTGAGGTGTGCAATAAAGAATATTTATGTTATGTTATGTTATGTACCTAGTTCTGGCTGTTCTAAGATATCAACTGTTATAATATAACATACGGTTCATGATACAGTCCGCTGACAAGTGGATAGACCAGTCGACCGACGGGGTCCTAATTTTCATCGTTCGCATACGGAACCCTAAACACGTGTTATCCCTACCGTCAAGTTGTATCGGTTGCCATCTAAAACAAAACCCACAAGCAAATACTTTGATTATTAAACCAACTGGATGCGACACGCGCTCTCATTTCTATCCGAAAAAGTCTGCCGTTTTTTGCGGGGGAGGGGAACGTCAAATGTATGCGAAACGGCAGAATAGCCACGTCAAATAAACGTCAGTCCATACAATGAGTATGACCTCTGGTCATACATTTTTGGCTGAGGGGAACGCCTGTCAATGGCCACTCCACTTGGTTTAAAGCTCTAAGAGCAAATATGTCACTATTTTCAAAAACGTCGTATCTTAGTATTAAATTGATGGTGAGATACGAGTTATGATTAATTCTATATTTGTTGCTTGGAAGAGTGTGCCATCGATCGATGATAAGAAGCTTAAGGTGTCATGCCATTTCTAACGGCAGACGGCGACCGGTATACTTCAGTTAAATAACAATGGCATATTGACATGCCGTGGGGTGCCCGGCCTTAGAATTGTCCCCCACCATATCGTCCCGTGGTTGCAGTAGGAGTCTACTAAGGGAATATACCAGGAGATGGGCAGCAGCATCTTGCGAAAGCCTAAACAACAATAAACAATAAAAAAAACTGTGCGCGCCAACCCGCCTGCCAAGCGTGGCGCGTATGGCAAACCCCCCCTTAAAGGGAAGGCCTATGTTCAGCAGTAGACGTCTTATGGCTGAGATGATGATGATGATTGACATGAAAAGTGACGCGATCACGTAGGTACCGCGACGCACTGACGCACATTTCAAAGTGAAACGTTTCTTCATTTAGGTGCAGTTGGGTCCTGTTTCTCAAAAGCTTGTAATTTGTAATACAGTCACTTTTCGGCATCTTTTGCTAGAAGAGGACTTGTATTACAAGTTACAAGCTTTTGAAACATAGGCCCCTGCTTGGTGTCAAATTGGTATTTTACTTTAAGCGAATACATACTACTTTTTCCCTACATTACCGTCGTGTATCGAGGGAATTCGCTGTACGACTCATATATTTCTATTTTGTATGGAATAATAACAGGTAGTGGAATTCTTCTGATGCTGACTGTATTTTGTGTCTGAAGTTATTATTTTACCGACTACCTACAGTAAACTTAAAGGAAGGATTATGATTGCAAGAAAATACAATTATTAGGGTAGTCCGAAGCGAATGGGATCGCAGGCCGAAACGGTGATGGCTGTCCATAGCTACCCGCGATGTTATGAATTTGACAATACTTAACTTGTTTCCCTGCGACCCGATTCGCGTTGGTCTACCATACCTTTGAGTGGGTCTTTATAAACACCAAGATTTTGGTTCATGACTTATCCCGGTTGACGGTACATTATTAACCGATAGCTAAAAAGGAGGAGTGTTTGTCAAATCAGGAATAGCATTCTCTTTTTTAAAAATATCTTTTTGCCTACAGTCTAATTGTATAAACAAGAAATAAATTTCAGAAAATCATTAAAAATTAAGCAATGATATGATGTCGTATACAGTCTTCAGTTTTTTCTTTAACCATCTGTATTATAATAATTTTCCTCTTCTTCCTCCTCCGAGGTAGATTGTTAAGTGGTAGATGGCTCGGTAGTAGATTGTTCCGTGGTAGATTGTTCCTCTACTATAGAGTCTTCAGTAGTAGAAGTAGATTCGTCAGCCGTAGAACTAAATTCATCGGTTTCTTCGGTTGTGGAAGTAGATTCTACATAATCAGGATCTGTGGTCGAAGTGGGTTCTGTGGTAGAAGATCCTTCAGTAGTAGAAGTATCTTCATTGCCTGAGGAGTCTTCAGTGGTGGAAGTAGATTCATCCGTGGTAGAAGTAGCATCCTCTGTAGTTGAATCAGCTTCTATGGTAGAACTTTGGTCCGTTGTAGATGAATTATCAGTCGTGGATATAGATTCATCTGTGGCAGAATTAGGGTCAGTGGTAGAGCTTGCATCGGTCGTTGATGAATCGTCAGTTGTAGAGATGGATTCATCCGTAGTAGAGGCAGTTTTATCGGTGGCAGAATCGGGGTCTGTCGTAGAAGTGAAATACGTAGTAGAAGGCGGTTCCTGAGTAGTAGATTCATCAGTGGTAGATAATCCTTCAGTGGGAGAAGGTTCTGTAGTAGAATCTGGTTCTATGGTGAAACTTGGTTCCTTAGTAGAAGTTAATGAATCTGTAGTGGAAGTAGGTTCTTCATCAGTAGTACTTGCAGGGTCCAAAGGAGACGTTGGTTCTTCAGTGGTAGATATAGCTTCTTCCGTAGTACTATTAGGGTCCAGAGTAGACGTGGGATCATCAGTTGAAATATCTTCAGTGGTACTGACAGGGTCCAAAGTGGTTGGTGTCTCTGTGGTAGTGGTACTGCATGCTGGGGTGGGTTCCTTGACGCAGCGGCCTGCGGAGCAGTAGCGAAGGCCGGGCAACCAGCAGCGGCTGGTGATGCTTCCCAGAGGGGTGCAGATGAGACGGGTACGGCAGTCGTGACATCGAACTCCCTGTTGACATTGAGCTGATTACATTAGTAAAAGATCAGTATGAAATAGCCAAGCTAGGTTCTGAAGGAGCTAGGTAAAGTTTTTACCCGTAGAAAATCAGTATTTTAATGTTTTTGTTTAGTAAAAGATAATAGAATAGAATAACCTTTTTTGTTCAGCTGTAAAAGAGTCAGGTTTTATGGTAGGACGTGACCTCATTGTAGAAAATCAATACAGAAGTAGAAGTACCTTCATCTCTGCCAGAAAAGTAGACTGATGAAATTTGAAATCTAACCAAGGCTAACAAGAAGAATGTTAAAAATAGGCTGAAATGAGAAAAATAATAATTCAAGCGGGCTCAAGTAGAAGTGATAAGAAAAAAATAAATTTACCCTAAAGTCACAGTCGACGCGGTCGCGGCAGAACGGACCCTTGCACTCCTTGGCGAGGACCACCGTCGCCAGCAGCGCCTGGAACATTACCCTGCTCGGTCAGTTTATCCCTGACGCAGACGTGCTTTATAGTATAACGTTTATATTATGGTTTATACAAACGTGACACGCTTTTTTGGGTGGTTGTCTATAATAATCAACTTTTTTATCTCAGTTTTCTTCTATCTGCTCATCACGGTCAGGCTAGTTGTTGCATAAACTTGAACATCCAAAAATTATTTCTATTGAATATCCAACTTGTATAAATAAATAGATACCATTACTTGTTATATTGCTTAATCTTTAGTCTTTAAGAGTCGCCAGGACGCTCGCGTTCCCATACAAACGTAGTTCAGCTATCATTTTATAACGACATGCTTTAGAACCACGAAATTTGGCATGGGCATTCTAGTAGTACAGATCTATGTCGGTAATTCGTTTTCGTCGCTAAAAATTGTAATACAAAGAAATTACAGCCAGATACAGATTTACATACAAAACTTATTTTTGCTATATTTTCTTTGTATTACAATTTTTTGCAACGAAAACGAATTACCAATACAGATCTGTACTACTAGAATGCCCATGCCAAATTTCGTGGTTCTAAAGCATGTCGTTTTAAAATGAGAGCTAAACTACGTTCGTATGGGGACGTGAGTTCACGCGAGCGGCCTGGCGACTCTTTAATGATCAATACCATTTATTGGAGGCCACTTTTGGCCTACAAACTAATATCTTCAAAGACATTTTAAAAGCTACTCAGGCCGATCCGATAAAACTATGACGCCAAGATGTAAACTAATTAATTACTTAATAACTCTAGGTGGAGATTTTTGCTGAAATATATAGCGAAATTACCAAATAAAATATACATCACTTAAATCACTTTTATCAGTTGTGTCTTAATTATGCAATCCGTACAAAATTAATTATCATATATTTACACTAGGTAAACTTACCACTGCAACTCCAAAAATAACCACCGGTTTTCGAACAGCCATCTTTCCACCTACACCCGTGTCAACCCTGAACAAACGAGACCCATCACCACTTTCGATAACATTAAATAGTTGTTATTTATCAGGTATACTTGTTTACGAGATAACGGAACAGGTAATACCGGCCTGCGTGATTCATATGTCTTGTAAAGCGTAAACTCCAGGCTTACTAGTTTAAGTGTCTTATTCGATTACTTACAGTTTTTAGTTATTATTACACGCGTTTACGAGTACTAAAATGTATAACAAAAAAAAGGGCTGACTCAGACAAAAAGTATGAAAATGGTCTCTGAATTAGCCGTGTCATGACTCTTTCATGACAAAATCACTCCGATTGTTTGAAAATATCACTATGTCGCTCGGATGCTGGTTTATTCAATGCTATCGGCGGCGAGCGTGTGAAACATACTTAGGCGATTATCACACTGACGACGGATCCGCATGCGGCGCCGGTGTGCGAGCGAGATAGCGCTATACACATGCAGAGCGCTATCTCGCTCGCGCACCGGTGCCGCATGCGGATCCGCGCCAGTGTGATAACCGCCTTACGAGCGTCTCATATTCACGAAACTGAGTAGCAAATTGGAGTGTTTTTTCGTGAACGTGGCGTAAAACGCTTCGGATGTTTTTTTTGTCACGCTCCGACGCATGGGCAGTTGTCTTGGCGCTCCTACTCGCCGTGGCACCCAATTTATTTATGGTGGGCGGTCAGTGGGAGCGTCGAGCGAAATCTCTCGGAGCGTTTTTTCGTGCCCGAGGTTCGGGGCGTATTAGATTGGTTAGTGTACTGTGAGGCGGTTGTTAAGCGATGGGAACAACAGTCTGAAGTGCAGGAAAAATCTGTAACGGCTTTCGTCGTGACGTATTTCCTGGAATTATCGCCACTTTAAAATAATCGCTGATAAACGTTGAATCAGGTTATGATTGTATTAAAGGCATTTAAAGGGTATTAATAAATAGTATAAACACAAGTACTTGGAGAAATATCATAATAGTGGAGAGGTAAAAGTATGATTAGGTAAGTATTTGTTATACATTTAAAAAATTTATAAATACAAAAAAAAATATTTACACAAATCAATCTAGACGTGCTATGGCGTGCATAATTAGGCGATCAGAGTACAGCTTTGAGGTTGTTATGTTAGGTAGGTAAATATACGTAAGGTCTCAAAGCACCCAAGTCCTCGGCTGGGACTGGGTAGAATAGAACTAAAGAGCAGTGTTGCGGGTCTAACACGACACTTCATTTTGTATAGAAAGCATCACGCGATCCTCAGAGGTCACGTGATATTCTGTGTCAGAAATGTCGTGCAGGACCCGGAACGCTACAGCGTGAACCATCCTTAAATCATAACCATAGTAAATAAATACTTAAATACATAGAAAACATCCAGAACTCAAATATCCGTGATAAGCAAACAAATAAAAGCCCGGACCAGGATTCGATCCCGGAAACTCCTGTTCATTTCATAGGCAGGGTCACTAAAAGGATGCAATCATTAATCATGAAATGAAAATGATGAATCAAATGATGACGCGGGCACAAGTACCTAGTGGGCCTACCACTCGACTCGATCAATGGCTGATACTACTAATAACAACAACTCAAGGATCACCTCACAATAGATCGACCCTCAGGATGGATTCATACGTTACGTTAATGAAATGGAATAGTTAATTTTAACAAAATAATTTATTTAAAATATATTTATTCTTAATATATGGCATATATTTCAATAAATAATGATAACAGAAATAAAATTGCTTGTTGGTTTTCAGTTAATGTTCATTCAATTTACAGGTAGTTGTTTTGCCGCTGAAATTGGCACAGTAAGTGCATTTAAATTATTATATTGATGCAAAATGAACACATCGAAAGGTACCTATCAAAACAATATATTTTATTTGAATCTAGTCCGCCTCCAGTATCCAACTTATACATTTCAGGTGTCTTTGTACCACTCGCGCACCTCTTGCGACCCTTTAGTCTGCGTTGTATGTTGTTTTCCTCCCTAGCTGTCCTTTTTCCTCGTGAGGAGTGCAGTGAACTTGCCGGCTTCGTATGTCGGCATGAACGGGAGATATGACGTCCATTTCCATCTGAAAAAAATAATCTTCTACTACTGCAATTTGCTGATGTTTGACAATGCTCGGATTTGAAATGAGAAATCTTCTGCTTTGAGGGGTTTACTTCGATACAGTAAGGCCAGAAGAAAACAAACCTGCGTATGAGTGACATCCCAACGGGGAAGTCGTACGTGTCTCCTCCTTCCGTTGCGCCGGCGGCGTCTAGCGCCATCTCTTTCGCCCACGCTGCCAGGCCGCGCTCTTCATCCGTACCTGCGAACACACATAATAGGAAGAATCTTTTAACGCGTTTGGGACATGTGTGGACTAGCTGGAGGCTAATGGAGTTTATATAAAAGTTTGTACGTAATATCATTTGATATTTTGCAAGGTGCTGAGTGAAGGATAACGTCGTGAGGAAAACTAACTGACTAAACCCAAATGAGACCTACAGAGCTACGCGAGCGTGCAGGTCTGATGACTACGGGGGCAGAAGGACTAAAGGATGGTTCGCCGTGCACCGTTCCACGTCTTCCAACACTTCATTTTGTGTACAGAATATCACCTCCGAGGAAGCGTCAGAAATGTCGTGCTGATATGGCAGACTGTCGATGGAGTCTCATTTCTAGGGAAAAGACTGCCACTTAAGCAGTTCAGCAGGCCTATGATGGCAGCAGGTTGTCGTGGGATAGCTTGATATAAAATGACATTAGTGTTGTTATGAGGAAGAGGATAAACAACATTCTACCTGGTATCAAATTATCAAGCAAACATCCCAAGACACCTCCAACTAGGATCGAAGTGGACAGCAGCACTTGCAGCACAGCATCCAACGCTTCCACTCCAGTTTGAATGACGCCACTGTGGGCAGCCATCCAGCGGGTCAGCACCAGGGGGAAGAACAGGCTGAACCCGATGATGTACAGGTTCCGGGAGCTGTTCAGGTCCACGTACTGGAGAGCTGATAGGCCTGAAGGAAATGGTTTGGATAATTCCTATGACCCACTGATATCAAGAAAACAAACATTGATATCAGAGGCTAATTCCTTTGAACATAACTAATTGGTAATCGTATTCTATAGCTAGACTTCATAATTCAAGAGTGACCAACCATTGCAACACTCGTCTTTTGTTTAAAACTGCCACTGAACCACAATGAAATTAAACTCACCGAAGGCCGAGATCATGCCGAACATTACGCAGAACAACCCGCCCACTACAGGCTGGGGTATGATGATGAACACTGCTCCTAGCTTCCCGACCACTCCCTGCAACACCATCAGACCAGCCGCCCACTGCACCACGCGCCGAGATCCCACCTGTTGAAGACACATTTGGTTTATAACCCCAACATTCACTCCTAATGTGTTGGTCCCGTTGCCAGACCCCCGGAAGCAGCCAGAACCGTGCCCAAGTCTCAGCATCTAGACCTCAGCGACATAATGACAATACTCCTTAAAGATAAAGCATCTTTGTGACATACATTATCTCTTAAGGTACACCTTCCGATCTAACAAATCCTGTTCCCACAACCCCAAAGAACAGCCAGAACCATGGCTAGACCCTAGGCACCCAGACCTCGGTTTTTAACATGGAACAGGGATGTTAAGGCCATAAAGATTTATGTCATGACCTACCTTAGTGACCCCTATAGCTCCCACATTCTCTCCAAAGGTATTGGTCCCGTTGCCAGACCCCCAGAGACCAGCCAGTACCGTGCCCAGGCCCTCAGTTCCCAGACCTCGGTTGATAGCGTGAAGCGGAGGCGGTGGGGCCGCTGAAAACAAAACTAAGTTTAACAACTAGTAAATTGTTATTAAAACTGACACATTTCTCGCTGACTTGTAAGTTTCAATACTGATAATGGCAATACGGTCTGACTATCTGCAACATATCTTTAACAGTATTAACAATTGAAACGAACCCTATTTCAAAGAACTATAATTTAAAACAAATGTAATATTGTCTTTTGTTGTCGCCATGATAATTTAAAATTACACGATTAATCCGGTGAAGTTTGAGCTATAATAAAAACAAATGTATTAATATTTACCGCACATCCTCGCTGTAGTTGGGTAGTAGCTGATGGACTCGACGGTGCATGCTAGCACCCCAGCAAGCATGCCTAGCACGCCCGCTACGCTGACCGTAGGGGCTCCCCATTGCCCTGAGAACACAATCATGATACACATACTATCATTGAAAGCCCGCATAATATCTTGTATCCTATAAGAATCCAACGCACCAAAACTGAAGAAAACAGTGCCGGACATTTACGTGGTAGGTAAATGGTAGGCAAGTTTATTAGGTAGGTTAAGTTTTTTTTATGTATGTTTTAGTATTAATCATTGCAACATGTTCCGTAATTACTGAAGTCACACGTATTCACGGCAAAAACCGTGAATTAACGAGCAGTGTTCAGCCTAGCGTTAGCGTCAAAGCAGCCGGAAAAAATACCGCACGCCGGAGAAAACTGCAGTGCAGTCCCTACGCTCACTGTGGATATCGTTTTTAATTAACACGAAAGTTTCTTGGAAAGAAACTGAGGCTGTTATCATCTCTCTGTTTCATTGAAATGGCTACATCTGTTGATGTCATTGGGAAAATGGTGAGTTATATCTAAAACTACAGACTACAGAGTACAGACAAAACGCTCAAAGCGTGATGCTGTCGAGCGTGTAAAACAAACATATGAATTTTCATGTTAGGGCCACGACCCTACGTAACAATTTGAAGCGTGCGCTTGATGAATTTGTCCATGACTCTCGTGTAAACGGCACAGCCATGAACTTGAAGAGGGGGCTCTGCCCGATAGTAACTACGTGATAACAAATTGAAGAAGATGATTGGTACCTGGGTAAGGTACTCGGAACCAGGGCGCGTCTTCAATGATGACCAGCTTGAGGTCCGTGCGTGCTGGGTGACCCGCAGGTAGGGCGTCAGTCAGAGTCAGGATCAGGCACACGCACCACATGATGGATATCGTCAAGAGAACCTGGCAACAAGCAATGTAGACGTTAAATGCGTACCACACTTGATGTTCTGATGATGGAAAGGTTTTTCACACAATGTCATATCTATAGTCAGGCTGGCCAAAAAGTGTAGTAACAGTGGAAGTAATAATCTATACTCATCCCTTTCTTAGTAGCGAGGGTACTGACGCAAAAAAGAGATAGTATGGTTCTCTCTGTCTATGCTTGAAGTGAAACAGATATCAGGTACTTGAAGGACTTTGATGTAAGTATTATGCTTACTTTCGTTCTTTTTTGCTATATGAAATAATACTGTGGGGCACACACCACCATAATTAAAATATTTTATAAGTGTGACGTAGAATGTGACGTTTTCAATTAAAGGTACTGGATTTTCGGTGGTTGATAAGATAAGGATCATTACAATCATTAGTATCATTACTTTTGGGGTTTTTATGGTAGTAGCACCTTATTAAAAACCAATAATGCGTTACCTTTTACGTACGACACAAATATTGATTAACAAGCAAATTCAATATGAGCTACGTTACCATAAAAGCTACCAGGGTGGCATAAATCGCAACAGTGCCCGAGTACTCCCCAATCTAATGACGTGGCCCGCGGCTGCACACTGCTTTTAATTACTGCATGTGCAGCGCTGCAGTTATCTGATATCGTCGAGTAAAAACAGAATAAGCATGCGTTTAAAAATAAAACTGATGTATGTAGGGCACATGAAATTCGATCTTCCGAGGCCGATGAGGCAATTACTCTCTTTTATAACTCTTTAACCCGATTTTACCATATCAGGATAATTTTTATTTTTCATAATGTTGGATGTTGTTGCTGAATCATTTGATAACCGTAATCGGCTAGCAACTAAATGGGACAAATAATCTTGGTCCCAAGTAAGAATACGCTCTAGTTTTGCGTGATTTCATCTAACACTAACATACAATAGTGGCCTTATCCGCCACTCCCGACGAACGTGCTCAGCGCGCCGTGACGAGGATTCCAGGCCGAACATTCCCAGCATCTACCAAGCGCGATATCAGGGAACCAGTATATGTGGAAACTTATCTGTTGATTCTTGCATGGCAATAAAATAAATAGTACTAACTGCGTACAGAAACCTCACTGTGTAATAAATCCCCTCCTAAATTTAAAACGTACTTAGGCATTAGTTTTTACTACGGCAAATGTCATCCGTCCTTCGAATTGGAAACTTGGATTCATTGAGATAATTAAAATTTTCCCTAAATTTTTTTTAATACCACGACAGTGGCAAACACGCATACGGCCCCCTGGTGATAAGCAGCTACCGTAGCCTATGGAAGCTTGCAACACCAGAGGTGTCACATGCGCATTGCCGACACTTTACATAACTGGATAATATATGTTCTCCTTCATCAAAAACCGACTGGTCAGCTTACCGATATAACATTTGAATAATGAAACTTCTCTGTAGTGACTTTAGTGAAACTCCAAAGTTCACAGTTGAAAAGCCACAGGCCATAGCACACTGTTCAGCTAGAAGCACTTCAGGTCCCGTAGGAACGGTGTCAAATTGAAAATCAAATTATATTGGTGCAACGTTTGACGTTTGGTCGGCGGTGAATAAAACTTGATTACACCCTATCTGGGAATGTATTTACTTTGAATCCCGGCAAAGTGGTATTTAAGCGGTCAGTATCGGTTAGTTTTATGCAGCGGAGTGCACAAAGTGATGGATTTAGAGCTTTTACATATATAAATATATAATATATGTCATTGCCGAACACTGACCAAAGTCCGGTATCAGATATTCATTCGCAAATGGGACAAGGTATATGTATCACAGGTTTTTTTAGACAATTATGTTGAGGAAATGTTTTTTAATTTTTATATAATTAACTTTGTAACAAGATGAACGTCTGCTAACGATACCATAGTTTAGAAATAAAGGAAAAGTAGAAAAATCCACTGCCTCAGGCGAGACTCGAACTCGCGACTTTGGTAAACATGCCCATCGCTTTGACCAACTGAGCTACTGAGACTTACTTGATGGCTGCGGATTTATCAACCATATCCTTTAAGGAGTGTAAGTCTTCTTCGGCAAATGTCGCTAGGCGTCACACTAAGATGATATAAAATAAAGGATATTGTGGACAGAGACTATAGAGATATAGACGACCACAGCCTAAGAACTTTTTGAAGCTCATGTCGATTGCGCCCTCTGTCCGAAAGCCGCCTAAAGATACCGAAATTGTAAGAAGAAATGTCACCTGCACTGCTACGCCACCTAGTAACAAATAGCGTATTAGTAGTACACTAGTAGCTTGCTAGGTGGAGTAGCAGTGCAGGTGACATTTCTTCTTACAATTTCGGTATCTTTAGGCGTCTTTCGGACAGAGGGCGCAATCGACATGAGCTTCAAAAAATTTCTTAGGCTGTGGTCCTCTTTATCTCTAATAGTCTCTGGTGTGGATAAATCCGTAGGTGCGATATCCACGTCTCGCAGTTTGGCTTATCGAATCGCGGACTCAGTAGTTCAGTTGGTCAGAGCGATGGGCATGTTTCCCAGAGTCGCGAGTTCGAGTCTCGCCCGAGGCAGTGGATTTTCTACTTTTCCTTTATTTCTAAATGTTTTATAGTTGGACATCTCACCGGGAACAGCTTGAAGAGCGGGAACCATTGGACCGAACACCCGGTCGACCGCTTCCAAGACAGCGTGGGGACACTCACGCCGCCCATACACTGCGAGAACACGGTCAACAGCGTGAACGTGCTGAAACAACAACAACAATTAACTAAGGGGGCCCACCGACTATCAATCCTCCTGACGATATCGGCCTGTCAGTTAGAACAAACATTTGACAGCTCCGAATAAGTAACAGGCCAATATCGTCAGGCCTACTGATAGTGGGTGGGCCCCATAAAGCATCTTCAGAGGTGACGCAACAGAATACCCTTGTGTCACCAAAATAGGGCCATTCTTCGATTCGGACAAGCCACGCCCATCCGTTAGAGACACGTTTATGGCTCCCGTGCACGAAAGAAAGAGATGCAGCGCTCTTAAGGATCAGACTTTTTGACCAAACTACGATAAATAAGCGAATCTATAAAGTTTCGTCTAATTTTGCTTCTGTGACTTTTTAGATAAACCAGAATACCATATTTTTTACTTAATTATATTGCTTTATCTCTTATAGTTTACGTATGCTACGAAAAATAAGGGGAAAAAGGACCCAACTTCGGTTTTTTTTTCTATCGAGGCAACTTTCAGCAATCGTGTTTCGGCTTGTGCCAAAAACAAGAGTAGGTATATAGTCTAGTAATATATATTCGAAAATAAATTCAGTCCCTTTACCCTTTTAGTCACTAGAGCGTTTGAGAAAACCTATGATTTTTCAAAGTAGCCCCTTAAATGATAAAATTGATAAATAAATATGTACGCTAGCTTTTAGGTAACCTGAAAATGAAGATAATTCATAATGAAAGTAATTCGTTGTGCAAGTTTGAAGTGTTAGCAATTAAAACAAGCGTCGATATTTTGAAATATGAGTGATTGTTTAGTCTTTTCCAACGACAAACTTTTCATTGAAGAACTACTTATACTTAGTAAAGTTTGTTCAAACTTCTCTGCACGAATAAGTCGAATATCTATACATATAATAAAGCTGAAGAGGGTCGAAAGTCTGTACATGGAAGATATTCGAAAAAAAGTTGGCTGGGGATACTTAGAATCGATAACAGAACACGTTCCAACAGTTTTTAGAATTTTTGTCTGTTTGTCTGTTTATCTGTTTGTCTGTTTATCTGTTTGTCTGTTTATTTGACCGCGTATCACGTGAAAACGGCTGAACGAATTTTTTCTAGAGGTAGTTTGAGTCCCGGGAAAGGACATAGGATAGTTTTTATCCCGAAAATCAACCCTGGAAGGGGTGAAAGTGGGGTTGAAAGTTTGTATGGAGAATTTTTAACCGCTGAACCGATTCAGATGAAAATTAGTATGGAGATAATTTGAGTCCCGGGAAACGACATAAGACAGTTTTCATCCCGAAAATCAACTGTGGAGGGGGTGAAAAGGGAGTTGGAAGTAAATCAACCCTTTAGGGGGTAAAAACGGGGTTGAAAGTTTGTATGGGGAATCAATAACCGTTGAATGCTGGAGATAGTTTGAGCTCTGGGGAAGGATGTAGAATAGTTGATATCCAGAATTCATTAATTAACGAATTCCGCAGACGAAGTCGCGGGCAAAAGCTAGTATTATAATATTTAGCATAGCAAATTATAGCAATTTCTAAGTGACAACACTGGTGGTCCGTGGTCCCGATTTAACGGAAGCACGAATACGACACGATTTTGAATATTAAATGACTTGTCCTATTGATTTGATTAAACTAAGGCACAGTTTACAGGTAATTCCTTATATTAACAACTTAACAAATCTATGCAAATAAATCTCAGCTACATCTATGTTTAAAAGCGAGAAACATGTTTCGCTGCGCTAAATAAACTCCGCCAAAGAAAGCCGTCGGAGATGAGAATGCACTTCTGATTGACCTTGATACGAAGTAGACCGAGAACTCCGCAGTAAGCCCTTATACGTAAATACACACAACAGCAGTTTTCATGTAGCAACGTTTCGTCTTTTGTCCGTGCATACGAAGGCTGCATTTGAACTTTAGAATTTAGTTCCGATCACAATTGAACTTGATAACAAAAAGAGATCAAAATTATGATCAAGTTGTTAAGGCCGTTCCTCGATTCGGACAAGCCATGCCTATCCGTAAGAGACACGTTTATGGCTCCCGTGCACGAAAGAAAGAGATGCAGCGCTCTTAAGGATTAGACTTTTTGACGAAACTACGTTAAATAAGCGAATCTATAAAGGTTTGACTAATTTTGTTTCTGTGACTTTTTAGATAAACCAGAATACCATATTTATTACTTAGTTATATTGCTTAATCTCTTATAGTTTACGTAAGCGAGGAAAAATAAGGGGAAAAAGGACCCAACTTCGGATTTTTTTTCTATCGAGGCAACTTTTAGCAATCGTGTTTCAGCTTGTGCCATAAACAAGAGTATATAGTCTAATAATATATATTCGAAAATAAATTCAGTCCCTTTTTCAGTTTAGTCCATAGAGCGTTTGAAAAACCTATAATTTTTCAAAGTAAGTTATAAGTTTATTTTTTTTAAGTTGGAATGCGGCTCCAGATATACCTACTATGATTAAAATGACTTTAAAATCTACAGAGGAAGTGCGTTGAAAAGCAATATAAAAAAAATAGGTATTTCCAGTTACAGTACGTGTCACTACGTGTCATAGTAATATCTTTTTCACCTCACTAGCTCGGAAAGCCCTTTTTGTTTGTTTAATATCTATTGTGAAAATCGCTTTTTATCCACATGTGGTGAAAGAGTTTTGACATAAGTGACAAGTGGCTTAAGTGACATTTGACAGCTAACAAAACGTAAAACGTTAAAAGTGCAGAATTTTTAACATCGCAATTAATGAATTGCATCGAGTAAAAACACTTAATACAGTCTTACAACTTTATTTTAATTCATAAATATCAGCATTCAACATTAATCTTCATTCTTTTTGTAAAAACGGATAAATTGTTCTGACAGCCGAATAAGTCTACGTACGAACAAAACGCATCTGACATTTAATAAAACCTTTTACGTCAAAACTTTTCATTTCAATTCATCCATCATATCAACGTTAAATATTCGCATGTTTTTCTAGATTGTTTTGTTAAAAATTAGTGATTCAAGTGATGAAGAAGTATTAAACACCTGAGGAATTACGGGAAACCGAGCAAAATGCACCCTTTTTCTTATTTTCCTCGCTGTAGTGAGGTGAAAAGTTTTGTGTTATACACGTGTGAAAGTTATTTTACGTCTCGTGTATTAAAGCACTCGCTACGCTCAGGATTCTATTTTTGAACCACTCGCTTCGCTCGTGGTCAATAATAGAATCCTTTCGCTAGCTCGTGTTTCAAATAACACTCGCACGTAAAATACAACTTTCACCACTTGTATAACAAATAACTATTCTTATTCACATTGAAACCGATAGGTACAAAATTATACACTTCAAACTAAATAGTTAGAATTGCAAAACTACCTACTTTGATATTGGAATTTATTGTACGAGAATACAATTACTTACTTACATCACAGACGACTGTACGGACGGCGATAGTGAAACAACAGCTTCGATGAGTATAGGATTTATTCTGGCTCAAGTTAGGCAAGATACACGTTTATATAGGCAATGCTTACGTACTAATTATATACTACACCACACGCCCCACCAAAAAAGGGAAAAAAAGGAAAATAGCTAGATTTTTCTTTTTTTTTTATCAAATTCACACTTAAAATATAACTACATATTAAATGCTAGGGTGAATACAACTTTGTACGGTTTTTATGAACCGACACTTCCTTATTTCTAATCATTATTATAACGTTAGGGTCTGATTCCCTTATAACTAGGTAAGGCCCTTTATACAATGGGTCTAACTTATTACTAAGCGCTTCATTTTTTATTAAAATGGAATCGCCTGCTTTATAGCTTACCGGGTTAACATAGTGGTCATATTGTGTTTTTCTCAATGTTTTCCCTTGAATTAAATTACATTTTGCATCATACTGAGATTTTTGTAACCTGTATTTCAATTCAAAGGAGTAATCATTAAAGTTATAAATAGGATCTAATGAGTCACAAAGATTACTCGGAATATTGCATCGTCTGCCAAACACAAGCTCATATGGAGTGTATTTTGTTTCTGAGTGAACAGTCGTATTGTAAGCGAAGCACCAGTAGGGTAACCATGAACTCCAATTGTTAGTTTGATTATTAGTTTGTATGCGCAAATACGATATTAAATGTTTGTGATTATTTTCTAAAGAACCTATGGTTTGATGGTGGTAGGATGTTGATTTTAAATGGGTTATGTTTAAAAGTTTGCATACTTCCTGCATTGTGGATGACAAAAATTCTGTGCCTCGATCTGTTATAATTTCTCGGGGAATACCATATCTTAAAATGAAATTGTTGACGAATGCGGTGGCTACAGAGACCGTGTCCTTACATGTAAGCGGATACGCCTCGACGTACTTGGTCAAGTCGCATTGCAGCGTTAAGATATATGTATAATTACTACTATCCTTAATTAGGGGGCCCACTATGTCTAAAAATAACCTATCAAATGCAAAGTTACCCGTGGTCGTAACAACCATTGGCTCTTTTGTATTTCTAAAGTATTTCTGCCGTTGGCATTTGTCACATTTTTTGACGAACTCTGCTACGTCTTTTTCTAACCCGGGCCAAAAATATCGTTGTCGAATATTATTCAACATACGTCGAACTCCAGCATGTCCGCTAGTCGGAAGCATGTGGAAGTCGTTCAATATTACGCGCTGCGTATCGCGGTTATCAATCCGTGTAGTGCCTTTTAATATGCGCAATAAGGGTCCGGACCACTGCGTCATATTATTTATTATTTGAGCTAGCTCTTTAATTAAGGTCATATTTTCATTATTTCTAAAAATGTATAAATAGTCAATTGATTTTTTACAACAAAATTCGCTCAGTTCCCTCGTAAAGGCAACTCGTGCGCGATGCGATCGGGTTACTGGCCTAACATAAACAATATTCTTCGCTTTATCAAATGCGTAATTAGTATATAGCTCGTCACAGCTGCAACTTTTATTTCCCCACTCATTTTCATTTAAAAATCGTAACTCGGTATAGTTTATTGGTGGTTTAAGTACTTCTACGACTCTAGGGTGATCAATCTTATCATCCGAAGTCCTTTTATCCTGAGAATTACTTTCTTGCTCCATTTGTTTTCGTCGCGCTCGCGTTAAAACTAAAATATAATTTTCACTCATCCTTTTTAAGTCGTCACTGTTTAAAGTTATTCGCGACAATGCGTCTGCCGAAACATTGTCGGTTCCTTTTACGTATCGCACTATAAAATTATATTCTTCAAGGAGCAATCTGAATTTCATTAACCTGCTTGTGGGGTTGGTCATATTAAATAAATAAATGAGCGGTTTATGGTCGGTTTCTACTATGAACTGTCGTCCGTAGAGATAAGGTCGAAAATATCTGATAGACCATGTGATTGAAAGGAGTTCCAAATCAACAGTTGGGTAATTGCGCTCTGCTTTATTTAAACTACGGCTCGCGTATGCTACAGGGTGTCCGTTTCCGTTACAAAGAAGAGAACCGATGGCTATTCCAGACGCGTCAGTTTTTAAAATAAATTTGTTCTCTTCACTAAAATCTGGGTATTGAAGTATGGGGGGTGTTGCTAATGATTTCTTAAGAGAAAGGAATGACTCTTTACATTCCTCATCCCATTTGAAGGTTACGTTTTTACGCGTTAAATTGTTTAAAGGTACACATGTTGCAGCGAAATTTGGAATAAATTTTCGATAGTAATTTGCAAAAGCTACGAATCTTTTCACATCGTCAGTGTTTTGTGGCTCCGGGTAGCCCTGTAAAACTTTAACTTTATCCGGATCCGGTTTGATGCCGTCCGCCGAAACTAAATGACCTAAATACAAAATTTCCTTCTTTAAAAACTGGCACTTAATTGGATTTAGCTTTAAATTAAACTTACGTAGTCGACTAAAAATTGCCATCAGATTTTTATTGTGCATCTCTAAATTCCTTCCGAAACAAACAAGGTCATCCATATAAATTAAGCATTTTTCATAATTAAGGCCAGACATGGCTATAGTCATTGCTCTTGAGAAACAGCTGGGCGATACTTTCATTCCCATTGGAAGCCTAGTCATGCAATATTGCCCTGAAGCAGAAACAAAGGCCGTATATGGTCTACTTTTTTCATCTAAACTAAGTTGAAAAAATCCTTGATGCAAATCCAAATGACTGAAATACATAGAACCCGACAAAGAGTCTAGTATGTCGTGAATATTGGGTAACGGGAATTTGTCGTCTATTATTCGATCATTTAATTTTCTAAAGTCAATAACTAACCTCCATTTTTTGTTGCCTTCTGCATCGGGGTGTTTAGGTACCAAAAGTACGGGGCTAGACCATTCGCTCCGCGTTGGTTCGATTATTTTTTCTCGCAACATTTTCTGCACTTGGTTTTCGAGTTCTGCTTTTTGAGAATGGGGTAATCTATATTGTTTAACAAAAACAGGTGTCGCATTAGGTTTTAAATGAATATGTTGTGGATCTAATTTTGAGGGTGTTAACATATCACCGGGTATATAGAAGATGTCTGAAAACTTTGCGCAAATATTTTGAATTGAAGTTCTTTCTTCTTTATTTAAATGTGATAATTCCAACAGTGAAAACATTTTACGCACCCTAGCGCCGTTAACTTGCGTATCTTCGAATGTACAAACAGTATACTCTCTAATACTTCTTATTTCGGGCCTGAAATAACTAAGCTGTACTTCTGTATCTCGTGTGTTCATTAATTGAATTGGTATCTTCCCTGCTTTAGGTGTACATAGTCCTCCTGCCACAAAAACGCCATTACAAAGTTCATTTGATATTACCATACAATCTTCGATAAATTCTGTGTCTACTAAATATATTTTTTCACACCTTGGCGGTAAAGTTAAGTAGTTATTTGCTTCCAAACATCCTAACTGTAAGGGGACCGTTAGTTTCCCAATATTACTTATATCTAAAGTTAACGTATTCCGCTCATAGTCAATTATTGAATTATATTTACGTAAAAAATCTCGTCCTAATATTCCACTAGGACCGCAAGATAAGTTTCGGAGTACGTGGAATTTATGACACATACGATGTCCATGTAAACTAAACTGAATGTAAACAAAACCTTCTGTATATGTGTCGCCGCCAATGCCGTTTATAGTGACGACTTCGTTTTGGATTGGAATATTTAGCTGTAAGACGGTTTCATATTTCACGGCCGATATGGCAGCGCCGGTATCTGCTAACAGCTGAAACGTGCCGTCTCCAATTATAATTTCTAGCGAACTATCGTATTTGAACGCGTATGTCGAGTTAGGGACGAAAAAATTCGTAAGTCGGGTTTTGTGGTGGGTTTGAACTTTCCCGATTTTCGTTCGACGTCGTAGGCTGTGGTTCTTGTTCTTCAGCTACATATACATTTGGCTGATTCCTGGACCCACGGTTGAGAGAGTTTTCGGACCTATGTCTATAGAATCCTCGATTCGGATTATCAAAACTCTGCCCGGTTCCACTCTGATTATAGTTACCTCGTTCGGTCCTGTTCCTATCGAAAGAATACCGCATCCCTGTATTGTTAGGCGTTCCTCTGCGCCAGCTACTGAAGCTGCCGCGGCCTGCGCGTGAACGGTACTGACCTGGAAAGCCCCTTCGGTTGACGAAGATTGAAGTTTCGCTGCTCCCACTTGTGGAAGAGATCTCCTCGTCTTTTGCGGCTTGAATCGCGTCCTTTAATGTTGGCGGATTCCTAGCTGAAAGTATAATTCCTAAAGTAGGGTTCCGCAATCCGTCGGTGAACCTTTTTATTGCTAATTTCTCGTTAATAGGTTTTAGTACCTTGTATGTACTTTCGTCACCGTCGGCTTGAGAAACTGTTAAGTCAACAAATAATTGCTCAATTTTAGTACCGAATTCGTCTAAAGAAAGGGAATGCTGTTTGGCTTGCATCAAACTATAGTGTATAGCTGTACTTGATTTTTTGGTCAAGAAATTATTTTTAAGATCAGAAATAAGAGCTCCACAATCTGAATATGACTGTGCCATTCGCAATTTAGCACTTTCGGACAAACGTGTCTTAAGCACGAAATTAATTAATTTCGGAATACTGTCTTGTTCTAACATCGACCTATAGAGCTCAATGGCATCGATTAGCTTTTTAGTAATATCTTCTTCCCCAGTCATAATAGGTAAGAGATGAACCGCCGTTTTAAGGTCGAATTTCTCCATGGTGCTTGTTTTTACAATATGGCTGCTCGTACAAAATTGTCGTATTTTACTGTAGACAATCTCAAATTTACTACGTATTTCGTTAATAGATTCTATTGTTTCCTGGTTTATATCACCCTTTAAAATATTAATATCTACTACTGCCGTACATTTTAAAAACGTATCATATAACTTATTTGCTACTGTCAGCTTTTCTTTTAACTTTTCTTCTGTCCGTTTTTCAATTTTTAAATTTAATAGATTTTGTTTAAATTGGTATAGTTCATTATATAAATCTATAAGCTCTTGGAGCATTGCACTGCACTCTAGGAATATGAAAGTCTTTATATCTATTCTAAAATAATCTATTCTATATATTATTAAATCTACTAACTCACATTTCAAACATTACGCACTTCACTTTTATCGCAATTACTTTAATTGCGCCGTCTGCTTCTCCTGGTCCCGTACACGTGAAAACGCCGTAAAAATGCCTTTAAGCTTCCTCCGCCTCCGGCACGGTCTTCCTTCCTAGTCCAAATGATCGCCTGAAGGCCACCTGGCCGTTAACTTCCCTCCGGATCATCTTCTTATGGCATCTCAAATACATCTTGTACAGCCCGAACACGAGAACCAAGCAAATAATGGCGAGTATGGTCAGCAGGATAATATTTGTATTGCTGACATGGAAGGCCAAATCCTTTACTGTGGCATTTGCTTCATTGCTTCCTCCAGACGCCGTCTGAGCGATGATTACTTCCTGTGGTCTGGACGTGCCTGACCCCATCTTAACAGGAATAACGAGTGAAACCGTGTAAATAACCGTTGGGCTATAGTCTCACTGGCATTGTTCGATTATTAACACAACACTGATTCGGCTGCAGACATAACTTACTAACATTAGTCCTCTATTTTATTTAGTCCTCACATTGCACTCGCGAACCCGAGGTCGCTGCCTTAAAAGGCAGGGTCGCCATGTACGGACGGCGATAGTGAAACAACAGCTTCGATGAGTATAGGATTTATTCTGGCTCAAGTTAGGCAAGATACACGTTTATATAGGCAATGCTTACGTACTAATTATATACTACACCACACGACCACAGCCTAAGAACTTTTTGGAGCTCATGTCGATTGCGCCATCTATGTCAAAGCCCCCTAAAGATACCGAAAATGTAAAAGAAATGTCAGCTGCACTGCTATTCCACCTAGTAGCTACTAGTGTACTACTAGTACGCTATTTGTTACGACGTGGAGTAGCAGTGCAGGTAACATTTCTCTTACATTTTCGGTATCTTTAGGGGGCTTTGACATAGATGGCGCAATCGACTTGAGCTTCAAAAAGTTCTTAGGCTGTGGTCGTCTATATCTCTATAGTCTCTGCTTACACACAATTAGATGAGTTTTGTAATGGCTTTTATGGCTCTTATGCTAGATGGGTATAGTCCTTTGTATTTATATTGAAACTCTTCCAATCCTTAATGTAATGAAACATTATGAAAGGAATCTCCTTGTTCACCAACAATATCAAATCGATTGATGGCTAGTACTAGGATACTAGTAATATGTATTTGAGCTTTAGATACACAGCAATTTAATAATTTCCTAACGCGTCAAAATGATTTTTTACTATGAGCTTTCTATGGGACCCTTGCAATATGACGTCTCAATGTATTGTGATTATAAAAAGCGTTTTTTTATCTGTGCGCGAATTTTCATTTCATGCGTATTTTTGAAATTTTTATTTCATACTTCTGCATGTTTGATGTGACAAAAATATGTAGCCACGATTCTATGTTAAGTTCAGATTAATAAATCGATGTCTGCACCATAAAATTAGGAAAGTTGACAATCCCACTATCTGCACTTCTCTGGCCGCTTTCATTTATGATCGATTTTCTTTGACAAAAAGACAACATTATAAAAGAAAATTACGCTACTTATCACGTTTGGTTTTGGAAAAGTATTATGACGGATGACCGTCCGATGTCTTTTACAAACCACGATTATAGGGCAAGTGTCATGGTCCTTAACTTTTGTACAGAAGGTTTATAATCTCTCGGACGGGCGCCTCGGAGTGGCATTCTGTAATTTAGTCGATCAATCTTACCCGACTGCGGTGAAGGAGGTTATTTACGCGGGCACGAAAAGTATTGGTCGTAGAAGATAATAACTGTCGCCGGCAGTAGGACAAGGCAATTATTCAGCTACGTGAAGGCTATGGATCATGTTCAGGGAAAATTGTCTGTCTTTTCATTTATACTTTTCACCATTTTAACAGTTTTCTAGGTCAAAACTCAAAACTTATAAGATAGAAGCAAAATTAAGGCTTGTATCTAAAGTGAGAGTTTACATTACATCTATTCGAAGAAAAATGTCTACTAAGGTATGTTCGGCTAATAAGGACCGGTTCCTAATAAGAGCCACTAGTTCAAAAATCCCGTTCCCGATACTAAATTGAAATCATGTCTCGCGCCGACACTCCTCATTAACCAATCATTGAAGTGCATTGGCATTACTTGGGTTTTGCGTCGCCATTCTGTCAATATGCCTATGGATGCAGTCCACGTCACGGCGCGTGGGTTGTTTTATATAATTTGTTGGTGTTATTCGATTCATTCAAATAATCCTGTTTCGTTTTCGCAAGAAATTAACACAGGAAAAGGAATAAGTAACATTTAGGCGTGGATTGTGAAGATAAGGTTATTGAAAGAACATTTTTTTTGCCAATTTACATTGGTTTACTCCGGGATGGCGAGGTGCCTAACAAGGACCACCTCCTTGTCACCAAATAAGGACCGGATCTTATTCATATCATTTCTAAAGACTTAATAAGGCCCAAGGGCTAATGACTGAAAATGTTTCAAATTATGTTGTTTTATGCTTAAAATAGTTTAACTTGGTAAATATCAATACAATACAAAACTGTGTTTTATTAAAAGACATAAATCAAATCTATTATTCTGCGTTTAAGTTTCTGTAGACTTTTTAAGGACCAGCACTACAATTCATATAATATTTTGGATTAATCAATCGGGAACGACAAAAACAATTGTAACAATTAACAAAAAATATTAAATTAAAAAAAAATTATTTTGTAGTTTCGGAATTATCTACGGAACAGAAATGAGCCTTATTGAGAACACCCATTCCTAATAAGGTCCAAATACAAGCTTTTTAAAAACAGTTATTGTCCATAATCTACTTTCGATACATGATTTTTACTTAATGTTTTTACTTCAAATATAGACAATTTATACATTTCATATGTTATTTAATTTAAAATACTTCTTAAATCAGATTTATAAAGATTTACAAAAACCTGGTCCTTATTAGGCGAACTTACCTTAGTAGATATACAGGGTGAAACATAAGTCGTGAACAGAAATATGTTTTTCTAACTCCGTAAACAACAAGCAATTTAATGCACTAACTCTTACTAAAAACAGACTAGATTTTTAAATTATGTTTATGTCTTACTTATATTTCACCCTGTATTGCTTTTTAAGCTTTAATATCCCTGAAAATATTCATTTTTCTACTGTGCTGAAATTTTTGAGGTGTATGTAGAATTAAGCATAATGGGCACCTTGTCTCAGAGGACTGATTTGGTAGATAATTGGGGGCTAAAATGTTGTATGTTTTGGGTTTGTTACTAGATTGTTTTGTGTATTGTCTTTGACTTTGTATTTATTTTTTAGTTTAAATTTAAAGATTACTGTTATTTCGGTTTCCATGATTGTATTATTTTAATTAGTAATTGTAAGTTTTAAGTTTAAGTTTAGTATTAATTTGACTTGTTGTTTGTGTTCTTTTCTATTTGTATTTGACATTCTTAATGAAATAAAAAAATAAAGCATTTAATCATTCATTCAAATATTCAGTCGGGTATAGAGACGGAGAGCATATTCAGTTTGAAACATGGACTCAAATATAAAGAGATAGTTGATTACCGGAGAACATAAATCATTAATTCAGTACTTAGCTGCATGCACTTACTTAAATATACTGGGGCATTAGTCGGGCTTTCATCCCCGGCTTAAAATGTGTAATATCCTCTGCGTTAACTTAAAATATGCTGCCCTAAATAATGTGAGTGTTGTATACGAAATAATGTTGGCGCGATGGACACTAGGTACCAGTGGCGGTGGGTAACATTTTTTCTTAGGCAAGCCGGTGCTGAATTTCGCTTAAAATTTCTTCATGAGCTGTACAAAAACTACACGGAAAAAAAGCTTCCGGGATATTCTCAATCCAAGACATTATTATTATCTTGGAAATATTTCCTCGTGACAAGTATTTATCTCCTTTGCCAAAAATATGATTCTTTGCTTAATAAAACCACGTTTTCTTAAAATAGAATTACAAAAATGTATTATTTCAAGAGTATATTGAGTAAATAAGAGAGATTGTACTTTAATCAAACAAGTATTATCTTAGGTAAAAGAAAACTAGAAAATCTGTAAGAATATATTCGCTTCGTTATATTTAAAACTTTATTTTATTTTCGTTAAAGGAAATAAATGCTTGTCACGAGGAAATATTTTCAACATAATATAATATTGTCTCAGATTGAGAATATCCCGGAAGCTTTTTTTTCCGTGTACTCAGACGCCTGAAACTTAGGCAAGCTGACGGGAATATTGTTCTATGAACGCGCCGCCACTGCTAGGTACTAAATTACCTATCATAATAGTACCTACGTACAATGTACATGTTTTGTCACATTGAAGAAGCATGGATATGTTAAATTAAAACCATTGAAACGTTATTTTGTAAGGGAAAAAAGAAAAGAAGGGAAGGGAGAAAAGTTTGCCGCCTGACGATATCGGCCTGTCAGTTAGAACAAAAATTTGACAGCTCCGAACATCTGACAGGCCAATATCGTCAGGCCGACTGATAGTGGGTGGGCCCCATTAGATAATGACCCTGTAAAAGGGAGCTAACAGTATGTTTGGAAATAGTTAGGGAGGCGAATAGGGGAATTTTCGGCAATACTCGAGCGTGGCAGTTTAAGATATGAGAGATACCTTAGACCTAATAGAACAACCTTGTAAAGTATTTAGCTCTATATGTAGTGACGCGCGCCTAGGATAGACGATCAGATTAGTAAAAAAAAATGGATAGTCTGAAATACTCCAGCGCGTCAGATTAAGATATTGGGGGTTGATTTTAGTGTTTAAAGACTAAATTTAACTAATCTGACGATAAGTCCTTGACGCCGCCAAGTTAAAGGGTCGCGAACTTGTAAAAAAAAAAACGTTAATCCGGCATTCTCGAGCGCGATATTTTATTTTTTTATTTTGAAGAATATAATCTAAAATTTACTAAAAATACAAAATCTGCCGGTTTCCGCATGACCGGAAGTGTGGAGGAGCCATTTCGTCTTCCTAAGAACGCGTTACGGCATATAAGTCGCGAACGATACATTTTACAAAAAAAAAGTTTAAATAAACAAAAAAGGTAATTTTATTTTACACAAAAAAGGTCTCTTTACATTTTTGTCCAAAGTTAAAACTTTTTGACTTGAAGCATCATAAAAACTCAAACTCCCGGTCAGTTTAAGAGAACCCACCAACATTTTTGTCAGATTAAAAAAATATGCTTTCAGGATACCGAGATAAACCTCCCCTATGAAAATCTGACGCGCTCGAGTATTTCAAAAAAACTTTTTTTTTTGCATTTTCAAAAATTCATCGTAACTTATCGTCACGCCGAAATCGTCAGTTTTTTTAAAGGGAGCTTCCTTGGGGCCTACTTAACACTCCTTCCGAAAATCTGACGCGCTCGAGTAATTTTTTTTTTTTTGCATTTTTGACTACTTTATATGCCTACCCCCACCACGCAAACCGGCAGATTAGTATACCGTTGTTATCAGAGGCACTCGGGGCATACGTAGTATGAATATCTGACGCGCTCGAGAATGCCCAAGTAACTGTTTTTTTTAACATTTTTGAAAAACCGTACACGCCAAACCCACCGCTAAAATGGTTTTTGCCATACGAGCTTTTCTTTTCGAAATTATTTTATCTTTCGATTTTGATAGGTCTCGACGGCGCCGTTGAATTACGCCATTTAGCTAACTCGCCTCCCTAACTAAAAGGAGCCAATGCTACTACCTACTCTTTAGTGAATCAGTCAAGTAACAATTTGTTGCACAAAATGTTGGTTCAAGTTGAATCATGCCAAAAACTGTGATTCCAACGACATCATATTTAAAAATGAAGTTCTTTAGAAAGTATGCGTCACATTTTACAAAGAATTGACGTCACACTAAAGCGTAATACGCGACTCGACATGCTATGCTACAGCTACAACACCGTAGCGATTACTATACCGTATTAATTATCGTGTAAACAAATGTCTGTCAATCTAGAAGCCGAAATGTGTTTTTTTTTTAGTTTATTCGTTCGTTACTTCGATTATTGAGGAAAATATGATTAGAAATCATATTTTTCAGGTGTTACTTGATTGAATTCAATACTTGCAACATTTTAAGTGATAATATCATATAAAAGTGTAATAATATACTTAAAAAATGTTTGTTTACGTGATAACACAAGTAAGGACGAGCCGCCGCCCGCGGACGCGGCTCGCCGCTGTTTTCGTGAACGCTTTGATAAACATTCATACATTGCTGAACATTTTGATCTCGCCGCTCGTGCCGCCGCTCGTCTCACCGCTAAGCGGCGGCCGGTCGCATGTTTTCGTGCGTGCAGCCTCATTTGCCCGCAACATACTCGACATACTCGTGTTGGTGGGATTCTAATATTGTAGTTTTTAAAATAATGCGCAAATAACTACTTGATGCGCATACACATCGTTTAGTATTAGCGAGTACTGCTGTTAATTGTACAAATGTAACATGTTTTAAATATTTATAAGGTAAACGATGGAGTTGACTAGAAATCATCTAAATAGTAAATACCTGTAGGAAGTGCTCATTTGTCCACTCTATGCAACGGCGAAGTATGTAGATCCTAATACACTCGAGACCAAAAGTTTCGGGTCACTCAAAAGATATTAATTTTAAATATATTTATTTTAAAGATATTAAAGTTTATGTTACTGACCCGAAATTTTTGCTCTTGAGTATATTAAAATCATACTGGCGGTTTTTGAGTATGCAAAACCCCTAACTTTCAACCTTACCCTACGAAAGTGGGTTAAAGGTGCGAGAAGCAAAGCCACATGTTAGTCCGAGGAAGTACACGTGTTACACGGGTTACACGTGAAACCCACACACAAGAATATCACGTAACGAGGCAACATAGCGCCCTAACCATTTTTTTCCGTAGCCTATACTGTGTCCCACTGCTGGGCAAAGGCCTCTCCCCTCGGCCTAGTGCATGCTCTCGCCACTCGCTACAAAATGCGTCCAGATCATCCCGCCATTTCCTTTTTGGTCTGCCTCTGCCCCGGCCGATTTGTTCGGTCCACTCAGTTGTTAATTTAGCTCATCGTTCCGGGTGCATGCGGCAGACATGTCCAGCCCAATCCCACTTGAGCTTGGCGGGCCCTAACCATATTCCATTTATTTTACGAAGAACAGTGACAATACTCGTCGTTTCTTTAGTCCCACAAGTAATGTCAACTACCTACTACAACTTTGCCTATGATGCTCAACTTTGTCTGGCTTGAAAACCATAGTTTTCTTCACCAAACAGCTGTTTGTACGTGTTTCTGAGGCAGCCTTTCTTCCATTTCAGGAATAAGATACAAATCGCTGTTTGATGAAGGAAACCATGTTTTTTAAGCCAGCAGTGTTGTGTTGTAGCAGTTGACGGTATCAAAATAACTACCTATTCAACATACCACGTCAGTGCTCCTTATTTACCCTCCTAAAACCATAGGGTCAAAGGTTGAAGAAAATTACTTCCCCCAATCTTATATTTCCTACGAAAATCATTATGATGGATAAGGCAATTCAATTAGAGCTGGCGTGCGCAACAAGATTGAAATAAAATATACAGTATTTCAGCAGAGTTTCGTAATGCTGCTTTCCTATTTCAAGACGCATGTTAATAAAGTAAAAATATAATAACTAATAGGTAGCTTGTAAATCAAATGAGACAATCTTAGACTATTTAACCAACCGTCGGACCATATCTGTCATTTTCTATACAAAAAAGTCTGCCGATTTTTGCGGGGGAGGGTAACGTCAAATGTATACGTAACGTGATTATAGCCACGTCACATAAACGTCAGTCCATGCAATAAGTATAACCACTAGTCATATATTTTCGGCAGAGGGGAGCCCCTGTCAATGGCCACCCCGGGTGGTTAAATGCTCTAAGGAGACAAAAGTACACTCGAGGGCAATGGAAACCGATAATATAGCTATTATTAACCATTATGTATTAATTAAGACAGGGGATTTCACTGATGAGATGGATATATACAGATACTATAGAGATATAGACGACCACAACCTAAGAACTTTTTGAAGCTCATGTCGATTGCGCCATCTATGTCAAATCCCCCTAAAGATACCGAATATGTAAGAGAAATGTCACCTGCACTCCTACTAGAGATGTTCGTACGTTTATACCTCTTTATACATTTCACTGTTACTAAGTAGATATGTAAGTAGGTTTAAGAAGGTACGGAACTCAAAATTTTGATCATTTTGGCCTGTAGGTTTGTATAAACTAAGCAAAGGCTAAACGTTTTTACTTGATGTATTACCGTCGGGTTTTAGTTCACCTAAAGGCTCCGACAGACTCGCGCGTTTGTGAGCGGGGCGCGAGTCAGACAGAGCTTGAACTCAACTAGGTTTTAGGGTTTCCAGCTACTTAAGTGAACATGGCACTGTTTCCAGATCTGCAAGAGCAACCATTTCGATAGAAAATAATATTTATAATTGTGTGTACAGGTGAGTAGTATCTGATCCTATCTGAATTAAAGTTATCTCAACTAACAGAAAACTGCAACTACTACTCCACCTAGGAACAAATAGCGTACTAGTAGTACACTAGTAGCTGCTGTGGTCGTCTATATCTCTATAATAGTCTCATAATATATATCAATACGCGCGTTCGAACCCGCTTATTTATAAAAACACATTTCAAACTTTAAAAAAAAGAGATAATAGTAGTTTGTAACTGTTACGTAATAGGGGTCCTTAAAACACGAGTGTGGTTTTATGAAACGAACGAAGTGAGTTTCATAATAAGATCACACGAGTGATTAAGGTCTAATTACGTACAGTTGCATACACTGCATAAAGCAGTAGATAACTACATACATATTATAAACTCGAAATGACGCGTTCTAAAACTGTTAAAATGGCTGCCATTTCACATAACAGATTGCACCGCCATGGCCAACTCGGTTGTGTCGGCGGGGCGCGTGCCGGCGGTCGGAGGATCGCGCGGCGCGGCTGTCGAGGCCCGGATTTTCATAATGATATCGAATTTTTGCTTATTATTTGATAATAATAACATCGTTACAGATAAGACATTTGTCCTAACTTCAAACAAAACAGTCTCTTTTTATGGTGGTCATATCGTGCGGTTTTTGAACGCATCATGGAGGGTTTATGATATGGGTGTAGATAAAAGATATTTATTCTTCAATTATGGCACATTACAATTAGGGATTGCAACCCGGGTTTTTTTAAGTATGAAAAAATCCGGGTAGTACCTGAAAACCCGGGTTTATGAATAAGCGAGTAAGTGTTTTTTTATATGCAGGCGAGTGCATTATGCTAGCAAAAGATGATACATTGGATGGATGTATAATGCATCGTCTATAATTGAGATCGGTCTCTCCCCTTTTAAGGTGCTCTTACACACGGGTAGATTTTTCGGGCAATAATTGCCCGGCGATACGCCGCCGAAACTACTGGAGCAATTAAATGAGCAATACCAGGCAATTTATAGATATTGCGGCTATTATTTCGGCAATTATTGGTCCACTCAGGTGTCTTCTACAAGAGCAATTTTTAGGCAATTTGCCTAGTTTCCCGAATTACTGCTTATGGGGCAACTAAGTGGAGCACGAATGGCGCCATACTGGAACAATGATTGCTCCATATTGAGCAATATTCCGAATTGCTTGGAATTGCTTGATATGTCGGTGTCGCGTGGCTAGAAGACGTTGTTGTCAACTGGAGCCTGTCTTTCTTCGCGACCACGGGGACAGTGTCGTTGAAACGTCGAAGGTAATTTAAAAATTATATTCGCGGTTAAAGTCCCGTTTATTACAAATAATTATGTCCGTGACGTCAAAAATGCGGCAATTCGGCAATTTTTATCGCCCGTGTAAGAGCACCTACGCGTAAACATTGTGTTTTGTTTCTCCACGGCTGTCGCGCGATACGAGTACTTGCAGCCACACGGGGCTTACTTTCAGTCGCGCGAGATAATGTGCCAGGGAACGGGGACCCAGCTAGGCTCCGGAGCGCCGTTCGAACTTGACAATTTGATCTTATTTTGATTTTACTTACCTGACCGCGAAATATGATTCATTTTGTAATTGTAAAGTTTGAATCCCAGTCCGGTTCTACATTATAATTATCTTTAAACTATTTTATCACGCATTTTGAAGTGAATTTTGAAGTTTTATTGCTTCAAATGTGATTTTTACAAAGTGATAAGGTATTTGAATTGAATAATTGATATGATTTTGTTATCAATTACTAAGTTCGAACTTTCAATACCTCATAGTCACTTGTGATAGGCCATTTCAAACTAGTGACATTGTCACATGTGTCAAAAACTTCTTAAAATCACATATATATCAATCGAATGTAAGAAATTCTTAACCATACTTAATCCATAATATAACATTTACTCAGACTTCTAAAAGCGTGTTCCATCCACTGGTATGAATTGAAGAACAAAGCTTCATGCTAAAATTTTAAGTATTCCCAAAGGAAATTCCTCGTGGAATCCGCGCGGAAACGGCCGGTTTCACTGCCGTTCCGGCGCCCGCTCCGGTTTCCGGACGCCACAACAAAGCCGGGGCTCTATCGATTCGGTTGTAGGATTTTAAGATGTTTATAGATAGACAAGTTTCCCGGCGGGTACGATTATGTTCCCGGTTTGATGTTTTCTGCGATTTCGCAGGGTACTTCTTGTAGGTCACTTTTATAAGCAAATATATTCGATTAAAACTTACGTAACCAGAGACATAGATATATCTACGTTAGGTATAAATATGTGTTTTAAAATGTTATGTTCTAGGCTTATGATAAAGCAATTATATACTAAGATTTGCCACCTATTAAAATTTAATTCAGTAATATCCCGCTCTTTCATCCATTCTACCTAAAACCAAACTAAATAGGTAGAATCGACGTAAAAGATATGTTTACACTTTTGAATCTTATTAAAAATGAGTAAGGTGTAAAAATGTAAACATATTTTTGAGGTCGACACTACAGAATAAGCAGAAAAACACAGTAAACAATATGCATTTTCCTGGCCGAGATTGAAATACGATCCACTATTCCATTATTCGATACCTACTTTCTATTCCATTTCTGTTTATTCCTTATTTGTATTCCTATTATGGTTATTAGCTTGCCTCAGCAGTGGTTTTGAGACGTAGTTTTTATCAATATACCTACTCTTAGGCTGCGTTTCCATCATAGATGAACGAGCCTTAAGCACTCCTATAGGACTACGAAATTAGAATCCTGGTAATGTGTTATTGTGAAGACTGAAGATATACAAGTACAACATATACACGGTATTTCCTGTTATTTTTATTATTCACTTTTTTTTCTGTATAAATGAATGAATGAATGAATAAATGCTTTATTGCACACCTCAAAAATTACAACACAGTAGAAAAAGATATAATTAACAAAAAAGAGGCAAACAACAGGCGGTCTTATCGCTAAAAAGCGATCTCTTCCAGACAACCTTGGGGTAGCGGAGAAGATAAAGTAGAAAAGTTAATAGGTATACTATACTATCGTATAATAATTAGGGCTTTTTAGATCGACCCCTATTCACTCGGCTACACGATTACGCTGGCGTAGCACGAAGCAGACTTTTCCGATTCGTATCAGTATTCTTTCGTAGAGTGAGTACCTACCGCAATACAATTATTATTCAAACATTATTTTAAGTTTACCGAATGATTATCAGTAGGGTTAGGATTCTGGTGGCATTTTTAGCACAAGAGTAGTGCAGTGGAGCCGCCATTGTATTTTTTTTATTTGAATAAATGAATAACTGAATGATAAAGCCATATATTATGTAGATTTCAAAATCTTACATGTAAATAAATTTTACTATTTAACTGAAATGATTATGTATTCAAGACCTTGAAAAACTTGCAACTGGAATTAAAGTTTAAAAATCGTGCATGCTATCTTAATCTGATGTTAAATGGTTGTCAAGATTATGAAAAGCATACACTATGGTAATTTGTTCCATATTCACTGGCGTTATACGATTTCTCAACTTGTGAAAAATCCATTTGTGTGTCGAGAAAGATCTCTCTACATCCACCGATGTTAACGTAGCATTCCTCAGAATTTGAGTATGATTGCCAAAATCAACCATGTCTCTCACTACTGAATCAATTTACTTGTATGTAACTAATAAATTTTATTATGCATTATTGATTTATCATTAATCAATAATTAATTCATTCATTCATTCAATCAAACAAAATAACAACGACTCCATTGCTCTTTGTTCACCCAATGCCACCAAAATTCCTAACTCTAATTATCAGTTATAGTATAAAATTATTTAAATTATATATATTACACCCCTGAAAACTTTTCGTGTGTCCTTTTTATGATACTTGTTTGCACAATTGTATAGCAGTTTAATCATGCTATATTGGTTTATTTTCTTTCGATTTTCATCAAGTAAGTAAAGGAACTCCGGCAAATAACGTACTTTTGATTATTACTTGGATTCAAGCCAATCGCAAAGGCAAAGAGATAACAGAGAAATACTATTACATGGTAATTTCAGTTTCTCCATGAACTGGAATAATAATGAATATTGGCTTTTATATAATAAATCTACAAATTGCAGAACTTACAGTACACAACAAAGTTTCCACCAATAAATGCAAGCCGATTTAAACTTTAATGCTTTGTGTGAAGTTTGGAAAAGGTATGGTCAAAAGTGAATTGCAAAAATAAACTTAAGTCGCATGGTCTGCTGACCATATTCACATAGCCTACCAATCACAGGTGACTCCAACGATCAGTAGAACCAGTATAACTGTGACCTTTAATACTATGCGAAATCTTAAAGCTCTCTTATATTGGTATAATATACGTTTGTGTCGCTGGGCTATGTTAGCATTTGATATGCCCAGGATGCAGCTGAGATCAATAGAGCAGACTTGTTGCACGGGCGAGGTCGCTAACCGTTGCCAGGCAACCGCGCTCCTACCTGCCTCTGGGGCCCTGGTACCGTGTGGTTTCACTCCCTTCGAAATGGGGGAAAAACTCGCATTGTTATTAGGAACACCCTGGATTTTACTCCTGTGTCGCGTGGTGCCCTGGTATTTTGCGGTTACGAAAGTTCAATGCTGCGATTGTGCTGATTGCCTAGTAGTTTAATAAGATGAATTTATCAAGCAAAATGAGCTTAATCAGTTTGTCATTAAGTAATTAGACACTTACCTAGAGGGTTAGGTGGGGTAAGAAGATATGTAGTTTATATTTTTTTCGGGACAAAAGGAAAATAATAAAAATTCCATAAAGTGTTCATAATGATCCGAAATTTGAGGTAAAACCACAACGCTGCTAATTTAATTTCGACCAAAATTATAATTAATTTTGTGTTAATTATTGTAATCCCACAAAATGTCGAATTTACTGATAGCTGACATATCAACCACAACTAGGTAGGTACTCGGAATTAAAACAAAATAATCAACAATTCGACGTTAATAGAAACATTATTCTCATTCCATATAACATTATACAGTGTGTAAATCTAATACGGGCGATAAATTAAACCAGAGATAGAACTTTTTTTTTAGTTACACTTAACTGTGACTCAATAATTATTTTTTGAAATATAAGCAGCAATGTACTGTAAACATGGTATTGAAAGTAACTGACAACGAACGTTTAACGCGTTTGCATTACATGATGTCCGAATTATTTTGTATGGATAAAATTTTAATTGCAATTCTGAGTAAAAATTATGTAAATACATTTCTTGAGGTATCAAAAACCATTTGGACTTGCATGTCATTATTTAAGTTAAACATTCGGTTCATTCGGTTTGTATTTGTACACTGAAAAAAAGAATCAGGGAACCTACTGAGATTACGGCAGGGTTTACTGAATAATCAGTAAACTTAACTGATTATTCAGTAAACTTTACTGTGATTTCAGTAGGGATCACTGATTTTTCTGTGTAGCGAAGACCATAAGTACCGCTACTATGTTATTCCAATATTCAGTTTATAATGACTGTGATTAAAGTGAGCCAGAAGCCGGTTGAAGGAGCCTCGGGAAGCCTATCTCGGGTAATCAAGTTTTCTCGTCGTTTAGCGATTATTTACTGCATCCGTGATGGAAATTCTCGATAGGGCTGCACAAGGGTTTAATAGGGTGAGCCAAACTGCCAATAGATAGAATGTACCAATGGTATTATGTAGGTTTGACTTCGAGACACGATAAAAAAACCGGCCAAGTGCGAGTTAGACTCGCGCATGAAGGATTCCGTACCATTATTTTTAAAAACCAGCCGTAGCTACTATCGAATAAGGTATTATCGCAAGGTCGTATCTGCCTTTTGGAGAAACTCAAAAACGCCTAAACCGATAATGTTCAAAATAATTTTCGTTGAAAGAATATTTAAAGGTAATTTTTGTACTTATGGTTCAAAATTTTTTACACTTTCGGAGCGATTATTTCTGAGAATATCCACTTAATCAAAAAATGTTCAAAGATACCTCAATGTTATTTTTAGAGACCTATCGATTGATGTGCATCATGTTGATATTTGGCAAAACAATTTTTTTTGACAATTAGGGCAGATGCCCCGGTTTTGGCCACTTTAAGGAGAGTTTGTCTGTTCAGACGTCCGTCATTTTGTGTCAATAAGGAATTATGACACTCTTTTTGTACTAAGTCGGTGAAAATATATTACTATATTTATATGAATCTCCGCTGTTAATATTCTGACGATAGATCTATTTTTTTCTTTAATGAAATGTCAGAAACGGGTCCAGGAGCCAGTTTTGGCCACTTTTTTCCATAGCCCCTAACAGCTGAATGACAACTTTTACATGACAAATGACAGTGTCATCTGTATTGCCATATTTTATTCTTATATTAACCATAAACCATAGACTTGTAAATTGGTCTATACCTTAATAAATTTGAAAATGGCCAAAACCGGCACAGTGGCCACAACCGGGGCATCTGCCCTAGTTACATGTATGGAGTGCCCCCCCTAATCATATTTTTTAGCAATTTCTCAACAAAACTAAGTAGCAGCACACAAAATACACTTTATGTAAAAATTTGATAATGATACGTCTTATAGTTTCCGAGTAAAATGGCTGTGACATACGGACGGATAAACAGACAGACAGACATGACGAATCTATAAGGGTTCCGTTTTTTGCCATTAGGCTACGGAACCCTAAAAAACATAATTCAAAAAATACAACCAATTTTTCTTTGTGTGTCATATACATTTACACTTTACGAGCAAAAGTTATTCACTCAATCGAAACTTTAACCGCAATAGGTATCTGAATGGTACAAAATTTGAACCGATGATTTATGTCCTGACAAGGCAGCTGTACGAATTTTACGTTGAAATCAACGTTTACAATAAACTAATTTACCCGAGAACAGCGCAGTTGTACTCATTATAAAATGAACAACGTTTCTAGGTCAAACGTCATCATAATAAGTGACGAGACCTCAATTTCCGAGGGCCCACAAAGGATTGAGCGCGAAGTTCTGGGTTCGCGGGACCCGCCCGCGTCGGCGAAAAATAGGTTACAGAGTAACTTTATTAGATTGTCGTCACCCTCGAGTTCCTTGACATATAGCATATAGTACACTGTTGGTACCTACCAGTATAAATATTACATATGATTTTTTTAAGTATTGACACTATTTTTTGTCCTCAAAACTCACTTTTATAAGAATACACTTTTAGAAAGTAGACAATAGTAGACATCAATAAAACTAGTCTAAATATTGACATAGCGCCCCGCTTTTCTGTTACTCCTGAAAATCCATTAATCTTCCAAAATATTTAGACGTCAGCTGAGCGTAAGACCTAATGTTGTGTACACGAATTGCTTATGTACAGTCGCCATCAGATATATCGGAGCGGCCAAGGTGGTCACAAATAACTGAACAACGCCTCTATTGTCAAGGCGATAAAGTGCATGTTCAGATATTTTTGAGTAGATGAGAGGCTGATTTTTTGCATCGCAGAAACAGCATGAGTCTTAAAATGGAACTAGACATGAATAGGTTAAAAGCCTGGTTATGGCGGCACCCAGGCGGCGTCTTAAAGGTCACTTTGTGAAAAAATAACAATACATAATAACGATTTTCAATCATTATATAGATAAATGTCAGTGAACGTGATTAATTGAGTAAATCTTGTTTAAAAAAAAGATAAAAGATATTTATTCTTCAATTTAGGCACATTACAATGCACTTATGAACGTCAGAGAGAAAAAAGAAACCAAAACCAGAGTGTTTTTATCTAAATAGTGATACATACATACAATTTTTTACTTATAGTTTATCTTAAGTTTATTTTTTAATTGTTAGCTTTTAATTTTTGATACAGTAGAATTTTGTAATTAATAAATTATAAAAAATATTTATAGTCGTATAATTGCAATTTTTTTATTTAAGTGATACATAGTAATACTATAATTTACCATAAGAAATCGTTAATGTTATTTGTATTTCATACAACATATTATTATCATTATTAGTAATTTAATACAGATAATTAGTAAAACGCGCAGGATGATGTCCTAGTTTGGTAAATAAGGAAGATAAATCGTGATTCTGATATTAATATTTACAAATCCATCCATTGTATTTACAAATGTACTACTAATTTAAAAAACAGAATCTACGTTCAAATCCCTAAAATGTTAAAATCTCAAAAATGTCTAACGAAAAAAGTATTTTTTAGCAATTTCACTAAAAAGCTAAGTAACGGCACACAAAATATACCTAATGTTAAAATTTCATAAAGTTACGTCTTATAGTTTCCGAGTAAAATGGCTGTGACATACGGACGGACGGACGGACGGACACGACGAAGCTATAAATAAGGGTTCCGTTTTTGCCATTTTGGCTACGGAACCCTAAAAACGGATTTTCTTAGTATCGTACTTACTCACCATTTAGATCAAAGCAAGTATGTAAAAGAGAGAAATAATTACTAAATTGAATTTAAACTAAATTGTCATTCCCACAATCGAGCCCTACATTCAACTAAATTGTTTAATCCAACCCTAAACTGCCGGGCAAGATAAAAAGGGCCATTTGTCATGGAGGTGTGGACGGTAACCGGATAAGCTTTACCGGCATAAACAGTTTGTGACCCGGTTATAAGTTTTGGGAGCAACAAGTATGGCAAAGAATAACTATCCGTGAGGACTACAGGTTGATTATTGAAAATAAAAGCTTATAAAAATAGGTACCGCTACCCTAACCTAACCTAACCTTAACGGGTAACTTTTAGGTAGGGTTCGAATTTAACCTAGGTAGGTAGGTAGGTAGGTACCTAAAGGTTGTCTGGAAGAAATCGCTTTTTAGCGATAAGACCGCCTGTTGTTTACCTCTAGTTTAATTTTATTTTATTTTTTCCTGTACTGGTTTTGTTTTTGAGGTTATCAATAAAGAGTATTTGTATTGTATTGTATTGTACCATCGGATTCACAATTGCATTGCATTGCATTCTCATTGATAAATTGGCCATGCAATTCTGAAACCGATGGTACATAAATAGAATAGAATCGAATATAAATCATTTCTTTGAAGTTATAGAAAAAATGTACGTAATAACTTTTATTAAAGCATAATAAATACGAAATACAGGACTTAATCGTTTACATTTATTTATATTGTTTGTCCTGACGTTTAGTTTGAAAACAAAGTAGGTACTCAACAAAGGCAATATTTCAAATACTAACTTACAAAACAAAAATACGGGAAAATACGTTTTGGAAAATCTTAATTGAAAAATAAGAACACTAAAATGCATATTATGCACATCGTAGTTTACCAAAGTGTAAAACGTTGTCGCCGAATCCCATAATAAATCCCACTTTACATTTTATATCGTTGTTCTACGCGCAGTGTAATTTTTACAGAAAAAAAGTTACGCTGGCGTCGGAGCGACAAATGAACCAGTAGGACAAGCAGAGATAATTTGACTTAGGTGTCTACTTTACTTTGAACAGCATAGGCGATTATACAGGTGTAACAAAAATACTGATGATACGTTTAAGGGCATAATTGGTATCGTATTGCGACTTAGAAAATTTGGGAGAAAAAATATTAAACGCGGAAAAAAAATTGGGACAGGTGGTCCCAGCCGTTCAACCCTCCATACAAAATCAATTTATTTTTCGCGCGCAATTTTATTTTCTTATTTTTCCATAATTAGAATACGATACCAAGTACGCCCTTAAGAGTCGCCAGGACGCTCGCGTGAACTCGCGTCCCCATACAAACGTAGTTCAGCTCTCATTTTAAAACGACATGCTTTAGAACCACGAAATTTGGCATGGGTATTTTAGCAATACAGATCTATGTCGGTAATTTGTTTTCGTTGCTAAAAATTGTAATACAAAGAAAATGTAGCAAAAATAAGTTTTGTATGTAAATCTGTATCTGGCTGTATTTTCTTTGTATTACAATTTTTAGCAACCAAAACGAATTACAGACATAGATCTGTACTACTAGAATGCCCATGCCAAATTTCGTGGTTCTAAAGCATGTTGTTTTAAAATGAGAGCTAAACTACGTTTATATGGGAACGCGAGCGTCCTGGCGACTATTAAAAGGATGACCAGCATTTTTGTTACACCTTGTACGTCTGGGTACAAACAGTAAGACTCTCAGAGAAACGTTTCGGTTACCTATAATTTTCGTATACTTAGCTTGTGCCTACTCTGTAGCAAGTAGCAACCGCCTTGGTAACTGCCACGAAGCTTGTCATTAATCAAGAATTAGGGCCGGTTGCACCAAACTGTCTGTGAACGTAAACGTAATCTTAAAAAAAATCTTGTATGAAAAGTTTGATAGTTATCTATGGGATGACAGCTCCGTCGCCATATTTAACGTTGATGAGTCTGTTAATTGTGCGTGGTACAACCCACCCTAAGTGTTGTTTGCATTCGCACGGATAACTTACAAGAATTCAGTTAATATAGGTATAAAAATCCCGCGTCCCTTGTGCCTACTCTATGGCCGCCACCTTCAGATTGTCACGCCATAGCTTATCATTAATCTACGTCGGCCGTAATAAATAGTAGGGTCAATTTACACAGAGCCAGAGCGTGTTGTTAGGCAGTCGCACGGTTAACTTACAAGGAGTCACTTAATATAGAGTCTGTCCGGAAAGAAAAGTGTCGTAGAATGTATGAGCTCCCATATAAACCACGACACTTTTCTTTCCGGACAGACTCTAGCTATGGCGATTATCATATCACACTGGCGCCGCAACCGCATGCGGCCACGGTGCACGGTGTGCAAGCGTAACAGCGCTATACACATGCAGAGCGCTACCTCGCTTGTGCACCGGCGTTTGCGGAAACCGCAACAGTGTGAAAGCCACCTAAGTGATTAACAGTGATCGGAATAGGTAGTGCCATTTCGGGTGAATGACCTTAAACATTAAACAAAACATGGATAAGCCTTGGGATTTCGGGACTCGTATTTTTTCACAGTGAATATTATTGACCTAAATTAAGAAGATGCAAAATAATAAAAAAATGTCATTATAAATACGTCAATTATTTATTCAACATAACTTTTAACAGTTACAAATTACAATCATAAAATAAATCGTCAAACATCAACATTAGTACACATATGTATTAAATCAACGTTATTAAAACATTCGTTATTTTTTACTATTACTAAACATGAACTTAAAATTTTTCATATGAAATCCCGGGGTTAAAAGCTATGTCCATACTAAGCTTACGCACCGAGTTCCCGTGAAATGGCACTACCTATTCCGATCACTGGTGATTAATAGTGTCCCACCAGCGCTACAGCCGGAGCTATAGTCAGCGGCGTCACGAACTTATAATTATTCTGACTTACCCAGCAGCGATGCCCCACTGGCCAGACGCCGCTTCTGCCGCGTGGTCGAACAGCGTCAGTCCCACCAGCGCTACAGTCGGAGCTATAGTTAGCGGCGTCACGAACTTATATACTGACTTACCCAGCAGCGATGCCCCACGGGCCAGACGCCGCTTCTGCCGCGTGGTCGAACAGCGTCAGTCCCACCAGCGCTACAGTCGGAGCTATAGTCAGCGGCGTCACGAACTTATATACTGACTTACCCAGCAGCGATGCCCCACTGGCCAGACGCCGCTTCTGCCGCGTGGTCGAACAGCGTCAGTCCCACCAGCGCTACAGTCGGAGCGATAGTCAGCGGCGTCACGAACTTCAGCAGCGAGCCGATCACACCGAAGTATCCTGAAGCAACGGTTTTAAATGTTAGTAAAAAAAAGCTCCTAAAGGTTTGTTTTATGTAGTAGCAAAGGAGCCTGATGGGAGGGCGTCATTCGACATAGTGTCATTGTGAAACGTACCCAAAATGACTTGGAAAAGCGCCGACACGGCTATAGCCCCTGACAACTCGCACATCCTGGACATCCACACCACCTTTCGCTCCTAAAAAGATAAAATATCTTTATTATTCAATGTAGGCATATGTAGATACAAGTGCCGTGGGATGCCCGGCCTTAGAATTGTCCCCCACCATATCGTCCCGTGGTTGCAGTAGGAGTCTGCTAAGGGAATATACCGGGAGATGGACAGCAGCATCTTCCGAAAGCCTAAAAAACAGTTTTAAAGCATCGACAGGAAACTTATTATAAAATGTTTTTTTCCAAAAAATACCTCGTCCGTCATGGCCGCTAATTCTTCAGCGGGAGGACAGCGCCACGCCGGCAGACCCAGGATGGCCAGGGTGGGGACCAGGAAGGAGATGGTACCGCCCTGCACGATGGGCAACCGGCAGCCGAAGGTAGCTTGCAGCCAGGTTATGAGACCTGGAAGACACAATTTTGTTGGATTTGAAGTTTAGAGGAGTATATGAGGCCGAATTTCATAAGGTTTCCGCGATCGAGTTTTTTCACAAGATGGCAGCACGTGGGGTCTTTTTGACAGCAGCTGTCAAAATGCGCCAATAAAAGTGGTAGCAATTAATGCTGTAAATGGTGTCCGATCGGGTGCGAGCGAGACACATTCTTAAGAAGAAATGAATATGCATTCATGAAATCAATTAACTGTGATTTGTTTGGACTATAATGTGATGTGTTTGAATAAATGTTCTCTGTTCTATTCTATACTAAAAAAAAATTTTAAACCTTAATAATTAATTTAATCGTGTTGGTAGATTTATGTCCAAAAAGTTGAATGTTTAATTACAAAGGTTTGTAACTTACTAGTATTTTTTTATTATTGTTATATTTTTCGTTTCTAATAGTCGACCAGAAGTTTTGTTTATGAACTTTTTTTTATAAGATAAACTTCTCTGGCTTCAGAACTTTAATTTTATTCTCATAAATAATTTTCAAAGTTCACTCACATGAGAACACAATATTTTTAATAATATTTTTAATAACATAAAACTAACGTAAAGCTTAACTAATTGAAAATTAAATGAAAATAATGTAATAATAAATATTAAATGAAAATAAAAATCGTCATAAATATTTGTAGTCATAAATATCGTCATAAATGTTCTAAATACCCAGAATTAATATTTAGGTACTGAATTAAATAAAATAAAGTTTTGTCCTCTCTAAAATTACAAAATGAGTATGAAAAAGTATTGATGATTTATGATTGAGCTGTAATATTTATGCCTTTCCCAGAAATGCTGACAGTGTGTCTAGACAATGTATAGCGTCTAGACTAGACGAACCAATAACTACTATCATACTATACTATATAAGTTACTCAACTTACTTATATAGTAGAGCAGCACCGCCTAATAACTTTTTGAAGCTCAAGCCAATCGCGCCATCTGCGTGAAAGTCCCCTAAAGATACCCAAACTGTAAAAGGAAATGTCACCTGCTGCTACTCCATCTGTTAACGAATAGCGTACTAGTAGTACACTAGTAGCTACTAGGTGGAGTAGCAGTGCAGGTGACATTTCCTCTTATATTTTGGGTATCTTTAGAGGACTTTCACGCAGATGGCGCGATTGGCTTGAGCTTCAAAAAGTTCTTAGGCGGTGCTGCTCTACTATATAAGTTACTCTATGCTCCTATTGAAGAGGTAGTCATCAGGCGCGGTCCCAGGGGGGGGGGGGTCACATGAGACATGACCCCCCCAAAATCCTACATTTCTAATAGAAAAAAATGTTTACAGACCCCATCAAAAATTAGAAAAAAAAAATCTACATTAGTGTGTCCCCCCCCCCAAATTTTCGTCTGCGACCGCGCCTGGTTGTCATGAACAAAACTTGCTCAAGTGCTGGTTACGCCTTCAGTCCACAACAGTTTATAGTCTTAGTCATAAAATGGGCTCTTCACAAAGTGTGTGTGTGTGTTTTTTTAGGTTTGTAATACGTTTTGCTTTTGAGGCAAAGGTGTAGCCTGCCCTGCAGCGGTGAAAGTTGCTCTTGTTCTCGACCAGGGACGTACAGTAAAGAGGCGTTAACAGATAGTTCACTTAATGCACTGCATAAATACAAGGTATGTAACAAAAATAATGGTTATCCGTTTAACGGGATAATTGTTATCGTATTCTAATGAATGGAACACCTTGTATGAAAAACGAATTTAAAAAAACATTGGTTTTATATGGATGGAGGATTGACCGGATAGTATGACGTGTCACACAAAAAAAAATTTCGCGCCTAAAAATTTTTTTTCCAACTTTTTCTTAGTCGCAACTATACCAATTATGCCCTTTAATGGGTTACCACTATTTTTGTTACACATTGTATACTCAACTGGGCAAGTGGGCACTAAGTGGAGTATCTGTAGATTTTTGTCTGTGGTACGATTGTAGAGCAATGGTGAATTACGCAGTGTCTGACAGCCGGGGGTGTAACTCAGTGGTAGAGTGTCTGCTTCGCATGCTGAAAGTCCTGGGTTCAAATCCCAGCACCTCCAAAGTTCCTTTTTTACATCTAGGTTTTTTTTTTAATTGTCCGTTTGAGTTCAATACATGCATTTAATTTTGAAAGCGAAAGAATTATGTACATTTGTAAAAAATGTTTCATTATTTTGACAAAAGTGCCGTTTAAGGGTTGGACAAACGCTTTTATTGCATGAATATACAAGGTGTAACAAAAATAGTGGTGATCCGTTTACGGGCATAATTGGTATCGTATTCGAATTATGAAAAACAAAGAAAAAAATTCACTCGCGAAAAAAAAAAGTTTTTTTATGGAGGTTCGGCCGGCTGAGATGACGTTTCTCACGTGTCCCATACAAAAAAAATTTTTGCGACCTAAGGCGGTTCTCACACTGCTGCGGATCCGCATGCGGCGACGGTGTGCGAACGAGATAGCGTTATGCATGTATATAACGCTGTCACGCTTGCACACCGTCGCCGCAGCAGGTTGCGGCGCCAGTGTGATAATCGCCTAAAAAAAATTCTGCTACTTTTTGGCAGTCGCAATACGATACCAATTATGCCCTTAAGCGGCTCACCACCATTTTTGTTACACCTTTTAATACTGAATCAGTAAATGGACCTTTCCCAAATTAATTACCTACATCATATATTTTTATTTCCCCCGGGGTCCCCATTTGGGAGAAACGCGTTTAATTGTATCAGTTAGAAAACGCCACGTGTATTTTTAGAAAAGCCATCATTCATAACCGTTAATTAAACCCACGAAATCGGTTGACAACCCTAAGCAGAATATCTACTTACCCATTTCATTTGTATTTTTTTTATTGGGATATATATGTATACCTATATTAAGTAAGTAAGTAAATATTCTTTTTTTTCTTTTCTTTCTTTAAGGTTGTCTGGAAGAGATCGCTCTTTAGCGATAAGACCGCCTGTTATTTACCTCTAAATTTGCTGTATTTTCTGTACTGTTTCCTTTTTGAGGTGTTCAATAAAGAGTATTTGTATTGTATTATATTGTATTGTATTCTTTATTGCACCAAAATACAAGAGTAATCAAAGAAATATTACAATAAACTTAAAATTAGGTAACAAGGCGGTCTTATCGCTAAAGAGCGATCTCTTCCAGACAACCTTTGGGTAGCAGGAAATGAAGAATAGATTTAAGATAACAGGTAGGTAGTGCAAAAAAAATTAAGGGAAGAGAGCAAAATACACAACAACACACATACAATAGAGATTACCTATATAATAGAGATAAAATACTTCAAGGTGTATAGACGGAGCTGGGATAGAATAACCTGTTGTGTAGAGAATTTATGCATTTATAACTACGTTGATATAGGTACAGTCACCGGCAATAGTATGTTCCTACACGAAGGCCGCAAAAATATGTGACACGCTCTTATGGCCCTACAAATAAGAGCGTGTCATACACATATTTTTGCATAGGAAGATACTATTCCCGGTGAATGTACCATATATTTAACCAAATATAAGAATCTATTTTAATAATAATAAAAACATGACTTAAGGGGAAAATACTCGTATCGCTTTATAATTAATTGTGCTACATTCCGGAATATTATTGCATGCAGCGGGGCATCGAAATCTATAATATTATAGGATTGAAATCAAGCGCCTGATGGAACGTAACGAGCAAAGTTACTGAGCTGCAAGTTCGCTTACGCAGGCGCTGCGGCATTTGTTTCACTATTATGTACAGTCGGCAGCAAAAGTAGCTAAGCGGGTAGGGTGTTCAAAATGAACTGGACTCGACTTTATTATTGAGAGAATAAGAGCGCGTGTAGGTCATTTTAAACACCTTACCGGCTTAGCTACTTCTACTGGTGACTGTACCTACGGTGACTGACTTCAATTGTTGCGCCATTTAGGGTTCACTGTTCACTGGACATTCATAGAGTAAGTACAAAACAAAAGAAAAAAGCTTGGTCCGTAAATGGCGCAACAAATTAAAGACCGTGTATTTTATAAAATATAGCAAGTTATAATAAGCACCCTATTCATGTAAGTAGGTGTATGTGGTGACCCTGTTTAGGAAGCATCCTACTAAGGGTATTATTTATGTTCCTTTATGACTTATTTATTTATTATTTAGGTAAATTACATAAGACTAAATAAATATATATAACTCGTTATACAGTGTGTTTTTTTTAAGTGGGCCACTATGGGGAAATCCTAAAGTATAGGAGATACAGGGAAACTGTCTTAGGAAACATTAGGTATTTTTTTGAGAATTTTTTTTTGATATAGTCAAATTTTTGGTCAAGTGTGAGTTGTCCCTAAAAATTAATAATTTTGATGATTTTTTTTGACGCAGATCTAGTCAGTTTCATGAGAGGATCATTTTATTGTATGGAAAGAAAAAAATCGGAACAGTAGAAGTTAGTCAAAGAAAAAAAAAATGTTTTTATTATTACAACATGTGTAAATTGCCTAGGTACACTCTACACTTGCAAGGTTCATAATAAGTATTTCAAATTTCAATATGACATTTGTTTTTGGAACACTTTATTTGATTTAAAAAGGAAGTAAGAATACTGTTCGGACCAAATAAAAAAAATGTTATTTTTTTTAATTGAGCTGAAGGTGCTCGCGTAAGAATGGAGGTCCAAAATCATTTACTTAGGACCTCCATTCTTACGCGAGCACCTTAAATTCAATTTAAAAAAAAAACAAAAAAAAATTTTAGACCAAACAGTATTCTTACTTGGTTTTTAAATCAAATAAAGTGTTCCAAAAACAAATGTCATATTGGAATTTGAAATACTTTTTATAAACCTTGCAAGTGTACCTAGGCAATTTACACACTTTGTCATAATAAAAACATTTTTTTTTATTTGACTAACTTCTACTGTTCCGATTTTTTTCTTTCCATACAATAAAATGATCCTCTCATGAAACTGACTAGATCTGCGTCAAAAAAAAATCATCAAAATTATTAATTTTTAGGGACAACTCGCACTTGACCAAAAATTTGACTATACCAAAAAAAAATTCTCAAAAAAATACCTCATGTTTCCTAAGACAGTTTCTCTGTATCTCCTATACTTTAGGATTTCCCCATAGTGGCCCACTTAAAAAAAACACACTGTATACCTATGCCACAAATATTAATTATGTACGTGCATATTATTGATAAGAACTAAGTACCTAGTTGTATGCATTCCTGCAACCGGGAAATGAAATATCTCAGTTTTACGACACAAATAGATGCAACTTGATAAGTGAATAACAGTTAATCACAACTCGACAGATAGATTGCAGTTATTCAATAGGTAACTATTCAATTAATCCTTTAGTCTTACCTGATGACACCTGTAAAACAGGAACAAACATTTCTGTAGGTTTTATTCAAACTCTTTTCGTAGTTTCATCATTCGCGTGCCCTTGTCCCATTTACTTGAGGTCTCTTTTTTCCTAGTTTATTCACACTTTGCTGCAACTTAATATAAAAACTTTTTTGGCGAAAGCGCTTATCGTATTAGGTCGCTGTTTCTTCACGATATTTTCGACTAGCCAAACTGTGAGACGTCGATATCCAGTGAGATCACTACTTATTTAACACTAATTGAATGACAAAGTGGTCTCACTAGGTACTGTCAGATTTCAGTTTCCCCGTGTCCTACAGTTTTCCAAACTCAGCCTAGGTATATGTTTAATTAAATATTGATTTATCAAAAAGATCACCCGTTACAAATATCATGGTGGAGATGATGTTGGATCGGTCAGGGTCGGTCTCCTGCATGCACAGCGCTGGGCAGAGGATGAAGGGAATCGCCACGATGGCCCCGATCATGGTCAGGTAATGCTGGAGAGAAAGTACAATTTGTTAACTGAATTTAAGTTTACAGAATAGGCAATCATGGTGGAGATCACTTGGTTATATGTATATATGGACGAGTTCTGTGCAACTTGTGCAAGGGACCTCTTTGTCGATTTACAAGGACACTTCATTCTGTATTTACCCTTACTGTAAACAAGCCATAAATGGCTTTAGCAGTTAAGTACTCATGAAACTCTGCGTTAATTTGAATATTTTGAACTTTAATAAAAAAAAAATATGTACCTATTGCGTAGTTTTGGAAAATAGGTACTTAGTAACTCCATATCGACAAAGTGGTCCCTTTCTCCCTGGACTGACACACATCAACAATACATGCTGTATAGTAGTAAATTAATTGCAAGACTTTCAGTTGTTAACCTGCCTATTTTAGAAATAAGTTGAATACATTTATAAAATTTCCCTAGATCGTTGTTTTAATCCGATAATGAGTTGCATTACTGGCCTAGTTTAATAACCATCACTCATCTATAGAACCCCTCTCCGCTCAGTAGTCTCTTTAGCGGATACTTAATGACGTCACTCATTACGAATAATATGAAGAGAACCATTAAATAGCCGGTTTCATTAAGCAAGTCTATAATGAAGAAAATGAGTACGGTGGTTTATTATCCTGACCATAAACTACATGAAAAAAAATCCTCATTTTAAATTAGATGACTGTGTGTGCAATAGTGGTAAGGCACTGGTCCCACCGCGAGCTAGTAAGCTATGAGCTATCGGCTATAAACACGAACAAAAGATAAGCACTCCCGTGTAAATAAAAGAGACACGGCGATATTTATAGCTCACCGCTGGGCGAGTAACTATAAACTATCAGTCGACCTGACGATATTGGACTGTCAGTTGTTCGGAGCTATCAATTTTTTGTTCAACCTACCTGACAGGTCGATCCATGAAGATGCACAGATTTCACAGGTATCTACGTACGATGCCAGCACATTCAGTACCGAAGGTGACTTGTCGTCTCGAGAAGCTACCGCCTTACTGTTCTGTTTGCCTGGTACTTCTCTGCAGCCGTATTCGTTCCTTAAGATCTGATTATGATGAAAATGCCGATTCTCTGGTTATTATGACAACAAATTGACTAATGACTCCTATTTCTAGCCGTCTGTCCTTGTCATATTCATATAACTTGTTGTTCTCCCTGTTACCTGATCAGTCCCCCGCATCAAACTATGCTACTGTTCTACTAGTGCTAGCGTACACCCCGAAATTCGGTAAAATGCTGCAAATGGTGTTAAAAGTAATTCGGGTGACAAGCAAAAGTCACTAAGTACACTTTTTTTAAAAGCCATTTTTTTGGGTACAATGTAATATTTTTTCGTGTATTTGCTAATGACAAACATATTAATGCCATAAAAACAATTTAAAACTATCTTACGATTTACAAAAAATCATTAAATACTAACGCTATAATAACACTCGGCAGCAAAAACTCACTGTTTCATTTAATGAGTTTGTCCTGCCTAAAGTTTGCAAGTTGCTCGCAGTTAATGATATTTCGGTACTCTTAATGATAACCTTTTTTTTAAATTCTTTATTTACTTTATAAAGGGGTTTTATCACTAATGATAACCTAAGGCAGATCTCATCAAGCTAGTTAAAGCTAAGCAGATACCAGAAGAATTCGCTCCGTGGTACAAGAATCTTAAAACGCTGAAATCGCTCCGAAATCGCTTGCCGGAGCCTAATTGCGACGAATCAGAAAGAAGTGATTCCGAAGCCGAGACTGATATTTAAGTACTTTTAATTGCCAAGATAAACTAGTTTTTAGGCACTGGTCCCACCGCGAGCGAGTAAACTATGAGCTATCGGCTCGGAAGAGATACAAATATCATAGCTGGGCGATGAACTATACTCGCCCAGCTATGATATTTGTATCTCTTTTGTTTACACGGGAGCGAGTATTTTTTGTCTTTTGAAATAGCCGATAGCTCATAGTTTACTCGCTCGCGGTGGGACCAGTGCCTTAAATATAAAGATAAAGATAAAGATAATTTATTGTCAAAACTGTGTACAAAGGTATAACATGTCATATATTTACAATATAGGTAGGCCTTATTACCGAGTTGGTGTAAAGTTTTAAAGGTTACCGCTGTTCATACAAATGTTTCACTATATACACTTCTTCCTCCTAGCGTTTATCCCGGCTTGGGGTCCGCTTGACAACCTAATCCCATGAATTGGCGTAGACACTAGTTTTTACGAAAGCGACTGCCATCTGACCTTCCAACCCAGAGGGGAAACTAGGCCTTTTTGGGATTAGGTCCGGTTTCCTTACGATGTTTTCCTTCACCGAAAAGCGACTGGTAAATATCAAATGATATTCCGTACATAAGTTCCGAAAAACTCAGTGGTACGAGCCGGGGTTTGAACCCGAGACCTCCGGATTGTACTATATTCAGTTTCACTATATACAATGATTTTTCAAAACTGCGGCAGCAAAAACTCATTATGCATAATAACTATTAAACTACAGATGATATTATTCATATTTGCATTATCATATATTTGCCACATTTTTTAATACTTAAAAAAATGCATTACACTTGATTTAAGTAATATACGGATTTATTAAGTCGAAAAATATCAAAACATTAATTATGTCCCTTGTGTCAATTTGGTACTTAGTGACTTTTGCTTGTCACCCGACGGTATGAAAATCGGAATGATTGATCTTTAGGCCATATGGATCAATTTTGACCCGTAGCACCAAAAATAATAATAAAACCGAGAGGAATATGACGTCACATTTTTTTGTATGCGAAAATCTTTTCTTCTGAAACCTGTCGTGCGTGGTATCAAATGAAAGGGCTTTTTGAGCTGATTCTAAAAATATATCACATCATTACATTTTAGTCACTTGTTTTAAATTATAATAAAATTCATTTTCGAAACATACCAAGTTTGGGCTCCTCCAGATACGATACCGTCGTATATTTATAACTCCTCTCGGTTTTTTTTGGTGCTTCGGGTCAAATTGATTCACATGGCCTAAAGACCAATCTTTCCAATTTTCATGCTTTTTAATACCATTTGCAGCGTTTTTAGGCGTGTACCGCTAGGACTATACCGTCAGCCATCATTTTGCATCAATCAGCGTTCGTTTACCTGTAAAGCCATGAAGATGCATAGGTACCAGGCCGGCACGTCGTCAATGCCGTAAGTAACAATGCCGTCGCGTGAAGCTGCCGCCTCTCCGTTCTGCTTGCCTGGTACATCCTCTGCGGTTTCTGGTTCACCTAACTAACAAAATAGTAGATTGTATTACAAGGGATTTTGCTCCCTGTAAATGGGCAACAAATCGTAGAGGGATCAAAAGTCACTTTTGCTCCCTGTAAATGGGCAACAAATTACCCTTTTTCGAATAGTAGGGGTGAAAAAACTATTGTAGTCGCTTGCTTGCTTGTTGGGTTGGTTGGGTGTTGCACGCATGCAAAGGTGTAAACAGAGAGTAAGTATTGATATTTCTAGAATGCTCTCTTCATTATTATTTTTTTCTAATAAATATAGGTACCCATTGAAATTAAAGTGGGTCACTTTGCATATGTATCTTATCATCATCCACGTTTAGCCATTTGTCACCAACTAAGGCCTCTCTTCGAGTAATCGCCACATGTCCGTTCTAGCAAATAACAAGCCATTCATTCTTTCGAATTTCTACCAATCCCTCAAGGTATTAGTTCAACCACGACGGTAGTTGCCTAGGTAGTATTCTGTCTGGCGACATTGTCCCACCAAACTCCATATATAATATATACCTATGTTTAAAAAGTTTCCATCGCGCTTGTGTGTATTAGCACAAGTTATTTGCATGCAGGTTGGTCATGGTGGTGCCTTCCTACCTGTTACAGTAGGTAAACATTGCCAATCCAATATGGTGCTAACTGTCAACAAATTAGAGAATAAAGGTCGATGGAACATAAACCGTGAATTATAAGTGTAACTTGACTAAAACTGAAATAAGATAGTTACCTACAAATAAGCAAATACCTAGGTAGATAGATAGGTATACATAATGGATACTCGAAGAAAGGAAAATGTTGATCCATCACTTATTCCATTCAGTAACTTGATCAGTGATTGATTTCCTAAAACACCCATGAATAGAATTTTCCTATATGTTTAAGCTACGCATGTCAAAATTATCTTAAAGGACAATTAGCACCTCTAAGGCGATTATCACACTGGCGACGGATCCGCATCGGGCGCCGGTGCGCGAGCGAGATAGCGCTATACACATGCAGAGCGCTGTCTCGCTCGCGCACCGGCGCCGCATGCGGATCCGCAGCAGTGTGATAACCGCCTAAGAGCGTTATCAGTATCACAATTGCGATTTGCGAGCGAGTTTTGTACTTATGGGAGCGAACACGCCGCGAGTTCGCCGCGTACGAGTTTTGTATAGAAATCGCATTCAAATCGCTCAAGTGTGATAAGGCCCTAAAACTCCCTTTTTAATTAGGTAATTACAAAAACTTACATGTACTTCCATTAGTTTATATTACCTATACCCACACACATACAGTTTTAAACTAGAAATATTAGGAACCACTTGTAATCCTACTACCTTATATAAACTGCATTACTTAAATCACTATAGGTACCTATGTATATGCTTAGAGAATTTTAACCTCCGACAAAAAAGAACACATGTATATATTTTGTGTGACGAACATTATGTAACTAAATCAAGACAGAACTGAAGCAACTCACTCAATACTATCATTCAGAGGAGTTAATTAAAGTGTCGTGCTGCCATTAAGTACGATTCACATTGAACGTGGCGAATTACTAGCGGTGGAGCGGGGTATCTGGCGTTATGACGATACGAATACTTATGTACACAAAGCTGCAGAGCATGGGACCTAACACAAAGTTTGGTATGCATGCAGGAGGGTCAACTAACTCTGCAACGACTGCAACAGCTAACTGTACACATTGTACACAACCAGCACATACATACCTAATATGTACTACTACTTAGGTAGGTACCTTACCTAATATCTACTTCTACCAAATGTGATCCTAGGTATTTGCTCTTATATTTTTATTAAATTACTAGCTTTTGCCCGCGACTTTGTCTGCGTGGAATTAGTAATCCCCCTTAAGGAATGACTTCTGGATATCAATTATTCTATATCCTTCCTTTCCTTTATTTTATATTCTATATTACTTATTTGAGCTCAAACTATTTCCAGCGGTCAACGGTTATGTTTCCCCATACAAACTTCCAACCCCCTTTTCACCCCCATTTTCGGGATGAAAACTATCCTATGTTGTTTTTCGGGACTCAAATAATTTTCATACTAATTTTCATCGAATTCGTTTCAGCGGTTAAAAATTCTCCATATAAACTTTCAACCTCCTTTTCACCCCCTCCAGGGTTGATTTTCGAGATGAAAACTATCCCATGTCCTTTCCCGGGACTCAAACTATTTCTATACAAAATGTCATCAAAATCCGTTCAGCCGTTTTCACGTGATGCGCGGTCAAATAAACAGACAAACAGATAAACAGACAAAAATTCTAAAAACTGTTGGAACGTATTCTGTTACTAGCTTTTGCCCGCGACTTCGTCTGCGTGGAATTATCCCCCGTTAAGTAATGAATTCTGGATATCAACTATTCTATATCCTTCCCCAGAGCTCAAACTATCTCCAGCGTTCAACGGCTATTGATTCCTCATACAAGCTTTCAACCTCGTTTTTATCCCCTAAAGGGTTGATTTTCGGGATACCTATAAACTATAGTATATTATTTCCGGGACTCAAACTATCTGTGTACCCAGTTTCATCTTAATCGTCGGTTCAGCGGTTAATAATTCGCCATACAAACTTCCAACCCCCTTTTCACCCCCTCTAGGGTTGATTTTTGGAATGAAAACTATCTTATGTCGTTTCCCGGGACTAAAATTATCTCCATACTAATTTTCATCTAAATTGGTACAGCGGTTAAAAATTCTCCATACAAACTTTCAACCCCCTTTTCACCCCCTCCAGGGTTGATTTTCGGGATGAAAACTATCCTATGTCCTTTCCCGTGACTCAAGCTATCTCTATACAAAATTTCATCAAAATCCGTTCAGCCGTTTTCACGTGATGCGCGGTCAAATAAACAGACAAACAGATAAACAGACAAACAGATAAACAGACAAAAATTCTAAAAACTGTTGGAACGTGTTCTGTTATCGATTCTTAGTATCCCCAGCCAATTTTTTTTCGAATATCTTCCATGTACAGACTTTCGACCCTCTTCAGCTTTATTATATGTATAGAAGATAACTATTTTAAGTATACCTTACTTTGAAAGAAATTAGAATTTTCTACCATATTTGACCACAATCCGGTTCGAAGGATAATAATTTAGCGTTTTACTGCGGCGTGCTGCACATGTAAATCGTACTTTAGAACATAGGTACAACTACGCAGTGTAGTGGCTGACTGAGTGTGCTTGATTCCTGACGATACAGCGTATTAGGTATTTCATATTATGCAGACTAATAAAATTAACTTGATCTGTTGTTAAGCTTGGCACGGCATGGCGCTGTATCGTAATAAGTAGAGATGCACCGAATATCCGGTTACTATCCGGTATCCAGCCTATCCGGCCCTTATTTTAGTATCCAGCCGGATACCGGATATCTTCGTACTATCCGGCCGGATACCGGATGTAGTCAGAGTCGCCCACTAGTCATACAAAAAATTTTTTTTACACAAAAATACGCGAGCGCGTGTGTACTTTTGAAAGAAGTTACTCCGTACTGACATAATAAAATTCGTTTTGTTGCCTAGAATTCCTAGGAATGTATCCGCGCGAACGTTCACTACGACACAGGTCGAAACCTGCACGACGCGCACCTGCGAAACTCAAATTGTAGGTATAGTACCGCCGGCCGAATATTCGGCGGCCGGATACCGAATATTCAGCGGAGGGTCAGACCGAATATCCTGTATCCGGTATCCGGCCAAACCACTATCCGTTGCATCTCTAATCGTAAGATAACTTATTGATTAAAATAAAATTGTTTGATTACCTACTTATAATTTTATTGATTAGAAAAATAATAATGATGCGAAGAAACAGGTCAGTGAAAGTGGATGTTTTTAGAATATATACCAGTCGGTACTCGATTACAACCGGCATGGCAAATTTTCAAACAATTTTTTTTTTACGACTCTTTAGCTCTCTCTAAAACTGACTCTAAAACTAGCCACCTTAAAATACCTAAATCCTTTCCTCAAACATGATTAAAGTGAAACGCTTGCTGGCTTTAGCTACACCGATTTCATATATATCACCGAAGACATTATTATTTTCTTGAAAATGTTTCCTCGTGACAAGTATTTATTTCCTTTACCAAAAATATGATTCTTCGCTTAATAAAACCACGTTTTATTAAAATAGAAATACAAAAATGTATTGTTTCAAGAGTATATTGAGTAAATAAGAGAGATTGTACTTTAATCAAACAAGTATCTTAGGTAAAAGAAAACTAGAAAATCTGTAAGAATATATTCGCTTCGTTATATTTAAAACTTTAATTTATCTTCGTTAAAGGAAATAAATGCTTGTCATGAGGAAATATTTTCAACATAATATAATAATGTCTTAGATTGAGAATATCCCGGAAGCTTTTTTTTCGTGTAAGATTACAGCGTTATGAGTTATGAGATACCTAAACGTAGATAATACATATTATCTATTAGGCTACGTTTGTTTTCGTGGTATACTACACTTTTATTATTTCTTAAACTCACCATTATATCTCTCACGACGTTCTCCAAGCCGATATGCACGTTGTGGTGCGGCATGGTTTATATGTATATCTGGAAATTACCTACTGATGTAAGTATAGTACCTAGTATTATGGATAGCCGAACGGTACGGCGAGCGGCTCTCAAGAGTATCAAACTAAAGGTCACAGGTTTGAACCCCGGCGCACCAGTTGATTTTCGGTACTTAATTCGGCAAAGAATTAGATAAGTACCTAGTCGTGAAGAAACCTGCACGATGCTAGTGTGGTAGCTTTATTATTTTTTAATTATTTATTAAGCGTATGCCTAAAATATTTATTTGTTATTTTGTATCAATAATATGCTAGTAAAATTATTGGCATTAAAAGTCAACATGGTTTGCCAGACGTTTATTTATTTATTTAAACTTTAGTGTAGGTACCTACAAAATACAAAAATGTATGTACAAATGGTGGACTTAATTCCAAATGGTATTATCTACCAGTCAACCATTGGGGCACACAGATACGGTTGTACTTACTTAAACAAAAGGTGAAAGGAGAAAAAATGGTTGATTTTTGAAGTTGAACGTTCATTTTTCCTCATGCTTATAAAACCTTGAATTTTTACGAAGTCATAATTTTCTTTTAACACTTATTAGAAGATTTATAAGTAGTATTTATTCTCTACTCACCTCACGAATGTGCACATCTAATATTATTAATGAACACGATTACGATTCACTAGCACTAGTTTCCTAACACACTTCTAATTTTGAATAACCAAATTATTATAAACTTATATAAATGTGATATACTTAGGAAAAGTGAGCTAGGCCTCCGTTGCCCAAGGTTGGGATCAAACCAGCGTCTTCTGCATTCGCGGCAGACACCTTAACCACTACCGAATAGTAGTGATAAAATAAACAATTTATTAATTTTTAAAGATACACAACAAACTGCGCAAACGTCAGTATTGCTCGTTATGAAAAGAAACGGGCATTAAGTTAACTAGGCACATGTAGGAGCAATGACACATGAACACGGTTTGCACCACTTGTTGACGTGCGAGTACCCCGTGGTTAGCCTATAAAATTAGCGCGAGATTAGCTCCAGCTTGTCAATATTTGTTTGATGTTTATTGTAGCAATACTTTAGCATTGCACTCTAGGTCTACATCTAGCAACACAGGAGTGCAGGGAAACGTTGGTCACTGGTACTTAATAAGTAAACGAAAGTTACAAAAAGTAAGTTACAAACATTTTTTGGCACAGTTTTATTGCTGACTGTACCTAGTAGCATTGTCATGTAAACTAGGGAAGTATACCAAATTTCAGCTCAATCAGACACCGGGAAGTGGTTGAAATTTAACTTACAAGATTTGATGCGTAACATAATGAAATAAACAAATATACGGGGTCGAGCTAATTAAAACTGTGTAAAATTACCAAATAGAAAACTTACAACGTGAAATATTAGCCACACTGATGAAATACTATTTTATCAGTTGGTCTAAAAAGCAATTAATGTCCATCTGTCCGACCGTAAACTAACCGCTAGTCACGACAATATTAGTTACACTAATGGCTAGTAATTAACTTAAACACCTACCTATTGCAACTTACTAAAAAAAATACCAGTATGACTCTAAAGACTGTATCGTCTGTTATAAATACAACTTACCACTGGCACCAATAGCATAACTGATGTTGAAAAAATATTTTAATACGTGAAAATTACTTGACGTTTCTCACAGAACCGATAACAGTAATTTTTCCTTGCCCATATTGTTACAATAAAAAAATGCGAGGTCTTACGCCACAAAAGCGAAAATCTATTGTGGACAAATGGTGTTCGGTTAAAGGTATTACTTACAGAAAGCTTGCTCAAATGGAGGGTGTTAGTGTAGGAGCCGTCCAAACTGCAATCCGTAAGTACGGTAACTACGGTAACGAATATACCTTTAATGACCGACAACGACCAGGTCAAAAACCAGGTCCTTCGAACCCAAAATTGGACCAAAAGATCGTAAAGCAGCATTTATCTCTAACAAAGAGTTGTCTGTGGGAGATATTGCGAAAAAATGGGTACGAGTATGGGGATGGTGCAACGTGCAAAGAAAAGAAACAATTTGAAGGCATTTAAAAAACAGAAACAGACAAAACGAAGTGAAAAACAAATAGAACCTGTTAAGAAACGAGTCCAAAAGTTGTCCGACTTGGTTTTGTCTAAAAAAGGCACCTGTGTAATAATAGCCGACGAAACCTATGTGAAACTGGACTACAAGTCTTTACCAGGTCCCCAGTATTATACGGTGCGTGATGGAACAGAGGTTACACAACGTGAAAAATCTATTTGCTTTGAGAAATTCGGCAAGAAAGTTATGGTGTGGCAGGCAATTTGCGAGTGTGGAATGAAGTCGACTGCATTTTTCACTACCTCTTCAATGAAAGCCGATATTTACATGAAGGAGTGCCTTCAGAAACGAGTATTGCCAATGATCAAAAAGCATAAGTCTGAAACTATATTTTGGCCCGACTTAGCGTCTTGCTATTACTCAGCTAAGGTGGTAAAATGGTGTAATGACAAAAATGTAATCTTTTTGACCAAATAATTAAATCCGCCAAATTGTCCAGAACTTCGCCCGATTTAACACTTTTGAGCTATAATGAAGGCTAGATTACGGAAAACAGGCCGTACTGCCGACACAGACCAATAGCTTCGTTTGGATTGGAACAAGGTGGCTCGTACTTTTGACAAAGCTGTTGTCCGATCATTAATGGGCACTATGAGACAAAGAGTCAGGAAACTAGCCAGAAATGAATAATTTGGGGTTTTCTGGCCATGTTTAGGTTTTCTGTATTATTTTGTTTTTAGTTTAGTATGATTTGTATGTTTAAATATAAATCATTTAAAAAGATATAGAACATTTTTCTTGTAAACAAACGATACAGTCTTTTACTTTGTTGCTCTCGGTTCACGAATGTTCGAGCAGTGCAGACGGTTGAAACTGTTGAAAGACTTGGAATGATTCTTCGAACCATTTCTTTGTAGAAGACTGCAATTGGAAGTTGGTTGCGACTTCTTCAAGAGAGAAGTTTTTTTTTTAATTGTAGGGTATTGGATCAGCTATCAGATATATTATATAATTACTAGCGACCCGCCCCGGCTCCGCGCGGTTGCAATGACTGCAATGCTGGTACTAAATATAATTTACTCCGTAAATAAGCCTTTCTCGTAAAAAGTAAACGATAACAAATGGTTATTGTGGGTTATCCCTAAGAGATAGACATATACTATCGCGGACTTTTTTGTAGACCTTTTTAAGGTGTACAATACTGTAGTACATTATTTTGATCCATCTAGTAGGGTTCAGCCAGCGTTTGCAATGTAAACGCAAAAAAATGTGTTTATTTACGACTTCACATTAGAAAACTCTAAAATTATCAGTGTTTCTCTACTATATTATGCATATATTATACATATCATACTCCATCAAAGGGGGAAAGTAACTGTTTCGCCAGATGGCGCCAGCATAGGTTATAACTGCCACTAGTTCTATGGGTCTAAACAAAAAAAATTGAGTTTAAGACAATGGAGAAGGCAACTGTCAATTTGTTTGTCTATGGTATATGTCAAATCTCATACAAATAAAGGACTATCGTACGCAGCGCCATCTATGATGACTTTTCCCCGGCCTTCCCCATTGGTAAGACTGGTACAACTATGCTGGCGCCATCTGTAAATACCTTAGACCGGCCAACTCCATTTGACACGAACTAAAATTTGAAAGAAAAACACCTGAGTAATAAATAATACAAAGTTATAGAAAATCATACATGTATTAAAACAACTCTTCAGCCTCACAGTAAGAGATCAATACAATACATAATCTGTATATTTTCGTTTTGGAACACAGCAGTAACAAACGTTATTACAAACATTTAGAAGGAATAGCCATCAAATATATCGGAGCGGCCACAGTACTCAAAAATATGTGAACAAGCACCTCATCACCTTGACAAGAAAGGCGTTGTTCAGATATTTGTGACCACCTTGGCCGCTCCGATATATCTGATGGCGACTGTATATTGGACCCCACACTACATTACAACAAAAAATACAGTACGATATTTATATTAAATCACAGAGAAAGACTTTAAATAATATCACAAGAATTGTTCATTCATATGTGGACGAGTTTAGTGAAAGGTCGCACTTTATCGGTACACATAGACTTCATCTTTCACTAATAGATAGCGTATATCGTGTAGTTATAGGACGGACTCGTACTAATAACTCCAAGTGGGACCTTTTCCCCACTGACATATATACAAGTTGGCCAAAAAAGAACTGAATTCAGCTCTTTTTTGGCCACACTGTAAACTACTACGCCTGTGAACTCGTTTTTTACCTCCTTAGGGGATGAATTACGGGATGAAAAATATTGTACGACCCTTTCCAGGTTATAATCTACCTGTCTGCCGAATTTCATCCAAATCAATTCAGCCGTTTTTGCGTGAAATAGGAACACACATGCAAACATACAAACTTAGGCATTTATAATATAAACATATAAAAAACAAACAAGTTCTTTGTAACCACTTAAAAAGGTGCTTAAGTACCTTAATCGCTATGTACGAAGTGCATGGTGGGGGTAACGAGAACGATCGCAGTGCACAATGTGACAAGAAATTAAACTGAAAAAGCCCCTGACAGCTGTCAAAATAGTGAATGCAGTGACATTTCATATAAGCAAGGAATACAACTATTTATAAGGACTTGCGGCCATCTTGTCGAGCAAGGTGGTTTGGTTTTGTGATTAACTTCTTATTTTTTGTTCATTTTCGTGATTCAGTGTGTAATATATAGCTTATTCTGCAGTGATTTAACGAACTAGTGTGCAACTAATGAAGAATTAATCTCAAAACAAGTGTAACCCCTGTTTGAGTTGGATATCCGTTAGTCCACGTGCTTTTTGTAGGGAGTAGCTATCTCCTTATAAAAAGCCTAACCTCACCGTACAACGTCCAGCTCTTGGAGCGAAATTTTAACTAATTAACCGTACACTTGTCGTCTCTACTTCGACATTGGCAAAATTGTCCCAATATTGTGGACAGAATGCCATTTATTTTAAAAATTGAATTGAACTATTTATAAAAAAGAAAAAAGAGAGACTGAACACCTGCCCAAGAGATGGCGCCACAATCACAGCGAATATCAACTTGTAAGTAGGTACTTACTAACAACTTATTATGTTTTAAATAGAAAAAATTAATAGTAATGTAGCATTGATTTATTTATTATGTATTCTACTAGATGGGCTATCTAGAACAAATTCTGTCCGCCATGTTTGGCGGTTGACAGCTGTCAATTGCTCGGCATCATGTCAGTGGTCCAAGAGCGAATGGACTTTAAGCGCCGGTCACGCTAATGGCGAAAGAAAATCCTTACGAATGCCATCTTGTCACTCAATGTTATGTAGACATTTTTTGTACTTCTATTTATCATAATGAATAAATAAGAGTATACAATTTGTGTCTCAAATCATATATTTAAGAGCTGGGCGCTTGTTGATGGAGCAATATTCATGTGTTTGTCGTGTGCCTTCATTTTTACAGCCTGAGACTACATGACATGAAATTAACTTTTTTTTTACTTGAATCATGTCAATGTATCCTTTCCTCGGCTTTTCTTTCCTCTCGAATAAAACGTCCCTTTTTTGCAACACCACATCACAGCTTCCAGTCGTCATAGGAAGCAAAAATTCCTTTTTTTTATATCAGATCGGCGGCAAAAAAGCATACAAGCCGCTGAACGGTAAACGGTTTCAATAGCTTATGGACGTCTTCAAATCGCCGGGTGTTATATGCACTTTGAAAATCATATCCCAGGAAAACATAGACCACGACCAATTATTGAAACATAAGAATCTAAAAATTCTCAATAACTTAGAAACCTGTGCAGCTTTTTTGAAAGACACATATCATTAGTTCTTCGTACTAACCAAACTTGGTTCACGAAACACTTATAATATTACATCTTTGTCACTCTTCTTGTTAAGAGTATACATTTGTCTCTTTCATATTTGTTCAGGCATCGTCAGTATATTTTCTGCAGTTGTCGTGCAAGTAATCGTTTGTTTAAAGCATGACCAAATTCTATTTGGCTGAGAAACTTGAGAAAGTGTCACAAACCGCTCACATACGGCAATGTGTGTATTTATTTATCGTACGGCTACACGTCACTGGATATAGACAGGCATTTTCTTTCAGGTGGTCATAGTAGAAAGTAGATGGCGAAGAAAATCCAGTGAGTGCTGCGAGGTCCAGATGGACAGTGCAGCTGCCAAGTTTGTGCACAAACATCAACACACCTACTGACTATCGATAGACCTTATGCCGTTGCAATAAGGATTACAAATGGTCAGTTAAGGTGTTGGCGAGGGTACGTCATGAACTCATGAACACTATAAAATGTCGGTACCGGTGTGAACGACCAATTTCAAAACATTTATTGGAATGCTACGCAATCCTTCGTTTTTTGTGATCTTAAATATTTCGTCGTATTCAAAATATTGTTACTTGCATCTTATGCAATCTGTTTTGACGTTTTTGTGGTAAAATCGTTTATGCGAATTCTTTTCTCGGTGACTTTCAACGTCTGTTCCCGAAGAGATTTTTAACCTTTTATCATCATCATATTTGGCCTGTTATCTAATGCTGAGCATAGGCCTCTCTTAGACCATCATCATCATTTTCCTAGCGTTATCCCAGTTTCATTACCACGATTCAACAGGAACTTGGTGTCGGCGCGGCAACCTAATCCTATGAATTAGCACAGGCACTAGTTTTTACAAAAGCGACTGCCTTCTGACCCAGTCCCATGAAAAAAATCTTATTTACAAAACGAAATAAAATATTTTTTACTTTTCTCATATTCCCTTTTTTTACAGCAAAATAAAAAATAAACAAAATTAAAACACAAACTAAAAACGCTACCTGCTAATAAAAATATACGGAATATAATAATATAAAACCATTCCGAAAAAAAAAACAAAGTTAATCATCATCATATCAACCAAGAACCGTCCGCTAAAGATCTCCACAACGAACGATCATGTGCATTCATTCTACGGCTCTTTACGATCTCACTAGCTCGTCGGTCCGATACTACATGTATACATATACAAGTAAATAACAATCTTCTTCCTAGCGTTTGTCCCAGCTTGGAGTCCGTTTGACAGTAAATTAAAGTAAATAACAATACATGTACAATTAAATAACAATACATATACAAGTACATAACAATATGCGTATTGTCAATCTTGAAGACCGTTATCACAACCGCTAATATTAGAGCTTTGCTCTAAAAACTGGCTGTTCTTCTGGCGAATACAAAAAGCAAAGTGTGTAGGCGCCATTAGATGGACCTTAATAATATATCGGTTTCTCAAATATTGATTAACCAATCAACTCTTATTGTTTAAAGGTATCTAGTTATTTCAAAGTAATCATCTGAAAAATCCATTTTTATTTTATAATCTCACTAATTGTTAATCAGGGAAACGTAAAACATATTAATCATCACACAAATGTAACCATCGCAAAGGTATCTTGCAGTGGCGGTGTATCAAAAATAGTCGTAGGCAAGCCTGAGCTAAATTGGCTTTTTGTGTTTTTATCAAATATAGAAAAAGATTACAACTCTCTGAAGATTAGACACTTTGTTAGAAGATTTTTTTGTTAATTGAAAATGATAACTGGTTGTAAAGTTATAATTTTTGCACAAGTTTTATTATTGTTAATGTTTTTGACATTGTCTTTGGTTTATACTAATTTCAATTTTTTTTATTGCTTTTGTCTTCAGTCTAACAGCTCTCCAAAAGTGTCGAAGTCCCCACAGACATAATACAAAACTTTTTGCTCTGGACAAAGACTTACTCTCAGAAACAAACGACCTCCATTTTTCCGACAATTATAAATAGTGATCGGGGATTTGTTCGCATCTTTTTTTAATATGAACATTTTTTGTCTCTTAATTAATAACAATGAGGATAAAAATACACAAATACACTATTTACTTGAGCTTTATAGACTGTACCAAAGACTGGATTTGATATTTCCAAAATATAATCGACAAATATGTTTTTTTTGCAATAGCGAGGCCATCTGCACATAGTTTTGCGCGTTTAACCTCATAGCTCACACATATTAATAATAGCATAATAGTTGAGGTTACATTCCCTCTCGATAGCAACCAAATCCCCGATAAATTGACAAAACCTATAAAATAGACACTATACGATACGATACGATACGAGACAGTATATAATAAAACTAGATTCCCCGGAAAAAGGCAGCGTTGGGGCCGTATTTAATAAACATTACAACCCGACAAATATGTCAAAAAACGACAAATTTGTCCAATTATGCCCACATTGCGTTCAATAAACTTTACTTATTTGTCACAGGGGACAGGTGAAATTTGTGTCAAAGGTGCTATTGAATTTTGTGTAACAAAAATCTGACGGCTACAAAATTGTCATTGTCAACTACAATTCAAAAATTGTCATGATTTTCTATAGAAAATGAGATAATTTACAATTACATATAACAATTACAACGCTTTATTAAACACGATTATGTTGAATTGTAGTTACAATTCAACAAATTTGTCAAGTGCGACACCGACATATTTGTGGGTAGATTGTAATTTTTAATAAACAGATTTTTGAATTGTATTTGTGATTTGTAATTGTGGATTGTAATGTTTATTAAAGAGGGCCCTGAGGTTCGTTATTGTCGGCCGGGCCGGGAAGGTCGTGGCTCGGGGCCGCCAGCACTCGGCACACCACGCACGCCGCCGCCGGGAACAGCTCGTGGCGGCTCGAGGGGAGCAGGATCTTGGCTATTCCTGGACAATATCAAAATATCCTTGCATAAATTTAATAAAAAAATAAGTGATAATATAAAAATAACCAACTCCACTTAGTCCGTTCGAACTACTGTTAATTATGCTCAAATCATTATAGGTGTGACTATTTATAATATTTGGATCCCATCATCAGATCCTATATATACTGTCAAGTATATCCTTTATATCCTTTAAAACAATTAAATAATTTTGGAAATGGGTCAGCCATTGAATAATCAATGCACATACATTTAAACAGATGCTAAAATAAAGATCCCGGTGAATTGAGGTCGGCATATTTTTGGCCTCAAACATCTCACATTGCTTTTTCATCTCTAGAATGTTAGTATATGGTACTGTATCATCAGCTTCACACTCATTTGGTGATGTGTCCAAGGTTTCAGTGTGAGCTGTATCCACGTCACCAGTTTGCATGGCTTCGAGCGCCTCGCATTGCTTGTTAATCTCTGGAATGTTGGTATATTGTACTGTACCTTCACCCTCATCAGTTTCATTTGGTGATGTGTAATTGTGTCCACGTTTCCAGTGAGAGTCCACGTCACCAGCTTTCATGGCTTCGAACGTCTCGCATTGCTTGTTGATCTCTACTAGATTGTTTGTATAATAATGTACTGTACCTTCAGTTCAGCCTCATCAAGACATCAGTTTCATTTGTTGATATGTCCACGTTTTCAGTATGAGCTGTATCCACGTTACCAGCTTTCATGGCTTCGAACGTCTCGCATTGCTTGTTGATCTCTAGAATGTTGGTATATTGTACTGTACCTTCAGCCCTACCCTCATTAGTTTCATTTGTTGATGTGTCCACGTTTTCAGTGCGAGCTGTGTCCACGTCACCAGCTTTTATGGCTTCGAGCGCCTCGCATTACTTGTTAATCTCTAGAATGTTGTACTGTACCTTCAGCCTCATCAGTTTCAATTGTTGATGTGTCCACGTTTTCAATGTGAGCTGTGTCCACGTCACCAGCTTACATGGCTTCGAGCGCCTCGGATTGCTTGTTGATCTCTAGAATGTTAGTATATTGTACTGTACCTTCAGCCTCATCCTCATCTATTTCGTTTGTTGGTGTTGGCGTGTCCACGTTTTCGGTTTCCCCGGTGTCCACGTCGTTAGCTTTCATTGTTTCTAATGCTTCACATTGCTTGGCTATCTCGGCAGCTAGTTCAGCCGCCGCTTGTTGTTTTCTGAAATATTTAGAATTCGGTTTGAATTCGCTTTTTATTCGGAGTATACGGGTGACTGCTTGTTTGTATATTACCTTAGTTCTTCCTTCTGTGCATCGATCGCCTTCATTGCCTTCTCGGCCCGCCCCCAGACGTCCTCCCGCACCATGTCTCGGACGCGGCTGCGGTTCACCGCCTTCTCGTAGTACTCCCGGGCCCAGCTGGACGGAGTATACTGCCCGGTGGGAGACTTCCCACTGTCTTCGGAGTGTACGGGTGACTGCTTGGTGTCTTTAATGCTGTTCCTTTGGTCGTCCTGAAACAAAAAAAAAACATAATACAAAAGTGACACACGGAAATAATTTGAATATAATGTAGGGAAAACCAAAATTATACATGTGACACATTCATCATGTCTTTCACCATTTTTCTTATGAGTCTTATGACTATGACGTTAGACCAACTGACAATGTCGACATTAACATCCTGTCTCAAGGTAACCCTAACAAAAACGGAAAATTATTGGACATTATGGGTGGGTAGTCAGCTAACCTAAATACAATCTAGGTAAAATAAGATTGCTAAAGAATAAGGCAATAGGCGTCGTACACCTGGCGCACGGCCTCGCGAGGAAATAGCCGCGCGCGGCAGCTCGGCCAGTGTGGACGCGCCTCGGCCGAGACGAACGCACGCGCGACCGCAATGTCTCGGCCGAGGCGCGTCCACACTGGCCGAGCTGCCGCGCGCGGCTATTTCCTCGCGAGGCGGTACGCCAGGTGTACATAAACAAACCTTCGTTGAATTCCCCGAAGACTTCTTCTTAAACATCGGCCTAATATCTTGCGACTGCAGCCAATTGGTGACTTTAGTCACCGAGTCTTTCCTCCTCTCCTTAGTCTCCGTATCTTCTTTACTCGGCTTTATAAAATCTTCAGGTTTAGCAAGTTTTAGAGGCTCCTGAGATAGAGCAAGCGCCATTATGGAGGCCATGGCGACGTTACGGGGTCGGCGCGGCTTGCTGGTGGGTTTTATGTTTTCTTTCTTGTTTTTGGGTTTTGGCATAAAGAGGGAGGCTTGAGGATTCAGTTTTCTGATCTCGATGGGGCCTGATAGGAGTTCTTCGTTGGGAGTGTCGTCTTGCATCTGTAATATAACATTAACAAACTGTAAAGCTGGGTTACATGGGCCCTTTGGTAATTTTGGCCATTAAGATTTACTTGGCTTGAGGAACCTGGAGTATTATTATTGCATTAACCCTTTGACTGCCAAGGCCGTCATATCACGAGCACGGAAAGTCGTGCCATCAGCGCCAGGACGTGTTATCACGTCCAAAATATAACCGGTTTGCCTTGCGCGCTCGATTTTTCCGTCCGATGGCGTTCAAAAGGTTAAAATTATAACACATTGCCATGTTGAGAATTTTAACTAAAGTTCTAAGTTTTTTTATTAGACCTTTCTGTAATTTTATATAAGCCATAAAAGGGTTAGTTTGACCCATGAGTGCTTTACAGAGTATAGTATAACGTAGTATAACGTAAGTAACTCCCAAAATACAAGCTAGTTCATGTTCAAATAAGTCCACACACAAAGCGGTGTATTTACGATTACGAATACGATTCGGTTCAATGCCACTTTGCATGCGGACTTCTTTGAACATGTATCTGCCTGTATCACTCTACCTACGCGTGTATTACGAATATTTCGATACGGCTACGACACCATGTGCAGAGTATTATTATAACAAGTTCTCACCAGTTCCAACATCGTTTTTATCTGAAACAAGTCAGGACCAGCACTGAAGTCTCCATTGCCGCCGGGCTCCAAACAACTCCAGCGTCGGTAGTACTCCTCCTCGGTCTCTGAAATCGAGATTGTATCCATTTTAAAGTCAATCATTTTATTCTTAACTAAAACCTAGGGACAATATTTCGAAAACTTTTCTTGTTGCACCCATTTTTTTTTTTATATAGATTTTTTTTTTTTTTTTAATAATGAAGTATTAACCTCCTGAGGTTCAAAGTGCTAATATTAGTACAAAATATCTTCAATGAAAATTCGATTATATTTTTATTGATACAGAGTTACTTTTGTTTTGTTTCGTTCGATTTCAAAACATAAGAGATTCAATTCTATTTTCTAACGCTTTTGATTCAAATTTCACTACCAATCTCTCATGTATGGTGGGCCGCTAGAGGTTAATATTGATTTAACCTCCTGTAATTGTGACGTTTTCAACCATAAGGTAAATCGTTTGTGGTTGTTAATAGAGTCTGTTTCTAAATGAATTATTGTGGCAGTAATGCCTTATTGACAACTTTACTAAAAACTCTAAAAAGGTCTGTTTCTCCTGTATTACATACAAATTTTCTTAAACTCAACTCAAACTGTTTTCCAGAATCATTCAAATGATCTAAACAGCAAAATGCAATTTTAACATGAACCATAAGGCCACAAATAAAAGGCACTAAATGGCTCAACCTCTCGTCTGTGGCGGGCGCTGATCAGAAGGTCTAGAATTATAAATAGGAAAAATTTGCAGAAAAAAACGACCAGGAGAACTAACTAACAATGCATAATTAATAATAATTAGTATCGCACGGATTAGTCTGATGCGGATTTCATCACAGACGAAAGGACCCATTTTACACTTCATAATACAGCTACCCTGACATATAAAAACTATCGGGGACATTATCAAACTGGGTGCTTTTTTATACTTAATTTTTTCTGTTTGGCCGCCTTAATAGCCAGTCAGAGTTGGGTTGTGACATTTTTTAATTTCTGCCTAATAGGAAAACAAGTAGAATGAAGGAAAAGGTGACAAATGAGTAGCTTGTATAAATTCTCTACAACTTTTCAATTACATATGTTCCAATCAAACCGAACCAGAGGGCCTACCGCAAAGTTCAAAATTGACAAAACATTGGCCCATCTCTATCACTCTTGCATATATGAAAGAGAGTGATACAAATAGCCGATTCGATGAAAGAAGTGGTTCACGGTTATAGGCCTGAGCATTCTTACCTTCCGTAATGTTGTGAGCTGGAGGCTGGGCGCCGGCCACAGCGGTGTCGATCCCGCCCGGCACCCAGCGACCTTGAGCAAACGACAAATCGCGCAGTATTGCGGATTCGTCGGTCCATGGGGACCCCATTGTTACTAAACTGCTGATCTCCTGATGTGCCTAGCCGGTAACGATATTATTATAAATTTAGAATAACTTTTTTTCATTGGCGGTCTAGCAAACCAGTTAGCACAAGCTTGATCTTTCCTCCTAATCTGCGAACAAAAAAGGATAACACAAACTTACACCACCGCCTTAAACATAACCGCGATTAAACCGTTGAGTTTCAGTGATAGACTTCGCGAGAAATAGTTTTAAAAAGAAAGGTAGACAATTCAAAATTTTTACTTACAAAAAATGGCAGATTCAAGAGCCTTGCCTCTTGCCAGAGTATTTAACAATAAACCATTATACAGCAAAATTTACAATAAACTATTTTAAATTTTTCAAACCATTACCGAAAGTCCTCGGCGAATTAAAATTATTACAGTACGAAGTCAAATACATGAACAATTTTATTTAAAAGAAAGAAAACCGAACACAGAATTTAACTTTATTCCTGACTTTATTTATTTGGTTATTTTTTTTAAACATTACGTCAACGTCATTGAGTTGCCATAGATAATATAAATTTCCAGTGCCCTCTACACACTGCGTGAATGCGCTGTTGAAAGGCGCCCAAACTTTGACTATTCAACCCACATTCAACCCTTTGATAATTAAACAAACCGGATGCGAGACGTGCTCTCATTTCTATCGGAAAAATCCTGCCGTTTTTTGCGGGGGAGGGGAACGTCAAATGTATGCGAAATGTCAAAATAGCCATGTCAAATAAACATCAGTCCATACAATGAGTATGACCACTGGTCATACATTTTCGGCAGAGGGGAACGCCTGTCAACGGCTACTCCGGTTGGTTTAAAGCTCTAAAACCGGTATTAGACATTGCAACCTGCAGGGCCCAATCTGTTGTGTACCCTGCCTCTCCCTAACCCTCCTTCAGCTCCCTACGGGCCCTACCTTTAATTACACCTTCCAACCTGACGGATTGGGCCCTGCAGGTTGCAATGTCTAATACCGCTTTAAGCGCCCAAATGGCGCCAATCTGGCAACTAAAGGCCTCTACAAACGTAAGCGACTAGTCACCTGTGATTCCTAATCCTAATACATTGCGGTTTTTGTTGATCCATCGATTGATTTCGTTGCATCTACCTAGACGGCAATGTCTCGAAATCGCGATTGTAGAGGCCATAAGGTAGAATCCATAATTCAGCTTATATGCCACAACCATAAAGCTCAATACTCCACAACCGTTTTGTATGCCAGGAGTATAACGACTATTAGACATTACAACCTGCAGGGCCCAATCTGTTGTGTACCCTGCCTCTCCCTACCCTCCTTTAGCTCCCTACGGGCCCTACTTTTAACTAGTGGAGAACCACTCCGAAGTCTGAAGTCTACGGTGCACAGAAGTGAACCGTAGACTTCGGAGAAGATAAATAACGCGACAGCAAACTTCCTTCTCATTTTCCCCCCAATCAAAAAAATGGCTCGACCATTTTTGGCAAATACATCAAGGAACGTACATGCCAAGTCTCATCGAAATCAGATGAAAAATGCGACCTCTAGACCGACACTGACTAACAACCAATACACACACATCAATCTGCCAAATCGTCGTACCAGTGAAAACGGAGCCAATTACACCTACCAACCTAACAGATTGGGCCCTGCAGGTTGCAATGTCTAATAGCCGTTTATGCTAGGAGCATCACTGGCAGGGGGGTACAACTCAAAGTAAATCTGTCAAAAAATTTGAGTTTGACACGACGTATCCGATACGTTTGCATAAGTTCGAAAAATAACTTGTCATGCGTTAAGAAGGGACAACATGATTCGTGACGTTACGTGACATTACAGAGATCTCTCTGTTATACTATTATTTACTCTGTGTCACTGGTGAAGATTAAAAAATCTTTGACAAAGTAGGTATATTCAAAGTTTTTATTTAATAGAGCCTGTCCGGAAAGAAAAGTGTTGTAGAATGTATGAGCTCCCATATAAACCACGACACTTTTCTTTCCGGACAAACTCTACACTACATTGTGGTTTTGGATCCATCGAATGATTTCGTTGCATCTAGGTACCTAGACGGCAACGTATCGAAATTAATGGCGCTTTTTGCGCCTGATTTGCGCCAAGTATAGACATATCTTATGAGTTTGTCTGGAAATAAAAGTGTTGTAGTTCGGTTCATAATTTTTATATGGGAGCACTCTACGGGAGTTCTTGTTCCGCACCAGGAGTTCGATTTTTGAATCTCACCGGCGGTGCCTTTTTTTGTATGCAGCCGATGACTAGTAGATTAAGCTCCCATTGCATGAAACCTTACCTCACACGGTGGCAGAGCAGACACATACTACAGCGATAGATAATCCTTAGGAGCACTGGACTATAGTAGGTTGCCATGGCCTAGCCTGGAAGAACATAGTTTTTTTTAAATTTTAAAACGTCAATTTTTGCCAAAATTTACATCATAAGGTGGCAGATCGAAACCTTTACCCATCGAAAGAGACCCCTTTGGTGACCTGAACCCGCATAGGTTGCCAGCCCTAAACCTGGTAGATTTCAAGGTCAGCCATATTTTAGGAGGCCAAAAAATGGGGTAATTTACCTCATCAGGTGGCAAGCTGAAATTGATGCAAATCGATAGCCCTAGACGTGCCATTCACGAATATATAGGGTTGCCTGCCATCAGCCTGGTAGTTTTTCTGGTCAGCCTCCTCAAAGTATCGATTTAGTAACTTGGACCAACGAGAAATTCATGTACAGATGCTAACATTCGAGGAATATTTTTATGCAAACCGTGATATTTAATAAAAAATCTACATATTGACAGTCTTGCACTTCATACTTGTTGAAATAATAGGGTAAATGAACCAGTTCTGGTCATTTCTTACTAATTATATAGGTGACTACCGGAAAACCTAGACTGCGGGTAATATTGAGGACGCCGCGACAGTAAATCATCAGTGTGTGAGGTAAAATTGGTTCCTCACCTCATTTCCGCAGTCTCCTATTTCTGCTTCCCATAAATATGCTCAATCTGTGGGTGAAAAAACACCCTGACTTGAGCACTTGGACTACTGGGCGAGGTCATAATATATGCTACCGACGCCTACTAGATCACTCTCTACTACTGGAGGGTAAACCTCCTTCATGCGCGTAGACTAGGGCACCTATCCCTTGGAGATAGGCCGCACCCGCGCATCTACCCAGAAGGCATTTCTGCCTTCACGAGGGCTTTGGGAAGACTTGATACTCAACCAATGGGCTTATGGAGGATTATAGCTACTCCCACGCTGCCAGTCCCCGATAGTGAATGTCATAATAGAAGACTACAATTTTTTGAAAAAAATGTGTAATATTGGGTTTTTATATATACCGGTGGATAATAACTACTCCAGGGGCCTCTTTTAATTCAATGCTTCGTATGCAAATGCACAACAACGCATTTTTGTATTTTTTTTGGCACTAAATTCGTCACACGTGGTCGAACGACGACTGGACCGCGCGGCATGAAGCTTTGATAAGTTTATGCGCATCCGATCATAAGCCGTGTAACGCGCGCCCCGCCCATTGGGTTATCTATAGTATTCTTCTGATCTGAGATGTACGGTTATGCTGAATTTTATAATTATGTAGAAATAATATGACATCATTTATCACTAAGTATTTTCTTCCTGCCTCTTTTCCATTTCAGTTGTGATTAGGGCGTCTTCGTGTGTCCCAGGACTTTCAGTCCTGGTTTGTTAGTGGTGCGTTATTCAGGACTATTAGATCCTTCTCGATTCATTGCGTGTCTGACAGTGGTTTCATAGTTTTTGCCTCGCCGCCACTAGAATTACAAATTGGGGCCGATTCCAACGTACATCTCCCTCTATGGTGGATGAAGACCAGCAACAACAGAGGTAAGTAAGACACACAAGGTATTGACAACTAACTTAAATATCCTATACAATAAATAAACATAGGTCGGAACCAACATTCGTAAATAGAAGGTGCATTACGATTATAAATAGACCTCACTATGTCCCGAATAACGCACCATCGACAACCCAGGACTGAAAGTTAAACATATTCAGTCAAGTAATATTTTCGATATTTGCAAAGTAGTGTCGATACAAAAATGACAAATATTCGTATTACCATTATTAACGAGGTCGTTTTGACAAGAATTTAACTAGAGACCGCACGTGCGTACCCACGTAAGGCATAGGGACATAGACGATAACTTCTACAGCACAACACAGAACAATCTACTATTGTTTTCCTTAGCCGACATAACGGCAGCCCGGGTGAACATGCTGGCCCGGAGATTCGCTCGGTGTACGGATGCAGCCAAATTAACGCTCTTTAGAGCATATTGCACTTCGCTGTACTTGAGTGCACTGTGGGCGAACTGTACGCAGCGGTCGCTCAGCTCTCTGCGCGTCCAGTACAATAACGCATTCAGGGCGCTGTTGGGGTTGCCACGTTTCTGCAGTGCATCTACCATGTTTGCCGAAGCGCGAGTAGACAGCTTCAACTCAATCTTACGTAAAAAAAATGGCATCATTACTGAGCAGAATACGTGACAGCCTAAACAGCCTCCTGAAGGCTTTAGCTGTAAGAAGTGGGTGCTCAGTTATGCAACACTTAATTAAGAATAACCTTGAAAGAATAATATCAGGTTTTGTCGTAGCAAATACAGTAATTTTTAAAGATATTGCGAATCACATCTGTTTGTGACCCTCCACTGCTAGAAGTAATAGCATGGAGGGTAATAACAATATGAGACTATGACAAGGAACAACGATAACAGCACCTTCTCTGTAATAAAAGTGAATAAGACCTTGAAAGTGTAATACGACAATCCCGTTCGATCTTGGTATTATTAGTAGCATGCCCTGTCGTTACCTTTTATCCTATGTATATGCGTACGACTTAGTGAAAGTTGGCTGTCTTCCTACAATAACAGAGTGAATCTGGGGCAGTACGTGGCGCACGGATTTACGGTGATCACATTAGCTGGTTTATCGAAAGTTAAGTTTTTCGGGCCCGGACCATAGTCTCGCGATGAATATCTAGTGTCCCTTAGTTTATGCGTTTATTATTGTACACGGGTGCAGAAGCGATGCACGTCCATCTGCGGGTAAAGTGACCACTCTCTTAGGGCCCCCTTTTTAGATAGCGGTAGTGATGGGAAGAAGTACCGCCCATATGCGGGTATTGTGGCAACCCCGGTAGTCAATAGACTGCAATGCGCATGGGTGAGTGTGGTACCTCGGGGACTGGCAGCGTCGGGTAGATATAAATCCCCCATAAGCCCATTGGTTGAGTGTCAAGTCCTCCCACATCCCGCGTGAAGGCAGGAATGCCTTCTGGGTAGATGCGTGGGCGCAGCCTATTTCCAAGGAATAGGTGCCCTTTAGTCTATGCGCATGAAAGAGGCTTACCCTCTAGTAGTAGAGAGTGATCTAGTAGGCGTCGGTAGTATATATTATGACCTCGCCCAGTAGTCGAAGTGCACAAGTCAGGGTGTTTTTTTACCCACAGATTGAGCATATTTATGGGAAGCAGAAATAGGAGACTGCGGAAATGAGGTGAGGAACCAATTTTACCTCACACACTGATGATTTACTGTCGCGGCGTCCTCAATATTACCCGCAGTCTAGGTTTTCCGGTAGTCACCTATATAATTAGTAAGAAATGACCAGAACTGGTTCATTTACCCTATTATTTCAACAAGTATGAAGTGCAAGACTGTCAATATGTAGATTTTAATTAAATATCACGGTTTGCATCAAAATATTCCTCGAATGTTAGCATCTGTACATGAATTTCTCGTTGGTCCAAGTTACTAAATCGATACTTTGAGGAGGCTGACCAGAAAAACTACCAGGCTGATGGCAGGCAACCCTATATATTCGTGAATGGCACGTCTAGGGCTATCGATCTGCATCAATTTCAGCTTGCCACCTGATGAGGTAAATTACCCCATTTTTTGGCCTCCTAAAATATGGCTGACCTTGAAATCTACCAGGTTTAGGGCTGGCAATAGATTAAGCTCCCATTGCATGTAACCTTACCTCACACGGTGGCAGAGCAGACACATACTACAGCGATAGATAATACTTAGGAACACTGGACTATAGTAGGTTGCCATGGCACAGCCTGGAAGAACATAGTTTTTTTTTTAATTTTAAAACGTCAATTTTTACCAAAATTTACATCATAAGGTGGCAGATTGAAACCTTTACCCATCGAAAGAGACCCCTTTGGTGACCCGAACGCGCATAGGTTGCCAGCCCTAAACCTGGTAGATTTCCAGGTCAGCCATGTTTTATGAGGCCAAAAAATGGGGTAATTTACCTCATCAGGTGGCAAGCTGAAATTGATGCAGATCGATAGCCCTTGGCGTGCCATTCACGAATATATAGGGTTGCCTGCCATCAGCCTGGTAGTTTTTCTGGTCAGCCTCCTCAAAGTATCGATTTAGTAACTTGGACCAACGAGAAATTCATGTACAGACGCTAAAATTCGAGGAATATTTTAGTGCGAACCGTGATATTTAATTAAAATCTATATATTGACAGTCTTGCAATGCATACGTGTTGAAATAATAGGGTAAATGAACCAGTTCTGGTCATTTCTTACTAATTATATAGATGACTACCGGAAAACTTAGACTGCGGGTAATATTGAGGACGCCGCGACAATAAATCATCAGTGTGTGACGTAAAACTGGTTAATCACCTCATTTCCGCAATCTCCTATTACTGCTTCGCTTAAATATGCTCAATCTGTGGGTGAAAAAACACCCTGACTTGGGTACTTTGATTACTGCGTGAAGTCATAATATATACGACCGACGCCTACCAGAGCACTCCTACTACTGAAGGGTAGTAGGTCCTAGTCCTTCATGCGCATAGACTAAAGGGCTGTTATCCCCTGGAAATAGGCCGCGCCCGTGCATCCCGTATCCGTCATGACAGTATTTTCAAATATGGGAAATAAATGTTTCCGTTTAAGTTCAAAGTTCACTTAATGTAAAACGTGACATATACCTAAGATCTACGTACGGTCATGCTGGATATTATAATTATGTAGAAATCATAGGACCTCATTAATCACTAAGTATTTTGTTCTTACCTCTTTCCATTTCAATTGGGATTGGGCCTCTTCGTATGTAGGCACCAGGACTTTCAGTCTTGGGTATTCGATGGTTCGTTATTCAGGGCCGAACCTGGTATTTTCATGGTATTTTCGGTTTTTAGGGTTCCGTAGCCAAAATGGCAAAAACGGAACCCTTATAGTTTCGACATGTCCGTCCGTCCATCCGTCCGTCCGTCCGTCCGTCCATCCGTCCGTCCGCGGTCTAGCTTAGTGACCTCTAGCACTAGAAAGCTGAAATTTGGTTTGAATATATGCATGAACTAAGCCGACTAAATGGTAGAATAAAAACTGGAAATAGTTTTTTGTGCAACAAGAGAGGAAAGTTGGTTTTTCTTGCGAGTGTTGATTTTGAGTCCCGAGTAAGCGAAAGATTCTATAATTGAATCACGAGCGAAGCGAGTGATTCTAAGTTTGAATCTTGAGCGTAGCGAGGGATCTCAAGAACACGAGATGTAAAAAAACCATGAAGTTCGTAGGATCACTACATTGAAAGAAGAACCGGCCAAGAGCATGTCGGGCCATGCTCAGTGTAGGGTTCAGTAAACTGAGACCATTAATTCAAAAGGTCATTTCTTACGGGAAATTTGGCGGCGCTTACGTCAGTTTTACTTATGTCCTTTCACTATGGGTTTTTGAATGATAACTCATAAACGGCTTAACCGATTTATTTCAATATAGTTTTCATTGAAGGTACTCATTAGGCCTCAGTTTCAAGTTTTTTTAGTTAAAAGTTAGATGGGGGGGGGGGGGGGGGACGCCCTGTTTTAAACTTTTGGAGCTATTATTTCCGAAAGTATTAGTTTTATCCAAAAACTGCTCTAGAAGACCCTAATTCTTTTTAAAAGACCTATTCAACGATACCCCACACAACTTGGTTGGAACGAAAAAAAATTTCGCCCCCCACTTCACGTGTACGGGAGGTACCCTAACAAAATATATTTTTCGCGTTTTTATTCTACCGTTTTGTCGGCTTGGTTAATACACATATTCAAACCAAATTTCAGCTGTCTAGTGCTAACGGTCACTGAGCTAGACCGCGGATGGACGAATGGACGGACGGACGGACGGACGGACGGACGGACGGACGGACGGACGGACATGGCGAAACTATAAGGGTGCCGTTTTTGCCATTTTGGCTACGGAACCCTAAAAACCGAAAATACCAATGAGAAATGCCCACGACTGATTCATTTGCCCTATTATTTCAACACATATGAAGTGCAAGACTCACAATGTGTAGATTTAATTAAATATCAAGGTTTGCATTTAAATATACTTACGTTCAAATTTCGAACGTCTTCTTAGTAGTTAGAACAAATATGTTATCTGTAACGATGTTATTATTATCAAATAATAAGCAAAAATTCGATATCATTATGAAAATCTGTGTGCGGGCATGCGCCGCCCGACCGCCGACACAATCGAGTTGGTCATGGCGATGTCGGTGCAATCCGTGCAATTGCAGTCATTCAATCATCATTTCGGGTTTATAATATGTATGTAGATAAAGCAGTGTATGCAACTGTACGTAATTAGGCCTTAAAACACTCGTGTGATCTTATTATGAAACTCACTTCGTTCGTTACATAAAACCACACTCGTGTTTTAAGGACCCCTATCACGTAACAGTTACATAAACTACTATTGAATGTTAGTATCTCTACGCGAATTTCTCTTGTGTCCAAGATATTAACATCGATAGTTTAGGGAGGCTAACCAAAAAAACTGCCAGGCTGATGGCAGGCAAACCTATATTCTCGTGAATGGAACGCCTAGAGCTATCGATCTACATCAGTTTCATCTTGCCATCTGATGGGGTAAATTATCCCATTTACTGGCCTCATGGAACATGGTTGACCTTGAAATCTCTCAGGCTTGGGGCTGGCGACCTATGCGGGTTCGGCCCTGAATAACGAACCATCGAATACCCAAGACTGAAAGTCCTGGTGCCTACATACGAAGAGGCCCAATCCCAATTGAAATGGAAAAGAGGTAAGAACAAAATACTTAGTGATTAATGATAACCTATGATTTCTACATAATTATAATATCCAGCATGACCGTACGTAGATCTTAGGTACAGTATCGGTCAAAAGTTTAAGTTCACTCTGCGAAATAAGGTAATCATATTTAATTATGTTCAAATATAGAATATGTTTTGAATTTCAAACGTTTAATTATTTCCACGACTACCAAATAACAATAAAAATACCTCTTGGAGGAATCGTTTTATGTTATTCGGAAAATTTGATCCATTTAATATTTTTGTTCCGTATTTCCTATGAGATTTCGTGAAGTTAGAAATCATTTAAAATGGGTCGCAAAGCCAATTTTAGTGTCGAAACTCGTGCTGTTATTGTAACTCTGTCAAATGAGGGCTACACGACGCGGAAAATCGCTGAAAAAATGAAGGTTTCTCAAACCGCTGTCGTGAGTACTTTGAAACGAAAACAAAAAACCGGTCGATCTCGATCAGGTAGGCCAAAAGTCACGTCTAAAAGCGAAGACCAATTTATTTGCGTGCAGAGCAAACGCCAACGTACTCTAACTGCTCCAGAAATTTGCGAAGAACTCAACGCCACCCGAGAACAGCGAGTATCGGTTTCGACAGTGCAACGGCGTCTGCGAAACTATGGTCTAAAAGGTCGTATTGCTGCCAAAAAACCCTTGTTACGTAGTCAGAATAAAGTTAAGAGGTTGAAATGGGCCCAGAAACACAAAAACTGGACGTCTGAACAGTGGTCTAAAGTTTTATTTTCTGACGAATCGAAGTTTGAAATTTTTGGAGGGAGACGTCGTCAATATGTTCGACGACAAGTAGGCGAACGAATGATAAAGCAATGCGTGATGCCAACAGTGAAGCACGGTGGAGGATCAGTTATGGTCTGGGGATGCTTTGCGGGTGATAAAGTTGGTGATCTCGTGAGAGTCAATGGCATAATGGATAAGAAAATGTATCATAACATTTTGCAACGTCACGCTTTTCTATCTGGAAAACGGATTGCAGGCAGAGGTTTTGTTTTCCAACAAGACAATGATCCCAAGCATACGTCGAAGTTGTGCAAAAACTACATTTCATCCAAAGAGAACCAAAAAGAATTAAAATATATGGATTGGCCTCCTCAATCGCCCGACCTCAATCCGATTGAGTTGTTATGGGATGAATTGGACAGGAGTGTGAGAAAAATGCGGCCAACTAATAAAGAACAGCTTTGGGAATACCTATACATTTGTTGGAATAAAATTTCGACATCAACATTGCAAAAACTAATTACGCGAATGCCGAAAGTGTGTATGGCAGCATTGAATTGAAAGCAAAAGGCGGATATTTTGAAGAGTCTAAAGTTGGCAAAAACTGATCTTTTTTATTGAATTGTGGTTTTAAATTAGAGAATTACCTTTAATTTATTATGTAATAAAAGATTATTAAATACTTTTACTAGTACATTGTGTTATAGCTTCATTTAACCGAATTTACAGAGTGAACTTAAACTTTTGACCGGTACTGTATATGTCACGTTTTACATTAAGTGAACTTTGAACTTAAACGGAAACATTTATTTCCCATATTTGAAAATACTGTTATGACGGATACGGGATGCACGGGCGCGGCCTATTTCCAGGGGATAACAGCCTTATAGTCTATGCGCATGAAGGATGCTTACCCTTCAGTAGTAGGAGTGCTCTGGTAGGCGTCGGTCGTATATATTATGACTTCACGCAGTAATCAAAGTACCCAAGTCAGGGTGTTTTTTCACCCACAGATTGAGCATATTTAAGCGAAGCAGTAATAGGAGATTGCAAAAATGAGGTGATTAACCAGTTTTACGTCACACACTGATGATTTATTGTCGCGGCGTCCTCAATATTACCCGCAGTCTAAGTTTTCCGGTAGTCATCTATATAATTAGTAAGAAATGACCAGAACTGGTTCAGTTACCCTATTTTTTCAACACGTATGCATTGCAAGACTGTCAATATATAGATTTTAATTAAATATCACGGTTCGCACTAAAATATTCCTCGAATTTTAGCGTCTGTACATGAATTTCTCGTTGGTCCAAGTTACTAAATCGATACTTTGAGGAGGCTGACCAGAAAAACTACCAGGCTGATGGCAGGCAACCCTATATATTCGTGAATGGCACGCCAAGGGCTATCGATCTGCATCAATTTCAGCTTGCCACCTGATGAGGTAAATTACCCCATTTTTTGGCCTCATAAAACATGGCTGACCTGGAAATCTACCAGGTTTAGGGCTGGCAACCTATGCGGGTTCGGGTCACCAAAGGGGTCTCTTTCGATGGGTAAAGGTTTCAATCTGCCACCTTATGATGTAAATTTTGGTAAAAATTGACGTTTTAAAATTCAAAAAAAACTATGTTCTTCCAGGCTAGGCCATGGCAACCTACTATAGTCCAGTGTTCCTAAGTATTATCTATCGCTGTAGTATGTGTCAGCTCTGCCACCGTGTGAGGTAAGGTTTCATGCAATGGGAGCTTAATCTATAGGTATTTAGTACGAAATAAGTCACCCGGTGAGATTCAAAAATCGAACTCCAGACTCTAGAGTTTGTCCGTGGTTTATCTACCTTGGCTGCTGCGATGTATTTGATGGCGACTGTACATGTAAAAACCATATTCATGCCTAATCATAGTATTCTTATTCTTATTGACTAACTTCGAGGACGTGCCAATGGTTGATGGCAAATCAATGCTTTTCTATAACATGCCAGTTTCTTTTTGGCGCACATCTAGTAAACTTAATTGCCAAATGCGGTTACACTTGACTAAGGGTGGGAGGCACCACGCTCAATTAACAGACTCATCGACGTTAAAGGATGTCATACCATAGAAAACTGTCAAAGTTTTCATACTTACAAGATTTTTTAACGATTACGTTGACGTTTAACAGCGGTTTGATGCAACCGACCTTTAATCATTTAGAAAGTTAATTTAGGACTTGGATCATCACATTCATCACATCACATATTGCTTACCATTCTTTGGTCATGTTTTTTGTTTGCGAAACAGTAAAACAAAACAGTAGAAGTAGTAAAACAGTTTATTGAACAAAATAATAGAGCATTAAGGAAGGTAGGTACACTGGTGCATTACATAATTTTGTACATAAATCGTAGCACAATTATGTCAATTATACAACATTATTTATTTACTTAAAAACATTTATAGACGTAAAATGATTTATTAGTACAAGAATATAAATAAATTACAAATAAAACTTATAAATAAACCCTTAACAAAAAACTAGAACTAAATAAAACTAAAGAATATCAAATAAATTGGGCCCATTCGGCATGGTGGCGAGTATATATGAGAATGTTAACGATATTTTGTCATTAATTTGCAGATTATTTATATCCAAACTTACCACGCATTTTATTCGTTTATCGGAACTATTCTGAATTAGGGCGGCCACCGTCTATCGGTCCGCCTGACGATATCGGCCTGTCAGTTGTTCGGAGCCGGCAACTTTTTGTTTTTTTCTAACTGACAGGCTGAGATCGTCAGGCGGACTGCAGGCAGACTGATAGTCGGTGGCCGACTTAAGTAACCCGAAGGTGTGAAAGAATCAAACGTAGTTCTGTTCCTCTACCTAATACCACTGTATATTGCGGCGACTGCAGCAGCACTTATAGCAATAACCAATGGGGCTGGCCCCCGGTCCTCCCAAGTTAGTTTTCAGGTGACAAGGACCACATGTCCTTTGACATTCTCGTTCTTTTTCAGACCGCGAACGCACATATTTTTTTCCTATTTTTCCCCACCAACGTTCCACTACTCTCCGAACGTAGTCCTCTTTCTTGGTTTGCACCACAAACGCACAGTTATACCACCGCGCATGCTGCTCCCACGGGTCAGATCCTGGCTCCCAGTCCTTTAAGCCTCCGCCACAGAAGAAGCATTGCGTGCGGTCACCTAGTCCGGTGTAAAAGAAGCCGGCCTCTGCTAATTCTTTCGGCCTCGTTGACAGAAAAGTTGGCCAGTGTTTGTAGGATTTGAGCCTGGAATCTTCACTTTCATAGTGTGGGTACCGACCGTCTCGCTCAGTCATCTGTGAAGTACGAATAGTCTTTTAAACAAACGTCGCACACTTACGATGGAAAATTAATCCGATTGGGTAACCAAGTTTGGTAAAACTCTGAAGCCGTCAAGAGAAAGGAACTCATTCAAATGATTCTTCAGCTTCAATTAGCGCAAAATTCTTATATCCTAATTCTAATTCGGCCAGTTGGGAGTTCGGAACTATATCGGAACTCACTCTGAGATAAAATTGCGACGAGTGCAAAGACGTCAAATTTTGTTTTTCCATTCAAAAGTTCTTAACTTCGTAAGGAAATGGTTTGATAAATAATGTTCAATTCACCTTAACAATCTTGCTGACGTAAACCTAGAAAATCGTCATGGCGCTGAAGAGTAGCTATTAGTATTAGTATTCATTAATTCATTTTCTTCTGGTAATCCTGAACTGCACAATTCAATCCTGTAAATCGTAATAATAATGGAATAACTGACAGTTTTTCGTGATCTAAATTATCCTTTCACCACAAAGTGCGATTTAGAACCGACAAGTTCAGCTCAGTCAGTTATGCTGACGGCTTTAATCAAAATAATAAATGTATTTGCGCCAAAAACCCATCCTTATCAAGGCAACGTTATTTTTGTGTAATAGAACGGGGTAATGAAGAGGAAATCAAAGAAGTGATATCGCATTCCATATCGATACTTTAACCTTCTGTAAAGGGCTTTAAAAGTAGCAACGATTCAGCAAACTAGCCTCCATGACTAAACCACTGACTCTTTCTGCTGACGAGTTTGCGGACAAGAATGAAACTTCATCGTTGTCAGTTTCTGTCTGATCCTTCTCCCTATCGGTCAGCCTCCTTAATACCCTAATATCCAGTGACGTAACAAGCCACACGATAAATAAATGAATAAATTGGTCAGCCAGCCAGTACTAGTCAAATGGTTAAAGACACGACAAGAAATGCATCACTACTGCCATTTGCCACTTCTTTAACCCGAACCATTACGCAAAAACTGGTGTTACATCGATATGGACGGACGCTTGGCCCAAATAAATGTATTACTTCCATTAAAACCACATCATAACTATAGGCAGACACGAAGCCTGTCGACACGAAGCCGCACAGTGCGATGACAAGACAATCTAGATCATAAAAAACGTTCATTCATCCCAGTAGTATTATGATTTACAGACCTGATGTTGAGTTTCCGAGTTGAGCTAGTTTTAGTTTATCATAATCCAATTTTTTCTTGTCTTCTGAAACAAAAATCATTCTATCACTACCTAACACTTTTAAGGTATAGGTACAATATCGAACAATTCTTAATACCGGTACCGGAATTCAGTATTAGCTCCAAATACCGGAATTCCGACATTAATACCGGAGATGACGATTGCAATAGGGCATACAATATAGGTAGGTATATTTTGTGTGGCCAAAATCAGAATTCCAGTATGTAAGTTTTTAATTGGATCATGAATGTATATTACTCGTTTTTCGGTTTATATATAGACATAAAGCGGTATTACACATTGCAACCTGCAGGGCCCAATCTGTTGTGTACCCTGCCTCTTCCTAACCCTCCTTCAGCTCCCTACGGGCCCTACCTTCAATTACACCTTCCAACCTGACAGATTGGGCCCTGCAGGTTGCAATGTGTAATACCGCTTATAGAAAAACTTTTCCTTTCGAATAGTTCGAATAATAGTAGAAATAGAAATAGTTTATTCGTAAACACATACACATAAAAAGAAATAAAAGGAACGTACGATAATACGGTTAAAACAGCTATTAGACATTGCAACCTGCAGGGCCCAATCTGTTGTGTACCCTCCCTCTCCCTACCCTCCTTCAGCTCCCTACGGGCCCTACCTTTAATTACACCTTCCAACCTGACAGATTTGGCCCTGCAGGTTGCAATGTCTAATACCGCTTTAAACGGCTATTAGACTTTGCAACCTGCAGTCCTGCAGGGCCCAATCTGTCAGGTTGGTAGGTATAATTAAAACGGCTATTAGACATTGCAACCTGCAGGGCCCAATCTGTCAGTTTGGTAGGTGTAATTAAAGGTAGGGTCCGTAGGGAGCTGAAGGAGGGGAGGGAGAGGCAGGGTACAAAACAGATTGGGCGCTGCAGGTTGCAATGTCTAATAGCCGTTTAAAGGTAGGGCCCGTAGGGAGCTGCAGGAGGGTTAGGGAGGGGCAGGGTACACAATAGATTGGGCCCTGCAGGTTGCAATGTCTAATACCCGTTTTACACAGAGTAAATAATAGTATAATACAGAGAGACCTCTGTAATGTCACGTAACGTCACGAATCATGTTGTCCCTTCTTAACGCATGACAAGTTCTTTTTCGCACTTATGCAAACGTATCGGATCCGTCGTGTCAAACTCAAATTTTTGGACAGATTTACTTTGAGTTGTACCCCCCTGGTTGTATCTCGGACTATAGGTACCTAGGTACTTTCGCGTCGCCACTGTCAACATTAAACGGCTATTAGACATTGCAACCTGCGGAGCCCAATCTGTTCTGCACCCTGCCTCTCCCTCCCCTCCTTCAGCTTCTACGGACCCTACCTTTAATTACACCTTCCAACCTGACGGATTGGGCCCTGCAGGTTGCAATGTCCAATAGCCGTTTAAAAGCGGTATTACACATTGCAACCTGCAGGGCCCAATCTGTTGTGTACCCTGCCTCTCCCTTCCCCTCCTTCAGCTCCCTACAGGCCCTACCTTTAAAGCGGTATTACACATTGCAACCTGCAGGGCCCAATCTGTTGTGTACCCTGCCTCTTCCTTCCCCTCCTTCAGCTCCCTACGGGCCCTACCTTCAATTACACCTTCCAACCTGACAGATTGGGCCCTGCAGGTTGCAATGTGTAATACCGCTTTTAATTACACCTTCCAACCTGACAGATTGGGCCCTGCCGGTTGCAATGTCTAATACCGCTTTAAGGGACACTACACACGCCTATTACCGCGAACGAACTACTTAATAGGCTAAAAACACACCTAGCGGAATTAAGCCAATTCATAGACAAAATGCTTAAATATGTCTATGGTAGCTTAAATTTGTCTATGGTAGCGGAAATTTGTCTATGGCCTCCATACAAAAAAAACAGTTACCATAGACAAATTTAGACAAAATTTAAAGCGGTATTACACATTGCAACCTGCAGGGCCCAATCTGTTGTGTACCCTGCCTCTTCCTAACCCTCCTTCAGCTCCCTACGGGCCCTACCTTCAATTACACCTTCCAACCTGACAGATTGGGCCCTGCAGGTTGCAATGTGTAATACCGCTTTTAAGCATTTCGTCAGGGGGGTACAACTCAAAGTAAATCTGTCAAAAAATTTGAGTTTGACACGACGTATCCGATACGTTTGCATAAAAGCGGTATTACACATTGCAACCTGCAGGGTCCAATCTGTCAGGTTGGAAGGTGTAATTGAAGGTAGGGCCCGTAGGGAGCTGAAGGAGGGGTAGGAAGAGGCAGGGTACACAACAGATTGGGCCCTGCAGGTTGCAATGTGTAATACCGCTTTAAGTGCGAAAAAGAACTTGTCATGCGTTAAGAAGGGACAACATGATTCGTGACGTTACGTGACATTACAGAGGTCTCTCTGTATTAGGGTCACCTCACATCTAGCTGTTTTCCTCGCGGAATTAGCGGAAGTAGCGGAAATTTGTCTATGGTAGCGGAAATTTGTCTATGGTAGCAGATTTTTTGTATGGAAGCCATAGACAAATTTCCGCTACCATAGACAAATTAAGCATTTTGTCTATGAATTTCCGCTACTTCCGCTAATTCCGCGAGGAAAACCGCTAGGTATGTGGTGACCCTTATACTCAAAGCAAGCATTAACTAGAGCCCGCACACGTGTACCCCCGTATGGGATAGATATATAGATGCCCATAATCACTTCTACAGCATAAAACAAAACAATTTACCAATCTTTTCCTTAGCCGACACAACTTTCTAGGAAAACTAACAGCTTTTCTCGTAGCAATCACAGAAATTCTTGAAGAAATCGCGCATTATATCTGTTTGTCACCCTCCACTGCTAGAAGTAACGCGTGGAGGGTAATAGAAACTATGACAAGGACCAACGATAATAGCACCTCTCTGCCGTATCTATTGAAAGTGTAATAAGACCATCCCGTTCTATCTTGGTATTATTAGTTCCGTGTCAGATCTATGGGTGGTATATCTATGCCCTTATACTATTATTTACTCTGTGATTTCGTCTATGAATTGGCTTAATTCCGCTAGGTGTGTTTTTAGCCTTAGGGTCGCCACACACCTAGCGGTTTTCCTCGCGGAATTACCGGAAGTAGCGGAAATTCGTCTATGGTAGCGGAAATTTGTCTATGGTAGCAGATTTTTTGTATGGAAGCCATATACAAATTTCCGCTACCATAGACAAATTAAGCATTTTGTCTATGAATTTCCGCTACTTCCGGTAATTCCGCGAGGAAAACCGCTAGGTGTGTGGCGACCCTTACGCGTCGTAAATTAGTCTATGGTTAATAAGGTACTAACAGACCGTGAGATTTGGTTCGGGCCGGACCACGGATCGATAAGGACGCTGCTAATTGTTGGTTCCCATTCCTCTCGCGCTCTTACTTCTCTTCTGAACTCCGTGCTCGCAGCTTCACCGCAGTGTAATGTGTTTGCGGACTGTGTGGTGTGATGCTGATAACTTAATGGAAGAGAGTGCTAGAGAGAAGAGACAAATGTGTAAACCAAAATGATTTTTATTTTAAGTTTTTAGTTAGTCTAATATTAGTCCGATTGTAACGCTCGCTCTAAATGTTACAATTTTTGGTTTAATAATGAATAAATTAAATATTTGTTATCATTCTGTGCGTCTTGCTCGGACTATTGAAATTCACGACAATTATACTATACACGACACGACAAATATTATTTAAAATTGTAAGTAGGTACATTTAAAAACATAAGCCACAAAAATCACAATAAAATTCCTTTGTAGTTCTCGTCAATGCTTTAACGACAACTGCGTGAAATTGCGTGTAGTAAACTGAAGCTTGTTCTTCCTTTTCAAATGGGCTTCGTGAATAACTCTATCCGGAGTGTTACTCAGTATGGCATGGATCAATTCAGGTATATTGAATTTGATAGCAAAAGCGAGGAGTTCGTCCAAGTCGTCTCCAGTAACTACGGTCGCCACCTTCTTTATGCAATCATTCTTTAATTGTTTCATCCTGCCGTGAATGGCTAACAGCAGCAACTGCGGCAGACCTTTAACCGCCAAGGGGAGGGTACCCTTGTACATGTACTCCCTCAATTGTTGCAGATCTTCTGCAGTTACCCCTTTTATGGGGATTCGACGCTCGTGTCTCATGTCCGGGTTACTTAGCATATCTCGGAATAACTCGCTATGTTTGACAATGACAACTTTATGTATATCTACTGGCGATGACGGCCCTTCTGTAGCGCAAAGTTGTATATCCAAGCACGTTGTATCCGTATACAGGTTATCGAAAGGCTGCAAACGATCTGTCTCGTCTTGAACAGTAACGTTCACTTCTACAGTATATCCGCAAATTTCGCTAAGTGATCCGAGAACGAAATTGAAATCAGGTGATGTCTTGGGTAGTTCTGTAAATTCTGACCAATTATTCCAACAAGTCAGTTGTTTTTCTACTTTACCACAGTTCACATCAAGTTTCACTGTGGCTTGTTTGCTTGCACTAGCAGCTTCTTGGTTTTTTACGGATACACTGCTGGAGAGAGTCTTTGGCGTCTGAGCATCGCCAGAGAATTTAAAACGGATCATTGCCAAATCATCGACAGACACAGGTTCCGTTATGATGAATGCCGACAAATCAAAGCTGTTGTTGACGACGAAAAATAATAGCTTCAGAGTCGAGCCGCGGTGTTGCTGCTTTATGATTCTGTGAACAAACCAAGGCACGAGTCCTATATCCCAGTGTTCAGAAATGCCGATGCTTTTATACCTACCCTTTGACATCGGTAGGAGTTGTTGAGTAGTATGGAGGCGAACTCAATTTAATTTTGTTGAAAATTTCCCGGCCCATCTAAATTTAGGGTAACGTAAACATACACACATTAAAGTGTTTAAATGGACTTTTTTTCTTGGCTTATCTACTAAATGTTATTTAATTTAATTTAACTTGTTAAAAATCAATGTAGTTAAAGTTTTATTCTAAATTCAATATAATGATACGAACTATTAGATAGGAAAATTAAAACAAATAGACTGATTTAGTGGATGCAAAAGTAAACAGGCAATTATTAATATATCTATTTATATATCTTCTATATAGATAGAATTTATTATATGTATAGACATATAATAAAGGTGAAGAGGGTAAAAAATCTGTACATTGGAGATATTAGTAGAAAAATGAGTTAGTAGCTCTTAGAATCGATAACAGAACACGTTTCGGCGATTTTTAGAATTTTTGTCTGTTTGTCTGTTTGGATGGGGAGAGTTGGCGTCAAAACGCCTGGACCGATTTCGATAAAACCTTCACTAGCAGGTTCTACAGACCTCTGGTCAGGACATAGGCTATAAAAAATACGAACTTTTTGGATTTAAGGGGGTTTAAGGGGGGTTTAAATTTTGTATGGGAAATGCCTTTATATGGTAAATATAATAAATACTTATGCCTTTGTATTTCAACTATATATTTTTTAAACCACGGCGATGGCAAACAATCATACGACCCGCCTGATGGTAAGCACTTAGGGTAGCCAATGGACGCCTGTAAATCCAGAGGTTTTATGTGCGCGTTGCCTCCCTATAATAATCTTTTTTTATTTACACTATATTGCACGAAATACAAAACTGTGAGACCAAACGGCGGACATCATACCAAATGGTATTTTCCACCAGTCAACCATTGAGCCTATACAACAGACATGTACAAAATGTGCAAGAATAAAAGTTAAATTAACTAACTATAAAAAAACAAACGGAACATAGTGAAACACGGAAATCGAAAAGTACCGGCACACCCTACCGAAAAAGAGTTTAGATAGAGTTCACCGCGTGATGGGCGTAGACATGTGCGCCGCGCCGCCGCGCCGCCGCCGCCGACGATTTTTCCACGCCGCCGCCGCCGATGATTTTGACCGGCGTAAAATCGGCGTGGCAAATTTTAAGTGTTTTAATGCCCGGAAACGGTAAATAACTAATGAGTGGCCAGTATACTACGTATTTTTTAAAGACACTTTTGCTTCTTGACTTATCCTTTGCCAGGCACATCAACTGACGTCATTTTAATGCTATTGTAAGATTTACGTCAACGATTTATCAATTCGGTGATTCATGACGGCTGGTTTTTGAATTATAGGCTACAAAAATAGATGAAAACAATAAAAATATTATAAAAAACCTAACCTAGGGATCCGCCGGCAACGGGCCGCATAGAGAGCAACCTTCGGGCTGTGCGCGCCGTGTCAAGGATTACCATCTGAATCTGACTCTTGCACCAACCGGAAAAACAACCGGAGATGAATGCCTGAGTGACTCTCCGGGACGGCCACAGGATATATCCTCATAATTCGGGCATACAATACCGGTCTCACATGCCCTAGTCATGATACCTTCGTCCGCAATTGCACAGGCGAAACCCTCGGTTTCTTCGAGGAGTTCCCCAAATCGTAACCAGTTCACTGACTCGAGTAGGTCTACGTGTCCCGTGAGGGCCCTGTAGAACCGCCCGTGTAGCTCCTTACTCTTCTTTTATTTTTTTCTTAAATGTCCCTTAAGTCAAGTTTGATGTTGGGATTTGGGATCCTTGATAAATCGAGGGAACTATTAAAGGCCACTACCTGATTTGGCAATACGGTATCGGTGCAGTAAAGGATGTTCGATATTTTTTTACCGATTCCTTACCGAGCGCCTATATTTGAATGCAGTGTTCTTGATTGGCGCGGGCTACGCGGTGAGGGTGCGGCATATCGCAGGCCGCGTCACGGTGTAAAAACTTGCATGCCGAGCTCGCACCGCGTGTAATTTCGTGAACAAAATGTCGGCGGCAAGAGCCACGTGTAATATTTTGGTTGCCGATGTGGAAAAATATCCACTTTTATATAACTAGAACTGAACGAACTAAACTAGAATCACTAGAATACATCTTCTTAATCTGACATCCTTGTCTTTTATAACTCAACGTACAATCTTCTCTTACGAATTACAAATGCGAAATCAGTCGGTTTTGCACTTATTAACTTTTGTGTGAACGTATTCGATGTTCAGGCAAGTCATGTAGCCAGTTCTACATAGATAAAACAAATACGTATGTCTATATAACTAGTTTATCTTTTGTAAAATTCTCTAAAATCATGTCTTGTATTTAAAATATACAAAGTTTGCTAGTTAATCATAAATTGTCAGAAATTTGGGGAGTTTTATTTACGCAAGTTACACTTAATAACTCAGTAGGTTTCGATTTAGAGTGTATTTTGTCAATTTCCCCAATAATATTAAAAACTATATACCACGCCGATTTCACGCCGATCACGCCGCCGCCGCCGGTCAAAAAACGATCGGACGCCGCCGCCGATGATTTTGGCATCGGCGCACACCTCTAGATGGGCGTCAAAGAGAGGGGGGGCGCAAAAAGAAAAAAAGACACCACACTATAGCTAAATATACGGAAAATTGTTACGTTGAACATTTGAGATGGGAGAAGAAGAGTTTTGATAGAGTTTACTACGTGACGGGCTGCAAAGAAAGGGGGGCTCGGGGGGCGGAGCCCCCCGCATAAAGAAAAAACACACCGTACTATTGCTAATTATACCAAAAATTGTTACGTAGAATATTTGAAATGGGAGAAAAAGAGTTTTGATAGAGTTTACTACGTGACGGGCGGTAAAGAACGGGGGGCTCGGGGGGCGGAGCCCCCCGCAATTAAAAAAAAACGGTACTATTGCAAATTATACCAAAAACTGCTACGTTGAATATTTGAGATGGGAGAAAAAGAGTTTTGATAGAGTTTACCACGTGACGGGCTGCAAAGACAGGGGGGCTCGGGGGGCGGAGTCCCCTGCATAAACAAAAAAACACTGTACTATTGCAAATTATACCAAAAACTGCTACGTTGAATATTTGAGATGGGAGAAAAAGAGTTTTGATAGAGTTTACCACGTGACGGGCTGCAAAGACAGGGGGGCTCGGGGGGCGGAACCCCCGCATAAACAAAAAAACACTGTACTATTGCTAATTATACCAAAAATTGTTACGTAGAATATTTGAAATGGGAGAAAAAGAGTTTTGATAGAGTTCACTACGTGACGGGCGGTAAAGAACGGGGGGCTCGCAATTAAAACAAATACGGTAATATTGCAAACTATACCAAAAACTGCAACGTTGAATATTTGAGATGGGAGAAAAAGAGTTTTGATAGAGTTTACTATGTGATGGGCCGCAAAGAAAGGGGGGTTCGGGGGGCGGAGCCCCCCGCATAAAGAAAAAACACACCGTACTATTGCTTATTATACCAAAAATTGTTACGTCGAACATTTGAGATGGGAGAAAAAGAGTTTTGATAGAGTTTGCCGTGTGATGGGCTGCAACACACTGCACTATTGCTAATTATACCAAAAAATTTTACGTTGAATATTTGAGATGGGAGAAGAAGAGTTTTGATAGAGTTAATCACGTGATGGGCGGTAAAGAAAGGGGGCTCGGGGGGCGCAGCCCCCCGCATAAAGAAAAAACACACAGTACTATTGCTTATTATACCAAAAATTGTTACGTCGAACATTTGACATGGGAGAAAAAGAGTTTTGATAGAGTTTGCCGCGTGACGGGCCGCAAAGAAAGGGGGGCTCGGGGGCGGAGCCCCCCGCATGAAGAAAAAACACATCGTACTATTGCTTATTATACCAAAAATTGTTACGTCGAACATTTGAGATGGGAGAAAAAGAGTTTTGATAGAGTTTGCCGCGTGATGGGCTGCAAAGAAAGGGGGGGGCTCAAACAAAAAACACAGTGTACTATACCAAAAATTTTTACGTTGAATATTTGAGATGGGAGAAGAAGAGTTTTGATAGAGTTAATCACGTGATGGGCGGCAAAAAAGGGGGGCTCGGGGGGCAGAGCCCCCCGCATAAAGAAAAAAAAAACACCGTACTATTGCTTATTATACCAAAAATTGTTACGTTGAACATTTGAGATGGGAGAAAAAGAGTTTTGATAGAGTTTGCCGCGTGATGGGCTGCAACACACTGCACTATTGCTAATTATACCAAAAATTTTTACGTTGAATATTTGAGATGGGAGAAGAAGAGTTTTGATAGAGTTAATCACGTGATGGGCGGTAAAAAAAGGGGGGCTCGGGGGGCGGAGCCCCCCGCATAAAGAAAAAACACATAGTACTATTGCTTACTATACCAAAAATTGTTACGTCGAACATTGGAGATGGGAGAAAAAGAGTTTTGATAGAGTTTGCCGCGTGACGGGCTGCAAAGAAAGGGGGACTCGGGGGGCGGAGCCCCCCGCATAAAGAAAAAACACACCGTACTATTGCTTATTATACCAAAAATGGTTACGTCGAACATTTGAGATGGGAGAAAAAGAGTTTTGATAGAGTTTACTACGTGATGGGCCGCGAAGAAAGGGGGCTCGGGGGGCGGAGCCCCCCGCATAAACAACTAACACATTGTACTATTGCTTATTATACCAAAAATTGTTACGTCGAACATTTGAGATGGGAGAAAAAGAGTTTTGATAGAGTTTGCCGCGTGATGGGCGGCAAAAAGTAGGGGGCTCATTGGGCTCCTCCCCCCGCATACAGAAGAAACACACCGTACTATTGCTTATTATACCAAAAATTGTTAGGTTAGACATTTGAGATGGGAGAAAAAGAGTTTTGATAAAGATTACCATGTGATGGGCGGCATAGAAAGGGGGGCCAAGAAAGAAAAACCACACCGCACTATTGCTTATCATACCAGATATTTCTAGGTTGGACATTATAGATGGGAGAAGAAGAGTTTTGAGAGAGTTTACTACGTGATGGGCGGTAAAGAACGGGGGGCAAATAAAATACTGCAAATTATACCAAAAACTGATACGTTGAATATTTGAGATGGGAGAAGAAGAGTTTTGATAGAGTTAATCACGTGATGGGCGGTAAAGAAAGGGGCGCTCGGGGGGCAGAGCCTCCCGCCTAAACAAAAAACACACTGTACTATTGCTAATTGTACCAAAAATTGTTACGGTGAATATTTGAAATGGGAGAAGAAGAGTTTTGATAGAGTTAATCACGTGATGGGCGGCAAAAAACGGGGGGTTCGGGGGGCGGAGCCCCCCGCATAAACAAAAAATACATTGCAGTATTGCTAATTTGCCATGGCTGACACAGTCAAATCTCAAACGCTTTCAGTCGATCTTTTGGGATGTCGAAGTTATATGCAAGAAGTCAATTTTAGCTAATCTGCTAAACATACTGTAATTGCTAATTATACCAAAATTGTTACGGTGAATATTTGAAATGGGAGAAGAAGAGTTTTGATAGAGTTAATCACGTGATGGGCGGCAAAAAACGGGGGGCTCGGGGGCGGAGCCTCCCGCATAAACAATAAATACATTGTAGTATTGCTAATTTGCCATGGCTGACACAGTCAAATCTCAGACGCTTTCAGTCGATCTTTTAGGATGTCGAAGTTATATGCAAGAAGTCAATATTAGCTAAACTGCTAAACATACTGTATGAAATATGACATGTAGAAAGCGTTTAGCAATGGACTGTTGAGGGTAACGAAAAGTGACAGAACCTACTGCAACGCACGCGAGCTAAGCCGCGCGGGTACAGCTAGTACATATAATAAAGCTGAAGAGGGTCGAAAGTCTGTACATGGAAGATATTTGAAAAAAAATTGACTGGAGATGCTTAGAATCGATAACAGAATACGTTCCAACAGTTTTTAGAATTTTTGTCTGTTTATCTGTTTGTCTGTTTATTTGACCGCGCATCACGTGAAAACGGCTGAACGGATTTTGATTACATTTTGTATAGAAATAGTTTGAGTCCCGGGAAAGGACATGGCATAGTTTTCATCTCGAAAATCAACCCTGGAGGGGGTGAAAAGGAGGTTGAAAGTTTATATGGAGAATTTTTAACCGCTGAAACGATTTCGATGAAAATTAGTATGAAAATTATTTGAGTCCCGAAAAACAACATAGGATAGTTTTCATCCCGAAAATGGGGGTGAAAAGGGGGTTGGAAGTTTGTATGGGGAATCATAACCGCTGACCGCTGGAAATAGTTTGAGCTCAAATAATATAGAATATTAGTGCTCTCCCTTATGGGAATATAGTTTAGAGCTGGATACGGTTACCTTCTTTTAGTATGTTGTTGGGTACGACACCAAGTCCCTAAAACTGCCGAGAGACGGGGACGTCGATGAATGTCTCTCGAGTAATGACGTCATAAAAATGGCTGCCGCTTCGTTACGAAAAGTGTAAATTTCATCCAAACTGTGCATTGCACCTATACGTGTGTAGTATCAAACGAAAGAAGATTAAATGTGCTATATTGTTGTAATACATTATATACTACTGTATATTACAGTTTGACAGCTATAAACGAAAACCCAAAATCAGGCTAAAAAATAATTCGGATATTTGCATTTTACAACAAAATTATAAGTCCAACTTTAAAGCCGAGTACTACAATAACAAAACAGGCTATTTAAGCTATACATTGCTATAAAAATTATTAAAATCTGGTAATAATTGTGGCAGCTATGTTAAAAAACATGTCGGCACTGCCGAGTTATTTCCTTAGAGTGAAAAAATAACAATTTTCACAATTTACAGAATATCCGCAGAAGCTTCGAGTATATTGTTGGTTAAATAATTTGGAGCCCTTAAATGTCAGAAAAATATCTCTATAGTGATTGAGGTCCAAATAATGACGTTATGAACGTGACCACTACCGAAATTTGTAAAACATAAATTAAAGCTATACCATGACACATACACACATGTGTGTAGCATCGATCGAAAGCTTATTGAATTTACTATAATACATGCATACATTATTTGTGAAAATAATATATAGTTTAGGAGTTTTTGACAAAATAAAATATTTTGTTAGGAAAATAAAATGTATATGTTAATTCTGTGGCCAAAGAAAATACAATACACGAATGTTTTGTATAACATTAAAAACACCAACTATTCAGCTTTAAAACACAGTTTGAATTTATAAAATTTGATAAGAACTATAAAAGTTGTGCTTACAACTCTAAAGCACACTAACTATTTTACCTACAATGCACTCATACTATGAGAAGCTTGGGCCTAATTATTGACTAGTTTTTTCTAAATTTTGTAAGGATTTAGGGTTCCTTGTCATTAAAGTAAATAAAAAAATCGGCCAAGTGCGAGTTGACTCGCGCTCCGAGGGTTCCATATACATCACACAATTTTAACAATTTGTATTTTTAAGACCAAGTTACGCTTGACCACAGACTTTTTAGTGTTTTTTTCTTTAATGTACAGGTGAAGAACTATATTACGTATTTTTTTCTAAAATGTAGGTTCGTCGGTTTCCGGGGGACGGAGAGCAATGGAAAATTTTCGCCTTATTTCTTAAATAACTTCAAAACTATTAAAATTTAAATTATAAAAATTATATATTTGTAGTTTTCACATCAAATCCTTTCATTTGATATATAACAAGGTATAGTTTGTAAGTAATTTAAGAAATAAGGCAAAAAATTTCTATTGCTCTCTGTCCCCCGGAAACCGACGAACCTACATTTTAGAAAAAAATACGTAATATAGTTCTTCACCTGTACATTACAGAAAAAAACACTAATAAGTCTGCGGTCAAGCGTAAGTTGGTCTTAAAAATACAAATTGTTAAAATTGTGTGATGTATATGGAACCCTCGGAGCGCGAGTCAACTCGCACTTGGCCGATTTTTTTATTTACTTTAATGACAAGGAACCCTAAATCCTTACAAAATTTAGAAAGAACTAGTCAATAATTAGGCCCAAGCTTCTCATAGTATGAGTGCATTGTAGGTAAAATAGTTAGTGTGCTTTAGAGTTGTAAGCACAACTTTTATAGTTCTTATCAAATTTTATAAATTCAAACTGTGTTTTAAAGCTGAATAGTTGGTGTTTTTAATGCTATACAAAACATTCGTGTATTGTATTTTATTTGGCCACAGAATTAACATATACATTTTATTTTCCTAAAAGAATATTTTATTTTGTCAACAACTCCTAAACTAAACATTATTTTCACAAATAATGTATGTATGTATTGTAGTAAATTCAATAAGCTTTCGATCGATGCTACACACATTTGTGTATGTGTCATGGTATAGCTTTAATTTATGTTTTACAAATTTCGGTAGCGGTCACGTTCATGACGTCATTATTTGGACCTCAGTTACTATAGAGATATTTTTCCGACATTTAGGGCCTCCAAATTATTTGACCAACAATATACTCGAAGCTTCTGCGGATATTCTGTAAATTGTGAAAATTGTTATTTTTTCACTCTAAGGAAATAACTCGGCAGTGCCGACATGTTTTTTAACATAGCTGCCACAATTATTAGATTTTAATAATTTTTATAGCAATGTATAGCTTAAATAGCCTGTTTTGTTATTGTAGTACTCGGCTTTAAAGTTGGACTTATAATTTTGTTGTAAAATGCAAATATCCGAATTATTTTTTAGCCTGATTTTGGGTTTTCGTTTATAGCTGTCAAACTGTAATATACAGTAGTATATAATGTATTACAACAATATAGCACATTTAATCTTCTTTCGTTTGATACTACACACGTATAGGTGCAATGCACAGTTTGGATAAAATTTACACTTTTCGCAACAAAGCGGCAGCCATTTTGATGACGTCATTACACGGGAGACATTCATCGACGTCCCCGTCTCTCGGCAGTTTTGGGGTCCTAGTGTCGTGCCCAACAACATACTAAAAGTTGGTAACCGTATCCAGATCTGAACTATCACTTAGGCCCTCTCCCATAACGGAGGGGACTATATAGAATAAAGGAAAGGAAGGATATAGAATAATTGATATCCAGAAGTCATTCCTTATAGTCTAGTTCCATTTTTCAAAAAATCCATGTCGAGAAGCAAACGATATTACTTTTGGGCAACCGGGCTTTTTACCTGATTTAGACCCTGCTGTATCCGAATCGCCGGTTGCCTTCAAAGAAAATTTGTCCGGAAGTGAGATATTCAAGATGGCGGCCAAATAAATTACCCATTTTTTACTTTTTCTTAAATAACTCGTAAACCGTGACCCCTACCAAAAAATGTTCTTTTACTTAAATAATTCACATAAAATTCTCTATAAAAAAGGTTCTATACAGTTTTTTGCTGGGATCAAAGTTTAATGAGATATCGAGGGTATAAGATAGACCTTAAAAATATAGACTAATTACCCTTTTCCCGCGACTTCGTCTGCGTGGGATTAACATTCGCTATAATACATTTATGAAACACCTTAGTGAAATCTTATAGCAAATATAAATTTAACGTACATACTTTTTTACGTCTACAGTGAGCAACAATTCCATACAAAGTTTCACCCCCCTTTTCACCCTTTCAAAAGATGATTTCTGAGATAAAAACTATTTCATGTCCTTTTCCATAACTCAAACTATCATCTAAATCTAAATCGGTTCAGCGGTTTAAGCGTGAAGAGGTAACAGACACACTAACTGTTTAAAGATAAATTATATTTTAAATACTCTGGTTGAGGCTGCTAGGGGTTGTGTGGTATCATTTCCGTATAAAACAGATATGCACAATTCATTTTTGATAGAAAAAAAATATAAATCTATATTTAAAAAAAGTTCTGCGAAGAGGGAAAACTCTCAAATCACATCAGAGGGGATTTTGACGTGAACGTCCAAAAATTTTACGGACCTCCAACAGTAAAAAATATTCATCGTGGGGCACTCTATCCATGGTCAAAAATTTAAAACTTTTTCTCAATGCGCACAATTTTTTCATACTAATATTATAAATGCGAAAGTGTGTCTGTTACCTCTTCACGCTTAAACCGCTGAACCGATTTAGATGAAATTTGGTATGATGATAGTTTGAGTTATGGAAAAGGACATAAAATAGTTTTTATCCCTGAAATCATCTTTTGAAGGGGTGAAAAGGGGGGTGAAACTTTGTATGCAATTGTTGCTCACTGTAGACGTAAAAAAGTATATACGTTAAATTTATATTTGCTATAAGATTTCACTAAGGTGTTTCATAAATTTATTATGGCGAATGTTAATCCCACGCAGACAAAGTCGCGGGAAAAAGCTAATAGTCTATATGTTTAATGGCTGTCTTATACCCTCGATATCTCATTAAACTTTGATCCCAGCAAAAAACTGTATAGAACCTTTTTAATAGAAAATTTTATGTGGATTACTAAAGTAGAAGAACATTTTTTGGTAGGCGTCACGGTTTACGATTTATTTAAGAAACAGTAAAAAATGGGTAATTTTTTTTGGCCGCCATCTTGAATATCTCACTTCCGGTCAAATTTTCTTTGAAGGCAACCGGCAATTCGGATACAGCTAAGTCTAAACCAGGTAAAAAGCCCGGTTGCCCAAAAGTAATATCGTTTGCCTGTCGCATCGAAAAGGAGAGCGATTTTGAAATTTTGTGCCCTGTCTATTAGGGGGGATTACTAATTCCACGCAGACGAAGTCGCGGGCAAAAGCTAGTTATTAATATCATTATAGTTATGTCAAATATTTTTTTAAGTTTTTACTCCATATTTGGTTGACTTATTCCGGGAATTTGCTAGGTGTAGGTATAAAAGCATCGGCATTTCCGATCCCGAATCCTGGTCCTAATGTAAGAGTTTGTGCTGAAAGAGAAGTCTCGTGGTTTATACACGATGGTTTCTGGGTCGCGATCCAGAACCACTTTTTCTGATTCTGACTCTGTCTGTAAGTACTGATCAACATTATCGTATGGTAGTGTTTGCTCGAAACGTATCAAGTCAAATTAAACTAAAACTAAGCAAATTACGGTCACCTTATGACGTTGACATTTACGCTGTATGGGGCGTAATGACAAGACAATACATTGAGTAGGGGTGACCAAAAGTATGCAAAAATGTATTTTTGACAAACACGATATGATCAAGACGGACATACTCTTCACTTCACTCTACTCACTCAAAAAAAGTAGGTATAGGGACGGACGTGGAAAGTACCCCAAAGCACCTTTTAGTACTTACACCTTTGGTACCATTTTGACAGTTTTGACAGCTTGGGCAAGAGTAGTAGTAGTAGCACTGGGTTCTCCAAGCCTTCTGGAAGTAGTTTAATGAAAACAATAGAAATATCTCGAATCGGAAATATTTACTTAAGTACTTAGGTAGTACAAATTAATAAACTGAGCTTTTGGCAGAGCTGGCAAAATGCCACGGGCCCCCGGCTCGAGGGGCCCCCAGTCTGAGAAGCCACGACTTAAAGAGGATCTTCACATTTCCTATAAAAGGGGCCCCATGTGATGAATTTGCCAAGGGCCTCATTTAGCGTAGTTACGCCACTGTTTGTTTCCACAATAAAACGCAGTGTTTTTTGTAGTAATGCTAAAATAATTACAGGCTGTTAAATGAGACAACTTCGGCAGTTTTTAAAGTTTGGTATTGCTGTTGTCTATCTGAAAAATTTGCTAACCTGTCTCACTCTGACCTCCACCGATAAATAGTTGAGTCAGATGCCCAGATTTAGTAATAAGGATAGCATCAGAGCAGGGTACAAGAAAAAAAATCTCTTTGGGTCTAATTCACAAGTACAGTCAGTAGCAAAACTAGCAAAAGTAGCTAAGCTAAGGGTTAAGCGTGTAGGGTGTTCTAAATGAGCTGGACACGACTTTATTGTTAATGAGAATTAGGTCATTTTGAACACCCGACCAGCTTAGCTACTTCTGCTGCTGACTGTATATCCAAATATCCAACACTTGGTTAGGTATTCGATCATTGATTTTTACCAAATGTTTTTAAATTTTGATGGAATAGGTTGGTAGGTATACTAGGTATATAACCTTAACTTACCTAAAATAGATGCGTTGTTTCGACGACACTTACACCGAACACAGAATATACTTATCAGAATTAAATATATTTAATAGAATTAGGTAATCTATTTCAAAAGATAGTATTTAGTTTTACAGAATAAATGGCAAGTAAAAAGCCCGGAAGGATCCGAAGCATTTGAAACTTTCACCGAAACTGTATCTCATTCAATTCGACCGCCCTTCTTATAATTTCACATAAACAAACGCATGCGTATTGTCGCCAGCGAAATTATCCATGTGTCGCCGAATTATAATACAACAATCCATTCAAAATTAGACTTTACTGCTTTAGCTAGAAGGTTCAGATTGGGATAATAGTGCCGAAAGAATCGTAAAATGTACTTTATGGTGTGCCCTCCCTGGAAAAACCATGACAGCTTTAAGTCCCCCTGATGTTTAAATAATACTAACATAGACATATAAATATGTAGTACGCCATATGGATAGACCCGTGTCGGATATGTATAATGTATTTGCAATTGTGCATAAGGGTACCTTAAATTACTAAGCTTAAAATAAGTTGATTTGTCAAAGACACCATATAATCTTAATTATTTCCATGTAGACTATCGAGTTGACCAATATATTTTAAAAAAAAACAAGACCCTTATTAAGATCGTTTCGCGCCTTTTAGCTCCATAACATAACCCCTTGATCGATTCTGCTCATATACAAACTCTCAAATTATAATTAATCTCTGCTACAAAATATAAAAACATATAACTATTAAGTACACTGTTCCTGAGTTATGGACATTTCTATGCATTATATAGTGTATAAATATGCATGCATATTTATCTTAAGCTACGTATTTATCGTCACCCATATATGTACAAGCTTTGCTTAAGTTGGGGCTAAGTTCTATCTGTGTTACATTGTCCCTCAAATATTTATTTATTTAGTGGCCAGTACTTGTTACATAAGTTATGCTTATATTTGACATTATGGCAGCTTACCCGGAGCCAGGAGCCGGTCAGCTGCCGATTAGTTTTACGGTTATCCTTTATATTACGTTACGCTAGGGAGCGAATCTAGTTTTAGGGTTAACCAGCCTAAGCTGCCCTGCAGAGTTCAGTTGAGGTGTCCTATGTTGTGTGGAATCTCCCTGCTGAAGTTTACAGAGATTTCAGTAAGGGAGCTTAAAACAGGAGGGTACAAAGGGTTGGCAACGCGCTTGTGATCCCCTGAAGTTACATGCGTTCATATAGTATAATTTAATTTATTATAATTTTGTGTTAAACAGAATGCCTGCGAACGATAACACAATGTTACATTAAATATCCACTCGCGACTTTCCTTTTTTTCTAAACAGTGTGCTATCTTTCTTTAGACTTGCTTACACAAAATGTGTGCTTACTTACCATAGTCAGGTGGGTTTGCCAACTACAACACGGAGATAAATTTTTACTAGAAACAAGTAAAAAATAGTAATTCCCAGGACAAGTAAATAATTTACTAAATACAAGTAAACGTTTACTAAAAACAAGTAGACGCTTCCCTGTTTTTAGTAAAGTTTACTTGTTTTTAGTAAACGTGTACTTGTTTTTAGTAAAAGTTTCCTCGTTTTTAGTAAACGTTTACTTGTCCTGGGAATGACTATTTTTTACTTATTTCTAGTAATTTTTTTCTCTCCGTGAATGTTTCTTAACACATATTTTAGCCCGGTATTTATACAACAGTAAAACCGGTTGCAATTCCTTCTGTGTACTGTTTGTCTTGTATCTTTGTATTTTGTTAGAATTACTTGTTTACTGTACTTTTCCTGAAATAGATCGCTTTGGTACTACTTATTCCTTTATTTTCTTTTAAAACGAGATCCTTTGAGCCTTTGACTGTGGGTGGGCACAGCGATTGGAATACGATTCATGTATTCAATTCACCCCCGATTTAAGAGTAGATATATAAGACCATCGCTTAAAACCAAATTACCTTATTTAAATAATTATGCAGGTATAAACTACTTATGCTTTGGTCATCGGCTTGTCCGTTGTGAAAAGGAGAGATAGCGGCAAATAGTTAATAAGATGACCCCATGCTTTGTGGGTTTTGCCTCACATTATATGAGACTAAATTATAATAACTAAGTATAGGTATACAGGGTGTTTGGCAGAGGGTTGGACAAAAAAAAACAGAGAGGTGGGGCCATATGCTACTTACTTAGCCCTATAAATTGGGCCTAGGCCCGAAGTTGGACATTAGGAATTTAACAGCAGTATCATTTTTCATTATTATTATTATCCTGAGTGTCGGTTATGTTGTATTAAAATGGATATTTGGTAGTAATTATTGTGAAAAAAACTGCAGCCCTTTAAAGTTTCTGAAAGATGTAAAATAAATTCCTAATGTCCAACTTTGAATTGCATAAAAAAAACTAAATGACATCGGGCAGTTCTAATTTCAGGAAAATATCCCCAGCTTTTGCCCTTTCCAACGATATGCTACATGCATACATTTTTATTCAATAACGAGATTTACTTGCTAATTTTGTTTAGCCGGAGACTATCAAAAACTTAAGTAAGAGCTATGGACAAAAAAATTTTTTCCTAAATCTTGGGGCCTTGGCCGAATTTATAGGGCTAAGTAAGTAGCTTATGGCCCCACCTCTCTGCTGTTTTTTTTTTGTCCAACCCTCTGCCAAACACCCTGTATATAAACTACTCTCTAGTTCGCTACTATTGATTAGAGATTATTTCATTATAGGTACTTAAACTAAATTTTCTCCTATTTTTAGGGTTCCGTAGCCAAAATGGCAAAAACGGAACCCTTATAGTTTCGCCATGTCCGTCCGTCCGTCCGTCCGTCCGTCCGCGGTCTAGCTCAGTGACCGTTAGCACTAGAAAGCTGAAATTTGGTTTGAATATGTGCATTAACCAAGCCGACAAAACGGTAGAATAAAAACGCGAAAAATATATTTTGTTAGGGTACCTCCCGTACACGTGAAGTGGGGGGTGAATTTTTTTTTCGTTCCAACCAAGTTTTGTGGGGTATCGTTAGATAGGTCTTTTAAAAAGAATTAGGGTCTTCTAAAACAGTTTTTGGATAAAACTAATACTTTCGGAAATAATAGCTTCGAAAGTTTAAAACAGGGCGTCCCCCCCATCTAACTTTTGAATCGTGGGTCCTAAAATTTTGAAAAAAATCATGAAACTGAGGCCTAATAAGTACCTTCAATGAAAACTATATTGAAATAAATCGGTTGAACCGTTTTTGAGTTATCATTCAAAAACCCATAGTGAAAGGACGTAAGTAAAAATGACTTAAGCGCCGCCAAATTTCCCGTAAGAAACGACCTTTTGAATTAATGGTCTCAGTTTACGGAACCCTACACTGAGCATGGCCCGACATGCTCTTGGCCGGTTTTTTCTTAGTCGCAAGTCGCAATACGATACCAATTATGCCCTTAAACTGATCACTAGTATTTTTGTAACACGCTGTCTACTTAGATTAGGTACAGCTAGAGCCTATAGTCAAAATTCGACCGAAAGGTGGATTTCCGGCTGATTTTTGTCTATTACAGCTGAATTCAGCTCAGCGGGTTTGCGCCTAAAGGAAAAACAGAATCTTAGGACTAATATACATTTTTCTACTCGCCGACTATAATGCTTGAATTGAGACTTTGTACAGAGAACTACTAGCGCATACATTTCGATGGTCGCATATTCGCCGCGTGGTCGGGAGGCGCTCGACACCTATTTTAGTTTATTTTTAGTTTTGTCGACAAAACTAAAATGGATTTTCATATACTTAGTACGTTTTATTTAAGGTGTCGAAATTGTAGGTAGAAATCCCTAGTAATATTCCGACATCTTAAATAATTACTACTTTACAATATTATAGTTCTCTCAGGTGTCGAGCGCCGCCCGACCGCGACAGCGTGGCCGGGCGGCGCACGACACAATATAGAGGCAGCAGATTGTTACGCATTTATTGAACTCTATTCTAACCGACTTGCCTAATTTGAGTGCTCGTAGAAAAAGTATTGTATACAATAGTGACATAATTGAGCTTTTCAATCTCGTACCTTACTTAGGCCACTCAGCAAGCTTCGTGGCCTAAACACGGTACTCGATTGTAAAGCTCTTTATTATGTCACGATTGTATAAAATACTATACTAGAATTAATGACATACAGTTAGGTAATTCAATGTCTGAAAACTCGCCTCTTCAACCAATGTGTCCTGCCCACCATGACTTACGGAGCCGAGACATGGGCGCTCACTAAGGAGACTGTGCATAAAATCCAAGTGGCACAGAGAGCCATGGAGCGCGCCATGCTCAACATCAAGCTTCAGGACCGAGTAAGGAATGTCGAGATCCGGCGTCGCACCAAGGTGCAAGACGTGGGATACGTCATTACCAAACTAAAATGGAGCTGGGCGGGACATGTTGCTATTAGGCAGAGTGATGACAGGTGGGCCAAAATGTTGACAGAGTGGTGGCCGCTTTCAGATGAAAGAAGCCCCTGGCGTCCGTTAGCTAGATGGGTAGACGACGTTCGGAAGGTTGCGGGTCACTTTTGGATGAGGTTGGCTCAGAACCGGGACAAGTGGCGTACACGAAGAGAGGCCTATGCTCAGCAGTGGGCGATAAAAAGGCTGAAATGATGATGAGTTAGGTAATAGGTACAGTATATAAGTCATTTTAGATACATTCGATTACTTAACAGGTCATTTTTATTGCTAAACATCCCTATCCATATGCTAGTGTCACGTCACCATAAAAACTAGACAGATTGGTTACATTATATGTATTGGGTTTTACCTTATAAAGGTAATGACGTAATGAGTATCCCGTGGTGGTAGTAAAAGTTACCCTGCGTGGTGCCGGCAACATTTAGAGAAATACCCATAAGAGGGCGCGGCAGACCCCGGTGTCACGCAACGTGTGGTTCCTGGTAGGTTCCTGTTTGTTGGGGTGCTATTTGACTTGCGAATAATAATTATTAGTAGGTACCTAATTAAAAAATATCAACCTAGAAACGGCTAAACCTATGATTGCCTTGAAATCCTGCTTTCAAATCGTTTGACTCGTTTTATTAGGTACCTATCTATAATACGCTAATCGGTATACTAGTAGTCCGCCTCGAACTGAGAACTCGCGATTTACCTACTTGCAAACGAGTTGACCAATATAACAAGACCCCAAGGAGGATTTTTTTTCTCCTTCTAGCTCCATAACCACTTGATCGATCCTGCTCATCAACTTACAAATTTTATGTATCTCTGCTACAGCCCCAAGAAATTTCATAAAGATCAGAAAAACGTTACTAAAATAAAACAACTTGAACGGATTATATCCGGATTATACAGGGCGTCCCAAAGTTATGGGACATGAAGGGGAAGTACCTTAAATATCGTAGATAGTGAATTTTGCTCAAAGAAGACTTTATGTTATTTTTAAAAGTTAGTAATTCTGCATTCATAGATTTTCTAAAAATTACTTGCTTCGGCTGGGAATCGAACCGACTTAAATGTGAAAAAAAAAATCACCCTACTTTTATGATGCCAATCGAAAGAATAGCTAAAAAATAATAACTCTGCTTAAGTAACATAGTATTTTAAAAGAAAGGAACAACGTGAAATTAATCATTTTAATCAAATAAAAAACATACATGAAACTGCCGTAGTCAATTAAGTAGGTATTTTTTTGTAAATTAATTAATTAAATGCTCAAAATGTGATCCCTCTTGTCTTACGCAAATCGCCAATCTTTTAATGAGCCCGCTGCCTGTTGATTTTCTAATCATTTTATGGTGAACACTCGATGTGATATGGCACAATAATCAATGCTATCTTTGGAATGATAATATCGCTACTTCTCGAACGTCGTCGGCAATAAATAACTTTCTTGAAATTTGACTCAATCATTTTATGTTGTTCCTTTCTTTTAAAATACTATGTTACTTAAGCAGAGTTATTATTTTTTAGCTATTCTTTCGATTGGCATCATAAAAGTAGGGTGATTTTTTTTTCACATTTAAGTCGGTTCGATTCCCAGCCGAAGCAAGTAATTTTTAGAAAATCTATGAATGCAGAATTACTAACTTTTAAAAATAACATAAAGTCTTCTTTGAGCAAAATTCACTATCTACGATATTTAAGGTACTTCCCCTTCATGTCCCATAACTTTGGGACGTCCTGTATATATTAACGTTACTAAAGTTATCGTCGGACAAACTATCGAAATCAAAAAGCCATCCAAATGCCGAGACGTCCCAGTAGCCAGGTGACAGTTCGGTCTGGAGTTGTTTGTAAGAACTCACTTCGCGTACGCTCCGCGAGTTCGAATATGCAGTCCAGGGGAAAAGGGACCACTGTCGATATGGAGTTACTAGTACTTTCTAAAACTACACAACATACATTATCTAAATATTAGTGAAATAATGAAGTGTCCTTGTAAATGGACACAGTGGTTCCTTGCACTCTCACATATAAACACCCCATTTTGCGTCGTCATACTCACAAAACCTATGTTACCACAATGGATTGTGTCGCGAGTAAATAACTAGTATAACTTGATCACCATATTCGTAGGATCAAGCTTATTTATTATTCTCGCTTACATTGGACTAATTTTATTTAACGAAGCGCTGTTGTAAGGCTCTCTACAGATGTAAGCGACCAGTCACCTGCGATTTTTAATACATTGCGGTTTTTGATCTAACGATTGATTTCGTTGCACCTACCTAGACGGCAACGTCTCGAAATCGCGCGCGAGTTTTGTTGTCAAAATTGCGCCGATTGTAGAGGCCATAATATGAAGCCACGACTCTATTAGGGTCACCACATACCTAGCGGTTTTCCTCGCGGAATTACCGGAAGTAGCGGAAATTCATAGACAAAATGCTTAATTTGTCTATGGTAGCGGAAATTTGTCTATGGCTTCCATACAAAAAATCTGCTACCATAGACAAATTTCCGCTACCATAGACAAATTTCCGCTACTTCCGGTAATTCCGCGAGGAAAACCGCTAGGTGTGTGGCGACCCTTACCAAGGCTTATGGATACATGTTTTTGTCACATTAAATATATACATTTTATCAGTACAAAAATGGCTCCCAAAATTTCTGATGAAAGTGAAACCGTTTATTTATTTAATCTTTATTGCACAAAAGAAAAATACAACTGTACAACAGGCTGGACTTAATGCTATAGAGCATTCTCTACCACTCAACCTTCGGGCAAAGCAGATATGTTGTCATAGCTTGTATGCTCCCTTCTATGAACACCCACAAAATTGGAAATGGGTACAGAGCTTATGCTTGGAATTAAGTTGCCGAGTGGGGAACCGGTTTTTTTTTTTTAAAAGAAAGGTTTTTTTTCATGCAAAATTCATTTTCAGACGTGACTTTACTGAGGACTTCATATCTTTATTTCGTCGTAGTGCCATGTGGTCCCTCACGTGGGCAGAAAGGGAAGGTCCATATAAAACCGTCGTCACGTGTACCTTGTAGATCGATGATTACACTAATTTATGCCGAGTGTATCTTGTTTTACGATGCGGTAATTAAACGTTTTATTTTCGATCTTTATCTGTTGTAAACAAATTAATTGAATTGAAAAAGCCGGGTACTTCCGTAAAAGGTGTATTTCCCCATGCTTCGTGCTATACGGTATTTTATTATCGGTACCTAACCTAGTTTTATCACATAAAACCGTACCTAATATTAAGGGGCTACTTTGAAAAAGTATAGGATTTTTCAAACGCTCTAGTGACTAAACGGGAAACAAGCCAAAACACGATTGCTGAAAGTTGCCTCGATAGAAAAAAAATCTGGAGTTAGGTCCTTTTCCCCATTATTTTTCTTAGCTTACGTAAACTATAAGAGATTAAGCAATTATAACTAAATAAAAAATATGGTACTCTGGTTTATCTAAAAAGTCACAGAAGTAAAATTAGACAACATTTTATAGATTTGCTTATTTATCGTAGTTTAGTCAAAAAGTCTGATCCTTAAGAGCGCTGCATCTCTTTCTTTCGTGCACGGGAGCCATAAACGTGTCTCTAATGGATGGGCGTGGCTTGTCCGAATCGAAGAATGGCCTTAAATAAAACAACATATAGATGCAGAAACATTTTATTACAGCTCCGTCTGCATAAGAGACTTTTACACGTCAAATTTGAAAACTGTAGCGCTCTGAACGGGCACGTCCACACGACGAAATAATTAAAATAATAATATACAATAACGTAAGTTTAAGTATAAACAACGTTACTAAAATTTAAGCCGCAGAACATCAGGTCTCCATGTTTTTTTTATGATTTACAAGTAGATACAAGACTTAGGTATATGATACAAAAACTTAATTAGATTTATCTTATTATACTTAACATTAATTTATTTAATTTAACTAACCCCTTGGCCGCCACAGGAACATTTAAACATATCGTTAGTACGTACAATCAGCATCAGAAGTTGCTAAGCGGGCCAGGTGTTCAGAATGACCTTCACACGCTCTTATTCTCGTAACAATAAAGTCGTGTCAAGCTCATTTTGAACACATCACCAGCTTAGCTACTTCTGCTGCTGAGTGTACATTCAACGCCAAAGATATAATTACAATATTGCACCTTATTCCTTTGTGATAAGGTTCGAAATTGTACCAATACGTGTCGTGTATTAGACAAAGCAGGCGGTCAAGAGATTGATATTTACATGTCCAATTAAACTACCAGCGCTTCGGAATAGACCATCTTTGCCGAGAAGAAACGCCGCAAGAAACTCGGAAGTCGTACAAACAAACACAATTACAAATATAATAATACTAATAATGCTTAATAGTACAAACTTATGAGAAACAATAACGAGTATTATATCTTAAACTTTCGCAGTTTAAGGGTTGATGAAAAAAAATCTTATAATGCATTTATATCTAAGAATCTAAGCGTTGTAAAAAAAAGGGTAAGTATACCAATACAAATTACTTACTCAATCTCTTAAGTAATAAATACAATTGATTTAGGTCGCAGAATATGACGCAATATGTTGCAGATTCATTTCATTTCATAACAATTCTCGTAAAAGAGCTGTGAAATGTTCTAATTTAAGACATTCATCGTTCAGTTTTCTTTTGATACATTGTTAGGATTTCTTAAGTACCTAGCAATCGATTTCATTTAGCTATAGTTGCAATAGGTACTTGCAATTAAATAACGTTTCTATAATATTTTCTTCATTTGCGTTCTTTAGTAAATCTAGTAGGTTCGTTTTAGTAAACGGGTTTCTGTAAGAAGTTGTTTTCTCGTCAACCTTTAAAGATGGACGACGCTTGTTTTTATTGCTATTTAATGTATTTATATACAAACAGACATTCAGACAAGAAAGTACCTAAGCACATAATCAATTATCTACTATCTACTACAAATGTTTTTAAAACTTTTTTTTTGTAGGTACTTACATAGATATACCCATTTTCACACTTTTGCTATTTAGAGGAAAGGCCAATTCGTAGGAGCTATCTTATTTTCGATGTTCGTAGGACTGAAAAGGTTTATACCAACAAGTGGTATCATTGGAATCAGCATGAGCTACTGATTATGAAAATATCTCTTGTCACTTCATAAAGTGGTGGAATGAGTTTTTATGACGTCACAAAGAAGGCGCGCGACTTAGGGTTAGATTTTGTCGATTATTTCAAAAACTATTTAGTCGATTTAAGCAAACAAGGTGTCATATGATTGATATTTTCATGCTTAATGAAATATGTAAATGTACCTTCAACCAAAAAGTTCAATAAAGCCAAATTTATTTATTTGAATTTCTAACACGCATTCATTTACATTATTAATTATGTTAAACTTTATTGCACAATAATAAAAAATAAGTCCAAAAGGCGCACTTAATGCTTTAAGGCATTCTGTTCCAGTCAACCATAGGGCAAAACAGAAATTTGCTATGCAGTGAGATAAAAGGATTGTGAAATTATTAGTCTCTCTCACGGCCGTACTATCCTTTTCCCGTGGCCATTCAAGCTATTTTCGACGCCCTCTAATTCTGGTATTCTGTTGTTTGATGGTAGCTAGAAGTCTGAATTTTCAGTGAAAAAGAAGTCATAACATCACAAGGAAGACATATTCTCGAAATCATTTAATTTTAAATTATAATTTAAGAATTATTGCAAGTCAAAGTTGCTTAGTTTTGTTACTGACTGACTATTATATGACAGATCATACGAATTCTAACTCTAGCTAATCCACAAGCTCCAAATTTTGAATACATCTAGTATTAGAGCTATAAAGCCTCTGAAAATCTTAACATACTGCAATGTCAGCCGGGTTGCCCGGTTTTTCAAAGTACATTGCAATCCCATATGAAGAACTGCAAAGTTACATTTCAGTTGTAGTGGATAGTAAAATAGAGGCAGTTTTAGGTGCCCATTAATACCTTCGGATGTGGGCATGCCTACGGGTCATGGGTGAGAATAGGTATGGGAATGTGCACGGCAAGAACGTGGAAGGAGAAAAGAGAGCCCTACTTACAAAAAGGAATGAGATCTCATTAAAAACATTACATGTGAAAAAAACACAAGACTGGCAATACTGTTCTTACTGTTCTTAGACCGCAAAAAGTATCGATATCTGAAGAAAACCAAGCCGGTGTCCGGTGTCTAAAGTTTACTAACAACAGTTCATTGTGGCCGTTTCAATATTAGATGTCTATATTTTTATAATAAATAAAATGATTTCGCAGTTGCACAGGACAATTAAATAGAAACGCAATAAAGTCTATCTAACGATATCGGATTATGTACCTAATTTACCCGACGATATACATATTTTTAGCTGTGCGAACGCCAGATCATTCTATTCCATACAAACTTTGGGTGCTCGACATAATGCAAAAGAATAATTCGTTCACTCCGAACTTCTCTGTTTGTATGTTAGTTGTTGGAACTCCTTAAATTTAAATAAATATATAAGTTAACCTTGATACTCGCACTAGGCATGCCTATATCGCGGAGACCAATATCACATGTTATGACAATATATGCTATAACCGGTTGACAAATTAAAGATTTATTTTTTAAAGTATGATGTTGTCTACAACCAACACATACATACATAAGTATACATATTACTTAAGCTAATTTATTATAACTATACTTAAGTAAAAGTGAATCAAATTAACTCTAAGCTTATTTTGACTATCACGAAGGTCTAACTTTTTCTGATTTGGATAATATCTTCAGTATATTCATAGGTTAAGCTGGCTAGCAATTGCTTTTGCTTTTGTAATGACTTGTTTGGCTTTAAAAACGGGTTTATCTTTAATGTCTAAGTGTCTAGTCACGGAATTATAAACAAAACTAGATATATATGCTTCAAATCGTTTTGCAAGGGCAGTATTCACGGACGGAACCTGTGTACCTGTACTTGAAACGAAGAGTGTATCGATACACTCTTCGTTTCAAGTATTTGCTTGTGCTTATCAACAACAATTTTGAGTAAGTAAATTGACGAACCGTCAACACTTCGGACTTTTTATATAGTAAAAGTGTGGAATACCGGAAGGGTTTCTTTTACATTGTTTTAAGGACAGCACGCTGTGCTCTTTCGGCCTCGATGATAACTATTTTACAAGAGCTGCCCCAACAGCGTAAACAGTATGTTAAAAACACACTGTAAAATACACTACTTAATGATAAAATGTATAATGATAAGGCTAAATAAAGGTAAAGATTATTACATATACACATATACTCGTACTACATATACATATATATTAGCTACAAATATTTCTTTACAATGTGTTGAGTTAGAAATTAGGACTTAAATATGAGACTAATAATTGCACAATCCTTTTATCTCACTGCACACACCATAGCAAATTTCTGTTTTGCCCCATGGTTGACTGGAACAAAATGCCTTAAAGCATTAAGTGCACCTTTTGGACTTATTTTTTTATTATTGTGCAATAAAGTTTAACATATTTAATAATGTAAATTAATGCGTGTTAGAAATTTAAATAAAAATAAATTTGGATTTTATTTCACTTTTTGGTTGAAGGTACATTTACATATTTTATTAAGCATGAAAATATCAATCATATGACACCTTGTTTGCTTAAATTGACTAAATAGTTTTTGAAATAATCGACAAAATCTAACCCTAAGTCGCGCGCCATCTTTGTGACGTCATAAAAACTCATTCCACCACTTTATGAAGTGACAAGAGATAGTTTAATAATCAGTAGCTTATGCTGATTCCAACGATACCACTTGTTGGTATAAACCTTTTCAGTCCTACGAAGAATTCTCCGCTTCAACTTGGCCACCCCACTAATTAGTGTAGGTACATATATTGGAATTAATATAGACATATATGGGAATAAAAACAAAAATAAAACATGTTTTTTATCTATTAGGTAAAATCAGGCCTATGAAACTCACCCGCGCGAGCTCGTTAAATACCTACGCGCCGCTCGCCGGCCGATCACCGTTAGTGCTAGCGGTACACGCCGAAATTCAGTATAATGCTGCAAATGGTGTTAAAAGCATAAAAATCGGACCGATTGATCTTTAGGCCAAATGAATCGATTCGGCCCGTAGCAGTAAAAAAAAAAAAAACAGAGTGCAGTTATGACGTCATCTTTTTTTTGTATGGAAAAAAAAAATTTTTGTTCTGAAACCTATCGTGTGTGGTATCAAATGAAAGGGCTTTCTGAGCTAATTCCAAAAATATGTCACATCATTACATTTCAGTCACATGTTTGAAATAAACATAAAAAACATTTTCAAAACATACCAAGTTTGGGCTCCTCCAGATACGACACCAAGGAATATTTTTTTGTAAAATATATCTCAAATGATACCTAATATCCTCATATCTAACCCCAAGAATGCAATTTTGAAAATAATTACATTTAGTATTTTTTTCTGATTTTTAATGTTTACAAAGTGTGTCGTTTTACTCAATACGAGTACGAGTACCGTAATATCCTCCAACTTTGCCCCCAGGCGAAACTTTGGCCAACATTTTGAACAAATTCATTAATTTACGTAATTTTATAGTATTCTGGTGCGGGAAAGTGTTGATGTGAATCTCACAAAATGGGAAAGCATGGTGAGTAAAACCCATACTTATACTTATACCTGTATATAATAAGGCAATGGGGAAAGCCAGTGAAACCTTATTGTAGAGGGTGCTCTTTTAGATTCCATACAATGAGGAAAAGAAACAAAAGATGAATGGTCCTTAACAATGTACGGGAACTATGTACAGTTAAAAGGCTTTTCTTATGCAATTGTTTCCCTATAGCTTTTTGCTTCAGCATTTTCATTTTAGAGTATTGTGACAGTTGCCATTACTCTAGATTGTTTATATCGTAATTCGATTTCAAAAGGATAATGAATGAAGAAGTCTTGATGTGGGCAATGTTACGTTGTAATGTAACAACTAGTGATGGCCAACTTTGCCCAAGACAAAAAAAATCTTAGGGCTATCAGCTTTTTGTATTAACCACTCGGCACGAAAAAAGGTTATTATTGTTTTTGAAATATATATATGACGTTTTGGAACTGTTTCTTTATTTTTTTAATGTAATTGTTAATGTGAAACCATAGTATTCAATATATACATAATTTTCTTTGATCTGCCGATTTATTTGTAAACATAATACTAAGATAGGTTCGTTATGATTTGTTTCTATTATAAATAATGAAATATAACTCATTTAATTATGTTTTGTTTAATATACATACTAATGCATGACTAAATTAAAAAAATTAAGTCAAATGAGACAACCCTTGTACTTTGGAATGCTTGTATGCACCTTGTGCCGTAAAGATCAAAAACGCGTACCTATCATTGCCCACCTAATTTGTACAAAAGTTTACGTACTTATCGCTGAACTATTTAAAGGGAATGATAGGATTACCCTAGAGACTTGCTGTAATTCTTGTTTAATACTAATAATACTATAATCGCATTATTTAAGCGCAAATCGACTTGAACAATGTTGGGTAAAACTCGATATAACTTTACCCCCCCCTTAAGTTCGCAAAAAATGGGATAAACTTAATTCGCTTTAAGTAAGAATAAAATCGTGATATGTGCAACCCGGGTTCCTCGAGCTCACGTATCACGTTATATCAAAAGAACGTGTAAACAGAGTTTCATTACTCCTATAATTATCCGAGCGGGCAAGAAAGGGACGCGGGGAGGGAGCGGGGGCGGAATCCATGCTCAAGATAAAAAATCGAATCAAAAAGAAAACTAATAATTGCACAAACACCAGTGTTTTATGATTATTTTTTTATATTTAATTGATAGATTGATAGATCCCACATTCGTAATAATGAAAAATTAAAAAAAAAAACTTAGTGAAATTATTTTCAAAATTGCTTTCTTGGGGTTTGAAATGAGGATATCAGGTATCATTTAAGGTATATTTTACAAAAAAATATTCAACCGTATCGTATTTGTAGGAGTCCAAACTTGGTATGTTTTGAAAATTATTTTTATTTTCATTTGAAACAAGTGACATAAATATAATGATGTGATATATTTTTAGAATTGGCTCAAAAAGCCCTTTCATTTGATACCACACACGATAGGTTTCAGAACAAAATTTATTTTTTTTCCATACAAAAAAAAGATGACGTCATAACTGCACTCTGTTTTTTTTTTTTTTTACTGCTACGGGCCAAATCGATTAATTTGGCCTAAAGATCAATCGTTCCAATTTTCATGCTTTTAACACCATTTGCAGCATGTTTAAGGCGTACCGCTAGTACTACGTGGACGGTACAAACGAGAGTCAGTTGGTTGGCACACGCGCTTACCAACGCACGCCGCTCCGCTCGCTCGCGATGAATATGATGACTCGGAACGATAAAATGTTTTCGTCACGTATTAATTCTACGTATTGCAGTGTAGATGGATGTAAAAACGATAAACGTAATAAACACTTATCGTTTTTTGCTTTACCGACGGACGAGGAAAGATAAGTAAATACCTACTTCTTGCTAATAAGTAAATATAGGTAACAACGCTTCGTAAAAACATTACAATTTTAGAGAAATGGAATAAGTACCTGTATCTACCTACCTATCCATTTTTAATGTTGCGTATTCCTACTTGAGTACTTATTCCATTTCTCTAAAATTGTAATGTTTTTACGAAGCGTGGTTATGTTACCTATATTGACATTCATTTCTAAGCGTAGGCAACCCTAGCGATCGTGCGGGCTGCGCGGCAGCGCGGGAGGTGCGGGGTGCGCGCGTCGAAGGTAGCTCCATTGTATTCTTGCGTAGGCACTTAAAGCGGTAGGTATTTACTTTTTCTATGAGAGATTCATATCTGTTCGTAAGAACTATTATATAATCTGTGGTAAAATTATGACAAACATGCCGGGATTGATAAATGGAATACGTATACGCACGATCTGATTTATATTTTATATTGATTTCAATTAGTAAGTTGTAAAATTACGAAGGGCTTATTTTAAAATATTGAACATTGTCTATCTAGTTCGAAAATACCACTGTGTCAGCTTACTTATATCATCTTGTGTGTCAAGGTATATGAAAAACTTTCACCTCGACCCGATATGCGGTCATAAAATATTAAATGATGAAATAATACATATTTATAGTCGTAAAAGTCGCTTTTGGGACGATAATCATGTTATTTACTTGCTACTCGAAATCAGAATTAATAGTGCATGGAATCTTGTTGTTCTTCCCACGAAATTCGCATAAATATTAAATATATGAGAACTACACTTTTTCAAATATATCTTGCAGAACGAACGAAACATAAATTTGACTCGATATAGCAAGACTATAAGGGAGCTGGGGATCCGCTCAGCAAACTAATACGTATCGAGATTTTGCGTAGGCACGAATTTTAATCCACACAGATCGGTTACTAACATACGACCGGGTTTGCACTTCGATTAGTATAACTTCATACTTCATACTGCATGATAATTGATAATATAGGGATAATTCAAATATAATTAGTGTCTAGTTGGACAACAGAAAGATATTGTACTAATTCGAAAGCGTACTTGTTTGATTCTTAGTGATCCATATGTGAAGAATAGACGTATGATGGAAGTAATTTGCTTGGATTCGACGTACGAGAAAATGCATACATGTTGTGTGGGGCTGTTAACGTGTTAATAACACGATCTTAAATCTTGCATTATTTATAATGTTTTAGGAGTGTGTCATACACGTTATGTCAGTGCCGGCCTTAGATGGGCGATGGGGGCGCCCAAAGCAGTTCGCCCAGGGCGCCAAGAGGGTTAAGGTCGGCCGTACGTTTTGTTACAAAATATTGTTGTTGCCCTATAAAGACTGTATACGTTAAAATCCGGCCACGCATGGCATGGTACATCTCCGTTTCGGATACACATTTTCAAGCAGTTCTTTTTTATAAATAATCTGTAATCATAGTAATATATAATAAAAATATAATCATATTACAATTGTATGGGCTTGTCTCAGTTTTTACTGAAGGTATTCCATCATATCTTTAATGTTTTGTCCAGCGTTTTTTGATAATCTTCACTCGCTTCCTGCTACAATATCACAATTGTATTTGTATTTTCACAACCGGTTTCATGGTCAATAGAATATCATCTTACAAAAAAAAAATGTTTTGAAACTCTATTCTACTTGAGGTAGTCAGGAAAACTTTCTACTCCAAGCACTGAAAGTAATTTTTATATGGCAGCCATTTTTTTGTCAAAAAGTCATACTCACCAAAGTTAGAACACCTCCGAACTATTTCAATCTAAATACACTTACAAAAATGTTAGCTATGGTGTAAAGAGAATTTAATAAGGTATAATTTGATTTATCTTATTTATAATAAAAAACTATTTTTAACAGGAAAATTTGGTAAACACTGTTAGAACACTGTGGACAACAAAATATAGGCACTGTGGAATATATAGTGATCAAACTCATAGACAACGTAACGTTTATATTATGTTTTCAATTTTATTATGTAGCTTGATAACCCCAAATTATTAATTAGAAGTGTTGGTTGAATATGCACATTCAATAAAAAGATGTACCATACCATGCGTGGCCGGATTCTAACGTATACAGTCTTTAATACAGTAGGTCAGATGAGTGAAAACAAAGCTCAATGATAAAATGCATAAACACACAATCTGTTTTTAGTAACACACTACGTCCTTGCTTCAATATTCCTTGCTCAATATGGCAAACGATTCACTTTCGTTTCTGTCAAGTTAAGCCTCTGCAGCAGTTATAAAACATGAAGGAATTAAATTAATATTCGGTAATTGAGACTCATGAACCATATCCATGAACACTTGTTTGACAAATTTAACTTAGTCTATATATAAAGTTAAAATATCTTTGATAAGTACCTAGCATAGGTAGTACAAAACTTGAACTTACGTAATACATTGATTTTCGTGAGTAAAATAATGCATTAAAATGAGAATACAATAAAAGAAAAATAATAAATCATTGATACAATAGTATCGATAAAAAAAATTAAATAATGCTAATATTAGTAAAATCCATATTTTTCAATATCGTCCTTTTTGGCGTAATTAGGTTCGCTGTGTACCTAGAAAGAAACATTAAATATTTAATATCTCGAATTCTACACAATTAACTGACAATGAGGATAAACGCGCTACACAATGCGTAGGTGGCGCTGCAATAGTAAAAAAAAAGGCCTTGTTGGTTATATGTAAGTACTTTAGATAAGTTAAATCCATACAGTCTACGGTAATACTTATTTTAGGAGCACCCCATATACGGCTGACCGATTTAAAAAAAACATGTCTAAAATCTTCTGGTAATTCCTGCTTTCCAAAATGTAATATAAAAAGCAATAAAAATAATATCCTGGTCAGGGCATTTATTTGTGTGCTAATCACCAGAGCTCGGATTTTTCACGGCAAAACAAAACACTAGCGTAATTTAGCCAGTGCTTGAAATATTATTTTATCGATATCGATAATTCAGAACTAGAAGAAATAAAAGTCACCAAATAAAATTAATATGTAATAAAACTAATTTAAACATTTGTATAAAGTTACTATATATTAGAAACAGACGCAATTTCTTCTTCAAAATCTACGTCAGTACACACAGCAGCACAAGACATTTTATTTGGGTAATAGTGATAGGAGTAGATGATCATTATCTTTTCAACATTCTCTGGGAGTAAACAGTTGCGTTTATCACTATAAATCCATTTATGTACACTAAATGTACGTTCAACTTCAGTTGACGTCAAGGGAGCAAATTTATAGAATTCATTATCAGTTCGGGTAATATTTTCAGATATGTCTCTTAAAATTTCGTAATCAGGATTTCGTTCGAGCACGGCTTCAAATTTACGTATCACTGGTAACAGTTTACTCCAGTTTACGTAGCAACGAACAGTATCCAGAATGAGGAAGGATTCCGCAATGGATAAAGTCGAACATTGCAATTGTTCTATTGAAGAGGCTATTACTTCGTAGTTGTCGCGAATGAAATTTAACTCCGGTCGTAGTTTGCGTGTTTGAAAACATTTTTTTGCAGCTCTTATAGCTGCCGAGTCATTAGCAAGTATGGAGACGACATCACGTATTTGCTCATAGTATTGAGCGTAATATACCGCAGCAGATATCCAAGTTCCCCATCTGGTGATAATTGGCTCGGGAGGTAGGGGAATGGACGGATATTTTGCCTTAAAAAGGCGTACACGCTCTGGAGATTTTAGGAATATCTTTTTGACATTCGATATCAACCCATCCACACCTTTGAAATTATCTCGCACTTCTTCGGCAACCCGGTGCAGACCATGAGCTAAACACGTAATGTGTTTCATACGAGGAAACGTTGCTTTTAAAATACGACCGGCTTTAAGCATATATGCGGCACTATCTGTGCAAAGTAAAAGCAAATTGTTTACGTTATCATTGAAAGAATTTTGAAACAAAAATTTTAATTGGTTTATTATTAGGTTTGCTATTGTTTCCCCATTTACCTTCTCTAAAACCTTCGACCCCAAAAGATAAAATTGCTTAGAACAATTTTTTTGCAAAGACCGAATCACCACGTTTGTCACACATTTTCCCATGAAATCTGGTGTTTCGTCTATAGATATCCACAAATAATTGGTTTTGTTTACCTCTCTTATACCCTGTATAGTTTTTTTGTACACGAGATTTAAATAAATTTTTCGCAGGGTCGATTCGTCCGGTAAAGAAGTCATAGAGCAGTCGCAACATAAATACTTGTTAAAAAAATGACGAAAATTATTGTTGTTGACTGTTGCCCATGGTATGTTGCATGAAATAAGAAAAATAATTAAATCGAAATAAAATTGATGTTTCCTATTTGGTTGCCCCGAACGGTAATTGTGGCGGTTGCTTTTCACATGATTCTCAATATTGCATTTCTTCAGTTTTAGATGCATATCGCACATAGAGCAGTATATAGTGGAGGTCACTTCATTATAGACTAACTCAGGGTGATTTTCAATCCACGTTTTGATCCGATCTTGTACATTACTCATTTTTGTATTAATTGATACCTTGCAATATTAAGTTATTATACGTATATCCAACACGTCGGATTCAATGCGTTGCGAAATAAATAATACCTAGATGCAATTTACGTTTTATACGTAATGAAATGACAGTTAAAGTGTGAATGTCATATGTCATGTGAGATGAAATTTGCAGTCGTTTCTATCATTTTAAATGAGGTGGTATAGTTACTTCGTTCTAAGTTGTACATGCAGACCTACCTCTTTGTTGCTCGACTATGGCAAAGCTAAAATGAAAAGTTATTTTATTACTTATACAGGATGTCCGGTAATTAATGCACAACCTTCTAACCCCCAGTAGGTCACCTTAGACTGGTCAAAAATATTGATTTTGAGCTCTAGTAAGTCTCCTGTTTTTCGAAATTTTCGCACGTTTGTTAGTTTTTAAATTTTGACATTCACACTGATAGGTGTACCATCGAATAAAAAAAGAAAAAATGTACTGAGGCAATACCTGTCATATACTCTAGTAAGACTCGATAGGTGTCGATAAAATAATATTTCAAGCACTGGCTAAATTACGCTAGTGTTTTGTTTTGCCGTGAAAAATCCGAGCTCTGCTAATCACAGATATTTGTTCCTGAGTTATGGATGTTTTCTATGTATTTAAGTATTTATGTAAATCCATCTATTATCGTCGCTTAGTACCCACAACATAAGCCTTATGGTGCGTACTGTGGGACTAGGTTGATTTGTGTAAGATTCCTATTTATTTATTTAATAAAACTGTACATCAAAATCGAGGTTAGATTCTAATTAGTTCATCAATGAGAGGTGTAATGGCGAGTACTAGATTCGTTTTGGCACGCGTACATATTGTCGGGAGACAATCAACTCACTAAAACGGCTATTAGACATTGCAACCTGCAGGGCCCAATCTGTCAGGTTGGTAGGTGTAATTAAATGTAGGGCCCGTAGGGGGCTGAAGGAGGGGTTGGGAGAGGCAGGGTACACAACAGATTGGGCCCTGCAGGTTGCAATTTCTAATACCGGTTGAATCACTAGTATCACTACCACAAGTTTAAAGCCATAATGAACCGTATTGGTAACAACGCAAGGGTGATTTCAGTTGAATATTTTTTTTTTGCAATTAGTGAGTTTTGGTTGTCACCTGACCATATACAGTCGTAATAAATAGAAGATCCGATCGGGTCAGCTCCTTACGAAATCTCAAAACTATTTGGCAGTAACTAGTTTGTTTCAATGCTTTGCCTGCCTTCTCTGCTCTGTTTAGTGTTTGTTTGTTTCCAAACCATAATAAATTGAAAAAAAAAACTGTTATCATCGTCAACATAAGGACAGCGGAAAACGTTCACGAAGTATAAAAATGTCTCTACTATTTTTTTTCTTCATATAAATAAGTAATAATGATACATAGATATCTTCTGAAATACAAAATCCCCCAAATATCAATGACGGGTAATGTATCTTCTAAGGAATATTGTTATCTTGCCCAAATCTACTAATCCATCTATTTGGAAGCCTTCTCTAAGCGAGACATAGTGTGATTATTTTTATTTCCCAATAAATCACAAAAATAAACTAAATTAAAATAAATTAAAACTAAATAACAACTAAAAACTAATTAAAAATATTAAAAAAAAAATAACTTACCTATAAAAAGAACACCCCGTCTAGAAGATCGGCCTGCGGCATTGACCCTATAACGCTGGCGGCGTTACCTCTCTGTACCGCTAGAGCGATTTGAAGCTGATATCGATTTTTCGATTTATTATTTATTTTATTTAATCTTTATTCCACATAAGAAACATTAAGGTACAGTCGCCATCACATATATCGGAGCGGCCAAGGTGGTCACAAATATCTGTATACAACGCCTTTATTATCAAGGCGATAAGGTGCTTGCTCAGATATTTTTGACTACCGTAACCGCTCCGATATATTTGATCTGTACAAATGCCATAAAGTATTCTCTACCAGTAAAAATTGGTAGCAGAGCTCGAATTTGTAAAAATTGTGCGCATCGAGAAAAAGTTGTGAATTTTTGACCATGCATAGAATGGCCCACGATAAATATTTTTTAGTATTGGAGGTCCGTAAAATTTTTGGACCTTCACGTCAAAATCGGGGGTCCTGTGAAATACGTAAATATCTGCATGTCTGTTTTACACGGAAACGATACCAAACAACCCCTAGCAGTCTTAACCAGAGAGTAATAACTAATAACATATTGCACGGGACCCCTGATTTTGACGTGAAGGTCCAAAAATTTTACAGACCGCCAATACTAAAAAATATTCATCTTTACTCACTCTATCTATGGTCAAAAATTCACAATTTTTCTCGATGCGCACAATTTTTTTCGCATTTGTACTCAGACAAAACCCTACTATGGGCAAAACCAAACCAATAAAAATACCCTACCAGTGGCGGTAGGTTAATTTTTTTCTTAGGCAAGCCGGTGCTAAATTTGGCTTCAAATTTCTTCATGAGCTGTAGGAAAACTGCTCAGGCGCCTGAAACTTAGGCAAGCCGATGGGAATCGAGTTCTATGGACGCGCCGCCGCTGTACCCTACCCTACCCTATTATTTATTTATCGTATGGCTACACGTCACTGGATATAGAAAGGCATTTCTTCTCTCAGGTGGTAATAGTAGTGGAATAGTAGATGGTGAAGAAATTCCAGTGAGTGCTGCGAGGTCCAGATGGGACAGTGCAGCTGCTAAGTTTGTAACTCTTTTAGCACCACCCAGGGATCACGTGTAGGGTTGTTTAAGGAGGTTCCTACGGACGCAGAGTAACATTGATCCCCCCTATTAAACCAATAAGAAAGTAACCTTCAAGTTGAGCTCTACCCAGCGTTTTGCCTCGCCAGCATCTTGTCTGATGACCTCGTCCTTCTCCTTGAGTTGCCTCTGCAGCCTGGTCCCTAGGTCCTCGATCAGACGCTGCTGGCGCTGCGCGTTGGTCTCATACTTCTTTAAACCACCAACCTTTAAGTCCAGCTTTAGCCAGCGTTCTGCCTCACCAGCATCTTCTGTCTGATGACCTCGTCCTTCTCCTTGAGTTGCCTCTGCAGCCTAGTCCCTAGGTCCTCGATCAGACGCTGCTGGCGCTGCGCGTTGGTCTCATACTTCTTTAAACCACTAACCTTTAAGTTCAGCTTTAGCCAGCGTTCTGCCTCGCCAGCATCTTCTGTCTGATGACCTCGTCCTTCTCCTTGAGCTGCCTCTCCAGCCTGGTCCCTAGGTCCTCGATCAGAGGCGCCTGGCGCTGCGCGTTGGTCTCATACTTCTTTAAAAGGTCGTTAGCGTAGGCGGAGGGTTTGAACGATTTCGTTTCTTTGGGAGATTCTTTGTCCTCTTTACTTGGGGTTGTGTTACGAGATGTTACCTGTGGAGGAATGTTTATTGTAATGTCTCTTAACTAGCTGAGCCGGCGCACTTCATACCGCCAACTTCGACCGACTACATCGACATCAACTTCACTCCTACCACAGAATAATGAATAGTACAAGTACAGAAGGTTCTCCTTCCTGAATTTGACATTTAGCTACAGGATACAAAATGTTATCTGTGCAAAAAATTAAATAGGGTTGTCAACGTGCTTCATTCCGTGCACGTGGTATCTACAGATAAAAAGAAGTTTGATATGTGAACGCAGCAGATGTATTTCATATAAATCAAGGGGTCTACAGATGTAAGCGTCTAGTCAATCTGCGTCAATCTACCTAATCTATCAGTAAATTTAATACAAAACTAGATAAATATCAAATTTATTACCTTATTTGCCCAATCTAATTATTATTTTAGTACAAAACTACTACTATAAAGTAATCACATATTTTATCTTTTCTGAAATGAAACTAATCTCGAACGCACCCATAAGATAGTAAGCGATGTGCCAACCCTGCCCTCATTAAGCCGCCAGCACGGGGCGCGAAATTTAAAAAACAGGTACAATGGAGAGAGACATAGTGAAACCCCCCTGCTCATACGTCAGTAGGTACAGTCTTTTACCCCAATTTCTACCATCTCCCACTACTCTTCCACTATTATCTACCCATCTTCCACTCTCGTAATGAGCTTGATAGCAAAAGTTAGATGTAAATTCAATCTTACTAATATATATAAACGAGAAAATTTATAAGATTAATTAATTAAAGAGGCAATATACTTAGAGATATTTAAGTTGGTTGGAAGTTGTATATTTAATATAACAAAATATTGAATTAACTAACATCTATTTTATTTTTAAATGCACTTAGTCATAATAAGCCTTAAACACAATTTTAGCTATGATAAAATTGATAATGTTTATACTTGATATTTTTCCTCCATTACTCTATTTGGATATAATTCCTAGTTCGATGCTCATTTCTCCTATTTTTTTTAATTATATTTTAGACATCATTATTTGCAACACAGCTAAAATAAGGTAAGATAAGATAAATTTTGAAAGAAATTTTAGAAAAAAATCCAATTTTGAAAGAGCGCTGGTAGCCTTGCGGTAAGACGTCCGACTTTCAATCCAGAGGTCTCGGGTTCAAACCCCGGCTCGTACCACTGAGTTTTTCGGAACGTATGTACGGAATATCATTTGATATTTACCAGTCGCTTTTCGGTGAAGGAAAACATCGTAAGGAAACCGGATCTAATAATAATAGTGGAAGGCCTAGTTTTCCCTCTGGGTTGGAAGGTCAGATGGCAGTCGCTTTCGTAATAACTAGTGTCTACGCCAATTCATGGGATTAGGTTGTCAAGCGGACCCCAAACCGGGATAAACGCTAGGATGATGATGATGATGATTTTAGAAAAAAATAAAAGATTATAAGTAATCAATACTTACACTCGAAGCAGTCTTCTTCTTAAACGTAATAGAATCCTTCAACACCAGCTTCTCCTGCACAAGGGGCTTCGGCTTCGGGCACTCCATACTGGTGAACCAACTATCGACCTTCGATATCGACTCCTGGTCTATGTAGTTCACGTTAGTTTCACTACTCGACGTTGATGGCTGATTTTCTACCTTATCATTAACTTTTTCTTCGTTTGTTGGAGGTTTTTCTTCATTTGTTGGAGGTTTTTCTCCATTTGTTAGAGGTTTCTCGAAATAGTCGGGCTTGATAAGTTTTACTGGTTCCGCTGGAATAGTGCCAAGTTTAAGTAACGTCGCTATGGCGACATTTTTCTGTCTCTTGGTTTTTAATGAGTTATCGGTTGACGAAGCTATGATAGTTGATTTTATTTTCTCCTGTATCTCCTTTATTTCGTCTGCTTTTGGCCGATCTTGTTTTTCTATTTGTCTTTTTGGAAGTCCGTTTGGAAGTAAATTCGGTTTTGTTACAGGAGTAACTTCTCTCTGCCTAATTTCGGACTCCATTACTTTTCCCATGTTTCCGTTAGCAGTTGTATTTATTTTGTCATATTTTTCACTTTTACTCTTAAACATAGGTATTGTTACAGGAGTAACTACTTTCTGCTTAATTTCGGACTCCGTTACTTTTGCTGTGTTTCCGTTAGCAGTTGCATTTATTTTATCATCTGTTTCACTTTTACTCTTAAACATAGGTTTTGATATAGGAGTAAGTTCTTTGTGTATAATTTCGGACTCCGTTACTAAGGTTGTATTCTTTATAGCAGTTGCATTAATTTTGTCATCTTTTTCACTTTTACTCTTAAACATGTTATTAAATGTTGGTAGTCCATTTTGTTTAGTTTCATTCACAGATTTATTAAAATGAGACGATCCTACGTTTTCCTTTACTTTCATTCCATTTCTACCTCTTTGCTTATTGTTACTGTTGTTTGGTGAGTACCTAGGAGCTCTTGCTGTGGTTACACCGGGGACATATTCTCCTGCATAAGGATTAAGTTTGCTTATGCTAATCTCATCTGTTACTCTGTTGCGGTAAAGTGTCATCGTCTCGTTGTCACTTACCGTCTCGTCCATGTCATTCACCTGCAATAATTATTCTATAAGTAAACCGAAATCATTTTATTACTTTATATTAATTTAAAGGTAATTAATTATTATTTTCATCGTCTTTAATATCAGTTGTATGTCCCAGTGTTGGTCGCGGGCCTCATTCAAAGGGGGTTTTGTCTAAAATATGCATGTAATAATGAGAGAATCTATTGTACTAGTAATACTATCAATTTCCCGGCTAAATTACAATCTTACAAAAATATGAATTCCTTAAAATAGTATTTCACTTACCATTTTCAACATAGTCGAGATGCCAGCCAAGTCGGGGCCCGCGCCGTCCCCCGCCGCGGAGGCCCTGTGGCCCTCGGAGAAGTAGCTCATCTCATCCTCTGAAACAATACCATGATATAATATTGCTTGACATATAGAAAAGAATAGCATCTATTCGCAGACACACACAGACATAATCAAAGAGAATTGAGTACCTAGAGTGTTCTCTCCATACATGGCTAAATGTGTATATATGATAAGTTTTAAGCGAGCTTTGCTAAAAGTTATTATTCAAAAGATTACAGCTTGACATAATACATTGAGGTAAAAGTAGAATGTGCTATGAAAAGGCCTCATATCATCATGGTGCTAGTGGTGTGACTGAGCGCTGATCTTCCGATGAGACCATCTGGTGAGAAAATCACGACAGGTAACACAAAGAAACGGTAACACCATAGTATGGTGACCATACAATAAAACAAAATAGTTCACAGATTAAATATAGTGAACGGCTTAAAAAACAAAATGAAAATTTAAAATTTATACAGCAATAGCAATATGACATAATATTATTTTTATCACAGTTGCTCATAAAGCGTTCCATTACCCGCAGGCGTAGCGGGAGTTATGGACTGTTTCCTTACTTATTTGTAATTTTTTGTCGGCGTTTTTTCTTCGTAAGTGTGATCAAAACCGTGAAAAACGTCGTGAGTAAGAATAATACAAAATTTAATCATAACTAAAATCGCTAGGTGTTGCTCTTAGATCTATATCGATTTAGACTCGCGTTCGTAATATTTCTATTACTCCCCACGCTGCACAATATTGGAAATACAATTTCTGTAATGTGAATGGAGGAATTAATATTATAAATGATCTGGATCTCCATATGTAAACAACAAACAAGTCCCATTATTCGGCAAATTATAAAAATATTTTATATATTTATAAATTATTTTGTATTTAGTAAGTAATTTTACGTCACTCTGGGCGGTAAGTGAGATTTGTCGCCCACGGGCGTAGCGGCAAATCTCACTTCACACCCAGAAGTAGACGTAAAATTGTGTACGCACCACGGGCGGTAATAAACAAGGCCTCAGATCGCTTGTTTATGGCCCTCACCTTCGGTTCGGGCCACAAATACCCGCGTTCTGAGACGTTTTTTGTTTTACCGACCTAGGTGCGTAATGTACTATTAACGACCACACGTAATAATTACTAAATAGGGCATAATCTCATACAAAACTTGAAATTACCTTCGAGGTTCAGAACGCGGGTTACATCTTGACCCGAAGACAGACTGGCTAAAGTAGACATCAACATCTTCTAGCCGCGCGAGTTTATCCAACTACCCACCACTTGGTCTTTCGGGTTTAAGAGTTTTTTTATTTCTCAAAAGAAGATATTACAACTTCACTTACATGAGAAATCAATTATCAATACAAAACATTTATACAACTCTATGTCTTTACCAACCACTTCACCTTATAGATCCCACCCACTTCACTTTTATATTCAATATTTATTTAATATAAATGGCTTACTCCCTTTGTATTTAGGTCAAAATTTTAAAGTCAAGTTCCGTTTGTTATTTTTAAGTAATGTCTTCGTTGTTGGGTAGTGGCCTTGCTTTATGTAAAGTTGTAGTTAACTGCCGGGTGTTGGCCAAAATTGAATAAACGCGTTTCAAAAATAATTCTTCATTAGCTGCACACTTTTTAGTTAGTTCACTGAATAATAAGACAGCACGGATTGCACGTTCAACAATTTCAACAACAAAATTAACAGGAAATAAAAAAATTAAGTTTTAACCGAAATTTAAGCACAAGGGTTATCACAAAATCAGCACTTGACACTCGCAACGTTCAGTTTTTTTTATTTAACTCAATAAATCAATGTTCGTACTAAAAATATTTGTTTACTTAAGTTGAAAGTTTAACTCAAGTGGATTAATTAGTCGCTAGCGACAAACCGCTGGCAATGCGCACGTGTAAACATTCACATGGAAACCAACATTCTTCAAATTTAGTGGCTAAATACAGGTAAATAAACCGTAAAGTTTGTTAATTGAGCACGAAAGGTTAAATGTAACAAGCACTATGCTCCCGACGCGACTAAAGAAATAGTGAACTTCAGGCCTATAACCGCGAAGCACTTCGTTCATCGAATCGAATATTTCCATCACTCTCTTTCGTATATGCAAGAGCGATAGAGACGGGACCATCGTTTTGTCGATTTTCGAACTTCGCGGTAGGCCCTCAGAGGAAGACCGGCTCCTGAGATGTTGCCAGGTGATAAATATGAAAGAACGGGAGGAACGCTTTTCAAATTGCCCATTTACAATTTTTTTTTACTAAAATCACGTACCTACTACTAAATAAGGGAGCTACAAAAACGAGAATTTCGAAAAAAATGGGACTTCATACTTACTTAGGTACTTTCAATGGGAAATAACCGGCCAAGTGCGAGTCGGAGTCGCGCACTAAGGGTTCCGTACCATTGTCTATATAAAAACGGCTAAAAAAACTATGTATGTTGTATGGGAGCACCCTTAAATAATTATTTTATTCTGTTTTTCATTATTTGTTGTCATAGCGGCAACATAAATACCTACATCATCTGTGAAAATTTCAACTGTCTAACTATCACGGTTCATCATGAATTCATGAGATATTGGTGACAGACGAACAGCGGAGTTTTATTAATAGGGTCAGGGTCCCGTTTTTCTCCCTAAAAAAGATAAAAATTCAGAAAAGCGGTAAATCTAGCAACACTGAGTAGTATAGTAGGTACTTAGTGTTATAATAATCCCCAGCAATTGTTTATGCAGGTGGCCGTGAGGCGGCGCTACAAAAGGCACTGTCATCGGAAACCCGAATCCATACGACTCAGCGGAATGCAGCGGCGCCGGCGCTGCTCAGTGTAGGATTCCGAGACATAGTAACTATACCCGTAGGTAATAATTACAAAACCACTAACAGTAGTATTTTTACTTCGAGACACTAATCTGACATCTCTTGCCATACAACGTCAACAACGTGGCGTGGCCTGGGTAATTTGCAGAAAAAATGTACCTTTACTTTTTTTTTAATTTCATATATATTTTGAGTCTATCGCATGCAGAATCATGAGCTCTATCGAGTCTGATAGAATAAAAAAAATTACCCAACTGTCCCAAAATTTACATACAAAAAATTCGTTACGTTCATTAAAAAAATGTAACGAAACTGATAATTTCTCAGTTTCGTTACACTTTTTTTATGAACGTAACGAATTTTTTGTATGTAAATTTTGGGACAGTTGGGACTAAGTAAAGGTACATTTTTTCTGCAAATTACCCGCCTACCGCCTCGAGAGGATGTTACCGTGCGAGGCAGCTCCGCTAGGCCTCGGCATTATCGATCGGCCATAAATCGAGGCCGAGATCTCGGTCTCAAATCTGCAAATCGCGCTAAGAATTAATGCCACGATAAAAAGTTGATTTTTTGTATGGGTATAATAGATACATAGTTGTTTTGCAATCGCGTGTTTTATTCTCAATTTTATAAATTCTCGGTCTCGGCCGAGACAAAAAAAGTGTTCTCGGTCGGACCTTAGTGCGTCAGGTGTGGACATGCCAATTCTTAAAATATTAGGCTCGATTTACACACACACGAACTCGTTCCGTCGTATAGCTGCATCACTTATATTGGCTAACGTTGGCCCAGTGTGTTGTCACTTGACAAGCACACAATTTTAGCTTATTATGCTAAAAGCTATCAAGATTCTTATAAAATAAATAAATATGTTCAATTTAATAAAATACTACAGATAAAAGCTGTTAAAAACGCCACCATTTTCCGGTCGCATTGTAGGTATGACCCATTAAAACGAATACTTCTGACGTTAACTATTACGTACTTCACTTCTGCATTAAGAATGGTAACGTTTCGCGTAGTATACGGGTAATAGTGAACGTACGACCCGCATATGTGCATATATGTATTCTGGTTATTTCCATATTGCCATTGATTTTCCAGTAGTACTAAGTGAGTTGTCAAACGAACCAGAGTTCAGTTATTTTTTTTTTGTTTTACACACCCGATAGATAATCCTAATATCCTACACGGGTTAAAAATAAATGAGTTAGGGTGGGTTGCACCACGCACAATTAACAGACTCATCAACGTTAAATATGGCGACGGAGCTGTCATCCCATAGAAAACTGTCAAACTTTTCATACAAGATTTTTTTTACGATTACGTTTACGTTCACAGACAGTTTGGTGCAACCGGCCCTAAGTCTGCGTCCGTAGGAAACACCTGAGACAACCCTACACGTGATCCCTGGGTGGTGCTAAAAGAGTAACAAAGTAGTGAGTAGCGAGTAGTGAGTGTATGGAACAGACTCCCAAAAGACGTGATTTCGGCACAGAATGTGAACCAGTTTAAGAATAAATTAGACAAACATGTTAACGATAACTGTCATAATGATTGCTGGATACAGGCTATATCAGTTGTCATAACTGCCTGCCTGCTTAGTAAATAATAAATAAATAAATAAACCTGGCAGCTGCACTGTCCCATCCCGACCTCGCAGTACTCACTGGATTTTCTTCATCGTCTGCTTTCCCACTACCTGCTACTACCCGAGAGAAGAAATGCCAATATATCCAGTAACATGTAGCCATCCGATAAATAATAATAATAATAGATCAGTGGCGCCAAAGTCGAATTAGAGCGCTTGCGGCTTGCGCAGCACTTATAATTTTTTCTAAATACCACGTCGGTGACATTGGCAAGGCAAGACACATCGGTACAATACAACCCTGCAACTCCAGGGGTGTCGCATCGCATACTCGTTGCTAACCCTTTGAAAACCTGTACAAGTGTAATTGATTATTTTTTGAAGGACCCCATATCGTGTGATCTCACGAGAAAACCTCGGCAGGGAGCTCGATTTACAGGCAGACCGTTCGAGGTTGGTTGACCTGAGCGGTCGTCACTCCTATGTTTGTTAAGCAATAGGAATAGCATCAACTTCATACTGCATATGTTAACAGAATTATTTAATGAGTTAGATATACAGACACTATGACCCAGTTGTAAAATTGTAATGCAAGCGGATGTCACTATTCGACATCTCTTGCTAGAAAGGGACTTTCGCTTGTTTTACAAGTTACAAGCTTTTGAGAAATGGGCCTCAGGCAACAAAGGACGGAATAAATAGTTTGAATTTTTATTAAATTCGGGAATGTTCCAAATTCAAAAACAAAACAAAAGATTGATGGACTAAGGAGGCTAGAGGCTCATTAACATGTGGTGATAGTAAAACATAAGTCTTCTGACTGGAGGCTACAACCAAGTTAAAATAAAAAGTAGTACAAAGCAAAGATAATTGTATAACCATTCGCAATTGCATCAACAATAAATATATGTTAAAGTTGTTAGACATTCGCATAAGCAATACCCTCTAAATATGCATACAGTCTCCGTTTGTCAGCCAAAGTGAACTGTTCATGAATTAGTTCCTCAATATGGAGCGAAAATTATAAAGCAGTTTTGGAATTTAAAAACGTTAATCACCCATTTAAATCAAGACATTTCCTGTACTTAATACATGAAAACACCACTCAGATAAGAAGATATTACAAGTCCGTGATGATTGCAACTGAGCTGGTATCCTTTCGGAATTTGCAAAATTATACAGTTTCCAACTCTCCATTTTTAGAGAATGTTCATACGTAGTGACCTGTTTTCATTGCTCTTGCAAATCACAATTACCTATATGTAGTGCAAAGCAAATATTTTAGAAAATAGGTCTCACACTAAAGAGGCCAGGGCTTCCGATGCCTGGTGTAGATAAGTGCTTCAATGCAAATGTACATCGCCAGAAGTCCGAATTAATATAGGTAAAAATGTATAAAAAACTAATCAAATACTTCTCTTTTACCTCCACCAAAACATTAGCATTAATTATTTTTAGGTGCTGAACTTACGATCAGGAATCTCATGATGGTAAGGCGGAGGCCGCTCCCCTGCCACCACATGCCGGTCCAACTCCTCAGCCCCCGTCCGCCGCCCATTCACTTCACCCAGGTCCCGCAGCACATCTGCTTTCGTTTGCCAGGTGTTGCTCATGGTAGCTGTTTCTGAGTAATAAATAAATAAAAATTAGTTTGAGTAAGATAAGGGTTCATAAATAGAGAGAATTTAAAATGATAATGTTTGTAAGCCATCAAAATTCTCCCAGAGTCGCGAGTTCGAGTCTCGCCTGAGGCAGTGGATTTTTCTACTTTTCCTTTATTTCTAAACATCATCAAAATTCTACTGCTAAGATAAATATCAAATTATGTATTGATAGTCCAGAAATGGATGTGGACATAACCAAATTATTTTTCAAATCTTGGAATTATGTCTCAGTAGGAATTAAACAAATACACTATTAGTCAATGGTTTGTAATATTATATACATAGAAAATACAGGAAAAATATTTGTGATAAACACACAAATAAATGCCCTAACCAGTATTCCACCCCGGGACCTCCTTCCAGCTTCATCTCTCTCACAAATATGAATTTAAAATAATTACCGCCGATCATTGACCTTGTTGTTGTTAACAAACTGGGCCCATGTGTGAGTTACTACTAGAGCTGAGTAATTAGAAAGGTAGAACACAGATAACCACTACTATCCTTACACTACTCTGCTAACTTGCTGATGTGAAACTTTATTCTTAAAGTTCAGTGGCGGTCCTGGAGATCCCGGAAATCCACTGGAGGTAGAGTCTACACATTACACAGTTACCTACACAGACAATTTGTGGTAAGAAGGAAAATATGTGACTCATTTGGCAAAAAAGAGCCAAACAAAAGACAGTTAAAAAGTTATTTCTTTACACACGATAACACTAAGTTATAAGTTTCTGTTGTTTACTCAAAAATTTCACTTTTAATGATAAATAAATGTAGTAAACGTTTTGAGGATAAAGGATTATGCTAAGTACTCACTTCACACAGAATCCGCGCGTACGTAAACCAAAACACACTACTAGAATACTAACACGTCATGTTTTATAAAACACAAGCTATAAAGAGAGTAAAATGAAAAGATGTAAAACAAAAGTTCATGAGAACTGCAGAACACAGCTGTTGCTTGCAAGTTGCAACTTGCACTGCACAATGCACGAAACCGGTATTAGACATTGCAACCTGCAGGGCCCAATCTGTTGTGTACCCTGCCTCTCCCTTCCCTCCTTCAGCTCCCTACGGGGCCTACCTTTGATTACGCCTACCAACCTGTTAGATTGGGCCCTGCAGGTTGCAATGTCTGATAGCCGTTTGAGTGCTGAGTGGTCACTGATGACTGTGACTGACGTCAATGTCAAAGTAGGTAAAAAAGTCCGAAAAGTCGATAGGTACTTTTGGATGCGTTCTATGGATGGCAGATGCGTCCGCGTCACGCGTCACTGAACTAGAGTATAGTATTCTTTGCCTATTGTTTATTATTGCGCCGCTATCTCTATCTATTAGTAATATGAGAAAAGAGACGTATAATTCTGTAAAAAGTTTGAGACATTAAAAAAGCCGTCGGTACTTAAAGCGGTATTACACATTGCAACCTGCAGGGCCCAATCTGTTGTGTACCCTGCCTCTTCCTTCCCCTCCTTCAGCTCCCTACGGGCCCTACCTTCAATTACACCTTCCAACCTGACAGATTGGGCCCTGCAGGTTGCAATGTGTAATACCGCTTTTAATCTCACCCTGTTCAGGATAATGGTATTAAAACATTTAAAATAAACTATCAATCTCAACGTTATGGTTATGTCAGTGTCACTGTCAGATCATCAGATGGCTCGGAATCATAGATATACCATATACCACCCATAGATCTGACACGGAACTAATAATACCAAGATAGAACGGGATGGTCTTATTACACTTTCGATAGATACGGCAGAGAGGTGCTATTTTCGTTGGTCCTTGTCATAGTTTCTATTACCCTCCACGCGTTACTTCTAGCAGTGGAGGGTAACAAACATATATAATGCGCGATTTCTTCAAGAATTTCTGTGATTGCTACGAGAAAAGCTGTTAGTTTTCCTAGAAAGTTGTGTCGGCTAAGGAAAACAATGGTAAATTGTTCTGTTTTATGCTGTAGAAGTGATTATGGGCATCTATATATCTATCCCTTACGGGGGTACACGTGTGCGGGCTCTAGTTAATACTTGCTTTGAGCTCGGAATCGATATTTATTGTGTTGTGAATTGTGAACATATGACTTGAATATTTTCCAGTTTTATAGTCTTATTTAGAAACAATGGGTGATGAAAAATCAGAGGATAACACAGCGAGTTTATCTAGTGCAACGGAAACGTTGAAAATAGAAGACAAAGAAAATGGCGACGCCGTGAAATCGGACAAAGTTAAAAGTAAACATTTCTGTTCATTTTTGACTAATTCAGACTTACTAACTAATTAAATCTGTTAAATAACATCAAACACTAAGCTCCCACTCAAAGGAATGAAAGAATAGTGTTGCAAATTAAATGATTAAAACATAAAGACAGGTTATAGTAACAAGTAGGTAATACAAGTGACAAATATACATGTTAGATATAATTACTTTGTGTACTTACCTAACTATCGATGATACGCTAATATTAAAGGTCCAAATAAACCTAACCATTGGGTTCTTGGCAGCAAAAGTTTTAAATGACTGGTAACAAATCTATTGGCCTTTGCAATATGTATATATGCATATATACATTAACAGGATTTGACATTTTTAATTAAATCTGGAGACAGCAGGCTTCGGACAGTTTTTGAAACATCTGTTTCAATAATTGATTGCTAGATAATGTCTAATAGCTAGAGCCGCTTGAAATGCCAACATGCGCTTGTGTCTTGAGAATAGTTTTTAGTTGGGGATTTACGTCCGAGACGCAGGGTAGTGCGCACGTCTTGGGAATAGTTTTTTTTTGTACTTTTGGAATTGCTTATTGTGCGGTGATCTACATATAAACAAGTGTGCAGCTTATGAAGAATTAGTCTCATAACGCGTGTAGCCACTCTTTAGTTAGACGGACGGTTATCCTAGCTGGCCGCCACGTGTTTGTAAAGAATAGCTATCACTTTACTAATAACAAGGCCTCTACCGAACAATGTTGCCTATATTTTATTAAAAGTATACGATAGCCATACGATTATATAAATTAAAAGTAATAAAAGTGAGATTAACGTATATACTCGACATTGGCAAAATTCCCATTGCTTTAGACAAAGGGAGAAAGCCATTATATAAAATGGTCTCTTCGGAAGATCAGCGCTGACACCCGCCAGCATCATGCTGAGATGAGACCATTTCGTGGCACTTTCTTGTTTTATGTCTTCTTTCCTTTTATTTCTGTTAAGTGTATGTGTTTACGAATAAACTATCTCTATTCTATTCTATTCTATTCTATTCTAAAATAAAAAAAAAATTTTTTGTTTTTTGTTCATTTTCGTTGTTCAGTGTATAATATATAGCTTATTGTGCGGTGATCTTACGAACAAGTGTGCAGCTAATGAAGAATTAGTCTCAAAACACGAGTAACCATTGTTTGGATTGGACATTGATGTTCTGCATGTTGTTTGTAGAGAGCAGCTATCAAGCAGCTATTTCCCTAAAATAAGCAAGGCCTTACCAGACCTGCTATTAATTTGCGGATGTCTGGCAGAAGCCCTAGAGCTGCCATTTTGCTTAGCCTTTTGACCGCCAAGCACTGAACGAAAAGGACGCGCCACCGACGCCACGTAATCGCGTTTTGTCAAGCGAAATTGAAATTTCGGAACCCCGCGTAAGTCCCTATTGCATTACAAAGCCTGTCGGCTGTAGCCGTCGTTGAAGTCCAAGGCACGACTTTCAGATGTCGAATGCCACAACCGACTGTGACGATCAAAAGGTTAAAAAAAATAGTTTCTAATATTGATATTGATCTAATTTTATATCACCCAAACTTATAAATGTATCATAAATAAGTTTTCACCTCAGCAGTTCGAACAAGCCTACTTTCCTCACTCCCTGGAGTGGCGAAAGTGCGACTTTCATCACTCCAGGGAGTGACGAAAGTTGCTACTTTCGTCACTCCAGGGAGTGACAATTTGTTTCTAGAAGCTTTTCGTCATAATGATGATGCCTTTCATTCAGGAATGTAAATAAATGTGTTTTTTTAACTTTAATATGTTCTCACTACTGAGGTGAAAAGTTGTATGTGTCACACGAGAGGAAAGTTTTTTTACATCTAGTGTTCTTGAGATCCCTCGCTACGCTCAAGATTCAAACTTAGAATCACTCGCTTCGCTCGTGATTCAATTATAGAATCTTTCGCTTACTCGGGACTCAAAATCAACACTCGCAAGAAAAACCAACTTTCCTCTCTTGTTCCACAAATAACTATTTCCTTGCGACAGGCATTGCCTAATAGTGTGGGGGTTTGTAAAGTATACCCTGTTTCAAAACAATCAATTTTGTTGAAACTAAACTTTACAATGTTGATTTTTCAGTTGACATACTACTAAAGGCGACTGGCAATGCCCCGATCATGAAGAAGAAGAAATGGGCCGTGGACGCAGAGAAGCCCATCGGCTGGATCATGGAGTTTGTCAAGAAGTACCTCAAGCTGGAGCCGGAGGAGAAACTTGTATGTACCATGAGTTACTGGGCCTTATTCTTTATCGTAACCTAGTTCTGTATTATTCAGAGCAATAACGCGTAATGTCAGTGTCCGAGAGGCAACCCGATGGCTTTAAATATTAATTTTAACACAAAACTACTTAGATTAGATAAATGGCAACCCAATTTTCCCAATCTAACTGTTATTTAAGAACAAAACTACTACTTAAATATTTAATCTTCACCATCATCAAATCATTTTTGAAGTGACGTTAGGAGCGCTGCTGCTGGAGATCGAGAGATGTGGCGTGGACTCGTGAAGGCCCTTTGTACCTCTGGGGTACCATAGGAACAATAACAACAACAAATCATCCGCAAATAAACGAAGGGGGTTTTGACAACCCCGAAAACGTATCCGATCTGTCCATCTCCACGAAGTGACAGCCATGGACACCCTTGATTGTGGATAGCATTGTAATACCCCTACGGAAGATCAGCGCTAACTTACATACTAGCTAGCATTTTTGCCCATATTGTGGTGCTACAAATTTACAAACAGACAAATCAAAAACGTTTTGGTTTTTGATTTGTCTGTTTGTAAATTTGTTTGTCTTGTACGTGATATTAATTATATGAATACATATCTTGTATCTTGTAATATAAACCTATTTTGTTTCAGTTCCTATACGTGAACCAGACGTTCGCGCCGTCTCCAGACCAGATAGTGAGGAACCTGTACGAATGCTTCGGAACTGACGGCAAACTGGTGCTGCACTACTGCAAGAGTCAGGCGTGGGGGTGAAGAGGGGTAAAACATAGCTATTATAAATTAAAAATAATTAGAACCACTGACGCAGAAACGGCTGGACCGATTTTGATTAAACATACCACTCGCTAGGATAACTGTTTTGAAATATAATAGTACATTACGTACCTAGGGCGGTAAAATAAAGAACGGCTTAGATCGCGGACATTTGTGGCCCGAACCAAAGGTAAAGGCCATAAACAAGCGATCTAAGGCCTTCTTTATTACCGCCCGTGGTGCGTACACAATTTTACGTGTTCTCCTGGGTGGGAAGTGAGATTTGCTGCTGCTAGTGTTGGGTAGGACATCAATTTAAAATGAGTTTGAGTGAGCACCTCATTTTAAAAAATGAGGTGGGACAATGTCTTACTTCAAATGAGGTGAGGTACACAAACGAGGTGACAAAATGTGTTGATTGCCGGCGAGCGCGAGTACCGCGAATGAATGAATGAATGTGTGACGGTTTGAGAGTGTTTGGAAGAATGTGCAGTGTGTGTATTTTTTGTATGCGATTAGCGTGAGGGAGTGAAGGAATGAGTAGAGGGGGCTCAATAGAAATGAAGTAAGACATTTTCCCGGTGTGAAGTACTGCGACAAAATAACAGAACGAGGGGCTCAAATGAGGTACCTCACGAATGAGTTACCCAACACTAGCTGCTGCGCCCGTGGGCGGCACATCTCACTTACCGCCCAGAGTGACGTAAAAGCGCTTTTAAATAGTTTGAACTGTTTTAGCGCTGGTGCTGGCGCAATTTGGGAAAACTTCAACTGGCAAACCTCATTGGTAGTGGCCATCAGATATATCGGAGCAGCCAAGCTGGTCACAAATACGCCTCTATTGTCAGGGTGTTAAAGTGCATGTTCGAATATTTTTGAATACCCTGGCCGCTCCGATATATTTGATGGCAGTACAGTCTACTTTAATTTTTTTTGTTTAAGTCCGAGCAGACTATAAAATAAATGCTGTTGCAAAGTGTCCAATTTGTTATTGCACGTTCTCGACGCGCCATTACCAACTGCCCAAAATACATGTACTGATCGGGTATTAACTGTGGTCCCACTGCTAGGACCCTCAGTGGGTACGAGTACTAATTTTTTCCCCAGCCGTATCCGCCATAAGATACCATACGTTTTACTCTAAACTCATTATTGATCTGTCATATCATTGTCATATGAATGATGAGTGAATTGACATTTGTTATGGCGTCAAAACGGCTATCGCTGCTAGACGCAACGCTGGTCGCGACGCCAAACGCTGGTCACCTAGGCCGTACACTAACTGCTACCTTAAGATTGGACTCAAACCGTAGGGTATGTGTAAGGGCATTACATAAAGACCGCCTCAGACTTATTCGGAATTCAGATCAGTGTTCGGTGGAAATGAACTTGTAAATATTATTTCGTAAGCTATTTTATGTGATATGTAACTTAGTCATATTGTTTGTAAGAATATATTTCAATTGGCACATCTGTATTTTATTTCGTTGTTCCTTACTATCACACCTGCATACCATCAGTATTAGCAGAGACTATAGATATAATAGACAGCCACTGTCTAAAAACTTTTTGAAGCTCATGTCTGAAAGCGCCATCTACTCGAGAGCCACCTAAAGGTTGCTCGTAAGCAGGAAAAAAGCTAGCTTTACTACGGTACGCTACTCGTCACTAGATGTCGCTGCGACGCAATGTTATTTTTCTTCCTATTTTTATATTGCGCCGCAGCGACATCTAGTAGTAAAGCTAGCTTTTCCCTACTTACGAGCTACCTTTAGGTGTTTCTCGAGTAGATGGCGCTTTCAGATATGAGCTTCAAAATGTTATTAGACTGTACCGCTCTCTCTATGGTATTAGGACAGATTTGGGGTCAATAAAAAACTAGAACTTCTCAATACGTATAAAGGCAAGTATATTACACTTCAGTCTGATTAGGTACACATTGTCAAAGGCACATTTCTGGCTATGTTTGGAACAAACAGCTTAGCTACCTTTTACAGTCGCCACGCCATCAAATATATCTGAGCGGCCACGGTACTCAAAAATATCTGAACACGTACCTTATCGCCTTGACAATACAGGTGTTGTTCAGATATTTGTGACCACCTTGGCCGCTCCGATATATCTGATACAGTCGCCATCAAATATATCGGAGCGGCCAAGGAGCTCAAAAATATCTGATCATGGACTGTATCGCCCTGACAATAGAGGCGTTGTTCAGATATTTGTGACCACCTTGGCCGCTCCGATATATGTGATTGCGACTGTACAATCGAATTTTAGATATGGACAATTTTGCATCTTATTACAAAGGAGTAATGTGCAAAAATGTAAACATATTTGACACTGACTGTAATCGGTGGCTAGGGTTTGCAATCCGGATACAAAATGTATGGAATTATCTGGATCCGGATCTCCTACACAAGTATACATATCAGCCGTTGTGCTAACCCTATCGGTAGCTAAGAAATTCAATCTTTGGTATTATCATCCACTAGCACAGATCGCTACAATCGGAAACCACATCGATCTTCATTCATACTAAAGTAATAAGCAAGATAACCTAGATAGCCTATTCGGATTTGAAATAGTTGTAACTTGATTTAATTTGACATGACTCATAGTGTCTCATTCATAGTGCATCTTGACCATCCTGGCGAAATCGTCCTCAATAATGGACAGAAGCCATTTATTTTAAAACGATTTAACTAATTGTATGTGTTTATACGAGTTAGGGTTCATTTAGAAATCTTGCGAATACTAATTAGGGGATCTACCTACAGCTTGGTTTCATATTTTTAGTCCCAAAAGAATTATCACTAGTTGAGTAAAAAACTACGGAAATCTAATCATGTGAAGTGCGCTCCCATGTCTAGTCAATATCAAATCAAGTTGACAATAATTTTGAAAGTTCAAATAGGCTTCCAAGCTTTCTGCGACTGTTATTTCCGATCGCCGCCGCCGCTGCTGCTGACGAACTCCTTGCTCGTCGTCTTTGTCGGTAAATTATTCGTTTTGTCTGAAACAATAAATTATTAAAAGAGTAGTTATTATATTTTTTTACCTCAGCATCTCGAACAAGCCTTTTTCCCTGCGAAAAAACAGTGACGAAAGTGCGACTTTGAGGAAAGTGCGTGTTTCAATGACAATTTTTTGAGAATGGACCGTTTTTTGCTAAATCACGTCCTATTTAGGTAAGTTGTACTCAGGACTCAGGTGAACGTGTATGTGTACTGTGTGGGAGGTTTAAGCGCTAGTTTAAAAAAAAATCCGCCTAGCTAAGTGTTGTAAGCGCCAGTGTCTACACACTACAAACCTGCGGGCCGGCAGCAGCTCCTGCCTGCGCCGGCGGGGCTGCGCTGTGCGGGGGCGCCCCCGCCCCCCCCGCGCCCCCCGCCGGCCGCGTCGCACGGGCAGCACGAGTGCACGCTGCTGCGCGTCGTGTCCATCTTCTCTATCTTCTCCACCTGCGGAAACAATATTGGTTAACTAACCCCACACTAGCGTCTTTCGAGCGTCGACGTCGCCCGAGTGACCGCGCAGCGTCGACGCGACGTCAGCCCCCCGCACCCCCCCTCAGCGGGCGAAGGAAGGGGAGCAGGGGAGGGGGGTTGACGTCGAGTTGCCGAGACGCCGACGCCGCATCGGAAGACGCTAGCGTGGGAGTAGCCTAATGATAGATAGGCACCTGTTGGTAGCGGTGTAAATATCGAACAAAGATTTGCTACACAGATAAAAGGATATCTTAATCAAAGATATACATTCTTGTATATAAGGATAATCGATAATTTCTTAAATCAAGTAAAAAATATCTTGAACCAAGTAAGTTCTATCTTGGATCAACAAAATCATACTTGGTTCAAGAAATTATCGATTTTCCTTATATACAAGAATGAATATCTTGGATTAAGATATCTTTTTTTTCTGTGTACCGTCAAACTGCTACAACTTTAATTATTTGTAATAAACGGGACTTAACCGCGTATATAATCAATTAGGATCTCATCTACATGGAATCCTGTCATTAGTAAATGTAGGCGTCAACAAATACCGTCGGTTCGAAAGCCGGACATTGTGAGTTTTGTGTGTCGACCGAGCGACATCCCTAGTGTGCAAAACGTTCAAGTTGATAATCAAGACCAAGTGCGGGTAGTTCGAAAAACTCGCGCGGCTAGAAGATGTTGATGTCAACTAGAGCCAGTCTTTCTTCGCGACCACGGGGACAATGTCGTCCTCGAAACGTCGAAGGTAATTTAAAAATTATATACGCGTTTAATTCCCGTTTATTACAAATAATTATGAGTAAAAACCGTGAAAGTCTAAATCAGTGTTGTGCTACAACTTTGCTCTGAGATAGTCGCCTTTCTCCCGTCTTAGGAATAAGATATAAATACTATTTGGTGAAGAATATCATATTTTCAAGCCAAGGAAAGTAGTGCTTCGTAAGCAAAGTTGTACCAGTTGACGGTACTTCTTTTGTTAATTTAATAAAGCCACGAACATATTAGGTAGATAGAAATATATTTCTATCTTTAACTTTAAGGTTATGTTTTTTGTCTATGCAGAAACATAGAGAGTTGCCATTAAGGTAAGACAGTGCTAACTTAAAATAGAGCTTTGCCCCATAACGTCCCCCCATAACAGCCCTGGGTGTAACATTCTAGAATTCCGCATTTATTCTCATTCAAAATGTTATATTTTAATACCACGACGGTGGCATACAAGCATACGTCTGATGATCAGCAGTTACCGCCTCTGGACGCCTGCAACTCAGAGGATTCACAAATAGCACTAATTACCTAATTAACATAAACCATAAATAATTAAGGCTATACCTACTTAGTTAAGATAATCTCAGAAATTAGAGATTGTAACTGAGTCCAGAACAATGTACTTACTAACCCTAAATTTAAAATAAACAGTTTAAACTTTAAATTTTTTTTTTTTAAAACATGCGCGTTGCCTACCTTAGACGGTGCCACGGGTAACCTGTGCTGGCGATCCCCAGAGGCTTTCTTCTTCTCCGGCTCCGGTTTCTCCGAGAGCGGGAGTCGGAGCTCGACTTGGAGGTTCTGGGGCTTCTCGCCCTGGCGCGGGGCTTTGGTTTGCTTGGCCGATGGACGCCTGCAACTCCAGAGAATTCACATGCGCGTTGCCTACCTTAGACGGTGCCGCGGGTAACCTGTGCTGGCGATCCCCAGAGGCTTTCTTCTTCTCCGGCTCCGGTTTCTCCGAGAGCGGGAGTCGGAGCTCGTCTTGGAGGTTCTGGGGCTTGTCGCCCTGGCCCGGGGCTTTGGTTTGCTTGGCCGATGGACGCCTGCAACTCCAGAGAATTCACATGCGCGTTGCCTACCTTAGACGGTGCCGCGGGTAACCTGTGCTGGCGATCCCCAGAGGCTTTCTTCTTCTCCGGCTCCGGTTTCTCCGAGAGCGGGAGTCGGAGCTCGCCTTGCAGGTTCTGGGGCTTCTCGCCCTGGCCCGGGGCTTCGGTTTGCTTGGCCGATGGACGCCTGCAACTCCAGAGGATTCACATGCGCGTTGCCTACCTTAGACGGTGCCGCGGGTAACCTGTGCTGGCGATCCCCAGAGGCTTTCTTCTTCTCCGGCTCCGGTTTCTCCGAGAGCGGGAGTCGGAGCTCGTCCTGGAGGTTCTGGGGCTTCTCGCCCTGGCCCGGGGCTTTGGCTTGCTTGGCCGATGACGGCTGCGACGGCGTTTCTTTTAAGTATATCTGGAAATAACCACCATTTCGTAATTACGGCCGAAACACACATTGGGCATCGTTCCAATCCAAGGGGCAATGATATAATGTTAGCTCTTTGGCCATAACACTACCTACTCGTACAATCTAAAAGACCTAAATGAAAGTCAAAAGTAAACTAAACGTAAATAGAAATTATTCTGTGTGTGTTAAGTTGCATTTCTATCAAATATGTGCCAGGATGCGTAGAGGGGGATGTATTTATTAAGACAGTTAAAGTTTCATTTACCTTTTTGCCTAAATGAAGTGGGTCAGAGAGCATCCACGCACATTTCTGGTGGAAATTCAGCCTTGAAGGAAGCAGTTGCGACCTCGCGAATCCAAACCAAACCTAGTTCCCTAGGAATCCTAATTCCCAGGAAAGGGATATTTTAAATCGTTGCTTTAATTATTACAATAAGTTAGGCACCTCAGGAGTCTTCCACACGATGATGCTGCCGGCTCCACAGGCGCTGACGACGAAGCGCCGGTCCGGAGAGAACTTCGCGCACGTCACCGCCCCCGCGTGGCCCAAACCCATGTGTGTGTAGATCCCCTCCTGGTATTTCCACACCTGGAACATGGACAAATGGATAGGAATACCAGAGGTTGCCACGAATAGCTGCTTATTCGGCCCGATCCTCATCCTTTCTCTGTAAGCTTTCGTTTCGCCGATGACATTTAGTCCGGCCACTAATTCTTAGATCTCGGCATTGAGGGTGTGGTGGGAGGACTGTCAAGAAGGCATTCTTGGAACGACTGACTGGACGCCGTCCGATGGGTCGGCCTCGGCCTAATAGGTATCGATGGGGAGACAGTGTGGCGGTGGATTTGCTTCAGCTTCGCGTCAATAACTGGTAGGAAATGGCACAGTCTCGTAGGCCAAGATTTTGGATCGCTGCGCCACAATAGAGAGAGATCTATTCAGCCATTTAAATAGTCGGACAAAAACTAAAAGCTTTTAAGCAAACCTTGACAATCTGGTCGTTGCAGCCAGTGACGAAGAGCTGACCGTCGGCCGAGATGTCAAGTCCGTTGACCGCTCCCACCTTGCTCGCTTCCAACTTTAACAAATATAGGAATGTATGAATTTTAGTGTGCATTCATATTCATACACATAAGGTTGTCTGGAAGAGATCGCTTTTTAGCGATAAGACCGCCAATTGTTTTACCTCTACTTTTCTGTTTGTAACTTGTGTATACTCTGTTTCTTTAATTTGAGGTGCACAATAAAGAATATTCATTGTGTTATATAGATGAATTATCGAGAGCGTGGAATTGCATATGTAGTAGTATTATAAACATTATAAAGCATATGTAGTAGTATTGTTTGTTTACAGGCATTCTATATTTGAATCCGCACACAAAGAGGCACAACACGGTACAACCACTACTTATGCAATTCCACGCTCTCGATAATTCAACTATACACATGTTGCAGTAGGTAGAGGTGGCAAAGGCGACATCCTTTCCAACGCAAAGGCCCAATATATAGGTATACCTGTCTTATTATCGGCAACCTTTTATCAAAAAGAATGGAAAAAGAAATTTAATATCATATATATCAATTATATATTCTCGAAATAATCTCTTTGTATAGAAAATCTAAACGTAGTGACCCGGTTTTATTAGTATTGATGTAATTTGCATACGAACTTACTTTTACGTAGTATACTATTTAACAGGTTCGCATTTTCCAGTTAATATTTATACAACAAAAGTTTTGGGCTTTCGGGTCCTCTTAATAGGTACAGCGTGCGCAAAACATAAGAAGATTTCATCAAATAAACCTAGTTTCCGTTTTTTTTAACTGCAAGCCCTAACTTAAAAAAATAACCACATCTAGTATTGTAGATTTAAAGTTTAGGGAAACTGTGATTTCAAAGGGGATGTTCACATTTTTTTGGAATACAATGAGATAGAAACACCAGTGTAGAAAATATAATTTTAAACAAAAAAAGAACCGACTTCACTTAGGATCCGCTAGGTATACCAAGAGGAAGTGGCCGAGTTGCTTTAGAAAATAGTGAAATCACTATAGGTGTGGCTATAATAGTTGAAGAGTTCCCTCGATTTCTCCAGGATCCCATCATCAGACCCCGACTTGGTGACAATGGGACCACCTAGAAGTTATACCCGTTCGATAAAAAAAAAATTGAAAATCGGTTTACGATTCACGGAGATATCGAGTAACAAACATACAAAAAAAATGATAAAAAAATAAAAATGATAAAAAAATAAATATAAAAAATTCTGTCGAATTGAGAACCTCCTCCTTTTTTGAAGTCGGTTAAAAACAAAGGCATTGGATCGGACACGCAATCCGACCGGACAACCACTTAGAGTTACAGTCCGTGAAGTCTACAAAAAACCTTCGGGTTCTAGAAAGAAACTTTATCGGGTATCAATCGGTGGTGACACAGGAAAAAGCAACTTCGTATCTTTCCGCCGATTGCCGAAGGTTTTTCTTAAAGCTCACGGACTGTAGTCAGCTGAGAAGGAGGCTGGCTCCCAAAATGAAGGATACCCAGCAACAAACGCCGATGGTCGTCACGTGTCAGAGTGTACCTCCCGGGCCAGGTTGCCGCTGCCCGCCTCCCAGTAGGCGACGCGGCGGTCCGTGCCGCCCGTCAGCAGCTGGCAGCCGCGCGGCTCGAAGCACACGCACATGAACAGCGTGCTGGCGTACAGCACCTGCCGCCGCGACAGCGACCTGACAACATACACATACGTCAGGTTTCCCGATCAGGGCTCCCTACTTTACTTTCAAATTTTACTTACAGCAGGTCCCAAGTGATACAAGAGCTGCCCCACACTGGCGGTTTAGCATTGAATGACATTTATATCATCAGGTCCCAAATAATACACGACGCTGATGCTGTCGGCTTCGCAATGCAGTCATTGTGCGACACTGGGCCCTTGTGCTCTTTCAGAACCTTCTTTCACACGTATTCATCTTTTTATACTTACATCAGGTCCCATATAAATCACGAGCCGTCCGTACCGGCGCTGACGGCTTCGCAGTCGTTGGGCGTCAGGCTGACACGGGGCCCTTGTGCTCTTTAAGAACCTTCTTTATCGTATGTCAATCTTGTTATACTTACATCAGGTCCCAAATGATACACGAGCCGTCCGTACCGGCGCTGACGGCTTCGCAGTCGTTGGGCGACAGGCTGACACGGCGCCCTTGTGCTCTTTAAGAACCTTCTTTATCGTAATGTCAATCTTGTTATACTTACATCAGGTCCCAAATGATACACGAGCCGTCCGTACCGGCGCTGACGGCTTCGCAGTCGTTGGGCGAGACTTGGATGGCTGACACGGGGCTCTTGTGCTCTTTAAGAACCTTCTTTAACGTCTGCTTCTCTGGTTTTATGTCCCATACGCGAACCTAAAGCAACAAAACATTGACATTTAATATCCACGGCCCTTTTCCCTACCAATACCCACTAACACATTTTTCCCCGCATTTTGTAAGGTATAATCTGATGTACGGAGATGATTCCCCAAACTGGACACTTACTTGGCCTTCACACCCGCCGGAGATGAGCGTGTTGCCGCTGGAATTCATGGCCAGGGCAGACGTGCCTTTGTTGTGGGTGTTTAATATGCAGTACATCAGGCGACCCGTGAGGGGAGTGAAGGAGCGAATCGTGCCGTCATTCCAACCTTTAACAGAGATTATATCATGAGAATGACCACGCGAAGCCATATCGTGCTGGTTAGTCTTAGGATATGTCGAATCCATGTTCCATCCATAAATGTTTACTAGGTAACTGTGTCGTACATTGTACAAGCCACAAAAAATGGCGCTACTAAAAGACTTAACTGGACCTTTCTGGAATATGTCCTCCGTAGCATATTCTTCTAAATTCACGAGAAACATTTCTCAGAAGAATATACTCTTGTGGACTCTTCTTTCCTTTTGCGCTATCCCACTTTAGGTAGGGTCGACTCTCCTAATTTTGCGGCGCCAAGACATCCTATCCTGGGTTGTCGGGTCGGGAAGAATATACTCTTGTGGACGGTGGTAATAAAATACAAAGGTCCACGTACCAGAGACGATGGACTTGCCGTCACCGCTGAACAAAACGGAGCTGCACGTGAAGTTGGGCACGGAGATGCGGAGCAGTTCCTGGCAGGTCTCCAGACACCACACGCGGACGTCGCCGGAGCCCGCCGTCGCGAACACGCCCGACATGCCCCTGACGATTCAACTTGTTGGTTATCCATAGTATTCCACTCGGAACTCCGAATAGTTACCTATACAGGGTGTCCCAGAAATCGACGTCAACGTCAAGCCGTAAATGAATGATAGACCAAGTTATAACAGTTATCAGAAAAATACAAAAAAAAATCTATCACATGTTCTTCAAAAATTATGGTCACTTTAAAAATTTACTAGAATATTCACGCCCTGGTCTCTTAACTTCTAGTAAATTTTTAAAGTGACCATAATTTTTGAAGAACATGTGATAGATTTTTTTTGTATTTTTCTGATAACTGTTATAACTTGGTCTATCATCCATTCACGGCTTGACGTCGATTTCTGGGACACCCTGTATAACGAGTTGTAAGAAGAAATGTTACAATTTGAGCACGTGTTCTCTGCAATTTTGAGCTGAAAAATTTGGAGGACAGGACATGTATGAGAAGTGCCTTCCCGAACGTAGTTCTGGCGGAATCTCTACAGCGAGCGGTTTCCTGGTCGCCGTTGGATCATTGTTGTATTTTATCAATAAAAATGTTGATGTGTAAATGAGCCATTTAGTCTAACCCGAATGCCCGATTTTACTTTTGTAATTTTAAAAGCAGAGCTGTTCATGTGGAACATTCGTTCGAAGATCGTAGGTATACAAGGTGTAACAAAAATACTGGTGATCCTTTTAAGGGCATAATTGGTATCGTATTCTTATTGTGAAAAACTAAGAAAAATTAATTTACTAGCGAAAAAAATTTTTGGTTTTGTATGGAGGGTTGGCCAGCTGGGACGACTCGCCCCATAAAAAAAAATTTTTTTTTCGAATCCAAAAATTTTTTCTACTACTTTTTCCTACTCGCAATACGGTACCAATTATGCCCTTAAACGGATCACCAGTATTTTTGTTACACCCTGTATAATAGGTATAAACAATGGTCACCGAATAATAGGTAGTCGCCATCAGATATATCGGAGCGGCCAACCAAGGTAGTCACAAATATGGAACCATGTCTGGAAATATGTCTGGTGGGAACCTTTAATTGGCTCTCTGTTACCTACCCATATAGCTACAATATTAGTACTAGCTATTGGTTCCCCTAATAAATAAATAAATAAATAAATATTGTCAAGTCGATAAAGTGCATGTTCAGATATTTTTGGCTATCCTGGGCGCTCCGATATATTTGATGGCGACTGTACAAGTAAAGATGATTCTTCTTCCTGAATGTATATATCTCGCTGGTGCGTGTGAGCTAGCAGTATGATGATATTGATGATGAACAAGTTACTTGGGGAAGGCGATGTCATTGATGGCGCAGCGGTGGCACGTCACGCACAGCACGGGCGCGAGCGTGTCCACGCTCAGCGCGTATATCTCGCTGGTGCGTCTGAGCTAGCAGTATGATGATGAACTAGTTACTTGGGGAAGGCGATGTCGTTGATGGCGCAGCGGTGGCACGTCACGCACAGCACGGGCGCGAGCGTGTCCACGCTCAGCGCGAATATCTCGCTGGTGCGTGTGAGCTAGCAGTATGATGATGAAATAGTTACTTGGGGAAGGCGATGTCGTTGATGGCGCAGCGGTGGCACGTCACGCACAGCACGGGCGCGAGCGTGTCCACGCTCAGCGCGTATATCTCGCTGGTGCGTGTGAGCTAGCAGTATGATGATGAACAAGTTACTTGGGGAAGGCGATGTCGTTGATGGCGCAGCGGTGGCACGTCACGCACAGCACGGGCGCGAGCGTGTCCACGCTCAGCGCGTATATCTCGCTGGTGCGTGTGAGCTAGCAGTATGATGATGAAATAGTTACTTGGGGAAGGCGATGTCGTTGATGGCGCAGCGGTGGCACGTCACGCACAGCACGGGCGCGAGCGTGTCCACGCTCAGCGCGTATATCTCGCTGGTGCGTGTGAGCTAGCAGTATGATGATGAAATAGTTACTTGGGGAAGGCGATGTCGTTGATGGCGCAGCGGTGGCACGTCACGCACAGCACGGGCGCGAGCGTGTCCACGCTCAGCGCGTATATCTCGCTGGTGCGTGTGAGCTAGCAGTATGATGATGAACAAGTTACTTGGGGAAGGCGATGTCGTTGATGGCGCAGCGGTGGCACGTCACGCACAGCACGGGCGCGAGCGTGTCCACGCTCAGCGCGAATATCTCGCTGGTGCGTGTGAGCTAGCAGTATGATGATGAACAAGTTACTTGGGGAAGGCGATGTCGTTGATGGCGCAGCGGTGGCACGTCACGCACAGCACGGGCGCGAGCGTGTCCACGCTCAGCGCGTATATCTCGCTGGTGCGTGTGAGCTAGCAGTATGATGATGAACAAGTTACTTGGGGAAGGCGATGTCGTTGATGGCGCAGCGGTGGCACGTCACGCACAGCACGGGCGCGAGCGTGTCCACGCTCAGCGCGTATATCTCGCTGGTGCCTCTGAGCTAGCAGTATGATGATGAACAAGTTACTTGGGGAAGGCGATGTCGTTGATGGCGCAGCGGTGGCACGTCACGCACAGCACGGGCGCGAGCGTGTCCACGCTCAGCGCGAATATCTCGCTGGTGCGTGTGAGCTAGCAGTATGATGATGAACTAGTTACTTGGGGAAGGCGATGTCGTTGATGGCGCAGCGGTGGCACGTCACGCACAGCACGGGCGCGAGCGTGTCCACGCTCAGCGCGAATATCTCGCTGGTGCGTGTGAGCTAGCAGTATGATGATGAACTAGTTACTTGGGGAAGGCGATGTCGTTGATGGCGCAGCGGTGGCACGTCACGCACAGCACGGGCGCGAGCGTGTCCACGCTCAGCGCGTATATCTCGCTGGTGCGCGTGCCGGCGAGCAGTTTGCGCGCGCTGCCGCGGTGGCCGGGGGACTCCATGAGCTCTAGCGAGGTTATGCAGCCGGGCAGCTTCGCGGAGCGCAGCTGAAAGGGTAGATTGGGTCAGCACATACGGTCAGCCAGAACGGGAAAAGAGAAGTTTTGGGGGCTGGTGTAGGAATCAACTAAAAGGAGTAAGAAGTACCTAAATTGAGAGGATGATTAAGCGGGGCGAACAGCGGTGTGGCGTTCATCTTGCGCTGCTCAGATTTTCTTGGCGCGTTGTTGTTAGCTCCGCTTCGCAAAAAGCGGCGCTAAATGCACATCACTAAGACCGTATCTTTAACCATTTGACCGCCACACATCAATAAGTTGTGCCATGGACGCCAACGACGGCAACAGCCGACAGGCTTTGTAGTGCAATAGGGACCTACGCGGGCTTCCGCAAAGTTCAATTTCGCTTGACAAAACGCGATTACGTGGCGTCATTTTTGTTCAACGCTTGGCGGTCAAAAAGTTAAGGATTCAATGCACGCACAACGCGTATACGTAATCACTCATATTGGTGTACCAATAAACAGTTTTTTTATTGCCAAACTTCGCTTATGGAAAGTTCTTGGGAATTTCGCAAAATGTTACATATTTCGAAAATATCAGTTACGGTAAAATTTTAATAATAAAAATCTGTTTTTTTTGGATGACTCACAGCTTTGTAGTACGGCATGTTGGGGTCCAAAAGACGGCCTTTGGGGAACTCGCCCTTCCAATTGATCTCATCGAGGATGTCTATGGTGCCGTCCCCGGCACCCACTATCAAGCACCCGTCTGACATTATCAGGATCACCTCCACTCCTGCAGGTCAAGATCAGGAACTAAACAATATGAACTTATTAGTCTATTTCCAAAAGACTGGAGTCAAGATGTTCTGGGTCGCTGGTCTAAGTCGCTAAAATCGACTGAGTGAATTACCCAGATAGGGTCAGGCGATTATCACGCTGGCGCTGCAACCGCATGCGGCGACAGTGTGCAAGAGTGTCAGCGCTATACACATACAGAGCGCTATCTCGCTCGCGCTCCGGCGCCGCATGCAGAAATCGCAGCAGTGTGAATGAAAGCCGCTAGACTCTAGAGACATCCTATTAAGGCGGGCTTGCGCCGCAGATGTGGTTTGAAAAGAAGAAAAAGAGTGTTTGAAAAGTAGGTAGTTGATAAAGCACCGTAAATCTTACTGAGTAAGTGTTAGAGTTGAATTTACCTTGACTGTAGCACAGGGATTCTGGCCGTTTGCCTTTCTTCCACGGCCCACATTTAGCCAGGCACCCTAAAAGAGCGGGCTTGCATGCCCCCACGTCTGCGGCCGGGTCGGACGGGTAGTTGATGGAGAACTTCACCATGTCTCCCGTCCTGAGTCAAATGTACAAGCGATATAATAAAACGTAGAATATATGTACGTTCTAGGTACCTTAGACCATCATAGAGGTAGGTACAGTCGCCATCAAATATATACGAGCTGCCAAGGTACTAAAAATATCTGAAGATGTACTTTATCGCCTTGTCAATAGAGGCGTTTTTCCGATACCTGTACCTTGACCCCTCCGATATATCTGGTCTGATGGCGACTATACCCTCAGTACAGTCGTTATAAGTTTATAGGTAGGTAAGTATGTCTTGGAGTGGCGTAACTACGCTAAGTGAGGCCCGTGGCAAATTCATCAAGGGGCCCCTTTTACAGAAAATGTTAAGATCCTCCTTTAGTTGTAGCTTCTCAGATTGGGGGCTCCTCGAGCCGGGGGGGGGGGGGGGGGGGGGGGCGTGGAATTTGCCAGCTCTGTCACTATAGTTACGCCAAAAAGTACCAATTGAAAAATCAAAATTAGATGATTAAAACTCAGTAACTAACTGTCAAAGGGAACAGTATAGAAATTCCATGCACTTGTTTCCCTTACTCTTCCACTCCCCATCTGACCTTAACACATTCAATGCCGGAAATGTATTTTTTATGATTTCGCGCCCAGGCCGCACTACCCGATAGTCGGGTCGGGATCTTGGTACTATAGCCTATACATGACTATATTTTTGCGGCCTGGCGCGGATGTTTTGTCTGGCCTAGTGGCAATGAATGTGTACATTAAAACACAAGGGACTCACGTTGTACCGGCGACCCCGTACGAGTCGTCGGCGCTAACAGCGATGCAACGTACACTTCTCCGTAACTTTCCAAGAGACACATCCACTACGTCCAGCGCCTTGCTTTGTGCTCGAATATTCCATACTCGAAGATTTGCTGCAAAAATTACTTTATCACTAGACGATTTGACGTTGGGAAGGTGGACGGGAGACATATTATACCTATACAATGAACAGAGTCCGTAGACAATTTAAGATGGTGTAATAATATCCCATGAAACAATAGTTATTTGTGCAACAAGAGAGGAAAGATGGTTTTTCTTGCGAGTGTTGATTTTGAGTACCGAGTAAGCGAACGATTCTATAATTGAATCACGAGCGAAGCGAGTAGAAGAAGGAGAGTAGCGAGGGATCTCAAGAACACGAGATGTAAAAAAAACTTTTCTCTCGTGTGACACATACAACTTTTCACCTCAGTAGTGAGAACATATTAAAGTTAAAAAAACACATTTATTTACATTCCTGAATGAAAGGCATCATCATTATGACGAAAGCTTCTAGTCGCAACTTTCGTCACTCCCTGGAGTGATGAAAGTCGCACTTTCGTCACTCCAGGGAGTGAGGAAAGTAGGCTTGTTCGAACTGCTGAGGTGAAAAATGTATTTAACACATAATTTATCGGTATTCCGGAGTTTTAGAGGAGCTCGTAGTCGTCGTCACGGCCACAAAGGAAAATTATATAGTAACGGGAATATACAGAAAGACACAAATGGATAAGGAGTGTAGATACTCACAATCTATTCACCAGTGACGAACGAGAACGAGGCCGCCGCGAGAGTGCAGTGAGTGTGATCGCATCACCCGTGGTCAGCCTAGCAGCGGCCGCGGTGCCTGTGGCGGCGCCCATAGCGCAGTCCCACAGCACCACGCAGCCGTCGTTATAGCCCCCGAGGCTCATGTAGCCAGAGATGGATATACAGAGACTCACAATCTCCTCCAGTGATGAACGAGTTAGGCCGGCAGGAGAGCGCAGTCAGTGTGACAGCGTCGCCAGTGGTCAGCCTAGAGGCGGCCGCGGTGCCTGTTGCGGCACCCACAGCGCAGTCCCATAGCACCACGCAGCCGTCGTTACAGCCCCCGAGGCTCATGTAGCCAGAGATGGATATTCAGAGACTCACAATCTCCTCCAGTGATGAACGAGTTAGGCCGGCAGGAGAGCGCAGTCAGTGTGACAGCGTCGCCAGTGGTCAGCCTAGCGGCGGCTGCGGTGCCTGAGGCGGCGCCCACAGCGCAGTCCCACAGCACCACGCAGCCGTCGTTACAGCCCCCGAGGCTCATGTAGCCAGAGATGGATATACAGAGACTCACAATCTCCTCCAGTGATGAACGAGTTAGGCCGGCAGGAGAGCGCAGTCAGTGTAACAGCGTCGCCAGTGGTCAGCCTAGAGGCGGCCGCGGTGCCTGTTGCGGCACCCACAGCGCAGTCCCACAGCACCACGCAGCCGTCGTCCCGGCCTCCTAGGGAGATCATGTAGCGTTCGTCAGCCGAGAACGTTAGGGCTTCAACGCGGACCTGAAGAAAAACGGGTAGACTGTAGACCCAGTGTGGGTGCAGATGCAGTGGAGTGCCTGAAACTACGCTCTACAATACGATTAGAGTCACCGAACACTGCAAAAGTTGACGGTTTGGATAGAAATATCAACCTTACTCCTGATGAAGTTGTACAGTACCTTATGCAGCTCATGGCTACCGAGCAGCGTCTTCTTCTTGAAATCCCACAACTTGGTAGCGGCTTTGAATCCGACGTGGTTGATCTGACCTGATCCGACGTACCGCCCACCGCTGGACACGCCCACCTATTCAATACACAAAAGTTATATGACCATTGATAAAAACAACCTTCATATTTACAGAATTTTGAACGAATCCTTTCGTTGGCCATTAGACAGACACCGTTTAACAAGCACCACGAGGTCACATAGTCACAGCACAAAATATACCAGAGCGCCCATCAAATATATCAGAGCGGCCATGGTACTCAAAAATATCTGAACATGCACTTTATCGCCTTGACAATAGAGGCGTTGTTCAGATATTTGTGGCCACCTTGGCCGCTCCGATGTATCCGATGCCGACTATACCTACACATTTCTGCAAAATACCTATATAACTGTAACTAACCGCCGACACGCTGTTGGTGTGGCCGCTCAGGAACCACATCTGCTTGCTGGTCCAATGCTGGATGCACACCTTGTTGCCCATCGGATACACGACGTGGTCTCCATCCGGGTGCACTTTAAGGCCGCTTATCGCAGAACCTGACGTCAAACATTGTTTAATTTTATCTCTCAAATTTTTGCCCAAAAAAACCTTTCTCAAAACCTTTTTATAGTTATTTTGTTTCAAATTTTTTATGAAATGAAAACGTTTATTTTCAGGCAACTGTGCTGGGTATAATTGGAAGATATGGTGGGTGTGACTCGGGGTTTCGCTATTTTTTTCTGGTATTTATATTCGTCATTGACTCATTGCCCGCATTGGGGATAGGCCAAGTAGGTATAAGAATCGAAAACTATTTTTTTACTTCTCATGCTCGTAAAGATTCACTTTATGCTGGGTATAGGCGGACTAAAACTCAATTTTATGCACAAGTGCATAAAAAATTGCCATTGTCAAAATAGCCTTAGAAGAAGTAAATTTTTTATGCACTTGTGCATAAAATTGAGTTTTAGTCCGCCTATACCCAGCATAATAATAAAATGAGAAAAAAAGTTATGAAATAAACACTTATGAAAGAAAAGAAATTCCTATTCTTTTTATTTCCTCACAATCGAAGTAAAAAGTAGAGTGTATAACTCGTCCATAAAACCCATTTTACGCTCGTACTTTATATCCATCCTCGCTCGCAAGCTCGCTCGTATGGATAAACGCCTCGCGTAAAATGGTGCGTTTTATGCACTTGTTGTACAATCTACTATTTTGGGTATGGACTGCCTGCCGTAATGGTAAAACTATTACTTACCTACATAAAATAAAATTAGATACCGGCATTCGATCCCTACGAGTACATACTTACCACAAACACCAAAACGTTTTACAAATAAAATTAAAAGCCTACCATCAAATCCGATTATGGCATACGTCTCCAGATTCTTAACCTCCATTGCTAAGTATATTATTTCACTAATAGACCATTTACTAAATACAATAAAAATTCAAATAACTAAAGTTTTATGATCAGAAAAACAATGTGAGCGTTCTGCCAAGCCTGACGTTGTTTATTTTTTTTCGGTTGCTACGAAACCGCTTGTATAGATGTAACAAGTAGGTTGTTATGGGCATTTGGTTTGTTTATGGTTTAACTTTTTCTCGCATGGATACTAACCTTTCGACTGCCATCGTCTGATACACGAGGCAAAGTGACAACCTGAATGACACCTTCATACATTACAACAGAGTTCAAAATTGAATGTTAAAATTTAGATGCAAGGTGGTTAAATAGCTTAAAAAAAAACCCCCGGTGACAATTTTTTTTCTGATCGCACCGATTGATTTGGGCTCATTCTACGTAATATTTCGAGAGCTGAAATTTGAACTAATAAAAAATAAGAAAATGTCGCAAAATTTTCAATGGTTACAGAATTTCAGTTTCCACTTTCCACTATGGGGGGGGGGGGGGGGGGGGTCTGGACATCGGATGATGGTAGCATAACGTAGGAGGAAATGGGGCCATTCGAAGCATAATCTTTGGATGATTTTAAGGGGGGGGTCAAAAATCGCCAAAAATCGATGACGTAATTTATGGACAGCCCCTATGTCACACAAATAAAAAAGCTCATACTAAAACGTGACGTATTAAAATGGAAATGGGCCTTTTTTAATAGATAATGAAAGCTAAGGATAGTAGATTGATCCAATAGAATTCTAGATCTGAAAGAAACTGGTTCTCCAGATTGTTATTAAAATCACTCTCTTATGCATCATCATTGTCATTTTTCCCCTAAAAATAAACATAAAATTTTTAATTACAATTAAATTTATTTCAATTATACTAATAATTATTCTATCAATATTAGCATAAGATTACAATTAATTCATACTTTATTTTAAATACAATCAAATGTTTGTGTCAATTAATTTATTGGTAGGTACATCATTCATGGTTAAATGGAGGGCCTACCTCAAATAAAAAAATCGAGCATCTGCCTAGTATAAGTATAGCAATTAACAGACATACAAATAATTTAGTTTTACGGTTATGGGCCAGGGTTTACACAATTCAATATGTATTATTAGACTATAAAATAAAACTGTTGTGAGTCACTAGGGAATGCTCCTGGTTTTGGTTATGTATGGAAAACAGGAATTCCCGGTTTAGACACTGGTTTTGTGTAAAAAACCATACTTACCAGAAGCACAAACTAATGTCAAACGTGGATTTAGCTTATAATAACATGATTGATTGTTCTTGTTCTTATACAAAATAATAAACTTTTGTTTTAAATGCATGAACTTTTGTTTTGCTGGTGCATGAAAGGCATATACAGGGTGTCCCAGAAATCGACGGCAAGCCGTGAATGGATGATAGACCAAGTTATAACAGTTATCAGAAAAATACAAAAAAAAAATTATCACATGTTCTTCAAAAATTATGGTCACTATAAAAATTTACTAGAATATTCACGCCCTGGTCTCTTAACTTCTAGTAAATTTTTAAAGTGACTATAATTTTTGAAGAACATGTGATAGATTTTTTTTGTATTTTTCTGATAACTGTTATAACTTGGTCTATCATCCATTCACGGCTTGACGTCGATTTCTGGGACACCCTGTATATATGCAAACATATTTTTATTATCATTTTTAAATTACTATTTCCAATTTCTAATAAATATAAGATAATTAGTTAATAAAAATTCAGAGGTATTTTGTACAGATGTTACAAAATACAGATGACATGCTCATGATTGACTGCGGTTATAATTTGGCAAGTACATTCATGAATGATATAACCATAGAGTTGATAGATTAGCAGAACAACTACAATAATAATATTGCTTTGTTATTCTGCGATTTAACCTCGTAAGGCCCAAGGTCCTACTTGTAGTACTTATTGTCTTCGATGAAATTTGAATCATCCATCCTATTTCCATAGAGTTGCATTTGTTTTGTAGCGTTCGATTTTGAAACAAAATAAAATCGACTCTGTTTATTTGTGTTCTTGGTTTAAATTACATTGGCAAGTTTTCGATTTTTCATTTGTATGGCTGGGCCGCAGGAGGATATGGCAAAGCAATAAGTAGTATTTGATAATATGGACTTCTGCAAAGTAACCCTTGATTCCATAACTTAGATTAGCAGAGGGTTTGACCTCTCAGCCCTTAAGTTGTAAGTACTTAACACATTCACCACCACACTCATAATTATGCATACAAAATCGGTTGTGTGTCCAGCGGGACACCAAATGTGTTATTACTATAACATCAGGGTATCCTGAACCTGAAATCACAGTTTCACCTTTGCCTATCTATCAACTCTGTGATTACAAATTTACTGTGAATAACATGTACAGTCGTCTAAGATATGTTTACTTAGCACATAGTTCAAAGGAGTAAGGCGCAAATATGTAATTTCTTTGACGTTGACTGTATGTTGGACAGCATATCGGAATTACAATTTCAAGCAAGTTCTTCGCACTGTTTTAGCTTTATTGTCAAGTTGTAATTTCACCGCTTCAGCTTGCTGGTTCAGTTCGTTAATCATGTACTGTTTTATCACCGACAGAAACTCGGAACACTGGAACAATCATAGTACTTTATTAGTTTACACAATTTAGTAAAGTAAATACTAAAGTGATTAATAGAAAAACAACCGTTAATACATGTAAAATGAACAAGGCGAGAGCTTGTAGTGACTAAACAAACATTTAAAGATCTTTTGAAGGTGACAACTGCATGAAAATACGTAAATTGGTCGCAATAGTTTTCTAACCATAAGTTCATCCTCTTTCTTCCCAAGCTGTGCAAAAGCGCACTTTGGTGCGTGACTTATGTGTTCTGACCAAGGGTCGTCGCTGGGCTCCCAACCGTCCAGCTCCTTGCCACAGAGGAAACACTTAGCGGCATCGGCATCGTCGTCACCAGTAGCGACGGAATAAAACCCAGCTTCCGCCATGTTCCGGACGTTACATCTGTTTTTGTCGTTGAACGGCCAGTTTTTAAAGGTTTTTACTCTTTCATCGACTGAATATAGAGATCTACTTTGTACGCGCATTTCGTTTGCCTTCATTTTTACAAAATCACAATATAGGTACCAATTTGTTTTCGATTCGGCCGGTCTGGCAAATTAGCAGTTAAGATTTTTGATTTAAAAGTAAACGTCAAATTCAAACCAATCAAAACTACCTTATATTGTATGTCTATGATCAAAACACTTGTCAAAGAAAATCTTGTCTATGATTAAAATTAGGTGTATTTTTGTTAATAAAACAAAAATAGAAATAAAAAATAAATATATATGATACGAGCACTTTTTACTGCATGATATGAAATCAACAAGTAGCAAATGCAAAAAAAAACTATTGTAAATAAGTTATTTTTTTAATTTACCAAGATGACCAAGGTATAAGATACATTTATTTTTATTTATTTAAAATTTCTTCAGAAAAATAGTCTCACAGATTGCCAAAATGACCCATAGAGCACATAGAAAAATAACGTTTTTTTTTTCTTCGCATACTGACTTTTTGCCAAACCGTTTAAGACTTTGCTAAAAACGCGTTAACAACTTCATTTACTTTTTCGTTGAGGAGATTGATATGGCAACAATAATTTAACCAATCATCTTCGAGCAGCATATTGGCCAATCACAGCGTCGCGACAATTTGCGATTTGATGGCGATTTGCGATCGTTCGAACCGAGTTCGTCCGAATCGTCGACCCCGATTACTCGATCCGAACAATCGAGCATCTCGCATAGCATTAGGCAGTTTAGCTGTTTTAGTATCGCTGAAGTCTGCAGGCTTTTATTTGCGTTTTCATTTCCATAATAATCAAATAATCACGTCGTATATTCAAGCAAACCCAACTGTAAACCAACTTTGCTGTCGAAATAGTCAGTATTTACGAGTTCTTCCTATAAAATAACGAACCAAAGTGCCTAACGTTTAGCTATCCTGTTATTTTTTGTAAATAATTAGCGCTTTCTTTTGTTTTCGTGAGTGTATTGTGATTCCCGCGGGCCCTGCGATGGTCGGTCTCGTTTTCTAGCACAGTCCGGGTTTGGAAAGTATTTTGGTAAGTACTTAAGTACTTGTAAATATTTTTTGCACATGTCGGTCAGCTTTAACGAAAGTAAAAGGAGAAGTATTATCATTTACATAAATTTGCATCGACCTTTTCGGCCGTAGCGCGTAAGTGCTTCAATGTTTTCTTAATCATGCAAAAATATGTAACGTTTAATTCGGAACACGTGCTGTATTTATTTATTTATACAGTTAGGTAATTTGGCCTTCCTTGCTATGATTTAAATAGCACTGGCAGGAATAATTAGATTTATGAGAAAAGTCCATGACTATTGTTTATATTATAACTTTAAACTCTGTCGTCGTCGTGTCCTGTATTATTAGTGGGTTATCATCATTATTACCTTGCTATTAGTTACCTTATTTGAACATCATTATCATCAGTTTCTGTAACAATGAAGCCATGTAAAAATACTTGTGCTGAGATGCCTGAGCTCAAAGCAAGTATTAACTAGAGCCCGCACACGTGTACCCCCGTATGGGATAGATATATAGATGCCCATAATCACTTCTACAGCATAAAACAGAACAATTTACCAATCTTTTCCTTAGCGGACACAACTTTCTAGGAAAACTAACAGCTTTTCTCGTAGCAATCACAGAAATTCTTGAAGAAATCGCGCATTATATCTGTTTGTTACCCTCCACTGCTAGAAGTAACGCGTGGAGGGTAATAGAAACTATGACAAGGACCAACGAAAATAGCACCTCTCTGCCGTATCTATTGAAAGTGTAATAAGACCATCCCGTTCTATCTTGGTATTATTAGTTCCGTGTCAGATCTATGGGTGGTATATCTATGTGCCTGAGATACAGCTCTATAAGAATAACTTAGTCTTATCTATTTCCTATTAGACAAACATTATAATAGGTCTATGGGTTGAGCTCATCATGGTCGCAGCTCGTTAGGATTAATTATTTGTCTTTTGTTCATTTTCGTGGTTCAGTGTGTAATATAGATAGCTTATTGTGCGGTGATCTAACGAACAAGTGTGCGGATAATGAAGAATTAATCTTAAAAGGCGTGTAACCATTGATTGGTTCAGAACAACCTGTAGCCTCCTCGAGCCTTTTGTAGGGAGCTATCACTCTACAAATAGCAACTAACAAGGCTTATGCCACTACTACCGAACAACGTTGCCTAAAACTTATTTGATTAAACAAAATACTTATCGATTGAAGACATTGTACCATGCATTGTACCTAAAGATTGAATCTTACAAGCTCTTATTTCCCGCCATTTTATACTTGACATTGGCTACAGGCAATACCGCCTAAAGTCCATAAGAAAAAAAAAAAAAAAAAAAACATTATAATAATAAAATATAAATAGCCTTTCGAGATAATCACACTTTACTCTTTTATTTAGTATTGCTACCTCATTATTTCCTAATGAATATTAATAGCAGTATCTCTCTCTTCCTCCTAGCGTTTATCCCGGCTTGGGGTCCGCTTGACCTAATCCCATAAATTGGCGTAGACACTAGTTTTTACGAAAGCGACTGCCATCTGACCTTACAACCCAGAGGGGAAACTAGGCCTTTTTGGGATTACGTCCGGTTTCCTTACGATGTTTTCCTTCACCGAAAAGCGACTGGTAAATATGAAATGATATTCCGTACATAAGTTCCGAAAAACTCAGTGGTACGAGCCGGGGTTTGAACCCGAGACCTCCGGATTGAAAGTCGGACGTCTTACCGCAAGGCTACCAGCGCTTCTCAACATTAATAGCAATATCTTTTTTTTAAAAGATGTTAATAGTAAGTGTTATGCCAATAGGGGATATTACTGCAATGTTCTGCCGCCAGAGTGCAGCACTAGCGCATCGGTAAACCATAGAGTTCTTAATACATACTAGGCCTTAAACCGTTTTTTTACAAGTTTTCATAGATAATTTATAATGAATTAATAAGTCATTTGTGCACCAAGGCGGTTTGTTTACAGAGGGCCTATCGTGAAAAGAGAGAATGGAAATTTTGTCATCTGCCTCTCTATCGCTCGAATATGTACCTAATGTCAGAGAACCAGGTCACGAAAATTTTATTTTCTCGCTTCGCGGTAGGCCCTATGTTTGTGCTAGTGCCGCCCCCTACGCATTTTTGAAATAGTTGGCCACTCGGGTCTTCATAACATTTTTATTCACCACAAGCGATCATACTCAATCAAACCGACCAAGAAGGAAATAATGAGGTACCAATATTGAAGAAATAGCTTTGATCGAGTTTGATCACTTGCGTGAAAAATGTCAGCTCCAACTCACCCTTTGACGTAGGCCTTCTCCAAGCTTGCCATTTTATTCTGTCCCTTGCCGTATTCATCGGCTCTTACTAGACAAACATTAATATGCTAATAACCCCGTTTTCTCTTTAAATTGGTATTAAACAAAGGATAAAGATCAGAGGAAGATCTTCAACTTGCAATAAACCACAAAGATATTTTTTATGTAGATTATATTTCAAATGGCTTGATAAAAAAGATATTTATTCTTCAATGTACCTAGGCACATTACAGAAAAACTACCACCAGTTCTAAGCCTACACCTCTGACCCGAGAAGTATTATAACAGGCAACAAACTCGGTGGGAGTCCCACCGAGTTTCTTGCCTGTTATAATACTTGGTGGGGTGGGACTCATTGACTCTTCGTATGTTTATTTGCCACCATTGTGGTATAAAAAAACTGGTGAAACTTTTAATGTGTTCCACAATGTCCCATTTGCTTTATTTATATTATTTTTGATGTAAAGGGAAAATTCAGACTGTATTTTGCTATCTCGATGGGTCATTATTTGCTGAACTGAAAGTTTTGAAAGTCTATTCTTTCTAATTCAATGCTGATTTTAAGCAGTAACAAAAGCTAAATATTCTCTTTTTGTGACCCAAAAGTCTGTGAACTTTTCTTAGGCAAGCCGAAGCTTAATTTGGCTTAAAATTTCTTCATGAGCTGTAGGAAAACTGCTCAGGTGCCAGAAAATTAAGCAAGCCGGCGGGAATCCAATTCTATGGACGCGCCACTACTGCTATGTATGCATAGTTTTCTGTTAATATGGTGAAAGAAATCATTTTAAGTACATACCTATTAGCAGTTTTACCTATCATTAGTATTTTAATCTTTTCATTAATCCAATGAGGCTATCTACCAGAAAAAGATACTGGTAATCCATAAAAATCCTAACACCCATTTGTAATCTGTCATTAGAACTGATAAGATTAGAAATAAACACGAGGATTAGAATGGATCAGTATTCCGTGAACAGTATTGTTTTATGGTCAAAATTGTCTTTGAAAAGCAATAAATATTTTGATAAGGAAACCGGGCTACTACTGGCTGGAAGGTCTGCTGCTAGTGCCTGCGCAAAATTACCGGTATTAGGTTCCTCAAGCTTCAACCAACTCAGAAACCAATTTGGATGAGTTTGAGCTATTTAGAAGAGATGTACGTCATGTACGTATTTTGGCTAAATTCGACGAAAACCTAAGCATATTTATTCAAGCTTCAAGAACAAAGGGTCACTTTCACTTCGAATAGAAAGTTTCATACTTAGAAAGTAACCCATTTCGTCGTTGTTAAGCGTATTTTCAGTCATGCAATACTTTATACATAGTAGGTACCTATGTACGTATATAACGTATTAAATCAAATCTTAATCCGGTCGGAAACTACGATAACTCGAAGTTATTCCGAGGCGACACTAAATCAGCCGAGTGATTTATTTTATGGCGCGATAAAGTTGTGACTTGGAACTATCACAATGGGAATCCCGGGATTCGGCTCAGGGCTGGACCGGCTGGAGCCGTTGGGACTCTTATGAAAAGGCTTATAGTTGGTATTCTTCCAGTTATTACATGTACTCGTAGGTATATGGCAGTATTTTTGGTTTGCTCATTTACGTAACTGTACGAGTAGATGTATCTTTGCTACGTTACTTACGTATATAGTCTCTAAGTTTTTCTTGGTCTGTAAGGGATAAAACAGTGCTAATTATTGTTAAGGTCTTATCAACTCTTTAACTCTAGACTCAAAATTAATAATTAAATGTAAAGCATCCTGCGCGGGTGGCCAGCACGTGCTAGAGTGGCGCGTGCCGTGACAGGTAAAATTTGCCTATAGTAATATGTATAGTTAATTTTGTATCTACTAGTTGGAGTCATAGAGTTGATAATTTCTTAACAATAATGAGCGTTCTGCACTTTTTTTTATGGCGCCTCCAATTTGCAGTTTCCCAACGGGCGATGACACGCTAATCCCTTACAGACCAAGAAAAAACTTAGAGACTATAATTGTTGTGTGAATAAAATTAAATATGTTCTCCTATTCGCCAAAGAGATGGTTTTTTGAAACCATTGCAGCGTCATCTGGGCTCTGGGCGTTGTTTGTCCTGTTGTTCTTGTTGTAAAAATGACTACAATAGTGTGACAAGGTCTTAACCGAGGTCCAATATGACCATTTAACCCGTCTATATTGTCTAAAGGTCCTTGTTAAGGTTAAATAGTCCATTCAATCAATACTGTTTTACTATGAATTGCCGATAATAATGGTATGTTTTCAGACCTAGTACCTACAATTAGGGTTCTTTATCTCTAGTATCTCTATCCTACTTTCTCTATGTTATAATAATGATTTCAAAGTATAAACGTTTTAGGTACTTAAAGCAATGGCATGGCACGTAGTTATATATTGACCGATAGGCAACCGGATGGCTCTCAGTATATGAGCTCCTTACGTGTTGTGGAACCGCCTTGTGGCACCCACGTTGGACTTGCTTTTTCACCCCCCAGCAGAGGTCAGAAGAGAGGTGACTTTCCCCAGAAAAATGTCTTCTAAGTTATAAGACCATTTTCACGTAGCAGCACGGTATTTGGTAGCTGCCCTCACTGACCCAAAAAAAAAATCCAACCTGTATATCTGCATTAACCATTTCACAAAGAATGGAGCTGTCGATTGGGATTTAAATAGGATATTTGGGATATTTTTTAATAGATTTGGTATCTCTTGTGATAAGTTTTTGCAAGCAATTGAATCGGTTTGACGAATTTGGTGTGGTCAGTAAACCCTTACAAGAACCCCATTAAAGCCCTCTGTAAGGGATAGCGGGGTGGTCCCTGAGTCCACCTCTCCCCACGTGGGATTCGATGAGATTTAGTTTGACTTTCCTTTCGCTATACGACGACGACTTGGTGACGATTCTCGTCGATACCATATTTTTTTATTATACACGAGCTATGCATGTAGAGTAAGTACCGAATACCATATTGTGCAAACAGCTCTTTATTGCTCATTGTTTAGCTCCAATTATTATGAAGAAGTTATAGATAGAGCATGTACGAGTGCGAGCCGAAAGCCGAAATAACATGTGATTTTTTACCTTACTCCCGTACTATAAGGTTCAAAACGCATTGACTATGCGTAGAGAGAAGTCTTTATATATAGAAACTGCATAATGTGGGTAATTATACTAATTATATTTTATTTTCTTCAGAACGACAGTGGGTAAGGTAGGTTACGTACCTACTCCTGCAATGGAAACTATTATAAAAAAATGCGCCACGACATTTCTTTTATATTTTTGCACGATAATTTACGGATAAACATCAAGGTCATTGACATCACGAAATTACTACAGTTTACAAAAGTATGAAGTTTGTGCTAATTGACTGAGGTTGACAGCAAACTATACAAGACGTTAAAAATAGGTTTTCAATATTGTACCTTCTGTACTGTTGTTGATTTGGAATGTAACTAAACTACGTAACGAACATTCTTCGTTACTTTCTGAAAAACATTTTTAATTCCTACGAAATACGCAGTTCATTCTAATGACAACTTTGTATTGAACGAAATCTAAACCATTCAGGGCTCAAGCCTCACTAAATAATTGTTTATCCCCAAGTTACGCTCCCTTTAAATACGAATCGTGCTTAACTAGGGCGCAAAACCACTTTTTAAACTCGGATTTTCCGTGGGTCAGTTTGCATTTGAATAGCAATCGTATTCGGAAATGTAGTCGGCGCCAGGGCTGCCACTGATTGTTGTAAAACTTGTAAATGTTGTGGATTCTGTAATCAAAGTTGGAGTGAGCTTTCCACAGCCGGAAAGTTCGTGATCATGTCGGTTCCAGGCGGTAACTGTATTGAGTTAAGAATGTATTAAAGGCCTATTTGAATACCTCATCTGCTAAGCTAGTTCTATTGAAACTAGCTTAGCAGATGAGATGATGAAAGTACGAAAATGTACACTGAGTTCTGATGGTGGTTCAATGCGGCCGTAGGGTTCATTATAAGTGTGAACACGTGATCATATGAAGAAAACCGATTATGCTCCTGTGCGGCAGGGAGACAAACTTCCCTATCAGATAGCCGAGCTGGGCCCGCCAGGTCTACCTCTCTCTCTTCGCGGATCGAATTGTATGGAATTTAGCTCTTTTCTCCAGCCCGAACGGCAAGCTCGCGGGCCGTAGTTTAGAGACCCAGGAATGCAGAGGAACTGGGTATTCGCCGTATTGCTGGACTTGGTCTGACTACCACAACCACTCTATCAAGAGTATAACGTGTTTGACAATCAGACTCGGAAGCAACCCTGTAGAGAGTAAACTGCTTCCGGGATGATACGGGATAGCGCGATCGATGAGGCCGCCGCACTGCGGCTCGCACCACGATTTCCCCGATTACCGAACGGAAAAACTCTGTTTTAATTCTGATGGCTGCCCAGTCGTTTTCAGCGACCTTTTTTCTAAGTGTTAAGAATAATACGGGTATATCGTATTGGTCACAAAAAGTTGTATAATTGAGTGGTTTCGCGTTTCGGTTTTTTAAGTAACGTATTAAATGGTCGGCCATTTGGTTAATCCGTGACGTAACCAACTAACCATGGCATATTTTGCCGTGAATAAAAAATACCACTAATCCGCCTAGGCAAACCTCGCTACAAATTATTTGGCTAACTCCACGGAAAACACATTTTAGCCACTTCAGCGCAACGACCGAAACTAAGTCTAGAAAGCACTTATACGTTGGAAACTAGAAACAGCATTAAACTAAACCCATAAACCGTCCAAATATTCCCACTACAGTTAAAGTTTTGAACGTTAGACACAAAGTTCTGATTAGAGAGAATGAAAGAAGTTCACATCCAAATCCCTTAGGATGAAAATATCGACAATATCGACATGTTTGTGAGTAGACCATGCAGCACACTGCGCAACGAATCCATTATTTGCCGGTCTAAATAAATGTAAGTACCTGGAAATCAAAGTATTCTTTAAATTACACTAAAAAGAGTTAAATTAACCTCACTATTGATGTGAGAGATTCTCATAGAAATAGTTTCTGTGGAGAGTCTTCACCATAGCAAAACTATTTTTAAGTTGTCCTTGTTGTTGAAATAGTTTGAGACGTGTGTGAACTATGATTATTTGAGGATATAATGGAGACAATTTTAATAACATGGTTTTTGAGACTAAAATCAGTTTACTTCAAAACTTATGATCTTTTTACACCCAGTTATCAAAAATAAGTCAAATTTGTGGAAACAGCGAAATCACTACGATACCCATACCTTTGATATACCGTTGTGTTTGTAGCTTAAGTAGAAGTAAATTAGTATGACAAAACGCTATGATGCTTGGGTGACCAATTGACTATAATGGCTTTTATTTAAGTAATTTGAAAAAGGATTTAGAGCCTGAACAAGGCAGTTGTCTCTGACTAGTTTATAGTTTCTTTCGTAAAAAAACTAATTAGGTAACAATTTAGGAATTCCGGATTCTCCCTGAAATACGCTAAAACAGGAGGAAATAGATTCTTTTTAATGTGTAGATCATTGTCTAATATTTATTTTCTTATTTCAGGTAAGTTGCAGTTTAATCGGTGAAAGGTAACAACAGGTTCATGTCGAACGTAACAAACGAACAATAAAAGGCAAAAATTCTAAAACATTTATTCACCACACACACCGTTCAACAGCACAAAAATCTTCTACAATGACATGTGATAATCACATGAATTCACTTTTAGAAGTTCTGCACCGTAAAGTACCTGCTTAGGATGCTGTATGCAATCAAATCACATGCCCGGCCTACAACCAATCAATTGCCTGCTAATGGATCAATTGCACTTCGACCTGAACCAATGCCAACACGATGGGCAAAATTAAAATCAATCAATCGGCCAATGTGTCGCGTTCTTGCAATAACCAGTAATTAAAAAAGTTATGTTCTTGCTATAACAAGTTCTTAAAAACTTTATGCTTAGCTTGTTTCGAAAATATGGTTTTTGCTGAGTTTCTGAATTTCTTGAGCCTTTTAAAAGGTCCACTGCCACTCAATAATATTAAATACATCAGGTAATGGTTTCTTGTTTGCGAATCTTGTGATATTTCTTAGTGTCAAGATGCGTCCATACTTTAGTAAATTATTCAAGGTTATGATCTTTAGTATTTCCATTTGGGTAAATTAGGGCATGAGAGCAGTAACATACAAATGTAGTCACTTTTAAACCATACATACTTAAAAATATGGGCTGTTGTATTTTGAACTCCCAGATGAACATTGAGCATTTATCGTTTTTCAGTCCTACGACCCACTTTAGTTTCTATACACATAATCGATCTTGAGACTAACAGCCTTTCAATCTAGATATCCTCGGACACTATATGTATCAGATCCCATGCTGCGTTGCGGCTTGGCTAATAGCTTTCCCCGGTCGAGCTCCAGTCGTATTAATGACCGGAATTAAAGAGCTGTGACCCAGAACAAAGAACGAGAGCATTAACAGAGCACCGTGACCTCACAATCTGTAACACCATAGGCAAAGGAAGCATTAAAATATTAAAGAAAAGCGTAAAATTATTGTACCTAGAAAATGTATGCTGTCCGCTCTTGGAATCAGTTCGGTTCGGGCTAAGAGGCCCGACTATCAACTCCAGCTGTGCATCCTATTACGAGCTACGAGTATGTCGGTTTCCGCGAACAAACTAAATGCAGTTGTTATCCCAGAAAAGTTGTCAGTTGCTCCAGCATTTTGAGTATTATTTACCTAATGATGCAGTCATAGACATAACACCGCGAATAAATGTAGTAAACCACCACCAATTGTTGCTGTCTTATCTACCAGGAATCCTTAGAGTGCGGTGAAGATGTGCATACCCTTCCTGCTCTTTTCTCTCTCTCCTTAATTGTATTTACTAGCATCACATGCGTGATTGCGTGCGACACGCACTTGGCATAATTTCAAATTAATCAAAATCCGATGTATTAAGTTCGAATGCCGCTCTTGAAAGCTTTAAATCAAAACCACTTCAATACACTCCATTTGAACCGACAGCTCAGTGGATGTACAGAAAATAGGTATAGTCTGGATCTGGGTCAGCTATTCCTATCGGCTTTTATTTGGTTAGGCCTTTGATATCTGTTCTGTCCAGGTATGCCGCATTTAGGTCAACCCTCGAGGGATTGAATTTAAGTGTTTATGCAGTGTTTGACGTATTGATTTTTGAATTGATTTAGAGTTTCGGTGACTAAGTTGTAGGCCTTCGTTATGTTCTAGACCAAGTACACCGCATTTCGCCCATGTCGGTAAATCCTCGCGCGATTGTTTTGAGTGTTCATACAGTGTTCGGTGTTTGATTTTCGAATTGCTTTAAACCACAATTAGCCACATGTGTCTTTTAGGAATACCTAATGCCAAAATGGCGTTGTTGCTTTTTTAATTAGATTTTTTTTCCGATTCTTTTTGTACTATTTTAAGAAAGTATTTTAAAAACTCACTAACAAGTTTCCTATTTTCTTCATCGTATTTATAATTAAGGCAAGCAATGACTGAAATAAATGAGAGACGCGGGATTTTTTTTATAGTCCCCTCCGTTATGGTAGAGGGCCTAAGTGATAGTTCAGATCTGGATACGGTTACCAACTTTTAGTATGTTGTTGGGCACGACACTAGGACCCCAAAACTGCCGAGAGACGGGGACGTCGATGAATGTCTCCCGTGTAATGACGTCATCAAAATGGCTGCCGCTTTGTTGCGAAAAGTGTAAATTTCATCCAAACTGTGCATTGCACCTATACCTGTGTAGTATCAAACGAAAGAAGATTAAATGTGCTATATTGTTGTAATACATTATATACCACTGTATATTACAGTTTGACAGCTATAAACGAAAACCCAAAATCAGGCTAAAAAATAATTCAGATATTTGCATTTTACAACAAAATTATAAGTCCAACTTTAAAGCCGAGTACTACAATAACAAAACAGGCTATTTAAGCTATACACTGCTATAAAAATTATTAAAATCTGGTAATAATTGTGGCAGCTATCTATGTTAAAAAACATGTCGGCACTGCCGAGTTATTTCCTTAGAGTGAAAAAATAACAATTTTCACAATTTACAGAATATCCGCAGAAGCTTCGAGTATATTGTTGGTCAAATAATTTGGAGCCCCTAAATGTCGGAAAAATATCTCTATAGTGACTGAGGTCCAAATAATGACGTCATGAACGTGACCGCTACCGAAATTTGTAAAACATAAATTAAAGCTACACATGACACATACACACATGTGTGTAGCATCGATCGAAAGCTTATTGAATTTACTACAATACATACATACATTATTTGTGAAAATAATGTATAGTTTAGGAGTTGTTGACAAAATAAAATATTCTTTTAGGAAAATAAAATGTATATGTTAATTCTGTGGCCAAATAAAATACAATACACGAATGTTTTGTATAGCATTAAAAACACCAACTATTCAGCTTTAAAACACAGTTTGAATTTATAAAATTTGATAAGAACTATAAAAGTTGTGCTTACAACTCTAAAGCACACTAACGATTTTACCTACAATGCACTCATACTATGAGAAGCTTGGGCCTAATTATTGACTAGTTTTTTCTAAATTTTGTAAGGATTTAGGGTTCCTTGTCATTAAAGTAAATAAAAAAATCGGCCAAGTGCGAGTTGACTCGCGCTCCGAGGGTTCCATATACATCACACAATTTTAACAATTTGTATTTTTAAGACCAACTTACGCTTGACCGCAGACTTATTAGTGTTTTTTTCTGTAATGTACAGGTAAAGAACTATATTACGTATTTTTTTCTAAAATGTAGGTTCGTCGGTTTCCGGGGGACAGAGAGCAATGGAAAAATTTTGCCTTATTTCTTAAATTACTTACAAACTATACCTTGTTATATATCAAATGAAAGGATTCGATGTGAAAACTACAAATATATAACTTTTATAATTTAAATTTTAATAGTTTTGAAGTTATTTAAGAAATAAGGCGAAAATTTTCCATTGCTCTCCGTCCCCCGGAAACCGACGAACCTACATTTTAGAAAAAAAAACCTAATATAGTTTTTTGCCTGTACATTAAAGAAAAAAACACTAAAAAGTCTGCGGTCAAGCGTAAGTTGGTCTTAAAAATACAAATTGTTAAAATTGTGTGATGTATAAGGAACCCTCGGAGCGCGAGTCAACTCGCACTTGGCCGATTTTTTTATTTACTTTAATGACAAGGAACCCTAAATCCTTACAAAATTTAGAAAAAACTAGTCAATAATTAGGCCCAAGCTTCTCATAGTATGAGTGCATTGTAGGTAAAATAGTTAGTGTGCTTTAGAGTTGTAAGCACAACTTTTATAGTTCTTATCAAATTTTATAAATTCAAACTGTGTTTTAAAGCTGAATAGTTGGTGTTTTTAATGCTATAGAAAACATTCGTGTATTGTATTTTCTTTGGCCACAGAATTAACATATACATTTTATTTTCCTAACAAAATATTTTATTTTGTCAACAACTCCTAAACTATACATTATTTTCACAAATAATGTATGTATGTATTATAGTAAATTCAATAAGCTTTCGATCGATGCTACACACATGTGTGTATGTGTCATGGTATAGCTTTAATTTATGTTTTACAAATTTCGGTAGTGGTCACGTTCATAACGTCATTATTTGGACCTCAATCACTATAGAGATATTTTTCTGACATTTAAGGGCTCCAAATTATATGATCAACAATATACTCGAAGCTTCTGCGGATATTCTGTAAATTGTGAAAATTGTTATTTTTTCACTCTAAGGAAATAGCTCGGCACTGCCGACATGTTTTTTAACATAGCTGCCGCAATTATTACCAGATTTTAATAATTTTTATAGCAATGTATAGCTTAAATAGCCTGTTTTGTTATTGTAGTACTCGGCTTTAAAGTTGGACTTATAATTTTGTTGTAAAATGCAAATATCCGAATTATTTTTTAGCCTGATTTTGGGTTTTCGTTTATAGCTGTCAAACTGTAATATACAGTAGTATATAATGTATTACAACAATATAGCACATTTAATCTTCTTTCGTTTGATACTACACACGTATAGGTGCAATGCACAGTTTGGATGAAATTTACACTTTTCGTAACGAAGCGGCAGCCATTTTTATGACGTCATTACTCGAGAGACATTCATCGACGTCCCCGTCTCTCGGCAGTTTTAGGGTCCTGGTGTCGTACCCAACAACATACTAAAAGAAGGTAACCGTATCCAGCTCTGAACTATATTCCCATAAGGGAGAGCACTATTACCATTAAATATCTTTGTAGTCTTATAAAGGCGGCGTAGGTATAATTTATTGAATCAAAGTTTTTTTATCTTATTTATTCTGCTGATGGATAAAACTTCCCAATCCCGAAAATTTATATTTGCTTTCAATTACGATTGTGATTTTTCCAGTCTAGTAATTTCCTTGGCAAATTAAAATTTCCCTTCTTAAACAGTTAGGTATTTCGTTAATGTTTTGTAATCCACATCGGTTGTTGGACTTATTTATAAAATTGTAAATTAAACTTCTCGGGAAAAGTTGTTTTTAGATCTGCGTGAGAAGTCTTTCAAAGTTATGCTTAGGTATTATTTTGGAATGACGTAGAAAACAAAAAGAGCTACAGTTTTATTGAAATACGGAATGGTTTACCGAACACTCGCTTCCACGCCATTCAGGTTAGATCCCCATTGTTCTGTTACTGGCATTAAACAATGCCGCATCATTGTCTGGTACAATAACATTGTAGTCCGTTTAATGAATTCAATGGCTGAACGGTTTTACTGACCCACCTTTACAGTTTCTGAAAACAATACGGGCATCGGACAAGCCTCGTGAAAGAGAGCTTGAAGAAACGAGAGTCTGACGTCCATTTTTAAGCGGGTAGGTTTGTTAGTTTTGACAAAAGCGTATCACTTCTTGCTTTATATGGACAATAGTTTAGTATATAGAATAGATCGCGGTTCGAGTCTCAAAATTTGGCTCTATTAATGTTACTATGTCTTTTTCCATTTCTTATACATACATACTCCACTAAGGTGTGAAATAGGCGCGCGGCTCGTCTGAATCTGAGCGACCAGTGCAGCCTATGCAACTCCAGTAGGCACACGTTGACCCTTCATAATATACCTTGTACATAAATTGTTGACAAGTAAAGATTAAAGGGGCCCACCCACTTTCAGTCAGTCGGACGACATCAGTCTGTCAGTTGTTTGGAGCTGTCAAATTATTGTTCTAACTGACAGACCAATATCTTCCGATGGACTGATAGTGGATGGGGAACAAATTTAAAGTCAAAATACCCAAACAAGATATCGTCGAACGCTATTATTATGACAGACAGTGCAAGCGGTCCTGTTTCTCCCTGTTTTGAGAATGCTCATGTATAAAATCTTGTTGCATCAATTAGATACGATCGGATTCACGCCAGATTGTCTCGGGCTCGTCTCAAGTAACAGTTATCTTTATTATACTACTTATGATATGGCATACACGTGTGGCTAATTGGTTTAAATTAAAGTAACCCTACACCGCAAAACGGCTTAAACAACTCCCCTGTTAAGATGCGTCGTTGCTATTTTACGGTTCCGGGATTCCTTAAGCTTATTTTTTTCCGATTAGGTAACCTGGATATCTTTTGGTTTTTCGTTTCTTCACCTTTTTTACATTATTTCAAAAGCTGCCATTTCTGTCTTCATCGTTTCTGCCGAAACGATAGGAAGATATTTACAGAAAAGTGAGTTTCTGCATTTAAATATCATCTAGGTATAAATATTTCTATCTATCTGGGTTACTACTTATTGGTACTTGGTAGACACTTTTTGTTTAGGCTTTGATCGCTTTGTCTAACATCAGGTAGCAATAAAACTTTTAGTAACTTTTAAGTCTGCGAACGTGTAAGGTAATGTAATGTATGTAAAAACTTTTTATTGTACAAAAACAAGTCAAAAACACAGTATACTCGTAATAAAAAAAAATATTTTGATAAAAATCACACAGCATTTACAATTTACATGTCATCCACCACATTAACAATATAATTTATATTTACTACACAATTACAAGAAACAAAAACTACAAAAAGCTCTTAACCTAATTTAATACCTTATCTCCCAGATGTCCACCAAATCGCTCCCTTGGGGAAGGAAGCCCATAATAGTGCCTGATTAAATTGAAAAACCAGTGGCATAACTACGCTAAGTGAGGCCCGTGGCAAATTCATTACATGGGGCCCCTTTTACAGAAATTGCCTTTAGTCTTAGCTTCTCAGACTGGAGGCCCGTGGCATTTTGCCAGCTCTGCCACCCTATAGTAACGCCACTGTGAAAAACAGTCAAACATTATTAGAAATTTATGGATATTCTGGAATTTATTTACTCTGACTTGTCAGTCAAAATACATCCAATCAACATCTTTCTAAACAGTTCCGACGTTCTCAAGTAGTAGTTATTAGTCAAGTAGAGAGTAGTTACAGTCGCTCCCTATTGAGGTCACGGAGCTTTTTCCACGGAGTTCACTGTCAGTGCGGCTCTTCCCGCCATTTCCAGAATAGACAAGTAAAGAGAATTCAGGTCATAGGGGATGCAAGGACAACTGTAGCTAAGTGTGAACAACTGAACACATGATGAAGCCTGAAAATATGAGAATCTATACTTAATTACTATCGAATATTCCTCTTCCTGTTTTCTAAAACTAGATAATATCTTTGGCATATTTAAATTTTATAGTGATATTCCTTTAGTATTATGTCAATAATCAGTTTTAGTGTAAAAGAAGACCTGACTTTGAAAAATAATTCTATTGAGGAAAATTATATTCAGTCGTGTTATCCTCTTACAAAAAAACACTGTCATATTTTAAACATTCTTGAACGTAGCAAAGATGTATTTCAAACATTGTTTTAGAGATATGAAATCTGCTGAGTGCAACCACTCAGTATCTACTGTTCTTAACCGAAATTTATAGGTATTTACCTTTTTTTAAAATTATTTTCTGTGATAGATTAGGTAGGTACGTGAGCACAAGGTATTTAGTCATCAAGTCCCAGCATTGTTTTGCACGTGCCACGTTTGTTCTGCTCTTAATCTTGTTACCTTTACATATGACTAGATAGTATATACTCGTCTACGCCGGGCTGGAAACATTGTGTGCTCGAGAGTTAATTAAGCATTACTAATCCATCTTAAGACCTTTGTTCTACATGCGTAACTTAGTTAATTGCATCATTGCCTACACGTATGACATTAAATTAAATTTATCTATCTTAGTCTTAACCTTTATATATCAATGTTGCTCTCAGACACTGCTTAAGTTCAGTACAGCGCTGTTTCTGAAGAATCTGAAGGCCTAAATAGTGTGATGGATAAGTCTCCTAAGAAATAAGTCTCTAATGTAGGTACAAGAAAGTGTTAATTAGTGAGACCTTCGAAACATAAATAGCCAAACATATCCCAAGCCTGCCCTTGGACTCACCTACACCCTACACTCATGGGCAGTAAATCGATTTGAAGTTCATTTCTCACGACCCCATGACGCGATAACTGCCTACTTTCCCCTTCGGTCAACACTGTTAGCACATTGCATAACCTCTTTGATATCATTCTAGGCTGTTCCATGAACCTAAGACACGTAACATTCTTGACACATAACAACCAAGATCTTGCCTAGTATTACCTAATCCCCTGATCCTGAATAGTTCAACTGTAATCAGGGTTCTCATATATACTGGTTAGACTAAGTGAGTCCAGTAAGTGACTGCCATAAGTTCGAATGTCAACAGTAATTAACATGTGTCGGCGACGTGTCTTGTTTTGTTGTTATGTGTTTAGCTACGGTGCCAAAGAGTCGTTGGGATTCTTGGATGTTGTTAGTGTTACCTGCATTCTTTGCAACGGACGGAAGCATATCATTATCTGTCAGCATGTGCTTAAAATTCTTGGGAGTCTTTTTGAATTGAAGTCTTCATAGTGCTTATCAACGTTGTTATAAACTTACCTGTATATGGTAGTAAGATTTGTAAAGCTATACTTTTCTTCATTCCCAATCTTACTTTGCTTCTTATGCCGTAATTGTTTTGCAATATAATGTATTCCTTATTTTCGCTTATCTTTAAGTATTAAAGATGCATGCAGGCGATACGACTAACTATCCTCGTTAGACCAAGGGCATCATTACTGTGTTTACTTACTCTAAACACTCAAGTATGTCGTGAAAGAATCCTTGCTACATGCCCTTAGTAAAACGTAGCAAATTGGACTTTTTCTTCAAGGGTTGTAAGATGGGGCTCTATGATGTTATCCTCGTCTCCGTTGAAGGACGGCAACCCTGATTATAGTTGCTTCTATTGTGTCTCGCTTTCTTTGAAAGCTTTCTTAATTAGGACCTTGTTTTGGACGTTCAGACATGCGCCCTTCAAACTGTATAACGAGTTTTGGAATGTATGTAGTTTGCCCCAAAATGACGGTTACTATTTGCTGCAAAATTTTGGGTTTACTCGTAGCCTCAATTCTTTACTCAAAGAGTGACATACAAAAGGAGATCCATGCTCAGGTCAATGCATATGAGATCCTGGGTTTTTTTACAAATCTCAAAATCTTCGTACAAATTTATATGTAGTGATCGTATTAATTGTGCATGACAATTTGTAAGTTACTGTGTGGTGTGTTACGCAAGAATAACACAGCCATATCGAGTTGCTGCGTGATTCACGACCGCGTTGTAATCAAGTCGGGGATGATTTATATTACGGACCGCAAATAGGTTCAGCAGAAATGTATTGCTATTTGGGGTATAAAAGAGATTTTAAAATCTCGTTGCGACGTATAAACTTTTTGCTGTTACTAAAATCTCTTGACATTTTGTTTTACGCATCGAAGCTTTCTTTTTTGCCGGAGATTTTACTTTTTGCTGGAATATTTATCTGTGAAGGTGATTTAACTTGAATTTGGTTTTTGCTACTCTAAACCTAAATTGATTTCTGTTGTCTTTTTATTTCCAATTCGGTTTCCAAATATTGCAAAAAAAGCTAAGTTCTTTAAAAAAATAATCATAAGATCTACACAATATGTAGATCTTTTGATTAAATTTTTAGAATTACATATTATGTACAGTCAGCAGCAGAAGTATCTAAGCTGGTAGGTAGTTCAAAATTACCTACACTCGCTCTTATTGTCTTATCAATAAAGTCGTGTCCAGCTCATTTTGAACACATTACCCGCTTAGCTACTTTTGCTGCTGACTATAAGATAAGATCAAATGAACTTGTAAATGTGTCTGAAAACTATGAAATACTACGTTTGCTGCTTTCGGAGATGCAGATGGTATGGATTATCTTTGCTCCACTGGTTGGTCTGATTAGTGTTATCATAACCGCTCTAACCAATAAGGACTGAATTTAAATCCAACTGTCATCCTGGCCATCAAATCAATGACTGTTAAAACTTTTTAAAAGTGTTTTTTAATACAGTTGCTCAAAAAGGTGCTTTTTTTGTAGTGGTTTAGCGTGCGGAAAGTTTGATATCGCGCACTAGTGCTTTTTACTTTTCCAGCCAATCACAGCTAATGACAGTGACAGACAGCCAATCACAGCGCCGCACCGCACCGCGCGGAGCGTTCGGATACATGTACTAAAGTAACCTCAAAGTGAATAATTGACAATTTTATCATTTTTTCGCAACTGTATTAAAAAACGTCGTTCGATACTCGTGCGTAAATGTCATTCTTCACTCGTCCCGAGTCTTACTCGGTACTCGTGAAGTAATGACATACTTTCCGCACTAATATCGAAATGTACTATGACCATTGGCATTGGAACACAGCTAGATTCACACATGTTTATAACATACTAGTTCCTGCACTAACATTTAAATTTGTCGAAAGAATAACGATTACCATTGGTACTCCACATTAGCTTTTGTGCTTGTGTGCTTTACTACAGCAAATAGTTAGGGATACACGCACAGATCTTCCCGCCGGACAGATCCGTCCATGTACGGCGCTATGTGTCCGCAGACAAATCCAATTCGCGCCATACATGGGCGGATTTGTGCGCCGGGCATATCCGCCAGACAAAGCCGGCGGGCAGATCTGTGCGTGTATCCCTAGCTATTCACTTGAAGTCTACTCGATCATGAGCTTTGAGTTTTTCCTCCCAGCAACTCTTGCAAGTTACAATTCACCAGTGGCGGTATAGGAAAAGTCAGCTGTAGGAAAATTGATCAGGCGCCTGAAACTTAGGCAAGCCGACGGGAATAGTGTGGGACGCGCCCACACTGCAATTCACCTTTTAGGACGCAGCGAGTGCTACGCCACGCTTTCCTACACTATGTGCACTTCAAGGGGGCTACCGCGAACATCAAAATTCGAAGATTGTCTGCATTGCTCTTGCAATACAGAGATGGTGATTAAAATTTTCGAAGATCGGTAGCCCCCAGAGCCCGCCAGAAAAATAATCTCTATTGTCTATTGGCTGGTCTGTAAATTGGCGTCCTTCAGGGCGCCTTGGCCGTGGTTCAGCGACCGGCGACTATGGCGCCGCCCACAGTGCCGACGACCCCTATTTATTGCACAATATATTTATCTGAGTGTGCACTTAACACAGATCTCAAATAGTTTGCGTTCCATATTGCCTTGATCTTGCAAATGTCAACTACTTCATTAAGGCAATAATAGTTAGCATTGTTATTCCTTTTTAGGGTTCCGTACCTCAAAAGGAAAAAAACGGAACCCTTATAGGATCACTTTGTTGTCCGTCTGTCTGTCTGTCTGTCTGTCTGTCAAGACCATTTTTCTCAGAAACGCGTGGAGGTATCAAGCTGAAATTTATATCAAATACTCAGGTCTATTGTCCCTTGAAGCTGTAAAAAAATCAAACTTAAAAGCCAACGCAATCAAAAGATACAGTCGTTTATGCTGCAAATTTTAGAGTTTTCGGTACTCGCAAAACCTACGGGGTACTTCCCGTGAACTCAGAAACTTGAAATTTGGCACGAAGCAACGTCATATAGCATAGACAAAGGTAAAATGATAAAAAGTAGACATTTTTAGTAAAATCATACAAAAAATATATATTTTTAATTTTAAACTTACTACCTTTTTCCTCGTAAACGCGTGAAGTTATTAAGTTGAAATTCATGTCAAATACTCAGGTCTGTAATACCTTTCAGCTGTAGCAAAACCAAACTTTTAAACCAACGCAATCAAAAGAAACAGCAATTTATGTTGCATATTTTGGAGCTGAGTACTCGCAAGAAACTCAAAACCTAAAGGGTACTTCCCGTAAACTCAGAAACTTGAAACTTGTCACGAAGAAACTTAATATAGCACAGACAAAGGAAAAATTACGAAAAGTAGACATTTTTAGTAAAATCGTACAAAAAATATTTTTTTAAATTTTAAACTTACTACCTGTTTCCTCGTAAACGCGTAGAGGTATTAAATTAAATTGGAATTCATATCATATACTCAGCTTTATAATATCTTTCTGCTGTAGCAAAACGAAACTTTCATGTCCACGCAAGCATAAGAAATAGCAATTGTTATAGGTTTTTACGGAACCCTCGGTGCGCGAGTCCGACTCGCACTTGGCCGGTTTTGTTTATGGCTAGCATCTCTTTTTAGTAGGGGTGTGGTAAAATCGATGTCATTTGCCGAATTACTTCAATAAGTTTTTTTATTTTTTAAGGCTTGCCCTTGGTGCATTTTTAAATGTAGCAAATTTAACACTGTTATTTTTGATAGATCTGCCAGTGTAAAAGTTTTTATAAATAAAAGGTTTGGTTTACCTCAAGCCTCAGGGTGCCTTTCTGGCGTCCTTTATTCATGATGAAAAGTCGAAACCAATGTGACGTTCGGTTCGATAAAGCTGAACAAACAGCAATTTGGAAACGTTTCAATGAGAAACGTCTCTAGAAGGCAAATGTGAGTGGTAAAATTAAATCTACTGTTTGGGAATGTCATACAAATTCATTGGAATAATTCTTAAAAGTTCACTCAATTTGGCTCTGATTTTATCAAACTGAAAGAAGGACATTTTAGATAAAACTAAAAGTAAATAGGTACACTGAAAAAAAAGTCTCGTACTGGTAACCAGAATCCGGTTATCTCTACAGTGTTGTCTTGCTGTATATGTGACGACTAAACACTTTGTAAACATAACAAAACTTTTCTGGTTATATCAAAATCGTGAGTACTAAAATATGAATTGTACTAATAACTATAAAATATTGTACTGATAACTATAAAATATTGTAATTGACATGCATCCACTAGACAAAAGTTATATATGTGTGTACATTGTTCTTTTTTTTTTTTTTTCTTTTTTTTTTGGCCGCTCTGCAACCGAAATCCAGGTTTTTCCAGGCTTAAAGTGGTACCCCAGCCGGGATTTGAACCCGAGACCTCCCGATTGAAAGTCTAACGTTCTACCCGCTAGGCCACGAGCGCCTTAGCGGTGTTCCGTGAAAATATTAATCAGTATTTCGAATTGTAATACAATGCGTCATTGTGCAGACTACGATATATATTGTAAATAACACAAATATTTTGTATTTATTACGATTGCGTTTAACCAGACTTGTCCAGTAACGTTTACAAACAAAATTTTACAAAATACAATATTTTTTGTTACCTCCGCCAGATTCTAGTAAAAATAACTATATTTTTCACAACAACACATTCTTGTAGTATTGTAGAAAAATATTTTTTTCGGTGTACCTTTTGTATTGCATGAATCCAATTGTCAAAATGGATTCCGTCCTTTGTATATTTTATAAGATTTTTCGTCTAGTTTAATCAAACTAATGTGTAAATCTGTGATTAAGCCTTAATGTGGTATTGTTAAGAATCTTAAAATATGAATATCTTGTTGGAAATGGCCGCCTTTCATCTTCATCAAAGTCAATAAGTCGAAGTCAATATTGTCTTTATTCAAGTAGGCATAGCAACAAGCACTTTCGAATCCCGTAATTTACAACCTACTATAAACACCTTCGATATCATTCATATTTCGGCGGTATCATTCCAAAACCCAAAGGGTTTTAAACAGTCCCTCAATTATTATCACTGCATGCGGCTGTACTTAATACTTGTGTTTAGTCACTACGCGCGACATGTTTCGGAGAGCTTAGGTCTCCATCCTCAACTCAAGCGCTAAGAGTGCTAGGCGAACCGATTCACGATCCGCGAGTAGCGACTAAACACAAGTGCGTACGATAATAGTCTTAATATGTCTCATGAAAGTTTTAAATTCAATAGTCCCTCAATTGATAAGCTAAATGGCCATTATCTGTTTCCCGGGTAACCTTTGCTTCTAATCAATATTCAATCCAAAAATTCAGGAGTCGTGGGCTGAACCTAATAATAATAAACTAAATGTATTTGTCCCGCGGGTGATTATAACAGAAGGGCAAAACTTTTACAAAGTGATGACGTCAGACAGAATATGTGAGGTCGTCTTTGGGATTTTGCGGAGCGGGCGCCATTATGTATTTGGTTTGGTGTGTGGCTTCCGTTTCATAAACTTCATCTTTACCTGAGGACAAAGTTTGTATCTTAAACAATAAAATTAAAAGTGTAAGACAACATTTGATTTGACCTTTTTGCCAAATCTTAAAGTCGCCCATGATAAAAAAAATATAATTAATAAAGATGTACAAAAAATTGCAAATAATATCAATGACTTTTTGAAGTTTGATAGTATACATTTTTTAATCTAGGTACCTAGAGGTCCGTAACAGTAGAGGCCAATTCCCTGATTTCTGAGTCGAGCACTTGAAGAAAACGCACAAAGCTCATGAAGAAAATGTTAACCAAACTACCTCCAGGTTCCCTATATTTTTTTTACGCCTGGCCCTAGGTTCTATCATCATCATCATCATCTCAGCCATAAGACGTCCACTGCTGAACATAGGCCTCCCCTTTGGACCTCCATAAGTAGGTTCTATATCTACCTGCAATTATCTCTTCTGGCTAATTTGCAAAATTCTGATTAAGTTCCAAGTATAATATCAAGATCAGGTAGAGAAATGTAAAAGTCGTCTCCGCCGCCGCTTGTCGTAGCTCTGTCCTTACCTTACACAATGTGTTTTACAGCTCTCCCATCCCAGCTGAGCAGCGGCCTTGACCTCGCCCGGGCGAGCTCGGCATGGCGTTCTTTCCTACATATTATAACATAACTGTATCGAGCGGCTTACGTCATCCCTACATAACAGAGCAAAGATTTCCAAAACTATTTTGGAGAAAACAAGTAAAGCTTACACGAGAAGTCCTTTTGATACACGCGACTGTAGCCCAAGTTGCTATAAACTTATATCCGAATTGGCGTAAATATTTACTTGGATTTGTGTCGTTCTGGATGTCTGCTGGCTTCTGAAAGAAATAGCTCATTTAGGACGCCTTAACTTTTAACAAGAATTTCAGCGGTGTTATAATTGTTCCGGATTTAGTCGAATACCGACGGAAATTTTTAAATTTATTCTCCCTTGGGATATTGAAATTGTTCGCTTTTTTATGATACTTAAATTTTGTCGTAACAATGTTTTTGGATTTTTCCCGAAAGCCAAGAAAATGGGACGCTGTTCTATCTGATTATTGGCCGTTTCAAGATAAAAATTCTAAATATTCTTAGGCTTTATCCTGTGACTTTGTATACGTAGAATTCCCCTAAGAGATGCTTTCCGAGATAACAAATATCTCCATAGGTACCTGATTTCATCTAAATCAGTTCAGCGGTATGATGAAAAGGTAAAAAAAAGACTGCATGACAGACAGCTGGAGTTCATTTGAAATTTTTGTATTATTAGTAGAGGTAATATTTATTAATGTAAGAAAATCACTACATTAAACATATTATACATACAACTGTTATTTTATTTTATTACTTGCTTATTAAGCCTAGGTACTGATTTGGTTTACCGAGTCAAATAAACAAGAAATTTTTCTCCACCCCGAAGATATCATTCGTCCTCGAAAGATGCGTTCGTAATTTGCCAGTCGTTCCATTTCCAAAATCGTTTTCCGGCTTTTGCAGCGTCAGACATTGCTCCGAGCCAACCTTCCTCGGTACGTGCCGCGCCTCGCAAGGGATTCTTAATGCTTTTAAGAAGCCGTTCGTTTATTCGATAAGTGTAGCACTTGCGAAACAGTAACCAGATTCTAAGTCCATTTGGTACATTTCACTGTTAATTGCTAAAGCGCCAGTTCTAGAGTAACGTTAAGTATCATATAAACATTAACTTCCGTTTCCATCCCAGGATGTATGAAATGGTGACAACATTTTTTATTAGCAAATTCTCCATTGTCAATTTTATCAATGTATTCACAGTTTAATTTAAATCATTCCGGTTTTTCGGTCGTTCAAATATTATCAATACTTGTATAATTAGACACGCTCTCAATTGATTAATGCGCTGTATCGTTACTATCGTTATCGCACTTGACGACATTTATCTTTTGTATGTGTGTCGGTTAGAGACCTCGCGCCACACGTCCGTATGGTCAGTAAACATAGTAGTGATTGACATTAGAGCTGATAACGGCTCTTACGAATTTGTCCAACTGAGATTGGGATAGGGAAGTCTTCTAGAACAGTCGGATTGGACAACGAATTAGGTATCTACAATGTTATTGCTGCCAAAATTGTTTAAAAATTAAGGCGCGCGCTACTCCACCACTTCAACGAGTTGCAAGAACTTGTATTTAAGATGCTGTGGACGCGTAATATCAGGCAGCGGAACGCTGTTGCCATTCACGTGGTTTAAATAAGTTATAACTTATCAGACAAACCACAAATTGGAAACAGATATCTATATATAAATGAAAAAATCAACCGTGGAGAACTCTCGAGCATGACAGGAATCGATAAAGTAAACAAATCAGACAAAGTAAATTATCAGGAACATTAATAATTACATTCAAATGTTATGTCAGTAAGTAGTTATTTTTTTATGCACTGTCTAAAATCTTTTTTGCTTTACCCAACAAGTTACTGGTAGAGAATACCTCATAGCATTATGTCCGCCTTTTGAATATTAATTTTGTTATTTGAGCAATAAAGATTAAATAAATAAATAAAACCGACTAAGTAAATAATTAATGTACTGTTGTGCAATATCTGATTATCCGTATGTGTATGCTGCTTTAACTTCAGAATAACAAAACCCTGTTAAATAATTGCGAATCTCCTTCACACGATACGACACGCATCCGATCACATGACCAAGTACTCGCGGCTCCATTCAGCGATAGATACGTAATTTAGTGTCGTATTGACCGAGGACGACTCAATAGATAATCTTTTATCTGACTATTAAATAATGAATGGTCGCAAACGCGTCCCTGCCTCTGGTCACTTCGCGCGCGCCGCCGCAGCCATACACGCGCCGAAAACATCACTTGATGATTCCGTAACTTCATCATCTACAAAGACATTATTTTCACCAAGTTTAACAAAAACTTCTTCCTCATATGTGACCTTGTGACTATAGTGTTATAAAAGTATTTTCAGTGTTAGTGTTGACTTCAGTGAATGCCTGTAACTGTGTGAAATGCTGTTTTTACGAATATCGGATCTTGGCAAGCCCATGATCGAAGGGGACGTTGCCAAAATGTCATGCGAGGTTCGTTGCGTCTTGTTTATATTTCGGCGTCTTTCCGTGCATCACGTGTCTAGAAATAAATACATATTGAGATCACTTTCAGAACTAAAATGATACGGATGAGTGAGATTTGTCTTCATAAGTATAATGTTCAAAAACTTCTTATTCGATAAAATTTAACTATCATGAGTTAGAAAAAAAATCTTTAAGAAAATGTTAAACATATCGCAAATTATTAGTTATTCATCTCGTCGCTGTGTTTTGCTCTGTTACTATTTAGTTGTTGGATTTTAATACACTAATTTGTACTTGCCCTATTTCGGTTTCGAGATGTAAATATAATTTGTGTTAGAATTGACAATGTACAAATGTACCTACATAGTCGAATGTTAAACAATATACGAAATTAACTGAATTATTTATTACCACTGCTTCAACATTGACATAATGAGAGTGTAACAGACAAATTACATCACTACTCATTATTTAATCAGTAGATAGATTATGTTTTCCATTTGCAGTTGTGTTTCTAATTGCCACTTAAGTAATATCATCAACGTCAGTCGCGACATGTGTAAATGTAAAGTTAGCATGTGTGTCATTCCTCGTGCGTTAATTATCGTCTCCCTAAATGTATTACGTTCTTACGTGTTTGTTTTGTAAGACATGTCACTCGTTACCTTCAAATTGTTGCCAATTAAGTCGTTCAAGGCGCTTAAGAAGAAGTGTTTTGTTAACTCCATTACGTTTTGTCAACGTAGTGAATTTTTTGAACAACTTCTTTATTTTACAACTTCGTTATTCGATTTAATTAGATCTTCTAATTCAAATAAAACTTTAGTCACTCCAGCAACGTCGTTGTTTCAACAGAAGTTCTCCTCTAAACTTAAATAGTGACGGAAGTCTTCATTAACATTTTTTTTTCTCAAAGTATCCGATGTATTTGTCATCTAAGCAGTTTAAACTTCAGTTACAGCCTGATGATTTTTTTTGTAGTTGTCTTTCGATTTCTTCTAGACTTAAAACACGAAAACATTCCGTGTTATAAAGAACAGTGGGCATCGAACCTACACTTGCGTCCCGCCTCGTGGCCCGATAACCACTGCGCTATCGGCGACCTAGGACCCCGGCAGATTACCATTTGTGTACCGCTGTGTCGATAATGCGGATAAATTCTTTTATATGTCGATAATTAAGTGTAAATGAACTTAACTTGTCCGTTCTTTTACGATTAGATAAATTCTTTGTGCCAGTACACTAGATACAAAAAGGATTTCAGTTCCCTAAATTACTCCAATAACGTACAACTTTTTCATTTCAATATAGGTATTGATTTTAAATTTCACTTGTTTTATATAAGAACTAAACACGAATAAATTGGGGTGATAAGAATATAAAATCCGTGCGCAATTAACACGACTTTTCTTAATTTACCTCAGCTTTTCTACGTGATTTAATTTCGCCATTCACTGAGTTCATTTATTTCAATAAACGGTAGGTATTTTATAATTCAATCTATTCGTTTTTTCCAAGCTTAATCATAATTTGCGTTTCAAATGAGAATCAAGAACGCTGTAGGTCTAAAAGTTCAGTTCATTTTCGTCTCGTCCTAAATCCGCAATGTTTTATTAATCATAATCTCCATGAAGTTTGTTATGGCTTTTTTACTGCCATCTGGAAACGGACGTGATTAAGCTCCGAATATAATAAAATTGATGGCCGCACTTTATCATTAGTGTCACCAATCACCATCTTTTGTTATGGTTATCCGATTGAGTGTCTCGTTCAGACGATATGTTGTTTGGTCTAATGCACAAGTTTATTTAGTATTTTTGTAGATTCATAGACTATACCCGAGGTCTGAAAATTAATTCTATAATCAATCGTATTGTGTTGTTTGGAATCGATGACTGTTTCCTAGGGGTGGGTGTGTTACGTTAATCAACCCGTCACTTGTGGATTGCGCACCCTTACATTTTTATTATTTTTTATTTGTTTATTTGGGATCACAAATATACCTCATGCTTAAATTATACAGTAATAGGTAGGTAGATGTTTATGCTGTAGATATACCACAGCTAAATGTCTTGATCACTTAAAAGAAGATGTACAGTCACCTGTCATTTGCAACGCTATTAAGCATACAAATAAGTCTATCAGATTTTTTTGCAGACGTCGTTGAGGAAGATACTATTGCAGGTACGTACAGTACAAGCAACGCCATAAATGTGTGTACACTTTTGCACCTTACTTAAAGTGTATAAATATTTTAGGCGTTGACTGTACATCATCATCATCATATATTTAAGAGCTAGGCTCTTGTCGGTGGAGCAATTTCCATGCCTGTCTGTCATTTGCCTTCTCCTTTACAGCCTGATAGGACACGACGTTTATTTTTTCCTTTACTTGATCCATGTATGCTCTCCTTGGCTTTCCTGGCTTCACTTGACTGTACATAATTATTATTTATTACGTAGCTGGTCAATGAAAATATTTTTTCTTCTTGCGTAGGCATGTGACCACCCAGCTTGCTTGTCCACTAAACATCCATCAAAATTATCCTTAAACGCAATACATCAAATGAAATTATCCATTCAGAACAGCTCGTTATTACATTAGTCATAAGGGCGACAATTGAGCGACAAGCGACATCCGCCGACAACAGGATAATTTGACGTGGACGACAAGCGCCGGCGTTTGCTATAATGGCTTCTATATTGTTTTATGGCGCTAGGGAATCTTTTTCGACTTTCCCATTTTTCAGATTCTTACTCTAACTTATTTTATAAGATTAATTGTAAGTGTCAACTAAAGAAGTCATAATATCTAGCAAAAACAAAAAAAAAATCGCTTTGAATAAATACGTTAGTATTAGATAAGCGGTCATGTTCGGGAAAAATTAAGGTATAGTATCGCGATCAATGTGGATGGAGATTTATTAATACCTTGTGATCAAATTGAATTGATTCTTTGTTAGGCAAACGCGCTCATGAAGCCAGGTGGTGCAAATAATTGCTTGCGGGTTTTTCTATGTATTATAAAACTACCATGAAATCTATCGGGGAAATCCGCAATGTAACAAAATTCACATACACGTTCTCGAATCTGAATGAAGTTCTAACGTTCTAGTCGCTCGGTCAATTACGCTGTTTATGATATCAGTCTTTGATGAAATGACGGATGACAGAGTTATTGAAGAAAATGCGCAGAATCCAAGTGAATAGGATTAAAGCAAGTGAATGAATGTTTGAAGAGTGATGGATTTTTGGGCTAATGGATGACGAAAACACGCTTAATACTCGTAATTAATTGCTTATCAAGTGAGTACGTCAACGAAAAAACTAAAAAAAAACTCATTACCAGTTCAAACTCTATAGATTTTGGCATGATAATTTAAAATTGTATTTGTATCCAATCTTCGATTTTATACTATCGATCAAACTACACCCATTTATAATCGTCTAAATGACGTTTAAATGTACCATTAAGTTTTGCCCTCTGACCCAAATGTTCGATAGTAATAAAATTATTAAATAGCGCTAATTGGAATTGCATCATCTTTATCAAATTCGGTCCCACGAGATTATTAACGTCACATATGTAACGTCTTGCATTACCTGACACGAATCTGAACTTGTTTTGACAATAGATCCAAGTGGTTGACAGCACTTACCCCTATTTTGTCTGTCTAGTTCTCTATTTTAGCAGATCTTATCGTACGATTTAAAAAGTTAACCTCGAAATGCTGTATAGTGCCGTCACACCGTACAGGTGATGAATGCAATGTTATACATACAGTCGACGTCAAAGATTTACACTATTGCACCTTATTTTCAAAGGAGTAAGTTGTTTGTTAAATTCCTGGCCTAGGGCTTTAATTAGGATAAATAAGGGAACGTGGGAAATTGGGCCGGTAGGGGTAGTTAACAGACTTAATGGCTCCCACTATTAGTGGCTGCGATTTCAATTAAGTTTTCTGCTTCACTGGTGTTGGGGATGGGGTAATGGGAGATCTCATTTGTAATATCTGGGCCAATCAGCTTTTAGCTCACACTTTTGTCTCCTGATTACTTTTGAAACTCGTTTTTTTAGGCATAATAAAAATGTGTATAAAACTACATTAAGGGATAAAAAAAATAGGTCTAATGAAGTTTTTCAATACGTTTAAAAGTAACGATGCTAACTAATAAGATTCGCCGTTAATTGAATACGTTGAGTTCATAGAATCACGGATAAGTAAGATGTAGTTGATATTCTAGAATAAATTGAAGTATGAAGTATTTTCGAAAACAAAAGGAATAATTTTATCCTCTATTTTATAATCCGCGACGCAGGCTTCCTCTGGGGGATACGGAAACAGATGAGACACAAGCGTCGACACATAACAATTAAAAGATGGATCCGCCACGCCACGCCACACGCTTTATCTATAAAATAAAAACTAAGTATTGAACTTAAATGTACTCATTCATACCTATTTCAGGTGCGAGCTAAACTTATCAAATTAATGTTAAGTGGATGTAAATGATTTTAACAATTTGAAGGGTAACTAGCACCCTTGAATACATAATGAGGGTTAAGCGAATCAGAGGGCCTACCGCGAAGTTTGAAAATCGACAAAACGTTGGCCCCGTCTCTATCGCTCTTACCCATACGAAAGAGAGTGATGCAAATAGACGATTCGATGAACGAAATGCTTCGCGGTTATAGGCCTGTTATGATTTTACAAACGATGACGGAATTTTAATAAAGTCACAGGCGGTGAGTTGTCTCCGGTGAAAATCCTCCATCGAAATAATATGACATCGAAATCGTTATTATTAACAGGGCAATGCAATGATGCAACAGGCAAGGCCCCCCTTGCCTGTTGCATCATCATCGGTGTCAGATTTTTTTATATGTTAGTAGTAAAGAAATACTAGTATAGTAAGTAATGAAATGTTAGTGTACTGTATATGTCGATAAAGATTTTTAATCATTTACCAGAAGACTTAAAGACTGTTGACTTCCCTGAATTTAAACATAAGTTGTATAAAAAATGGTGCTTACATAAGATGTACTATAATGTAAATGAACATATACTATAAATTTCACATGACTCTATGACTACCTTTTGTAACTTCGTTTTTAATTACTGTAATATTAAAATGTTCTAGCTCGCAAAGTAACCGAGCATATTGTCCAACTGGTTGACAAAGTAAAGTAATTACTTCGCTGAACTTTACAGCCCTCTTGAGATTCAAATGTCACGTCCGACTACACAACGGCGACCTTTTGCCCCCTACGTAACTTAGGGCTTCCTATTTCAAACGTCTCGTAGCAACGGACTTCCCTGAGAAATGACAATTGCGTAAGTCAGTACCTACCAAGTTAGTGCTGCTTTTCATATCAGGCAATGTTTCAGTCGCTTTGTTTGTTTGGGCTAAAATCGCTATTAGGTAATATCTTGAGTAAGGAATGGCGCAACTACATATAATTAACGCTGTGTATAGTTTTAAGACAATGTCGCCTGGTGTACTGCCAAACGGTCACATATATTTTCGACAAAATAGCTCTATAATGTTCAGCCATATGCGTACCAGTTTTGGCTTATGGTTATGTCGCCAAATATTCGGATTATTTATAATGTTTGACGTAAAGTCGGCTGGATGCTAGCCAGTCTGTCGGCTTACTTGTTAAATTGTATACGTTTATTTTATAACGCTAGTTCTTTGACGTCTGCGTCCGTTTGTTTTTATTTTGTTTTCGCCGTTGATTAATTTGTTTGGCGTTGCAGTTTACGTGTTTATGTAACCGTTGTATTTCAGATGATAAATGCTTTAACGTTTGGATGAATCATCAATGTTTTGGGGCAATGTTTTGAACTGATATTGAGAAAGTGCGAACACAGCTAATAAAATTCCTAATTTCACGTACATACTTATTATTTGGTTTTCACTCGGTTTTCCAGGGATCCAATCAAAATATCCGAAGGGATTCAATCAGGGATAAAATCCTGACCGATGACAGTGGAGATATGCAGTTATTTTGTAGAAAAATAGATTCGCAACTAATCTAGCTGTCTTCAAGAAATGTAGAAACACATTCCTTTTTCTATTTAGTTAAATTCTAAACATAATCTCCGGTTAACATACCTCTTACAACTTCCACAAACTATGAAATAAAATGTCCAACTTTGAAACGTTTGCAAATGGCATTTGTATGCCGTCCGACTCAGTGAGCTTAACCTGCCACATTCCGAATAAACCTTATTTGTACCCCACCGACTCCTGGCAGTCCTGGCTAGATTGTTTACTTGAGTGCGGTGAGTTGAACTTTTGGGAAAACTATTGTACAGTGATCTCGAAATAGTAGGAATAGGTCATACTCCGAGGTATTACCATTACGAAAACCTTACGTCTACCGCACGCTAGCCCAATAGTTCACACTTGTTGTTACTTTTAGCACGAACAACTTAAGTTTAATAGCTTGAACGTTTACGTTTTCAACAAGGTTGACCATATTTATTGCAGTTCCCTATCGAAATGTCAATATTTACCAATAACCATTACCAAAAATCTATATTTTCCCCGTCTGTTTTGCGCGCAAAAATTTACTTGTTTGATCTCATTTTAAGACACTTGATAGAATTAACACCTTTCATTTGGTTAACTAGGACATCTTGCCAGGCTGGATGACGGCAGGTGGACTAAAATGTTGACGGATTGGTGGCCATTTTTATAGACCTACTATGTTTTGGAAAGGACCACGAGAATTGATTTTCCTAATCCAACTTCCACAGAGGAACTGGAGGAAGTGAGTTCAACTATGTATACTCATAGAGAACTCTCACAAGTATTAGGCGCCTACCGCATGTAACAAAAGTCGAAATCTTCATTCTCCACTTCTTATAGTAATAAAATTTCGATGTTACAGGTGATCTCCTTGGTTCGCTTGCTCTGTATAAACTTGTTCACAATGTGAAAACATTTGGAATAACAGAAGCAGAGCCCTGTAAAGTAAATGGCAAACCATTTTCGCGTAATGCCTAGGTTTTTGTATTACTGCTACTGAGCGCTGTAGTAGTTAAGGTCAAGAGAAAATGTTTTTGGTATTGTGCACGAAAACAATAGACTGTTAAGCGATGTCAAAAGAGGATTTCATTCAGTTATTTTTTTTTCTTTTAATCCTAGCTGGGTTGATAAAGTACTTTAGTTCCCAAAGCATTTCTAGAAAAATCTTCTAAATGATTAATTGATTAAGTTACACGATGTTCGTTGCAAATGTGATTTAAAAAAGACGAAATAAACTTATAGCAGACTAGGGCATGAATACCGGATTCCGGAATCTCGAAATACCGGAATCTCGGACAGATTTTTACGATATTTCAATACCGAAAAAAAGGGTGGATGAAAAACAAAGTCCAACGTGGGTCAGTTCTATTTGCACAGGGTGGTTCCACAACACGTAGGAAGCTTAAATACCGCGGGCCATCCGGTTGCCTCGCGGACACTGAAACTACGCGTCATTGCTCTGAATATAAGGCTTGTGTAAATAACAACATTTAAACCTTAAATTAACAACTCTTATCTAAAATTCACTTTGAATACCCTGTAGCTGAAGTGAGCAGACAACCGCCCCCGCTTTCATGCCTCTCATTACCGCATAAAACATTCATGTTTTTTCCGTACAATCGTCGACACAGTTGTGACTGTACGTGTAATTTTGACCCTTACTGCAACGGCATAAGATCTACATAATTATATAGTCATACATTACATGTGTGATCCTGTTAGCACCGTATACGGGTCAGGCTGCATTGCAGTTGCGAATATAAAGAGAAAACTTAATAGGATTTTTCTTCTTGACTTGAAACATGGGAACCATATAGTAAATGATGAATAAAAAAATACTGTGTAAGGTTTCAAAATTGAAAAAAAAAAGTATTCTTAAAATCCCTAATAATGACTCTTGTCCCCGACGCCGGATTCGATCCAGCATATGATTAATCTTATATGAAGTGTATATTTATTATATGTTGCAAGTAATTCTGCGGGTTATTTAAGTTAGTAAGTTACTAAGTTTCTTTCTACAGCCTAAAGAAAGTAGGTTACCTTTGTCAAAATACCACTTGTGGTTTACAATTTACATTCTAAATACTCAGTATTGTAGTGTGTCAAGTCGCAACTGTCCCAAGTAAGCCACAAACAAGCAGGCACAATGATGTCAGTGACCTCCAAGAATACTAATACGTGGAACGTAGTACAATAGTTCACTAGTTAGTCGTAATACTAGTAATACATCGGTATAATGAGAATACATTGAGTTACGATTATACCTCATTTCTGAAACGGATTACCTACTGCGCGGATATATTGAATTACATCAGTGTATATGACATAATTCGTATCGATAAATCTTTCAATCAAAAATCATGATTGTACTGCGTCGTAAACCGTAAAACCAATATCAAATTGTTAAACAGTATAAATCCGTTTTTCTGATATGAACAACCATTACCTGTGGAACAGTTAAGATAATACAATACTTATAAGTTGATACCTCTAGTATTGACTGTGTTATCAGCGTTTTAGTATGTACATACTCTACTGATAACGTCAAAAACTTATGTTATGCAGTATCAATTTTGATTACAATTTCCATTTTAAATTAAATATGCAATTTAGTTACCCTTATAACTTATAATATATTATACCTGAAATGTAGCCATATGCCAATTTTACTTACTTATGATTTTATTGCGTATTTTTATTATTTTCGCTGGCATATCGAATGTGATATTACGTTTATGGTTGCTACCTGCAGGCTGACTTTCAGACTTAAAAAAACTACTATGTTCTATTTAAAACAGCAGTCGTATTGAAATACAACTTACGATCGCTACTTAGACTCGATCTATAAATACGTGGCCTCTCATTGTGTCCCAATCAGCAGTGCAGAAGATCGGGCGATTGGGCACTTTGGGCATCCGCTGCAGACCTGGCCATTATGCTGGCTTCCTCTCGCTCAACTAGCTTTCGTAACCAATAGCGTAAAGGACGGATAAGTGGACCAATTTTACACGGAATCCTTAATGCCTATAAACTAGCCTGAGCAAAATGGTGTTGTTAAAAGGATAAATAGAACATTTATTAAATATATTAATGTTATGAAGATCATGTGGGTGCAAGTTTTGGAGCTTAAAAATATCCTTGAAACCCTTGTTGGTTGAAATTTTGTTACTTTTTTTATGTATCCCACCTACAAAAGCGCTGGTAGCGTGGCGGTAAGACGTTCGAGTTTCAATCCGGAAATTATGTTAGAAATATCATTTCATATTTACCAGTTTCTTTTCGTGAGGGAAGCATACCTAATTCCAATAAAACCTAGTTTCCCCTCTGGGTTTGAAGGTCCATATGGTATGATATACCTCCTTGTTCATTGAAAATTAGTGATGTGAATTGTAAAGGTTATAACCATGTCTTTCTTTGTTTCCAGCATGAGGTCACGGCGGGTACGCTCGGCGAGGCTGCGTATGGAAGCCGGGCGAGCTGGTGACCTCGCGCTGCTCCGGCGTGCCACGGCATGGACGCGCCCGTGTCGCCGCCGTCGCACCGTGGGCCGCTGCAAGCACCAGCCGGCGAAACGGCGCCCGACGCCCTAGACCCAGAGACTCTGCGGCCCGCGCCGCGCGCGCTGTCCCCTATCCCCGAAAGTGAACCGCTGCTCCGCGATGTCAGTGCTCCGAGGAAACCCAACGGGAGGACGCTCCACGTTCAGTTCGATGCGCAGTCGCCGCCGGCGCCGGTGTCCGTGAGTGGTTCTAGTTCCTCGAGCTCCTCGGACGACGAGGAGCTCTCGTTGGCGGAGGCCCGGCCGCCCGACGGCGGGTGGGGCTGGGTCGTCGTGTTCGCCTCGTTTATGGTTAACTTAATCGCCGACGGCATAACGTTCAGCTTCGGCGTATTTTTCCCGTATTTCTTAGATTATTTCGGAGAAGGAAAAGGAAAGACGGCATGGATAGCCGGAATTTTTATGGCGATGCCGCTGCTATCGGGGCCTATCGCTAGTTTCCTGACAGACCGATACGGCTGTCGACGTATGACTATATTCGGCTCCATATTAGCGGCCATTGGATTCGTGATATCGGCATTTGTAGACAATATGGAGACGCTTTTCCTGACGTTTGGGATCATGGCCGGATTTGGACTAAGCTTGTGCTACGTGGCGGCGGTAGTAATAGTCGCCTACTATTTTGAGAAGAAACGATCACTCGCAACCGGCATATCAGTTTGTGGTAGCGGCATTGGTACATTCATATTCGCGCCGCTTACCAACGTGTTGCTGGATGAATATGGCTGGAGAGGAACGACGTTAATCCTGGCCGGATTTTTCCTAAACATGGCCGTTTGTGGACTTTTATTCAGAGATCTTCCATGGACGACGACAATGAATGCAGAGAAAGCGAAAGAAAGGAAGCGCAAACGGGAAAGAAAGCGAAACAAACGTTTTGGGTCTTCCGCTGATAGTTTTTCAGACAGCAAGAGTAGTGCTGCCGGATCCACTAAGATAGCGGAAACAGTAGACGTTGAAGCGGTGGCATCTCCTATCGTCCCACAGTTCAGTTCTTTAGTGGACTTACCAACATTCATGACTGGGGGAGAGAGTGTGTCTTTAGAAGTTTTCGAACTAATGTCCAACAAGGGCCGCGCTTATGCGATTCTGGCTCAAAACTACCCAGGAGTGATGCTTCCTTCTCGAAGCTTCAGCGACAGCGGGCGCTTACACGAACAGTCTCCACCGAGGGCTTTAATGTCTCCTGACACTTTATCCCCTGGAGCGTTATCACCAACATCAGCTCCTAGAACACAAGAGAACCGAGCATTGAACGACAAGACAGCTTTGTCTCTCTGGTTGAAGCGACAAGCAGCTACTGGGAATACAGGGGTAGTGAAGAGGCCGCCAGCGTTCTTGAAGGACTTAAGAGTGCATCGGCACTCGCTGACCTATAGAGGCGCTATGTTGAATATCAACAGGTATCGGCTGCGGGCCTCGTCATGTCCTAACATCTTCAGGAATTCCATGACCACCATTGCTAAAGAAAAGGTGAGCATATATTTGATACTCTATTACCATTACCGACATTATCGTATGGAAAATGCTTTGAGAAATAAATCAATTGCGTAGCAGCTTGAACACTCATTTATAAGCTTAAGCAGTTGCTTGAATTATTCTACAATAACAAAGTCCATTCACTATAAAGTGCGAGGAACATCCGGTACAAATCGTAAAGTTCGTTGTGTTTAGCAGCTTTTCGCACGATAGTAACAGGAAAACAGGTGTTATGTTCTGTATATCCGTTGGTTGTTTATCAACTTATATAATAATACTAAGTGCATTTCATCGCATCTATAAATGTAGGTACCCATATGTTCTTCAATAAAAATATAGCGTAGAAAACGCTACGATGATCGTCGATCGATACGAATTGGTGAGACTTAGCCGTATTAAAAACGTCACTTCTGTTGTTTAAAATGTTTAGGTCGAATATAGCTTTAGATATTTCGATTGATCAGTGTTTAATGTTCGATGTACCAGAGACTTTATATACTCATAATATAAGGCCACAGTCTAAGAACTGTTTGAGGCTCCAAGTGAAAAAACGCCATCTGGATGAGAGCAACCTAAAGATACCCAAAATGTCATGCGCTGCTACTACATCTATAACGTACTAGTACGCTATTCGTTACTAGATGGAGTAGCAGCGCAGGTGACATGTCCTCTTACATTTTGGGTATCTTTAGGTTCCTCTCATCCTGATGGCGCTTCACTCGGAGCCTCAAAAAGTTCTTGGACTGTGGCCGTTTTATATAGTATCTGTTTGTACTGATCAAATCATGTCAACCACACAGAAAAAAAAGATATCTTAATCCAAGATATTCATTCTTGTATATAAGGAAAATCGATAATTTCTTGAACCAAGTATGATTTTGTTGATCCAAGATAGAACTTACTTGGTTCAAGATATTTTTTACTTGATTTAAGAAATTATCGATTTTCCTTATATACAAGAATGAATATCTTGGATTAAGATATCCTTTTATCTGTGCAGGGCTCACAGCGCGGAATATACTCCATAGTAAAAACCGTTTTTTTTTCGTTCTTTCGTTACTGTTTCATATTTAATCGAAAAATCCTATAATATGAAGTGAAAACCTCAATACTACTATGTCGGGTTTTACACCATAAAATAATCAAATATATTGGGTTATTTCGGGGTTTTTTGCTAAAACCGGTTACGAGCCCTGATGTCAACTGATATCCTAGGTATACTTACCAGGTGTAACCCTTTCCCTTCCAGCTCCAATGGTACGCCGGCCTCTGGGACTTCTGGGACCTGGTCGTCGACGTCCTGGACTTCTCACACTTCAAGAACCCGCTGTTCCTCGTGTTCGCGTTCTCCAATTTCCTGCTGTACATGTGGTACGTACGACTAGGCAATGCTAATCGGTTTTTATCTAAATCGAAAAAAAAGGTTTTAACCGGTTTATAGAAATTAAAAAAGAGAAACCGGTGAGTTAAACCGGATGATAAAATGTTACTTTACCTTAAATTTCTATTTAAAATGATTATAAAATGAATATTTTTTCACTATACTATAAAATTAAAATACTTTTTTCCTATTGATTGCTTAAAGTTTATGAAAAATTTCGTCTGACTATGCAAAGCCTAACAATCATCTAGCTATTATTCAGATGGCGTATTACCTACGGCTTACTTAGATATTAAATATTTCTACTTTAATTAAAAATTACATTTCGCTTCTATCTCAGTGTTTCACTAATTTTTAGACTAGGTAAGTTATCAACTTTAGCCGCAAATAACCAATTATAGGTATTTTTTGCTATAACCGGTTATATAATTTTATAACCGGTTACACAATCATGTATAACCGGTTAAAGTGTTGACCGATTGTTGCATTCCCTAGGTACGACGTGCCGTACGTGTACATCGCGGACAGCGGCATGAGCATGGGCTTTGACAAGAACGAGGCGTCCATGCTCATATCTATCATCGGCATCTTGAACATGTTTGGAGAGGTGAGCTTAACACTATAATAGTATTACGCACTAGGGCGGTAAAATAAAGAACGACTCAGATCGCGGGTATTTGTGGCCCGAACCGAAGGTAAGGGCCCATATACACGCGATTTCATGCTTTCCTTATTATCGGCGTGATGCGTTCACAATTTTACGTCTTCTCCTGGGTGTGAAGTGAGATTTGCCGCTACGCCCGTGGGCGGCAAGTCTCACTTACCGCCCAGAGTGACGTAAAATATATAATAACGGTTACACTCACGTCTAGGTGAGTTTAATTGGTCGCACTGTTAGTTTTGATCTTGTTAGTCATCAACTTACTAATTCCCCGCCGACGACCATCCCTCATACCTCATTCTTTTCTTTTATTCTTATTTTCGAACGCTTCATAGTGAGGTATAATAATTATACCTCAATGACGCTTTATGTACAGTCACGTATTTTAATTGTTGAGCCATTTGCGGTTCAACCTACTTTCTTTTGTTTAGTACTCATTCCATGAAATGTCCAATGTAAAGTGAACCCTAAATGGTAATTAATTACTACTAGTACGTTAGTAACAGAAAACAAATGTAAGTAAAATATTGGACTACATTTAAGGGACGTTTTATCTACTGTACCAGACACTAAAGCGTTTTATCTAAAGTTGTCAACTTGACCTGCTGCAATCTGTCGACGTGATACCAACTGATAGCAATTTGATAACGATCCGGTTCTATCCGTTTAGATATTAACACGTATCTTGACAGGAAATAATGCAGTGATATTTTAGTGGTAATAATTATAATAAAGAAATAGTTATTTGTGCAACAAGAGAGGAAAGTTGGTTTTTCTTGCGAGTGTTGATTTTGAGTCCCGAGTAACGCGAAAGATTCTATAATTGAATCACGAGCGAAGCGAGTGATTCTAGGTTTGAATCTTGAGCGTAGCGAGGGATCTCAAGAACACGAGATGTAAAAAAAATCCTCTCGTGTGACACATACAACTTTTCACCTCAGTAGTGAGAACATATTAAAGTTTAAAAAACACATTTATTTATATTCCCGAATGAAACGCATCATCATTATGACGAAAACCTTCTAGAAACAAAATTTCACTCCCTGGAGTGACGAGAGTAGCAACTTTCGTCACTCCCTGGAGTGATGAAAGTCGCACTTTCGTCACTCCAGGGAGTGAGGAAAGTAGGCTTGTTCGAACTGCTGAGGTCAAAAGTAAATTTAAATGATAAATGCGAAATAATCAAAAAAATATATGTTTTTGTCCGTGACACGTCAGATCTGGACCTGGTGACAATGGGACCAACTTAAAAGTATACTCTTTTAAACAAAAAAATAATTTTCCAAATCGGTCCAGCCGTCTTCGAATAATGTGACATACATTTAAAAAAAAACAAAGATCCCGTCGAATTGATAACCTCCTTCTTCGAAATCTTGAAGTCGGTTGAAAACAAGATTTAAGGAAACTGTGACTCTTGATAAATAAATTACATTTAATTTTGATTTCAATAACAAATGAATAAAACAGTAGTATTCAATTGCCATGTCGCTACACTATTTTATCAAATAGACGCGTTACATAACAGTGACGCGTGCGCAAGTAAAGCTTAACTGATAACGGTTCCGTCTACTGGATCTCAGTGTTAACCTCGCTTTATTTGCCCAGATAACAATACTGGGACAGATTTGAACAACCATCAACATATTTGTAGTAATACTTGACATGGGTAAAGTAAACTTAGCTACCTGCATTTATAAAAAAAAATTGAAAAGCTGTTTCAAAAATGAGTTCTTAATTGTGGTGATAATTTTGTTTTATAGATTCGAGATTATTCTTTAATTTTTATCGAATTATAAAAGCTTGGATAAAGCTAAGGTAGATACATAATTTAGTTTTTTCGTCAGATTTCAGTTGGCATGATAGTTATTTCATACGTTAAGAAATGCCATATAGTAAAGGTACTTCAAAAGTTTAATTTAACTGTGGCATGATCTCAAAATCACCTGTGGTTGTTAAATGTTTATTCCTCATGAGGTACAGAGGGCCTTCACAAGCTCACGCCACTTCCCTCGATCCCAGCAGCATTCCGCCCGTCATCTGAACGGCATTCAGCTTTTCAACAGAGCGCCGCCATGAGTGCATGGGATCCAATCTACGGTCGTTTCTTAGTTTCTAGTTGGGAGTACCAGTAAAACCCGCTCAATACGAACAAGCTTAATAAGATTTACGTCACTCTAGGCGCTAAGTCAGATTTACCGCCCTAGGGCGCAGCGGCAAATCTCACTTCACATCCACGAGAAGACGTAAAATTATGTACGTACCTAGGGCGGTAATAAAGAAAGCCTCAGATCGCTTGTTTATGGCCCTTACCTTCGGTTCGGGCCACAAATGCCAGCGATCTGAGGCCTTCTTTATTTTACCGCCCTAGGTACATAATATACTATTCCAGCATAATACGCCATTTTGTATCAGTACCTGCAATTTAAGGTCCTTAAAAATAGTCCCGCATAACGTTTTCCCGCGTTCAAGACTTTTTTCCTGGGTTTCTTCGAAATCGTCTTAAGCGAGTTTTAGGCTACTCTGAAGACAACCCCCCGCCCCTCAGCCCCCGCCCCCCTGCGAGGGCTGACGTCGCGTCGACGCTGCGCAGGCGTTCGGGCGACGTCGGCGCTCTAAGGACGCTAGTGTATGGTTAGCCTTACTGAAGTCGAGACCTGTCCTGTGGTTATTTACAGTGAAATAATGAATTTCTCATCGTTTTTCAGATCCTCCTGGGCTGGGTGGGCGACTGGGAGTGCGTGAACCCGAGCCTGGTGTACGCGGCCTGCATGCTGCTGTGCGGCTTCGTCACGTTCCTGATGCCGCTGCTGCCCTCATACTTGGGACTAGGTAAGTATTTATGACACTAATATAAGTTACTGAATATTGGCAAGATCCCATCCCTAACAAAAAAAATGCAAATGGCAACAATGATGGGCACCATACATAAAAACCGCAAAAGCTATTGGAAAACGAGTTCAAATTGTGAATCTGTTTTCGTTTTTCCCCGACTGCGCGACGCAAAAGAGGGGATAGTGTTTAACAGTCTATATATGTATGTTTGTTCCTTTGTGGCACTCTAGAAGCAAAACGAGTGGGCCGATTTAGATGATTCGTACGTCAATCGATTCGTCTTGATTGCGCGAGTGCCACTAAAGACAAAATAGCAATCCAAATTCAATATGACGGCAGTCAGACGTCATATTGTAAAAAATTCAAAAATGAAAATTGACGTACTATGCCGAGTAGGGTATCATTGTTTAGAACTTTGAAAAGTATTATGAGGTCTCATTCATCATTTTTGATTTTGAACGACCGTTTAGGAATTATTATAATTTAAAATTGTTTAGCAACCATCTTACTTACATTTCCATTTTATTAGGTACTAGCGACCCGGTTTTGCACGGGTGCTATTATACATATAAACCTTCCTCTTGAATCACTCTATCTATTAAAAAAAACCGCATCAAAATCCGTTGCGTAGTTTTAAAGATCTAAGCATACATAGGGACAGACAGCAGGAAGCGACTTTCTTTTATATACTATGTAGTGATTTAGTTATAACAAAAATACGACGAACATATTATAAAGGTTGTTATTATTAACGTGAACATAATAATATGTGAATTTCAAGTAAAAGGTACCGTCGACATCAAAAATATGTTTACACTTTTGCACCTTACTCCTTTCTAATAAGGTCCAAAAGTATAAACATTTTATGTGAATTTCAAGTAATAGGTACGGTCGACGTCAAAAATATGTTTACACTTTTGCATTTTATTCCTTTCTAATAAGGTCCAAAAGTGTAAACATTTTTTTGACGTCGACTGTACATCAAGTTAATATTTTGTTCAACTAAGAGTGAAGGAGCTGGTATGTATCCTCTGATATGGAGACTATGACTTGTCGATGATTAATCAATGACGCGCGTCAGAAAATTGTCATATCTATACATATAATAAAGGTGAAGAGGGTCAAAAATCTGCACATTGGAGATATTAGTAAAAAAAAGAGTTAGTAGCTCTTAAAATCGATAACAGAACACGTTTCGGCGATTTTTAGAATTTTTTTCTGTTTGTCTGTTTGGATGGGGAGAGTTGGCGTCAAAACGCCTGAACCGATTTCGATAAAAACTTCACTAGCCGGTTCAACAGACCTCTGGTCAGGACATAGGCTATAAAAATTACGAACTTTTTGGATTTAAGGGGGTTTAAACTTTGTATGGGAAATAAATACTTATGCCTTTGTATTTCCACTATATAATTTTATACCACGGCGGTGGCAAACATTCATACAACGCGCCTGATGGTAAGCAGTTAGGGTTAGCCAATGGACGCCTGTAATTCCAGAGGTTTCACATGCGCGTTGCCTCCCTATAAGAATCTTTTTTTTTATTTCAACTATAGTGCACGAAATACAAAACTGTGAGACCTAATGGTGGACATCATACCAAATGGTATTTTCTATCAGTCAACCATGGGGCCTATACAAAAAACATGTACAAAAGCAAAAGGTGCAAAAATAAAATACACCATACTATTGCTAATTATATCAAAAACGGTTACGTTGAAAGGGGGGCTCGGGGGGCGGTGCCCCCCGCAATAAGAAATAACACACCGTACTATTGCTTATTATACCAAAAATGTTTAGGTTGGACATTTAAGATGGGAGAAAAAGAGGTTTGAAAGAGTCTAGCACGTAATGGACGGTAAAAAGGGGGGCTCGGGGGGCGGAGCCCCCCGCATAAAAAAATAACACACCGTACTATTGCTAATTATACCAAAAATTGTGAAGTGGAACATTCAAGATGGGAGAAAAAGAGTTTTAATAGAGGTTACCAAATGACGGGCGGGAAAAAAGGGGGGCTCGGGGGGCGGAGCCCCCCGCATAAAGAAATAACATACCGTACTATTGCTAATTATAGCAAAAATTGTTACGTGGAATACCAAAAATTTTTAGGTCGGACATTTAAGATGGGAGAAAAAGAGTTTTGATAGAGCTTACCACATTATGGGCGGCAGAGAAAGGGGGGCTAAGGGGGCGGAGCCCCCCGCAATAAGAAAAAAACATACCGTACTATTGCTAATTATACCAAAAAATTTAGGTTGGACATTTAAGATGGGAGAAAAAGAGGTTTGAAAGAGTCTAGCACGTAATGGACGGTAAAAGAGGGGGGCTCGGGGGGCGGAGCCCCCCGCATAAAGAAATAACACACCGTACTATTGCTAATTATACCATAAATTGTGAAGTGGAACATTCAAGATGGGAGAAAAAGAGTTTTGATAGAGTTTACCAAATGACGGGCGGGAAAAAAGGGGGGCTCGGGGGGCGGAGCCCCCCGCATAAAGAAATAACAACACCGCACTATTGCTAATTATACCAAAAATTGTTACGTGGAATACCAAAAATTTTTGGGTCGGACATTTAAGATGGGAGAAAAAGAGTTTTGATAGAGCTTACCACGTTATGGGCGGCAGAGAAAGGGGGGCTAAGGGGGCGGAGCCCCCCGCAATAAGAAAAAAACACACCGTACTATTGCTTATTATACCAAAAAATTTTAGGTTGGAATACCAAAAATTTTTAGGTTGGACATTTAAGATGGGAGAAAAAGAGGTTTGATAGAGTCTAGCACGTAATGGACGGTGAAAAAGGGGGGCTCGGGGGGCGGAGCCCCCCGCATAAAGAAACAACCCACCGTACTATTGCTAATTATACCAAAAATTGTGAAGTGGAACATTCAAGATGGGAGAAAAAGAGTTCTGATAGAGTTTACCAAATGATGGGCGGCAAAAAAGGGGGGCTCGGGGGGTGGAGCCCCCCGCAAAAAGAAAAAACACTCCGTATTATTGCTAATTATACCAAAAATTGTTACGTGGAATACCAAAAATTTTTAGGTTGGACATTTAAGATGGGAGAAAAGAGGTTTGATAGAGTTTAACACGTGATGGACGGCGAAATAAGGGGGGCTCGGGGGGCGGAGCCCCCCGCATAAAGAAAAGACATACCGTACTTTTGCTAATTATACCAAACATTGTTACGTTGAACATTTACGATGGGAGAAAAAGAGTTTTGATAGAGCTTACCACGTGATGGGCGGCAGAGAAAGGGGGCTCGGGGGGCGGAGCTCCCCGCAAAAAGAATTACATGTAGGTACTTTTCATGATACTAAAAAGTAGGAAATAAAAAATAAATTAAAAAATTAAAAAAACCCGCCTGCGTAAAATACTAAAAGGCCGTAAACAAGGCCAATATACGTTACGAATTTGTTATGTAGTATTGAAAAGCATAAGATACATATTAAATTCTAATGTGGAACATAGCGGCATTAAACAGTCGGGACCCATTTTAGGGAAGGTTTGCGCCAACTAGATTTCAAATGGGTCCCGACTGTTTAATGTCGCTATGTTCCACATTAGAATTTAATATGTATCTTATGCTTTTCAATACTACATAACAAATTCGTAACGTATATTGGCCTTGTTTACGGCCTTTTAGTATTTTACGCAGGCGGGTTTTTTTAATTTTTTAATTTATTTTTTATTTAGAATCCTAAAATAATTGTGGAAACTGGGTGGGTTAAACAATTATCTACAGCAAAATATTTTTTTTTTACAATTGTAGTGCCGTACCCATTTAACTTTTTAAAACTTGAGTTGAGTTTGTGTGGAAAGAGAAGTGTTGTGGTTCATATGGGAGCTAACATTCAACGAACTTTTCTTTTCGCACAGACTATTTGATGCGATGTATATTTATTCACAAGTACTATAGTAACTAAATTTCTCCGTAGTTTTGCCGTCATGTACAAGTAATTCTTTGTCTACCATGTCTGACCAATATCTCTCAGTTGCTTAAAGGTTAGCTGGAAGAGATCCCTTAAAGGGATAAGTTCGCCTTTGTACACACTTACTATATTTTTGTTGGTCATGTACTTGTTTTGTGCAATAAAGTGTTTTACTACTACTTTACTACTACTATTTGATTCTCTCTAGTTTAGAAAATACAACATTTTGTTCTATGTTAAGCGTATTATTACGTCTTTTTTTTTTAAGTTATGAGTGTCCCTCTGGGCAAAGGCCTCCCTCCTTCCAAGGACGGTTATGAGCTGTTTTTTTTTCTATTATCATACTAACTAATCAACCGTCGCATTCCAGCGTCAGCGTCAGGCCTGTTCGGCGCCTTCATCGCGGCCAACTACTCGCTCACCTCCATCATCCTGGTGGAGCAGATCTCGCTGGAGAAGTTCACCAACGCGTACGGCCTGCTGCTGCTCATGCAGGGCATCGCCAACCTCATCGGACCTCCCCTAGCAGGTCAGTCAACCCCCTGGCGTTTCCACCAGAGATGAGAGAAGATGTGTTGCGAGGACTGTTTGTTTAGAACCAATCCTAGAGCTGCGTTGTGCGAGGATGAACAAATAAAGTGATTCTATTGGTGATAAAAAAAGATAAAAGATATTTATTTTTCAATTTAGGCACATTACAATGCACTTATGAACGTCAGAGAGAAAAAGAAACTACCACCGGTTCTAACCCTACACCTCTGACCCGAGAAGTATTACTTAATACCGGCAAGAAACTCGGCGGGACTTACTTTTTCAAAACAGTAATACTAATACTTTAAAGATACTATATACAATAATCCTCGGTCATCTCTGGCGGGAATGCAGCCAAAAGGAGCCTGACCAGGCTGGGGGCCGCTTAGCAATGTAAATAAATAATAGATATAAATATAATGGGACAATCTCACACAAATCAACCTAGTCCCACAGTAAGCTCAATAAGGCTTGTGTTATGGGTACTAGGCGATATATATAATAGATAGATATAGATAAATACTTAAATACATAGAAAACATCCATAACTCAGGAACAAATATCCGTGATAAACACACTAATAAAAGCCCTGACCAGGATTCGAACCCGGGACCTCCTGCTTCATAGGCAGCGTCACTACCGAGTACCGACTAGGCTAGGAGGCCGTTTTGTGATGAATGAAATGTCAATGTAAAGTTCCAAGAATTTTGCGCACATTACGAAATCGACTACCATCTGATCTTTCAACCCGGGGAATTTAGCCCTTGTTGCCTGGGGTCGGCTTGGCAAAACTAGTTTTACGAAAGAGACTGTCATCTAACTTTTCAACGCTGAGAGAACTCTAGGCTTTGTTGAGGTTATTTTAAGTTACTTCATGATGCTTTCTTTCACCGAAAAGGTACTGGTAAATATCAAATGACATCGTATATAAGTTCCGAAAAATTCGGTATGATCTGGGATTTGAACCCGATACTTCAGGATTGAAAGGCGAACTTCCCATCATCAGGGTACCAACGCTTCTCCTTAAACAGGTCAGTATAGCCTTGTGTCGCTATGACTTTCCTTTGTTTCAACGTTTCGAAATATAAGCTTTATAGGATTTACAAATGGTTTGAATTCCATCGTTTAATTTTCACGCAAAAATGGCACAGAGCGAAGCGACCATTTTGGAAGAAGAAACCCATATTTTCGGTGGCTTGGTTTGTGTTTCTATTTTTTTAGGCAGGCATTTGACGTGTAGTCGGCCTGTAGTATCTTTTTAGGGGTCCGTACCCCTAAGGGTAAGACGGGACCCTATTAATAAGGGCCCGCAGTCCGTCCGTCCGTCTGTCACCAGGCTGTATCTAATGAACCGTGATAGTTACACAGTTGAAATTATCACAGATGATTGATTTCTGTTGCCGCAATAAAAAAGAGAATATAATATTCAAGCGGGCTTGATTTTTTTGCTATTTTTATAAACAATGGTACGGAACCCTTCGTGCGCGAGTCCGACTCGCACTTGGCCGGTTTTGTACACTTGCTAACTATCTGCTTATGTTTCCAGGCTGGGTGTTCGACATGACCAACAGCTACGACCTCTCGTTCTACCTCGCCGGGGTCTTCATCGGCATCTCCGGCGTGGTGATGCTGGTGCTGCCCGTCTACAACCTCGCGAGCGAGTGTAGCGAGGCGAGGAGGCGTCCCGCCAAGCAACCCCCCGAGGACACTAAAGTCAATGGGGTTATCAAGGAAAATGGAAAGCTGGGTGTTTAACCTGAAGTGATACGATGAATCGAAAATTTCTCAAGTTGTGACTAAAATAACCCAATGGGTTTTTTGTAATATGGTAAACTTGGGATCTAAAAACGCCTATTTCTTCTATGAAAAATCGCGTACGAAAATATTAACGATAAGGGTTTTATCAGACAAAATGAGAATCTTTTATATCCTATCTATAGATTTTGAAAGCGAAAAGTACGGAATAGAGTAAAATATGCCTACGCTACGAAACGACCCAAAGTATTACCCGAAAGAAAACTAGAAACTAGTAGTGAATGTTACTCTGCCGGTTAGTTCATCTATTTATCTACCTATAGTTAAGTACAGTCGATGTCAAAGACATTTACAATTTTGCACCTTACTCCTTTGTAATAAGATGTGAAAAGTGTAAACATATCTTTAAAGTCGACTGTAAACAAGACAAAAAATTAAATAGCCATCTAGTAATGTCTAAATAACTGACTTAAACAGCCCAATTTGAAGGGTTGTATAACTGAAGTGTAGGACAATTTACCTATGCAGAAACTGTTTATTTGAACGTCAATTTTAAAGGACAAATAGTATTATGTCTGATATAATATCACCAACGACATGTCCAAATTTTGAAATACAAAAATATGATTATAAAGCGAGGTTCAGACTAGCAAGTTTACTTGCGGCTAGTAGGGACGCTATATTTCAGAATGAGACATGAATATCGCTATTTCATTCTAGCATATAGCTGCGTTCCTACTTGCCGTAAGTAAACTTGCTAGTCTAAACCTCGCTTTAAAATGTAAAATGAAACTGATTGCAAGATATCCTAAGTGCAATTGCAAGTTTAAATTAGATAAAACATTTTGCTAATATTAGTAATTTTCATCGAAAATTCAATAGATTAGCAGAATTCTGGTTTTCAGAAACGCCTTTAACAAACAACAAGCAATATTCACCCGAACTAAATATAAGTATTTATCAAGAGAGATAACGTGAAGCGTCTTTCACACCGCTGCGGTTTCCGCATGCTCCGCGTGTGTATAGCGCTGTCACGCTTGCACGCCGTCGCCGCATGCGGTTGCGGCGCCGGTGTGATAATCGCCTAAGTAATGATAATAGGAAATAAATTGTGTTGGTGTTATAAACGAACATTAACTACCTCGTCGGTGTCTTTAATTGGTGTGAAAATTAAAAAGTGATATTTAAAGTCAAAAATACATATTTGGTGTTTTTGTGAAAGAAAGAAAATTGACAAGTGTTGAACGAATGTAATAACTTTTAAACCTTTTAGTCGCCAATGACGGATATATCCGCACCGCAGGTTCAACGCTAACGACGGCAAATTCCGTCATATACACAATACGTTTTAGTCTAAATACATTATTGGCTTGGCGAATGAATGAGTACATCTGTAAAAGCGTCGAAAAGGTTAATAATTTTGTCCAACTTAGTTTGCATGTTACCTTAAATTTTATTGAAGAAAAAAATTTAACCAAAAATCTCGCCAAAAGGAAATTTATTTACTTACAAATTTGACTGCTACATTTGGTGGAATGGAACTGAGAAATCGCAGTGACAACTTGTTATAACATACCCATACATAATTTGCACCGAATGAAAATAGAGTTTATTTTCCTTAGAAAATAGAGTTGATTTTCCTTTAAGAAAACAAAGGAAAATAAATCCTATTGGACTTAAAAATGGGCGGAATCAAGATTTAGGCAAAGGAAAGATTGGAGCTAAATAACACAGGTTATAGCTTTGTAGGGACGAGATTTTTGTAGACATTGTAGTCGAGGTATTATATGGTCTTTGGTTTCTATAATTATATGATTCTGTGTTTACAATTTCTATCGAAATGTAAAGATAGATTAAGAAGTATAAAAGATTATAATTTATGACTTTAGTAAGGAAGTTTTTAAATGACATGCATAGATCGAGCAATATGGACCCCATTCTAGTTAATACGAAAATGATAAAAAAGACAGGTTTACGAAAACCTTCCAATGGAAAAATATGCGCAGTGGAGTAAAAAAGTTTTGTTATTGAATTTAAACTTTCGTGAGACATATCACTATATACGGCTGTACTCACTTGTGTTTAGTCCGAGCGGGTGTTGCCTTAACAGGTAATGGGGTGATCCCCCCCCCCACCTGCAGCATGGCAGCCGGCAGTCATCCTGGCTGCCGCGGCGTCGGCAGTCGACGCCACTTAGCTGGCTCATTTCAACCCCCACACTTCTACAGTGTTACTCTCCACACTTGTCCAGTCTGGCTTCACGACCTCTCCCTCCCATTTTATGACTATACTGACAACTACGCACTAATATGTACTTCATGACTCCTACTAACACACAGACTATCTCAGACACCTCCTAAAGGTAATAAAAAGACCTGTTGGCCCTTCTGGCCTCAGGCAATCTCTAGGGCCACCCCGGCGTTCCCTCCTCGGGCAGCTAGAAGAATCTCTAAGTCCCGTCACCACCAAAAAAAAAAAAATGTGTTTAGTCACTATGGCCAGTTTGTTGTGGAGTTCCGAAAGATGACGTGACTAAACACAAGTGAGTATAGCCACGTGCAGTGATAATAGTGACTTTTATTATTTTAAGATTTGATATGCATAAATTACAAAAATTGTATTTCATTTGAAGGTTCTGTACCCGAAAAGAACATGTCTAGTAATTTAAACAACATCTTGAGTTATAACAGCTTTCAAAGTTTTGAAACGATTCAATAAGTAGTTTATTGCGAGCTCTACTTTTTAGGATAAATAATCTATGTACACAAGCCTTAACTTATTGGGTTTACTGGTGGTGTGTGTGTCGGTTTGTGTAAGATTGTCCCATAATATTTATTTATGTATTTATTTATTTTCCAAAAAAAATACTAGACATGTTCTTTCCTTGGTTAACCTTTAGTCCTTCTAAAATGTAATATTGTTCGAATATGACACGAAATGAGGCCTAGAACAGCACTGATACATATAGACGTTAACGTAACTCGACTATGTATGTATACTTATAATGGTATCACTGAAATTATTTATTACTGCGTGACATTTAACATTAACTAGTTATTCTTTAAATGATATTCAACTTCGATTTTTAAATTAGAATTATATAAAAACATTTAAATGCCATGCAGACTAAAAGTCCTCTAATTTATCATATTTTAATCGTAAGTTTTATCTTCAAGCGATTATGAAGTTGACTTATAAAACTACTAAATTTAAGAGTAATATCGTGATATTCACGGTATATTATCGGATTCGCTATTTATTGATGAGGCTTACCTATAGAAATAGAGATGTGCTGTCAGTTTCCAAAAGTCAGAATCTTCCTGAATTACAACTTTCCGTATCCAAAATATTTTTAAAGTGAAACTTTTATTCCATCGCCTCAAATATTTAAGCCTGCCTTCTGCATGTCGCGCGTTACACGATGTAACGCTGATTCTCGTTTATAGGTGAGGCTTTTTTTTCTTGTAAACTTTCCCAAGATTGTTTTCAATCTTTTGGAAACTGAGTAAATTGCACGTCTTTAGATCCCAGAGGCTAGCGGTGTTTAAAATATTAGGTTTAAACCTGTTCCGAGAATGCACTGCCACGGACGTTATCGAGAAATATAATATTGCTGTTTTACAGTACTTGTAGACATTTTACTGGCTAATCCAATATACTATGATTTTAACCACTTGACCGCCAATGACGTCAAATCACGGAAAGTCATGCCCTTAGTGCTAGGACGTGATATCACGTATAACCGGTTTGCCTTGCGCGCTCGCGTGCGCTGGCGCTGAGGGCACGATGCTTGGCGTTCAAAAGGATGATCTCTTACACCTTGCAATTAATATGAAATACTAATAATAGTAAAAGTAAAAGCAAGGTTTTAAGATATCATGAAAATGTTACACAGTTCTTCAAACTATTTCTCCAATTTGGATTTTACTCTTAGCAATATTGTATGGGATAAGCAGCTTTCGAATGCCCTTTGAAAATCCACAGGAAAATAACTCTTATTTTCTGTTTACTTTTCAATGAGTGTTTCCGGAATCGATTTTATCACCAGGCACTGCGGCGAGAGGTCTAGCTGTCATAATCCACCAATTATGTTTAATCGTAATTTTTTGATCGGTGGCTTTTGTCAAAAAGACCTCGTCACAGCGCCGCCATCTGGTGAATAAAATCGATTTCAGAAGCCCTCTTTCCGAAATTAGCCAACTTTCAATCTAGGAACGAACTTAATTATTTTGTCGAATACCTTGATTTGCGGTTTATTAAGTACCTAGTAACACTACTAAATATAAATTACCAAGTTATGCCTGTGACCTGTGTAGTTTTAGTGATTACCTGTGTAAACTTCTACCCCTTTTTACTTCTTCATAGGATGATTTCTGGGATAAAAACTATCGTATTTCCTTACCCCAGACACAAATACTAAATTGCATCTAAATTGGTTCAGCGGTTTAACCGGGAAAAAGTAACACACATACAGAGTTACTTTCGCATTCATAATATTAGTAGAAAAAAACTGAAAAAGAAGTCACATACTTAAGAAAAAGTCATCTTCGGTGTCTGAGGCAGAATTTTGATTGTTAACGTTTAATTTTCCTATTCAAAAAACCTTGACCCATTTAATAATAAAAAAACTAGCCTTTCCTGTGGATTACATTTTAAGACGTTATTATTATCCTTATATCTAGATAGTAAAATACGGATTTCAAAGAAATGTATAATTCTCTTAGGATTTAAACTTAGTAAACTACAATCACCAAAGACTGCCTCAAAATAAAGAAATCAGTGAATAAAGATCTTCCCGTAGAGTAGTAAGTAGTGGCTGAACGGAGTTCCTTGGACTGTGTGTCTATGGTCCATAGATAATAAAGCTACGTTCGGCGAAATTCGATTTCTGAGTAGAATATTTTAAATCGAGTGAAGATGCGATCGGAATTTTTTGAATATTTTTGAGTTTTTTTCCGACTTTAATTTGAAAATTGTTATAATTTTTGTGTTTACATTTTTTGATAGAAATCGATGACGTTTGTTAAAAGTTGTAATGAATCGATCGCATCGTAGCGAGTATAATCGAATGTTAATCGATAAGGATAAGTCATGAAATCAATTACCAAAAATAACTTCATTTAATTCTTCCTTAGAATTAGATATTTCCATCGTAATTATACTTTTTGCGATAAATACATTTAAATAAATAAGTTAAAATCCGGTAGATACCAAATATTGCACATTTTGAATAATCATGACAAGATATAAAAAGAAAATATGTTATTTGTGATATTCGTAGTGGTTAGAATCTTAGTTGTTAAGTGACATGAAGAATTATAATATAAATAAATATTTTCTTGCCATAAATGCAAGTCATTGAATATTGGGTCTGCCGCATTTGATGATTGGGCTTCACGAATTTTCCAATATTTTACCTAGATATGGTTATATTGTCAGAAATGTTACAACACTTACAGATTGCGAATGGCTTTGGTGTCAATCTTCTAATATGCGGTAGACTCAAAATCTAAATTCAAACTATTTTTACTTACACAATATGTATGATATAAATACCAATGATATCAGTAGAAATGAAGCTTATTGTTAAATTCTTCATTAAATAAATTTCCATTAGATTGAAGAAGGAAAATTTTAACTATACCTTGTGCAATCTAAGAAGCGGTTTTTGACACCTGTCATCTCAGTACATTTTATAACTTAAAATCGGTTTTAGGTTATAAAATGTACTGAGATGACATGTGTCAAAAACCGCTTTTTAAATTGCACAAGGTATAATTATACTTAGGAAAAGATGTTTGACACTGGAGCGTCTAGTCTAGGTGTCTCAATCGAGAGAAAGAGTGAAAGAAAATATATTTGAAGCTTTTAATTAAAATCTCTTGTTTTTGTCTTTTTCATCCCAAGAGTATTCGACAGCAAAAGACGAAAAGTTTTCTGTTGGAAATGTATTCCTCAGCAAAGTAAAAAATTATACAATACACTTTTTGGGTAGTCGTGTAATAAACTGACCCCAAACAACCATGAGGCTTATAGGTATGTAGAATCGATAGACTCTATATAATTGCAATTTGAATATTTCTCCTGATATCATTTGGTGAAAACATCACATAATTCGTTCTAAGGAAGGAAAATCTATAAAATCAAGTAAATCTGGTAGGCTAAGCGCACACGGCGTTCAGCCGAAACTAACTTCATAGGTAAGGAATTGCGTCTTTCTCCATTCTGCTTCTGTAAACTGGCTCTTGGTCTAAATATTCTATGTTTCATTAAAAAATTAACGAAGCTATTGTGCGTATTACTGAAAGTATTTAATTGTGAATATTTTTTAAATAAACATATCTATCACAAAAATAAAGTATGTGTAATGTTCCAGTTGTTTATAGGGTTTGTTACTGCCAAGAAATAATTACATAACAAAGCGTAATTTCATAGATTTAGAAAAAAATATTTAGGTTCAAGTGTGGATTCGATATTTTGACCAAGAATCAGTGAAAATCATTAGTATCATCACAATTATGTATACTTAACCAAAGTTTGAGATATCGGTTCTTAGCTTTGAATTACTAAAACATCCTGCGAGTGTTATGTTGTAAACAAATCGAATTTTAAATATACTTTAATATACTTTAAAAATGTATAATTCATAAGACAAGAAGACATATATTCCGACCAAAAAGTGTAGAAATTAAAAAGTGGCAACATCGTAGAGTCGTCCCGTGTTCTTAAAGCGGTATTAGACATTGCAACTTGCAGGGCCCAATCTGTCAGGTTGGAAGGTGTAATTAAAGGTAGGGCCTGTAGGGAGCTGAAGGAGGGGAAGAGAGAGGCAGGGTATACAACAGATTGGGCCCTGCAGGTTGCTATGTCTAATAGCCGTTTTAGATTGATTTGAAAGGGACGACACTACGATGTTGCCACTTTGCAATTTCTACACTTTTCGGTCGGAATATACTTTATTTATTTAATAAAACCTGTAGTGGAGAAAGATCCTTTTAGGACGAATTAACTGCCGCGATGCAAGCAATATGAGAAAAGTGATTGATTTAAAACGGGTATACAAATGTATTATCAATGTGTTGCACTCTGTTCATGTGTGGGTGTCCCTTAGTAAAATTATTTTTTGCATTTATTCAGTGTTTCATTTGTCAACCTTTTTTTCCAATGGGATCATCCATTAATTACATCACACCTCCAGGGGGGGGGGTGGGTCCACTAAATGTGACATATCGTGACACGGATGGAGGATTTCCATGTTTGTAACCTCACAATCCTCACATACAATTTTTTTACAAAATCTACGTTTAAACAAATCAATTGTTAACAAACATTGTACTAAACTAATTTTCTACATACTCGGATTTGTTTGAATACTTTCGTTCCCTATAAATTTGATACTATTTTTCTGGCAATCCTAATAAAAAGTTAGTTTCAAAGTGATGTTGTAATTTTTGCCTTCCTAAACTAAAAATCTAAATGTGACGTCACACTAAGGGGGGAGGGTGCAGTTAATTGTGACATGGGGGAGGGAGGGGTAAAAAAATCATGAAATTACTGTGACGTAATTAATGGATGATCCCTATCGGCTGATGTCCGAGGATGTCCCCATGCACTAAACGGCTTGGCCAATATTAGAAAGAAAGAAAGAAAAAAAGAAAATACATTTATTTACGTCACACCAGTTAAATAGATACAAGAAATATTTGAAAAAGCAGACGATAAAAAGGACCCCCACTCAGCGTAATTCTACGGCAAGCCGCGGCGCTGATTTTCAGTGGGGACCGAACTTATAGCTAACTTATGACTAACGAGTGACGACACAACTAGACACAAAAAAAATTGACATTGAAAATAAAATAAAATCAAGAAGTGAAGTGTGAGAGAAATAAAAGAAGGTAAGTAGGTACAATTTGTAATTTTACAGGGTCCTATGTTACATTGTCAGGGTACTTAGTTAAATTTAGACGAAGGGTCAACGTTAAATATGGCGACGGACCTGTCATCCCATAGAAAACTGGCAAACATTACATGTATAAAAAGTTTGACATTACGCGCATGTGACACTTTTGGAGTTGCAGAGGCCTCTATAAGCTACGGTTCCTGCTTACCATCAAGCGGGCTCTATGCATGTTTGCCACCGTCATGGTAAGAAAAAATGGTCCACACGTTGCCGCTGCCAAGTCCAATTTGCCGTTAGCAACATATCTGAACTGTGCCGCGCTATTTGATACAGGCATAATTGTCCTGAAGTAGGTAGATACTGAATGCATCTTTAAAAACGGATTGAGGTAGTTATAGTGTAATTACGCAATGAACTTCGTTATGAATGTAGACCAAACATTTTTATACCTAATACCTGAATAAATTTCAACCTAAGGTTAAACGCAACCATATTTTTTGTTTACCTCGCGCGATTGAAAAATCTCGTCCTTTTATTCTCACGCTGTTGATAATTCCAAACATACTGTGGATATACCTATATCCATACATACAGTCATGTCAAAATTAAGCTACGCCAAAGTAGGTACTTCTACTTCCCTAATTACCTGGATACGGAATACGAAAACAGGGATGTAATTTGCGTATATTTTGCACGATTGTTCATTAAAGTTGATTAAGGATTAAATTTAGCAGGAAGACACGCGACTCCGCAACTTCGACATTACAAATTCATCACGAATAATGCCATTAAATTCATGTATTATTCAAAAGTGTATAACTTCTTATTGCTGTACTTTTTCAGGCTTAAAATTTCAATTAAGAGACGAGAATATTCAAATCGTGGGCTTAGAACGCTGTAAATTGGAGGCACTCTTGTAGGCAACCATCTTGTTTTTGTACAACCGACCGTCCGGCCTCGTACCTATTCTTCTTAAAGGCATTTGTTAAATACAGCATTTTGTACCATTCGCGTTCATTATAGTACGGGCGGCGGCCGTAGGATCTGCTACGTAACGTGATACAAAGATAAGCCCCATGGCACATGTTCATAAAAGTGCATATTTGCATGGATGGTATGTAAATACCATCCATTTTTTAGACCGGAAGTGGTACTTTTTTGTGCTTTCGGCCAATTCTAATTTTTTTTACTATTTTTCCGCAACTCAGCACCACTTTTATGAACATGTGCCATGGGGCTTATCTTTGTATCACGTTACGTAGCAGATCCTACGGCCGCCGCCCGTACTATAATGAACGCGAATGGTACAAAATGCTGTATTTAACAAATGCCTTTAAGAAGAATAGGTACGAGGCCGGACGGTCGGTTGTACAAAAACATACTTATTTGATACTGAGATGATTATTGTGGCAACAAATAGTAATTTGTATTACGTACAGAAAAACCCAGTCTGCCATTTTCTGCATGGCCGGAAGTGCCCGGCAGACTGGTTCAAAAGTTACATACATTTGGAGTCAAATTCGTTACTTTTAAACTAGTCTGCCGGGCACTTCCGGCCATGCAGGAACTGGCAGACTGGGTTTTTCTATACCTAAAAATAAGTGTCATCTTTGTATCCAATGACGTAGGTAAATACCATCCATTTTTTAAACCGGAAGTGGTACTTTTTTGTGCTTTCGGCCAATTCTAACTTTTTTACTATTTTTCCGGAACTCAGCATCACTTTTATGAACATGTGCCATAGGGCTTATCTTTGTATCACGTTACGCAGCAGATCCTACGGCCGCCGCCCGTACTATTACCGTGTTCCGCCGATTGTACTCGAGGTAGAAAATTAAACAAATAGCTATCTAAACAGCTGAAAGGCGCGCGAGAGACGAAATAATTTATTTTAATTGCAATTTGCCTTAATATATTTCCTTTGGTGAGTCTCACGCAATTAGATTTAATCGAATTTTAAATGAGGCCTTACTACATAAACGCTCAATAGAAGTAATTGAGGTATCTTCTTACCGAGAATCGAGGGCAAATTACACGCAGAAAGGTCGGTTTACCTTTAAACGAGGCAAAGCTCAACTAAAATGAGAGTATAAATTACTTGTAGGTGCTTGAAGTGGCAAACATTGGCGCTTGGATAGTTTTAGTGTCACCTGAATTGCTTTGAAGATTGAGCGTGCCCGTAATTGAAGTGTGTGAACGATAGGTGTGAACTTACTGATTTAAACTCACACGATTTTCACTCATTCGCGCAGGCAGACTGCCTGCGACCACGAAGCGTTATGACACGCTCGAAACGTCAGGATAATTAAAAGTAAGTGTACGCGATAAAGTCCCGTGTTTGTCAAAATAATGAGGTGTGAACTTGTTACGATTACTTGCGACGGTTACCGTAAAGTCCTCAGGTACCTCTACCTAACTAAGCACTACGTGCTGCACTTTTATTCAATCTATGTTAAAAATTAAAGTCACGAATACATAAATATAAGTTTTACATTGCAATATCAAATACATATAAAGTAATTAAATCATCTTAAATTCTTTAATTTTGTCTTTGATATCGATACGTAGATACCTAACCTACAGCTAGGTGTGTCATATTATATTATTGATACGAAATTGTACATCGCAATATTAAAGTTTTTCACGCCAAATACTTCGCTATAGTATAGTTAAAAATGTAAATATTATACCGCCTCTGTTTTATGTGTTTAAAACCGTAAGTAGGTACTGTAAAGATGTATAATTAGTTAAATAAATTACAGATTACCTACAGAATCCTGCAAAATAAGTAGGTACTTATGAAGCCACACCTCCACCAACCATACATACACGCCTTCAAACGCTAGCTTTCGTCGAGTTTTTTCACATTTTCATGTTACCTCTAAATCAGAAATAGAAGCTCAAAATAAAATCCAATCCAATCTAGCTAGCATATTCGTTGAACGCGTCAAAATTTATTTAGTAACATGAATGTTATCAACAACCCGTCTCGTTCAAAGGTTTTTGTGTAGTTTTACCTTGTGAATAGAGAAATTTCTCTGAAGTTGTCAGTCAAAAGATTGTGTGCAGTGCAACTTTGTAGATAACCGTTCGGAACATGTTTTGAATAAAGAATGGGGGCTTTTAAATTTCGTAGTTGGGTTTTAAAATGTTGCGAGCGACACTGTATTTAATTATTTCGTTTAGAGTTTTCACAAGTTGATACGTAACTCAAAGTAGGTACTTATAAATATGATACAATAACTATTCTTTGTTGTATACCTCAGAGCTCAGTTATAGTATAAGATAAGTAATAGACGGTCTTATTGCTAAAGAGAGATCTCTTCTAGTAAAGTTTTGAGTAAAATAAAACTAGTCAAAAGGTAAACTCTTCCTTTGATTCCAAAAGTAGTTCTGTCTTTCTTCTGTTACCTCTTAATCCTCTTATGGTGAAATTACAAAGAAGATTAAGACAATTAAACTCGGCGTATTAAGCCCTGAGGATTAAGCTTTCTACATGCTTAACTTAATTATGCTTGTGTGTGTTAAGTATATAATAACAGGCCTATCATAAATCGTAAGTATAATATTTAGATGTTTTAAAGCGGAATAACCCCCCCCGGCTTTAGAATAGTGCCACCCTGTCTCTTCCCGCGGGTGTCGTAAGAGGCGACTAAGGGATAAGGGAACCTCTGATCCCTACTGCTCGTGAGAACGCTGTGGTGATTTGTTCAATTAATAGTCATCCGCATGGCGGCGATGCGGTTCGCCACCCATCACGTCTCGTTCATCACGGGGGCGAGAAGTGGCTCACGGAGAGCCGTTTTGCTGCATTGATCTTAGCAAATGGAAATCCGTGATCACTGCCTACCCCTTTTGGGATATAGGCGTGATTGTATGTATGTATGTATGTATGTATGTGTTTTAAGCGGACTGGTTCTATTTGTAATGTAAACATTACATAAGTATGTATTAATCAGTCAAGTTTTAATAGAAACAACTCAAACAACTTACAGCCAATATTAAAGGTAAAATCTATTCATGCGGACGAATAATAACTCGGATAATAAATACATAATTAGAGTCATCTTAATAAAAAGTAGACATAGAATGAATTAACCTACGCGTACTTTAAGTCTTATTATTAGTTATTTTTTCAGTTTTATTTATATCTCATGACATGTCTGACTCAACAACGTTACGATATATAAATTCCGAAGAACACTAATGTTTTTATTCGTATAATTTCGTTTGACTTTCCCAGAGTCGTTCTGTGTTATTTCGTATGATATCAGCCAATAGTCTATCTCTGCAGCGATATATCATGGGAATAGGGACAAATGTGCGAGAATTACGAAACAAAATAACTAACCCCAGCGCGGGGATTAAATATCGCAGAGAGCACGTTTGGTAAACAGAAGGAGTTTAATAAAACTAGTTTTGTAACGTTTGGCAAAACAGTTTTTTATAAAAACTATTCAGGACCACCTTTTACGGAGACTAAACGCATTAAAGATTGTCACTTTATGGTCTAAACTGACATGACAACACAAGCAGATGCTCTCCACAGCTCTAGCAATCTCGGACGCTCCCTATAAAGTTACAAGCTGTTCGCCTCTCGCTCAACAATATTTTTGACACTTAAAAGTCGCCAGGACGCTAGAGTTCCCATACAAACGTAGTTCAGCTCTCATTTTAAAACGACATGCTTTAGAACCACGAAATTTGGCATGGGCATTCTAGTAGTACAGATCTAGGTCGGAAAATTATTTTCGTTGCTAAAAATTGTAATACAAAGAAAATACAGCCAGTTACAGATTTACATACAAAACTTATTTTTGCGATATTTTCTTTGTATTACAATTTTTAGCAACGAAAACGAATGTCCGACCTAGATCTGTACTACTACAATGCCCATGCCAAATTTCATGGTTCTAAAGCATGTCGTTTTAAAATGAGAGCTAAACTACGTTTGTATGGGAACGCGAGTTCACGCGAGCGTCCTGGCGACTCTTAACCCTAAAATATAATATTTTCACCTCCCTAGCTCGGAAAGGCCTTTTTATTCTTTAAAAACAGATAGCAAAACTGCATTGTATCCACGAGAGTGCAATAGTACATTACGTACCTAGGGCGGTAAAATAAAGAACGGCTCAGATCGCGGACATTTGTGGCCCGAACCGAAGGTAAGGGCCATAAACAAGCGATCTGAAGCCTTCTTTATTACCGCCCGTGGTGCGTACACAATTTTACGTCTTCTCCTGGGTGTGAAGTGAGATTTGCTGCTGCGCCCGTGGGCGGCAAATCTCACTTACCGCCCAGAGTGACGTAAAGAATATTTGAAATTCGAACGTGTCATTAGTTACTTTTTTAACCGACTTCAATTCCATTGAGGAAGGAGGTTCTGCATTCGGTTTGGTGTTTTTTTTTTATGTATGTTCATCGATTACTCCGAGACCCGTGGTCCGATTTGAGTAATTCTTTTTTTGTTTGAAAGGATCTACATCCAAGGTGGTCCCATATTAATATGGTGCTGTTCTGATGATGGGATCCATGAGGAATTGAGGGAACTCCTCAATTTTTAAAGGCACATGTATGGTGATTTGGGTGTTTTCTTGAGAAACTCAAGCATTTTCTCACGAAAACCACCATTTCGATGCAGTGGACCTGATGATGATGATTGTTTTGATGATAATGATGAAGATTTTCTTATGCAGGATGTTCAGCGATTACTCCGAGACCCGTGGTTCAATTTGAATAATTATTTTTTTGGTTAAAAGGAAGTACCTCGAAGATGGTCCCTCATTTATCTGGTGCTGTTCTGATGATGGGATCCATGAGGAATTGAGGGAACTCCTCAATTTTTAAAGGCACGTGTATGGTGATTTGGGTGTTTTCTTAAGCTACTCAAGCATTTTCTCACGAAAACCGCCAATTTGATGGAGTGGTACTGATGATGATGATTGTTTTCATGATAATGATGAAGATTTTTTTATGTAGGATGTTCATCGATTACTCCGAGACCCGTGGTCCGATTTGAGTAATTCTTTTTTTGTTTGAAAGGATCTACATCCAAGGTGGTCCCATATTAATATGGTGCTGTTCTGATGATGGGATCCATGAGGAATTGAGGGAACTCCTCAATTTTTAAAGGCACATGTATGGTGATTTGGGTGTTTTCTTGAGAAACTCAAGCATTTTCTCACGAAAACCACCATTTCGATGCAGTGGACCTGATGATGATGATTGTTTTGATGATAATGATGAAGATTTTCTTATGCAGGATGTTCAGCGATTACTCCGAGACCCGTGGTTTAATTTGAATAATTATTTTTTTGGTTAAAAGGAAGTACCTCGAAGATGGTCCCTCATTTATCTGGTGCTGTTCTGATGATGGGATCCATGAGGAATTGAGGGAACTCCTCAATTTTTAAAGGCACATGTATAGTGATTTGGGTGTTTTCTTAAGCAACTCAAGCATTTTCTCACGAAAACCACCATTTCGATGCAGTGGACCTGATGATGATGATTGTTTTGATGATAATGATTAAGATTTTTTTATGCAGGATGTTCAGCGATTACTCAGAGACCCGTGGTCCAATTTGAATAATTATTTTTTTGTTTGAAAGGAACTACCATGAAGATAGTCCCACATTTATCTGGTGCTGTTCTGATGATGGGATTCATGAGCAATTGATAGAACTCCTCAATTATTAAAGGCACGTGTATAGTGATTTGGGTGTTTTTTTAAGCTACTCAAGCATTTTCTCACGAAACCCACCAATTTGATGGAGTGGACCTGATGATGATGATTGTTTTGATGATAATGATGAAGATTTTTTAAATGTAGGATGTTCAGCGATTGCTCCGAGACCCTTGGTCCAATTTGAATAATTATTTTTTTGTTTGAAAGAAACTACCTCAAAGATGGTCCCACATTAATCTGGTCCTGTTCTGATGATGGAATCTATGAGCAACTGAGGGAACTCCTCAATTTTTAAAGGCACGTGTATGGTGATTTGGGTGTTTTCTTAAGCTACTCAAGCATTTTCTCACGAAAACCGCCAATTTGATGGAGTGGTACTGATGATGATGATTGTTTTCATGATAATGATGAAGATTTTTTTATGTAGGATGTTCTGCGATTACTCCGAGACCCGTGGTCCGATTTGAACAATTCCTTTTTTTTTGTTTGATAGGAAATACCTCGAAGATGGTCCCAAATTAATCCGGTGCTGTTCTGATGATGGGATCCGTGAGGGATTGAGAGAACTCCTCAATTTTTAAAGGCACATGTATGTTGATTTCGGTGTTTTCTTAAGCAACTCGAGCATTCCCTCTTGAAAACCACCAATTTGATAGAGAGGACCTAATGATGGAGTACACATATTATTATGATACGTGGACCTTTTCTTAGATTGAATGGGTATTATGAATTTTTTTATATATCTTTACCGATTATGCCGAGACTTGTTGTTAAATATATAACCACTAAAAATGGAAAAATAAAAACTTTTTACAAAAAAAGATAAACCGACTTCATAAAGGATAAAATGAATAATTATATTATTTATATGCGTTACCAACTGATATGTTTGAAGTCGGTGCCAAGCCACACATTACAAAACCGGTCAAATTAGCTTCAAGTGTGAACATCACAAAACAGCGGTACTAATAATGCAAAGGTGAATGCGATTTCATGTGTTATATTTTCATGTCTAAACTACTAATCCTATTTTGATGAAATGCGACAACGATATATATATTCTGATACACGTCTGCTTTGTCAATAATCAGAAAAAGGCGGCAAATAGAAAAAAAATGTAGACGCGTAAGATTGACCTTCCATAGAAAATTTGAATATCGTGCCATTTTTACTGACACGGCGTGTGTACTGGGTATGTGAGTATAGAAAAATTAATCTAGCAATTGAATTCCTTTTTACTTCGGATTAAACCTTGGATGAAGAAGGATAAATAATTCAAAGCGAACCACGGGCTTCGTTCGACATACGGATAGTCCCAACAATGTGTTAACAAACAAACTTAGGACGCATGATTATACTTTCTGTACCTACTTGCCTAACAGTTAACGCATGGTCGAAACGAATGTATATCTACGTGCGATTCATACCGTATTAGATTAGTTATCTAGTAAAAATAACAATTCACTGAACACATCGCCTCGTTCGTATTAACTCTTCCAAATTTGGCTTGGCACCGACTTCAAACATATCAGTTGGTAACGCATATAAATAATATAATTATTCATTTTATCCTTTATGAAGTCGGTTTATCTTTTTTTGTAAAAAGTTTTTTTAAACATAATAATATGAAAAGGCCACTCCAGACAGGACAATGTTCGCATTTTTTGCAAATGTTATTTTAACCAGCCAGCTCTTAGTCCATACTGGTTTACAGGTAAAGGTTAGATGACATACCAGCGATGGTTCTTAGATAGTTTCTAGTAGCCTTTATGTAGACGGTAGTACGGCAGTAGTTACAGTCTAGTATTTACTTAATCGTTGCGCAGGCGACGCTATTATGCTCACGTCCCGGGCCGGGGTCAATCAGCCCCTGTATTGTCATTGTTTGGGTGAATTCGAGCGAGTCCGGAACTCAGATCCGAACATTACAAATTGAGCTCTAGGAAGGGTGTATGTGTAAAAATGTTAGATGTAACATACTGAAAGATTCACTCCAGGGATTGATTTTCAAGGATTGTTAGTATATTTTTTTATCACGACGGTGGCAAACAAGGCTACCTGATGGTAAGCAGCTTCCGTAGCCTGCAACTCCAGAGGTGTCACATGCGCGTTATCGACCCTTTACAAAATGGAGAAATCACTGTGTTGATGGCTAAAGGAAGAAGAGGATCCCTCGTCGACAACACACTGGGGACTCTTTGGCAACCTTACTGACCAGCAAGAAAACAACACTATGAGTAGGGTCTAGTGCTATTTGGCTGTGGTTTTCTGTTGGTACTTCCCTAGTCGGGCTCTGCTCCAGATGTGAGCGAGATGACATTCGCTGGGCTGTGCCCTACCACACCTAGCGAGATGATATTCACTGTACCCATACCTATCTTTTGGATGTAGTTTAAGGGCATACCCGTGTCCGGACGTAGTTTAAGGACATACCCGGGTCCATAATCTACTTTTTATTTAAAAGAATCACTCTTATAAATCTTATAATGGTTGATCCATTTTGGAGCTGCCAGTGCGATAACCCGTCTTCTTGGAGGTTAGAAAAGTAAACTTGGGAATTGAAGATCTCTACACCGGTTTGCCTAAGTCTTCATCCGGTCTCGGAGCGATGAGAACACAGCCAGAATGTTCCGACTCGCCGGCCCGGCAGCCGGGAAATTACTCGGAAAGTATATTAATAATCCGATAGATTACACTGAGAGTGCGCTGTCGTGATAAACAATAGGAAATGTTTTTATTCGGAGCAGAACAACGCGGAGTGCGTGCTAGAAGGCATTCTCTACCAATTTACTTTCAAGCTAAGCAAATATTTAACAGGAGGGGTGCGGTATAGAATTTTTTTCAAACTAGCCTTCGACTTTCAGTGAAAAAACTCGTTGTTTGATACAAAATCAAATCAAATCAAATCAAAATATTCTTTATTGCACACCTCAATAAAATAGAACAGTACAGTACACAGATAAAAAGTAGAGGCAGTCAACAGGCGGTCTTATCGCTAGAGAGCGATCTCTTCCAGACAACCTTGGGTATACAATACAATATACAAACACCGTTTAAGGATACAGCTATATTTGAGACGTTTAATACCAATCTTTAGATTTAGGCTTTATACCTAGTCAGTTTCAACCAGTATTTCAAAACAACTAGGTTAGTAGGTAATAATTCTGCCCACAATTGGGATAACTTTTAGATGAATTTAAGCAATGAGACTAATAATTGATCAAAAATTTAAAAACCCACAAATAAGATATAATAATTGCTTGCGTCATTTGTTTTGGAACCCCAAACAAGTTTACAGGCATACCTATTTTTTTTGTATGGTTGTTGGACTTAACATATCCAAAGAGATATTTAACGATTGCTGTGCCGACTGCGCGTTGTTTTATGTCATTACGTTACTTCTTGTAAGTGGCGGGACAGAATCGCTACAGTAATTGTATTTTCGCTAGCTCCCTTGTTATGGCCCGACGTGTACGGGGACAAATCTGTCCCAGGATATGTCTGGAATAAAGATTGTTTCGGTAATTAGTTTTCTATTTGCAGAAACAAGCATTTTGTAACTGAGTACACGCGGCTTTCAAACGAATCTTGTTCGAACCCCAGGCATGACTTGGCAGGATGAAATTATACGCCTATTGCAGAATGCGGTGATGCGCTCTTTGTCACGTTGCTATTATCAATAAGTAGGCGCAAAGTTTTTGCGTACATCTACAATCTTATGATGCTGCAGCAACTGACAAGGCCTGTCACGGGGGCTTGCAGCACCGCATTATCGTATAGCCCTAACTCTCCTCTGCTTCGAGAAACAAAGGAAACCTGGGAGACTTATCGTACCAGATACCAATTTTTTTAATTTTTTTAATTTTTTTTTATTATGCCGCCCATTTTTTTTTGCATTGCAGCATAGGCATTTCGAGTTCCCCTATTAAAAACGCGACTAATTATATATATATATCATCCGGGAGACTTATCGGACTAGGTTCAGTTTCATGGGCTCTTCTACTAGTCGCACTTTAAGCATAGACAGAGGAAATCATTACTGTCTTTTCATTACGCTAGAACCTCACCACAAAAAAAAATGAATATAGCTTACTACTTTCACTTTTTTTTAGCGCATCCAACTCACACTCCTACACTGATCTGAGAGGGGAAGACTAATGATAGAGTTTAATATATATATTATTTTTCAAAATCGAAATATGATCCTATATTTATCGGTTAGTCACATCACTAGTTGCGTCACGTGCTGTTCTCCACTTCTTGGGCAGATTGGGAGCTCCGTAGCACGTCCGTTCAACTTTAAACCGATAAAAATTGACTTATCTAACGAAACTTTATGAGGTTGGAAATTTAGCTTGCGTTATCAAAAAGGAACCTTTGCTTTTAAAATAAAAGCAGGCCTTACATTTCAACTAAATAAAGTAACCCGGCTGTCCTTAGCTATGGGACGAAGCTGAAACGTGTATATACTTTAGAGTATTTATAACCAGTATATAAAGTATCATAACAATCGATACAGTGGTTACGAAGATATTAACAAATTATAATTTATTTCTTTCGAGCAGCCTGTATGTAATTAAAAGCTTATGAGGTAACACATATACTAATTGAACAATAAAAAACATCCCTCTTTTGGCTCTTTCTTTTTTATTTATGACACTAATTACATTTTGAATTTTCTGTTCTAATGAAATTACATTCCGTAAGATCACTAAACTAAAAGTTTTTCGGACTTAATATCTAACAAAACAAATATTTAATGTGTGAATATGACTTGGAAGCATGTAATTGTAAGTACATGCTTCCACTACTACTGTAACTACTGTAGTTTCATATTTCCATATCCATTTCAACACGACAATTTAAATATAACCATTTCACCGTCTGCCGGTGACAGCGAGAATTAGGAGCGGCTCTTTTCGGCTCTTTTCGGCACTTATTAAACGAAAAACTGCTCTTTCGCGCACAATGGTAATCCAGGAGCGGACGGCGGTGATATGAAACCTAAATACGGTGTAAGATAATGACGGAAGCGGTTATAAAATTATAAGTATCTCTTATTAGGAGAACGGTCGCAAAAGTGTCAGTAAATAATAGTTCCAAATCTCTCCGAGTGGCGCTAGTATAGCTATAGCAATTTAGCAGTTATTGACGGAGTGAAGTGCGCTGCATATACGCTAGCATATATTCTATAGCTATTGTGGCGCCACCAATTTAACGCTTTTTGATAGACACTTTTGTAACATAGAGATTATCGTCCCTACCTTCTACCATGAAATGTTAAACTTTGACAGGACTATGAGAACCAGGTGAAAACAGTTTATATTTATGTATAGTGAAATTCAAAATTGCATGGACAATTTATGAATGAATTTGTTCATAATGTGCCCATGCAATTTTTAATCTGTCTGCATAAAAGGACTCGCAGTTAATAGCTAATGCTCGTGAAAATAATAAAGTGTGGATTTACCTACCTTTTATCGTTGATATTACTATTATGATCAAGTTACCATACCGCTCTGCTATTCTGCAATGTTCTAGTCAAGTTATTGTAGCACGTCATACTTACTTGTGTTTTATTATGGACGTAGCCGGATGTCAGACGGACAAAATCTGCAGTATCCTGTAAACATACGTAGAGGGCCTAAGTGTCCAGTTTATTATTGGTACTGGTTTGTTACATGAACAGTGAAATTCAAATTGCATGGACAATTAATGAATGAATTTATTAATTATTTGTCCGTGCAATTTAGAATCTGGGCGTACGATATAAGATCACAAAAGTAGACACATAAAATATTACAGTTGCTGAACAGCGCGTCAAAAACTTGTTTCAGGGGCTGTTCTTATTTGTTTCGGCAACTTTCGTTGCTGACTGTACAATTTAAGGGGTATTTAGGTAGAAAAAAAAAAACAATTCTACAACTGTACTGTTAGATATCCAGGACGATGATGATGATTAAGGATTTACGAACGATCATTAAACGTCTTTAAACTTTGACAGGTGATAGTTGGGTTGACCACCGTTTGGGATGTCAATGTCACTTTTGGCGTACGACTTAAGAAGAATTGATTGTAGCTATGTTTTCTAACAAGAACTTAATGATATATTTATCTGTATATCATAATATTCATAATACACTATTCTAAACATAAAATCTACAGTGTTTCTATGCATTAGTGCTTTTAGTACTATCTCTTGTACCTTAACCCGCCTCAGCTCGCGTTAATATTAAGCGGTGTTCGTATTATTAAATTAATTTCCGGATATATTCCTGAGCTTGTAAAATACGCGGGTTTTGGCTGATGCTCACGAGAATAATTGCGGGGCATACGAATAATAATGTGAGGTACTTATATCTGCAGGGTATTTTGTTGTTGAAGCGTTGATATTGCTATCATTGTGTTGCAAAGGGTTTGAATAAACACAATTTTAATTGACCGGTGTTGTACTTTTTTCTAGGAATGGTATATTGTAAACAGAAAATTCTTAGGGCCTAACTTGGTACTTAAAATCAATATAACCCAAGTCTTCGCTGAAATACGCTGTGAAATACAGCTTGATCTGTGCGGCAGAGTTTTTGAATATTGGACTAGGATATGAGCTAACAGAAAAACATTTGAACGATGTCATAGTAGGGCAGATGCCCCGGTTTTGGCCACTGTGCCGGTTTTGGCCATTTTCAACTTTATTAAGGTATAGAAAAAATTACAAATCTGTGGTTTACACTTAATATAAGAGTAAATTATGACAGTACCGTTGACACTGTCATCTGTCCAGTATCAGTTGCCATTCAGTCGTCAGGAGCCTTAGAAAAAAGTGGCCAAAACTGGCTCCTGGGCCCTTTTCTGACATTTCATTAAAGAAAAAAATAAGATCTAATGTCAGAATCTTAACAGCGGTGATTCGTATAAATAAAGTCATATATTTTCAATGACTCAGTATATGCAGAGTGTCATAATTCCTTATTTACACAAAATTACTGGCGTCTGAATAGATAAACTCTTCTTAAAGTGGCCAAAACCGGGGCCTCTGCCCTATTTCACAAATAATGGCATATATGGACATAAAATAAATTTAAGGAGTAAATATTGTACACATATACTGTTTGATTTCATTTTAAAATATTTTTTTTTTCATAGCTCGTTTGTGGTGCGCGTGCCGCGGCCGCTGCTGGAGACCATCGAGAGCGCGGGCTTCTGGCCGACGGGTGTAGTGTTTCGGCGGTTCCGGGGGGGGCTGCCAAATATTACACCAGAGCAGGTGGCACAACAGAAAACCGTCGTGTCACCAAAATAATAGTTTTAGTTTATAATGTAATATGTATGCTAGTCTTTAAGGTATTTATCTATGGGCCAATAGTTGCCTGAAAATAAAAGTATTTCATTTCATTCATTTCATTAAATAAACACGATTTTTATTGACCGGTGCTGTAGGTACTTTGTTTTAAGAATGGTACCTATGTTGTAAACAGGAAATTCTTAGGACCTAGCTTGGGACTTGGGAACCCAAGTCATTCGCATGTTCGCAACGCATTCAGCTTGATCTGTATTGAAAATTGGACTAGGATATGAGCTAAAGAAAAACATTTGAACATTTGAGTGCAATGGTTTTTATTATAACACAATTTCAATAGGGCTACGTAATAACATACCTACATTTTTAGACTCGAGCAACAACCATTTTTATACCGTCGACCCTTTCCCGCTGCGTACGGCTTTCATACATAAATTAAAGGAATTGCCTATCATACACAGCATCAAAAAGATGGCGACTTCACGTCCAAATTGTGAATACTATTTCTGGAATGTCGTCTATTAACATTTTTATTGCATACATAGGGAAAATAGGGAAATTGGGCTCCGATGTTATTGGGCGGGTAATAACAATTTTTATGTCCCAAATTGTGATAAACCGAGCATCGAGACGTTTTGAAGAAAGGTTTGCGATGTTTGCATATTTATTGGAAATCAAGGATTTGTTTCATCTTAGATATTTTTTTAGAAACGGTTTATCAATGGCGTGTACTTACTTAAGTAAAGGTATGTTTCGACCCTTCGTCCTTTCTATGACCTGAACTGTAGGTACATAAGTAGACTAGTACACATACACATACTATTAATATTCGTACACTAACAATACACTGGTTCAAAAGTATTCGAGATACGTTTTAATCGATTGAAATCTATACAACTGTCATCGCTCTCACTAATTTGTTCCAATGGCTTGCACACCTAAATGGGAGCAGCATTTGGAAAAACAAATTAAATGTAAATATATAAAATAGCTGGGCTACCTAAAAATTTATAGACAAGGCACAGCCTGAAATATTTAAGGTATAATCAGGAAAGAACACATATTCTTAAGTCTTCATAAACCTCCACGAAGAAAAGACTTTTTATACTACGAATAAAAGATATGCGCACAATTGTGTGCAAATCAAATTGATATCAATGTATTATAATGCAATTTGACATGTAATATTTAAAATATTATAAATAAATGACTATAACTATGACTATCACATTTTCTGTATCTAAATAGGCCCGGCCAGGACCGGAAGGCGGGCTGGCTGTGACAGCGCCAAATTAAACGCGCACAATGGTTCGTTTTCGAGTCGCGGACACAAAGAAATGTGCACGGGTAAACAATAATACCCCACTGTTGGTTGCTTTGATACGGCTGACGTCAAAAATGTCGGAACTAAGTGTTTACGGCATTTAAAAACGAGGAAGTTCAGTTATGGACCGATTTTTATCTTGTTTCATTAAATAAACTCAAAGTAACAGTACAGGGGGACAATCTCTACTGGGGGACAATTTCAACTAAGTCGCAATATCATACGTGTTTTACATAATTAACTATACCTAGGGCCAGTTATAGAGTGACAAAGTAGCTTTTACGCTATCCAAATATAGATGGCAATATAGTTAATTATGTAAAACACGTAAGATATTACGACTTACTTGAAATTGACCCCCAGTCGAAATTGACTCTCATTCGAAATTGACCCCCTGTACCTTATTTGAATGATTTTTGTAAGACTCCTACTTATGCATGCGAAAGGAAGACATGTTTAGATATTTGTGACACTTTTCCGAGAAGGGTACCATTAGACGATAGGCGCTTACGGTTTTATTGCTACCTAGTTTAAAATATTGTAACTACGATGTACGATGTAAGCTCCTTCCGACAAATGGAACCATTACAAGATTAGAGACACATTCGGAATTTTGGATATTTGTTGCTTATTCTAAAGGCACTTAGGTTAATAATAGCCTAAGGAATATACTATCACCTAATTCATTAATTACGGAAGCGAAATAAAGAAGCGCTGGTAGCCTTGCGAGAAGCGCTGGTAGCCTTGCGGTAAGACGTCCGACTTTTAATCCGGAGGTCTCGGGTTCAAACCCCGGCTCGTACCACTGAGTTTTTCGGAACTTATGTACGGAATATCATTTGATATTTACCAGTCGCTTTTCGGTGAAGGAAAACATCGTAAGGAAACCGGGTCTAATCCCAAAAAGGGCCTAGTTTCCCCTCTGGGTTGGAAGGTCTGATGGTAGTCGCTTTCGTAAAAACTAGTGTCTATATGCCAATTCATGGAATTAGGTTGTCAAGCGGACCCCAAGCCGGGATAAACGCTAGGAAGAAGAAAAAGAAGAAGAAGAAGAATTACGGAAGCGAAATGAGGGTTCAAATTACGGAAGCGAAGTTTGGCAAATTCGTAACTTTAACACATGCAAACTCATGACAGTCAAGCTTAGTAAGTGTTATTATATCCCAAAGTTTGAATTTATTGCGGTTAAGTAATTGAAAACAAAATAAGATCAACTCGGCGAAGAGTCGGCGAAGATCGGGTAGCAAACAATTACAGCAATTGCAGCAAAATTTGTTGTAATTGCTTGCTATCCGATCTTCGCCGATTGACGGTCTTCGCCGAGTTGACCTTAAGTGCACGTCGTCATATCAAAATCGCGAATGAAAGCTTTTTTGTTCCCAAAGTGACAAAAGAAAATATTTTACAGGTTGGGGATGAATAGAACAAAAGCCAATGCTTTGAATATTGCATTAATACAGCAAACAATTGATTCGCATACGTATTGCTTTGAACAATATTTGTGCAATATCTAAGGCCGTATTCTAACTTTAAAACACGTTTCGACACGATTCAACTTCAATACAACTGCAATGCAACCACGCAATACAGCTAGCGCCTACACGTCTGAATCAGAAATCTGCCAAATCGTTAACCCAAAAACATAATGAACTGCCCAGAAAACCATAATAATCCCGTAACTCCGCAGTGCAATGCATAATTACTTAACTGCGATCCGTTAAACCTAACTTCAGCGTTAACGATCGGATTTAACGATAACTGGAACATCATTTTGTGACGCTGTTAAAAAAATATGGTCCTTATAAAATCTGCATAATGTACCTACCTACCGAGTCGACATTCTTCACTTTGAATTACCTATAACTTTCTTTGTAAACACATAATATTTTCGTACTTTGAAAGCTTTGTGGTCAGGTTAGTAGTTCGACTTCGAATCTCGACTCGCCGTATTATTTGTTTTCATATAAATATTTTTGACCCACATGTTGACTACCGAGATTTGTTTTGTGGCTTTTGGCATATTGTTTTTTTTTCCTACAAGTATGACTATTCTATGCAATAACTTTGGAAGCGTTTACTTAACAACTTAAAAAAAAAAGATCACTTAAAAACATACTTTGTTAAAATAAAACACTAAATACAACGTTATTCGGCCATTATTCGTTAAATAGGGAACATGAAACATAAAATTATCATTCAATATCACATTTAAATGTCCATATTTTACAGAACAGGACCCCGTATAAACTGTCGTAACTTTCCATTACGACGATAAAAGTTACGGCTCAGGGCAATATCGCATACTTTATCACCTTCGATGCTCTTAAAGGCAAAATTATGCCAGTTTTGAAACTTATTTGGTAATCATTTTGACCTTTTCAGTTTCGTTAAAAATGTACAAGTTACACGATAAGGTACTACAGTCGCCATCAAATATATCGGAGCGGCCACGGTACTCAAAAATATGTGAACAGGAACATATCGCTTTGACAATAGAGGCGTTCAGATATTTGTGACCACCTTGGCCGCTCTGATATATCTGATGTCGACTGTACTATAAACTTAGATATGTCTATGGATATAATTTTAAGCTAGATATATGTCGCACTGCGAGTATTACACACGTCACTTGTTAAAAGAAAATATTAAGTAAAAAATTATAAACAAATACCTTTTTAGCGTCAGGGAGAAGTTCGGAAATAAATAATCTTTGCTAAATATATCCCCAATATATTTTGTTTCCAACTATTTTCTAATGCAATACAAAGAAACGATAAAATTTACGAAAAAAAGCATCTACTTGACTTCCACGATAGGTTTGGCGCCCTCGATCAGCCAAGCGGTACCGCTGTCGGCTCTCTCAAACACGTCTACTGCAGCTTGCCCCACGGAGTCCACTTTCTGCCACGGCTGGTCTTTCAAGAACTTCGCAAAGTCGCTCTGATACTGCTTATCCGTATCAAATCCTTTAGGGGTCGACGTCAAGGCTGTTTCAGTAAAGCCAGGGTTAACGGCCACTACTCTCACGCCACTCCTGTTGAAATTGTATGGATACCCCAAGGATTTCGTGAACCCCTGGACTGCGAACTTAGAGGCCTGATACGCTGGTAAGTATGGATCTACCCTGTACCCGTAAATCGACGCCAAGTTTATTATCGTACCTCCGTTGCCTCCTTGGTCTTTTCTCATATGATTCCAGAATTTTAAGGACCATTCGATAAGAGCTGTAACGTTGATATCAATTGTTTTCTTTGGTGACGAGTCATCAAGAATGCCAGCATTATTGACTAGTACATCAACGTTCTTGTAAACATCGATGATCTTCTTAGATACCACTTCCAAATCCGACGTCACATCACATTTAATGAAGACAGATTTGTTATTTCCATGTTTGGAGTTTAAGGACTTGACTGCCTCTGTACCTTGCCTCTCGTTGATATCAAGTATGACGATGACTTTGGCTCCTTTTTGCAAGAATCTATCAGCTATTTCCAAGCCGATGCCGACGGCTCCACCAGTTATGACAACAGTTTTATTTTTAAGATCTTTAGCCATGATTATTACAAATCTTTACCTTCGCTCGTGCTCTTTCAGACGGAGTGGAATTGATACTGACACTAGTTAGTAATATAATTGTATTTGAAATGTTATTATCACCGGGTTGTGACCTCTTTATCATGAACAAACAGCAGTTAATTAATGTTTTATAAGATAACGATGATTACGATGACATGCACGTGGAAATGTATGGAATATGTACTATATCCAATTAAATAGTTATATAATTTAGGAAACGAACGTGAATATTGAATATCAAGCCCCGAACGGCTTCATATTCAATATTCATGCACGTTGACACTGGTCAACTTCGTAGCAATGTTTTATTTCAGCTACAGGGTTGGATCCTTCTATCAGCCAAGCAGTACCACTTTCAGCTTTCTCTAAAACACACACTGCAGCCTTACCAACTACTTCCACCTTCTGCCACGGCATTGTTTTGACGAAATCCAGAAAATCTTTTTTTGCGTCGGGTAATGGAGTAAAGTTCGAGGTTAATTCAGTCTCAGTAAAACCGGGATTTACGGATACAACTCTCACACCAGTCTTCTGAAAATGGTACGGATGTCCTAATGATCTTGTAAAGCCCATGATACCGAATTTGGTGGACTGGTAGACTGGTATGTATGGATCTACTCTGAAACCGTAGATTGACGAGAGATTCATAATAGTCCCACCTTCACCACATTTGTCTGTCCTCATGTGATTCCAGAATTTAAAAGACCAATTTATTAAAGCTGTTAGATTGATATCAACAACTTTGGTAGGATTGGGCTCATTGAGTATTCCAGCATTGTTGACTAGAATATGTACTTGTTTGTGAGTATTAAAAATTTCTTTGGAGACAGATTCTAAATCTTTTGTGACGTCACATTTCATGAAACTGCTTTTGTTGTCTCCATATTTACAATTCAAATCCTCGACGGCTTTTTTACCTTGTTTTTCATTGATGTCTAATAACACTGCAGTTTTAGCCCCTGCCTCTAGGAATTTGTCTGCAATATCATAGCCGATACCGATTGCACCCCCCGTTATTACTGCTACTTTATCTTTTAGAACATTCACTTTGGAATTTGTTGGGCACGTTGGTGTATGTTGGTACCTCTGAAATCTTAGTGATTTTAACAACGATATTCCTTTAATGCGAGTTTGTAACATTATTAAAGATAATAAAGATAAAAACTCAGTCTTCAAATGTCAATTATAAAAAAAGGATATTAGATGAGTTATAAAAACATTTTTGCATGACAATTAACGTCAATAAAAGATATCGAGATGGTCGTGACAAACGTAGGTAGAGTTTGTCAAAAAAAAGATTCGTAGGATTTGAGGACGCCCCGGGAATTTGGCATAGGTTTTCCCTGTTTCCTAAAATAAATAAAAATAGTAAAAAAATCCAATGGACACCTCTTAATAAGGCGTTTATCACACTGGCGAAGGGAGATAGCGCTCTGCATGTGCATAGCAGTATATACAACACTTTACTATTATTCAAAGAAACCGCCACAATGACACTGACAGACAGTGACAACCTTAATATTATTGCCAGTGTTCCAATGAAATACCGCAACATAGCACATGGTCATATATTCCTAGTTAGGCCAGGGGGGTACAACTCAAAGTAAATCTGTCAAAAAATTTGAGTTTGACACGACGTATCCGATACGTTTGCATAAGTGCGAAAAATAACTTGTCATGCGTTAAGAAGGGACAACATGATTCGTGACGTTGCGTGACATTACAGAGGTCTCTCTGTATGATACTATTATTTACTCTGTGGTTTAGCTAGTGATGAAAATGTTAGATGTCAAAAAATAAAATAGGGTTGTCAACGTGCTTCATTCCGTATAAGTTTGATATGTGAACGCAGAACGCAGCCGATGCAGTTGCAGTATAAATCAAGGGGTCTACAGACGTAAGCGACTAGTCAACTGATAAGAGTGAGACGGAACGATATTTAGAATGGGACATAAGTTTGGTAGATCGGTCGTGGTGGCATATCTTTGCGCATTCAACCTGCGATTTGATAGTGGGATGCTATTTTTTTATTAGGTCACCGCACATTAAGCTATCAAACTTACACACTGAACAACTTAAATGAGCAAAAGTAAAAAACAATGGGGTTGGCAACTGTCAAAGTGACATCTTCAAAATTGGTCCCTAGAAAAGCTAAATTTGTATGGCGCGAAGTAGTTTTTATATATTTTCGCGAAAATGACTCAATGTTTTGTCTCGAATTGCTCCGAAATTGAAATCCATCCGTTTTTGGAATACACTTAAATTAAAATGATGTAGACTAACGCCATAGGGAAGGTTTTTGCCTAAGAAAAGCTTTATGCCTGCATACCATAGATATACCATCCATAGATCTGACACGGAACTAATAATACCAAGATAGAACGGGATGGTCTTATTACACTTTCAATAGATACGGCAGAGAGGTGCTATTATCGTTGGTCCTTGTCATAGTTTCTATTACCCTCCACGCGTTACTTCTAGCAGTGGAGGGTAACAAACAGATATAATGCGCGATTTCTTCAAGAATTTCTGTGATTGCTACGAGAAAAGCTGTTAGTTTTCCTAGAAAGTTGTGTCGGCTAAGGAAAAGATTGGTAAATTGTTCTGTTTTATGCTGTAGAAGTGATTATGGGCATCTATATATCTATCCCATACGGGGGTACACGTGTGCGGGCTCTAGTTAATACTTGCTTTGAGCTGCATACAAGTTAGGGACCATTCATCGTCTGTTTCTTTCTATCATTGTTTGTATCTCTTTCTCTTATTGTATGGAATCTGCAACAGCGCCCTCTGCAAAAGTTTTCACCGGCCAACCCCATTCCCAAGACGTCTAAACTTCAAGCGTTTCGAACAGAAATCCAACCCAATAATTACCCAACTGTAAAGTCACTTTAAAAGCACTGGCCACCCTAAACTAGCCCAGTGACATTGACAGTTTGATGGCAGAGGCACCGGATGGCAAACAAAAAAACGGATACGCGATGAGGGTCAGAAAATCTATCATTGCTTCTCATTTGCACGCGTACGATTGAGTATGCGTTGGAAGGTCAGATCGCAGTCGTTTTCGTAAATACTAGTGACTACGCCAATTCATAAGATTAGGTTGCCATGCGGACCCCAGGCGTAAATGAGTCGTGGCAAAGGCCGGGACAAACACTAGGAGGTGCAGTAAAACAACTTAACTAGCTTTTAACACGTTTAATTTAGCTAACAGTACCAAATAAATAATATCGTAGACGCCTATTGCAATACACATTAAATCAATAGGGGATATTACTGCAATATTCTGCCACCAGAGTGCAGCACTAGCACATCGGTAAACCATAGAGTTTTTAATACATACTAGGCCTTAAACAGTTTTTTGACAAGTTTTCATAGATAATTTATAACGAATAAATATGTAATTTGCGCACCAAGGCGGTTTGTTTACAAAGGGCCTATCGTGAAACGAGAGAATCGAAATTTTGACATGTGCCTCTCTATCGCTCGAATATGAAAGAGTGACAGAGAACCAGGTAACGAAACTTTTATTTTCGTGTTTCGTGGTAGGCCCTCTGGATGTGCTAGTGCCGCCCCCTACGCAGAGTTTTGCGTAATATTCCCTATTGACATTAGCACACCATATAAAAAAAATGGTATCAAAAAATAACGATATCGGTAAAATATTTTTGGTCTTTGCCTAAGCACGAACAATAGTGAAATTATTTAAAGTTATTATTTAAAATTAGCACTTCACAATAAAATGATACGGTAGTGGCGTCTACTTTCCGCACGTAAGTAAAATAAAAGAAGGAACAAGCAAGACTAACAAGTATCAAATAGAAGAAATATGGCTGATAATCTGGCTGCTGGAAATAATGGGTTAATGAGGTGATATGGGCGGCGATAGAAGAATCAGTGTATGAAAGTAGCCTAAATTTAGGAGCCAGATATTTATATGCCCGTCAAACGAGGCGATTATAATTTAGAGGAATTTTGAATTAATATAAAAAAATGCGGATTGTAGATACGAAAGAATAGTAACGATAATATAGAACTACGACACACGCGATAATCAGTTATTAATTTTAAAAAGGAACCAGATCACTTAAAGTCTATACTAGTAAATGACGATAAAATGTTTTCACGATGCGAAGTCCCGAACACAAATCTTATACCACTTCACGCAGCGATACGCTGCCTTCACCTTGATGGGCCACGCAGGTCGCGGGGCCCAAGAAATCCTGGAGAGATGAATAGTACGTAACGCTGCTTTCGGCCGCCTAAGCACGCGAAATGCGGACCCGGTTTTTGAGAGCCTGGCAGCCGTATCACGACGGCCGCGAACAGCATCCATCTCCTCCACCGGCAATACAGCGGGACTGGCCGCGCAAACTGGACTTCAACTGCACGCTCTTTAACTGGGCGCAACTACACGCTCTCGGAGCCGGCTATCACAAACAACTATGCGAATCCCGCACACACAAAAAAATAAGTAAAAACAATTAAAGATCCTGTAAGGAAAAGATGGATCTGTTCCAAAATTGACAATTCCTCGGCTCTGACTGCACCGCTTTCTGTCCAGAATCCATCTGCCATTTTCCACTCAAACAAAAGCTGTTCCAATGTCATACAAAATTTTGAATTTAAAATTCATTCGAATAGTTTTTTCTTTCCTTGGTGGACATGTTTCTCCAATAATCTATACATATAATAAACGCGTAAGGAGAAAAAAAATGTACATTGAAGATATTTGAGAAAATCTAAAAGTTAGGGGGCCTAAGAAACGTTGACTGAATACATTTTGGTGATTTTTTGAATTTTTGTCTGTCTGTCTGTGAGTTTGTTCGCGATGTATGCCAAAACTACTGCACAGAATGTCATGAAATTTTGTATTATAGTAGTTTATACCCAATGGTAACATATAGGGTAGTTTTTATCCCGCTTATTTAAAAACATTTTTTTCCAGTTCAAACAAGTCTGTTTGGAAAGAGAAGTGCCGTGGTTTATATGGAAGCTCATACATTCTACGACACTTCTCTTTCCGAACAAGTCAATTTCGTTGTGAAAGTTGAAAGTAACCGGAAATATAATTGTCATCGATTAAAGGATGATGCACGGTGTTCCGGACCGTCTCCGACACGACAATTCCGAGACTTCGTTTTGTATAGAAAAGCGTCACATGATCCTAGGAGGTCACCTGTATGTGCAATTAAGTGTCGGAAGTGTCGTGTCGGAGACGGTCCGCACACCGTGCATCATTCTTAATATGTACCTTCAATTTGTGGGATATTTTATTCTATAATTTAAATTACCTATCTGGTTCATTCCTAGCCCTGGGCAGCGGAGGCCTAGGCCACTTTTTTCTTTGTATATGGCCTCTATTTAAGGTTATAATTAATAATTGTAGTGTGTCAACATAAAATAAACAATGTATTCTTCACACTTGACCATTGAGTTTTGCCGGGTCCCTTTCATGCTGCTGAAGCAATTCTCGCTACGATGTTCTGTGCCTGTGCCCTATACTGTACCTGGCATTTGGCCTTCGCATACATTGCCAAGACACTTAAGAATTAAGTTTTGTCCGGTCCCTTTCATGCTGCTGCTGAACCAGTTCTCGCTGCGACGTTCCGTGTCTGGGCCCTATACGATACTTGGCATTTGGCCTTCCCATAGATTCCATTACCAAGACACTTGACCATTGAGTTTATACTCGGCCCTCTCATTCTGCTGATGAAGAAATTCTCGCTGTGACGTTCCGGGCCTGGGTTTTGTGTGGTATTCGGCCTTTTGGTCTCTGCATATATTGCCGCTCCCTTGGGCCTTTTTCCCTCGGGTTTGCTAAGACACTTGACTATTGAGTTTATACTCGGCCCTATCATGTTGCTGCTGAAGAAATTCTCGCTGCAATGTTCCGGGCCTGGGCCCTATGTAGTTTTGGCCTTCGCATACATTGCCATTCATCCTCGGGCCTTCGGTCCTCGGGTTTGCTAAGATACTTGACCATTGAGTTTTATCCGATCCCTTTCAGGCTGCTGCTGAAGCAATTCTCGCTTCGACATTCTGCGCCTTGGCGCTATGCGATACTTGGCATTTGGCCTTCCCATACCATACCGCTCACCCTTGGGTTTGCGAAGTTTATACCCGGCCCTGTCATTGGGCTGCTGAAGAAATTCTGGCTGCCGCGATTTGGGCCTGAGCACTATGTGGTATTCGGCCTTTGGCCTTCTCATACATTGCCGCTCCCTCGAGCCTTAGGCCTTTGGATTCGCGAAGACACTTGACCGTTGAGTATTGTCCGGTCCCTTTCATGCTACTGCTAAAGCAATTCTCGCTGCGACGTTCCGTGCCTGGGCCTGAGCTCTATGTAGTATTCGGCCTTTAACCTTCTCATACATTGCCGCTTCCTCGGGACTTAGGCCCTTGGATTTGCGAAGACACATGACCGTTGAGTATTGTCCGGGTCCTTTCATGCTGCTGCTGAAGCAATTCTCACTGCGACTTTCCGTGCCTGGGCACTATGCGGTACTTGGCATTTGGTCTTCCCATACATTACCGCTCACCCTCGGGTCTTCAGCCCTCGCGTTTGCGAAGGCACTTGACCATTGAGTTTATACTCGGCTCTGTTATTCTGCTGCTGAAGAAATTCTCGCTGCGACGTTCCGAGCCTGAGCTCTACGTGGTACCAATTGGGCCTTTGGCCTTCTCATACATTTGACCGTTAAGTTTATACCCGGCCCCGTCATGCTGCTGCTGAAAAAAAAATCCCGCTACGACGTTCCGTGCATGGACACTACAATGCGGTGCTTGGCATTTGGCCTTTTCATAAATTTCCTTAATAATTAGTCAATGTTACTCTGCGTCCGTAGGAAATACCTTAGACAACCCTACACGTGATCCGCGGACGGTGCTAAAATAGTAACAAACTTGGCAGCTGCACTGTCCCATCTGGACCTCGCAGCACTCACCGGATTTTGTTCATCATCTGCTTTTCTACTAATACTATCCGAGAGTAGAAATACCTATCTATATCCAGTGATATGTAGCCGATAAATAAATAATTTGTAACAAAAATGTACCTACTATTTAACGTGTAGAAAGCGTAAGTTAGTATTGGTCTGGAAATAGTCAATGAAAATACCAAACCGCATAAACACACGCGGGCGAAGCCGCGGGCACAGCTAGTAAAAAATAGAACATAATGTTGCATGCTACAGATGATAATGTTTGAATATTGAATTACATGCCAATTTTGCTTATTTAATCCTATGATTTCATTACATCACGTGATTCCTATTGAGATTCGGCTGAGGGATATGCACGTCGAGAAGGCGGAGAATGTAAAAAAAGCGAGAATAGTGCTTGAGCACTAAGTAAATAACAAAACATACATATTGTTTGCAGAATCAATGAAGTTGATTATATTAACTTAAATTAATTAAAATTATTGATAACCTCATCTTGGAAGTTAATTAAACCACAAGCAATCTTTACTACCTACTTTGATCCAGATAAGGTAGGTAAAAATTATTTATCTTTGACTATTCAACCAACCGGACCGGCTATGTCTGTCATTTTGTATACAAAAAAAGTCTGACGATTTTTGCGGGAGAGGGGTACGTCAAATGTATGCGAAACGTCAAAATAGCCACGTCAGATAAACGTCAGTCCATACAATGAGTATGACCACTGGTCATACATTTTCGGCAGAGGGGAACGCCTGTCAATGGCCACTCCGGTTGGTTTAAGTTATTTTTAGGACTACTGGTGGTGTAGTTTTAAAATTGAGAATTCCCTTATGCGTCCGATTGCCCTTTCTACATGTATTCTTACCGACACAATCTTTCTCGTATGTCTTCGTGGATTTTAACTACTATTTTTGTACCACAAATTGGAAACAGAATGTCCATTACAATGAAAAAAAACTGTAAAGAACTCTGGAACATCATGGGATTCGAACCCGCGTCCTTCAGATTACCGGTCCTACGTTCTTCCAATTACACATTTACAATTACTATTTTTGTGCAATTATTGGGATCATTCGCACACGTAGGAACAAAACAATTCATTTCTTGATTTTGAACTACTTTTTTAAATTATAAAATTCAAATCGTAACAAATAAACTATGGCTAAATAAACGAAAACAAAAAAATGAGATTGCGAATGACTTTGACAGTTACATGTACACGAGTGACGGAAAAATACTATGATATGATTCAATAACTTTTTTATTCGATGACTTAACATATTCTGCCACGAGAAAGGTCAGACTAAGATCATAAGTATATTTGTGGAAATATCTTCAATCACCAATAATTTACAGCAGCAAATGTCGAAAACTGTTTTAAAACCTCATGTCTCGAAATGGTTTTCGAAATAGAACATCAAAAAAATTGACAGTTATAGGGACTGCCGATAGAAGTGAAAACTTAAAACTTTTAGTATTAAAATTTGAAATTTCATAATGATTGAATTAAAATGATCAACATCAATCTGGTTTTCACATCTACTGACACTCCGAGCAACAATTATACTATACTATATATTATGACACGTGTGGGGTACCTACCAATAGAAAGCTTGCAAAAAATTAGGACGCTGAATGATTTTGACTTCATTTTACGTGCAATAGCCCATTTAACCCATTTGAAAATGCAATTTTTCATACTAAAATTACGGCTCTGTCCCAGCCTTTTTTCAGAAACTATAGCTGACTAGAAACTGAGAACCAAATAGTCCACTAAACAGACCCTCGAGATTACGGCATAATTATTTGGTAGACCTACCTTTAACAGTTTTTAGACCACAGACTGACCTAAGGTTTATATAGGACTTAAAATGTGGCCCTACAGTCAATTTACAATGGTGATTTTCTATGATTAATATGTTAAAAGCATAAGAGAAAAATATTACTTACAAAATTAAACTTTATTTGAACAGTTATCGAACGAGCGGAGCGTAAGCGAAGATCGTTCTTACAAACAACAACTGTCACCTGGCTACTGGGACGTCTCGGCATTTGGATGGCTTTTTGATTTAGATAGTTTGTCCGACGATAACTTTAGTAACGATTTTCCGATCTTTATGAAATTTGTTGGGGTTGTAGCAGAGACCAACAAAATTTGCGAGTTCGTATATGAGCTGGATTGAGACGGGGGTTCTGAAATTAGAAGGCCTAAAAAGGTTTTGTAAAGGGTTCCTGATACATTGGTCATCTTATTTGCTACTTTTACGAGCAAGTATGGTTGAGTTTGGTATCAAACGAAAGGTATTGATTAACACTCTCGTCAAATCGTTATTAACTGCTTACTGTTTCATAACAATTAGCAACATAAAATTGATTTCAAAAATATTTTCAATTATATTTTGATTTTGGTGTAAATATTTTGACAACTGACTTTTTTTTAATTTATTAGAGCTTTGGCTGCTAGCGCTATCAGCATACTGACATTAACACATTACATTAGTTAGAGAGAGTTACCATAGACGCATAATGATGGTGACCGAAACCTATATAGTTGGTCCACAGATGAGAACGACATGCCAAGGCAACAGAGTGAGAGGCATGTGAGAGGTGGATTTAAATTAAGATGAGACAAAAACTGTTAAATCTGAAGCGATTTCGTCGCGGTAAAATTTTGCGCATCAACCGCACAATTTAATATGGACGTTTAGTTTCACCGTGATGGTTAGTTGAGAAAAAAATACCCGATACCTATTTTTGGTATTTGTAGTAATTCTACTATTGCACATTTATGGCGAAACACAAGATTCGCGAGTTCACAGTTCGGGGCGAACTACTAGTAAGTTTAAATTTCGAACGAGCCTTTTAACCCAAGGAAAATCTTGTGATGCGTTTTTGTTTTGGCGTGACGGTGTCGGTGACGCGAACTCATAAGATTTCTACCAAAAAATGCCCAACGCGGCTAAAGAAGTTTTCACTTAAAAAAACCGGCCAAAAGCATGTCGGCCCATGCTCACTATGCTCAGTGTAGGGTTGCGTAGTTGCCGGCTTCCTTTAAAAAAGTTCTTTTGTTAGGGATACTTGGCGGTGGTTACGTCATTTTACTATGCGGCACTTACGCCCTTTCACTATAGGTTTTTGAGTGATAACTCAAAAACGGATTATCAACCATTTTTTATTTATTATTTATTGGAGACCGGGCTATCGTGTTGTCATGCAAACTGATAACTCGTCACAAGTACGTGAGTTGATAAAAGGAGGTCGCCTCTGCTTGAACTGAGAGGTGAGATTTGATCATCTGTGTTATTTTCCATCACAATTTGCACTTACACCTAAATGTATTATTCACATTACAATTTGTGTACATGAGTTAAATTCCCAAAGTCCACTTCGCGACATGTTTATCGCTTACGCGACTAAGCGTCCTCAACTCAGCGGACGCGTCCTATGGTGATCACCAGGCGCACCTTGGTGATTACACTGATTACCTGCTTAAAATTTGCCGGCTCCGAACAACTGACAGGCCGATATCGTCAGGCGGACTGATAGACGGTGGCCGCCCTAAGACCCTACCCCACGCTCACGCGCTTGAACGTCCTAGGTTGAGTTATATGAGCCCTGTAGCCCGGGCATCAGAATATGGCTACGGTATTCCCTGCCTGTCGTACGAGGCGACTAAAAGGGAACCTTGGGGTAGTCAAGGGTCACAGTACGGGGATGTGATCCTCAAACAGGCTGAAAACCGTAAGGGCATAACTTCAGGGCGGCACCGGCGCGTTCAGTAGAGATCCCGGAGCCGTCCAAATGGCGTTGAGGAGGACCCTCGGGGGGTTTTTAGCCGACATAACTTTCGCGCTGCCCCGTGGCGCGGAAGTATCCATAAAGGAAGGAAAAAAAAAGGTTGAGTTATATATCGGTAACTCGTCTCTCACTCATATCACTGAAGAAAGTTGGGAGCCGTCTCCCGTGCTTATGGGCTTAAGCTTCCTAACTCGTGTTATATCGGCAGCTCCTATGGTGGTCACTCAGTTGTCACCGCAGGCCCAATGCAAAACCGCGAGAAATATGTAGGTAGATTGGGTGCATAGCCGGGTGTTATTTAACTCTGTTAATTCACTGAGGAGCCGAGCGTAGCGAGGCGACGAACGTCTCCGTTTTCACTGGTACGACGATTTGGCAGATTGATGTGTGTGTATTGGTTGGTTGGTTGGTCAGTGTCGATGTCGGTCTAGAGGTCGCATTTTTCATCCGATTTCGATGAAACTTGGCATGCACGTTCCTTGAATTATTTGCCAAAAACTGTCGAGCCATTTTTTTGATTGGGGGGAAAATGAGGGGGAAAAGGGGGGAAGTTTGCTGTCGCGTTATTTATGTTCGCCGAAGTCTACGGTTCACAGAACCACTAGTATTAGTAGATCAAGTTTACTTAAATACAGATAGCGACACTACTTCAATTAGAATTTTTCCATCTCATCGAATTCGACGCTAATGTTCTACCTAATTCGAAATTTCCTTTCTGTATTTTCATGAATGAGTAGATTAATACCAGTTCAATTAAAATAACACCGAAACCAGTTCATTCCGGTTCATTCGGTCAAAAGCGGAAGATGATTAAACTTGTATTTGCTCGCACGGAAACTGCGTTAATAACCTCACACTCCAATAACGAGCATTATTCTCGTGTCCAGTCGACGTCAAAAACATGTTTACACTTTTGGACCTTGTTACAAAGAAGTTAGGTGCAAAAGTGTTAACATATTTTTTACGTCGACAGGACATAAGAGTATGTTAGAGTCATTCAACTTTATATAAAAGCTGATTAGCTTCTGTATTTATTCAGGTAATTACAACAAAATCATTACATTTGATACAAGAGTATCGGTAAACCGGTGTGGTTTGTCTCGATACCGATTCCGCCGTAGTTTATATAAAACAATTGAAGGGATGTTTACAAAAACAACATAACTGCTTAGAGTGGTTGGCACTATTTTAAGAACATTGTTAATTTGTTTCAGGTGTCAACCAGTGTAGTCAGTTATGTTGTTTTTGTAAACATCCCTTCAATTGTTTGTTACATACTACACATAACTAAAACTTTGCACTGCCCAAAAGTATTGGACTATGTCGAAGGAGCCAACATTTTTCACCCATGTTTAGCTTAGTTTACCCATTAGTGGTAGCCGGGGTTTCAACCCAAGAACTTCAGATTGAAAGTCAGCTAGACGTCTTACCGCCAGGCTACCAGCGCTTTTTAGGGTTCCGTAGTCTGTCCGTCGGTCCGTCTGTCCGCGGTGTAGCTCAGTGACCATTAGCACTATGAAGCTGAAATTTCGTATGAGTATGTGCATTAATCACGCCGACAAAGTGGGATAATAAAAACTCCAAAAATATTTTTTATTAGGGTACCTCCCTTACACATGATGTGGGGTGTGATTTTTTTTTCTCTTTCTAACCCTATCGTGTAGGGTATCTTTAGATAGGTCTTTTAAAATCAATATAGGCTTTCATAAACAGTTTTTAGATAATAAACTAATAGTTTCTTAAATATGTAATCGCCCTGAAAGTTAAAAAAAGAGCGTTCCCCCATCTAACTTTGGAACCGTGGGTCCAAAAAAATTGAAAAAAGTCATGGAAGTGAGGTCTGATAAGTACTTTCAATGAAAACTATATTGAATAAAATCGGTTGAATTGTCACGCCGTATGGAACTGCTCGGAGGGCGACCTTCAATCGCTGCAGCAACCACCTTCTCCCATGTTTGGGAAATGCAGCAGTGGTTTTTCTTACACAGAAAGTAATGATCTTTCAGATGAACATTGGTTTCTAGAGGAGATCGATCGTACTGGATACCTAAAAAACCGATCCCTTATAATGCTGCAGCAACTGACAAGGCCTGGCACGGGGGCTTGCAACACCGCATTATCGTATAGCCCTAACTCTCCTCTGCTTCGAGGAACAAAGGAAACCAGGGAGATTTATCGTATTAGAGACCGATTTTTTTTTTAATTTTTCAAAAAAAAAAAAATTATTATGCCGCCCATTTTTTTGCATTGCAGCATAGGCATTTCATGTTCTCCTATTAAAAACGCGTCTAATTATATATATATCATCCGGGAGACTTATCGAACTAGGTTCAGTGTCATGGGCTCTTCTACTATAGTAACTTAAGCTTGGGACTTCACAACTAATAAGCAGTGATCGGCGAAAAGGATTCCACACCGCGGGAATACAACTAGACATAGTATTATGGATGCGCCGTTTCGCCCGCGATACCAATTAAACTGCTCGAAAATATACGTGTTTGTATTATGTTTAATACAATGAATCAGTGTCGGTTACGACTTGTAATAACTGTAGTCCGCCCCGAACTAAGAACTCGCTCGTTGACCAGTAAAATACTGGTTTGTTATTTTAATTTTATAGAGATAAAAAAAAACAAGAAATAATATGCGAAATAAATAATTTCATGAAAATACTTAATTACAAATGTTTGTGAAAATTACTGTAATTTTATTTTTCTATCCCGCAAATGGCGCGGCATATCCATACTAGCATAATGATTGACGTCATTCACCCCGTGTGGAACCCTTTTCGCCGATCACTGCTAATAAGGCTGATTACAGAGAACAAAATTTCTACGTAACAAAAAATAAAAATTCGTTGTTATTTCACTTAAACATGACGGCGGCCGATTTATTATCGTTAACTAAATATGTAGGGTTATTCTTGCTCACGTCTCCTGAATCATCTTGTATATTTATTTTGCATATATTACGTTTAATTGTTCAGATATGTCGTGGGGTGCCTTAGAATTGTCCCCCACCATATCGTCCCGTGGTTGCAGTAGGAGTCTGCTAAGGGAATATACCGGGAGATGGGCAGCAGCATCTTCCGAAAGCCTAATCAACAATAAACAAAAAAAAAACTGCGCGCGCCAACCCGCCTGCCAAGCGTGGCGCGTATGGCAACCCCCCCCCCCCCCCTCTCTTAGTGGGGAGGCCTATGTTCAGCAGTGGACGTCTTTATGGCTGAGATGATGATGATGATAAACCGCTCAATGTTTGTAAATGTTTAATAAATATTGACTTTAATAGCCTCTTCCTAATCATCGGGATTTCCTTATTTCCCAAAACTTCAGCCAATGCATATTAAGATGGGTATTTGCTTTGCAAATTCTGCTGAGAACTCTTTCCTTGATTTGCTTTCTTGTCACGTCAAAGGCGATCGTCAATAGGCTTTGATTACAAATCGAGGGCGAAGTTTTTTTGGTGTTTATATTTATGATTACCCTAATTATAATAATCAATGCATACACTTAGTGTTAAGCAGAAAACTTGTTGTTAAAAACTGTATAAATTTCAAGTTAGGCTTATCCAAAAACCACGTATTTACTATATATACGTCATGAATTTCAACTTCAACTCAAGCGGACATTAAAATTGGTCCATCTGGCATGCAAGATTTGAAGTACTAAGAAACACTGAATGAAGTAAAAGTTTATAAAATAAATAGTTACTTAAGAAAACTATACGGTTATATACTTAACAAAACGTCCCCACAAGGTGCAAGGTTGTTTTAAATTCACCAGCAGACACGCAGTCCAATCCTTTAGACCCGGTTTGTATCCGAATCTTACGCGGCACGGAGGATGCGGCTAAAAGCTTTGGAACATTAGTTGCCATCAACGGAGCTGAATCTTGCTGATGGGACATACGTATACAGATTTCATCGAGCTGCTCTTCTTCTTCCTCCTAGCGTTTATCCCGGCTTGGGACTCGCTTAACAAGTTTAACAACCTACTCCAATGGATTGGCGTAGGCACAAGTTTTTATGAAAGCGACTGCCATCTGACCTTCCAACCAGAGGGAACCTAGGCCTTTTTCTAGGTCCGGTTTCCATACGATGTTTTCCTTCACCGAAAATTGACTGGTAAATATCAAATGATATTCCGTACACGAGTTCCGAAATACTCAGTGGTACGAGCCGGGGTTTCAACCCGAGACCTCCGGGTTGAAAGTCGGACGTCTTACTTGCATCACTCACTTTCGTATATGCAAGAGGGATAGAGACGGGGCTAACATTTTGTCGATTTTCGAAGTTCGCGTTAAGGCCTCGGTTTCCACCGAGTTTCACACGAGTAGAATATGCTCGGTGAACTTCCGCACGTAAACTAACAGTCCCATCTTTATTATGCCGTGTTTGCACGCCTCGGGGATTTTTGTTGGTTTCCTGTTACTTTTAAAAGATCCTAACCACCTCAATATTTCAATTATCATACGTCACTTTGTAATCATAAATTGGTTCTAAAGTTGACTTTAAGGTGTATTCCCAACACTTAAAAAGCGTAGGCGAGTGAAAAGTTGCGTTTCGTTTGCTACGGAGCGTTAAAAATTGGCACGTTGGCTATGTACTCGGGTAAGATAATGAAATTGCCGTAATCTGCTGATGACGCCAGACCACAGAGCTAAAATGGCGCTTCGCAGTGTCATATTCTGTAGAAATGTTGCTCTATTCCCATACAATGTGACGTGCGCTGCACTAGACGAAGATTAGTTGATTGATAGTCAGTTTCTCAAGGTCTAACAGCTTAACCCTAAATCAGAACCTAAACCTAACACAGGTTTGGTTGAAGCGAACTCTCGCTTGCATTCTCTAAGCCATCGCAACAACAACAAACATTAACTGGTAAGTGATGCTGCATTTCGTCGCTGAGGTATTTATTTATGAAATAGCTACACCATTTTATAAAGGAATTCCGAGCAAGATGGCGGATGGCGGAAATATTTGCTTTTCTTTATTTAAACGTATGATATTTTTTTAATGTCTTAAGATCCCAGAGGCTTTGAGGAACGCCTCAAAGTAATGTAGGACGTTTTAATTTAAACTGAAGCAATAGTAGATTGTGTAACAAGGGAGCAAAATGAAATATTCTACAGTATACTCCTGAACGTAGTGAGAGATTCAAATGTTAACGCCCAAGGTGAAAATAGTTTTGCTCCTATGTGATAGGTACATACTGCTTTTCACTTGTAACTTTGTGTGCTTAATGTGCTCCCCGATTCAAATGAATCGATTATTTCAATAAGAAATTTGTTTTTAATGACGAACTAAAAGAAAGAAGCTGCAAAATAAACTAATATCCTAGAACAGAAAAGCGCCACTTTTTTCCCTCCTAGCAGGGAAGAAAACAACCCGTATACGAATACGAGTAGGTGGTGTGAAAAACTAATTATTCTGTCGCTTAAAGATATTGTGACTTATTTTGTATTAAACAGAAACGTCTACTAATGATACCACAATGTTTGGAATTAAAGGCAATATTGTGAACAAATACATATTATTTCGTCTGTTTATTTCTTATTATTGTTACAAAATGGATGATGTACACTGGATCAACTGGATGTGACCACATGACGCCATTTATGGATTTAGCTATGACATATGATGTAAGTTTTCCCCCATACATTTTGAAATCGGAAGTGAGGTTTTTTTTGGAGTCCGGCCAATTTTGTATGCAATCATCTACTGATACTGACTCAGCACAACTTTTCCATTATGTGCATTTTAAAGTGATGACATGTTACGTAAGTACACGAAAAAAAAAGCTTCCCGGATATTCTCAATCCAAGACATTATTATTATCTTGGAAATATTTCCTCGTGACAAGTATTTATTACCTTTACCAAAAATATGATTCTTCGCTTAATAAAACCACGTTTTCTTAAAATAGAAATACAAAAATGTATTGTTTCAAGAGTATATTGAGTAAATAAGAGAGATTGTAAAGTACAAACAAGTATTATCTTAGGTAAAAGAAAACTCGAAAATCTGTAAGAATATATTCGCTTCGTATTTAAAACTTTATTTTATTTTCGTTAAAGGAAATAAATACTTGTCACGAGGAAATATTTTCAACATAGGAAAAAAAATGTCTTAGATTGAGAATATCCCGAAAGCTTTTTTTCCATGTAATATGGGCCCGGGCTTAAGAACTACAATGTCAACGATATCACAAGGCGTCCGTGTTCCCTTTTGTCGTAAAATGAGATTTTTGTATCAAAATGTAGAGCTTGCAATCAACTATTAGCAACAACTTCTGTAACAGTTCGAATTTTTAACATTTGTCCACTTTTTAATTCATAAAAACCATCTAGTTACGAAAATAGTATGGTTAATTGAATCGTCCCAAACTTTAAAACCGCTATAACTCAAAATGTTGTCAAAGTGACTTGACATGTTCTTTCCGTGTACCCTTCAAATGGTCACGTTCACGGTCACAAATGTTGTGCCCAATATTATTGCGTTATTACACGTGTCCTATTAATTATCGAATGTTTATTGTTTACGCTGTCTGTTTTACTTATTCAATTATTTTATATTATCAAGTGACTTGTCACTGTGGTATGTTCCGTGACATCACTCACGTGGTGCCCCGGTGGAAGATAACCTCCCAGACTAGCATGTCATGCTGAGTCGGGACCATTTCGGTATATTTTTTTCTTTACAACGTCGGTGGCAACCAAGCATACGGCCCACCTGATGGTAAGCAGCTACCGAAGCCTATGGACGCCTGCGACTCTATAGGTGTCACATGCGCGTTGCCGACCCTTTAAAAACAGGAGGATTCGCTGTGTTGAAGGCTAAAGGAACAAGAGAGGTCTCGTCGTCAACACACTGGGTCCTCTTTGAGCTCTTTGGCAACCTTACTCACCAGCAGGAACACAACACTATGAGTAGGGTCTATTGCTATTTGGCTGCGGATTTCGGTATAGTTGCTGGTGTAGCCATAAAAATACGGCTTTTCGTGAACAAGAGATTTCCCTCATCATGATTGTTCCTTAGGACCCAAGGATGGATTTGAAAGTGGAGTCACCAAGATTTTTGATGTAATTTTTAATGGGGGGGGGGGGGGGGGGCTCTCAACTTTATCTAAATCAGTTAAGGTACTAGGCCAAGTTTGGTATGATTCATAGTTCTTTTTCGGTTATTAATTTTTCCTTGTGAAATAAGAAATTCCAAATTAAGTAACCTATTTTTATTTTACATGTTTTTGCTTTGGAACGGTGTCTAAATGATATGTAAAATGAATCCGTCATCCCCGTTTTATACGAAAACGATACAAAACTTGGCCTAGTAGCTTAGCTGATGTAGGTATCAAGATAAGGTTTGAGAGCCCCCCCCCCCCCCCCTAAAAATTTACATCAACAATCTTGGTGGCTCCACTTCTCAAATCCACCCTTGAAGGAACAATCATGACGAGGGAAATCTCTTGTTCACGATAAGCCGTATTTGACTTTTTTATGTGCAAGCACAACTAGTAGTTATTACACAGATAGAAATAATATCTTAATTCAAAACGCAAAACTCTCTTGCACGCGGTTTCTTAAAGAGAGTAATAAATACCTTAGACCAATAAACATGACTTGAGTTAAAAATATCATGATTTTTAAAAGAAGAATTAAAATTATTCAGCTTTAGCTTGACCCATTTTTAAAGCGAATAGTAATGATTTGAGTTAAGATAATAATTATTTACGGCAAAAAAGCACCAAAATTTTCCTTTAAGAGTTTTATGTGTTTACGTCAAAAGCGATTAGTTCTTGGTTTGATGTTTTCAATCTACAGCTAAGAGCCAAAGCTAATTCAAAGAAGTAGCGCCAAAAGTTTGATTTGAGATTTTTAAGTTTTTAGGCAAGAGAGATTAATTTTTGCTTTGATGTTTTCAACCTACAATCAAGAGCCACAGCTATTCCAAAGAAGAAGCACATAATTTTTGCTTTGAAACATTCAAGTTTTGGACGTTAGTTACCCTGCGCATCAATAGATGTCTCTGCGTGTAGGTTAGAACACGCGAACGTCTGTTCGACGTAACTTCATGACCCTCGGCGCTTTACCCGGGCTTATTTGAGATTCACAATAGCAATCTCAGCTCTAGTTAATACGATTATAAATTGTGAGTATATAAATAATCATATTTTTATTTGTATTATCTTCTTTTAGTTAAACTTCCTTTCTTGGGATTAGTCCCGAGAAACACAGTTTCTGCTACTAGCTTTTTAAGTAGTGCACTGAGACACTAAGGCGATTATCACACTGACGACGGATCCGCATGCGGCGCCGGTGTGCGAGCGAGATAGCGCTATACACATGCAGAGCGCTATCTCGCTCGCGCACCGGTGCCGCATGCGGATCCGCGCCAGTGTGATAACCGCCTTAGAAAATGTTATTGTTTGTTTCAAGTAATCGATTTCATACGCCAAGAAATTTTAGATCTTGGTGTGAAAATATCAAATTTTACATCAAGAAACACATGCTCTTGAACTAATGCGTTTTCTTGTTTCCGTGGAGAAATTCAATTCTCAATTTAAACTATGAGTCTTCATCCAAGAAACAAAGTTTCTTGGCTTAAGTTCTTTATGTAATGCACTAAGACACATAAAGTTCAATTTAAAAAAAATACAATACAAAAACAAAATTCAAACGCTCTTCGTGAGAATATTAAGCTATTTTAAAAAGAAGATTTTTATATCTCGGATAAAGTATTGAATTTATTAGGTTAAGTAATAAACTTTGAAACATTTTATATCTTAAAATAAAGAATTTTATTTTTTCCTTATATGGGAAACTGGATATCTCTTTATTCAAATAGGTTTCTTTGGTTGAAGAGATTTTTTCTATCTGTGTATCCTCAGATTAAGTAGGTATTTGTTTCCATGTTGTTGTCGTCACGAATAATGTTTTCTATTTCTATTTCTGTTATTAATACATCATAATTAATAGCACCACAACAACATGTTTACGATGTTTATCAATGAATTATCAGTTTAATTGACCTTGTGATACAAATGAAGATCAAGATCGGCTAAGAACACAACTGCATTGCAGGAAATATCTATCATATCATTCACAGATAACCTCAACCACTAGATAGATCATAAGTACAACTCGAGGTCACCATACATAGGTGCTGCCTTACTAATTTTCTATGAGAGCGCGACCGCTTATTTCAGTTGAGTTTTTGATCATTACTCATGTGAATTGAAAATATCCACAAAAATCAAGTTACAGGGGTGAACCTGGATTGTTATACTACAAATTGGTGTAGAATACTTTTGAGATGTGCTGTTCGAATCGTAGAAATTTACGAATAAAATTCCCCTTATGTGTGGTGACCTCGTGCTCCCTGTAAAAGCTTAATGATGAGGTGTGTTCACTATAAAACATTAAAATTAAAGAACTGAAGTTTCCTTTTGACTTCATCGTAGAGTAAAAATTACCCTCATAAGTTCCTTAGACTATATCTCAGTTTAGAGCACCCTAATCGCTGGAGCGAGAACATTACAACCCTTACAAGTTGAAAACAGATGGCGATCGCACTTTGATTCGGACCACAGACCATAAACCACAATAGTTACCAGACGGCAATACTCGCGGTCAACACAGTACTGTGGTTTCATTTACACGAGTATACATATAATCGACATCCGATATATCGGTGCGGTTAAGGTGGTAAGTATATGAACAATGTCTTTATTGTCACGGCGAAATAGCATGCTTTTCTGAGGCCGCTCTGAAATATTTGATGGCGATTGTGCAACTTATATTATGTGGAAACCGCTTCATGCTTGTTTGCTATATCTGTGCAATATTAAAAACTACACTATAATCGTAAGTAGTAACTTTTGTATGCGTCGCGAATGATGGAAAATTACGCGAATATTAGCCGTCAGCAGTCTATCAACGTTTGTCAGCATGATAAATATACTCTGTTTAGCCTTGAGATTGACTGGTAGAGAATGCGCCATTAAGCATTAAGTACCCCTCATGTTCGATAAGGTTCTTTTTTGTGCAATAAAGTGTAAAAATGACCAGCCAGGTGCTGCCGTACTAACTCGGTACCTATAATCTATATGTATACTTAGTCGGTGAGATAACATAGCCGCTTGTTACAGTTGCTTCAACGATTACGATCTATACTAATGCAGTTTTATACCACATTTATGATATTTAGATGTATATAAATAGCTCTCCTGATGGTAAGTTATCGCCGTAGCATAAAGTAGAATCGCGTAAAATAAAAATAAAACTCAGCTGTTCGGGTCATGCCTAGTAAAATTGCACCTATTTATATAGTGACCTCACTCTTCATAAACGCTTTCTAATGCGGAATTTTCCCCGCTCATTGTAAACGCTTTTCAAATGTGTTGTCTGAGTACTGTACGGTTACCATGAGTTTCACATTGTCATTTTTCGTTAACGAGTAACGAATTTTCTATCTGTGCATCTCGTTTACACTAATATTGTTACGGAGACGGGGTAAAGACGACATGAAAGGAACGTTTTTTTTTTATTTTTAACGGGTTACAGGCGTTTTCAGGCGGCTGAAATCCATTTTCAGGCCGTTTCAGGGGAAGGCCTATCACATATCAGAGAATCGGAGATTACTCCCTGTTACCACCGTTTTCAGGCAGCTGAAACACGTTTTCAGGCCGTTTCAGGGGAAGGCCTAACACATATCAGAGAATCGGAGATTACTCCCAGTTACCACCGTTTTCAGGCAGCTGAAACACGTTTTCAGGCCGTTTCAGGGGAAGGCCTAACACATATCAGAGAATCGGAGATTACTCCCAGTTACCACCGTTTTCAGGCAGCTGAAACACGTTTTCAGGCCGTTTCAGAGGAAGCCCTAACACATACCAGAGATTCGGAAATTGCTCGCGGTTACCATCGTTTTCAGGCGCCTGAAACGTGCTTTCAGGCCGTTTCAGGCCACTAACACTCATATGGCACTACTTCCTGAAAACCCGTTTTCAGGCCGTTTCAGGCCTAGTTACACCCCTCTTGTCTCCGGAACATTCCAGAAGGTGTGCGAGCAGGATAGCCTGTACGAGGAAGCGAGAGATACGATTATAACCGAACAGACTCGAACGTGTTCCTGGAATATTCCAGAAGGGAGTGAAAGGGACGGCCTATACGCGCGGAGGCGACGACACTAATCGATCATGTCTCTGGAACAATCGAGAAATGTGTGAGAAGCATCGATATTCGCTATACGCGCGTTAGACAGAGAGAACCATGTTCGAGTGCGGCCCGGAATGATCTCGATACCTGCTGTTTACCAACCGTATAGGTACCTACTGTGAATGTTCTGGAAAAACTATCGCACGTATATAAAAGGAGACCGGTAGCGGACGCAGTCAGTTTCCATTGTGATACAGAGCGATAAACATCGGAGAGATTAAGAGTGAACCCAAGTTGTTTAAAAGCGAATAGTGTTTTAGTCGATTACATAGTGTTTATTGTTTAAGCCAATAGTGTTCCTAAGTGATTCCAGTGTTTAGTCGATTTCCTAGTGTTTACTGTTTAAGTCAATAGTGTTCCTAAGTGATTCCTTTTTGTTCAATAAATTTCTTTAACGTTACCTAACGGCTATTTTCTATCCAACGAACCCTACGGCTCGTAACATTTTGGTGTCAGAAGTGGGATAGAGAGATGCCTTTAACACCAAAGAAAGAACAGGAGGAGTCTGGAGGAGATACAGCGGGAGTCCAGACGCGAGCACAAGCAGCACGTGTCACCGCTCGTCGTCAAAGTTTTGACGCTAACCGCAGTATCGACGAAGATCAAGAGCCTTCCAGTATATTACTGGCTATGCAACGCATGTTGGAGGAACAAGCTCGCCGTCAGGAGGAACAGGCTCGCCGTCAAGAAGAACAGGCTCGCCGCCAAGAGGATAAATTGCTTGTTCTGTTGGAGGAACAAGCTCGCCGTCAGGAGGAGCAGGCTCGCCGTCAAGAAGAACAGGCTCGCCGCCAAGAAGAGCAAACGCGTGCTCTGTTGGAGGAACAAGCTCGCCGCCAAGAGGAAAGCTTGAAAGTGATAGGCGGACAATTCAGGAAAAAAATAGAGAAGTTGGAAATAGAAGTGGATGACAGATTTTTAAAGCAAGAAAAACAAATACTGGGAATAGAGAAAGAAATAAAATATTTGAAAACGAATGGAGTGGTGACATCTGGTGCGCCAGCGGGTAAACTGAAGTTGCCTCCATTCGACGGTACTTCCTCCTGGGGGGCATATAAACTTCAGTTTGAGACCGTATCAAAAGCAAACGGTTGGACCGATGAGCAGGCAGTAACTGCTCTTATGTTAGGGCTGCGGGATCAAGCCTTGACCGTTTTAGACACCATGGCGGGAGAGGTGACTTTGGAACGGCTCAAGAATGCCCTAGAGTCGCGTTATGGTGACTCACACCTGGAGCACGTTTACAGAGCTCAGTTGAAGGATCGAGTGCAGCGGGGTGGTGAGAGCCTGCAACAGTGGAGCTTAGAAATAGAAAAACTCGTCAGAAAGGCTTATTTATCCTCACCATCTCTGGTTGACAGCATGTTAGTGCAAGCATTTATAGATGGGATTCGAGACCGTGAGGTAAAGGCAACTGTCAGCCTTGGTCACCACAAGACCCTAAAGGATGCACTAGCCCACGCGTTGGAAGTTGAGGCAGTCCGTAGAGATCCTCGGTCCTATCGCGTTCAAGCGGTGACGGATAAAGGAAAACCCAGAAGCGGACCCACTTGCTATGCATGTGGGGAAACAGGGCATATGCGATTTTCATGTCCTAAAAGAAACTCACGGAGTGATGCGCAGATTCGGCGCAGTGAACCGGGAGTAGCGGATGTAATGACGGACGCTGCCGCAGAAAAGCGGCAGGGAAACGAGTAAGTGCCAGGACCACGGGGCGGGTGCTGGCTGGTAATGTGAGGAAGGCCCCAAAAGTCATGATCACTCAGACTCAAGACGGGAATACCTTAGTCATCGACGGGGAAGTCAATGGGACCAAGTGTCAGTTAACCTTGGACACTGGAGCTTCGCGTACTGTAATCAGGTACCAACTTCTGAAGCGTTTTTATGAGAGAAATCCACCCTTACATGGCAATATCCAGCTCCTGACAGCTACTGGCCAGCACATAACCGTTCGAGGAGAAGGTCTCGTTACTTTAAAAATTGGTAAAAACACCTACCGGCACAAAGTGGTAATTGCAGATATAGTAGATGACTGCATTATCGGGTTGGATTTTATGAAGAACTATAACTGCAAAATTGATTTGGAAAGCGGCATTTTCAAATGTGGAATAGAGGAAGTGTTCCTAAATTGTAGTTTGCCCAAAAGTGATTACGAATTCCACAGAGCAATCGTTGCAGGAAGCTCACAGGCACATGACAGTGGCGAACGGCAAGTGGTGAAAAATGTGGGCAATTCTGAACCTTGTAGTATAACTAAGGCTGTACTCGAGAATTGCAAAGAGACCTTGTCAACAGAAGAGCTGTTAAAAGCAAGGAAACTGATGCAGCAATTTTCGGACATCTTTGCCATGAACGATGGAGATCTAGGAAGGACCGGCATAGTTAAACATAGAATTGAGACCGGAACAGAAATACCGATACGTCTGCGACCACGTCGGGTTCCGGTTGCGTACGAAAGTGAAGTACAGAAGATGGTCATGGAAATGGAAAGAAACAACGTCATTGAGCCGTCATCCAGTCCTTGGTGTTCTCCAGTAGTTTTAGTGAAGAAAAAGGATGGCAGTCTGAGGTTTTGTGTCGACTATCGCCGTTTAAATGACGTCACAAAGAAGGATAGCTACCCACTGCCAAGAATCGACGACACTTTGGACACACTAAGTGGAGCAAAATGGTTTACCACGTTAGATTTGAAAAGTGGTTATTGGCAGGTGGAAATCGATGCTAGCCACAAAGAGAAGACGGCATTTTCTACTGGCAAAGGACTCTGGCAGTTTAAAGTTATGCCATTTGGGCTCTGTAACGCACCTGCCACCTTCGAAAGATTAATGGAAAGAGTGCTGTCTGGACTAATTGGGGAAGCCTGTCTAGTATACCTGGATGATGTGATTATTATTGGAAGGGATTTTGATGATCATATCCGGAACCTGCAACGAGTGCTTACAAGATTGCGCATGGCTAATCTAAAACTAAGCCCAAATAAGTGTTCGTTCTTCAAAAAGGAAGTTAGTTACTTGGGCCACCTGATATCTGAAAATGGAGTTCGAACTGATCCTGAAAAGATTGTTGCTGTTCAAGATTGGCCAGTACCTAATGATAAAACACAAGTACGCGCTTTCTTAGGACTGTGTTCCTATTACCGAAGATTTGTGAAAAATTTCGCTGATATTGCAAAACCCTTGCACAGACTTACCGAAGAAAAGAGGCAATTTAGTTGGGACGAAGAATGTGAAGCTGCATTTGCAGAACTGAAGAACCGTCTGTGTAAAACTCCAATACTAGGCTACCCTGATCAAGAGTGCGAATTCGTAGTGGACACAGATGCCAGTGGAACTGGCATTGGGGGAGTACTATCCCAGGTTAAAGGTGAAAGTGAGGAAGTAATAGCCTACTACAGTAAGTCATTGTCAAAACCGGAACGGAACTACTGTGTCACTCGGAGGGAGCTATTAGCAGTTGTAAAGACGTTACAACATTTTAGCAAGTATCTGCTTGGACGTAAGTTCCGTCTTAGAACTGATCACGCTGCACTGAAGTGGCTACTTCAATTCAAGAACCCGGAAGGACAAGTGGCTCGATGGATTGAACAACTGCAAGAGTACGATTTTACAATTGAACATCGCAAAGGCAGATCCCACGGAAACGCAGATGCTTTATCCAGAAGGCCATGTCATGATGAGTGCAAATATTGCGTGAGGCATGAAGAAAAAGAACTCGTCCACGTGAGGTTACTTCGGACAGACACCATTAGTCCAGATTGGTGTGGGAAAGCGATTCAAGAAGCACAACAACAAGATAGCGACATCAAGCCCATTCTTGATTGGATGAGATCGTCGGGTACTAAGCCACGGTGGAGTGATATCGCCTCCACAAGCACAACAACCAAGAGTTATTGGGCTCAATGGGACAGTTTAGTTCTGCACAACGAAGTGTTGTGCCGGAAATGGGAAAATGCTCGTGGTGACGAATCCCATTTACAGTTAGTTGTACCAAGATCCAAGATCCGTGATGTATTGGAAATGTTTCATGATGGTTCATCAGGTGGACATTTGGGGGTAAAAAGAACCCTGATGAAAATCAAAGAAAGATTTTATTGGATACACTGCCGCGAGGATGTAGAAGATTGGTGCCGGAAATGCACAGCGTGTGCAGCTGTGAAAGGACCGCAGACCAGAAGTAGAGCCGGAATGAAGCAATATAACGTCGGTGCTCCATGGGAAAGGATTGCAGTTGATGTAGCTGGACCTTTTCCGCTATCAGAAAGAGGAAACAAGTACATAATGGTGGTAATGGACTATTTCACCAAGTGGCCAGAAGTATTCGCCATTCCTAATCAGGAGGCAATTACAGTTGCCGAAGTACTGGTGAACGAGGTATTCTGTAGAGTTGGGGTACCCTTAGAGATACACAGTGATCAAGGAAGAAACTTCGAGTCCCAACTCTTTCAAGAAATGTGCCGAATAATGGGAATTCATAAAACAAGGACTACGCCTTACCACCCACAGTCAGATGGAATGGTCGAACGGTTTAATCAAACTTTGGAAAGACACCTAGCTAAGTTAGTGGATAGTCACCAAAAGGACTGGGACAAGTATATCCCATTATTTCTACTGTCATATCGATCTGCGGTACACGAGAGCTCGAATGTAACACCTGCGCTGGCCATGTACGGTAGGCAACTTCGATTGCCAGCTGATATGATCACTGGTGGCGCCCCAGATCCACCAGTGAGTATAACAGAATATGCCGCGGAATTACGGGAAAAATTACATGAGATCCACGAACATGTTAGAACATCTGAAAGTAAAATCAGTGACAAAACGAAAACACGATATGACAGGAAGATGCATCACGTGGACTTTGAAGAAGGCTCACTCGTCTGGCTTCATAATCCGATAAGACGTAAAGGAAAATCCCCAAAACTTCAAGCTGATTGGGAGGGTCCCTACACAGTAATTACGAAAATTAATGACGTGACTTATCGCATAAAGAAGATGGGAAGTGCGAGGAACCTGCCTAAGATTGTGCATGTGAATCGATTGGCACGATACAATGGATCTAATAATGCTCGGGACGAGCATGTCTAAGGAGGAGGCAGTGTTACGGAGACGGGGTAAAGACGACATGAAAGGAACGTTTTTTTTTTATTTTTAACGGGTTACAGGCGTTTTCAGGCGGCTGAAATCCATTTTCAGGCCGTTTCAGGGGAAGGCCTATCACATATCAGAGAATCGGAGATTACTCCCTGTTACCACCGTTTTCAGGCAGCTGAAACACGTTTTCAGGCCGTTTCAGGGGAAGGCCTAACACATATCAGAGAATCGGAGATTACTCCCAGTTACCACCGTTTTCAGGCAGCTGAAACACGTTTTCAGGCCGTTTCAGGGGAAGGCCTAACACATATCAGAGAATCGGAGATTACTCCCAGTTACCACCGTTTTCAGGCAGCTGAAACACGTTTTCAGGCCGTTTCAGAGGAAGCCCTAACACATACCAGAGATTCGGAAATTGCTCGCGGTTACCATCGTTTTCAGGCGCCTGAAACATGCTTTCAGGCCGTTTCAGGCCACTAACACTCATATGGCACTACTTCCTGAAAACCCGTTTTCAGGCCGTTTCAGGCCTAGTTACACCCCTCTTGTCTCCGGAACATTCCAGAAGGTGTGCGAGCAGGATAGCCTGTACGAGGAAGCGAGAGATACGATTATAACCGAACAGACTCGAACGTGTTCCTGGAATATTCCAGAAGGGAGTGAAAGGGACGGCCTATACGCGCGGAGGCGACGACACTAATCGATCATGTCTCTGGAACAATCGAGAAATGTGTGAGAAGCATCGATATTCGCTATACGCGCGTTAGACAGAGAGAACCATGTTCGAGTGCGGCCCGGAATGATCTCGATACCTGCTGTTTACCAACCGTATAGGTACCTACTGTGAATGTTCTGGAAAAACTATCGCACGTATATAAAAGGAGACCGGTAGCGGACGCAGTCAGTTTCCATTGTGATACAGAGCGATAAACATCGGAGAGATTAAGAGTGAACCCAAGTTGTTTAAAAGCGAATAGTGTTTTAGTCGATTACATAGTGTTTATTGTTTAAGCCAATAGTGTTCCTAAGTGATTCCAGTGTTTAGTCGATTTCCTAGTGTTTACTGTTTAAGTCAATAGTGTTCCTAAGTGATTCCTTTTTGTTCAATAAATTTCTTTAACGTTACCTAACGGCTATTTTCTATCCAACGAACCCTACGGCTCGTAACAATATGTTACAAGCAAGATGCACAGATAGAACACTCGATACTCGTTCTCGAAAACGTCAATGTCTTAACTCATGGTAAGCGTACTGGTGTAGTCTGTGGGCCAAGGTAAGTTTTTCCCGATAGCCCGCTCATTAGGGGAAAAAGACGATTATTGGAGTTGGCAACTCCAGGGCACGCACTAATCGGGAGAATGGGCAATTAGATGGAGGTTGAGGTAGATGCGGTGTTGTAGGGTAAATGTCTGAGTGTTTGTAACTGTTCCGAGACATGTAATCAATAAATAACCTCAAAGTCATTCGTAAAGTGAATTAATCATAGTTTAGCCTAATACAAACACTACAAAGTTTAGTAAAAAAAATAGAAATAGGTACCTAATTCTTATATTCCTATAATTTTTGGAGTGCCTAATAAGGATGTAGCGTGCTGACAACGAGGGACTCTAGCTCTTGTCTCTTTAGCCGTCAACACAGTGAATCCTCCTTTAACGGCCTCCTAGCCTAGTTAGTAGTGACCCTGCCTAGGAAGCAGGAGGTCCCGGGTTCGAATCCTGGTCAGGGTATTTATTTGTGTGCTTATCACAGATATTTGTTGCTGAGTTATGGATGTTTTCTATGTATTTAAGTATTTATCTATATATTATATATCCATTATATATATCGTCGCCTAGTACCTACAACACAAGCCTTATTGAGCTTACTGTGGGACTAGGTTGATTTGTGTAAGATTGTCCTAATATTTATTTATTATTTATTTATTATTATTATTAAGGGTCCGCACCATGCTTGTGACAGTTTAGTTGTACGTTTACGTAGAGGCGGTAGCTGCTTATAATTAGACGAGCCGTAACTATTAGTAATAGTTTGTCACGGTCTCTTCTGTTCAGCGTTACACTCTTGACAGAGTGGTCTAGGCTGTCATGTGCAGTGCAAGCTTTACCACCCGGCGCATTTCCTCTTTCTGGAGATACTAGTTTGTCAAGGTAATGGTGAAACAATCTGTTCAAAAGTCGCGTCTAAGCTTAAACTAATCTAAAATCTGTACGAATTGGTTATCTCCGCGCTGACGAGTCCGACTTTCGATTGTTTTCCAACTGATCCGCACTCGAGTATTTTTACTAGTCCTATTATTTCTCCAAGTATTTATACTGATAAGAGCAACAAAGTAGAACGATTTGAAGGGAATGGAGGTAATGTTATCTTTAGCAACGAATACTTACAAATTGCTTACTTTGAGCTGTCTGTATTTCTTAAGTTTAGTTTATGAATTAGTACAGTCGCTTTCAAATATATCGGAGCGGCTAGGGTACTCAAAAATATCTGAACATGCACTTTATCGCCTCGACAATAGAGGCGTTGTTGAGATATTTGTGACCATCTTTACCGCTCCGATATATCTGATGGGGACTGTACATCATTTCATTATTATGGTTTATGCTTGCTTGGGTGGTTTCGCGGTACCAGCTGCGAAATGAACATAAAAGTCGCAAATGGTAACTATACAATATGAAACTTTTCCATTATCCAATATACTAGCTATTTTATAAATATTAGGTGAACCCTGACCAGAAATATATAACCATGCGCCATGTTGCGGAATTTAATTGGAACTAAAGCGAAAGCACCCTCTTGACAATGGTCATATATTTCTGGTCAGGCTTTACGCATCATTAGTCATGTGATTCATGTTTAACAATAAACCACACATACTAAATGTATTTCAGCCCAATACGTAACTAGTTCACGGCCTCCATATCCCAGTTGGTACGAAGCTGGAGGTCCCGGGTTCGAATCCTGGTAAGGGCATTTATTTGTGTGCTAATCTCAAATATTTGTTCCTGAGTTATGGATGTTTTCTATGTATATAAGTATGTATTTATCTATCTAAGTATGTATATCGTCGCCTAGCACCCATAGTACAAGCTTTGCTTAGTTTGGGGTTAGGTTGATTTGTGTAAGATTGTCCCCAAATATTTAAATATTTCAATCAATCAATCAATTTTATTTGCCAAAATACAGTGGTTAAGTTCTTATATATACAGTTCGTACATTGTATTTTGCTTGCAAGCAAGCGTGCAAATGTTTCCTTATAGCTACAAATTCTAAACAGGAATAAGGGCAGATTATTCATAATTAACGATGTCAGTCATAGATATTACAAAATAAAATAAAGAAGAATGTCAAACATTATGTCACAAATACCAAGAACTATTATTATATAAATTACCAACCTATATTATGATTAATTATTTATTTAGTTACCAACCGGGAATTTTGCTTACCATTCTTTAGCTGGTTATAAACAAACAGTATTGAAGGGGCTATCAGAACTCGATTGTTTTTCTCTATAAAATTTAGACATTAACACACCATCTCTTGCAGGTTTCCGAAAAATGTGTTTCAGCATTTTCCTACAACTGTTCCGTTGTTCCACGCCCTCGAGCTACATATTCACTCTGATAAATCCTATATCCGATATCACCAGACTGGAACCGACACACGAGACACCCTGATTAATACACTGTCGCCATCCATATTGAATTCACGCACGTCTACACACAGCTAAAACATACGCAGTACACCATCGCTGAAAAACACACAGATAGGAAAACTTTAATAAGGAAACTTCCTAGTCTGTGGCAGAATTTTAATGGTTGTTTTTCGCAGGAATGATTATATCGCGCCCAGGCATGCATTCTCGGATGTTGATTAAGTGCATTTTTCAGATTTAAGCGGTGTATATTGAATAAAAGCAAATTTACGATGCTTCCAATGAATAATGTCATGGTAATTTTCAGTGATAAAAGGATCCTATTGAGGCCAGGCTTTTGTTTGTGTTGTATTTGTCTTGTTTTGTGGGAAATAGCACTATTTAATTAAATCTGCAGATAACGCAAATGAATATGAGTGCAGGTAATATGGTGCAGTGAAGATATTAAAAGCGTGATGTACTTCCACTTTTTCTTTTTTTTTCTTTTATTATTATTATTTATTATATTAGCCTATTTGAGTGTCCCACTGCTGGGCAAAGGCCTCTCCCCTGGATCTCCATATCTCCCGATTTTGCGCCTCTTCCGCCCAGTTGTTAAGGAAGGTATCTAAATCATCCCGCCATCTCCGTTTGGGCCTACCGCGCCCGCGCCCCCCTACCAGCACCCACTTGGTAGCTATGTTAGCCCATCTCTCCGGATGCATGCGTTGGACGTGGCCGGCCCAATCCCATTTGAGCCTAGCGGTTTTTTTGCCTACGTCAGCAATACGCGTTTTAGAGCGCAGCATACTATTTTTTTTCTTTAATGTTTGTTTTTATTAACACTTTCGCAACCGCGTAGCGCTACGCCCTACGCTCGTAGCACGTAGCCAGGTATTCCTCGTATGTAGCGCGTAGTCGCTACGAACAGCGAACCCGACTGTCGGGTCATCGGTGCTGAATGTGTTAAGGATGCATACGTATGTGGTAGTACAAAAGAACATATTTTGGGTCCTAAGTATCGCTGGGTAGGCAGAGTAGGAGCGGATCTTCATGAGCTCGGCGCCGGTGAAAGCTGGTGTGAAATGGCGCAGAACTGATCAAAATGGCGTGCTCTTGTGTCGGAGGCCAAGACTCATTTTGGGTCGTTGGCCCAAATAAGTAAGTAAGTAGTAAGAATACGTATGTGCTAACATCTTATATTAGGGGATAAAAAATAACACTTATTTAGAAATAAGTCAAAACTTTAATTGGCATATAAAAATCACCGTAGCTGTCATTACATTTGTAGTGGAATTATAAAATAACACGGTTACACTCACGGCACTTTGGTCACGTCTTGCGACATGTTTATGTCATGTTATAAGTATTACTAACATTGATATGAATTGTTAAATTCGAAATAAATATATTGAATTGAAAATTGTTTCGGAGAGCCTAGGTCTCCATCTTCAAGCACTAGAACTGCTACTTGAACACAACTTCAAGTAGCACTCCTAGTGCTTGAAGATGGAGACCTAGGCTCTCCGAAACATGTCGCGAGACGTGACTAAAGTGCCGTGAGTGTAATCGTGTTATTTTATAATGTTAATATGTCTCACGAAAGTTTAAATTTAATAATTGTAGTGGAATGACTGTTAGTGAATAATATTCATATTCCTTCGTATAAATAATAAAATAATAACACACCAATGAAATCAATACATAAAGAATTGCCTACTAACTGTGAGCACAATATTTAAACAACTCTCAGGTCTGAAATAACTCAAACAGTTGGCAAACCACCGTCCAAAATCTATTTTATTCAACAAAACTTTTCGTGTAAACCAAACCTTAAGGTAACTTTGATCGGTTCAAATAAAAGAAACATTTTGTATCATTCAATTCACCACAATCCATCAAAAACGCCCTAAAGTTTCGTCGCAACATTAATAACGGCAACTTCGAGTTTCGCAAACAAAAGTTGCTCTTGAAATTGGAGAGGTCGAAGTACTTGGGGTTCATTAAAATATATGATGAAGTATTTTAGCTTCGTGCGAATGTTAAATTACATGTTTTTTTTTGAAATTACCTGAAAACAATAAAGTATTATGACCATTATACCTAAATACCATATATGTGATATTCGTTTTGGTACTAACAACAGGATTCGGAAAAAAATGAGAAACCTGAGCGAGTGAAAGGTGCCGAATAAATTTTTACTTTTGTGTCATTTTGAGTGAAAGATGCAAAATGAAACACAAAAAAGAACTTGAAATGAACCGTCTGGTATCACCTTAAGCCGCAATAGTGATTTTGCTTAATTGTTACGACTGCTATAGATTAATTTATTACGAATAGCATGGCTACGTAAATATTAAGTAAAAAATAAATATTTTCATTCTACCAACGTCAGAGCAAATTAACAGTTTTTTTATGGAAATAAATAATTTTTTTAGTACCTAAAGGTAAACACCATGGAATCAACTAATATAGTAAGTAAATAAATACATATTTTTAATAATGATTTAAAATGATTTATTTATTCATCATCGAATCATCTCGTATGATTGAAGCACTGTTTTCTAGTGTTATGTTCAGACTTAAGGATGGTTCCTGCTGTTTTGTCCCTCGTCCTACACGACACTTTCGACACTTAACTTTGTATACAGAACATCACGTGACACTTTCTATAAAAAATGACGTGTCGGAAGTGTGAAACACCCTTTAAGGGAACCTCAACACGAGAAGTTAAGATACTGGTTGAGTTAATTAACTGCGAGTTTCGTCCTCGTGCCTACTCGACCGAGTTTGTAGAACATAGAAAGTTCTTGTAATCAGCCCGAGTATCAGGATATTCCCAATGTCGAGTGTTTTGTTAATTGTTTCGTCGAGTCTCGCTTTATTAGTTTTATATTCAGTGAGTGTGCTTGACGTTTTAATAAATAATCGAACTCGCGGAGCGTAAGCGAAGTGAGTTCTTACAAACAACTCCAGACCGAACTGTCACCTGGCTACTGGGACGTCTCGGCATTTGGATGGCTTTTTGATTTCGATAGTTTGTCGGATGATAACTTTAGTAACGTTTTTCTGATCTTTATGAAATTTCTTGGGGCTGTAGCAGAGATACATAAAATTTGTAAGTTCGTATATGCGCAGGATCGATCAAGTGGTTATGGAGCTAGAAGGAGAAAAAAAATCCTCTTTAGGGTCTTGTTATATTGGTCAACTCGTTTTCAAGTAAATCGCGAGTTCTCAGTTCAAGGCGGACTACTAGTATTCAAAATTATATAAAGAGACTCGGTTTTTTAGGTTGATTTGTGTAAGATTGTTTCATTTTAGTGAAGTGAAAACTTCTTTAGCCGCGTTGGGCACTTCTTGGTAGGGGAAATCTTATGGGTTCGAGGGACCGACATGTTGACGAAAACGAAAAACCATACGATTGAGAAACATGTAAAATAAGGTGAAGTGATGTGATGTGAGGTGACGTGAGGTGAGGTGAGGTGCGGTGAGGTGAGGTGAGGAGAGGTGAAAAGTGAAAAAGTGAAAAATTTAAAAAGTGAAAAGTTGAAGTGAACTAAATTATTTATTTCTTAAAATAAAAAGTTCTAAGTTTCTTCTATCAGCAGTCCCTATAACTGCCCATTTTTTAAAAATATCCTTCATTCTTGTCCATCGCTTGTGTTCTCCTGACATATGCACTGTCAACTATTTTTTTTTCTCTTTATTTAAGAGCTTGTCAGCGAAGTGAACATGTACTGTCAACTATCGTCCTTAAAGAAATATCACATGACTATTATCTATCGCCCGTCACTCACAATGAACTTCGACGCCTTCAGATGATTGCAATATAAATCTTATTCAACTCTGTCCCCGGGGAAAATATCGTAAACATTTTAGGATCTCCAATTTTCCCCGCCATGATCGCGTGATTACGGGCTGACTACGGCATTTCATGTTGTCGTCGCTTGCATGGCACGCGAACGTTCTGGACGGAGCCACGTCCAAACCTCTTTAGTTAGTTTGCTATACTATGCTGATTTATAAATATTATATTCGATTCGGCAGCTGTAAAGTGGTGGAGGTCAAATAATGCAAACGACTTCAAGAAACTGATTTTGAAGCACTATTATAAGAAATTATATAACTAATTAGATTGTATATTATATCATTGACAAAAATGTATGTTGGGAAAAGTAGTACGTACCAAACGACGTACAATGTAGATAATTCATAATAGTTTGACGTCTACTGTTTCTGTTTCCGTAATAATATACAATATATCCGTAATAATAAATAGGATGGTAGTTAAGTTGTTAATGTAAATATAATTGTGTCGTTGTATTAAAAATTTACATTCGCGTATTTATAAGTGGGTATTTTTAATTGATTTAGTGTTGCTATTTTATGTGTTTTTATCATTATAATTGTTATTTATAGTTGTATAATTAGACTTTTCTAATTTGTATGTTTTTATTTTGACCTGTGTTATTTATTATCACATTAAATGATTTGATTTGATAATATGAAAATTAGTTTACCTAATTTGGGTACTATTTTCCTTTCCAATTGAAAGATTTTGCTAGTTTGTAACTCTGACCTCCACCCATTAAAAGCTGCCAGATGTCCGGATCTAGCAATAAGGATAGTACAGCAATCTAACCAGATGTGTTTTATTGCTCTCTTGTTGTGTTGGAGTTATGTTTGAGATGGATTGTGTTTTTAATATGTTGTTTAAGTATTTTAAAATGCCGCACTAGGTCTTGCGTTTACTTACTTTTGCTAGAGAACCCGCCTAGCGGGTTCCTGTTGCGAACAGTGGTAAGCTAGGAACACAGACTATACAGACACCTCATCATTAAGCTTTTACAGGGAGCACGAGGTCACCAACACATATGTGCAATTTTATTCGTAAATTTCTACGATTTGAACAGCACATCTCAATAGTGTTCTATACCAATTTGTAGTATAACAATCTAGGTTCACCCCTGTAACTAGATTTTTGCGGATATTTTTAATTGACATGAATAATGATCAAAAACGTTGACTCAACTGGAATAAGCGGTCGCGCTCTCATACAAAATTAGTGCAGGAGCACATATGTGTGGTGACCTCGAGTTGTACTTATGATCTATCTATTTAGTGGTTGAGGTGATCTGTGGCTAGGAACCACGTTATGGCTCCTCTACATGATGGGCCATCATAGGGACGCAGCTATGAGTTAGAGGGAGCTAACGATATTGCGATCTCGTTCCTTCGTATAGCTGTGTCCCTATGATGGCCCATCATGTAGAGCCAGCCTTATTTCTGGTCACCAGAGATGAAAGCTCTCGTGCGGCCCGGCAACAGGAATAGCAGACAGGTGCCGTTCATCAATCGGAACCCGTGTCGACATCGAAGGGTGAACAGGTTTGCATTTTGTATCTATGTGTACTCGTAAAGGACCAATTGATTTCAATACAACAAGGGTAAGACATTAGGCTCGCATTGTTTCAAATCAATTTCAACTTGACGTTCTAAACTATTATTTCGCGCGCCGTGAATGCTAGACCTTTAAAGGATTCAATTAACCGGAGCGGTCATTGACAGCCGTTCCCATCGGCCGAAAATATATGACCAGTGGTCATACTTATTGTATACATTTGACGTTCCCCTCCCCCGCAAAAATCAGCAGACTTTTTTGTATAGACAATGACACGCATGGCCACTCCAATTGGTTGAATCCTCTAAGGCTAGACCAATTACCTATACCCACTCCTTCCTATAAAATATGTGGATAATGAAAAACTTCTAATGCGAGTGATAGGAGTGAGACAAAGCATAAAAGTTAGAAAAAAAAAATTAAGCTGTTTATTGACTGAGGAGCCGAGCGTAGCGAGACTAGCAAGGCGACGAACGTCTCCGTTTTCACTGGTACGACGATTTGGCAGATTGATGTGTGTGTATTGGTTGGTTGGTTGGTCAGTGTCGGTCTAGAGGTCGCATTTTTCATCCGATTTCGATGAAACTTGGCATGTGCGTTCCTTGATTTATTTGCCAAAAATTGTCGAGCCATTTTTTTGATTGGGGGGAAAATGAGGGGGAAAAGGGGGGAAGTTTGCTGTCGTGTTATTTATGTTCTCCGAAGTCTACGGTTCACAGAACCACTAGTTTAAGTATATTTTCACTTATATCTATTTACAATTTAGGCTTAGTTAAATATTCTTTAAAAACTTTTGTCATTAACAAGATTCGGGTTTGTTAATAAGTAGTGTAAATGGAATCCACCATAATTGAATCTCCTCCGTCTCAGCGCTGCTTATTGGATTTGAAAACGTCACTCCTCCCATATCAGGGCGCACCGCGAATTTATCGACTTAGGCCGAGAGCTCACGGGACCTGTGGAAAAACGCTGCGATTTTTCGACAACGTGATGAACAAGGTAGTCTGTGTTAACGCCACTTTATAGATAGAGAATATAACACAATAACGAGAGCAAAGATACCGCTTTACTAAGTTTGCTTTGGGCTAACCCCACACTAGCGTCTTCCGAGCGTCGACGCGACGTCGCCCGAGCGTCGGCGTCTCACCAGCGTCGACGTCCCATGACACGGGCAGGGGCAGAATGCGCTTGTGTACCCCTCACTTTTCATTACATTGTCGAAAGGGCGTCTGTGCCCTGGCTTCGGCTTTGCATACGTCTCCCAAAGACATGACAATAAACCATGGTAGGACACTTATTCCGCACACGCTCTACTAGTAAAACGCCGTATTTTCCTACCCCAGTGCGTATCGATGGCGTCCCAATAACTACGTTAGGGGCATTAGAGCGATCAGGATTATAAATTATATCGAGCCTCCGTTTTTGCCCCACGCCCTACAGCTCCGCAAGGGCCTGTTTTTGCGGCGGATACTGATGGTTTGATGCTGATTCAAAGGACTATTTAAGACGTTTTCCCGGTTGGTTGACTCGTGACATCACCAATCAATTTTGTAGGATCTTGTGAGAATGTCAAACTGACAATCTACAGGGTGGTGACTAGGGAATACATTATACAACCCGAGGTTTTTTAGTGTAAAACCCCGAGTAATAAACAAAATTTAAATGTTACGAGTACTAACAAAATTTGGATCGCTTGCTTGGTCTGAAATAAACAATTTTTATTTTGTTTATTTTATTTTTAATACCCGAAAACCTGGGTTTTTCTTCGCCACACCACGCATCAACAAACGTTAAATATCGCGACACAACAGTCAACCCATAGGAAACTTTTCATAAAAGAAAATTTTAACGATGCCAATGATGTTAACAGACGGTGAAGGTCCGATGTCTGTGTCGGGTGTCAGGGTTTGCCAGTGACCAAGAACGTAGCATCAGAACGAGATGTTCAATATGATATTTACATGATTTTGATCTCTTAACAATATTATAAGCTTGTTAAAACACTTATAAACAGCTGTCAACCGCCATATATGTAGTAGTCGTCACATGTAGTAAAATACCTACATAATAAATTAATATAAGGGATAAGTGGACCTCTGATCCCTACTACTCGTGGGCATGGCGGCGATGCGGTACGCCACCCATCACGTCTCGTTCTTCACGGGGGCGAGAAGCGGCTCACGGAGAGCCGTTCTGCTACGTTGATCGTAGCAAATGGAAGTCCGTGATCTCTGCCTACCCCTTTTGGGATATAGGCGTGATTGTATGTATGTATGTAATAGATTAATGGTTAAAATTATGGTAGTTTTGTTAACTAAAAAATCGCATTTCGATGCAAAGAGTAAAAATGGTAGTTCAGTAAAGCGAAATTCAGATATTTGTTAAAAGGTACCTTTTACGGCGTACGGCGCGCCATCTAACTAGGTGACCTACAGTGACCTACATACCTAATGATTTTCTAATTTTACCTTTTTTCCTTGTAACAAAGCGACAAAGGCACTGACCGTGACAAAAAGATCTGAAAGTAACAATGGCTGTCGAAGATCATTGATATTCAAGAATAGGGTTATCCTGGGATAAGATATAAAGGGCAGGCTTATCTCTTCTCCGATTCTATCATCAATATGCGGAGGATGGCCCTTCTAATGTGACGGTGGTTCAATACGTAATTCAAGATCGTCAATTCGAAAAAGAATCTTACGCATAAATACATCAGATTGCAAACAGGCCAATTTTTGGTTTATTTTCACGAAAATGCTTTCTTAAAAGACGTCATTTAATTTGCAAAAGATTCTACTTCCTTCAACCCGATTCTTAATTTTATTATCATGGGACTCGTTCTAAATGATAGTCTCGATTAGGGCTTCTGGTTTCTCGCCTAATTTTTTTTCTCGAGTCTCGAGAATTCTCGACCCAAATTTCTCGAGTTGTCTCGACTCTCGAGTCTTTGGTAAGAAATTGTAACTTTTTGCTCAAATTAAAATGAAAATCAAATAAAAATCAGTCAACTTTTATTACAATTTGCAGTACAAATACAAAACAAAATTAAAACTCTTCTTACAAATACACCAAAACTAAAATCTTACATAAAAATCAACTAGTAAAAGAAAACTATTTAATCAACTTTTTCAGTCTTTTGATCAAACTTTAACTGGTATTTTTTGTACAGAAAAGAGATCTTTTATAAAAAAAAAAACAATAACAAAGCTAGGCTTAAATTTAAATAAGATTTGGACTAGAAATTAAATGCAAATCATATTTTAATCATCACAACCGAAAAAATTCTTTAAAATATAATGATGTGAAATAAAATTGAGCAGTTTCAGCAATCATATTTAACAGTCTTTAATAATCTAAGGGCTGATTTTTACAATCGTCAGGGCTTATGCCCTATTCGACCAATAAGTGTATGGGTATCAGTCGAATAAGTGTTTACCTGAGGATTGAAAATTCGGCCCTAACTGAAATATATACCTATCTAAAATATATATATGTTAATCGTTTGTAAAATCATTAATTTTTGAGTGTTAATCATTTTTATAATTCAGTCATTAATGTCATTATTAAAAAGTTATTTTTGTCTTAAAAAGTAGGCCTTTAAGAATACTAGAGCGTTGATTGCTTTATCCGAAAGTCGGTTTCTTATTCTGGCCACTATGTTTTCAGCCAGACAACACTTCTACAGAAAACACGCTCGTTTTCTGTAGAAATGGGCTTGACGGTCATAAGGGCTTGATACAACATTTCAAGATTAGGAGTACGTTTTCCAGTAGACTCGTATATATTAAATTCTTTCCTAATCAAACTTTTGGTAACTAGATGTGGATCCCGATCAGCTGGTATCATATCTACTTTATCTATAGCTTTTTTTAATAGTGATTCAAATCACGTTAGCCGGAACTCGAGAGTCTCGAGAGTCGGCTATTTTTTTCTCGTCTCGAATGGAGGCGAAACTCTCGAGTTGTCTCGAGTTCGAGAAGTCTCGAGCAGAAACCCTAGTCTCGATATGACCGTGAATCTTATTATACAAGCAACAGATGTCAAAGAAATAAAAAAAATACAACAACCTACATATGCACGCGTTTCTCATTAACTTCTCCATTCATTGCACCCCTTTTAATTTCTTTCGATGCTATAAAGGCCTGACGTTGCGTCACACATCATATTATTAATGAGAGTAAACAGTATGATGTGTGACGCAACGTCACATATTATACACACGCATATTATTACATGTGTGTAATAATATGCGTGTGTAATAATATGCGTGGGTGTGCCCACACACGTTCCTGTGTATCAAGACTTTTAAATAATGAACAACAATATAATATAAATAAGGTTTCATCATCTCAGCCATAACACGTCCACTGCTGAACATAGGCCTCCCCTTTGGACAATTGATCATTAAAGAGGGGGGGGGGGGGGGGGGGTTGCCATACGCGCTTGGCAGGCGGGTTGGCGCGCGCAGTCTTTTTTGTTTATTGTTGTTTAGGCTTTCGGAAGATGCTGCTGCCCATCTCCCGGTATATTCCCTTAGCAGACTCCTACTGCAACCACGGGACGATATGGTGAATACAATTCTAAGGCCGGGCACCCCACGGCAAGTACCTAAGGTTTATTTGGATGATTCTAAAATGTCGATAAATTCGAATATTTATTTATTATTTATTTAAACTTATATTGCACATAAAATATACAAATGGCAGACTTAATGCTTTAAGGCATTCTCTACCAGTCAACCACTGGGGCAAAAAGAGATATGTTTGGTGCAGGCTTTATGTATGAATGTATTGAAACGATATCACAGTTACTAGTGAAGGTATCAGTCAAAAATCATGCACTGATGTTCCATCACAATAAGAGAGAAGAGCCCTTTCCCCAAACACATCTTAGTATTTTTCGCGTCATCATAAAACACCTATTAAATCTTCCTTTTCATTGGATACTAGGGAACTGAGCAAGATATTTGTTATTTTTCTGTATCTGTTACATTAACATTTATCTTCAGTCAGCAGCAAAAGTAGCTAAGCGGGTAGGTGTTCAAAATGAGCTGGACACGACTTTATTGTTAAGAGAATAAGAGCGTGTGGTCATTTTGAACACCCTACCCGCTTAGCTACTTCTGCTGCTGACTATACAGTGTACACCAAAATAGCACGCTGTGTTCTAAAAAAAATGTAGCCGGCATTTCAAGCTTTCACTTTGCTACCTAGGCAGGCTTTGCTGGATCAAACGTCGGTATAACGGTGAGCCATTTGCATACTTTGTTCGTGTCTCTTGGACCGTTAGACCGGCAAGGGTCACATGGAGCGGCAAGGTGCCTTGTTCGTTTTACACCGAAACATGGAAAAAGAATTGGCATGAACTTTTCACCGAGCGTGTGAGGGACGTGGATTACCGTGATAAAACGAAAGACGATTGATTAAGAGTCGCCAGGACGCTTGCGCGTATACTCACGTTCCCATACAAACGTAGTTTATAGCTTTCATTTTAAAACGACATGCTTTAGAACCATGAAATTTGGCATGGGCATTCTAGTAGTACAGATCTAGGTCGGACATTCATTTTCATTGCTTAAAATTGTAATACAAAGAAACTATAGCAAAAATAAGTTTTGTATGTAAATCTGTAACTGGCTGTATTTTCTTTGTATTACAATTTTTAGCAACGAAAACGAATGTCCGACCTAGGTACTACTAGAATGCCCATATTATGCGCAATGAGTTACCTGAATCGCTTTTTTACTAGGTGGCAGCACCGTGGCGAAAGGTCTAGCTGTCATAATGCACTAATTATGTTAAATCATCTTTTTTTTATTGGTGGATTTTGACAGCGGCTGTCAAAAATACCTTTCGTCACAGTACCGCCCCTGGGTAACCCACATGAACATGCGTGGAAAAAATTTCATCTAATTTGTTTACCTATTTAATCTCTCTCTTGATACCTGGAGGATCCGAAGGAATGCCGAGATAGAAGAGTTGGTGGCCGGACCCAATATTATAGGCGAAACAAAAGCCCACAGACTTCGCTGGTTCGGTCACCTACAGAGAATGGGTGAGGATCGGGCTGTCAAGAAAGTGTTCTTGGGACGACCGACTGGTCGCCGTCCGGTGGGTCGGCCCAGATATCGTTGGGGAGACAGTGTGGCGGCGGATCTGCTGCAGCTTCGAGTCAACAACTGGCAAGAAGTTGCGCAGGATCGGGATAGGTGGCGTGCTCTCATTTCGGAGGCCAAGATTCTCTTTGGATCTTTGAGCCAAAATAATTAGTATAGTTAGTTAGTTGTTCATAAGTTGTAAAAGTTACCAATAATAGCGGTTTAATGATATTAAGATTAACTTGAACCGCATATTACGCATACGAAGTTGCTCAGTTGCTTAAAGGCGAGCTGGAAGAGATCCCTTTAAGGGATAAGTTCGCCTTTGTACACACTTACTAAAGTTTTGCTGGTTATGTAGGTACTTGTTTTGTTAAATAAAGTGTTTTACCACTACTACTACTACTATACTACCTACTACAAAGTGGCATAGAATAGTTTCACAGAAAAAAGAGCGGACTTCAAATTATATCGTACTTTTAATTCGAGACAGTAATCTGACAGTTCTCTCCATACAAGTAATTCACAATGACAGGAGCTGTCAAATTACTGTCAAGAATCACTGAATTAATAATACGATATTACTCCGACTTTCCAAGAAGCCCGCGTATCTACTGTAAAAAATGCTCAAATGCTAGGTGTGGCGTAATATTTGAATAATTCCCTCGATTTCTCCAGGATCCTATATCAGATCCTGACCAACCTGACAATGGACCAACAGTCAAATGTTAACCTTTCAAACAAAAAAATTATATTCCAAATCTTCGCACAATCGGTGAACACACATAAATATAAAAACTTTTTTACAAAAAAAGATAAACCGCCTCCAAAAAGGATAAAATGAATCATTATATTATTTATATGCCCTACCAACTGATATGTTTGACGTCGGTGCCAAGCCAAACTTGGAAGAGTTAATACGAACGAGGCGATGTGTTCAAATAATTGTTCTCTTACTATATAATTCATCTAATACGGTATGGAGTCATTCGTTTCGACCATGCGTCATCTGTTAGGCAAGTACATAAAATTGTAATATCTACTAGTTACTACATAAATAATTTTAAACAAAAAAAGAACCGACTTCACTTAGGATCCGCTATTCCAAGAGGAAGTGGCCGAGTTGCTGTAAAAAATAGTGAAATCACTATAGGTGTGCCTATAATAGTTGAAGAGTTCCCTCGATTTCTCCAGGATCCCATCATCAGATCCCGACTTGGTGACAATGGGACCATCTAGGGGTTATACCTGTTCGATTCAAAAAAAAAATTTGAAAATCGGTTCACGATTCACGGAGATATGGAGTAACATACATACAAAAAAAAAAAAAATTATGATAAAAAAAAAAAAAAAAAAAATTCAGTCGAATTGAGAACCTCCTCCTTTTTTGAAGTCGGTTAAAAATCTTGAAGTCGGTTGATATATTTTGTAATCTGTAGGAAAGAAAAGTGAGTTTTCAATAAGTAGTAAATAGTAACAAATGTCAAGTGTGAACTTATGGTAAAGGTACCGGTATCGGCCTGACGTCGGGCTTAGTGCGGCCAATCCGTGAAAATGGCCCGAATTCTGCGTAATCTCATTCGGAGACTAAAGTCTGTTCGCTATAAAACGGTGATCTTATTGTAGTACCTACCTAACTTATAACTTTATTGACGTATACAGGAATTTTCTATAGTTGGTCGGAGTGATCGCACTAAACGTGTCCTAAAAAGTTGCACGTTTGGATTTTGAAATTTTTGTGAAATTTTCAGTTTTCTTCCAATTCATTATTTAAAAAAAACTATGATCATTTTCACATTCACTCAATAATTTGTATGATCAGATCAGTCGGTAGCTAGAGATTTGAGTTTTGATTGATGTTTGCTATTTTCACTGGACATCGATTGATTATTAGCGCATATCAAACACTTAACCTTTGAGCAGATTTCTCAGTTCTTTGATTGAATAATGCATCTCAATCAAAGTAATACTAGTAAGAAAATATATTCGGTACATAATAAAATTAAGAACCATCAGGATTCTAACCTTGTGTCATGCTAGAAGTAACACATTTCGCTTAATAATTATGTATATTTTTACCGTCATAATATTTTTTTACTCAAATATATACCTACACATATTCTTAATTCTGTATCATGTTTTCTGCCAATAAAATGATATTTATAACTTTATAAAAAAAAAACTTTAGTTGCACCCTTGTACGGCGAACGGTCTATATTGCTCCCAAACTTGAAGGCTCATTGGACGGCAGAAAAAATATTTTCGGTCAAATCATCCAGTAATTCCGTCAAACCGATTACTTCTCCAGAGCCTGAAATATGTACTGGGAGGCTTTTCTTTCTTTTTTGTGATTTTCCTGGATCATCATCATCATCATCATCTCAGCCATAAGACGTCCACTGCTGAACATTAAAGGGAGGCCTTTAAAGGGGGGGTCTGCCATACGCGCCACGCTTGGCAGGCGGGTTGGCGCGCGCAGTTTTTTCTTGATATCTGGTCTCCAAATAATGATTAAGTTGAATAATCGGAAATCCTATTTGTTATTGTTGTTTATTTAAAACGACATGCTTAAAAGGTTAGGAAGTTCATGGTACAGTCGCCATTAAATACATAGGAGCGGCGACGGTACTTAAAAATATCTGAATAAGCACCTTATCGCCTGTGACAAAGGCGTTGTTCAGATATTTGTGACGACCTTGGCCGCTCCGATATATCTGATGGCGACTATACAGTCTCTTTATAGTAGAAGAGTCTTCATAGCTGAGAAAAAAATCTATATCTGGTATGTACGTACGTAGGTACAGAGTGACCATAAAGAACTAAATTGAACTAATTATACTTATACTTAATTATGTTAGTCAAAGCCCTCAAAAATAAGATACTTAAGTATGGTAATGGCTGTAAGGTTTTGGAACCTCTCAGATCGATTTGATTTTGATCACTCACCGCCGTCGCTCAATGTCCATACAAAAATCCAAAATCAAATCGATCTGAGAGGTTTCAATACCACCTAGGGAGGATTGGTTGCGTCGCAAAATCTTACAGCCATTACCATTAGCCTCTATACTAAGGTATCTTATTTTTGAGGGGCTTGACTAACATAATTAAGTATATGTATAATTAAGTTAGTTTGAATGAAGTTATAAAGACGTGTTGCTGATGATATGTGGAGTCCTCAACCAAAACTTTAGGTACAACGATTGGCTTCATCGCTCCTTTGATAAAACGTTCATAACTATGTAGAACTTCACTTAAGTGACTCGAATTATTCGAAGTTTGCCAGAGGACTTAGTTGCTATGGTTTCTAGTTGGGTGCGCATGCGTTTGCGAGTCGATTTCTCGGACGCTAGTGTAAATAGACCCAAGTCCTTAAACGTAAAAAATTGGATAACTTGCTAAAATTTCAAATTTCAACAGTGAGGTGCTTGTATTTAGTTCTGGATTCTTGATATATTTCTGGGACTTTTCACGATCTTTCCCGTAGAACGAGAACGTCTGTTAGAATTATCTATGCAATTTTAATTGGAAATTATATTTCAGACCATTTTGAGCGTTTTGTCACAGAAAAAGGAACTCAAAAGCTACCATTTTTCAGAATATTTGCGTTTGGTTTGCAACGGTGGGCTTTTCCGCGGATTGCCGCTTTTGGAGCTGGTTATTAGCTGTATCGAGGTAGATTAAAGTTGTAAAAATTTGAGTCTAAAAACCCCAATTCTCTGCGTTTCATATTTTTCGAGATACAGCCACTTATTTCTTTGAATCAATAAAAAAAGTTTAAAGACGGATCACAATTCTTTACAAAGAAGAAGAAGATGTAAATAAATAGAGTTAAAGTAACAGTGTAAAGTCGCCATCAAACATATCGGAGCGGCCAGGGTAGTTGAAAATATCTGAACATGCACTTTATCGCCTTGACAATAGAGGCGTTATTCAAATATTTGTGATCATCTTGGCTGCTCCGATAAATATCTGATGGCGATTGTACTATTTAGGAAATTATGAACGGCGTATTTTTTTGTACTTAAACTTTATTTATCGTAATAAATATAAAATGAAAAACAGTAATGTGTACATCGGATAAGAATATTGCAAACTTTAGCTTCGTCATCGATCTTCTATTAGACCCGTATTTTCTCGTACTCATGTTAAAAAAGTAGTTACTATTTATACGCTCGACGCTGCAAGCAGTTTTTGCTAGCCAGAGACTATAGAGATATAGACGACCACAGCCTAAGAACTTTTTGTGGGTCACTAATGTATTGTAGAAACTTTTTTGACATATATTTGTTATGCATAACGATCATTGGCAGAAGTAACTTTTGGCAGAAACACCTTACGCAGAGTATCTCTGGGAGCAGTTTCATTCTTAGGATCAGTAACTTTGAGACTACGTAAAATTTACCCAACCCACTTTTCTGCTAGCAGAAAATAATTATGCTAGTAATAGTATGCTATGGGATTATTATGCTACATAAAATTATGCTAAACAAAAGTCTACCAGAGTAATGTTCTGCAAAACAATGTTCTGCAAAATGTGTCGTATGCTTGATAATAGTAATGCTAAATATACCTTTATGCGAAATTACCATTCGACCAAAAGTGTTTCTGCGAAACATGTTATGCCAAGTGTATTTCTGACCAATATTATTCTGCCAGATGAGGGTAACCCACTTTTTGTAGCTCATGTCGATTGCGCCATCTATGTCAAAGACCCCTAAAGATACCGAAAATGTAAGAGAAATGGCACCTGTGCTGCTACTCCACCTAGTAACAAATAGCGTACTAGTAGTGCATTAGTAGCTATTAAGTGGAGTAGCAGTGCAGGTGACATTTCTCTTACATATTCGGTATCTTTAGGGGTCTTTGACATAGATGGCGCAATCGACATGAGCTTCAAAAATTTCTTAGGCTGTGGTCGTCTATATCTCTATAGTCTCTGCTAGGAGCGTTAGAGTTGTAGTGGTTGAGACGGAGCCTTAGACTACCGTAGTCGGTATGCGATTGGAATGCCCTGAAATGATAAGTTGTTCTCGTACTCAAAGTTAACGTCAAATATATTAGTGAGGCACTGCACAATGAACATCGAACAATTAGTAAGATTACGTACCTACCTAATGTTATGTAAGCATATACCTATTTATGGAAGCCCTTTTTATGTTTTCGTCTTTTTGATAAACTAGGTATACGATTTTACGATACGAGGTAGGATTACGATAGTTTACGATTTTTATTCCTACTTTTTTAGATAAATATGGTTGAATCCGATACTAGTTATACAGGGTGGCCAAAAAAGAACTAAATTCCCGTTGGCTGTAAGGTTTTGAGATGCTACTCCCTAGACAGTTTTGGAACCTCTCAGATCGATTTTATTTTTGGACTTTTGTATGGCCATGGCTCACCGCCGCCACTCAATGGCCATACAAAAATCCGAAAATAAAATCGATCTGAGAGGTTCCAAAACTGTCTAGGGAGGATTGGTAGCGTCCCAAAACCGTACAGCCAGAGACTACTAGTGTACTACTAGTACGCTATTTGTTACTAGGTGGGGTAGCAGTGCAAGTGACATTTCTTCTTACAATTTCGGTATCTTTAGGCGGCTTTCGGACAGAGGGCGCAATCGACTTGAGCTTCAAAAAGTTCTTAGGCTGTGGTCGTCTATATCTCTATAGTCTCTGGTACAGCTAACGGGAATTTAGTTCTTTTTTGGCCACTCTGTATAATACTATATCAACAACTTTGTCTTGATACGTATGTCTTCGATTACTTGACATGCGAATATTATGCTATATGATGTCAAAATATGATCAATTTTTAAAGGTTGAATATCGCTTCAACATGTAAGGTTAACGTCCCAGTGCTCCAGCTGTCTCTGAAGAAAACTGACTTTCTAACCGTAAAGTTTTCAATATTTTGCGTCTCTAGAGTACCTCCTTGTCGGTTATAGTCTGAAAAAACTCATGGAATGGATTCGAATATTGAATATGTGTAGTGTTAGCCTCGTCGAAAAACAATGTAAAGGTACTCAAACAAGATTTGGAGCACTCCACGGAAAAGATACACAAGCGTTTGTACGGTACAGCTCCCGAATGCCCCATTTAATAATAATATGGCTCGTGAAAATGTGTTATCATCATCATCATCATCATCAGTCCTTTATCGCCCACTGCTGGGCATAGGTCTCTCTTCGTGTACGCCACTTGTCCCGGTCCTGTTCCTTGTAATATATGTATATCTATCTGTTATATTTTTAGTTTTTTATTTGTGTATTCTTATGTAGTTTATTACCTTTTAGCTTTTGCGATGAATTTAAGTGATTAATCTCTTACTTTTCTCTGCACCTTCTTGTCATGTATCTGTTTAGCCCAATGGTTGACTGGTAGCGAATGCCTTTAGGCATTAAGTCCGCATCACGATACACATTTAGTTCAAACAGAATTATATATTATTTATTTCGAATCATAATTATGCATGATCGACACTAAATAAAACGCATTAAAGAGAAGGTAAACAATAATGCAGATTGCGATGTTTACAGATTGTTAGCACCGGACGTTTTCTTGTACGGTCCGTAAAGGGCTCAGCAACACGTGAAATTACAATACTTTGTACAGTTTTACGTGTCGTAGGGTGTATTGGGGTAATTTCGAAAGGCGGGTTATTCAGAAAATCATTCAATTATCTCTCGTATCCCACTGTAATTAGAGTCAACTTTCGGAATTACCCGCCACTTTTTTCCTATCGAGATTACGCAATACACCGTACTCATATTTGTCAATGGTGAATTTGTTGTATCTGTGGTGACACTTGAAAGGCCCGGCCATGGCGGCCATGTTGGTTGGAGGTACGAGTAAACTAATCAGCGACAGAAATTCAGTCGTGTGGCTCGTAAACCTTAACAGCCTAGTTTTGCCTCACGGAACAATTTCTACCTTACAGAGTAGGTCTGTTCCTGAAAACTTAATAAAATTGTTTTTTAATTTACCGAATTGGTCGAATGCTTTTTGGTTTCAATCATATAAAAATTAATGAAAACAAGATTTTTCTTCCTAAGAATAATATTAAATAAATAATTAAATATTATGGGACAATCTTAGACAAATTGACCTAGTCCCACGGTAAGCTCAATATGGTTTTTGTTGTGGGTACTAGGCGACGATGTATATAGCAGATAGGTATAGATAAATATTGAAATACATAGAAAAGATCCATAACTCAGGACCAAATATCTGTGATTAACACACAAATAAATGCCCTGGACCGGATTCAAACCCGGGACCTCCTGCTTCATAGGCAGAGTCACTACCAACTAGGCTAGGAGTCCGTAATACTATATAATATAATGTGGTAGTCGATTAGTGCCAACCCGTTATATTTACTTGCGTATTTTTGCATGCATTAATGTTCTAATCCGTAAATAAATCAAATTCTCATGATTTTTCACAAATTATACTTTTTCACCCCCTGTATCTTTATATCTGTAAGACTTACAGATCTGTTGTGTATGGAAAAATTATAGACAATTTTATATTCTTTATATGTTTCATAGACACTTTAGTCATACTGATAGGCGTTTAAGCGCCAAGGTTAAAATACTGAATTTTGGCACCTTTAAACCAAGATGGCGGCCAAAGCTCCCCCCCCTCAAAGTCGAAAATCTAGATTATTAATAACTACCCGGTAGCCTACCAATATCCGTTAACAAAAAAACTACACCACCTTTTGTAAGGCAATATGCCCCAATGATTGATCTATAACACAAACTTCCACCAATAATACCAAAACTCGACACGTTTTTCGCCTCTATACCTTTTTTTTATTAAGAAATATTTAAATAAAGTACAGTCTTTGTATGGTCTCTACTCAAAAATTTTGTTATACTTTCATTTCGTTGCAGCCATAAAAATGTATAAAAAATAGTAAAATATGAAAGAAAAAAAAACTTTGGAAACTTTTTTGTTACCTGACCGGAATAGCTTAAAAAGTGTTGGCAACTTTAAATAATACCTTGAGTTTTTAATTTGATATTGTTAAACGCGAGTGTTAGAATCATTATGCCACTATTCACGCTATGTCGCCGCAAACACGAGGCGACACTTTAAAATAAGTAACACGGTTACACTCACGGCACTTTAGTCAATTCGCGCGACACGTTTCGGAGAGCCTAGATCTCGATCTTCAAGCACGAGCACTAGGCGATACATTGTGTAGGCTCGTACGCACAATTCCCTACATCTTAATCTCCTCTGATTTTCCTATACTCTGTGCCAAAGCATCCATTGTGCCCGTAAAGTTGCCGCGCCAGCATCAAAAGGAACTCTTCGGGAATCTTGCCTAACTCGACCACTGCTATTTAACTTTAAATTTGCGGTTTCGACTACGTCTTAGAGTTCTTAGACGTTCCTCAACTCGTAACTATCCGAGTTTGACACCTGATACAGGCGGCTTTGAGTAAATAATTGTACCGTAAAATGGGGTGAGTAGGGACGAAATAGAAGTTTAAACCTGGATACTTACTTACTTACTTAGGTACTGCAATGGCGCAGCGACCCAAAGTGGATCTTGGCGATACTAAAGATCGCCAGGCTTCTCTATTCACGGCCATCTCTGTCCAGTCAACGGCGCCCAGCGCGGTGAGGTCCTTCAGAACCTGGATAAAAGTTTATTTTTATATGTGGCACAGTATTTTTTATACAACGACGGTGGCAAACAAGCATACAGCCCACCTGGTAAGCAGCTACCGTAGTTTATGGATGCCTGCAACTCCAGAAAACACACACAAAACGTTAATTTATATGCAAAAAAAGTGTTCCGGATGTATGAATTTTAATTTGTCAATGATGTTGTGTAGTTCTATTTCATATTTTTAAGAATCCCACCTCACCCCGTAGTTAGGCGGCCCCGCATTTGCAGATGTTGCATGTTTTCAAGGGATTGAGTTAGGTTTTATGTGGGTTTTTAACCGACTTCAAAAAAGGAGGAGGTTCTCAATTCGACTGAGTTTTTTTTGTATGTATGTTACTCGATATCTCCGTGAATTGTGAACCGATTTTCATTTTTTTAATCGAATGGGTATAACCCCTAGATGGTCCCATTGTCACCAAGTCGGGGTCTGATGATGGGATCCTAAAGAAATCGAGAGAACTCTTCAACTATTATAGGCACACCTATAGTGATTTCACTATTTTTTACAGCAACTCAGCCACTTTCTCTTCGAATAGCGGATCCTAAGTGAAGTCGGTTCTTATTAAATTTAAACTTACGTGAGACATATTAACATTATAAAATAACACGGTTACACTCACGGCACTTTAGTCACGTCTTGCGACATGTTTCGGAGAGCCTAGGTCTCCATCTTCAAGCACTAGGAATGCTAGGAGTGGTTCAAGTAGCACTCCTAGTGCTTGAAAATGGAGACCTAGGCTCTCCGAAACATGTCGCAAGACGTGACTAAAGTGCCGTGAGTGTAACCGTGTTATTTTATAAAGTCGGTTCTTTTTTTGTTTAAAATTATTAGACAACTCTTAAGCATCATGAGAACCCCGATAGGTATTTACAGATGTAAATAACGTTCCGAAATGTATTCCACCTCAAATGTCAGACAGTTCAACAACACGAATACATTTCAAGCATGAGATCAATGACTGTTACGCGTTCAATTCAGAGTTAGACGAACGATTTTAAAACTCGTTATGGGAAAATGTATTCGTCCGCGGGCCTCCCCAGTGATGTATTAGTTCTGGAAAATGTTAATTGTTCCACTTGAGAGACTGCGGGGTCACAGTGTTAGCATTATGGTTTTTTTTCACTTCTCATGCTCTTAAAATGTTACTTTAGTCTCTGCAGATCGGGACTAAAACTCTTTATTAATCTCTAGGGACTAAAACATTTTTTTTAATTTACTTTGGAAACCCCTAAACAGCCACTCACGGTGTTTATGAATGGACGATTACCGCCCTTTTTAGTGATTGTGCATAGACAATTTTGGACCACGCATGTAACCTCAAAATGACAACTGTGCGAAAATATTAAACAAACTCGATTAAAAAAAAAAAAAACGCCTAACAAATTTTATTGATAATTTCAATTTTTGCCATTATAAATATTGAGATTTTGTGTAGAATGTCGTTATTTTTTCCTCGCATTCAAAGTGAAAAGTAGAGTGTTTAACACGAGACTAAACAACCATAATGACCCTCGAACTATATCTCGTGTCATTATGGCTTTTTTTAGTCACTTGTTGAACAATCTACTATTTTCTTCTTATGGACTTTAGTCGGTATTGCCTGTAGCCACTGTCAAGTATAAAAAGGCGGGAAATAAGACCTTGTAAGATTCAATCTTTAGGTACAATGCATGGTACAATGTCTTCAATCAAGAAGTATTTTGTTTAAGCAAATAAGTTGTAGGCAACGTTGTTCGGTAGAAGTGGCATAAGCCTTGCTAGTTGCTATTTGTAGAGTGATAGCTACTCCCTACAAAAGGCACCAGGAGGCTACAGGTTGTTCTGAACCAATCAATGGTGTGCCTTTTAAGACTAATTCTTCATTAGCTGCACACGTTCGTTAGATCACCGCACAATAAGCTATATATTACACACTGAACCACGAAAATGAACAGAAAACAAAAAAATTATCTCAAAGGGCTGCAGCCACGATGAGCTCAACCCATAGATTCCCTTAGAAATATGTTGTTGCTATGTTCCTATGGGTTTTTTGTTTCTCCGGATACTAAAATGATAGTTTAATTGCACAATTTCTATCAATTCTAACAGGGTTTGCATATACTAATAGTCGGATTCGGTAGATTGGAATGAATGAATGAATGAATAAATGCTTTATTGCACACCTCAAAAATTAGAACACAGTAGAAATAATACAATGAACAATAAAAAGAGACAAACAACAGGCGGTCTTATCGCTAATAAGCGATCTCTTCCAGACAACCATAAGATTGAGAAGATTGGGTAGTTAGGTAGTAAATAAGAATTAAGTAGACGATACACTGATTTAGACTTTCACGGTTTTTACTCATAATTGCGACCACGGGGACAATGTCGTCTTCGAAACGTCGAAGGTAATTTAAAAATTATATACGCGGTTAAGTCCCGTTTATTACAAATAATTATAAGTAGACGAATCTTGTGTAGAAGAATATCAGTATAATTGGGCAGATTGTGTCGCGACAGGTCAGATAAGGAGTGTAATCGTATCATCATCTCAGCCATAAGACGTCCACTGCTGAACATAGGCCTCCCCTTTGGACTTCCATAAGTATCGGTCGGAAGCGACTTGCATCCAGCGTCTTCCGGCGACCTTTATAAGGTCGTCTGTCCATCTTGTGGGTGGACGTCCTACGCTGCGCTTGCTTGTAATCGTATAGCAAAGCAAAAAAAAAGAAAATCAACATTGTAATGTTTTCAGTATGGTTCATTATGGCTATGAACTTGTGGTAGTACTTAGTGAGTGTGCGTTGTCACACGACGATATAAAAAAAAAAGTTTATTTCGGACCAAAATCCATAAAATAGGTTAGTCAACAAGCAAGTAGACACTTAAAACTATGTTAGCTATACATTAATTAATTAACTATAATTCATAAGGCACTAGGGAACGGTGTAGGTTTGACCAGTGCTGCATATAGCGACTATCGACTATCGAGCCTACCCGCTATCACCCTCAGGATACTGTTGCTACTGTCAAGTACTCTGCGGCGGCGGTATACTTACAACATTTAAGTAACTGGTTACTTTTGATTCGAAGCTATGCACACAAAAATCCACACTTTTAAATATGCCTTAAAATAAATTTTGGACTAACTTGTTAAGTTAAACTAAAAAAAGTTGAAGATATAAAACTCACTTAGCTAAGAGTCGCCAGGACGCTCGCGTTCCCATACACACGTAGTTCAGCTCTCATTTTAAAACGACATGCTTTAGAACCATGAAATTTGGCATGAGCATTCTAGTAGTACAGATCTAGGTCGGACATTCATTTTCGTTGCTAAAAATTGTAATACAAAGAAAGTACAGCTAGTTACAGATTTGCATACAAAACTTATTTTTGCTATATTTTCTTTGTATTACAATTTTTATCAACGAAAACGAATGTTCGACCTAGATCTATATTACTAGAATGCCCATGCCAAATTTCATGGTTCTAAAGCATGTCGTTTTAAAATGAGAGCTGAACTACGTTTGTATGGGGACGCGAGTTCACGCGAAGGTCCTGGCGACTCTTAAGATTCCAGGAGGAGCCATTGATTGAACGTAACGCACAATTTGTTGTAGAGTTTTATATCCTGGAGGGTGCAAGCAATGATGCAGACATCCCATAATGAGGTGAAAATGTCAGAATACCACTAAGAGGGAAAGTAACGCCGCGGTAATTGGAACCCCGCACCACGCAGCCAAGCAGCGTATATTCAAAACGCGGATAATGAGCCGTGGGACCGGATTGTTCCGACCGATGTTTGACTGATCGAGATTAAAGTCGGCACTTGTCAGTCGCTGAAAGGAATTTTGCGGATTCACATTTTTGTGGAATAAAGAAAGAAATTTCTGGAATACATTTGCGTCTTCATTATTGATGATTTGAAGTGACGGATATTATCTATATTATAAGTAGGTTTTACAGATCCCTTTTACAGATCTGATCTGATTTATAGCTTCTAATCCAGAATCTATAAAATCATCTAACATTTAGAGGACACAGTTCAGGTAAGAAAGAATATCAAACGTATTGCGAAGCAGTCAGATTTGGATTTTATTTTTATTTTTCATTTTAATTAAGTACACAATAGACAGGTACATGTCTGTCTCTCAAGCTGTTTTGATATGCCTTCTTGAAGAACTACGCATTATTGTATATAGTATCTTTAATGTATTAGTATTACTGTTTTGAAAAAATAAGTCCCGCCGAGTTTCTTGCCGGTAATAAGTAATACTCCTCGGGTCAGAGGTGTAGGGTTAGAACCGGTGGTAGTTTCTTTTTCTCTCTGACGTTCATAAGTGCATTGTAATGTGCCTAAATTGAAGAATAAATATCTTTTATCTTTTTTATCTTTTTATCTTTTAATCTTTAGGTTCTAGTACTACTACTGTTAATAAAGTGTTATACTACTACTAGTATAACACTTTATTGTACAACAAATAAAAATACAATAGTAAGAATACATAATATTTGTACAAAGGCGGACTTATCCCTTAAGGGATCTCTTCCAGCCAACCTTTGAGCAGTTGAGGGAGAATTGGTTCTGTGTTAGAGGCAGACCTAAAGGGAGATGGCGCGACGATCTACATGCATTTTGTAGCGAGTGGCGAGAGTATGCACTAGGCCGTGACGAGTAACGGAAGCGAGGGGTCTTTGCCCAGCAGTGGGACACAGTACAGGCTACGAAAAAAGTCTTTAGGTACCTGTGTTGAATAAACATATAAAGTCTGGGCTCACTAGTATAAGGAAGGTGGTCTTTTATTTAGACCAAACCCATCTCTGAACAATTAAAAATCCACGTTTGCAATTCAGATTCCGGACGCAGGGCTGTACCAAGCATATTTCGCGCAACGAGTGGCACACCCCTTATTGTATTATGTCTAATCATGTCTATTTCGGTCGCGTAACTCGCGTCGTCAGTTGTTTTTTTTTTAACCAGCGGCGCACTCAGTTTTTTATCCGTAGTTAGACTACTCTTTGTGTACTCTGTTAGAACTAAAGCCACATACTCTAGGTAGAGTACACTAGGTAGAAAGCATGTAAAACGCTAGGTTGATTTTTCAGCGTGCGAAAGGAAAAGTTGTATCACTTGTTAGATCGATATCTTCTAAACGCGTGAATAATGGTTTACGAAGGGTTTCCTTTTACTTCAGAAACGTCGTTTATACGACAAGGAAGACGCGGTTTATACGACTTTTGAAAAAATGGCGACTAGAACCCTAATTTGTGATGTTTCCGTACCGAAATCCCTAGGGAGCCCGGGATATCAAACGAGTTTTTAAATGCGGGTCTTAGGACAGCTGTTTTCTTGACAAGACCTTTGAGCCAATTAAAAAAACCTTCTTTTATATGTATAAGTAATGCAGAGATTAAAGTTCATGTAATTTTTGCAGATATTGCGAAAGTTAAAGGCTATTTTTTTAGGATTCTGAAAATGCTAGATGTCTTTTTTATATAAAATTGATAGAGCAATATGAATTAAGTAAAAGCGAATAATGCGAAAAATCTGAAAATAAGAGAAGATTGAGCAAAATGCTTTTGTAACAATAGATTGTAATTTTCACAATGACCTCGTGCTTTTTAAGAAAAAAAAATCATGGATTTCTTTCGGTGCCCCATTTGGAATAAACTACTTTTCCGCCCGTGACTTTGTTCTCAAACTTGTGAAATTGCAAGACATTCCCCCACCCCTCACATTTAGCTCGACTTTGACTTCTAATTTTACTTCTTCCGGAAACGAATTCAAGTATAATAAATATTCTGTGGTCCATTTGCAGGTTATAATTGTCGTATAAACATGCAAACTTTTACAATGGCTTATTACATTAGAAAGATACCCTGTATAAACTCACCACTAAGTTCTAATGTCCTCAATGAACTACAAGTGCAAATATTTTCTCCAGCAATCACAAGCGGTGTCTCAGGCGGAGACTCTCAGCCTGTGATTAGGTTAGATGTCGCAAATCTCTGTGATACAGTTCCGGATATCACAGGAATCCCCGTCATTAGGAGACGTGTCGCCCAATAAAAATTCCTGGGACATTCCTGTAGGCGGTACTCCTCGTTTTTTAGGATTCAAAAAATAACGGTTGATTTCGCCGTATATATTTTTCAGCCAGGGAGAAATATAAATCGAAACCAGTTAAAAAAAAAAACATGTAAAAGAACAGGAGGCCGATTTGAACTTAAAATTAGAACTGGTTTTGTAATCGTTATGATACGAAGAGTGCGAGCCAGATGTCAAATAGCACGACGCACCGGTCATCAAATTTGGTTTATCGTTTTTTTTCAGTGTTTGGCATATAATTATATATTATAGTCCTTAGTATGCTATGGATTATATTTGCATGAAAATAAATAATTTTAACTTGTATTGTTTATTTATTTAGGGCCTAAATAAAATACTGATTTTATAATTGTGTCGTGGTTTGGCAAAATCTATTTATAATGATGAGTTTAGAGAGTTAATTCCAACTAAATTAATACCGGTAACGAGTTTCTCAGTAGGCCTATCTTCATTTATGCCCCCACGGGATTACACAGTGTCTATCAGTAGATATGCCACAAACGAAAATAACAATAAAAAAATACTGGCGACGCCCCGGCTTTCGCCCGGGTGCAATACATGTAAACCTTCCTCTTGAAACACTCTATCTATTAAAAAAAACCGCATCAAAATCCGTTGCGTAGTTTTAAAGAACTATAGTTCGTTTTTTTTGAGATTAAAAAAAGTTGTAACAAGGATATACAGGGTTCTTTATCAGGCACGATACGGCACGATACATGCCACAAGTGTCAAAGTACCTATGTGGCCATCATAGACATAGGATAAAGGTATAGACGGGGCATGGTGATAATAATACCAAGATAGAACGGGAAGTGTAACAACTTTCAATAGGTACGGCAGAGAGGTGCTATTATCGTTGGTCCTTGTCATAGTTCATATTACCCTCCACGCGTTACTCCTAGCAGTGGACGGTAACAAACAAATATAATTGCGATTTATTCAAGAATTTCTGTGATTGCTACGAGGAAAAGCTGTTATTTTTCCTAGAAAGTTGTGTCGGCTAAGGAAAACAATGGTAAATTGTTCTGTTTTGTGCTGTAGAAGTGATTATGGGCATCTATAGGTATGTCTATCCCTTACGGGGGTACACGTGTGCGGGCTCTAGTTAATGCTTGCTTTGAGGTGGCCATTCAAAAATATTTAAATATATTAGTATTTATAGTAAACTTGCGTCCGTATTTGTAAATGTTAAATTAAATAATATTAATTATGTTACAGTATTATAATAGTAGTCATTTGCACGAAATAATCTATTCTTATCATTGTTAATGTTCTTGTGATTGTTGCACAATAAAAAACCTGGAGAAAAAGAGGTTAGAAACATATGGTTTACGATTTATAACGTACGTGCGTCACTGTCAGTTTTCAATTGTCATGTATTTCTAACGAGATAATCAATGGATTATAATCTACAAAAAATTACATATTTATTTACAAATGTGAAATCTTAATTTACGTATACACAACAAGTATAACAACACATTTTGGTTCGTAAAAAGTCTTAGTTTTTTAGTACCAAAACTGAGTTTACTGGCAGCTGGCAGACGAAGTTTGGTTGCTGCTAACAAAACATTTTTTTCAGTTTGTTTTTTATAAGGGGACCACTCTTACAAAAGTAAATAGTAATAAGCACTTAAGCATGCTGTTGAGGAGTTTCAAAAAAATTGAAATAGTTCTCGGAAATTTTCAGAAACTTTCACAAGAATTACAAGAAATATATTTAAGAAAAGGAGAGTTTTAACCCTATTGAAAATTACGAGAAACATCCAAAAAAATCTATACGAAACATTCTGCAAATTTCGAAAATTTGCGTTGGCCCATCAGTAACTGTTTACATTTGAAAATGGAGTATCTGCATTGGTTGTAATCTACTCTTCCGGGCCCCCGTTTCTATCCTGTTTCTATATAATCGAGTTATTTGCTCAAATATAAATGAACGTCAGGGGCGATTATGATTTGACGTCCTCCAATCTGATGAAGTTGTCGGCTGTCGAATTTCATTGTCTCCAGGGACTTGCGAACGATATTATTGACACGAAGGATTCATGATGATGGTTATAATCGAACTCGCGGAGCGTAAGCGAAGTGAGTTCTTACAAACAACTCCAGACCGAACTGTCACCTGGCTACTGGGACGTCTCGGCATTTGGATGGCTTTATGATTTCGATAGTTTGTCCGACGATAACTTTAGTAACGTTTTTCTGATCTTAGGCTGTAGAAGAGATACACAAAATTTGTAAGTTCGTGTATGAGCAGGATCGAAAAAAAAAGAAAAAAAAAGTTTGAGAGTTCGTATATGAGTAAGATCTATGAAGGAGTTGTGGAGCTAGATGGCGTGAAAAAATAATTAAAAGGGTCTTGTTATATTGGTCAACTCGTTTGCAAGGAAATCACGAGTTCTCCGTTCGAAGCGGACTACTACTTTATTTGGATAAAATATAGTTTTACACTAACGTAAAACCGAAGTAAATTAAAACTTATTATAGTTACATAAACATTTGTTATGAGTAGACTGACAGACGATTCATAGTTAAAGGTAGAATCTAATTAGATATTAGAATTTTTTTTGCGTCTTCAAAAGGGTACTATAACCCTTTGGAAGTTTTAAGGCTTATTCGCAGGCGAAGCCGCAGGCGGAGGAAGAATACTTATATGACTAACTAGCGACCCGCCCCTGCTTTGCACGGGTACAATTATACATATATAACTTCCTCTTGAATTACTCTATCTATTAAAAAAACCGCATCATAATCCGTGAAACCGGTAACATGGATTACCATATGAGCAGATTATACCGGGTATTTCCTGTAATAGGAGCAATAAATTAAAACGTAGATTCTACTCCTCAAACAATAAAACTTACGCTAAAAAAATACTTATTTTTTAAATTCTCTCTTTCTCATACAAAGTAAATATTATTTTCAATGTACGTCTAATTGACATTGCTTGTCAGTCTTGTCATCCTGCAGACATAGGTAATCAACTAATCAATTTCGGAATAGATTGATGCGTGTTCGAATAAATTTAAAAATAAAACCATTAGTTACTTTTAAAAGTCGCTGAACAAACGTTATCTGATTTGAGGAGTAGAATGCACGTTTTAATTTATTGCTCTGATTACAAAGAAACAACCAGTATATATAACTGTAACTATTTCATAACACGTTTGCTGTCAGTAACGCGGTGTGTTTAGTGTAACTTTGTATTGCATTTAGGGCTTGGCATTCAGTGTTTATTTTACCTCATTTTCACATCACGATTTTTAGACAAGCGAGAAAAATTGCAAGCCATATCAAAAAGAGATCAATTGTAATATTTCGAATGCCACACAGCGAACGAAAAATAAATAAAACAACTCAAGGGAAAGTTTCTACCCTTATCACAAGTTATTTGGTCCCACGTAACTTCTAAATTCGTTATAAGGCTATTACAGAACCATTATAAGACTCTAGGGCGCAAAGGGTCAAAGAAACAAGACGTTTAAATATGGATTCTTAAATTTTGGCGCTATCATAGGGAGAAGGAGGGGGGAGGGGATGAAGTCTATCTTTCAATTATGTTGGGAGTTGAAACTTTATCTAATTCAACTTGCAAATGACAAGTATGGTGACGCACTGAAGGTAAATCTGCGCGTTTTTTTATGTAATACATTTTGCCGAAGTTTTGTTTTTGGATGTTATTACTTATTGTGGATGTAACTTACATTTAGGCTGTTATTTTTTCACCTACGAAATTCCATAAAGAGATGGAAGGGATTCTATTCAACCCAAAAACGACAGAACCGCCAAGTATGGCGATATTTTAGGCCTTGGGTTTTCTGACCACCCGTCGCCGGCGGCCGGCGACCGACGCCATACAAAACATCGGATTCAATCGGATGTTTGTATGGCGTCGGGTGGTCAGAAAACCCAAGGCCTAAGGGGGCTACCCTAATAATTTTACATCAAAAAAGAACCGACTTCACTCAGGATCCTCTATTCCAAGAGGAAGTGGCCGAGTTGCTATAAAAAATAATAAACTTTTAAAGTCAATTTGAAGGTCATCGGGTGTTAACATCCTCTTAAACGGATGCAAAATAAACGCTCCAAAATAAACGCTGCGTTTTTACCGCCCTTCTGTCCAACGCATCGCGGCATTCGAGTGATTAGCAGAGTACACTCAGACTAATTCAGAGTTTGTCTTGTTTCCGACTGTACCGCTCCTAAACCTTTAATTGCTGAGTGTACCCTGTGACTTGAATTTGTAATTCTCTTATTAATGGATCCTACGTATATTTGATGATGCTAATTTTGGATCTGTTATCCTATACAGTCAGCAGGAGAATTAGGCTTAGGGGTGAGTTATTCACACGCTTTTATTTTCTCTACAGTCAATCCATAAAATAAGTCTGCACTTTAACATCTTACTCCACTGTAATAAGGTTCAAAATTGTATACACACTGCTGAATAAAATCATACCAAAGCCATATTGAATAAGTACCACTTAGCTAACCATAAGCCGCGTTTATTATGTTACTGTTACGTAATAAAGCGTAATTACGTACAGTTGCATACGCTGCTTTATTTACACACATCTTATAAACCCTAAATGAGGCGTTCGGAAACCGTTAGAATGACCGCCATTTCACCGCCATGACCAATTGACCAGATCGATTATGGCGGCGGTCGGGGGGAGCATGACCGCGATCAGGGGGCCGATTTTTGACTTTCGAGCGGTCGAATTCAAAGAATTTAAGCTCGAATGCTCGAATATAATCGCACACAAAAGTTTTTTGCCATTATTTACGCATGAAATGAATAGTATAAATAATGATGATTTTATATTGCTATCTCTGTTATTTTTAAAACATAATTTCTTTGTTTTATTCAGAGTTTTAAATGTCAGATTTCAGCGCTCGAATCTCAAAAATCAGCCCCCAGAGAGGAGGCCGGATTTTCATAATTTTATCGAATTCGATGTTATTATTTAGCAATAATAACATTGTTACAGGTAAGATATTTGTTCTAACAAAACAATATTAGGTGGTCATAAAATACGGTTTTTGAACGCACCATAGAGGGTTTATGATATGGGTGTATGTAGATAAAAAATTCAATTTATGCACGGTTAGCCCAAGTGTGCGAGATACTGTCGCTACACTTGTGCTGCTGGTCCTTGGCGTCGGTGAAGTTACTCTATACTAGTCTATACAACTTCTCTTCCGATTCCTCCTATCTTATACATAAGCTATGTGCTTCTAATAGGCTTCCGAGTCCTTCGAAAAACTCCGGCTAATAAAGATAAAGTTCTGGTTCGCAAATGAGGCACGTACTAGTAATGGAACGAACGGCTACAACTGGTAAGTGCGGCGATTGGCTCTTAAGGGCCGCATATCTCCTCCAACTTTGAAGGAGAATAACAACGCATTGTACACTCATCCAAATGGACTAAGAGCTGGCCACGTCGGATATGACACAATTAATGAGAGCAACAAAATCCGTCAGGTTAGATTGCTGTACTATCTCCCCAATCCTATTGTCCCATTGTCACCAGGTCCGGATCTGATGATGGGATTCTGGAGAAATCGAGGGAACTCTTCAATAGGTATGCTCCTATAGTGATTTCATTATTTTTTTAAAGCAACTAGGGCATTATTTTCCTCTTCAATACAATAAAGTCAAATCAAGCTATACAGGATGGAACAAAAATACTTGTGATCCGTTTAAGGGCATAATTTGTATCATATAGCGAGTAAGAAAAATTAGGAGAAAAAATTTTTGGAAGCTAAAACGTCGTCCCAGCCAAAATTTTTTTTTTCCAGATATTTTTTGTTCTTAGTTTTTCATAATCAGCGTACGCTACCAATTATGCCCTTAAAAGGATCACCAGCATTTTTGTTACAGATTGTATAGGAACGTCGCCTGTTTAATATTAACTTTTGCTGCTAGCAGAGACTATAGAGATATTAACGACCACAGCCTAATAAGAACTTTTTGAAGCTCAAGTCGATTGCGCCCTCTGTCCGAAATTGTAAGAGAAAATGTCACCTTCACAGCTACTCCACCTAGTAGCTACTAGTGTACTACTAGTACGCTATTTGTTACTAGGTGGAGTAGCAGTGCAGGTGACATTTTCTCTTACAATTTCGGTATCTTTAGGCGGCTTTCGGACAGAGGGCGCAATCGACTTGCGCTCCAAAAAGTTTTTATTTAGGCTGTGGTCGTCTATATCTCTATAGTCTCTGCTGCTAGCTATGCCTATGATCACCAGAAACCACTGTTACTAAATACTCTGTAGCCATATCGCCCGCAGACGATTAAGAAAGAATATTACTAATAAAATAAAGAGTTCCCCAGCTATCGGGCAAGTTGCTAATCCGGGCAAAGTTATCGCGAGCGAACTTGAGAAAAATGCGCCGTTTCAACGGTTTTATGACCAGGGTTTTATGTCTGTTTCTGTGTTGAATGGCTTTTAGGCGGCTTTTATAGCGTGTCAATTGGATTACGAACATATGTTCTAGGGCCCGTAGAAAACCGTAATAACGCACATTAATTTTATTGGGCCTATGGGAAATTTAAGCTGTGTGTGGTGAGTTAAGTTACTTTGATGAATTTAGGGCTACTAAGGCCTTTTCAACCGACTTCAAGATTTCGAAGGAGGAGGTTCTAAATTCGTCAGGTTGTCTATGGCGCATGGTTTTCAAGATATAAGCAAAATACCAAAAAACGGGATCTTCTTTGCCTCCCCCCTCCTTGAGCTCACCTCCGGGGGCTGAGGACTTTTAGTATGTTAGGCTCCTAACTAGTCTTAACAAAGTTCCAAAGTCAAAATTTCTGCTTTCGACTTTTCCAGCTAGACACCTTTTTGGGCATTCATTTACCAGGCTAAAGGCATTGTCGATTGTCAATAAGGCATTCCGCCATAATAATTCATTTAGAAATAAACACTATTAAAAATCGACAATGATATCTCGAAAACGCCACATTTATGACACAAGGCTACGTATAATGTAGACACACTAGCCCCCTCCCATCTCCATGGAACTTCCACTAGAGCCGGCGCGGCTGCAGAAGCGGCTGAGAAACAGTATTACGGGGGCCTCGGCGTCGAATACAACTTTGTTCCATTTGGCGTCGAGACCCTCGGCCCGTGGGGTCCTAATGCCCATGTTGTCTTCAAAGAGATTTCAAAGAGGTTAGTGGATTCCACCGGTGACCGTAGAGCTGGCAGGTTCCTGGCTCAAAGTATTGGCATTGCCATACAGAGAGGGAATGCTGCCAGCATCTACGGCACCATGCCGCGGGGGGACTGGTTATTTTAGTATAATATATTTATTTAAGATTAGTTTTTATTTATGTAAATAACTATATATTTATTACAGTTTTATTTAGCTTGACCCCGTATATTTGTTTGTTTATTTGTTTATATGCATCAAATCTTGTAAGTTAAATTTCAACCACTTCCCGGTGTCTGATTAAGCTGAAATTTGGTATACTTCCGTAGTTTACATGACATTGCTACTAGGTACAGTCAGCTATAAAACTGTGTACAAAAAAATTGGGAGTTACTTGTTTTAACGGATTAGTTACGTTACAAAATAGCATAATAATAATTACAATGAAAAGGCGTAAGGATGTGACGACCCCATCGCCCACTGGTTTCCACCAGCGCAATCAGTCAACGCAGGGCAGCTTGTGGCGAGCTGTTGGAGAGTAGCGACTCCACGTACCTGAGTGCCCCTGGGGTGCCCTGTCGGATGGGTGGGACAGGTCCCCTGCCTCTGGCTTGCCTTAGCCGGCTGTCCAGAGTGGGGTCGTTAGAGCTGTGTTCTCGAGGGTAGATGTGGAAACCTAAGTGGCGAGTTGGCTATATGTTTAAAGTCCAGTGACACCTCTCTACCCCCAGCCCCCGCACCGGTGTTGCCCTTGAGCCATCTTTGATGTCGCTTTTAATGGGGGCCCATCTTGCGGAGGGCGAGTCACCGTCTGCCGGAAATAAGATTGTATACCGTTTTATTAGGCAGGCGTCCGGTCCTTCATCCAATAGCCCATTAACTAGTCCATACTATTCACCCAATAGCCTAGTACATTTTAGACTCCATTAACTCTCAATAGTCCTTACACCATGGCGGGTGCTGTCTCTGCGTGCGTCCCATGACACGGGCAGGGGCAGCATCCGCTTAGTGTACCCCTCACTTTTCATTAAATTGTCGAAAGGGCCTCTGCGCGTTGGCTTCGGCTCCGCATACGCCTCCCAAAGGTCCGGAACACCATTGTTCCGTGGTCGGGAAAGACATACAAAGAAGAATTACAATGAGTAAATTCTCCGGGCAGCGGCACGTGTAATCCAACCATTAACCAACTTCACTCTCCCGTAAAAAATCTTCGCAAAAGGTCCCCTGATAAATCATAAGCGGCCCTTTCGACCGTTTTGTCTGTTTGTCTGTCCAGATTTATGTCCAATCTACGTTTCAATGGCTTGTTATTTATATATACGCACATCCGTGCCACTGGACCGTCTGTGGCTCCCCGGAGTTTGTATAGGACACCATTATATTTTCTGAAATGAGAAAATTTTATTTGAATGCTTTTTTGCTACTTAACTGAATTTTATAATATGGATTATATATAGCATAGGAATTATATTACAAATTAAGAAACAAGTACCTTTTTAAGATAGCTCTTTTTGCCATGCTTCCATAATGATGAAAAAAATCAAACTGTCCTTGTCTTAACTAAACTCCTTGTCCTTGTCTTGTAACCTGTACGTCTAGCATGACTTACGTTGCGGCGCGACTTTCCATACTTCAGGCGCGACTCGAAGTAGACAGTCGCGCGCGACAACGCATGTCATGCTAAGCCGCTTTGTGTTATAAATAAATTATTTGTATTTGTAAACTTACTGGTAAGTGTTGCAAGACTTTGAGGTGATTATCATTAAGTAAAATGTACTATAATAGAATTTACCCCCTTTAACAAAACACCAATGCAACTTTATACTGTTGAAAATGATATACAGTGTGTGGCCCAATAACACGGGCGAAGGATTGAAACGTAGATTCTACTTCTCAAACTGAACAACGTTTGTTCAGCGACTTTTAAAAATAGCTTACGGTTTGATTTTTAGTACATATTAAAGTTTACCTGAACACGCAATGTACTGAGAAATTGATTATGTCTGTAGGGTGACAAGACTGACAAGCAATGTCAATTAGACGGATTTTAACGTACATTGAAAATAATATTTATTTTGTATGAAAAAGAGACAATCTAAAAACTACATATTTTTTAAAAGTTGTTGAACAATAGTTTTATTGTTTGAGGAGTACAATCTACGTTTGAATTTTTCGCTCGTGTTTTGGGCCACACACTGTATATACTTCCGAGGACTTCTCAACAGTCCAATTAATTTAATATCCATTAAACTGACGGAAACTCGAAACCTTTGAGTGCTTTCCTCAATATCAGTCAGAATCAATACGAAGACGCTCTCAAGTACAGTCATGCACGAAACAAAAGTTTATTTAATATGGACGAGTCAAAGCGGAATTCCCAGTCTCTTTGGATGCCCGCGGAGGGTGCTTGCGCAGAAAAGTGCATTAGCTCTTTTGTGTAGAGAAGTTCTAGTTATTATAATATTTCTCTGCCTAATTTATTGTCTACATACCTTTTACAATTGTATAATATAGAGAATTACTACAAGAAAGTTAAAAAAAGCTATTTTTATTTGTTTAGTTATAGGATTATTAGTCGCAATTTGACAAGTCTATTTATAATTATGTAACGCCACACGCCATTTGATTGAAAGCAGGAGGTTAAAGTTAATGAGGGCTGTTTGCCGCAACTCGACGTCTATAACTGCGTCTATTTGGCGTTTATTGAAAGCCCGAGGTTCATTTGACAACGTTGGCTATACACGTTCTTGGCGTTATGGGGGCGACAATTCATGACAACAGTTTGCTATACTGTATGCAAAAATAAATATACTTGCCAATTTATTTTTTATTGAGTACATACCAACACAAATAAATGAATTCAAAATTAGTTGTTACACATAGCAAGGCGGTTTATTTGACAAATGTTTCTTTGCGGGTATTGACATTGACTTTCACCACTTCAAGAACAAATACACGTTATTTTTGTGTTCAATCAATAGTTAAAGCAAATGTTGTTTATATTATATTGTAAAGCCTTTCTTTTATAATTTACGTATACTCATACAGCGTTTATAGTGCATTTGTTTTAGTTGAACTTCAGCTTTTTCACAAAAAATACAAAGCACTTATGAACACAAGCGTACTACAACTGAACATTCGCCCGCCGCGGGACCAGAGCAAAATTGTTATGTAAAAGATGACAGCGCTTCTGTGCTCCCCTATACTTTGTACTGCACCACTTCACTATTGCACCGAAAGCCGTAACATCTATTTGTAACCTGTTTGAATTTGTAATTTGTTGCACGGATTTAAGGTACAGTATTGAATGAGGATCTATGGTTCTTACGTCTTTACGTGAAGGGGAAGAGCTGTGAGCATATTTTCGTATCACTCGATATACGAGAAGCGATGCAGTATGTGCAATATGCGCTATTGAGAAAAAGTGTGCTGGGAATATTTTAACGATTGGCACTGAACGCTGATATCATATACAGTCGCCATCAAATATATCAGAGTGGCCAGAGTACTCAAAAATATCTGAACATGCACTTTATCACCTCGACAATAGATGCGTTGTTCACATATTTGTGACCACCATAGCCACTCCCATATATATCTGATGGTGACTGTACCTATACACCCTGGGATAAGGAAACAGGTAGACAGAAAAATCATTTTCAATAGTATGTCCAAATAGTAAGTAGATATCTTTTGAAATATTCAGAAACCGTCAGAAACTAACGAGAGATTATTTTAAAATAATACAAATTAACTGAACTAGGCCTAATACCTTAATGACAATCACATAATAAGAATATTATATAATGGATACCGTTTTATTAGGCAAGCGTCCGGTTCTTCATCCAATAGCCCAGTTAAGTTCATACTTTTCACCCAATAGCCTAGTACATTTTAGACTCCATTAACTCTCAATAGTGCTTACACCATGGCCGGTCCTGTCTCTGCGTGCGTCCCATGACACGAGCAGGGGCAGCATCCGCTTAGTGTACGTACCCCTCACTTTTCATTAAATTGTCGAAAGGGCCTCTGCGCGTTGCCTTCGGCTCCGCATACGTCTCCCAAAGGTCCGGAACATCATTGTTCCGTGGTCGGGAAATACGTAGGTATATGTACTAGCAATATAATAATATGTTAGCATATATACGTCCCGATGCTGGGCACAGGCCTCCTCTCATTCACGAGCCACCACATACGTTACACAAACTGCACAAAGTCCCTCATCAAATTGTAACCTCAAAAATCCCAACTATAAGGCAAAGGAACTGAATCCCAAATACTTGAAAGTTGGAATCGAACCCGGTTTAGAATTTCCAACAAAGTTGGTTCAAAGTTTAGAAGATCGCGGCACATGCATAGTTTGGATGCGCCGAAGACTTATTTAGAAACAAAAATATGATACCAATCCAATTGTAATCTGACAGAGCAAGCGCTAAGGATCTCCGTTTCAGCTTGGCCACTTTCGCATCGATTCTTTTCGGTGACTCAGTCCTTTAAAATTGTTCATAGTAGCGATAAGGGATTGAAAATGCTAAAGATACCTAACATATTTGAGCACTTTTGCAGCTGGTATAATGTGCTCTTCAGGTGTGTACTTAGCCAACTTTCACAGTGAATGTACGTCTGTATTTGTCACATGTAAGGATCCCATGAATGTAATTGTAGTTGATTGCCGCAGGTCGGGCTTTGAGTTTGTCGGGGCTTCCGACCTCCTTGCCGACGAGACAGACTGACTGACTGGCCAACCGACATACTATTCTGGAACGACAGACTTTAAATTCAAAATTAGACAGGACAAACAATAGTCGACGACAGACATCAGTCCACGACCGACAATCCTAGGAACCAGACCAGACGGTTCAGAGTTGATCTCGCTTGGTATGGAGACTACTTAAACGTTGCCTTTCAAGGTTGAGTTGAGATGACTATAATGACGTTAAAAATCTAGAATATCGGTTCCAAACTTATCTAGTCTTTAAAATCGCGGTTAACTATATCAAACTGTAACTAGAGAATATAAACTGACATTTTAATGAGTGTATGCAATACGTAGGTATGCCGTGGGGTGCCCGGCCTTAGAATTGTCCCCCACCATATCGTCCCGTGGTTGCAGTAGGAGTCTGCTAAGGGAATATACCGGGAGATGGGCAGCAGCATCTTCCGAAAGCCTAAAAACAATAAACAAAAAAGCTGCGCGCGCCATCCCGCCTACCAAGCGTGGCGCGTATGGCAAATCCCCCCTTAATTAAAGGGGAGGCCTATGTTCAGCAGTGGACGTCATATGGCTGAGATGATGATGATGATGATGCAATACGTATACTTACTTGAATAAATAGGCGGTTATTTATTTTTTCCGAGTATCAGTTTTTATGAATTTTAGTTACCTACTTTTATTTTCATGGTTTAATCTACGTACATTTTTTGCAAACCATTTTAACCACCAACCATTGACCATTATTTTTTTATTTTATTTTTATTTGAAATAAACAATCGAGAATGTATCCACCGGGTTATAAGAGGATTTTCAATGGAGTTATGCGTTGTTATGCCAATAAAATTAGACTTTTTCGAAGAATTAATTCCCAGCAGGCTGGAAATCGTTTTAATACCTTCATTTGGTCCTAAATTCTTGTAATCCCAGTTTGCCCAATCCCAGGAGGTGTGCATTATTTTTGGAATTTTTTTGCTCCTATGTTGATCCAGAGGGCCTCATTTTAGCATATCAGCAATTCCTGGCAGCCCTATATTCACCTAAGCCAAATGACACCTCCTTGGACAAAATCCTTCACGAGATATGCTCAAAATTCCTCATAAAGCCAACTTTAAATTTGGTCTCTCTACCCCCAACAAATGCAGCCAAATTTAACCCCCTTTAACATTCAATGGAGTAATTTTTTCCGACGGACATATCGTTTTTGAGCTACAAGCAAACCACTGAAAAAAGAGCAAACATTTAGCAGTTATTTTGCTACCAAAAGTTATGCACACCTCCTGGAACTGTGCAAACTCGGATGACAAGCCTTTAGGACCACATGCAGGTATTAAAACGATTTCCAGCCTCATCATCATCATCATCTTAGCCATAAGACGTCCACTGCTGAACATAGGCCTCCCCTTTGGACCTCCATAAGTATTAATGGAACTTATCATTAAGGGGGGGTTTGCCATACGCGCCACGCTTGGCAGGCGGGTTGGCGCGCGCAGTTTTTCGTTTATTGTTTGTAGGCTTTCGGAAGATGCTGCTGCCCATCTCCCGGTACATTCCCTTAGCAGACTCCTACTGTAACCACGGGACGATATGGTGGGGGACAATTTTAAGGCCGGGCAGCCCACGGCTAACGGACTTCCAGCCTGCTGGGAATTAATTCCTCAAAACGCTTTTTATTGATCTCATTCTCTTGGCCTGTAAACTTTATTTAAACACTTTATATTATAATCTACATTTATTTAATATCGGTTACTAAAATTACATCATATAACGAATAAATATTGTACAACTTCTCCCAATGAGAAATTCTAAATAAACTCAGTCAAATTTCATGAAATTTATCAATTTACCAAAGCAGGAAAATGGCTGCATTACTTTTCACAACCTCAAAACTCTAAGTAAACTCCCAAAGCGGGGTTTTATTACAACTTCCAATCACAAAATAAATCATTCCGTCCCAACGGAGCAAATAAAATAAGAGAATAAGGGATTATAAACAATGCTTAGCTCAATCCTACCCAAATTCATTTTATTATTAAATCCAATCATTTATTCAGTGAGCAAGCCGAGCCATGGCCAACTCTTTCTCGACAGGGACGGAGTTATGTGAATATTATGTGTGTCCTTTTCTGTTGGTGTTGAGGTTGTAGGAAAGGGGAACGTGGGGTAATTACTGACTGTGGTTAATAGAGAACATGTTTGTTTACAAGACAGTGATAATTGAATGATCTTACTGTGAATCAAGCTCGAATCATCACTACATAGTATAAAACAAAGTCGCTTCCTGCCGTCTGTCTGTATGTATGTTTAGATCTTTAAAACTACGCAACGGATTTTGATGCGGTTAATTTAGTAGATAGAGTGATTCAAGAGGAAAGATTATTTGTATAATTGCACCCGTGTGAAAGCCGGGACGGGTCGCTAGTATATAATAACTCAAAGATAATGAAAACGGGTGACTTCGTTTAGAAATTTCCCGCGTCCTCCTTGAGTGTAGTAGTGATGAACCTATAGTACCTATTCTAGTGCGTGCACCTCTTGTGTTTGTGAAAGTTACACCAAAACGTAAAAATCAAATATTTTGTAACGTCTAATTTAATAAAGTTTTCAAGGGCTCGTAGACAATGCGTGTATTTAGTTTGAAAAGTTGGCTTTAGGACTAAATATTACGTTAATTAGATCTGTTGAATTGTGAAATAGTAATCCTGAAATAAATGCACGAGTAGTTTAATGCCACCATATTTTTCTCCTGTTGATTTTTTCTTCCGATCAGACTTAATCCGCGACTTCTTAGTCCACTGCAGGTAATCTCAAACAATAGAGGTTTTTCAATGTTAATTGAGTTGAGATATGAACTTAAGTAACCAAAATGATGTTTAGGTTAAACATTGCGCGTGTTCTAAAATATTCTGTTACAGTAAAGTAAGAGCATCATATTCATAACTTAATATTACTTATTATTTCAGATGCCAAGCGTTCGTTATTGCCCTAGTCTCCCCTGGATTAGGAAAACGGTGGCACTGGCTCGGAAATTATATCGTTTAACTCGAAAAGAATCACTGTTCAGTGATTTTTGCGGATTGCGGATTGCCAGCGGTTTGGAGCTCGTTTGTCTATGCGAACAAGAGACTGTATTTTGGGGGAAAATACTGTCGCATCCGTTTATATAAACGAGAACGGGTATATGGAAATGAAATCGCATAAACGTTGGCGTCAGTTGATGCGTTTGAGTCTTTGCCCTATCACGTATAAGATAATATGTGCTTCGTATGTGCTTAGGAAAAAAGGCTTGGTCATCATCAGGGTTATCGAAAGAATACCCACCCGCTAGCTTTAATGCCGTTGTTTACTGTCGTGCTGGGGCATCCCAGACGTGTAGAGGGACTTCACAGACTCACGCCACGCCTTCCTATCGTCAGCGACCCTTTTAGCCTCGTTCCAGCTCAGTCCTGCGCTCGCAATTCACTCTCGACTTACCGTCGGCGTCAGCATGTGTGCACTGGGCTCCCAGATCCACGTTTTCCATTTGACGGTTTTCAACCCAAAGCGATGCTCGCTATATTCGCTTCTCTTGATATGGTATGGCCTATCGGTCAAAGCCATAGAAGAGGTTAAACGTGTCGTATTCCAGGGATCCTTTAGAATTACACTAAATTGACCAGGATGGGAAACCTTAAGTACCTACAAAGTTAAACGATTTATGAAGGTAACGGCCGACCCATGGACATAAGAATTTGACTTGGAATCTCTAATATACCTTAATATAAATATTTCAAAGTGCTGGTAGCCTGGCGTTAAAGCGTCCGACTTTCAAACAAGAGGTCTTGGAAGGTTCTAATCCAAGCTGTACCACTGAAACTGGACCTATTCCCAAAAAGGCTTAGTGTCCACTCTAGAGTTGGAAGGTCGCAGTTTCGTAAAACCTAGGGCCTACGTTATATCATAAGAATAGATCGAGTAGACCCCCAGGCTATTGACCCGCAGAAAGCCAGCAATAACACAAAGAGGATGATGATGAGAATCTAATAAATCGCATTTACCTATAATGTAAAAGGGTTGCCTGAAATCAAAGGACCTCTCCCAATTTTATGCCAATATCGCCCTAAGTGGAAAATGTTAGAATATAAATTTTAAGCCACGCTGACAGTTCCAAGATACTGGCCGAGTTTCACCGCTGATAAGGTTCGGAAGGAAGTTTAAAGATGGTTTGTGGTGTTTGATATCCGCACAGTGTTTTAGGAGTTGATAAAAAGGGGTAGAGTTATAGGTAGGATTTGGTACTATCAAGTATTTTATTTTTTGGCCGTGTTAAGTAATACTGGTTAATTTAATTTGCATTAAAAAACATACTGTTTAACGTTAAATAACTTGAGAAACAGCTAAATGAAACATTTCACAGCGAGTGAATTTTAACAAAAGGTTTGGTTGCGGCCTTAATCTGCAAGAAATCGTTTGAAATAGAATTACTGCCGCTTACATTATTAAATAAGAAATAGATAATAGACATATAAATGATTTATTCGTGGTACGAGGTGTTAAAACAGGTAAAAAAATTAAAAAAGTTAACTAGTTAAAACACACAACATAACACTTAAATAGCCATGAAATGGTTCCGACTCAGCATAGTGCTAGCCTGGCTGGGTTAATTAACGCTGGTCTTCCCTCTTAGCAAAGGTAATTTATCAACATTGAGGTATTATATGCAAACAATGTTTATCAAGGACACTGGCAATTATATTTTTCGCTGCAATTAAGCCGGTACGACACGCGCCGCCTTAGAGCTTTAAACCAAGCGGAGTAGCCATTGACAGGCGTTCCCCTCTGCCGAATGAGTATGACCAGTGGTCATACTCATTGTATGCACTGACGTTTATTTGACGTGGCTATTTTGACGTTTCGCATATATTTGACGTTCCCCTCCCCCGCAAAAAATGGCAGACTTTTTCCGATAGAAATGAGAGCGCGTCTCGCATCCGGTTGGTTTAATAATCAAAACGCGCCGCGGCAGCTATACAGGGTGTAACAAAAATACTGGTGATCCGTTTAAGGGCATAATTAAAATAGGAGAAAATTCTAAAAACGCCATTTTTTTTGGGGCTCGTCATCCCAGCCAGCCCTTTATGCAAAATAATTATTTTTTCGCATATTAAATAGTTTTTCCTTACTTTATTATAAATAGAAAAGTGTACTAATCACGTCCTTAAACGGACCACCAACAGTTTTGTTACAACTTGTATAGCTCGGTAATGCAGTGACTATAGCAGAGCTCGAATTTGTAAAAATTGTGCGCATTGAGAAAAAGTTGTGAATTTTTGACCATGGATAGAATGGCCCACGATAAATATTTTTTAGTACTGGAGGTCCGTAAAATTTTTGGACCTTCACGTCAAAATCAGGGGTCCTGTGAAATACGTTATTACTCTATGGTTAAGGCTGCTAGGGGTTGTGTGGTATCATTTCCGTGTAAAACAGACATGCGGAATTCATTTGTGATATTAAAAATGTAAAATTTCTTATTAAAAAAAAAGTTGTGTGGCGAGGAAAAACACAATTTTTAATTTTTTTTTAGAACGTCATATAACTAATATATATCATTTTTTTTCGAATAGTAAAAAATATTATAAAGGAGCATATTTAATGTAGTTTCTAAATATATACAATTTTTAGGCTTATAGTATACAAAATCTACGCGAAAAAAAATGTTTGCTTCGTGGTGTATATGTTTTCTCCATAGTAAGTATCGATAATCAATGTGAACGTGAACATCCGTAGTGTATTGACCTTTAAATGCATGTATTGCTTGTTATTAGTAAATTTTATTCATAATAACTTCACAAAATGCAGAAATAAAAAAATACAATAAATAAAAACATATTTTTCCTCCTTAACTTTAACATAAACCGTCACAATTCAAACTACGCGACGTCTGTTTTCCGTTACTCAACCTAAGTAAAAAAAAAAAAACAGAAGTTTTTTGTATTAAAGATGTATAAAATGTATATGTTTCTATAATCTATATTAAATATGCTTCTTTATAATATTTTTTATTATTTGAAATAAAGGATATATATTAGTTATATGACGTTCTAAAAAAATAAAAATAAAATTGTGTTTTTCCTCGCGGTACAACTTTTTTTTTAATTCGAAATTTTACATTTTTAATATCAGAAATGAATTCTGCATGTCTGCTTTACACGGAAACGATACCAAACAACCCCTAGCAGTCTTAACCAGAGAGTAATAACATATTGCACGGGACCCCTGATTTTGACGTGAAGGTCCAAAAATTTTACAGACCGCCAATACTAAAAAATATTCATCTTTGCTCACTCTATCTATGGTCAAAAATTCACAACTTTTTCTCGATGCGCACAATTTTTTTCGCATTTGTACTGAGACAAAACCCTACTACTACTGGAATTTTATTTGAAATATTTATTAAAACAGTTTCGTCGAATGGAATACGGTCCAACAACAAATAAATATATTAACTTTTAAAATTACAGTCTTTCAAATATCAAGCCTTGTTTTAAAAAAATGGCAGTTATAGGGACTGCCGATAGAAGTGAAAACTTAATTAGAACTTTTTATTTTAGGAAATAAGTTGTGGCCAAAGGATAGTTAGGATGGCCAAAGAGAGATCTCTCAGGGACCGAAGTCCCAATGAGAGGTGGTTGGAAGTTATGTATATACAAACTGACATGCGTAACTTCGTTAGCGTGATTTAGAACTTATATATGGATTCTTGATACAAGTTGCATTCGTAGTATGGAAGTTGACAGTTTGTCGCCACTACGTCGCCATCTATCGGAATTGTGGCGCGACGCTAGCGTCTCTAGAGACAGCTGGTAGCGGAGACGCCACAAAATAATTATAATTTTCACCTTACCTCATCTCTCCTCACCTCACCACACCTCACCTCACCGCACTTCACTTCACTTTATTTTACGTTTACACTTTACATTTCATTTTATATGTTTCTAAATCGTATGGTTTTTCGTTTTCGTGACGCGCGTGACGTCAGCATGTTGGTAACGCGAACTCATAAGATTTTCCCCAAAAAAAAGAAGTTTTAAAATATATAGTCGTGGAAAACACTAACACTACAATAAGTACCAGTTAAGTGTGTCATCGAAACGTATAACGAACTCCCACTTCATTATAATAACGATCGACGATGTTTGGTTATTCTGCCGCGGATTCATTTTGAAATATGCCGGTCTGATTGGAGTGGTACTTTATTTACTGGGATACACTGGGTTCTCTATCGAGTGTGGTAAATATTATGTTGGGATTTTTTTACACATTTCGCAAAGGGTCGGTTTTTAGGGTTCCGTAACCCGACGTGGAGTGTCTGTCTGTCACAAAGTGAATATTCTTAGAAACGATTGGACCGATTGAATTCAAATTTTGTACGCATATGTAAGTCAGCAACTAAAAGGCAACAACGTCATGTAACGCCAATTTATAAATTTTTTAAATGGGAGAATTTATGGGGGTGGGACGGGGAGTAAAAGAGAAAAAAGAATTGTAAAGTATATTATCAAATATATCAAATAAAAGGGGTTAATGTGAGGATCTCAAATATATTTTACTACAGCGGTAGCAAATGAGCGTACGGTTCGCCAGCACATATCTTAAAGGAACAGAAAAATACTGTGGCGTAGATAAGCACGGATGTCACCCAGTGCGGATAATTATTAATGTCACCTCAAAAACCAATCACTTGGGATGCGGCCGCTGCCGATTTAAAACGTGGTTACCTGAAAGTCCACACACCCTCTCCCGCCCCCCTAGCTACGCCACTGGAAAAATAAGCATCATTTCTTGCAGTTCATACAGAATAAAATAGATATTCCAAAGCCCTATATTATTATTATCTTCTTGCTGCTCCGAAAAATTTTCGCCTGAAGCATCCTTTGCTTGTTTCACTTCATTTATACTTACCATATAACGCAAAACAGCGGTAACGCATTACAGAAATCATTCAGTTATGCACCGTATTTCCTAGCAATAAATCCCAAGTTCCAACTGCTTTAACAATGGCACTTACGGCTGTCATGGTTGGTGAGGCAGAATAAGTACTTGTGTTAATAAACTAATTCATTAACGATATTAAAACTGGGAGTAATTAAGGTAAAACAGGGAACCTTAGATGCTATAATACCTAAAAGCATTAACCAAATTACTGTTTATTTTCCTTTAACGATATTTAATAATACGTCATTCATTAGAGGGGTAAGGCTACGCCACGAACTGGGCGGTGCTAGTGTTGTGTGGCCATAGCCTAAAGGCTGCGTTTCCATGAGAAGATGTGTTGTGAGTAATGTGTTTTTAAAAACCAATAGAATCACTTCATTTATTTATCCTCGCACAACGCAGCTCTAGGATTGTGTAGACTCGTGGCTGGAGGTCGATGTGGTTGAGCGGGGTCCAGGTTGGGAGAGAGAAACCAGCGTGTGCTTCAGATGGTGTATATTTGAAAAGTGTCGGACTTATTGGCTACCTAGCTATATATAATACAAGATTTACTTAACAACATTAATTACAATGCCACCTATCGGTGACAGAAAGCTATAATACACCTCTCATCGATCAGGGAACAACGAAAACCTATAGGTAACAGACATAGCCATCCAGGTTTCGAGTTAATATGGAGGAAAACGCATAGATGGCGCTGTCAATCGGGTTTAACGATTTGACAGATTGGTTCTTCCCACACCTCTCATCGATCAGGGAACAACGAAAACCTATAGGTAACAGACATAGCCATCCAGGTTTCGAGTTAATATGGAGGAAAACGCATAGATGGCGCTGTCAATCGGGTTTAACGATTTGACAGATTGGTTCTTCCCACACCTCTCATCGATCAGGGAACAACGAAAACCTATAGGTAACAGACATAGCCATCCAGGTTTCGAGTTAATATGGAGGAAAACGCATAGATGGCGCTGTCAATCGGGTTTAACGATTTGACAGATTGGTTCTTCCCACACCTCTCATCGATCAGGGAACAACGAAAACCTATAGGTAACAGACATAGCCATCCAGGTTTCGAGTTAATATGGAGGAAAACGCATAGATGGCGCTGTCAATCGGGTTTAACGATTTGACAGATTGGTTCTTCCCACACCTCTCATCGATCAGGGAACAACGAAAACCTATAGGTAACAGACATAGCCATCCAGGTTTCGAGTTAATATGGAGGAAAACGCATAGATGGCGCTGTCAATCGGGTTTAACGATTTGACAGATTGGTTCTTCCCACACCTCTCATCGATCAGGGAACAACGAAAACCTATAGGTAACAGACATAGCCATCCAGGTTTCGAGTTAATATGGAGGAAAACGCATAGATGGCGCTGTCAATCGGGTTTAACGATTTGACAGATTGGTTCTTAACACATCCTCGCTCATCTCTGGTGAAAACGCAGCCAAAAGGCTCTTCGGTGTTTGCAATAAAAAAAGACTTGATGGTACTTTTAAGATGAAAGAGTCTTGAATACTTCAGGTAGGAAGCTTAATTTCTTAAGTGTTTAAGCCTTATTATTTTCTCAATAGAAGTCAGGATTTTAAGCTTTAACAACTTGCAGGACAGTTCTAAACGATAGTGGGTAGCTCGTACCTATTGAAACAGCTGCAAATATCTGTAGATATGTATGATACAAGAAACTTGTACGAGTAATGATTAAATGATTGAATTGAGAAAATGATTAAACTGCAAATTTTTCTCAATTTTGTATTGCACGAGACGCGACGTGTAAAAGTTACAAGTGGTACAACACTACGCGTGGATTAGAAGACAGAAAAAGGTGAAAAATTAGGGGACGCATCGGCGGAGATTACGGCGCGCTTAGAGCGCGTCATTTATCAACTTCATCTGAGGACGTCCCGTCGTCAGTGGCCCAAGTGAACACAGAAAAAACAAAATAAAGGGTGGGGATACATTTGCTTACGCTAACATCTCCGGCATAGCGGGATAGGTAAGCGAATGCGGTCAATTGCGGTCGCCGAGTTAGTCTCTCCCCGGCGACGCTAGGGATCACACGGTTGAATATATGATAGATAAATAAACTGGAGCCTTGTCTGCCAACAAACCATGCTGTGGTTTGGCAGAAGTAAAGAGTGAAGAAAAATTGTAAGCTGTTTCGTGAATAAACATTTTTTTTTTACATTAATTGAGCTTTCCTTCGGCCACGCCGCTCACTAACTCACTGTTACGAAGCGTTTAAAACCCAATTAGTTTTAAGCCTCATTCGTTTAGAATAATTATTATTGTTCATATCATATTAAAATCAAAATCAACTACTTATAATTTCATTTATATTTATTCAATGTATTAAAATCATTATTAATTATTAATACCAAGATTGCATGTTTTTTAAGTAAAATATTCCAATCAATGTCTAATTATGAATGTATCCAAATTTCAAATCTGAATTTAGACATGGCAATGTTTTGAACTCAAAATTTGACATGTATAGAGATTTCAAAAACTCACCCGTTCACTGATTTCCCAACGACTTGTGCACATCACTTTTTTGTATTCTTTCTTATAATTTGGATTACACCAGCTTAAACCTACAGTCCACTCTTATTTACCATCTTACACCACCTGAGACCGAGCGAAGATTCTACACTCACCATCCAAGTCGAACTTACTAAGTATCACGCACACAGGGCCAAATAAGAACGAATCACTTTATTTTGAAAATGATTGCTTTAAGAATACCATTTAGAAAGTATTTTTTGCAACATGGTGAAAATAAGTATTTTTATTCATAATTTGGCACATTTTCCAGTCAGATATGTTTTAACTGTTAAAGACCAATTAACTTCATAGTATGAACAAGTCCCTTAAGACAGACCCACAGGAAAAACATAAGATATTGAAAGTCCAAGAGTTAGTAACACGAGGTAGAGCGATTTTTCGCCAAAATTACCCCCAATTTTCTTAGTTTTTACACTAAAATATTTTTATTAGAATATTTTAATCATTATAATACGGTATACAAGCGGAAAATGTTTCATATTAAATTTACTTTATTTTATTATATTAAATTTAGTACTTAAAATTAAATAATAATGATGAAGGGCCCCTAAGTCTTGTGCCTTCAACTTTTCCCGTTATGATGATTCTCTCCAAGCTATCCGAGGAGCGTCGTGAGAGGTGTCCGAAGTATAACTGAGTTGTAGAATATTCACACTCTACTTATATTTATTTTAGTGAGTATGAAACTCAGTGAAACATGTACGTACATGATAAATAACCCGTTTTAACAGGGTGCATTGGGGTAATTTCGAAAGGCGGGTAATTCCGAAAATCATTCAATTATCTCTCGTATCCTGTAATAAGAGTCAACTTTCGGAATTACCCTCCACTTTTTTCCTATCGAAATTATCCCAATACACCCCAGTAGTTGCATACACTGATTTATTTATTTATTTATGTAAACTTTATTGCACAAAAGAAACAACTTAAAGTACAAAAGGCGGACTTAATGCCTTAAGGCATAGGTACTGATATTGGGTGTACCTCGGAATTCCTAATAACGTTTGTCCTAAAATCACTTGCCCTAACCGTTTTGTCCTAATTGTCATTTGCCCTAATGATCAATTACCCTAACAGTCACTTGTCATAATGTAATGAATGTCCTAATGCTCATTTGTCCTAAAATTGTTTACCATAATGTTCAAAAATCCTAATTTTATTTGCCATAACATTTGAAACCCCTAAAGACATTTGTCCTAAAATTACTTACCCTAACCGTTTTGTCCTAATTGTCATTTGCCCTAATGATCAATTATCCTAACAATTACTTGTCATAATGTAATGTTTGCCCTAAAGCTCATTTGCCCTAAAAATTCTTACCATAATGTTCGAATATTCTAATTGTATTTGCCATAACGGCTTAGGTTAGGGTTATTTTTTTATGACCCTAAAAATGAAACTGCTCCCAGAGATAGGTAGGTTAGGGTTATTTTTTTTTTGATGACCCTAAAAACGAAACTGCTCCCAGAGATAGGTAGGTTAGGTTTATTTTTTTATGACCCTAAAAACGAAACTGCTCACAGAGATAGGTAGGTAAAGTTTTTTTTTTTATGACCCTAAAAACGAAACTGCTCCCAGAGATAGGTAGGTTAGGGTTATTTTTTTTGATGACCCTAAAAACAAAACTGCTCCCAGAGATAGGTAGGTTAGGTTTATTTTTTTATGACCCTAGAAACGAAACTGCTCACAGAGATAGGTAGGTTAGGGTTATTTTTTTTGATGACCCTAAAAACGAAACTGCTCCCAGAGATAGGTAGGTTAGGTTTATTTTTTTATGATCCTAAAAACGAAACTGCTCACAGAGATAGGTAGGTTAAGGTTATTTTTTTTATGACCCTAAAAACAAAACTGCTCCCAGAGATAGGTTGGTTAGGGTTATTTTTATGACCCTAAAAACATATGAGCATTAGGGCAAGTGACATTTAGGAAAAATTACCAGTAGGACATTTAATATTAGGGTATGAAATAATAGGAAAAATAATATTAGTTCATTTGAAATTAGGTGTTTTGATCATTAGGACAAATAACTTTTAGGTCAAATAATAATTATGACAAATTAATATTATGGAAAAAAAAGTTAGGGCAACTGATGAATAGGTCAAATGATATTAGGTAATAACATATTAGGGAAAATAAAATTCATCGATACGATGATAGGGCAACTGCAATTAGGACAAATGAGCATTAGGGCAAATGATCATTAGGACAAATAGCATTAGGGAATACAAAAATAGGACAAAAAACTTTAGGGATTCAGATATAGATCCACTGATATTATATGCTTTACGTAAAGTCACTTCACGCTTCGTCTCCTCACTTGAACCACCCCCCAAAGCGTTGGAAGTGACGCACAGCAGCGTCCGATATCCGCCCTAATAAAAAAACCGTTTTAAATTATTCTCCAAGAATTCAGTTGCTTTTATTACAAATTCCTCGATTCGAACGTTGAACCAATAGAATTAGTTTGCAACTGCTATCGGATATAGAATGGGTTAAGGCAAAGGGTAAGTTTTTGATGGTTGTCAATAATACGTGAATTTAGTTAACATGCAACTTTAGCCCTAATTTACAACATAAAGGGTGTAACAAAAATACTGGTGATTCGTTTAAGGGCATATTTGGTATCGTATTGCGAGTTCTTACTTAAGTAGGAGAAATTTTTATTGGACGCGAAATTTTTTTTTGTTATTTTATACGTCGTCCCAGCCAACCAACCCTCATCCAAGTCATCCATACCAAACTCAATTTTTTTTTCGGAAGAATTGTTTTTTTTCGTAATTAATTATTCATAATTAGAATACGATACCAATTATGCCCTTAAAAGGAACACCAGTATTTTTTTACAACCTGTATAATGAAAAAAAACATTTAGATACGAATTAGAGACAACACATAGGCGATTATCACACTGACGACGGATCCGCATGCGGCGCCGGTGCGCGAGAGAGATAGCGCTCTGCATGTGTATAGCGCTGTCTCGCTCGCACACCGGCGCCGCATGCGGATCCGCACCAGTGTGATAACCGCCATAATGTCTACTCCTAAATTAAGGAACACTGTAAAAAATATGGGTACTGTGTTGAGCGCGATTCAAACACGCAATTATATCGCGATTACTTGCGATAATATTAGCCCTCGATATCTAAGTTATCTAAGGGCCGTGGGGTGCCCGGCCTTAAAATTGTCCCCCACCATATCGTCCCGTGGTTGCAGTAGGAGTCTGCTAAGGGAATATACCGGGAGATGGGCAGCAGCATCTTCCGAAAGCCTAAACAACAAAACAAAAAAAACTGCGCGCGCCAACCCGCCTGCCAAGTGTGGCGCGTATGGCAAACCCCCGCTTTAATAATGGTCCAAAGGGGAGGCCTATGTTTAGCAGTGGACGTCTTATGGCTGGGATGATGATGATGATGATGATCTAAGTTGCAACTCCGGTCTCGCAGTAGGCAGTACATTATATTTGAAATCCCTCTATTTTAAGCATTGTATTCACAAAACAAGTAAACTTTAAATCGGCTTCCTGTACACATTTGCTTGTAAGTTTTACCCCGCTTGTTCGGCAAGTTTCTCATTCCGTTTGTACAAACTTGTCCTAATTAAGTTCTCCTTTGAAGTGGGTAGAGCTCCCAGTATCGAGCCGGGAAAAAGTTGTAAAAAAAAGTTGTTGCAGTGTATCGCGCCGTGTAAAATACACTCGTGTCTCGATAAGCTGCGGACTACGCCATCTTTTATTATTTTATAACGTAAGTGATCGTATTTAAAAATAAAACATGCAGTTTTACCTGTATATAGAGGACACAACTGTGGCAAAAAGTATTGAGCATCGATGCGTATTTTTAAAGTGAAACTTTTATTCCATCGCCTCGAATTTTAAAGTCTCCCTTTCGCATGTCGCGTTACATTATGTAACGCTAATTCTCGTTTATAGTGAGGCTTATTTCATAAGCAATAAGGTTCATGTCATGTTGGCAGTCAACCGCGGTATACAAATCTATATTTCGCATCTTAGCATAACTGCAGCGCTGGCACTATGGTATGGCATGAGACTTACGAACGAATGGGCGAGGGTTCAAACCCCGTGGGACGAATATTTTTTTTCTAATATTAGAAACATATTTCGATTATTTCTAACATAGTAAAGTTTCACTTGCATCGTGATTTCATAAAACCACACAATGTTTTTTATCTTTTTTATTGTTTTAATATTTATACATATCGCTGCGGTGAGACTCTGATCGACCAGTAGATCAAACACCGCAAGTGGAACTGGATTGGCCACACGCTCCGAAGGGACCCCGATCACATCCCGAGGCAAGCCCTAGACTGGAGTCCATTGGCGAGACGTGGAGCGAAATGAAACGCAAAGCTCAAGACCGAACGGTATGGCGGAGCACTGTGGATGCCCTCTGCCCCATTTATAATATATGTATGAACGTTGGGAAGAGATGGCGGTGCAGCGGTCGGAATGGCCATCTACTGTTTGTTATAAAGTGGACCAATATGAGCATCAGCGTTTGAGAGACCTGGATGCTAGACGGCATATAAGAAAGACTCGTCCCAAGCCCTCTTACATTATACACATACAACCCGGCTGGCCAACTACACTGCATTTTGTGTGACCGCGTCTTCAAGACAAAGTTTGGCTTTGCAAGTCATACCCGAGCCTTCCATAATCCTGCAAGAAATAATTGACGGAGTCGCTATTGCCGGATACGGCGAGGAGAGAATGATGATGATGATGATACGATCATATAAGTCAAGTAAGTCAAGTCATTGTTTTAATATGAAATAATTTGAACCCAATAGGCATGGTCATTGTAGTTAGTAATTAGAATTTGTAAGGTGTGAAATCTTTCTAGTCGTTAATATATTTTAAGAATATTGTGTTTATGTTAAGGTTCTATACGTTATCCATCCGTCTCTATGAGTTATATTACTTACATACCGGTTATTCCCGCGGCTTCGCCCGCGTTGGTTTTGGAAGTAAAACTATCCTAAATGTTGCTCTGGGCACCCTCTTTCATAGACAGAAATTTCATAGAATTTCGTTTCCCAGAAATTATTTCATAGATTATTTGGTTCATGTACTTTCTGTTCCAATATTATTGTTTCATAGACTATTCAATTGGTAAAAACATATTTCACAGACATTCATTTCCATGTATATTGCTATCAAACTTTTTTAATTTACAGAGTGATCAAACACTAGAATCATATTTCATGTATTTTTGTTTCGTAGACACAGATTTCACAGATTGTTGTTTCATAGTTATTATTTTATATAATATTTAGTTCCACTCTTTTCTTTTCCGATATTATTATTTTAGGGGTCGTATCTGATGGAATACAAACTATTGTCATATTTTCGATTCACATAACACTTTTCGCATACCCTTTTTGATGACCCTAAAAACGTAACTGCTCCTAGGGATAGGTAGGTTAGGGTTATTTTTTTTTTTGATGACCCTAAAAACGAAACTTCTTCCAGAGATAGGTAGGTTAGGGTTATTTTTTTTGATGACCCTAAAAACGTAACTGCTCCCAGGGATAGGTAGGTTAGGGTTATTTTTTTGATGACCCTAAAAACGAAACTTCTCCCAGAGATAGGTAGGTTAGGGTTATTTTTTTAGATGACTCTAAAAAGGAAACTTCTCCCAGAGATAGGTAGGTTAGGGTTATTTTTTTTGATGACCCTAAAAACGAAACTTCTCCCAGAGATAGGTAGGTTAGGGTTATTTTTTTTGATGACCTTAAAAACGAAACTTCTCCCAGAGATAGGTAGGTCAGGGTTATTTTTTTATGACCCTGAAAACGAAACTTCTCCCAGAGATAGGTAGGTTAGGGTTATTTTTTTGATGACCCTAAAAACGAAACTTCCCCCAGAGATAGGTAGGTTAGGGTTATTTTTTTAGATGACTCTAAAAACGAAACTTCTCCCAGAGATAGGTAGGTTAGGGTTATTCTTTTTGATGACCCTAAAAACGAAACTTCTCCCAGAGATAGGTAGGTTAGGGTTATTTTTTTTGATGACCTTAAAAACGAAACTTCTCCCAGAGATAGGTAGGTCAGGGTTATTTTTTTTTGATGACCCTAAAAACGTTACTGCTCCCAGGGATAGGTTAGGTTAGGTCTTCTATGAAACGAAAATATTAAGTTTGATAAAATGAGAAACAACATTCTATGAATATGCAGGCTTTGAAACAAGTGTTATACAAACTAAATACTACACGGATTAATAATATTTGAATTAAAACGTTATGAACTGAAATTCGAAAAACTAATTATCTGAACAATAAAAAATATACAAAACCAGATTCTACAATGTAAGAGCTCTGAAAAATGATCATTCTATGAAATGAAAATATGAGAAACATTTTCTATGAACTAATATTCTGCGAAAATGTAGTCTATAAAACAACGTACAACCGTATAAACTATTATCACACAAAATATTATGAAATTCTGTGGGGTAGTTTTTACATAGTTTGCGCAGAAACGGAATTTTCCATACACGTTCATTATGGGTATCGATATACAGGGTGAAACAATAAGTAGGTATAATAACCACGACGTGATTAGGTAGGCCATGCTGAACAACTTTAACGGGACAAACTCCGAAATCGTGAAATTTTTTTTGGCTTCCCGATAAAAACGACAACCGTCCGGCTGAAATGTATGAAACTACCAAACATTTTTTCGCGATTTTGGAGTGGGTCCCATAGTTAAAGATATTCAGCATGGCTTACATAATCACCTCCCTTAATATCATCATCATCATCATCTCAGCCATAAGACGTCCAATGCTGAACATAGGCCTCCCCTTTAAGGGGGGGGGGGGGGGTTTGCCATACGCGCCACGCTTGGCAGGCGGGATGGCGCGCGCAGTTTTTTTTGTTTATTGTTTGTAGGCTTTCGGAAGATGCTGCTGCCCATCTCCCGGTATATTCCCTTAGCAGACTCCTACTGCAACCACGGGACGATATGGTGGGGGACAATTCTAAGGCCGGGCACCCCACGGCGGTCCCTCAATATGAACGGTGGTTATTAGCTTACCCTGTATTTATAATCATCATCTTAAATCCCTCGGTTACCTGTTTATGATTCATAATTCCATAAAATGGTTCCTCTTTTTACACGACTGCCCAAAAAAAAGAGTGTTACACGACTGCCCAAAAAAAAGAGTGTATTGTTTTCAGGGTTCATGTATGTATGTGGGTAAAATAAAATTCTTTGTTCCACTAGAACAACTGAACGGCTGAACCGATTTAGATGTATGGGGTATCATTAGAATTGTTACGTTATCCCAAGAAACATAGGCCATGTGACGTCACCGTAAAAACAATATGGCGGACAAAATATTCCAGATTGCGCAAACCTAAGAAAAAAAATCTTGCAAACCTATCGAGTGGGGTATCAAAATGAAGAGCTTTTCACGTTGATTACAAAAATGTATATGATACATATATAAAAATATTCTTTCGTTAATACGAACATTTTAGAAATTAAATTAAAACAATAGGTTGGAAATTGAGTCGAAAGATATATAAAACTTACATGTTTAATTGTAATAAGTAGGTATTAGAGACTTGGGAGGAATAATATTAGTTAAAGCAATGGCGCGTAGTTATAGTGTCCAAGAGGCAACCGGATGGCTCGCGGTATATATAAGCTCCCTACGTGTTGTGTAACCAACTTATGCAACCCAAATTGACCCACGTTGTACTTAGTTTTTCATCGCCCCCCCCCCCCCTCATTTTTCTAACAGCTGACGAAACGATTGCCGACCAGCCGGTCCACATGGCCATTTGCATGCTCGTTCTGGATCACACAAAGTACTGTAAATTGAGGGGAGGAGGATGAAAGCCACGGTCCAACGTGGGTCATTTCGGGTTGCATAGGGTAACGTGGTTCCACAGCACGTAGGGAGCTTAAAAATCACAGCTCATTAGAGCGCCTCGGCACCCGCCCCTCACAGCCTCACCTCGAGCGGTTAGTTATTCTTTATATAAATTTGTATGGCCATGCAATCACTACATCAACTCAACAACGAGTGGACGCTGAGCGACGAGGCAGTGTGGGTCGGCTGCCGAGGCGCTCTAATGAGCTGTGACCTTTAATACCGCGAGCCATCCGGTTGCCTCGCGGACAATGCAATGCAACTACGTGTAGTATGACGCGTCCTTGCTCTGAATGTAATGAAGTGTTCTACTTCGCGGTATTAAGATACTTCTTTACAACATCACGTCCAGTATCGTAAAAAAATGTGCTGCACTACGCCGCTTTGAGCCAAAGAAGCTAGTCCTTGTGGAGTTTGATGATAAAATTACCTATATTCAACAATACTGTAGCGTAGCCATGGTGTAGTTCTGGGAGAAAAATTGGAGGCTAGGACAGTATGGTTTTATGCGTAGAGAGGTTAAGTAGACTGGCGTGTCCTCTGTTACACGCTGTGTGTTATTGTCTATTGAAGACACAGACCACAAGCTAAAATAAACTTGGTACGCTGAACAAAATTGGTTTCGATCTTGGCACCAAGAAGTTTATTGCCATAGATATATGCCAACTCATGTCGCGCTAAGTCACGTATAAGGTCATGCAATTAGCCTCTTGGATCCTAAAAAACAAGTAAATACGTATGTACAGTCAGCATCAATAGTATCTTTCTACACGAAAGCCGCAAAAATATGTGACCTGCTCTTATTTGTAGAGCCATAGGAGCGTGTCACATATTTTTGAGGCCTTCGTGTAGGAAGATACTATTGATGCTGACTGTACATGATAAAAAGTCATCATCCTCCTTGTGTTTATCCTGGCTTTTTGCCACGGCTCATTTAAGCCTGAGGTCCCCTTGGCAACCTAATCCCATGAATTGGCGTATGCACCAGTTTTTACGAAAGCGACTGCTGCCATCTTTCCTTTCAACACAGAGGAGAAAACTGGGCCTTCTTGGGATTAGGTTCGGTTTTCTCACGATATTTTCCTTCACCGAAAAGCGACTCACGTAGGAATGTCGAGATCGAAGAGCTGGTGGCCAGACTTGGATCCGAATATTGGTATCATCGGCGAAACAAAAGCCCACAGACTTCGCAGGTTCGGTCACCTACAGAGAATGGGTGAGGATCGGGCTGTCAAGAGAACGTTCTTGGGACGACCGACTGGTCGCCGTCCGGTGGGTCGGCCCAGATATCGTTGTGGGACAATGTGGCGGCGGATCTGCTGCAGCTTCGCGTCAACAACTGGCAAGAAGTTGCGCAGGATCGGGATAGGTGGCGTGCTCTCATTTCGGAAGCCAAGATTCTCTTTGAATCGTTGAGCCAAAATAGTTAGTTAGTTAGAAAAGCGACTGGTAAATATCAAATGATATTTCGTACATAAGTTCCAAAAAACTCAGTGGTACAAGCCGAGGGTTGAATACGAGACCGTCCGGAGGTCTCGTATTTAACCCTCGCTTGTACCTTCTTACTGCCAGGCTACCAGCGCTTTTTAAGTGAAAAAGTGTAAAAAAAATCGTCTTTATACTTTCGATTACTAATCCAAAGTTCGCTTAAGTATTCTATGTCACGAATAATTAAAAATTAAAAAACACGACTGCGTTTGTTTTAAATGAACTGAAAAGTTAAAAATAAGCTCTAAACATGATTGAAAATGTCTTTGAAACCTTATGGTTGAGACTGTGCCTTCCTACACCCTGACGTACGCTGGATCTTTTAAAATACATATTTTGCTTCGATTGCAGTCGGGGGGACCTTTTTATGGGTATTGTGTTATACAGTTTAAAAGGTCCCCCCACTGCGATCGAAGTAAAATATGTATTTTAAAAGATCCAGCGTACGTCCGGGTGTAGGAAGGCACAGTCTCAACCATAAGGTTTCAAAGACATTCTCAATCATGTTTAGAGCTTATTTTTAACTTTTCAGTTCATTTAAAACAAACGCAGTCGTGTTTTTTAATTTTTAATTATTTTATTTATTGTACTTCATAAATATGTAAGAATGTAACCCATTACCAAAGGTAACTGCAACATTTGAACATTTGCTTCTTGATACACTCCTGATATAAATTTGGTGTGATGTCACGATAGTGCAGAGATATGTTGGTAGTCTGCATATCTTGAGTATACAGGGTGGATAAATATGATGGCTGTTTTCCTGTGTTTATCGTAACATTCATAACGTTCCCGTATATCTTCATAGATATTTTGAATTTCTTTTTGATTAATAATGTACATAGTTATATATTTAACTTTATGGTCCCCATCCACCTGTTTTGAACTGTTACTCATTGGATAATTTTTTTATAAAGAATATGTTGTTATGACAAATAACAATGAATGTAGGCGGCATTGAAAAATAAGAAAAGAAAAAAGAGAAAGAAAAATAAAAAATGTTAATATTTAGTAATGTCCCTTTTACAAATGTAAAGGAATTTTCCTTCACAACATTTTATTTTATCGGTCCTAACACAACATTGTTTTAAGTATATTGAGTTTTCTCTTGATTTTATTAATGATTTATGTCTCTTGTTTCATGTTTCCTGAGATTTTTATTCTTATCTTTTTTTTTGTTAATAATCTTTGATGCTTATTTAGATAATATTCTTGTCATCCAAAAGGTGAACGTATAATTTCCACCACCACCCTGTATACCGTTTGCATATAGCCGTATCTAGTGTATCAGTAATGAGACTGCAGGCACGACGCATAATGCACATCTGCATATAAAGTGCATGCAGTAGGCTAATAGGTTTGGAATTTTACTTTCAAGAGGTGTTTTTGTTTGAATTTAGTTCTGTTCGCTTTTTACACATACATACAACATGCAATCACGCCTATATCACAAAAGGGGTAGGCAGAGATCACGGATTTCCATTTGCTACGATCAATGCAGCAAAACGGCTCTCCGTGAGCCACTCCTCACTTTTACTTTTACTTTTTACTTTTTTTTTGGGTCGCTTTTTATACTCGTATAATATATCCAAAAATAATAAAAATAAATTCAATATTATATCAGGGAAGGAGGGAGGCCTTTGCCCAGCAGTGGGACACTCTTGGCTCCTATAAATAAATAAATAAATAATATCAGTAGGTGCACTAAGGAATACTACTGCTAGGCAAAAGCTCTTTTTTCTCACTAGTATTGTGTAAGTATCGGTGTTGTTATCAAAGCGAATAAACACGGTAACATGAGGATACAGAAAAATTTGAACCACGCATTTCTGAGGTCAATTGAAGAAAAAAACATTATATGACTTTAAGTCAAAAACGCCAAAAAAAAATTTTTTTGTTTTTCTTTTTCATTTTTTTGAATGCTTTTGTACATAATAAGTAAGTCTCATATGTAAAATTATCGGTTTAAATGAATTTCTACATTTTTTATAAGAAATAGTTTATACAAAATGTTTATTGTCACTTTGACATCTGTCAATAAAATATGTCTTTAGACTACGCCCATACTGGTGAAATCGCCATCTAAAAATCGTGTTTCGCTGAGTAACAATGAGAAATGTGTTTTTTTTAATTGGTCGTAAGTCGGAAACTAGGCAAAATTCAGGAAAGTTTGTAGAGCATTTTAGTTTCCAATTATGATCAGCTGTTAAAATTATTCGGTTTCCTCATGTTACACCGTGTATAGAGATAGAGGAACACAGTCTAAAAATAAATTGAGTTTCCAAGTTTGATAGCTTTACTAGATGGCGCTGTACAGCCCCATACGTCACGCGGTAGCCTCTGATCTATCTATCTCAACCAGAGCCATCTATAATATAGAAGCTACCTTGGAGCCCCAAAAAGTTTCAGACTGTGATTCTCTATTTATACATTCTCTTTGACCCTGTTAAGTCCCACTAGGCTGTAAGATTTGAAGTTACCGTGACAACCTTATCAACCGACTTCAAGATTTCGAAAGAGGAGGTTCTCAATTCGTCGGAATCTATGTTTTTTTTTGCAATTTTTATTTTTTATATTTTTTTATGTATGTTCACCGATTATTCGTTGACGGCTGGACAGATTTGGAAAATTATTTTTTTGTTTAAAAGAGTATACTTCACAGTTGGTCCCATTGTCACCAGGTCCGGATCTGATGATGAGGTCCTGCAGAAATCGAGGGATCTCTTCAACTATTATAGGCACACCTAGAGTGATTTCACTATTTTTACAGCAACTCGGGCATTTCCTCTTGGAAAAGCGGAGCCTAACTGAAGTCGGTTCTTTTTTTAATTAAAATTATTAACCGACTTCAAAAAAGGAGCAGGTTCTCAATTAGTCAGAATTTTTTTTGTTATAATATTCAATGTGTAATTGTGTAAATTGTGTAAAGTACCGTATCCTTACGGACTTTTCCACGAATGAATGGTTCCCCCAAATATACGATTATTTACATACATACAACTTTCTTCATTAACACGTTGTATTAAAGTTCTTGTTTGTATACATGTTAACGGCGTTAGTAACATATATTTTTGACTACTGAAACTTTTTTAAGCGCGTTCGGTAAATATATCAATAATTTTTTTACAATTGTTATGTTGATTTTTTGTTGGTTATTTTTAATTCTTCGGGGACTTTATAAGTGTGGTTTCTGGAAAAAGTTTATACGAAAAAATAACGTGAGAAAATATTTTATTTTTCTTGATCGAATAAAAACGAACAAAACTTGTTCCTAATGATTAGGTTGATATTAGGAACAACTTCTGTAACAGCTGGAATTTTTAACATAAATCCACTTTTTAATTCATAAAAACCATCTAGTTACGATAATAGTATAGTTAATTGAATCGTTCCAAACTTTAAAACCGCTATAACTCAAAATGTTGTCAAAGTGACTAGACATGTTCTTTCCGTGTACCCTTCATATTTTCTCTAACAACCAGTTTATATATGTAAATAGAGTCACACGATACTATACAGGATGCTCTTTTTAAAGCAACATAAATTAACATAACATGCCGCAACGGTTGCTCGCTGGGACCAAATAGTGAAATACCGGGACGCCTTTTTAACCTATAAAAATAAAACACTCACAATTGTATTTTATGACTGTTAGAATTCGTTACGTACTTGTCGGGTGAAAAAGATTTAAGAAAACGAGCGACTTTTCTATGGAAAATAGAAAGTTAACGATTTGGGTACATTATAATTTATAACTACTAATGCCAACTATAAAGATTTAAAGAAGAAGATTGGCAACTAATGGCCTAAGAAAATTAGGCTTTAATTAATATTATTATGTCCCCAGAAAAGGCGCATAACCTTAACTCATACTAAAAAAGTTTGACACTTCATGAAAAATATTTTCTTATAATTGTTAGCATTGCGCTAGGTATAATACTTATATTTGTTCGCTGCATAAAGAAAATATTATGCAAGTTTTATTTTTATCCACCAGGCTATCGCTTTTAAGTATTGCAACATAACTTCACATTTTATATCAATCAATTAATCAATCAATCAATCAATTTTATTTGCCAAAATACAGTGGTTAAGTTCTTATATATACAGTTCGTACATTGTATTTTGCTTGCAAGCAAGCGTGCAAATGTTTCCTTATAGCTACAAATTCTAAACAGGAATAAGGGCAGATTATTCATAATTAACAATGTCAGTCATAGATATTACAAAATAAAATAAAGAAGAATGTCAAACATTATGTCACAAATACCAAGAACTATTATTATATAAATTACCAACCTATATTATGATTAAATTCTAAATATTGTTTAGTGCTGTAAAAACACTTGTCAAGAAGCCAGTTAGAAAGATTTCGACTGAATTCGTTTTCTTCTAGGTTTTTCAAGTGCTGGGGCAGGTGGTTGTAAATTATAATGGACATGTTGTAAGCATTTTTTTCGTAGATCATCTTGTTACAAATAGGTTTGTGCATACGGTTTTGTCAAGAGCATTTGTCGTCTTAGTCGTTTGCCATTAGTTTAAAATTGAAGGTCACTTATATTTTTACAATGTGTTTTCGATTATGCTCACATACTATTGACCAAACTGTTATAAAATGACAGATGTTGTGGAAATAGTTAAATGCAATAGTATGGTAACTAAATAAAAATAAATGCCTTGTATAATATTTTCTTGATGTTATTAACTAATATCTATATACCTAGCGCCTACCTAGCGCAACGTAAAAATTTGTTTGACAATATTTTCCACTATAAGTAATAAGATTATATTCTCTAACTAAAAAAGAAAATCGCACTAGTGAATTATAAAAGCTCAAAACTGTTCGCGTACTGTAGTAAAAATAACGCAAATATTATGAGTATTCTGTTGAGAAAATAGCTGTTTAATGTATGATATATATCATCACAATGTTACATTAATATGTGTATAGACGGAGAGCTAGCCACGTCAGATATGGCACAATAATGAGAGCAACGAAACCCCTCTAGTTAGTTTGGCAGCTGTAAAGTCGAAAAAAATTCCTTGAGTTCTGGGTTTGATGCAATTATATGGAAACTTATGTAATGAATTAGATTATATCATATCCAGAAGTTTCTGTTGGGGGAAGTAGGGCCTAATGACGTAAGTATAATGCATTTTTTAGTTACTCGCTTACTGTTTTTGTTTCCGCAATAATACACATTTCTTTTGTTCTAATGCTAAAATATAGGCCCTGCTCTCTATAAATGAAACAACTTCCGCAGTTTTTACCTATTTCGGTATTACTTTTTTTCCAACTTAAAAACTTTGTTGGTCTGTCACTTCTGATCTCCACCCATTAAAAACTGCCAGATTCCCGGATCTACAATACAATACAATACAAATACTCTTTATTGAACACCTCAAAAAAGGAAACAGTACAGAAAATACAGCGAATTTAGAGGTAAACAACAGGCGGTCTTGTCGCTAAAGAGCGATCTCTTCCAGACAACCTTCAGGTAGCGGAATTCATTAAATAATTGATATCAGTAGGCAATAAGGATGATCTAGCAATAAGGATGGTTATTCAATCTAACTAGACAGGTTTAATTGCTCTCATTATTGTCATATCTGACGTGGCTAGCTCTTAGTCACTATTTCTTCGCAAGTAGATGCCTGCAGATACATTTCTCACTAATACATATCAGAGACTATAGAGATATAGACGACCACAGCCTAAGAACTTTTTGAAGCTCATGTCGATTGCGCCATCTATGTCAAAGTCACCAAGATACCGAATATGTAAGAGAAATGTCAGCTGCACTGCTATTCCACCTAGTAGCTACTAGTGTACTACTAGTACGATTTGTTACTAGGTGGAATAGCAGTGCAGGTGACATTTCTCTTACATATTCGGTATCTTTAAGTGGCTTTGACATAGATGGCGCAATCGACATGAGCTTCAAAAAGTTCTTAAGCTGTGGTTGTCTATATCACTATAGTCTCTGTACATATTAAGGAAGAATTAGAGATGAGGGATGATAATATTATACACATTACCCACTTACTATGTATATTATGTACGTTGTGTTGATGAAAATGGTTTTCCGAGCGCGTTAATGGTGATATGTGTGAAACACACCTAAGGTTCTACACTGACAAAAATAAATTGGGGAGGTCAGTAAGATTAACTGATTATTCAGTCAAAACCGTTATCTCAGTCATCAAAATTAAGAGCATGGCTCTTGTCGGTGGAGTATGCGCCAGTTTTCGCGGTCCTCGGCTAGGCTTTTTAGGTCCCTGTAAGACACGACATTTGCTTTTTCTTTTAGTAGTAGTAGTAGTAGTTAGTTTTTTTTAGTTTTTAGTTTTTGTTCGTTATCTCAGTATGCTCCCCGATTTATTTTTGTCAGTGTAATCTTATGGTGCTAAACGCCCTTATATTTAGACGTCCTCTGCGTTATGGCAACACTGGTTTCTTAATATTAATATAAAAACTAAGGATGACAAACCAAGCCCAACGTGGGTCAATTCGGGTGGCACAGGGCGGTTCCACAATACGCAGGGAACTTACCTCTCGCCCCTCTCGGTCACTGTAACTACGCGCCATTGCTTTAACTATTTATAACAGAACGCGATTTCACCTCCATTTTTAACCGACTTCAAAAAAGGAGGAGGTTCTCAATTCGACTGAAAACTGAACTTTTTTTATCATTTTTTTGTATGTATGTTACTCGATATCTCAGTGAATCGTGAACAGATTTTCACTTTTTTTTAAACGGACGGGTATAGCCCCTAGATGGTCCCATTGTCACCAAGTCGGGGTCTGATGATGGGATCCTGTAGAAATCAAGGGAACTCTTCAACTATTATAGACACACCTATAGTGATTTCAATATTTTTTACAGCAACTCGGCCACTTCCTTTTGGAATAGCGGATCCTAAGTGAAGTCGGTTCTTTTTTTGTTTAAAATTATATTATTAATATACATCTACTTAGACGACAACATTTTAAGAACTTTTTGAAATAAAAATTAATCATTTTGAACCCAAGTGATGAATTGCTAAACTTCTGACATTAAATGTTATTCAACAACTTTAATTTGCCCCAAACCGCTCAAAATGGACGTTCAAAAACCTCATCTCACCTACCAATTACGCCACTAATGCGAAACTAAAAATAAACAATGTTTTATTAAAAATGTCATAGGTACAGAACGCACGCGCGCCGGCCGGCGCGGAGTACCCGGATTGTTGCCAGTCGGGAGAAATTACCCTGGCTTGGGGTAAATTTTGCGTGTGGATTTGCCGACTATTTTATTGTGTTCGTTTGACAGTATAGAAGAAACGTGTATAAATAGATTTTTTTACTTAGTAAATAAACAATAGATAATGTGATGGAAATATTAGACATTTTTTATGTTAAATAACCTTTCAATGTTGTACTTATAAGTATATACATATACATAGATAATAACATGAAGGCATAAAATTCGTCTACGATAACTGAATTCTGTTTAGTGTGTTTTGCTCCTAAACGCATGTTTTATTTTGTCAAATCAGTTATCAAATGATTAATGAAAAAATGTATTTAGGTAATAAGTAATAACTAATACCTACCTATATTTAATCATTGTTTTTGCAATAATTTGCTATTTCAAAATAACTTTACAAAAAGGATATACGCTAAAGTGAATTTAATATGTAGGTCTCTTTATGAAAAACAGATATCCAAGGTACTATAAAACATTGAGAAAATATTAAAACAAAAAACGATTAAAAATATTTATTTTGCATTTTTAGGAAGATCTACATCTACAATGCACTTATTAACATTTAATAATATCATATAAGTACGTGAATAGTTATCAATGTATCATATACAAAGAAAAAACTGACCATATCCTCGGGTTAGGCTCGAACCAGCGTCTTCTGCATTCGGGGCAGATGAAATAACGTCGTTCAAAAACGCCTTTTTTTCAAAATACGAGGAAAATTTTCAAAAAAACTGGCAACACCATTCATATCTTATCACTACCCCGGCTCCAGTGGAACCCGGTCTCTGAAGGGGTGCGCACGCCGTCCCCACAAACCACGTTCGGAATGCGAGTGAGCGTTGTAAGTTTAGTGATAATTGTAAACAAATGTGAGTGACCGTTGTAAGTTTAGTGATAATTGTAAACAGATGTGAGTGACCGTTGTAAGTTTAGTGATAGTTACAATTTTAGTGATGTGCGTGAAGTGATCATGAAAATGGTAGTGTTTTTGTTACTGGGGATGTTTCTTGGTAAGTTGCAGATTGTTTTCTAATTGGTTTAATATGGCGAAGTAAACTGTTATAAAACGAATTAATTTATAACTGAGAAGTATCAAATTACAAAATTAGTAAATTAGTACATTGTCAGTAGTAGTCACAACAATCTTGGCGCGTCATTATCATACTTTAGTAACAAAAAGAACGTGTCAAGATAATATTGACTACCTTGCCCATTTAGCTCCCGACATTAATCTGCTGCTAAATGCATACCAAGAACAAGGAACCATATATAAGATACCAACATCAATATGTACCCACGACGGCACCATAAGATATTAAACACATAAACAAGTCTATGGAAAAACTAAAACTATAACGTTATTAAACATAAACATAACTAATAGAAAACGCATAAAACTATTTTATAAATATTTAAATTATGAAGTAAAGTTTACACATCCTTATTGACCGATATCAAAGTGACATGGAACACTTTGCATAACAAAATTTTTACAAAAAAATGTTCCATTTTGTTTTAGGTTTTAGGCGATCATTTATATTTTCATGTGCAAAAACATAAAAAAAATGGTAAATATTGGGAATTTGACCTAAAGTCATAGGTATAATGTTTTTTTCCTTCTTTTGGTTTCAGAAATGCGTGGTTAAGATTTTTCGGGTTACTCGAGCCTATTAAAAAAAAAAAAAAAAACTCGAGCCTATAATTTAATTATTCCTGGGTAAACTTAATTATAATTCACTCCCATCTGTTTGCGAAACTACAATCTTCAGATAACTTCTAGATACTCGTACAGTCAACTGGAGAAATATCTAAGCGGTTGAAGTTTTCAAAATTGCCATCAGTCCAAGGGCCGGAATTCTTCATAGCAAAAATCAAACTGTCAGAGGGATTGACCATGATGTTTTATCGACTTGTCGATAAATATTTGTCACTTAACGAAACAAAGCTAAAGTAATGAAATCAGGCTTTTGGATATACAACACATGTCATTTGAATATCGTTTTTCTTTTAGGATTAACCATTTTAGTAACACGGCATGGGAATCAATTATGAAAACTCGAGTGACATATGTAACATTGATACAATTTATTTTAATATGGAGATGCAAGTTGCTTACCAAAGAGGTCAAATGTTACAGAATAATCTTTTAAGATGGTAATGGATACTATTCCGTAACATCGATAAGTCGATAAAACATCATGGTCAATCCCTCTGACAGTTTGATTTTTGCTATGAAGAATTCCGGTCCTTGGGCCCATCACTCGCTCTTATTCTCTTAAAAATAAAGGTGTACAGTTGCCATCGGGGCGACCGAGGTAGTCATAAATATCTGAACAACGCCTCTATTGTCAAGGCGATAAAGTGCATGTTCAGATATTTTTGAGTACCCTGGCCGCTCCGATATATTTAATTGCGATTGTACCACATTGAGGTACTATAATATCGAGAAACTCCATCAGCATACAAAAAGTGGCAGAACAAAATCACGCAGGACGAATTTTGCCGTAGGCAGACGATCGACCATAAGAAAATTGCTACTCACAAAGGCCCGACCGAGCGCTTTATTAAAATTTGTTCAGCGTAAGCTAATCATTACTACTACTATCAATGCTACGATTAATATATGGAGGTCAAGTTATAGCAGTCATACCCGCAAGAGAAATCTTAGGTGATGGTAATATAACCGGATTGTTATGCCATATTTTTGGTGACATTTTGTTTGTCTGATGTTCTTTTATCTTTATTTATATATATTTAAGATAAGTTTGTGCTCGTCTGTTTCACTACATTTGTCGCTGACTGTACCTTTCAAAGTTCGTAACCAATAGAAACGCGTTGTTCGGTAACATCAAACTTTTCTTATTAATCGAAGCTGAGATTATATTTGTATTAACTATACGCGGTAGCATCCTGAACGTGACGAAAATGAAATTACGTTGTCAATAAATAAAGAAATATTTAGCTAAGAAATATTGGATTAAATCTGAGTAAGTAAGTAAATATTATGTATTGCAACAAAACATAGGAATAATTAACAGGTCCCTAAGTAGTAATTCTTCTTCTGGATATATATATAATGTCAATTCAAATGTTCAAAAGCAAAGGCAAAAGTACTATCTTTATCTCTTTCGCGTGAAAGAACGATACTTCAAAATATAGGAACCTGTGCAATAATAATGGCTTATAATAATTTTAAACAAAAAAAGAACCGACTTCACTTAGGATCCGCTATTCCAAGAGGAAGTGGCCGAGTTGCTGTAAAAAATAGTGAAATCACTATAGGTGTGCCTATAATAGTTGAAGAGTTCCCTCAATTTGTCCAGGATCCCATCATCAGACCCCGACTTGGTGACAATGGGACTATCTAGGGGATATACCCGTCCGATAAAAAAAAATTTGAAAATCGGTTTACGATTCACGGAGATATCGAGTAACATACATACAAAAAAAAAATTATAATAAAAATAAAATCTGTTGAATTGAGAACCTCCTCCTTTTTTGAAGTCGGTTAAAAATATTATAAAAGTCAAGTTTCATATTGAATAATGGGTTCTTTTATTTACTTGACCAGACCTTATTATTAAGTATATGGATATTCCATCTCAGTATTGTAAAAATAAATAGTAATTGGGATCCCTTTTCAACCGACTTCAAGATTTTGAATGAGGAAGTTCTTAATTCGTCGGGATCTTTTTTTATGTATGTTCACCGATTATTGGAAGACGGCTGGACCGATTTGGAAAATTATTTTTTTGTTTGAATAAGTATACTTCACAGTTGGTCCCATTGTCATTAGGTCAGGATCTGATGATGGAATCCTGGAGAAATCGAGGGAACTCTTCAACTATTAACGTGTATTTTTCGTAGCAAAGGGTATGGTTAGCAGAAAAGGCAAATACATTTGAAAATTCACTTTTGTTCTTAACTATAAAATAAATACCTACTTACCTTCTTAGGATTAAACCTCTAGATATTATATATAATTCTCTACGGTACAAAGCCTTTTCCGCCCTAATATATTTTTAAAACAATGTACGTCAAATGACATTAAATGTCATAAAAACCTGTCACCTTCCTGTGACTTCTGTTAACGTAGAAGGTCATTTGGCAATTTAAAATGGATTTTTTCCAATCGATGTGTACGACTGACAGCCAAATCTGTTGAACTTTTAGTCGTTTATTCGGTATAATTTGGATAAGTGCTTATAAATATGTATATAAATATCATAATTTGTGAGAGATACATATAATGTTTATAAATTATAATACTTGCGTATTTGTTTTTTTGTCAACCATACTTTGCTACCAATACAGCACGTTGATAACGATCATTAATTATAGGCACGGCACATCTATAGTGATTTGAGTATTTTTCACAGCAACTCGGCCACTTCCTCTTGGAATAGCGGATGCTAAGTGAAGTCGATTATTTTTTGTTAAAAAATAACTTTACCCTTGTACTTTTACTGTTGTAGTTGGGGGAGAACTAGACTAACCCAAAAAACCCTGGTTACAAAAGAAACAAGTCTGATATTTTCACAAAATATAAACCAATAGTATATAAATAATATTAATAAACCTCATCTCTAACAAAATACAAGTTCCCCGAGTGTACACAGATTTGCCGCAGGCGCCAAAACAATTTCCTATCTCCTTCACACATTCGTATTTCACTTGATTGCACCACTGTACAATCAACTCTGTTATAACTATATATATACAGTTCATTTCAAAATATCAACGAGGAATAGATACAACAAGTCGAAAGTAATAGCGATATTTTGTGTCACGTTCGTTGTATTTCAGAACTCCATGTTCAACTCTATGAGAAGTGAATAAGGTATAAATTGGTATAAAAGTTGTCAGTTTGCTTACAGGGTGCTACGAGCTAGCTACGACATGTGCTACGTGTGTAGCTTTCGCTATGTTATTGAAATGACTAAGCGAAATGAAATAATTAACGTTTTGAAGTGCAAAATTGAGTTAGTTTTTCTAGCAAAATTGAGTATTTTTTTTGCAAAATTCTTGTAAATTGGAAAGTTTTAATTTAAGTCGTGCAGTGCTTACCTACTCCATAAAAAGCTAAAAGCATACACGGCCTCCTAGCCTAGTCAGTAGTGGCCCTGCCTATGAAGCAGAAGGTCCCGGGTTCGAATCCTGGTCAGGGCATTTATTTGTGTGTTTATCACGGTTATTTGTTCCTGAGTTCTAGTTTTCTATGTACAATATTTAAGTAGTTATCTATATCTATCGATTATATTATTATATGTCGCCGCCTAGTACCCACAACACAAACCTTATTGAGTTTACTTGTGTAAGTTTGTCCCATAATATTTATTTATAGACCGTGGGCAGATTAAACCCGACGGATTCTAACCATGTATTCCCGAAGCCAAAAGAAGGCAAAAACATTCTATGACTCTAGGTCGATTTCGCCTTAGTTCCAGAGTATTTGCCAATTAAAAAAAAATGCAAACACTATTGTATCTGAGCGAAAAATGCCCGTTTTGATGACGATGTCACCACTATAAAGACTAGTCTGATGAGATCTTTATTGACAGATGTCAATGTAACAAAAAACTTTTTTCATTAACTAGTTATTAGGAAAAAAATGTAAAATAATAATTGTAAGTGATATTTTTAGTAATAAAATTTACTTTTTATGTTTAAAACATTATAAAAAATCCAAAAAAAACGGAAAAAAAAATATTTTTTTTTGGCAAAATTGGCCAAGAGTCGTATGACGTTTTTTGCTTCTTTTGGCCTCGGGAATACGTGGTTAAAACCTGTCGGGTTTAATCTGCCCACGGTGTATAAGTAAATTATGTGTTTGAGTGAGACTTAAATTTTTTAATAATAAGTTTTACCAAATTACTACGGATTCATTACTCTCTTAACCGTACCTAGTACCTAAAGTTTTCGTAAAAATTTCAATAGCCATCGTCATCATCATCATAAAATAATATTTGCTTGTATTCCATTTCCGTAAAAAGAATAAAATTACGATTAAGTGTAGTGGCACATTTTTCCAGGTAGATGTTTTCTTTTGTTTTATTTTTCGCTAATACACATACTACTACAAAATGTCAGTAACTTTGCATCCAGAAATTTCCCTTAACGTAGAGTTGTGACGTTTATTTCACATAGTAAGTAAACGGAGAAGATTCTCGACAACGGCACATCCCTAGGTACATTACAATTCCTACTCGCGAACGATTTCCCAAAGACATAAAACTTCTGTTTACAAGTCAACCATATGCACGTACACATTCCCGGCCAAGGGGGGAAATAGGTTAATTGCTTTGTACTAAAAGGATTCCGTATAAAAGTTGCCGGGGTAACGACCCGCGGGTGAAAAATGAGTTGAAACTTTTTAATTTCACTCATACGGGTTAAGTTATGTGTGACGTGTTTTCTCGTTGGAATAACGGGTTTGTTTAGCATGTAGGGTTGTGATTTAAGTGTAACAACATTGTGACAAACATACCAATCACAAGTAAAGCTTGAAGTTTGAACCATAAAGCTTTTTTCCATTAAATAAAAAAGTAAATAATCTATATTATTAAATTAAATAAGATAAGGTACAGATGTCGCTGTGACTCGACCACCGTTATATATGATAGAGTTCGCCGTTTAAGGCTCAAAACACACCTAGCGGAATTAGGCCTATTCACAGACAAAATGCTTAAATTTGTCTATGGTAGCTGATTTTTTTGTATGGAGGCCATAGACAAATTTAACCATCCAAATTTAAGCTACCATAGACAAATTTAAACATTGTGTCTATGAATTGGCTTAATTCCGCTCACAATTCCGCTAGGTGTGTTTTGAGCCAAACATGGAAGCACGTCGGACCGGCAACCCGAAGGTCTCAGGTTCGATTCCTGTGATGCTCCAGAGTTCTCCACGGTTGATTTTTTCATTATATAAAGGATCTGTTTCCAATTTGAGGTTTTTTCCAATAAAACTCTGTTTGAACAGACCCACTGTGTGACTTGGGTGGTTGATAAGAAATCACGGTCAACTGTGTTTGTCTTCTTCTTTTCCTAGCTTTAATCCCATCATTTGGGGTCGGCTCTCCTAGAGATTCTTCTCCAGGGACTTCTCTCCCTGGTCGTCTCTGCTGGTCAGCCTTATTTAAGTCCCAATTTATAGTGGCCATGGCCATCCATGTTTGTCGGGGTCTTCCAGGCCGCGTCACTGGCGGATATGTATGCAGCACTTTCCTAGTATTATAAATATATTTTAAACTTCTTATTCATATAACTTACCCAATTCTACTAAATTTTGTTTCTTCTAAATAAAATAGAATCAAATGAGGATCAACAGCATTTTAGGTCTGACCGTTACCGATATTAACTAAAAATTGAAATAGCCACTTACATTCGCCATATTTAACTAATATTCTCAAATGAAATAGGTAAGGACAATAAATTATCAGATTATTCGCATAAATAAAAAATAAAACAACATCAATACCGAAACTGAATACCGGATATTTAAGTGTAAGTGTAAGTTGTATCAAAATTTAAACAAAATTAGGTCATTTTGTATAGTTCGAATATTATACCTCTTGCTGATTTTTTAAAACTTGTATTAACTTAAAAAAACCTTAAAAATAACGCCAACTGTCTTATGTAATAACACTTTAATTAAATCATGTTTCTTTGTCTATTCCCCAGACCGAAATTAGCACAGAGTTCTGTTTAACAATTCAAATGTATCAGACAGCCACGCCTACATTCATTAAAATACATAAGCTTAGTTGTAAGCTCTTAATCTTGGAAAGGAATCAGGTTTTTAGTTCTTACTTAGTACAAACGAGTGTTCATAATGGTCTCAAACGCAATGAAATATTGTCTTTACGTCGGCAATGTTTTGAGGGTAGCAACTCGACTGTAATGGAATGACATACAACTTTTCAGGTCTAGGCCTAGATTTTTTTCTCGTGACAGGATGGTCAATAATATATGGTCACCGTATCTGAAGTGAGAATAGTAAAATAGTAATAGGCGAGTAGATTCATAGGTATTTGAGAAAAACACTATACATACATGCCTCGACGTGAAAATGGATTCTCGGCCTCGTATACCAGTAACTATATAGCCAGTAATCCTTGTTTTCCCAGCCTCCCCTGTAATGTACTATGTTGTGGCCTATTCACGACATGTTTCATATACAGTGTGTGGCCCAAAACACAAACGAAAAATTCAAACGTAGATTGTACTCCTCAAACAATAAAAATATTGTTCAACAACTTAAAAAAATATGTAGTTTTTAAATTGTCTTTTTTTCATACCAACTAAATATTATTTTCAATGTACGTTAAAATCCGTCTAATTGACATTGCTTGTCAGTCTTGTCACCCTACAGACATAATCAATTTCGCAATACATTGCGTGTTCAGGTAAACTTTAAAATGTACTAAAAATCAAACCGTAAGTTATTTTTAAAAGTCACTGAACAAACGTTATTCTGTATGAGGAGTAGAATATACGTCTCAATCCTTCGCCCGTGTTATGGGTCACACACTGTATACCTAATCTTATTTCTAATTTTCAAAAGGTGAACAGTTTGAACAACCGCTAAACTATTGCGATCCTTTTGACTTGAACTCCTCATAGTCCTTATTCGCTAAGGCGATTATCACACTGTGCGAGCGTGACAGCGCTGTACACATGCAGAGCGCTATCTCGCTCGCCCACCGGCACCGCATGCGAAAACCGCAGTGTGAAAGCCGCCTAAGTTAGTTTTGCTGCGAACTGTATACCTCCGTATAATGATAAGGTAAGCCCAGTCAAAGTCAGCTAATCCAGCTGGATATCAACGCTGTACAGTACACCACACACGCGATGTGTAGATACAGTCAGTAGCAAAAGTAAGCGGGTAAGATGTTTAATATGAGCCGGACACGACTTTATTGTTTAGAGAATAAGAGCGTGTGTGCATTTTGAACACCCTACCAGCTTAGCCACTTCTGCTGCTGACTGTACAGTCGCCATCAAATATATCGGAGTGGTCAGGGTACTCATAAATATCTGAACATGCACTTTATGGCCTTGAATATAGAGGCGTTGTTTAGATATTTGTGACCACCTTGGCCGCTCTGATATATTTGATGGCGACTGTACATACGGTAGTTGAGTGAATCTCTGAAAAGTTGGTGAACTATCCTGAATTATAAGATGTTGTTAAGAACACGAAGATAATCTAAGACGCTTTTTCTTGTATTTAGAGACGCGAATCCTTATTAAATTAATTTATAATATTAAATAATATGTGAAAATATTTGCGATATAGCGGGAAAACGCTGGCAGCGTTTTCCGCATCTTCGGTACTATGCAGAAGGGGCCCAATTTTTGGATATTTTTTAGTTTTATTTTATATATGTAAGTTTGTTTTATTTGTGAGTCTAATTTATATTTTATTTATATTCTTTTATTACCTCCCAATCAAATTTACGATTTATATGTAAATGTGTGTGGATTTTATTTTTCATCTGTAAAAGGGCCTGTTTCCAATTTGTAGTACTTTTTCCACAAAGCCGTTTTCAATAGATACAGGGAAAGATTTATTTCTGACACTTGAAATATACCTTTTCCTGGAACAAACTGGAGAATCGCCCTGCTAACTAAAACAATATAGGTTATGTAGTTCCGCCAAGTCCCGGCATGGATCCGAAGGTATAGTCAACGCCATAAATATGTGTACACTTTTGCACCTTACTCCATTGTAATAAGGTTCAAAAGTGTACACATATTACTGTACTGTCGGAACTCGTCTTATTCCGGATAAATAAACGTGCCTCCGGGAAAATAATACGGGTGTACGGAACGTGTTGGGTTTTATTTAACGGCCTCCTAGTCTAGTTAGTAGTAACACTATATATGTACGAAGGGGGAGGTCGCGCGTTCGAATCGTGGTAAGGGCATTTATTTTTAGTAGCAGATGTAGTTAAACGAAAGAGGCGATCAAAACGATCTAGTCACGAATTTATTTTTAAGACAACCAGTTCGCTCTTGTGTTCTTTTTTACATCTCATTTTGTTTACTTAAATATTAAATAAACTTATTTAAAAAAATCTAAAAATACCAACGTCAGCTCGTCTTTGAAGTACAGCTCTATAAATTGTTCTCTATGCTCCTTTAAACTAGTTTATTGCCAACACTCACCAAGCATTGTTCTCAATAAAACCAGCGAAACAAGACCTCCGATTAGTACTATGTTCCTTTGGATCTCTAGACCATTTTAAACACAACTAGTGCTAGGCAAGTGACAATAGCATTGCAATTCGGTTACTGCATTTTACTGCTCCTGCACAGATTTTGTTTTAAAAGGTCTTAAGTCTGTATGAATTTCGTGTATTCACTGCCTTTCTGAGAACAGCTTAAGATTCAGCTCTCGCCAACAGAGAGAATTATGCAAATCGGGTATTTAAGTGCCACTTTGATAGTCATAACGAAAATAAACAATATATTGTTGAGATATTTTAAATATAAATCTACCGAGAGCTTATACATTTACTTGTGTTGAATAAAGCCTAATTATGGAGCGAAATAAGGTATTTAAGTAAGTACAGACATAGAGTAACATATACAGGATGTTATCGGGGTCGTGATCCAAAATATGTATTTCAAACTGCACAAACAACTAGCAATTGAATGCCGTGACTATCACTAAAATCAAACAACTTTTTTTTATTTTTTTTTCCATTTTTGTACCACTTATTTTACTTTTAAGGATGTGTTAAGTATTTTTAAATCGGCTTATCAACTCATTTAAATTAGTATAATTGACTTTTTCTTTTGAGTACAACTGTCAGTACAAAAAAAAAAACTTTATTTCTGTTATTTAGCAATTAAAGTTACATTAATCTACATTCGAAATATCTTATAAAGCTGTTCCCATATCATAATATCACCTTTAAGAGTAAAATAAGTGGCGCAAAAATTGAAAAAAAAAAGAAAAAAAATTGCTTAATTTTAGTGTTAGTCAGGGTATTCAATTGCTAGTTGTTTGTGGAGTTTGAAATACATATTTTGGACCACGACCCCGATAACATCCCCCCCGTTCATCAAAACGAGAACCGGAAGTAAATGTTTTGTGACAGAACATCGTATTAGTTATAAGACATACGTTGAGACTGGAGTACCTACCTACCTACTGTAAGAATGATTTCTTTCTTTTATTTTTATTTTTATTGTGTATTTTTATATGGACTTTTGTCTGAAATAAAGCGATTTTATTTTATTTTATTTTATAACACCCTGTATAGAAGAGCAGCACAGCCTAAGAACTTTTTGAAGCTCAAAGGGGCAGAGGGCGCAATTGACTTGAGCTTTAAAAAGTTCTTAGGCAGTGCTGCTCTACTATATAAGTTATTCTATGGTACAGATTAATTTCTTCGTAACCACAACTCCAATTGTTATGATACTTTATATATTATACTGGTTCGAAATACCCCAATGTATATGTACGTTTCGGCTTTGTCCGATGGCTAAGGACACCCAGTATATGCAGTAATTTTTAATCGACTTCATTGTGAATAGGTATTTTGAAAGCATCGTAACAAAACAAAAACTAATAATCGACAGATATCGATAATACACAACCTCATTTATATGTTCGCGATCTTTTTCGCGGATCACAACATCGGGACACGATGGTACCATAAATCTATGTCACCCGTCAATATGTTACTACTCCAACTGTATACCAATATGACGTATCTGCATATAACGTGTATGGCTGTTACTACCTTTTGTAATTGTTAGTGTAGGTTCAAGTCAACTGATTTCTATCGCAACGTCGTATCTTATGAGCTGTTAAGGGATATGTAACTGTATGTAAATAATAATAGCGTTCTTATTAGAATATGTCGAGGGATATTGGAGATTGTGAAAATAAGTCCATATTCGCAATCCAGGGCGCTTGGTATGTAATATTAATATTTTTATCTTGAACTGTGTATGTATGCGAATACGGTTGAGTTTTGAGTGAAGGTTTTTGGAGTAATGTCTTTTTGGTTTTCAATTATGCTATAGGACGAGATATGGGCGCTCATATCAAGTTGGCATTTGGTGACGTTCACGATTGCTCGCCTATATACAGGGTGATTTAAGAGACGTGATCAGAAATAACAAGTCCAATGAAGTTATTGTAAAGGAAATTTAATCCAGTCGGTAGGTAGGTCCTGGATCGGTTATTGATAATCATTTTACATCTGGCCACTGGCCATGTTTTTATTAAATGATGAACCAAAGTAAATAAAATATTCAAAGGATCAAAATAACCTTTTATACTCGTATATAATTTTTTTGCATTATATAAAAGGTCGATTAATTATATAAGTTTGTTTCAGTATTTTGGTATATTCATTAGGTATAGGTAACAGTGGCGGCGACTCAAAATAATTCTAAGATCAAGGGAAGACGTCAAAATAATTCTAAGGCTTTTTTGGCCTTACTTTTCCCGATAAGCCGTCATAAAAGTATTCAACCGGCTGAAAATAAGGGAAGCCGGTGAGAATCGAGTTTTATAGACGCTCCGCCACTGATAGGTAATCTATTTGATTATGTGCCTAACTCATAAAGAGTTATACAACAGGCTGAAAAAATAATCCTGTAACGTGATTATGATATCGTAAAATCTCTCATGGACTATTTATATCTATAAATAGGTATAGTCCATGAGCTTTAAGAAGAACCTTCGGGAATCGGCCATGACACACGAAGGTAATATTGCTGTTCTGCTTTTTCATGTGTCACTATTGATTGATACCCGACGTCTCTTTCTAAAACCCGAAGGTTCTTTTTAGAGATCATGGACTGTACGTTATTTACTAAATCTACTAACTAGCTTTTCGGGCTGGCTAGGCCGCTATAAGGTAAAAGTGATGCCTCCCGCGGGCCAGAGTTTGTTATTGTTGCTGAGTAGAGTAAGTTGCCTTAAGTTTCTCAACTCCAGACCTATATCGGTTGATGTATCTGCAGTCTTCTTCTTCTTCGGCTTAGCGTTTTCCCGGCCTAGTGCCAGGGTCCGCTTTCCTGCTTAACCTTCTCCACTTTGCCCGGTCTTCGACATCCTTAGGTGTGAGTTTGTTTTCTGCCATGTCCGCTTTCACGACGTCCAGCCAGCGCGTCTTAGGCCTGCCGCGGGATCTAGGGCCTTGGACAAAGAGGTCGAGGCATCTATTCCCTACGTAGTCCGGTGGTCTGCGTTTGATATGACCATACCATCGGAGACGACTTTCCTGCAGCTTATCCGCAATGTCACGAACTCTGAGGCTGCCACGATGCTGCTTGATGTATCTGCAGTTAGTCTAGAAAATCGTGAGTTTAGGATAATGTTGGAAGCGGGAAGTATGAAATTAGTATTTGGTTGTGCATAATACGATAGGTATCAATAACAAATAGCTCGCAGAGTTATTTCATCAGTTATTATCAGTCAATACAATTAATGAATCATTTTGATGCCATTCGTTTTCAGAATTATATGAAGATTATATTCATAATGTTAAGCAACAAATCATATTATAAAGTTTGAATATCGCTTCATATTACGTTATTTCTAATTAAGAGCGTTGTTCTGATAAAAGTGATGTCTCTCGCGCGCCTGACTTTGTTGTTGACTTGTCTTAATATCCAATTTAACTTTAGACTTATATCGGCTGCGCTAGTTTTCTGCGATAAGTTATAGCACTTAGTTAAATCGCCTCGGTTTTGATAAACTCTCGTTGATTTCTGATAAAATAGACTATGAAATAGATATTTTGTAGTGATTAATTAAAATAGTTTTTCATCATCAAGCTTGAAGAGGTATCAATAGTTAGGTACCATTGTTATCAAGTTCATATGTAACGTCAATACAATGTATGAATCCTTTTAGTGAGATTATTTAAAGTCAATACAGGGTGTAACAAAAGTACTGGTGATCCGTTTAAGGGTTTGGTATCGTGTTGTGAGTAAGAAAAGTCGGAGAAAAAAATTTTGGACGCAAAAAAAAATCTATGGGACAGGTGGTCTCAGCCGGCGGACGCTCCATACAAAAAAAAATCATACTTGTAGGTTTCTATGACAACACTCCAATAATCATCATCATCATCTATTTAAGAGCTTTGCTCTTGTCGGTGGAGTAACCGCCACTCATCTCGCTTCTCCGCAATTGTTCGCCACTCCAATAATATCAGTCTTATTAGTTTCGAGAAATACAGCCTTGGCCAAAAGTGTTGAGCACCAATGCGATTTTCATACAAAACTGGAAAGTTTAGTCCATCGTTTCCATCTTTGTTTAAGTTATTTTGTCAATTAATTTAAACTTATAGGCATGTTTTGTTGAAGTTAGTAGTAACTGCATAGAATATTTGCAATATGTCGCACCGACTTAAATTAACATTTTTGGTACCTTCTGTTTTCATATTTTTTAAGTACCTTGAAAGTGTTATTAAGTGAAGTTTTCTATATTTATAAATAAAATGTAACATTTACCGTTACCGTACATTGTCAGGATAGGGAAATAATGCTTAACATCAAAATTGTAAACAAAAAACACCTATGCTCAACACTTCTGGCCAAGGCTGTAGGGTCTAGGAATAAGTTGTTTTACGCAGGAAACGATGGGATATTGAATCGAAACTGATTGCATTCAAGTGAAAACATAAAAGAAGTTCTGCTAGGCATCCGCCTAGTTCGGGAGACAGAGGCTCAGTTCCGGTGAAACGGTTTCAAACCTAATACATAAGTCACTCTCTAGGTATTAGCGTACTGTGAAATACTACTTAATACTTGTATTAGGTTTTAAGTCAATAAAGATTATTCTTATTCTTATTGTATAGGTAACTACTAACTAGGTAGTTACTAACTTTTACGGAGTCTCAGATACATTTTAGATGTCTCATTTCCTAGGTTTTCTCAGTTTTATTAAATCTATAGTATATCTTAATATTTACAACAGTCGCTAGAAAGTAACTGAGAATGTACAGTGTTATGTTGTTAAACTTCTTCTTGAAGAACTACGCATTATTGTATATAGTATCTTTAATGTATTAGTATTACTGTTTTGAAAAAATAAGTCCCGCCGAGTTTCATGCCGCTATTAAGTAATATTTCTCGGGTCAGAGGTGTAAGGTTACAACCGGTGGTAGTTTCTTTTTCTCTCTGACGTTCCTAAGTGCATTGTAATGTGCCTAAAATTGAAGAATAAATATCTTTTATCTTTTTTTAAATCTTAAACTGTTGAAGACATTTTATAGCTCCAGTACATGATGGGCCATCATAGGGACGCAGCTATGCGTTAGAGGGAGCTAACGATATTGCGATCTCGTTCCGTCGTATAGCTGCGTCCCTATGATGACCCAATCGACCCATCATGTAGAGCAACCATTAAACTAGTGGGACTTCACTTAGGCAGTGTTCTTCAAACGGTTACTTTGTCGATATTAGTACTTCATAAATCTACGCAGTATAAGCTTTCTATTCATCAAGAACTGACGTCTCTTTGTATAGTTTGTATACCAGCGAAGTGGGACCTTTCACTAAACTCGTCCACTTATATTCTCGACGTAGTGGGTACATTTCCAGTGTATGGCGAGGAATCTCCATGGGAATAACTTGTTCCACGAGAGCTAGTGCAGTAACGCCAGTAACAGCTGTGGTGACGAGGGGATATTGGAACGAATCTGATCGCATTCAAGTGAGACACATAGTTCCGGACTTTGATTATTAAACCAACCGGATGCAACACGCGCTCTCATTTCTATCGGAAAAAGTCTGCCATTTTTTGCGGGGGATAGGAACGTCAAATGTATGCGAAACTTCAAAATAGCCACGTCAAATAAACGTCAGTCCGTACAATGAGTATGACCACTGGTCATACTTATTCAGCAGAGGGGAACGCCTGTCAATGGCTACTCCGCTTGGTTTACAGCTGTAAGGTTCCGGAAATCATTTTTGTGGAAGGAAGATTTCAAAATATGGGTTTTTGTGACATTTCAACTCTCATTTCTTCTATATTATTTATTTATTTTCAATAAAAGTATGGTACGATTTACAAAAATATGAGTTTCGCCAAACATTTACGTTTATCGGCGATGGTAGCACTTACTTACAGTTTTTGTACCCAGTTTTCTTATTCCATGACCGAATTTACTAATTGTTATTCTAAATTACTATGTAATATTTAATTTTAATAGGTACTAAACGTAAACGCTGCATTTGACATTTCAAATAAAGTGTCGTTAATTTCTAAACATACGATTTAAGTATGTACTTATCATCAAAGGTTACATCTGACATTTAAAATTTTATTGTAACACTGATTTAAATTTTAATTAATATCTGTCTGTAAGAATTAAAAGGCTATTTATCTTTCTTAATTCGTATTCGATAAGAAGACATTTTATAAATAGTTTATCAGAGTTAGTAAGAAGATATTAATCAAAGATCATAATTAAGAAACTGAACTACTCTGAAGCTTAATTAAAACTGTAGTAAATAATTGAGAGTAGTATATTTAAACTAGAAAACAAACGCAGTCAGCTTTGCACACATTTCAATACAACTCGAGAACTTTCCGAGCGTCCAGCATAGTCCCCTGGCGAATATTTAACTGTGTTATTGTTCTACTACAGCCGACAAAGTTTATAGTAAGTATATACAAGTTTATACATATTGTATGTATGCATACAATTTTGATAATTGAGTCTGTACTTTGTACTATAACGCAGAAGAGCCGTATGTTTCAACCAACTTCAAGATTTCGAAGGAGGAGGTTAATCAATTCGTCGGGATCTTTGATTTTTTTCTTTGATTATTCGAAGACGGCTGGATTTGGAAAATTCTTGTTTTGTTTGAAAGAGTATACTTTACAGTTGGTCCCATTGTCACCAGGTCTAGATCTGATGATCGGATCCTGGAGAAATCGAGGGATCTTTTCAACTATTATAGGCACACCTATAGTGATTTCACTAACTACATCAATTCGGCCACTTCCTCTTAGATTAGCGGATCTTAAGTGAAGTCGGTTCTTTTTTTGTTTAAAATTATTAATTTATATAATCGTATGGCAAGGTATAATACAATAAAATCGTTCTTTATAACAAGACATCCAATTGCTATTTCCATTTGATTACGTCATTTTCAAGGGTGAACAAGTCCACTGCAATGCGTGGGTGCGTAGCCAATGTGCCAATCATTAAGGCTCCGTAGCGTATCGTAGTTACCTCTGTCATTAACTCTTCCATATTAGTGCGACAGAGACAGTTCGTTTCGTTCGCTACGGAGCGTTGGCTACGTGATATTTTGTGAGTGGGCACTTGTCTTGATGGCCTACACCGCTGCTCTTCACACGTAACGTATGCCTGTGACTTTTTCCAGCCGCATCTGTGCAAGACCTCTCAACTTCTACCCCAGCTGGTTCGTACTCGATATAACTGACACCAACTTATTTCTTAACATCATTGTATAGTCGCAGTGAAAATATCAGCTTCTCAAACGTCTTAAAATTGCACTAAGAATGGTTTTTTTAAAAGGAGTGGAAACGAAGTTGAAACGCATAACTTATACTTGTGGACTTTTCTTTTAGGCTTTTTGAGTAAAAAAAGCAAGTTATACAGGATAGGATAGGATAAATATACTTATAGGATACCGTAGCATTACAAAATCTCATAGCTTTTTTAGGCAAGTGTCAAATCTCTATAAAGCCTCCGCCTTAACTAGTTTTGATTCGCTTGCGACATGTATCATAACATGGCCTCATTCAGAAATATTTATTTGATGTTTTAAAATAATACTGAAAACTTATTGGTTTAAACAAAAAAGTCTATATACACAGACTTTTTTGTCTAAACCACAACAGTCAGGAATGAGTGAATAATAAGCGCTTTAATTATATTTTGGCAATAAAACTGAAAAATTGCTTGATGCGATCGAGAACTGAACTTGTAGCCCTGATGTGGGTATTTTTTTAATTTTATTTTTATATATAAGGCATGGTTTGATTTTCTTAAAAGTATGTAAGTACATAAGATGTTTCAGCATAATATAATAATAATTTTTTTAATACTATTATTGTACAAAGACTAGTTTTTTAGTAGGTTGTTAAGTTGGTAGGTGTTAAGCGAGCGGAAAGTGAATTTTCAGGCATTTTACATTTCCAGCCTTTAAATTGCAATTATGTGAGTATTTAGCAAATCTAGATGTAATTAATGTACTTACAGTAATTTAATTATGAAATCAGATAAGTAAGTAACATAATGGACTTATGTGACAGTCTATATCAAAAGGTACCATTTTAGACCAGGCAATAAGGAGGTTGACCTCGCATTAATTCCTCAGACAAAAAAACCTTTACAGTATGATAAAGTGTCATGAGTAGATGGTGTATCAATGTTTTTCCAAAAAAAAATATCCGTATTATTTTTACTGCAATAAGTTATTTCTTTTAATATTTTTTTTTTGGAAATTCGTAAATATTATGTTAAAATATGATTAACATAACAACCACTGTTACAAACTTGACTGAGAAATTTTCCAAACAAAATGACGAGTGTCAACAGATATTTTTAAATAAAGATGACAGTTTTTATACTTTTTATTGACATTTTTTTGGAACTTTTCCTAGTATCTGGCAATGATCAAAAAAAATCGTGTGGTGAAAAAAATATAGCCTGAGAAATATTCCAGTACAAATTATTAAGCTTTTTGTACATTTTGGTGAAAATACCAAAATTGGCAAATGTTTTTTTTTTGGAAAAATTATGTTTGGTATTTGTTATGATCTATACTATATCCCAGCAAAAGAATCATCGACTGAGGAATTAATGCGAGGTCCCCATACTACGCACCGCCAGATTTCCCGGCCTATTTGGCGCGCCGTACGTTGTGCAGATTCAATATTGTACTCTCAAGTAATAAAAAAAAATAGCAATATTGGACGAAATCGGCTCGATAGCAAATATTTCCAAAGTTATATCTTAAAACTAGCTTTAAACACTTGTATGTATTTAGTTTCTCGATTTATACGTCTATAATAAAAAACAAAATTCAACCACACGAATACCAAATGCGAATAATATTTCTCAATGAATGCGTAGCTTTTTATTACAAGCTTTTATTTAACTCACAGTGTTTGTCAGTAGATAAATATGTGTGTTAGATGTTTAGGTAGAATCTTGCGAGGCAGATTTGAACCAGTTCTTGATGTCCGATCGAGCTGAAATTTAGCACACATGCGTAACTTGGATGACAATACAATATTTTGGTACCATCGAGCTGGTCTGATGATGGAGACAGGAGGTGGCCATAAGAACTCTGCCATAAAGTACCTCAACCAGATTGAGTTTGGGTTTATTAGAATCGTCCCGATGAGTACTCCTTGGTTCTAAAGAAAAGTACAGTCAGCCACAACATCAGAAGCTGATTTGGTACCTATTTCTCCTAACCGATACTAGAATTAGAATCGTCTTAATAAGTCGCTGTTTGGGCTTATTTGACTTGTACTGGTAAGGAGTTGGGACCGATATCACAAGATGGAGTTCATGCTGAACCCTGGGGGCACCTACTGGATCTCAGGTTTGGGGCAACATAGACTCATGCTGTTTGAGCTCATTCGACTTGTACTGACGAGGAGTTGAGACCGATATCACAAGATGGAGTTCATGCTGAACCCTGGGGGCACCTACTGGATCTCGTGTTTGGGGCAACATAGACTCATGCTGTTTGAGCTCATTCGACTTGTACTGACGAGGAGTTGAGACCGATATCACAAGATGGAGTTCATGCTGAACCCTGGGGGCACCTACTGGATCTCGTGTTTGGGGCAACATAGACTCATGCTGTTTGAGCTCATTCGACTTGTACTGACGAGGAGTTGAGACCGGTATCACAAGATGGAGTTCATGCTGAACCCTGGGGACACCTACTGGATCTCGTGTTTGGGGCAACATAGACTCATGCTGTTTGAGCTCATTCGACTTGTACTGACGAGGAGTTGAGACCGATATCACAAGATGGAGTTCATGCTGAACCCTGGGGGCACCTACTGGATCTCGTGTTTGGGGCAACATAGACTCATGCTGTTTGAGCTCATTCGACTTGTACTGACGAGGAGTTGAGACCGATATCACAAGATGGAGTTCATGCTGAACCCTGGGGGCACCTACTGGATCTCGTGTTTGGGTCAACATAGACTCATGCTGTTTGAGCTCATTCGACTTGTACTGACGAGGAGTTGAGACCGGTATCACAAGATGGAGTTCATGCTGAACCCTGGGGACACCTACTGGATCTCGTGTTTGGGGCAACATAGACTCATGCTGTTTGAGCTCATTCGACTTGTACTGACGAGGAGTTGAGACCGGTATCACAAGATGGAGTTCATGCTGAACCCTGGGGACACCTACTGGATCTCGTGTTTGGGGTAACATAGACTCATGCTGTTTGAGCTCATTCGACTTGTACTGACGAGGAGTTGGGACCGGTATCACAAGATGGAGTTCATGCTGAACCCTGGGGGCACCTACTGGATCTCAGGTTTGGGGCAACATAGACTCATGCTGTTTGAGCTCATTCGACTTGTACTGACGAGGAGTTGGGACCGATATCACAAGATGGAGTTCATGCTGAACCCTGGGGACACCTACTGGATCTCGTGTTTGGGGCAACATAGACTCATGCTGTTTGAGCTCATTCGACTTGTACTGACGAGGAGTGGAGACCTGTATCACAAGATGGAGTTCATGCTGAACCCTGGGGACACCTACTGGATCTCGTGTTTGGGGCAACATAGACTCATGCTGTTTGAGCTCATTCGACTTGTACTGACGAGGAGTTGGGACCGGTATCACAAGATGGAGTTCATGCTGAACCCTGGGGGCACCTACTGGATCTCGTGTTTGGGGCAACATAGACTCATGCTGTTTGAGCTCATTCGACTTGTACTGCCGAGGAGTTGGGACCGGTATCACAAGATGGAGTTCATGCTGAGCCCTGGGGACACCTACTGGATTTCAGGTTTGGGGCAACATAGACTCATGCTGTTTGGGCTTATTTGACTTGTACTGATGAGTAGTCGGAACCGGTATCAGAAAATATAGCTCATGCTGAGTCCTGGGGGTACCTACTGGATCACGGGTTTAGGACAACATAGACTCATGCTGTTGGGCTCATTCGACTTGTACTGGTAAGCAGTCGGGACCAATATCACGAGATAGATTTCATGCTGAACCCTAGGGGTACCTACTGGATCTCTGGTTTAGGACAACATAGGTTCATGCTGTTTGGGGCTAGTGTGACATCCGATGGGTTTATAATTTTGAATGTTCGTATCGCGAACATTTTAGTAACGTTTTTCTGGTCTTCATGAAATTTGTTGAGGTTGTATCAGAGGTATATAATAAGAGACTACAATGAGCTGGAATGACCAGGGGGTTCTGGAATCAGAAGGCCTAAAACAGTTTTGTTGAGGGGTCTTATTATAATCGCAAGTTCTTAATTCGAGGCGGACCACCAGTTCTGTTAGATTAGAATAGAGTACCGTCTAAATAAATAGTATATGATTGTCAAAAGAAAATTATACGTTATTATCGAACGAGCGAGTGCACCGACGCGAAGTTCTATCATTCAACCTCGGACACAACTGTCAGTTTGGGTTTTTAGTAGCTGTTTCTCGAAATTATGAGGTCTATGTTAAATTAGGCTTATCATTTTGCAACTTTAATGTGTCATGAGGGATTTTTCCGTAACATAATGTTCTTTGTGAAATATAACGAAAATGTTTGTTTTTCAAGAATTTTTAAATTACCTGATATGGTTTAGCGGTCAGAAATAGCATACCCGTAAGTGTTTCATCACTATTATGATAAAAACTCAGCATGCCTACTTTGATATCAGGTAACATACCCAATGACTATTTCTATTAGCTAAAATTAACAAGCAATAAGAAACCGGTCAACACAGCGGAACAATGTGTTAGACGAAATGAACAGGCTACGGAACATGTCACTTAAAAACTAAAAACATAAAAATAAATTTAAATAAAAAACTTTTAAAAACAAGCTTTTATGTGAATGCTCTAAAAAGAGAAAATAAGCTTTTGAGTCAATCAAACTTTTTTTATAGGAACTTTGTACAATTTTATGACATAAAAGCTTGTCGCGAGACATTCCCGTGTAAAAGAGATTGCACATATTTTAGGTGAAATCATGTATAGCCAAGTAACCCTATGACGGTAGTTTAAAATTAATTAAAATATGGACGGACTTTTACACGGAAAAGTCTCGCGACAAGCTTTTATGTCATAAAATTGTACAAAGTTCCTATAAAAAAAGTTTGATTGACTCAAAAGCTTATTTTCTCTTTTTAGAGCATTCACATAAAAGCTTGTTTTTAAAAGTTTTTTATTTAAATTTATTTAATTCATCATTTTGCAAAATTTGCAATGAGCTGCCGTACTAATCGTAACACAGTGTTTCTCTTTCACTTGTGCTGAAGCAGTAAGCAAGTAAACTATCAAGAAAACATGTTTGATGCAAACGCCTGCGGTTGGGTGCAATATAGGGTAAATCGCTAGTAACTGGCCACTTCGTACTACTAATTATGAACTCTGTGCACCTATAAACATAATTCATTTTAGTATATGTTTTAATTACTTGTCACCTTTCAACAACGGGCCAAGTTATACTAAAATGAATTCTGTCTGTAGGTAAATAGAGTTCATTTTTAGTATGAGTGGTCAGTTACTGGACGGTGGCCAGTAAATAATAAATAAATAATAAATATTAGCACAATCTTACACAAATCAACCTAGTCCCACAGTAAGCTCAATAAGGCTTGTGTTGTGGGTACTAGACGATATATATACTCGTAATAGATAGATATAGATAAATACTTAAATACATAGAAACCATCCAGGAACTCAAGAACAAATATCTGTGATAAACACACAAATAAATGCCCTGACCAGGATTCGAACCCGGGACCTCCTGCTTCATAGGTCACTACCAACTAGGCTAGGAGGCCGTGAAAATTACTGGCCACAACTACTGGTCAAAGTTACTGGCGATTTACCGAATCTCGGAATTCTGGAAATAGTAACCAACTTGCACCGTCGCATCAAACTATCTTCATTTCAGAATAAGCTCCAAGTTTACTCAAAGTAATGAGGTCTTGACCCTCTTTCCCTTTTTCAAACAAGGTTAAAAGAATCGAAGCGGCGCAAAGGAGCTGGTGAATTGAATATTGGAAAAGGCTTTCGCACTTTGCTTTGGTTAACGCCGTTCAGTGACATTTATGGAATAAGTTTTCCTTTAAAACTCTGCAATAGTACGAAGCGAATGTGACGTTTTGAGATTTTACAATGAAAAATAAAATAAACGTCATCGATAAAAAAAAAAACTATTTAATTAAGAAAAAATAAAAAGGCAGAGCTTAGGTCGTGGGTGGTCTACGGCCCGGTCTAGATTCGCGCTCGCGGTTCCGGGACTGCCCTGGCTGGAAGAGGGTCCGCATCAAGAGGGTGTCACGGTCGGCCAGCGGTGAAGAGGAGCAGGGGGCGACGGTGGGCGAACGACTAAGGCTCCAACCCCGTCGAGGTGGCGGTGTAAGTGGCTATTTCACATTTTATTATGTTACTCAATTCCAAAAAATGTTTAAGGATAATTATACCAGGGGATTATTTTTTATTATTTTTTTTTTTTTGTATGTCTTTCCCGACCACGGAACAATGGTGTTCCGGACCTTTGGGAGGCGTATGCGGAGCCGAAGCCAACGCGCAGAGGCCCTTTCGACAATTTAATGAAAAGTGAGGGGTACACTAAGCGGATGCTGCCCCTGCCCGTGTCATGGGACGCACGCAGAGACAGCACCCGCCATGGTGTAAGGAATTATTATAATAATTATTATAATTATTAGGGGCACTCTGCCGAATCCTGCACCAGATCAGATGACGCAACGGAGCCACGAAGTTACATCGCCTAGATCAAACTAGTCTTAAGTTATTTTATATGTTTTGTTTTGTAGTTCGCAGTGCCTTGGTTTTTACTGTAATGCTGTGTAACGAATAATTTGAATAAATAAATAAATAAATAAACTGAAATAGATATCATATACTTCAGAAAAAGTGACCTGAAGTGAAGTCTTCCGGTGTTCGAGAACAGATTTGAGCTGGCATCTTCAGATTTAGCGGCTGACTACTAGATTACCCGGTCAAAAATGAGCAATTTTGATTTGCTTCAAGATTGATATAACTAAACTTTCACTTACTAATAAATGTTTAATTCTATTCTTTTCTAATTATACTATTCTTGACCAAATGCGCCGTAGCATTTACAAAGATTGCATATAGAAGGGAAAATTTTACCGGTACCGCTGTGACCCGGGTAGCCTAGGGGTCATATAGTGTCTGCTGCCAATGCAGAAGACGATGGTTTTATACCAGCCCTGGGCCACAACTTGAACACTTTTTCCTTTCTATTCGCTGGGTGCGCGATGACAGCGCCAACTAGCGGTTACAATTACGGCGGACTTTGAAATGTCAAATGGCTGGATGTCATTACAAAGAGTAAGTAAACAATCAAATAATTTCAATGAAATATCGTAATTTACATATATTCTATTCGATCATTGACATCTATAGTGTCGATAATAACGTTGACCTTTTTTATTTCCCGTCTAAAATGGCACAATCAATAAATTTCAGGTAGCACACACGGACTTTATCATGGCGGACTTCACGAGAAGTAAGTGAAGAAATAAACAAATTTAATCGAATAACGCATATCATATATATTGCAGACGATCATTAATGATTGTAGTGTCGTTAATAATGCATACTTTTTGTGTATTTTCAGTTAAACATGGCCAAATTAATTATAAAAACTGGATTTCGAGCAATCACTCACGACATCGCTTTCCAACCACAAACAACAATAAAAGGAAAACAATTAGTCTTGGCTCAACATGTGCAAGATGTAAAAGAAGTCAAATATATGTGAAGATCAAATGAACCACACAATCGGAGCTCGTGTAATTCGTCAAACTTCTGTGACATCGACGCCATACACAACATCCTTGAATGTAAGCTTTTTTTCTGTGTTTGCAATCTTTGACGTAGTTACATACATACTATGATGCATTTTAATGTAATAATGTAATAGAAAGTAAATAAATAATTTATTTTTTACAGATTGATTCTAGTCGTTATGTTACGAGTGGAAAGTGTGATTGTGTGTACAATAAGAGTGACAGATGTAAGCATATTGCGGCTCTGATATATTACATCAACCATGAAGAAAGCTTCTCGAAAACCAGTGAAGAGCAGCAATGGGGTGGAAATTTATAGAATTTGTGATCACTGTTTTTGCCGTTGTTCTTGCAGTTAACTACGCAGCAGGTTTCGTGACGCATGTTTATTTATTTTTACTTAAAATTCACCACTAATGCACGGATACGTAAATTTCGCTAGTAAAAAGTGACAGTCGGTCTGCCGAAAGTTCCTTTTTTGGCCACGGTGCGCGCTGCGATCGATTCTTGGTTCCCCCACCTCCTACTTCGCACCCAGCGATATACTAACCTTCCTTTTGCGTTGTATTTTAGCAATAATACCTTCTGACTCAACTTTGAATGCCCTGGAGCATTCTAGCATTTCTAGCTCTAAAACTTCGTGCAATATCAGAACTGAACCGGCTTGCATTATCTAAAAAGCTTCCTGCTTTTGAACCCCTCTTAATTACTACGACAACCCGTTCCATCTTGATTGTGAAGTTTGGAGGAGTTTCGAAATTTCTGGAACTCTGACGATAAAACCGAGTGTTCTTGTTGGGCGAATGGGAGTCGACTTGGACGCAATGGAACAGCGAACGCCTTTAGATATTTATGTGGTGGAATAATAGCATACTGAGATGGTATGCCGTCTTCTTAGGCTATAGCCAGCAGTTCAAGGCCTGTTACGTATTTAAAACTTGTCATCGTCACATATTTAAGAGCTTGGCTCTCATTGGTGGAGCAATTTCCATGCATGTCTGTTTTTTTAAGACAAAATGGAGGATTCAGTGTATTGACGACTAAAAGGAGAAGAGGGATTGTCATCAACAACAGTAGGTCCTCTTTGAGCTCTTTGGCAGCCTTACTCACCGGCAGGAACACAACATTATGAGTAGGGTCTACTGCTATTTGGCTATTGTTTTCTGAAAGGTGGCGGTACTTCCCCAGTCGGGCTCTGCTCCAGATTTTAGTGAGATGACATTCGCTGACCGTTTATTTATTTCTCGTATGGCTACATGTCACTGGATGTAGATAGGCATTTCTACTCCCCGGGACTAGTGGAAAAGATCAAGAAAATCCGGTGAGTGCTGCGAGGTCCAGATGAGACAGTGAAGCTGCCAAGTTTGTTACTCTTTTAGCACCACCCAGGGATCACGTGTAGGGTTTCCTATGGACGGACAGAGTAACATTGGCCTACTATACATAGCAAGGTGACATTACACATACCTCTTTTTAGGGTTCCGTAGCCAAATGGCAAAAAACGGAACCCTTATAGATTCGTCATGTCTGTCTGTCTGTCCGTCCGTATGTCACACCCATTTTATTTGGCCATGCATAGTTCAAGGACATATACCCGGGTCCGGAAGCCCAAAACCCAAACCTGAATTTTAGGGCCTATCTACCCCCCTAGGCCCCCCCCCCCCATCTATCTATTATCTGCTCCCTAACATACCCTTTCTCTTCTCTCTTACAGCCTGACAGGACAAGACATTTACTTATTTCCTTTACTTGATCCATGTGCGTTTTTCTTGGCTTTTGTCGTGAACGAGACATTATGCTGGTCGTATGAGACTGGATATCGCATGTTCGGTAAGCGGTATGGAATAACGCGTCTAGTAAACAAAAAGTATGCTTAAACTTGCTTTTGAAGGTGGTGACGACTGTTTGGTTGCAATACTCAGTTTACGTGTTAGGGATTTTATAAGCACATACTCGGCTTTGTGTTTTAGAGTACTTTATGTAAGTATTAGTCAGTAGGTATGTGTTATATTTGTAGACCACCAGTAGGATTCTATAGAAAGTAAATTGAATGTGTCGGTGTTATCTTTGGTTCGTAAATTACGTGTACGGTTTACCGAACCTACCGCATTGCCGAAGTTTTTCTATTTTACGCTACTTACAGCCGATATTAAGTTGTTAGGTACCTACAGGCTGTAATAAAAATACTGGTGATCGATTAACCTTTTGAACGCTTTCTCTCTCGCATCAAAATGTGGCATACACGCCAACATCTCAACTAGTGAGAAACTAATTTAAACCTTATCTGTCAACAGTAAAATTGCTTTGACAGCGTCTGCCATAGCCACTTTACTGGTCGTTGGCGTGATAGGCACGACAGTACTCGACCACATTAATAGCTCTTGGCGTTCAAAAGATTAAAGGGCTTAATATCTAAGTATACCATTAGAAAAATAATAGGAAAAAAATATGGGGCTCGAGGTCCCGGTCGGCCAACTCTCCATACAAAGCCATAATAATCAGGATAAAATAAAAATTATGCCCTTAAAAGGATCATTAGCATTTTTGTTGTAACAAAAATTAGAAGGTGTACCTAGAATATATTTTTCCCCTAGATATGGGTCGGCCATTTTAGGATATCACAATTAATATGTCAATAAACCTATGTGTTATTAACACCGTTCCAATTGATGGAACTTAATTGAATTCGCCTATAAGACCGTATTAATAGTACATTACGTACCTAGGGCGGTAAAATAAGGAAGGGCTCAGATCGCTGGCATTTGTGGTTCGAACCGAAGGTAAGGGCCATAAACAAGCGATCTGAGGCCTTCTTTATTACCGCCCGTGGTGCGTACATAATTTTACGTCTTCTCCTGGGTGTGAAGTGAGATTTGCCGCTGCGCCCTAGAGCAGTAAATCGCACTTAGCGCCCAGAGTGACGTAAAAAATATTACGTGCAGCTAGTTTTAAGCGTTAATTAAAATTGAATTATCTTAATTGTAATTACATATACGACGTACCAAACTACATAACTACGTCCTTTAATTAGAAAAAAAAGTGACTTTTTAAACAGAAACTCCAGCACGTTTTGTGAGAATATTAAACAACATGGCGTCCTCGCGTGCGTACATTTGATAAAGTAAGATATTTGTAACTATCACGTGACAACTTTTTATTTTCGTTTTATTGCTCCTGAATTTTGGTTTAATTACTCTTTCGCGGGTTATCAAGACATTAAATAGTACGAAGAACATAAAGTAAGTATACATTCCTGCTGGTCAGTAAGGTCACCAAAGAGCTCTAAGAGGATGAAGTACGGATGTGCAAGTTGCGGAAAGTTTCCATAAAATTCTATAAGTTCTCGGAAATTTCATAAAACTTTCACTAGGTAATGTGGGATATTTAAATTTAAAATTGGAAAGTTTCAATTCTCATACAACTAGTCGTCCGCCTCGAACTGTGAACTCGCGATTTACTTGCAAACGAGTTGACCAATATAACAAGACCCCAAGGAGGATTTTTTTTCTCCTTCTAGCTCCATAACCACTTGTTCGATCTTGCTCATATACGAACTTACAAGTGTTATGTATCTCTGCTACAGCCCCAAGAATTTCATAAAGATCAGAAAAACGTTACTAAAGTTATCGTCAGACAAACTATCGAAATCAAAAAGCCATCCAAATGCCGAGACGTCCCAGTAGCCAGGTGACAGTTCGGTCTGGAGTTGTTTGTAAGAACTCACTTCGGTTACGCTCCGCGAGTTCGAAAATTTAAGAAATTAAATAAAAAATCCTACGGAATTTCCGAAACATTTAGCAATTTTGGAAAGTTTCTTTAGACACATCAGTAGGATGAAGTTTGTTGACGACGTTGACCTCTTTTCTCTTTAGCCGTCAACACTGTGTATCCTTCTTTATAAAGGATAGACAATGCGTATGTTATAACCTCTGGAGTTACAGGCGTCCATAGGCTACGGTAGCTGCTTACCATATTTTGGGCATTGTATTATACAAATGCTTGTCAGCTCTTTGACTATCACTTTATTTAACTATTGAAAATGTGCGGCTTCTTTGTTAAAAATTACACGAAAAGCTCGTTAAGCTTTAAGAATTGACATTTTATTACAAGAAATTAAAGTATTTTGTATTTTAAGTAAAAAAGCCAGAAACTTGTCAAGAGAAATCACCTTCATCGCAAAAATGCGGTGGAAAGTATTCCACAAACAGCAGCCAAGCTCTTGAAAGCTTTCTAATTCTGAGCTTTGCGTTGGTTCTGCTCGGGTACAGTCGGGTACAGATCGCCACCTTATAGATGCAGCATACAGGAGAGGGAAATATAATTCACTACTTTCCAATACATCAAATTAATGTATCGTTGCATTCATAAAACCAAAATTTCAAAAATATAGGGGAATATCCAGGTGTAGCATGTGTTTGCGCTTTAAATGATTTTACAATAGTTATTAAAACGTATATAAAGGAGATGTATTTAATTTATCATATATAGTATTGTGACGTTACAATATTAGTCTCCCGTATAAACTTCATATAACAAATCGTTTTGACGTTTCTTGAAGAGTAGCTGATTTGACTTCATAGGAAAGTAGTCTATTGATAGATTTCACTGTTCAGTCGCCATCAAATATATCGGAACGGCCACAGTACTCAAAAATATCTGAACATGCACTGTATCGCCTTGACAATAGAGGCGTTGTTCAGATATTTGTGACCACCTTGGCCGCTCCGATATATCTGATGGCGACTGTTCAATGTTATACACAGAATGAAATATACGAACTTACAACAAGGTGAGGTGTTTGAACTTTAATAATCGGTATGATACGGTATTTGCATGACATTTTGTTAATAAATAAAGGAAAAGTAGAAATAACAATTCCCTAAGGCGAGATTCGAACTTGCGGCTCTGTGATACATGCCCGTTGCTCTAATTAACAGCAGACGTAGACGCAGTAAGTAGTAGAAAACGTGCTTAATACAACATTTATACAACACATTATAATGACATCAAAAGAAAATTTAATAACTAATGTCAATACAACGATTATCATTTTGTTTTGACGCTAAACAATTTAATTTAAATAGATTTTTTTTATACGAACTTGATAACCAAATTACTTATCAACAAAAAGCTGATAAGAATTGACGTAACGTAACTAAACTCCACTACCGCCTACTCCACTAACATCAAAACAAAATTGAGGGGGGATGACTGAAAACCAAGTCCAACGTGGGTCAATTCGGGTTGCACAGGGCGGTTCCACAACTCGTAGGGAGCTTAAATACCGCGAGCCATCCGGTTGCCGGCCAACCAACTACGGCTTTTACGCTGTAATTAAATATATTTGTCGGAAAACGGGAAAATATATCGGTGGCATGGGGAAACTATACCTTAATACCACGTCACTGATCAAGTACTAAACCAGTGACGCGTAAAATAAAAGTGCGTACATGTTAACTACCCTTATGCTATCTAATTTCTAGTATTCGTCCGGGAAAATATCCTATCATATTCAGGATGAAAGAGGATTACTTTAAAATGAAATGATCACGTTAAACCTTTATTACAAAACTAAACAACAAAAGGCACATGGAAATGAAATAAAACATAAACACTGGTTTAATAACTGTAATGTTTTCAAGTCTCTTAAAACCAGATTATGGGAGGATAATAAACTACCACCGGTTCGGAAAGGAGCCACTACTGAGAAGAACCAGCGTAAGAAACTCAGCGGGACTTATCTTTTTATCTGAAACAGGTCTTAGACTAAATTGGGTACGTTAGATATCGAAATAACACTAAGAATAAATCACTAAGCTACGACTATCAAAGTGGAATTGATTCTATAAGCTTTCAGGATACGTTTTACAGGTAAAACCGTAAGAACGTGGCGAATTCCGCACAAGGTAGCTAACGTCCGTTTTCTAGCGCGGTCAGAACGAGAATGTGCCTGTCCGGCATGGCGGCGCAGGAACTGGTCCGTTCCCGCCTAAAAGCCATGTTGGCCAACCTGAATTGATTGACCAGACTACCAACATAACGACAAAACTGCTACCTTGTACCGACTACACCCAAGTTAACCACTTGACGTTCCATTACTTCTACCTGTCATAATAGTTTAGCTAAAAGCCAATAGATGGCGTTACTGGCAACACTGCTTGATTTATTTCTTTACAAAATACTACGTTTACATAGCTAAACATTGAAAATCAACAATATACAGGCTTTAATTATGAAGCATCGACTTTATACCGTCTACCGGTGGGTAAATCTAAGCGTGAGTTTTAATGACTACCGACGCATTTCTTACTTTGAAAGTGGGTACATTGAAACGTCAATTTTAATAACTACCTGCACGGACCAAACTAAGAACACTCACGAGCAAAACAATGCTCTTCGTTTTCCAAACTAGTTACTAATTCAACAAAGTTAACTTATTGCAACAAAATAACAATTCTATCAGTTATGATGCTCATAGCGTAGCTCTGCAACAAGCCGTTGCCTCCTATATCCGACATATTTATAATTATGTTGCTGTACTGGAAAAAGAAAATGTTTTTGTTTATTTTTATTTATTTACAACGCAAGATCGATGGGATGTAGTCTGTGCTATATGGCGCAGAGCTTTTGAATAAGAAGCAATAATTTTAAAGGTCTCTGCGAATAGATGGCGCATGCATTTCTTATGAAAGGTTGTGAAAAGTTGAAAACCAATACATTGAGTGTTCTGAAAATATAACGCTTTGCGGCATCTGAATGTTAAGTCGAAGACGTTGACGTCTCGGTGAGATCTGCTAAAATAAATGGAAAAAAGAAATAACGATAAAATAAAATGTGCAGAGGTGGTTCTCTTTTAAATCACGAATAGAAACTGATTAGATATCAAGTTTTTTTTCTCGTATGGCTACTGAATGAAAGTATCCAGTGAATACTGGATATAGATAGGCATTTCTACTCTGGGGTAGTAGTAGTCAGAAAAGCAGATGATGAACAAAAGCCAGTGAGTGCTGCGAGGGCCAGATGGGACAGTGCTGCTGCCAAGTTTGTTCCTCTTTTAGGGTGGCCACCGACTATCAGTCCGTCTGCAGTCCGCCTGACGATATCGGCCTGTCAGTTGTTGGAAGCCGGCAAATTTTTGTTTTAACTGACAGGCTGAGATTGACAGACGGACTGCAGGTGGACTGATAGTCGGTGGCCGCCTTTAGTACCAACGACGAAAGTACAATAAAACATTTAAACAAAACAAAGTACCTAATTCGTGAAAGATACTCGAACATTACAACAACTTAATAAACCTTTGAAATTAAGTTAATAATTTTAAACAAAAACAGGGGGGTGATTTTTGAGATTCGAGCACTCGAAAGTGACATTTAAAACTCTGAATAAAACGATGAAATTATATTTTAAAAATAACAGCGATAGAAATTTAAAATCATGATTATTTAAGCTATTAATTACATGCGAAAAAATTAGCAACAAACTTTTGGGTGCGATTATTTTCGAGCTTGAATTTTTTGAATTCGAGCGTCCGGCTGTCAAATATCGGCCCCCAGAACCGACTTCACTTAGGCTCCGCTTTTCCAATAGAAAATGCCAGAGTTCCAGTAAAAATACTGAAAACACTATAGGTGTGCCTATAATAGTTGAAGAGTTCCCTCGATTTCTCCAGGACCTCATCATCAGATACGCGCCTGGTGACAATGGATCCAACTGTCAAGTATACTCTTTCAAATTATAAAAAGAATTTTCCAACATAACTATAAAAACAAAGATCCCGACGAATTCTTCTCCTTCGAAATCTTGAAGTCGGTTGAAAAGTAATAACATTACGCATTCTTTTTGACAGTAAATTGCCGTGTATTTTTAAGTTTTTTTTATTTTTATTATTTACACCAATGCTTATTTTTAATTCACATGCTTATATGTTGAGAACAGTGTAATAATTACTTAGAGGTAAACTCCACATGCGACACAATTTAAGATCGTTACAACATATATATATATTTAAAACTAATATAGCATCAAAGACTTCATTACTATAGATAGGTTATAGACAAAAAGAAAAGTAAAATAAAGTTAATTAAAAGATTTGGCACTTTTGTGGCGAAAAGACTACCATCAAAATTATTATTATACTATCTAACAATTTTGAATTGAATGGTCAAACTGGTCAAAAAAGGAGAGGACGCAGGCGTAACATACATATAAGTACAGTAAATAAATAAAATAACAAATACTAACTATACAAATCCTTTCGTCGTATCTCGGATTGAATTTAGGCACATATATCACGTCCGCGAGTGATTTAGTGAAATTTATGCGTCAAATAAATTCAATTTTCAATCTGAATTCCGAACTGGGCGACATAAAATCTGCGACGATAAAATCGAGAAAGATACATTTTTATAGTTATTTTCTTCTAATAAATAAACTACTAGTATATATTCGGTTAATTCTGGGAAAATGCGGAATCGGCTGGTAATTTCTAAAATGGACTTTGATGAAATATGTGTAAATTTGAGTGATTTTCGGATTTATTAGACTTTTGATATTATCCGAATACACCTTACTAATGCGCCGTTTTTTTGTTTCCTCAACTTTTTTTTTAATTCAGAAAATTTTAGATGATTTCGACTTAGAATATCTTTCGATCTGAGTAGGACACACACTTTTTATACATTTTTTTTCTTCCATTCCGTTACTGCCATAAGAAGTATATTTCCATATACTTCTTATATAATGGTAACGGAATGTAAAAAAAAACTAGGGACACATTTTTTGTCCTAACAAAATCGAAAGAACTCGTGATTCTGATTCGAAATCACCTAAAATTCTCCAAATACCTAGCGACATCTGTAACATGGGTGTTATTGAAGGTTTACAACCTTGAGCCAACTCTAAAGGCAGTTATGCCCTACACATGTCAACCTCCCAACCCCAAAACTCTCCTTTGAGCCGGACTTTTCTGAAACGACGAACTTTGAATTCAAAATTGGACACGACAAAACAAATGACTTGAGAATCACACAGTCGATGACAGACGGTCACACGAAAAGGTCGACTACTCGACGACCAGACAGTTCGACCCTCAAATATCAACTTTGATCTTGCCTGATTTTAGCAAATATTAATATAATGACTTATGTAAAGCCAATCAAATTTTAATAACTAGGTCAGTTTTCCAACAAGCGCTCTATTCATCATAGTGCCTCTTTTAATTAAGTACTTCACAACTTTACCAACTGCGTAATTAATTCCGTGCAATTTAGTTTTGTTATTCGTGGGTCCAGCAGTGAGCCGTTAGGGGGGGCACACACAGTTTATCTCATATAATATGTTTATTTTTTATATCAATAAGTATAGTTTACGTTTTAGTTGTATCGCCATCGTGTTGTACCTATATCAATCATCAGAGACATCAGAGTCGACAGAAGCGTGCCTGAAACTGGAGTATTATTATTTGTTTCTTGCTTTATAATAGTACCTTACAGCAGAGGCTGGGAAAATAGCGATTTCCGGCCAAGTAGGTATATACAACAAGTAGGATAGGGATACGAGGCCGGGAATCCGTTTTCACGCCGAGGCATGTATATTGTATAGTGCTTTTCTCAAAAAACTGCGTGGAAATAAGAGCTAATACCTAATAATTGAAGCCTAAAAGTCTATCGCACTCGTGGCCGGCGCCCGCGCGACAGTGACCGGCGGCGCTCGGTTCGCCCGTGGAGTCGAGCACGTGGCGGGCGCCGGCTACTTTGCAGGCCTAGGCCTGCAAAGTAGTATGAAAATCCTTTTCATATCAAGTGTCACTACGGCGCCCGAAACGTGATGCTTCCGAGTCTATTTTCACGAACGTAACGACAACATTTCCGCGCATGATTGAGAAAAAATAATTTGTGTTGCATTACTTAGATTGGGTTAATTATGTTCAATAGTGAACGCCTCGTCTTGATCAATAATATTTTTCATCACACTCGTACTTACAGCGTGATTTAAAATCAAGATTTATCCTAAATGAGCCTTTATTAATCAATACGGATTAAAAAAAAAATTTTCGTGTTATAACAAAGTAAAATTTACATGATTCAATAAGGTTATATACACAATTTTAATAGGCCGGCGTAATTTTAAATTAAGTGGCGGGTGAATATTATTGTGTACCTTTACTTTACATATTTCATATTTTGTTACCTTATCCTTATCTTTTTAATGGAAAGTGTATTTAAAAATGCTATGTGTATTACGGTAGGTATTTTAATTTTAAAAACGAGGCATAACCCTGCCCCTCCGGCACCAGGTTTTTTAAGTCTCGTTAACAATTTAACTCATAAAATCATTTTTGCACAATAAAGTATTTTACAAATTTTTATAAGGCATTTTACTCCTCACACATAAAACTATCCCTTCCCCATGAAACAAAGCTTTATTTTCAAACATTACAGTTCTAATTAAATCCTGTCCCGTTTCTGGGACCACTTTTCTTTAAAGTTCTGTTTAGCTTATACCTTTGACCGCCAGTTGGCAGTCACTAACAAGCTGTCACAGTTTTAAATGAACCCTTAAGCAGTCTAATAACGTATTACATAAAATAGAAGTTGGGACTACGTTTTTATAGAGGTTTATTTAGCGGGCTGTTCATTATTCTACTACAACTATTCATTATTATAATCATTTTCACTATTTTCAGTCTGTATTTTCAGTGTTGTTTAAAGTGGGAAACGTCCGAGCGGAAGGCCTAGGTATCGGTGGATCGACGTGGTCCAGAGAGACCTGGGGGCCGATTTTTGACAGCCGGACGCTCGAATTCAAAAAATTTAACCTCGAAAATAATCGCACACAAAAGTTTGTCGCCAATTTTTTCGCATGGAATTAATAGTTTAAATGATCATGATTTAAAATTTCTATGACTGTTAATTTGAAAACATAATTTCATCGTTTTATTGAGAGTTTTAAATGTCACTTTCGAGTGCTCGAATCTCAAAAATCACCCCCCTGTGCGACTATGGATAGTAGAATGTAAGGATGACAATCTCTTATATGAGAACCGTCTAAAAAGTGTCCAGCGGCGGGAAACCGCAACTAAAAGTTCTAAATCTCTCCACGTAGCGCCATCGTAGCGCTAGTATTGCTTTCGTGTATGAACCCGGACTAGCTAAAGCTAAAGTGGCGCCACCAATTCCACGCCTTTTGGTGGACACTTTTGTAACAGAGAGATGGTCATCCTTACCTTCTACCATCCATATGTGCGACATTCGAGCGGAGACCGATTGGTGACGGATCGCACAGGGGGGTGATTTTTGAGATTCGAGCGCTCGAATATGACATTTAAAACTCCGTGTGAAACGATGCAATAGTGTTTTAAAAATAACAGCGATAGGAATTTAAAATTATGATTATTTAAACTATTAATTTAATGTGAAAATAATAGCGACAAACTTTTGTGTGCGATTATTTTGGAGTTTAATTTTCTTGAATTCAGGCGCTCGATTCTCAAAAATTGCCTCCCAGGATCGGAACGAATGGCGGAAACTAGTGTCGGAGGCCAAGAACCATTTTGAGGCGCTGAGCCAGCGAAGTAAGTAAGTAAGTATTTTCAGTCTGTGATCGCTCACTGCTGAGCATACATAGGCCTCTCTTTGTGTTCACTATTACTACCGATCCTGAGCTAAACTCATACAAAAATGACTCGCGAATATCCGAAAATTCACTTCTTTCTTAATATAGGAGAAATACCAATATTTTTGAGGTACAACATTTTGGTTAGTATGCCTGTAATAATATACCAAGTGACGGTAATTTGACGGGTGCCAATATGTCTGTATATTATTTACAAAGCAATTTCCTGTTACATAAATAAAGGAACCTTAGAAGTGGGCTATAAATGTAATGAGCACGTGAGGCGTAATATGGCACCACCATGAATTAAGTAGAATACATATTCTGAAGAATATGTATGAACTGATATATGTAAGAGTATTTTTCTGGAAATATACGTTGCTATAATGAGAAGAGCATTAGGCAGGTAATAATTATAATGGAGGGTACCGCGAGTGTTTCTGCTAGGGGCGCTGGAGTAATGTATGGTTCAGGTAATGTACACGCTTTTTTAGAGAATAATGCAACTTTATTTTATTAGTAAAATTTCTTTTACAGCTAAATGTACTTAGCTGTAAAAGAAATTTTACTAATAAAATAAAAAAATTACACTGTGAATAACTGTGTAAATATACATTTAAATACATTATTGAGGTCAATTTAATAATTAAATTGCTTCCTTTTTTACAATAGAAATTATTTTTTTATTGTATTTTGCGCTCCTGTACCAAACCATGTAACATGTGAGGAATCTATTGAAACAGCATTGTAAACAAATACATGATTAAATATAGAATTTTCTCCAAAAACTATATCAAATAAAAAACCTAATCGGTGAACATTTCATATATATCAACTCGAATTACAGTCAATCCCAACATTAATAGTAAAAGTTTTCTTGAACGCGTTGTACAGTCAGCAGCAAGAGAAACCACACAAAAACTGCTAAAATATATGTGATCCTGTAAAAAGGTACTTTCTCGGTTGTACAAAATGCTGGAGTAGCAAAATAAATCAGACGGTAGTCTTATAGGAAAACGACTATACGGTAGGTATGTTTTGTCTAAGACCACCCTAAATTAGTCAAATCGGATTTCTGTGTAGTTTATCCTATTAGGGCAAACCGGTTTCGCCCAAAACTTATACTGGGACTGTTTAATTTGATCTTAACTTATTTACGTCACTCTGGGCGCTAAGTGAGATTTACCGCCCTAGAGCGCAGCGGCAAATCTCAGTTCACACCCACGAGAAGACGTAAAATTATGTACGCACCACGGGCGGTAATAAGGAAGGCCTCAGATCGCTTGTTTATGGCCTATGAAGTTAAGATACCAGGGCGTGAATATTCTAGTAAATTTTTAAAGTGACCATAATTTTTGAAGAACATGTGATAGATTTTTTTTGTATATTTCTGATAACTGTTATAACTTGGTCTATCATCCATTCACGGCTTGACGTTGATTTCTGGGACACCCTGTAGAAACTCAATATCCTGTTTCATTGTCCTTACGGCTTTTTTGACTGTATTTAAACTCGTTTACGTATTTTCAATGACCGTAAAATACCTGTAGCTATGGTGATAGTGACCGGCGCATATATTAAAAAGCTCCTACCTTTTATCTTACAAACAACTCCAGACCGAACTGTCACCTGGCTACTGTGACGTCTCGGCATTTGGATGGCTTTTTGATTTCGATAGTTTGTCCGACGATAACTTTAGTAACCTTTTTCTGATTGAAATTTGTTGGGGCTGTAGCAGAGGTACATAAAATTTGAGAGTTCGTGTACAGAGCTAGAATTAGAAGAAAAATCCTCCTTAGGGTCTTGTTATATTGGTCAACTCGTTTGGAAGTGAATCGCGAGTTCTTAGTTCGATTCTGACTCTATCTAAACTTGACATCGTAATTGTACCTGTAGGCTGTATTTATACAAAGTGTAACAAAAATACTGGTGATCCTTTTAAGGGCATAATTGGTATTGTATTTCGAGTGTTTCGTTTTGTTTTATATTATGTTAGTGTAACTTGTATAGTTTACATTCATGTCAAGATTTTGGTGTTTTTTTTCTCGCTGTGACGCTGTCAACGATAAATGCCAGTGTTGCCACAAATTACGGTCGCGTTCACCGTCACAGATGCACAATATTATTGCGTAACGTGGCTTTTTTCTATTTTTATTGATTTTTTATGCTGTCTGTTTTACTTATTTAATTAGTTTTTATTTTTATTTTACCATTGTGTCATGTTCCGTGACATCACTCACTTGTGGCCCCGGCGGAAGACCAGCGCTGAGTCGGGACCATTTCGTGGCAACTATACTCATGCCTTAATTATAAGTAGTGCTATCCTTATACTAAGGGTGGGTTGCACCACGCACAATTAACAGACTCATCAACGTTAAATATGACGACGGAGCTGTCATCCCATAGAAAACTGTCAAACTTTTCATAGAAGATTTTTTTTACGATTACGTTTACGTTCACTGACAGTTTGGTGCAACCGGCCCTAAGTATTTGTTTACATGTTGTTGTCACGAATAAATGTTTTCTATTTCTATTTTCTATTTAAAAATTAGGAGATTTTTTTTCGCGTCAAAAAATTTTTTCTCTTACTTTTTCTTACTCGAAATACGATACCAATTATACCCTTAAACGGATCACCAGTATTTTTGTCATACCCTGTAGTGATAGCGACCATCGAAAATCTAAAAAAAGCTTTTACCCTTTTTTGCTTTTGCGGACTGTATCCAAACTCGTTTACGTGTTCGCGTGGACCGCCCTATAAAATACCTGTAAGATTCCCGACCATAAATAATAGTGGCATGGGCAGGGTTTTATTGTGGGGGCGTTTCTGGGTTATGGTATTTTATTATATCTATTTGTCAGGTGAGGGGACCATTTTGTATGGCCATGTTGGCGAAGCACTTTTGAATGGTTGTGAATTTGTGTCCCGTGAATAATAAGGGCGAATGTTTTTATTTTTGACCGTTTTCATGAAATGTTTTATAAGAGAAACCTTAGGTATTGTTTTACATGTGAATTGCGAATGGGTAAGAAATTAATACTTAGGTAAGCTTCCGTGTGCCGTATGTGATATTAGCCGGTTTCTGTGTACCTAGTTAGATTTAATTAATTTGCGACGCGAATAGCTTAATTAAGATTTATGCAAGAATTGCTTCAATAACAATATCTAACTGACAGCATTTTTATTATTATTACAAGCTTTTTACAAGCTTTTATTTAACTCACAGTGTTTGTCAGTATGTTAGATGTTTAGGTAGAATCTTGCGAGCCAGATTTGAACCAGTTCCTGATGTCCGATTGAGCTAAAATTTTGCATACCTGCGTAACTTGGATGACAATACAATATTTTGATACCATCGAGCTGGTCTGATGATGGAGACAGGAGGTGGCCATAAGAACTCTGCCATAAAATACCTCAACCAGGTTGAGTTTAGGTTTGTTAGAAACGCCTCGATGAGTATTCCTTGATTTTCTAAAGAAAAGTACAGTCAGCCACATCAGAAGCTGATTTGGTACCTATTTCTCCTAACCGATACTAGAATTAGAATCGTCTTAATAAGTCGCTGTTTGGGCTCATTTGACTTGAACTGGCAAGGAGTTGGGACCGATATCACAAGATGGAGCTCATGCTGAACCCTGGGGGCACCTACTGGATCTCAGGTTTGGGGCAGCATAGACTCATGCTGTTTGAGCTCATTCGACTTGTACTGACGAGGAGTTGGGACCGGTATCACAAGATGGACTTCATGCTTAACCCTGGTGGCACCTACTGGATCTCAGGTTTGGGGCAACATAGACTCATGCTGTTTGAGGTCATTCGACTTGTACTGACGAGGAGTTGGGACTGGTATCACAAGATGGAGTTCATGCTGAACCCTGGGGGCACCTACTGGATCTCAGGTTTGGGGAAACATAGACTCATGCTGTTTGAGCTCATTCGACTTGTACTGACGAGGAGTTGGGACCGGTATCACAAGATGGACTTCATGCTTAACCCTGGGGGCACCTACTGGATCTCAGGTTTGGGGCAACATAGACTCATGCTGTTTGAGCTCATTCGACTTGTACCTACTGACGAGGAGTTGGGACCGGTATCACACGATGGACTTCATGCTGAACCCTGGGGGCACCTACTGGATCTCAGGTTTGGGGCAGCATAGAATCATGCTGTTTGAGCTCATTCGACTTGTACCTACTGACGAGGAGTTGGGACCGGTATCACAAGATGGACTTCATGCTGAACCCTGGGGGCACCTACTGGATCTCAGGTTTGGGGCAGCATAGACTCATGCTGTTTGAGCTCATTCGACTTGTACTGACGAGGAGTTGGGACTGGTATCACAAGATGGAGTTCATGCTGAACCCTGGGGGCACCTACTGGATCTCAGGTTTGGGACAACATAGACTCATGCTGTTTGAGCTCATTCGACTTGTACTGACGAGGAGTTGGGACCAGTATCACAAGATGGAGTTCATGCTGAACCCTGGGGGCACCTACTGGATCTCAGGTTTGGGGCAACATAGACTCATGCTGTTTGAGCTCATTCGACTTGTACCTACTGACGAGGAGTTGGGACCGGTATCACACGATGGACTTCATGCTGAACCCTGGGGGCACCTACTGGATCTCAGGTTTGGGGCAGCATAGACTCATGCTGTTTGAGCTCATTCGACTTGTACTGACGAGAAGTTGGGACTGGTATCACAAGATGGAGTTCAGGCTGAACCCTGGGGGCACCTACTGAATCTCAGGTTTGGGGCAACATAGACTCGTGCTGTTTGAGCTCATTCGACTTGTACTGACGAGGAGTTGAGACCGGTATCACAAGATGGACTTCATGCTTAACCCTGGGGGCACCTACTGGATCTCAGGTTTGGGGCAACATAGACTCATGCTGTTTGAGCTCATTCGACTTGTACCTACTGACGAGGAGTTGGGACCGGTATCACAAGATGGACTTCATGCTGAACCCTGGGGGCACCTACTGGATCTCAGGTTTGGGGCAGCATAGACTCATGCTGTTTGAGCTCATTCGACTTGTACTGACGAGGAGTTGGGACTGGTATCACAAGATGGAGTTCATGCTGAACCCTGGGGGCACCTACTGGATCTCAGGTTTGGGGCAACATAGACTCATGCTGTTGGGCTCATTCGACTTGTACGGTAAGCAGTCTGGACCAGTATCACGAGATAGATTTTATGCTGAACCCTAGGGGTACCTACTGGATCTCTGGTTTAGGACATCATAGGTTCATGCTGTTTGGGCCTTGTGTGACATCCGATGGGTTTATAATTTTGAATGTTCGTTTCGCGAACATTTTAGTAACGTTTTTCTGGTCTTCATGAAATTTGTTGAGGTTGTATCGGTGGTATATAACAAGAGACTTCAATGAGCTGGAATGACCAGTGGGTTCTGGAATCAGAAGGCCTAAAACAGTTTTGTTGGGGGGTTTTATTATAATCGCAAGTTCTTAATTCGAGGCGGACCACCAGTTCTGTTAGATTAGAATAGAACCGTCTAAATAAATAATATATGATTGCCAAAAGAAAATTATACGTGCATAACTATTATCGAACGAGCGAGTGCAGCGACGCGAAGTTCTATCATTCAACCTCGGACACAACTGTCAGTTTGGGTTTTTAGTAGCTGTTTCTCGAAATTATGAGGTCTATGTTAACTTAATAGGGGATATTACCACAGATTATATAATAGTTCTTACGAACAGATATGAATCTCTCATAGAAAAAGAAAATATCTACCGCTTTAAGTGCCTACGCAAGAATACAATGGAGCGACCTTCGACGCGCGCACCCCGCACCTCCCGCGCTGCCGCGCAGCCCGCACGATCGCTAGGGTTGCCTACGCTTAGAAATGAACGTCAATATAGGTAACATAACAACGCTTCGTAAAAACATTACAATTTTAGAGAAATGGAATAAGTACTTAAGTAGGAATACGCAACATTAAAAATGGATAGGTAGGTTAGGTTAGATACAGGTACCTATTCCATTTCTCTAAAATTGTAATGTTTTTACGAAGCGTTGTTACCTATATTTACTTATTAGCAAGAAGTAGGTATTTACTTACCTTTCCTCGTCCGTCGGTAAAGCAAAAAACGATAAGTGTTTATTACGTTTATCGTTTTTACATCCATCTACACTGCAATACGTAGAATTAATACGTGACGAAACCATTTTATCGTTCCGAGTCATCATATTCATCGCGAGCGAGCGGAGCGGCGTGCGTCGGTAAGCGCGTGTGCCAACCAACTGACTCTCGTTTGTACCGTCCACGGTGATCGGGCGGCGAGCGGCGCGTAGGTATTTAACGAGCTCGCGCGGGCGAGTTTCATAGGCCTGATATTACTGCAATATTCTGCCACCAGAGTGCAGCACTAGCACACCGGTAAACCATAGAGTTTTTAATACATACTAGGCCTTAAACAGTTTTTTTACAAGTTTACATTGATAATTTATAACGAATAAATATGTCATTTGCGCACCAAGGCGGTTTGTTTACAAAGGGCTTATCGTGAAACGAGAGAATTGAAATTTTGACATGTGCCTCTCTATCGCTCGAATATGAAAGAGTGACAGAGAACCAGGTAACGAAATTCTTATTTTCGTGTTTCGTGGTAGGCCCTCTGGATGTGCTAGTGCCGCCCCCTACGCAGAGTTTTGCGTAATATTCCCTATTAGGCTTATTGTTTTGCAACTTTAATGTGTCATTAGGGATTTTTCCGTAACATAATGTTCTTTTTGAAATATAACAAAAATGTTTGTTTTTCAAGAAATTTTAAATTACCTGATGGTTTAGCGGTCAGAAATAGCATACCCGTAAGTGTTTCATCACTATTATGATAAAAAAAACTCAGTATGCCTACCTTGATACCTATTGCCTACTTTGATATCAGGTAACACACCCAATGACCACTTCTATTAGCTAAAATTAACAAGCAATAAGAAACCGGTCAACACAGCGAAACGATGTGTTAGTCGAAATGTACAGGCTACGGAATATGTCTCTTAAAAACTAAAAACATAAAAATAAATTTAATTAAAAAACTTTTAAAAACAAGCTTTTATGTGAATGCTCTAAAAAGAGAAAATAAGCTTTTGAGTCAATCAAACTTTTTTTATAGGAATTTTGTACAATTTTATGACATAAAAGCTTGTCGCGAGACTTTTCCGTGTAAAAGAAATTGCACATATTTTAGGTGAAACCCTGTAGCCAAGTAATCCTATGACGGTAGTGTAAAATTAATTAAAATGTGTAATGTGCCCAGCCCATTATTCATGAATTAAAATTATAATTATCAATGTATTGCTTAAAAAACAAATTCACGTCAAGTGTTATTTACGTATTTTGGATGTAGTATATAGTATATATAAGATAGTGCTACTTGGCGGTTTGTCATTTGTCATTGAGTTACTGAGTTGTTTTCGTTACGCTAGTTGCATCTTTTTAATATGTCAAACGAATGCGACACAAATTTGCAATGCAATAACAAATCACGAAGTGAATTTTGAAGTCAATAACGAGTTATATGACAATATATTGGTATGTGTCGAAGCCTGTGGTTGACCTACTGTTGTATCTGTCTGACGAAGCCTGCGGCGTGGATTATAAAATTGTAAATCAAATAATTTTTAATGACAATTATTAAATGTACTCAAAGAATAAGTACTCAACATCGGACTGAATGAAACCAATGATTTTGTTATAATATTCAATATTTACATAAGGTTTCCTCGAAATAAATGTGCAATCTCTATTACACGGGAAAGTCTCGCGACAAGCTTTTATGTCATAAAATTGTACAAAATTCCTATAAAAAAAGTTTGATTGACTCAAAAGCTTATTTTCTCTTTTTAGAGCATTCACATAAAAACTTGTTTTTAAAAGTTTTTTAATTAAATTTATTAGATGTACTATTGTCAGTTCATTCTCTTAATTTAGCATAAATAGAAATCTAAAATAATGTAAACAAATATGCCTGAGTTTCTAGGCAACTTAAGGATTTGACAGATGACAAAATATTATTAGTTTTCATCACTCTTTAAGTAATTAATGGATATTTTGACTGAAAATAAATATAAATAACATATTAATGTGTATACCTTGTATGCCTTGTATGCCTTTTTAGATATGGATTAAATTAAACTGCGATGATTTGTATAGCTTATGTTAAGATTTTATTTTATTAACTAATTACGATTTTTACTCACTCGTAGGAATAAAATGTGAAATATGAAAAAAAATTGCATACCAAGTTAGGTTAAACATAGAAACCTACCACTTAAGTATAAATTAAGACCTTATACGTAATGTAATGGTAATGTTTAACGGAAATAAAGTATCTTTATCTTTATAAGCTGTCAATGAAACCACAGTTGTTGTTTAAAAGTGCGTAATTTCGAAGCAATGAAGGTAAATGCGCTTGTTTACCTAATTTAATGTTTCTATGTACGCCGAATTCATCTAAATTTTTTTTTATCTTTCAAAAAGAAATTTCTTTAACCATTATAAATATAACCAAGAAATTACCTTTGTTTGGTAGCTTTTTTGAACATAAGTAAAATACAGATTTTGCAATGATTGGAAATATTAAATACATTTTAGTTCACACAACCAATATGTTGGTTAATTCGTAATTTGCAATGCTCAAAGTAATTTCGCTTCCATCATGTTGTTAAATCATAATCCGCTGAAAATCCCGGCTTAATTTATTCAAACATGTTAAATAAATAAGTGTTCGTATTTCGTAAACAATTATGAAGTACGGAAAATGTACGATTTTAACCTATTATAACTATACCTATCAGTGGCGGTGGGTCAAAATTTTTCTTAGGCAAGCCGGTGCTGAATTTGGCTTAAAATTTCTTCATGAGCTGCAGGAAAACTGCTCAGGCGCCTGAGACTTAGACAAGCCGACGGGAACCCTGTTCTATGGACGCGCCGCCACTGATACCTTGTGTTGAAAACGTGCTAGTCTTCAGTGTATTTGAGCTAGTCCATGATAATGATGCATGTAACCATGACGAAACATGGGAAACTCATAAATACAGATAAAATGACCCATTTTTATGACAACAAACTGCCGTCAACCACAGACTTAATTATATCTGTGTCGTCAACTGCTACAACTTTATTATTCCTAAGATGGGACAAAAGCGGCCATCTTTATTAATTATAGATCAAATAGCTTTCTGTGTCGCGCCGCTCGCCAGGTGAATAGTTTGTCGAAGGATCTGGATATTGACGTGTTAAAGTATTCCTTATTTCCTTCTATAATATTTAAGCCACATGTGATTTAGTAACAAAGTGTGTAGAGTATAAGTACCCTGTATCCTGGTATCCTGTTTCTATCTGTGAGTTCCTGAAAAGCGCGTTCCAGACGGCATACAACAAGCCCCTCCGACAGAGCAACCTTGGTCGGGACGAACCGTGTAGACAGTTGTTGTATGACAATTAAATTGTATGAACCACCAACCAAGGTCAGGGTGGCCTTGGACCGCTGGCAGCCTTGCTGGCAACCGTCTAGCAGACGCTTAATTGACTCTGTATTTCTACTTAAGATGTTTATTGTATATATGTTAGCTGTTGGAACTTCTTAAACTAGTAGTCCGCCTCGAACTAAGAACTCGCGATTTACTTGCAAACGAGTTGACCAATATAACAAGACCCAAAGGAGGATTTGTTTTCTCCTTCTAGCTCCATAACCACTTGATCGATCCTGCTCATATATGAATAATGTATCCCTGCTACTGCCCCAAGAAATTTCATAAAGATAATAAAATCGTTACTAAAAATATCGTCGGACAAACTCTCTAAATCAAAAAGCCATCCAAATGCCGAGACGTCCCAGTAGCCAGGTGACAGTTGGGTCTGAAATTGTTTGTAAGAACTTGCTTCGCTTACGCTCAGCTCGTTCGATAAATATAATTAAGATATAAGTAGCAGTTTGGTGAAGAAAACCACGTTTTTCAAGGTAGGCAAAGTTGAGCATAGTAGGCAAAGTTGTAGCAGCTGACGGTATCTAAACTTTAAAACAGTAAGTAATTTAACAGGCGAAAGTAGAAAATACAACGCATTCTTTCTATGACTGGGCTGGTACTGTTGGTAGGTAAGTATGTTATCTTTCTAGTTTTTAGTTTAATTTCGTTTTATATAGGTTATTTAATAGCTATAATTATGAATTGTTATTTGAATAAATAAATATTATCCCTAGAGAAATACCGATAAAATATGTCAAAAATATATATCATGCAGTTTTTTCTAATAAGCAATAAGATGTTTGCAGTTTTCCTAACGCAAACTTATACACTATGATTTTAATATGTCAACGTGTTTTCAAGCTCGTACGGTCGGCAGCAGAAGTAGCTAAGCGGGTAGGGTGTTCAAAATGACCTTAACACTCTTATTCCCTTAACAATAAAGTCGTGTCCAGCTCACTTCGAACACCCTACCCGCTTAGCTAATTTTGCTGGTGACTGTACTTGTCCTGGTTTATTTAGGGCACTTTATCTCAGTATTTCCGTTTCAATGGTGACAATTGAGGAGCTTGATATAAATACAAAGGGTTTGGTCGAGGGCTCCGGTTACCCTCGTGACAGACGTCGGGAGATAACGGCGTGCTGAAATAATACTAAAATATATTATTACGAAAATGGCCTCTATCTCCGTCTTTGACTATAGTTGAATTATCGAGAGCGTGGAATTGCATATGTAGTGGTTGTACCGTGTTGTGCCTCTTTGTGTGCGGATTCAAATATAGAATGCCTGTAAACAAACAATACTACTACATATGCAATTCCACGCTCTCGATAATTCATCTATACAAGTTTTTGAACCATCCCATTAGCTAGGGATACACGCACAGATGTGTCCGCCGGATTTGTCCGACGGATATGCCCGGCGGACAGATTCGTTCGTGTAAGGCGCTACTCAGATGTGTCTGCTGACAAATCCGTGTCCAATTCGCGCCATACACGCACGGATTTGTCCGACGGATATGCCCGGCGGCGAAATCCGGCGGGCATATCTCGGCGTGTATTCCTAGTTATTCTCTTCTATTCTTGGTACTTTTGTGCCTACCAACTTTTAACCTTCATATCAAAGGGACTGTGTCCTTTTTATTTCAGGTTATATACGTTAATCCTCGATTGCGACATTCCAGTGGCGGGTCGCAAAGCGCATGTATCCTGGGAGTTGCAGACATCTATAAACTACAATTCACAGTGACTGCTAACTATTAGGGGGGATTTATGCTTGTTTACCACCTTGTGGCATAGATAAGACAATCTAGAGGCTCCGTCCCATATTCTTTGGACGGATAAACGTATATAAATGTCATATACAAAGGAAAAAGTGACCAAAGGCTCCGGTGCCCAAGGCAGGGATCGAACCAGCGTCTTCTACATACATACGTTTATAATTTATATATATAGTAGTGTGACTACTTAAAATAAACAAATCAAAATATTCATTAAAAATATTTTTTTAATAAAGTTGCTCAAAAAAGTGCTTTTCTTGTAGTGGTTTAGCGTGCGGAAAGTTTGATATCGCGCACTAGTGCTTTTTACTTTTCCAGCCAATCACAGCTAATGACAGTGACAGACAGCCAATCACAGCGCCGCACCGCACCGCGCGGAGCGTTCGGATACATGTACTAAAGTAACCTCAAAGTGAATAATTGTCAATTTTATAATTTTTTCACAACTGTATTAAAAAACGTCGTTCGATACTCGTGCGTAAATATCATTCTTCACTCGTCCCGAGTCTTGCCACTCGCCTACGGCTTGTGGCAAGATATCTCGGTACTCGTGAAGTAATGACTTACTTTCCGCACTAATATCGAAATGTACTATTGTTTGTTCTTTCAGTTCTTTAAATTGTTGTTTTCATTTCATAAGACGCCAAAAACATTTGAGATGATTCATATTATTATATACATTTAAGTTAGAGGCGAGAAAATTACCACTTACATATTTTCTGCACGGAACCTTAAAAATAGGATAGGTATTGTCCGTTAGAGGCTTTTATCAATATTGGATGAACCAAAATGAAAAGTGGGTTAGAAACACTCAGGGGAGTCACATTGTGACTTATTATATAAAGTGCTTTCTGTCTGCTCTTACTTATATTTCGTTTGTTTAAAATCTAGATACTTACATCATTATTCTCCCTCAACTGCTCAAAGGTTGACTGGAAGAGATCCCTTAAGGGATAATGAAATGAAATGAAAAACGTTTATTTTCAGGCAACTAGTGGTCCATAGATAAATACCTTAAAGACTAGCATACATATTACATTATAAACAGACCTAGGAATCGATGGGGCAAAATTTTATGACAGGTAGGGAATTCCGATATCGATTAACTCAATTATCGATGCTTTTTCCATATACTAGTGATCGCCCCCAGCATTGTCTATTTTTTTGAGTATTGTTCTGAAGACGAGTATAATGTTCTAACAAAGCATTTTTTAAATAATCGCTAGGTAATAAATAACATCGTACTCTGAAATAGTTAATATTATGTCTTTATTTTATTTCCCTTTTTATATAATTAGATAAAGATAAGTTACCCTTATTATTTTGTTTAAATTATAATTTTTAATAAAATCATATATTGACATTATTGACAAACAAAACTTGGAGGGGTCAAGTATACGGAAAAAGCATCCATAATTGAATTTATCGATATGGTAACTCCCTACCTGTCAAAAAATTTTGCCCCATCGATTCCTAGGTCTGATTATAAACTAAAACTATTATTTTGGTGACACGACGGTTTTCTGTTGTGCCACTTGCTTGCTTGTGCACTTGTTGTTGATAAGTCCGCCTTTGTACAAATATTGTGTTTTCTTACTGTTGCATTTTTCTTTGTTGTACAATAAAGTATTATACTACTACTACTATCATTGGCTATTTTTATTGCATTAAAAAAACATGTACCAAAAATTGTCTTTAAAGCGTGTTTGACAATATTTTGGACAAAGGAAATGTTGTGAGAATGTCAAGATTTATATAAATGTTTATGAATTGTTACGCGAACATATGGAAGTCTCAATTAAGTAAGGGTTTTCTTATAAAAATTTTAAATTTCTGAGTCATCAGAGAGTATATTTTTACCTATTGGCTTGATAGAAGGTACGTAAATAATAAGCTCTGTTTTCACACTATGTAAATAAGTAACAACAGATTTTTGACAGGGATTTACATTGTCCGATTCTAATGGGGCCCACCCACTATCAGACGGCCTGACGATATTTGCCTGTCAGTTATTCGGAGCTGTAAAATTTTTGCTCTAACTGACAGGCCGATATCGTCAGGTGGATTGATAGTCGGTGGGCCTCCTAACATATAAGACGTATGACGCGTTCTTTTTCGCTCACTAGTATTTAATGCATGCAGACGTTCGCTAACCTTAAAATTGAGTGAACCGCCACTGTTAAGGGTTTGCTTGAGCGAAACACACTGGCTATTGGAATATTCCAGCGGCCCCCGAGAGCCCTAACTTTTATTCAAATAATGGTGCCTCGGAGCGGCGAAGAAAGGGCAATTTGATGCCGACCCTCCACTACATAACACAACTACCGTATGTACACTTAATCTTCTTCTAATGTGAACCTTATATCATAAGAAGAAGGTATAAAATTGAATGGGCGCTTTCATGGACTTAAGGTGTTTGTGCGGTATAATGGACGAAAGTGGAAGTTTGGTAAGGGTTAAGGAATTTTGCTATCTTCCATATAGTTAGCAGAGAAACACGTTGACCTTCAAAACTATGAGCATTTTGATCTTGTTTTAGTTAAGTAACTTTGCAATATCTATGTCAAACATGTCTACGGGATATTTTGGGTAAGTAATAAAAGATATAAGAACTTATTGTATAATATTCATATTATATACGCTCATATTGCATAAGCTTGTTTTGTATACCGTTCAAAGTCTATAATGAACGTTTGATATAACATCAAAATATCTAATTTTGTTAAGTATAACGTTGTTTAAGTATAATATCGTTGTATATAACGGTCATAATGTATAACGTTCATAATACCTTAGATTTATAATGTATAATATTCAATACATCTAACACCAAAATACATAATGCTCGTATAGAATAACGGGTTGTCTAAATCGCAGCTCGTGTACATATCAACTCGCCTAAAAGCAACTGGTCTACACGATTTTTTAAGTAGCAGCTAGTCTAATTAGCTATTCTAAAATTCTCAAAATGTTGAATCCTCAACTTAACTAGACGGAGCCCCGCTTCGCGGGGCTCCTATTTCCGGGCGTTTTGCCCTTCGGGCATCTGAAGCTACCTAACGAACCTAACCTACCTCTTCTACCTATTGATTTAGTTTGAAATCCGTGAAAACATTACACTTTGGGGAAAAAGGTTGGAATGGAGTTTATAACCTATTTAGTATATCATACGCTATTATATTTTGCAATTATTATACTAAAAGATAATATATCTTATGATCGATATACGTTATGTATGTTATATTAAACAAATTTAGAGTATTTGAGTGTTATATGATAAGTTATTATACAAAATGAGTGTTATATTAATTGACCGTTATTCCTAATAAAAATATAGATTTTGTTGTTATAGCAAACGTTCATTATATCTTGTGAACGTTATTAATATGAAATTATATATTTTGTAGTTATATCTTATGGGACGCACCCGGATATTTTAACTTTAAGTTGACCTTTTCTACAAATAACAGCACAATTTCGCCCCACTTAGCGATTGAAGCGAATAAAAATAAATATTTTTAATATGATAAATGTTATGTAGTAATTTAAACTAAAACAGGACTTCATTGATAAGTTACACTTATCAACCGACTTCAAGATTTCGAAGGATTTTTTTTGCATTTTTTTTATGTATGTTCACCGATTATTCGAAAAACGGTGGACCGCTTTAGTATTTTTTTTGAAAGAGTATACTTCACAGTTGGTTCCATTTTCACTAGGTCTGAATCTGATGATGGGAGGAGAAATCTAGGGAACTCTTCAACTATTATAGGCCTATAGTGATTTCAGTCGTTTTTACAGCAACTCGGGCACTTCCTCTTGGAAAATCGGAGCCTAAGTAAAGTCGGTTAGCTTTGGTTTACTTTATCTTATTTTTAACCGACTTCAATTCCACAGAAGGAGGAGGTTCTGCATTCGGTTTGGTATTTTTTAGGGTTCCGTAGTCAAATAGGAACTCTTATAGTTTCGCCATGTTGCTTGGTCATTAGCAGGCCGTCGAAAAATTATATTGTACATCTTTTAGCTGCGTGTGTTTTTCCATCTCTCCAAACAGCTTCTTGATTATTCCCATTTTCGGGTTACCACTTATACAGATAACATTCAAGACATCTGATGGTTTGGGATTACAAGTTTTTGACTTATACGTTTCTTTATTTCTGGATTTACAAAACTCTGGACAGCAAAATCTCCTGTCCCTCATGTTTAAAAATTCGAGACGCTTTGTGATTGCTTCATATTAGATCAAGCCTGCATAAGCCGAGTTCTGCAACCAAACGAGGTAGCGTTGTCTACGGCCTACTCTTGATCTATATAGGAACATACAACTAAAAACTACTTATTACTATAACTAAATTTGTCCGTAGTTTTGCCGACATGTATACAAGTAATGTACAAATCTTTGTCTACCATGTCTGACCAATATCTCTCAGTTGCTTAAAGGTTAGCTGGAAGAGATCCCTTAAAGGGATAAGTTCGCCTTTGTACACACTTACTATATTTTTGTTGGTCAATGTACTTGTTTTGTGCAATAAAGTGTTTTACTACTACTACTACATCCATAAAAAACTTTACTAGAGTGAAAACGTTTCAAAGATGATTTTTGTATTGTAAAACTCAATTCAGTTGGTCGAGACAACAGTATTTTTTTCTACAGCAGATTTATTTATTTCGTGATTTTATTTATGAAGTTGATGGGCAGAATAATAAAAACAAATCAATCCCATTCTAAGAAATGATATTGAAAACCGAGCCAATCGCCTTTGATATTTGCTAAGCCCGAATTTCGTCAAATTGATAAAATAAATATAAATGAGTAAGTCGAATAAGCCGAAAAAGACTTCGCGGGAAAATTCACGAAAATGAAATATGAAGCGGCTTACCTCCCACAAGAAGATTTCGTTAAGTGACCAATCTTAGTGGATTTGAAAAGTGGGTGTCGCTTAATAAAACAGTAAATGGATTTAGTACTATTTACAGCATACAATTTATTTATAAATAATTTACAAATTACGAAAAAACAACAAATAAATCTAACTAAAACTAAAATGACCCTAAACAATTAATTCTAAACATAAAACTAAACTAATTTAAACTCACACGATTTTCATTCATTATTTTGACAAAACTAAACTGAAACTAAAATATATCTAAAAGAGGCCCTTGCGGCATGGTACCGAAGACGCTGGCAGCATTTCCTCTCTGGATTGCTAAACTAATCCTTTGAGCAAGATAGCTGCCAGCTCTTCGGTCTCCAAAGGCAACTCTGAGTCTCTTCGAAAGATCTTTAAAGAGACTCAGAGCCCAGATACATTTGACATTCCCCTCCCCCGCAAAAAACGGCAGTCGTTTTTGTATAGAAAATTATAGACATGGCTGCTTCGGTTGATTGAAGTACCGTGCAGCTATTCACAATATAACATTTCAAATGTTGATACGTCAAAATGCACGTTTAATGTCTCAAGACGCCATTTAAGTCAGGTGTGACGTGGAACTCATGTAGCGACTGGTGCATAATTTATTAAGAAAATAGACTATGGTAGACATGTCATACCAGTCACTTTGCCAAGTCGAATAGGCCCTCAGGGCGAGCTTAGCACTACCCGTCGCTTGTGTTGAATAATTTATTGGCAGGTCAGCTCTGTAAGCGGCTAGACTAGAAATAAAAGAAAATAAAATACAAGACTATCTGACCTTTTCTTTGTTGAGAAAATATTGGGATGCTGAAAATTGAGACTTGATTCAGTCAAGAAATGCTGGTGTGAGGGGTCAATTGCAATTGTTTTGTACCTTTAGTTGGTCTGTCCTTAATGTTTTCAGTTTCGTTACGAAAATACGCCCAAATATCTAATAGGGCAGATGTCCCGATTTTGGCGACTGTGCCGGTTTTGGCCATTTTCAACTTTATTCAGGTATAGAAAAATTTACACATCTGTGGTTTACACTTTTTTTTCTATTGATGACTTTTACTCCTCGCCGGTTTTAGCGAGGTGAATTCTGCCAATGTCGGGGTGTAGACTTTTGACATTGTATAAGAGAATGTTCGGTTTAAATTTTGAATTTTGTGAAGGATAGGCTGGGATCCTACAACAAATAAATGTTATTGACGACACAGACATACACAAGATACTTAGTATAAGAGTAAATTATGGCAGTACCGTTGACACTGTCATCTGTCAAGTATTAGTTGCCATTAAATTGTCAGGAGCCATAGAAAAAAGTGGCCAAAACTAACTCCTGGGCCCTTTTCTGACCTTTCATTAAAGAAAAAAAAAGATTTAATGTCAGAATCTTAACAGCGGTGATTCATATTAATAATGTAATATATTTTCAATGACTCAGTGTAAACAGAGTGTCATAATTCCTTATTTACACAAAATTACTGACGAGTGGCGTCTGAATAGACAAACTCTCCTTAAAGTGGCCAAAACCGGGGCATCTGCCCTACCTACCTTCGGCAATTTGTATGCATGTTAGTTATAAGTAGTAGCTATATTCTGCGGATAAAATTTTATGTAAAAATGTAAGGCTAACAAAATAATCTCATCATCCTCATAAATATTCTCAATTTTTTCCGCTTTTAAATGGAACCTAGTGACCACTCGGAAAATTATCTTAAATATTGGCGTAGGCACTAGCTTTTCCGAAAGCGTGCCATCTGTCCTTCCATTCAAGAGAAACTAGGCCTCGTTGGACCTCTGTTGGTTTTCTTACGATGACCATTTCTTCTTTTCACCGTAAATAGACGTGAAAATAACAAATGATTCTTAGTACATAATAATTATAATGTTTAAAAAACTAAATGGTATGGTGCGAGCCAGAGTTTCCCAAGACCTTAGTACCGTTACCTCGGGTATTTTGGCCAAATTCAGGATACTTGGGCCCATATAAAAATCGCATATCGAAGGGTCTAATATTGACAGAATACGAAACACCTGCGTTCGGGGCACATTTAAGGTCGCTAACATCCGTGACAAATTGGCGGGAGGTCGCCTACGATGGTATGGGCACGTCATGAGACGTGATGAAACTCACATGACGAGGGCTGTACTGAACATACAAGAAGGTGACCGAGGCCGAGGACGACAACCGACAACTTGGAGCAGCACCATAAGAAATGATATGATGTTTTCATTGATAAAAAGTGTGATAGCAGACCTTGTAAAGTGGCGTAATGGTATTAGGAGAGCCGACCCCAACTAGAGATGGGAATAATCATCATCATCTTAGCGTTTATCCCGGTTGGGGGTCCGCTTGACAACCTAATCCCATGAATTGGCGTAGACACTAGTTTTTACGAAAGCGACTGCCATCTGACCTTCCAACCCAGAGGAAAAACTAGGCCTTTTTGGGATTAGATCCGGTTTCCTTACGATGTTTTCCTTCACCGAAAAGCGACTGGTAAATATCAAATGATATTCCATACATAAGTTTCGAAAAACTCAGTGGTAAGAGCCGGGTCTTGAACCCGAGACCTCCGGATTGAAAGTCGGACGTCTTACCACAAGGCTACCAGCGCTCTTGATACCAGCGCTCTTGATAGAGATGGGAATAATAATGGCCAGGAAGAAGAAGAAGATCGAAGGGTCTAATAAAAAAGATCAAAACGTTATCGGTTAGTTTTAATCAACCTCATGGCAAAACCTGGACTAAGTAAATTCCAAAGGCCAGAGTTACCCTTCAGGGCTGAAGTACCCCGGTTGAAGGTTACGGTATTGAAATTCGGTCATTATTAAACACGTGTCAAACCTGAAATTCCGATTTGAATAGGCTTTTTTTCGTTATGAGAATAAAGGCCATAATTTACATATCCTTATTCAAATCAGCCTAAAGCTTGAATAAATTTGTACCTACTATGTCACACATTACAATCTAGACATAATCAGAATAAAAATAATGTTCAGAATTATTCGTTTATTACGAAGTTTGAATATTTTTCAGTGACTGGTAATAGTACATTAAGCACCTAGGGCGGTAAAATAAAGAACGGCTCAGACGGCGGGATTTGTGGCACGAACCGATGGTTAGGGCCATAAACAAGCGACCTCAGGCCTTCTTTATTACTGCCCGTGATGCGTACACAATTTTACGTCTTCTCCTGGGTGTGAAGTAAGATTTGCCACGGCGCCCGTGGGCGGCAAATGTCACTTACCGCCCAGAGTGACGTAAAGAATTGTATGTCTTACTTAATGCTTAATTGTTAGTTATTGCTTGTTTATTTTTATTTTATACAACGTATTTTTTATTTTCTTTAATTTCAGCATATACGATTAAGGAAACGAATTGGCATAATAAGTTTAAAAAAAATATTTTTTTTGCTCACAATAATTTTTATATCAGTCACTAATGTTACTAGGGTACTAGGATGTTTATGATTAACTGGAGTTAATCATAAACATCCTAGTACCAGTAGTTGGTAGACCAAAAAATTGAAAATTATGACATGAAAACGTAATTTCGAACATTACAATACTCCGAGAAACAAAGGAAGCTTATTTTGTTGACGTAACACAGTGAATCATTTATTGCGGTGCCTCAGAGTACAAAATAATTTAATTTAGGTTTACGCAATCAGAAAGATAAAAAATAGCTATCGATTATCTCGGAACTGAACTAATAAGAACACTGGTGTCTTTGAGAAATATACTTATTTAAGCTCAGGAATATACCCTTGCCAAAAAACTCGGTGTATTGCTAGGTAGGTAGCTGTGGGGTGCCCGGCCTTAGAATTATCCCCCACCATATCGTCCCGTGGGTGCAGTAGGAGTCTGCTAAGGGAATATACCGGGAGATGGGCAGCAGCATCTTCCGAAAGCCTAAACAACAATCGCCAACCCGCCTGCCAAGCGTGGCGCGTATGGCAACCCCGCCCCCCCCCCCCTTTTAATGGGAGGTCCAAAGGGGAGGCCTATGTTCAGCAGTGGACGTCTTATGGCTGAGATCAGGGAAGTCAGGGAACTTGCATATCTGAATTACCTTGGGAACATAAGCGCTGCTTTCTTTTATTAATTTTAGCTGAAAGGTAAACATATTTTCTACTATTTCCTGTTAAAATGTTGTTATTGTAGTCTAGACTCTGCCCTTGAACTGTTCTCATAAATCTTGAAAGTTCTCATTAAGGCCGGTTCCGTTGTTTTATTCAAAGGTACCATGCGCAAGTTGCTTTGTGAAGTTAACAAACAGTGTAGGGTAGGCTGGGGGAAATTGTGACATCGTTCATATTTTATTGTACACCGTGTTTTTTTTTCTTTAATTGCAAGGGTGCATTCGTAAGCTTAAATTAAGTATATTTCTCAAAGACACTGGTGCCCTAATTAGCTCCAGTTCTGAGATAATCGATACTTATTTATTCTTTTTCTGATTGCGTAAACGTTCATCAAATTATTTCTTTACTCTGAGACACCACAATAAAGGATGCCTGTATGTTATGCCAGTAAAACATGCTTCCTTCATATATCTGGGTATTGTAATGTTCAAAATTACATTGACACGTCAATTCAATTCAATTTTTAAAATATGGCATTCTGTCCACAATATTGGGACAATTTTGCCAATGTCGAAGTCGCTCCAAGAGCTGGACGTTGTACGGTGAGGTTAGGCTTTTTATAAGGAGATAGCTACTCCCTACAAACAGCACGTGGACTAACGGATATCTAACTCAAACAGGGGTTACACATGTTTCGAGACTAATTCTTCATTAGTTGCTCACTAGTTCGTTAAATCACTGCAGAATAAGCTATATATTACACATTGAATCACGAAAATGAACATAAAATAAGAAGTTTTTCCCGAAACCAAACCACCTTGCTCGACAAGATGGCCGCAAGTCCGTTGACACGTCATAATTTACAATTGTTTGGTTGAGTTAATCGTAACTCCCTTTTACCCTTGTTACATTAGTGACTAATTTAACAGTTATTGCATAAAACATTGGTTATTTTTTGTTTTACGAATTTTTAAAAACTATATGCCAATTCGTTTCCTTAAAAGTACCTACCAATTTGCTGAAATTAACGGAAATAAAGAAACACGGTGTATTTATGCGTGTTTGTGTAAAGTGTGCTGAGAGCATGTCTTATGTAAATGGCTCTCCAGTCAGCTATTTACTAAGAGCGAAGCGAGCAAGAGAGATTATTACGCTAAATCTGCATGTCAGTTAGGGAATACAAATCCAGTTACAAACGGACCCAAAATAATCGATTATTACCGATCATTTGGTCCGAATTATTCGAAGATCCGTGTTCGTTTATTAATTTAATGCTATTATTATTACCTTTTTATTTATCGTTTGGCTGCACATCACTGGATATAGAGAGGCATTTCTTCTTTCAGGTGGTAATAGTTGTGGGAAAGTAGATGGTGAAGAAATTCCAGTGAGTGCTGCGAGGTCCAGATGGGACAGTGCAGCTGACAAGTTTGTAACTCTTTTAGCACCACCCAGGGATCACGTGTAGGGTTGTCTAAGGTGTTTCCTACGGACGCAGAGTAACATTGATCCCCCATTACCTAAAATTGTATCATATATATAAGGTATTAAAACCATAGAATACTTGAATCACTATTAATATTGCCTGATTGTGTTTATCTACAAGAAAATTATTTGGCTACCAAAATAGTAGGGCTCTCACGGAAGCTTTGTTTCTTAATAATATGAAAAAATACCCAACAAGAGCGGTATCACATTCAGACAGTTCTATTATATTATTTCGTCGTACATATCCTCATGGCTGAGGGACGTGACGATTGTGGACCCTTTTCACCAACACCCTCCAAGCCACTCGATCCAGGGCCCGATGCATGCTTGCCTGTAGTGTGGCTTTAGTGATGGATGTTATCCTATCTGCCCAACGAGTAGCCATACAGCCTTTCCTTCTCGCCCTTGACATGCGTCCAGTCATTATATGCTTCTCCAGACTCTCTGGCCCGGATCTGCTCAGATGGCCGAAGAAACTTAGTACACGTTGGGTGCAGATAGTAGAGAGCCTCGTGGTGATCTTGAGCTCTTCGAGGATAGACACATTTGTGCGGCGTTCAGTCCAAGAGATCCGGAGCATTCTGCGCCAACACCACATCTCGAACGCATCTATCCTAAGCCGGGTGTCTTGTTTAATGGTCCAGGTTTCTGAAGCAAACAGAAAGATCGAGAAGACAAGGCTCCGCATTAGTTTAATTTTTGTTTTGCGGTTTATATACTTCTGCCTGGAGCGACGAAGAAGAAGAGAAGATTATATTATTTAGTAACTAAACTAATTAATTAGATCACAGTATCCACGTTTATTTGATGATCACTAATTTAAAGCCAGTTTTATAGGTTAGCTCAATCAACAAATATGTTATTGCAAATAAACAAGCTTTGGGCGTGTATAATTTGGTTAAATAAACAAAGCTCCACAGTGTTACAACCTCGCATATCCCACAATGATAACAGTTTTGATTAGCATTATAAAATAACACGGTTATACCAGAGACTATAGAGACATAGACGACCACAGCCTAAGAACTTTTTGAAGCTTCGTCGATTGCGGCCTCTGTCCGAAAGCCGCCTAAAGATACCGAAATTGTAAGAAGAAATGTCACCTGCACTGCTACTCCACCTAGTAACAAATAGCGTACTAGTAGTACATTAGTAGCTACTAGGTGAGAGTAGACATTTCTTCTTACAATTTCGGTATCTTTAGGCGGCTTTCGGACAGAGGGCGCAATCGACTTGAGCTTCAAAAAGTTCTTAGGTCGTCTATATTTCTATAGTCTCTGGTTATACTCACGGCACTTTAGTCACGTCTCGCGACATGTTTCAGAGAGCCTAGGTCTCCATCTTCAAGTACTAGGATTTTATAATATTAATATGTCTAATGAAAGTTTAAATTTAATAGTTTTGATTAGTTTTGAATATGGGAAAATCATTCAAGTCGTAGAGCACGTAAATATTTTCCACTCGGTGCTTTAAAAAGAAAAAAAAAACGTTTTGGAACTAATGCAAAAGGCGACCGACAAATGTAAGGAGGGCTTTAAACTAAGCACAGACGAAAGGTTAATGATTTAATATTAGATCTTGGCCTTAGATTCTTTTTTTATTTATTTACATGTGACAGATTTTTTTTTTAAATTAATTCTGTCATATTAAATACGAAATGAATTTGAGTGATTGATATTCGTATCTGCTATATCACAAATAAATAAAAAATCTGTCACTAGTATTGTTGTATGGATTTGGCTTGAAGGTCTAGCATCCAGGTCAGAAAATTAAAAAAGAAAACAAGAATGTGACACTTGGTAAGACTGACAGATACAAGCTATGGTGGCGCCATCTGTAAAGACTTTCGACCGGTTAACTCCATTATAAGAACAATATACTTATTGTTCAAATAATCAATCTGACACATTCAATACTAGCACTAACAGTGGAATGAGTGGAATCGGTAATGGCTCCTCCACATGATGGGCCATCATAGAGACGCAGCTATGCGTTAGAGGGAGCTAAAGATATTGCGATCTCGTCCTGTTGTATAGCTGCGTCCCTATGATGGCCCATCATGTAGAAGCAGCCTATGAGGGATGAAATAGCAGAGAATTAATTTACAAAGGCTCCAGGCTAATACATACACCAGATTGGTTCGTTCGTGTCCAATAATGATTAGTATTCTTTAATCAACCCCGACCTAATCCAGCCCCAATCTTCCCTGGAGCAACCCTCATTACGTATTTAATATTTACTTGGGCTATCACCGACGGCTCAGGGAGGACTTATCTGGCTTACTCAGGTAGAACTAAGCCTGTGTTTGATAGTCGGAGAGTGATTTGGTGTTACTATGGGTGCGCGAAATTAATTTTGCTGATGAGTGAAAATTAAATTAAACTATCTAAACTTTTACTGATAAATAAGACCAAGCCTAAATTTAAATTAAAAAAAAACTATTACATATAACAGCTGCGAAATTGAGATGAGAGAAAAACCGCAAATAAATCGGACTAGCTGTTTTTGAAATAAATGAGAACTTTGCCATACGCGCCACGCTTGGCAGGCGGGTTGGCGCGCAGTTTTTTTGGTTTATCGTTTGTAGGCTTTCGGAAGATGCTGCTGCCCATCTCCCGGTATATTCCCTTAGCAAACTCCTACTGCAACCACGGGACGATATGGTGGGGGACATTGCGGGTAAAAAGGAGTATTTTATTTTGTTCTGTATACACAATATTTTTAGCTTTACATATAAAAGAGACAAAGTGCTATCCTTTACCTTCACATTAATTTAAAACAAATTACTTTATCTTGTGTCACTTTTCTCAGTAACATTAATTAAGTTTTAGTGAAGTAATTAATTTATGAGTGTCAGTTTTCCGAGTTGACTCACATTAATTTGATTGCTCCATGCTAACGTTAAGGTTATGAATTCACAATGCTTCTTAACAATTCCGTCTCGGGGACTGTCGCTTCATGTTTCAGTCATGTACCTCGTCTATTTCTTAGTAAGTTAATGCGATTACTTATCATCATCATCATCTCAGCCATAAGACGTCCACTGCTGAACATAGGCCTCCCCTTTAAGGGGGGTTTGCCATACGCGCCACGCTTGGCGGGCGGGTTGGCGCGCGCAGTTTTTTTGTTTATTGTTGTTTAGGCTTTCGGAAGATGCTGCTGCCCATCTCCGGTATATTCCCTTAGCAGACTCAGCAGACTCTTACTGCAACCACGGGACAATATGGTGGGGGACAATTCTAATTACTTAATTATAATTTAGCGATATTTTGCACTAAAATTGTTAGTTTGTAGCCATCAATAAGGTTAGATATTATTAGAACGGTGCAAGGAAATAATGCTCTAGCCACTTCTTTTGGAACATGAGGTTTTTTGAACGTGGAGTTTGGAATGAACTGTAATTTACAACGTCATTTACCTACACCAAAAATACCGTTTTTTAACATAAATACATCTAATTACGTTACAATTATTTGTGTTTTATATTTATAAAGTACTTAGATCACTGTATTTTCTACTAAAAAAACCGTTAAAATCATAATTAAGAAACTAAACCTCTGCTTTCAATAATTTCATAATATTTTATTGAATTTTAAGACCTAGTTATAGTTAAAGTATTATATACATTTGAAACAGATCTCAACGCAGCTGCAGTCACCAAACAATGGTCTAGCCACCGTCTAGATCCATGAGCGTCACTTATAAAGGTGTATGTTTCCGACGACAAGCCTAACATGTTTGTATCAGCAATCGTCCATTCGCGTTCGCTACAAAAGTCTAACAGCTCAGTAAAAAACAGACCGCCGGGGTGCGCATTTAAATCACCGAGCACAAACACTGACTCGCAGTTAGCATTATCCACGATAGCACTCACCGCGCCGAGGCAATCCGTAAACTCCGCCAGGTTACTATGTTTGTCTGTAGGCATATACACACTTATAACTAAAATATGCCGCTTTTCAAGAATTATTTTAATCGCACACACGCGTGGGTTGTCACAATTCAATACAGACACATCACGAAATACGCTTTTTCGCCACAAAAGAGCAACACCTCCATAGGGCCTGCCACGTAACATGCCTACCGAAGTATCGACCGCCGACGTTCCCGTTGTGCTAAATTCCTCATCTATGCTGTTTAAATATGAAATTTCCCCCGGTAGCAACCAAGTTTCTTGAAGAGCAACCAAATCAGAGGACCTGCATATTTCCTTAATACTCTCAAGAGAACGCTTCACATTTTTGCAGTTGAAACTGACAAACTGTCATATAATGATTATAATATTAAGTTGTCAAGATTTCAAATCAGATTTTTTATAACCTGCCATTTTCACACTTTGACAAAAACGAAATTTTCATTATTTTTTTCACGTGGGGAGTTCATTGTTATCGTTACACAGCCACCCACGCTGAGAAAGCCACACTGAATGGCAAGAATACAAAACACACCTTATTCTACATCCACACAAAAGGCTAAGGTAATTGCTATTCGGCCGCGTTAACCGTATTCATAATTTGGATGCTGATAAGCAATAATGTGTTAACCCGCATGCGCATCATTTCGAGAAAATGGCACCTAAATATTTTTTCGTGGTTTCTGACGATTTGTTCTAAAATTTTTCGATTTTGTTATAAATTTAATGTTTTACAGGTTAAATATGAATAATTTTATTGATTTATGACTATAACTTTAAAAATGAATTTGAATTTAACGCAATAATCCACTTTTTGTTTATTGCGAATTGTATTAAGTCGTTAATTCTTCTCAAAAACATGTCATGATACTTAACATGGTGTTGCGAAATGTATAAAACTGACATTATACTCTTAATAAATATGTTATAGCTCATAACATATTTTTGGTAAATGTTCAACTGATATATGAATCGTATTAAACAAGAGTTAAGTGACATAATATAATAGTTAAAGAGGACAAAAACGACAATGTCGTTAAATGGTAGTTTATGTGACTAGTATATAATAAAGGGTATTAAAGTACGAGTGTGGTTTTGGTGAAACGAAGTGAGTTTCATGATATTATTATGAATGACACGAGTTTTATTTTAATTTCTAAGTATGCTCTACCTTATCGCTTTATCTAAAGACATTAAAAATCCTCAATGACGTGTTCGGGAACCATAAAAACTACCGCCATTGCACGGCCATGGCTGAATTTTGCCGGCGGGCATGGGAGGAGGACGTCCTCCTCTCCGACTACACCACAATTCATGACCAACTGTATTGATTTTGAATGTAATTAAAGCATCGGTCATCGATACTGTAAAGTAAACTTTACGATGTACCACAGATACAGGTTTATATAGGCTTAATATAGGCCTAATGGCCTAAGCTAATGATATCATCCGCCGGTCTCTTGCCACCGTCAACGCGCCGGCTATTCTCGAACCAAACGGCGTTTTGAGAGACGATGGCAGGAGACCGGATGGTATGACCCTGGTCCCGTGGAAGATGGGACGGGTGCTGGTCTGGGACGCTACATGCGTCGATACGCTAGCTCCGTCCCATCTTCCTAGAACCTCAGCCAGGGCTGGTGCGGCAGCGGAGACGGCAGAAGCCAAAAAGGCCCTCAAATATCAGGGTCTCGGCCCCACATACCACTTCGTGGCGTTTGGTGTCGAGACCCTCGGGCCGTGGGGTCCAAGTGCGCGTACCCTTTTTAAAGAGGTAGCCAAAAAGCTGATAGAGACCACCGGTGACCAGAGAGCTGGCAGCTTTCTCTCGCAGCGCATCAGCATTGCCATTCAGCGAGGGAATGCTGCCAGCATCTTTGGCACGATGCCGCGGGGGCCTTATTTAGATGTATTTTAGTTTAGATTAGTTTTAATTTATTTTTAAGTTGTTTTTAATTTTGTTAACCATTTTTCTCGAATATAGCTAATGCTTAGTTTCTGAACATATTATAGGGATTTTATGATATGGATGTCCCTTCTTCTTAGTCGTTGTACTCTTTGCAGTGTCGTGGTTAATTAGCAGTATCAGATACAGATGTTGCTCGTTGTACAATTCTTCGCCATTCTAGCCGGTTTGATGTCAATCTAACAAATTTGTTCAAGGGTCCTTCCATAGCGGATTTGATCTGGTCAGTCCATCGCATCGGTCCTCTGACGTGATCTTTCTCGGTTTGCTGTACCCTGTACCATCAGACGGTCTATAGAGTCATTCTTTTGCCTCGAGACGTGGCCGAAAAACCTGAATATGCGGTTGTTTAGATAGGCGTTGCTTGATGCGGAGTTCTTTGAGGATGGAGACATTAGTCCGAAAGTCGGTCCACAATATCCCCAACATTTTCCTCCAGTACCACATTTTTAAGGCGTCTATCTTTGCTCTTTCTGTCTTCCGAAAAGTCCAAGTCTCTGCAGCATATAAGAATATGGGAAAAATGAGGGCCCGAACAAGCCGAACCTTCGTGGTGTTTGTAACGTTCCAGTTCTTCCATATCCTTTTTAACTTTTCCATTGCGGTTCTAGTCATACCCATATGCCTTTTTATTTCATCTTCGCATCCGCCTGTATCCGATATTAAAGCTCCAAGATAGCTGTAGGATTGTACCTCGTCACAGTTCACAATCTTGGTTATTTTGGGCGAGTCCTTGTCAACGCGGTCAATTACCATTATTTTCGTCTTTTTTCGGTTAATCTTTAGTCCAAACTCCAGGCTCACGCGTTCAATCCTGATAAGTAATTCTTCCAAAAATGCGAATTTTTCTGATTTGACATTGTTAATTGATAATGATATTTCAAAGCTCGTAGGAATATGAAACAAGGAATGTGTCATATTTAAAACTAAAATATACCTAGGTACTTAATACCAATTGTACCAGTTAAGACCGTTGAGTGGAAAATATATGAAAATAAACCAAACAAAGTATAAAAAACTAATTGATAATGTATTTCAATAACATTCAAACCTAAAAACATAATTTAGTAATATAATGTTATGGTTATTAAACCACTTAATAACAATTTATGGCCTTTATATAGTTTAACAATAATGAGTCAAGTCTTATAAAATGGATGAAAATATAAGACAACAAGTAAACTTAGTTTCCCAATAACCGATCAAGCCTCTTAATGCATGAGTACTATATTATTTTCGTTTCGCAATATTAAGTCAAGTGCAAGAAGTTATTTTTAATCAGTATAATTATAAAAGTAACATGAAAAACGGAATGTACACAAACGTATATTATTCATAATGGTTGTCTTAATTCATTTCTAAAAAAAATACGTTTTACGGTTTCATTTGTATATTTTTCGGCCATCTAAACTCAAAAACACGTTTCCTTAAATTTAGTTTGATAAGACTTTATAAGTACTGTATGTCGGTGTTTATCTAATCATTTCGTCAATCGTTCAATCGAAGATTACGTTTATGCACAAAATGTACTTAAATTTCCGAGATACACACTATTTTTAGTAACATTTACTTTCACAGCACTTTTGCAAAATGAGCACTAGTGGAAAGGGAATCTCGCAATAATGAGTTAACCCCACATAACACATTATTGACATTATAGTATACACGCTGTCTATTTGTGTAATGAGTCAAGATACTAAACGCATTATTGCAAAATAGGCAACGCGTGTTAAAGGAAATGTGTTAACCATTTTTCCTAATTTTCATACGTTTGGAAATTTCAAATCACTTAGGCCATTTTTGCAAAAGAATGGGAAGTGAATAAGCTACAAAATGACACTAAAATCTCAATTTTCGTATTTTTGTGGGTTAACACATTATTGCTTATCAGCATCCATTTAACCCTCTGCTCTACACGTAATACAAACCACACAAAAATAAAAGATGTTAAATTCATTCAATCTCTGAATCACTTACGCTCTTTTAGAATAGAACAGCGGAATAGCTCAGGTTCAGGTTCAGGTCAGGCTCAAGATTTTGACGTCTAAAGCCTCAGTAATACGGTTCAATTTTCTATAAGCAGTATTTATCTACAGTATTACTCTGATTTTCGCTGTAGTAGTTAGTACGGCTTTATACTATGGGGCAGCTATCAAGTCGATGAGGTCCCCATTTGGGTTATACGGTTCGAACATCTGTGTCAACCAGAATTCAATCGGTCCGATAATCGCCGCTCGGAGTTTAGAGTGATGATAAAATCGATAGCTCTAGTCATGTGACAGTCTTTGTCTGACTTCGGCGAAGCAAAAAGGAGCGTAATGATTTGAACCGTATGGAACGGGAGGCCACATTATGATCACTTATCTTATCGAGGAGCAGTTTGGAACCTTATTCATCGAAGAGTGAAAGTTTATAGGTCACAAATCACTTCGTCGGACAGCTCTCAGCCTGGTCCGGTCCGTTTTCGGAACCATCAGATAATTTAAACTGGATCCTAAAACAAATCGCGATTTTAAACAGGTAACTTTTTTACTCCTAGCCTAACCTTCTGACAGAAATGGCATATTTATTAGTCTGTTATCGTTACAGATAAAATATTTGTTCTAACTTCTAACGAAACAGTCTATTATGGTGAACATAACGTGCGGTTTTTGAATGCATACGGGAGGGTTTATGATATGGGTGTAGATAAAATTGCTTATGACTTAGATAACACTAATGTCGGTTACTCCATTACTTACTGTGTACAGACATGATTCATTATTCCAACATCTCTCTTTATTAAAGTTTTAATAATGCCTTGTTACGTTCCCCGCCGAGCGTTCCACGTCTATTACCTTAATTGAAATTGCATGTCATTTACAAAGCTTCATTTACTGACTGACTTAATATGCACAACTTTAACTTAATTCAAAATTATATAGTGTGTAAATCTAATACGGGCGAATCTCTTAACGGTGATTAGTATAGGACATAAGAAATGTAATTAGATAAGTTTTACTTAGAACTGCAATTAAAATTTTATCCATACAAAATAATTGGGCCCGCAATGTAATGCAAACACACTCGCATTAAAAGATCGTTGACAGTCACTTTCAATGTCTCACTGATGATAAAAATTTCAAAAATTAATTATTGGGTATAAAAAAACATCTTAATTAATTGGTATACTAATGAATTATTTGTCTGGTTTAATTTATCGCCCCTGTTAGATTTACACACTGTATATAAAATAGATGAGTAATTAAGTATGTATAATATCTTGAACGTGAATTCTGTTGGCATCTGTCATTTCACTTTTCGTTTGATATACGATTTTGAGCTAACATTGTGATTAACATTTTACCTATGGTAGAAGTGGCAGTGAAGTGATAGAGGTTAGACTGCAGGACAGGTGTGTGGGTAGACCAAAACTTTACTAAAAGTCGCCGCAACGTCACTTGCTCCGTGATGATGGCGCATGTAACTATGCTGAAATATTGGGAGTTCCAAGAAACAAATATAATTGGTGAATACCTCGATTGTAACAGTACCTAGTTATAATATTTGTTTCATGTTTGTTTATACTATGGTGGCAAACAGGCATAAGGCCCGCCTGATGGTAAGCGAGTCACAAATGCCTTGCCGATCCTTTGCTTAAAAGGAGGATTCACTGTGTTGACTAAAGAGACCAGAGAGTCCTCCGATGCTGAGCTCTAAGTTGAGCTCCCTGACGACTTTACTTATATACCGGCAGGAACACAACACAGGTCTGTAGTCACCAACCCAGGGTGGTAGCCAAGATGACAATCGGATTAAATTAGTCCATCTGGGTATATTTCCACTGTTCTCCAAAATGTTAATACTGCGGAGCTTGGCCAGTAAATACTTAAATATATCTTCTTCCAACTTAAGTCGAACTACATTGACATGTCCAGCTCGGAAGACTGCAACCATCAGACCCTTTTCCAAATGAATATCGTTCGCTTGGCATAGAACGCGGGAATTCTTAATTTGAAATAACACCATGCCAGAGTGTTCGAGAAGACATGTTGTAAAGGTAGAACCTTTACAAGACCTACCTAAAATCATTATCCACCACTTCCCCCATTTAACGATTAATCATGCAGCAAAATTCAGCGCCGTTTTACGCAACTTTCTATGTACACCCAATATCAATAAGAACATGTCACATCGTACTGAAATTTCTGTACAAAGTAACCTATTATCCTGGCTCTTGAGTGTACATACTAATCGGTATCGCAGGACATTTGTCCCACGTCCCGGGCAGCTGCTAGCCCGGATTAGGTTGACAGCCCTAATACTTTGTTCTAACGTAAATATATCATGTTAGTGGACTAAATAGTAAAGTCGGTCTTACATAGATTAATAGGAGGCTTAAGTGACTTTGCGGCACAATGTGTTTATTTGTACCGGGGAACGACGGAGAAGACTAGGTAGGCAGGTAATAACTATATAAAGTTTACATATTAATCTTTTGTCACCTAGCGGTATATGCGGTGGGTAGTACTTAGGCCATATAATCACGACCGACCTCAAAGACGACCTGGACATGGAAAGGGAACGAAGGGCGCTGTCGGTCCGTGCGAATATGATCGCCCGCAGATTTGCAAGGTGCTCAAAAGAGGTGAAAGTTACATTGTTTGGAGCGTTCTGCACTTCCCTCTATACCTGCAGTTTGTGGGCGCGGTATACGCAGCGGGCCTATGGGGCCCTTAGAGTCCAATTTAATAATGCGTTCCGGATGTTGAAGGGGCTGCCCCGTTACTGTAGCGCATCGGGGATGTTCGCCGCGGCGCGCGTGGACTGTTTCTATACCACCATGCGTGCGCGCGCAGCATCCCTGGTGCGGCGGGTGCGCAGCAGCCCCAACAACATTCTGCGAATGATAGCGGACAGGGTTGACTGCCCCTACATGTCGCACTGCGAGGGACTCCATGCCCCTATCAGTGTTGTCCTTTTTTTAAATTATAAGGCTTATTTGAGTGTATTAACCCCTTAGCATGTAAGTCTTACTAATGTGATATGTATCAATGGTTACACGAAATAAAAATATTCATTTCATTTCATTTTTTTTTTCATATGCATAGTTCATTGATTTATATTATTTGTTCTACATTAACTTTAATACAGTTGTTTTAATTTTAATCAAATTTGATAAAATATGAGCAATGATCAACAAATATATAACTCTTAATAATAATAATATGTTAGCCTCTATACGTCCCACTGCTGGGCACAGGCCTCCTCTCATGCACGAGAAGGATCAGGCTATAGTCCCCACGCTGGCCCAAAGCGGGTTGGGAACTTCACATACACCTTTGAATTTCTCCGCGGATGTATGCAGGTTTCCTCACGATGTTTTCCTTCACCGTATAGCGATTGGTAAATATCAAATTATATTTCGTACATAAGTTCCGAAAAACTCATTGGTACGAGCCGGGGTTTGAACCCGGGACCTTCGGATTGAAAGTCAGACGTCGTTACCGTCAGGCTACCAACGCTTATAACTCTTAATGGCAGGAAAAAAATGTCCTTTTCTTGCAACTAGAAAATGATTGAAGCTTACCACCCACGCGGGCCGGGGGGGATGTGGGACTCCTGGACAGCCAAGACCCACTAAGAACCAGCGAGTTCTTAGTTCCAGGCCAAATAGACAATAAATTAATATAGTTATAGTGTATAAATAATTGTTAACCACACATAATTAACGGTGACTGATGTTTTTGCTGATTTTGCTTGGCGCCTTTATAAATAAATAAATAAATATATGGGACAATCTTACACAAATCAACCTAGTCCCACGGTAAGCTCAATAAGGCTTGTGTTGTGGGTACTAGGCGACGATATATATAATAGATATATATAGATAAATACTTAAATACATAAAAAACATCCATAACTCAGGAACAAATATCTGTGATTAAGCACACAAATAAATGCCCTGACCAGGATTCGAACCCGGGACCTCCTGCTTCATAGGCAGAGTCACTACCAACTAGGCTAGGGGGCCGTTAAATCCATACAACGCGTACAGAATGCACTGTACAAAAATTACAGATATTATATTGTGGCTGCCAAAAATACACTATAATTGGCAAGTAAAAAACATAATAAGTATACAAATTAAGATTGGACGAAGAGCCTTCCGTACCGAAGTTGAATAATTTTCAAAAGAATTATATTAGGTACTAGATTTCCAACAGACACTGATTGTAAAAATAATCTAATATAAACATCCTAGTGCTCAACACGTTTGCCCAATACCTAGTTGACACCCTAACTTTCACCGCCGAAGCTCTTAAATTTAAAGATGATTATTCGTACGTTTATGCCTTAAATTTAAATTTTACGGGCTCATCATATTCACAGGATTACTTAGGATTCTGTCCGAAACCCCTAACCCTAATGCCATCAACATTGACCTTTAAGAGATTTGTTGATGCCTCTAATCAACCCTCGCACGGCCCAAAACGGAGATCGCATACAAAGCAGCCAGGTGCCCTATTCCAGCTGAGGTTAACTTTAACTATCGCCAATTTGGATTCATCAAATTATTGACCAGTAAAAATATACAGTTACAATAGGTGGAGTTAATGCCAAGAGGCAGTCTCTGCCAGTCAACCTACAGGCCAAATAGAGAATTATTGTTGGCGTATGATATGAGAATAACACAAATACTATAGGTAATCGAGTAGCAAAAATATTGATAAACTCAATCACTTTAAATGGTATCAATTTCCGAATTATTTTTTTGTAAATTTCAAAATATATTAGAGTTTCCATTCAGTATATTCATTTCCTTCGGATTAATTCAGAATGAGTCCATTAAAGGTACAACTAGCAGCTTTCGCAGATGTATGTGTTTGTTTTCACGGTAAGGCTGGGACAGAAGGTGAGATGACTCGGTAATGAGAGCTTAACGTATAGCTCGGGTCTCACGGCGATTATTTAGGTGAGAGAGGGAAAATAGGATCGGATTTTGCATTGGTTTGTTTTTATTTAAGACACTATTATGGATGGCTGTTTAAATGAAATCTCGCGACTTGGTAAATACGAGCAATGGGAGAAAAGGTGAGATGACTCGATAATTCAAGTTGAATTGTATTGGTCAGGCTGTCAGGCCTGACACTGATTATTTAGGTGAGAAGTTGGAAAAGAGGGGAAACCGGGGGTTGGGATGTCTTTGTTTGTTTTCATGTGCCTAAATGCCTCTCAATATAAGGTCGTAAAATTTTGGTATTATGAAATTGTTCTCAGTTTAATATGGAAACCTGAGTGGCGCTGAGAAACGGACGGAGTGGCGGAAACGTGTTGTGGAGGGTCGTAAGTCGTGCGATGAGTCCTGGTTCGTGGCTCTCGCTGACAAAAGGAAAAAACGACATGAAACCGATTCAGCACCAACTGCTGCTTTCTCTTGTCAGGCCTGCGGCAAGAAATGCCGCTCTCGCATCGGGCTGTTCAGCCACCAAAAACGGTGTCTCCCTAATTTTACACCATGAATCGTCTGCTAGAGACGTAAGGCCCATGATGATGATGAATATGATAAAACATTGCTAGACCTTAAGCCACTGAACATAGAAATTTAAAATCTGGTGAGAAAAAAATGTTGAATATCACTTTTGACGACTAGAAAATTAGTTTAAAAGTTACCAGCTTCTGCGTAGAAGCCGTTGAATTTTTGAAGCCGGAAGGTCTGTGCGAAGACACGTCGGATAATATGTAGTAAGCCGAACTGGTGTATGCAAAGCTTCTCCGTTTATAGCGGTCCCTGTCAACCTCTGACCAATGTTTTCCTCCTTTACAGAATTCGGATTCAAATTTATTGCAAGGGTCGTGTACTCACACAGCTTACACACAGAGCAAGGGTCTCCAATTTTTTTTCACCCCTACTATTTCAAATAGGGTAATTTGTTGCCCATTTACAGGGAGCAAAAGTGACTTTTGATCCCTCTGCGATTTGTTGACCATTTACAGGGAGCAAAAGTGACTTTTGATCCCTATGCGATTTGTTGCCCATTAACAGGGAGCAAAAGTAACTTTTAATCCCTCTGCGTTTTTGTTTTAAATTTCCTTGTCTTTGCAACCGATTAAAATAAGACAACGTTATATAACTTCTCTTTCTAGCAGATAGCTAGTTAAGTACCTTTGTTTTCGTTTTTCTCATAGAAGGAGTGAAAAGTAGAGTGTACTACGCTGTAGCAAAATTATTTCGATCTCGGGTTACTTGAATCCCTCACTATGCTCAGGATTCCACGTTAGAATCTCTCGCTACGTTCGGGATTCTATTCTGGAATCCTTCGCTTCGTTCGGGATTCAACACGCTACCCACGACCGAAATAAATCATTTTGATCCCTTGTAATCCAATGGCCGCGGCGATCCTCCGCTTTCTTTCGCGGATTGTATGGATAACTTTTTTTTTCTCCGGCATAAATAATCATGCTAGCCAGTTAAGCGCCCTCCTGACCCGAACCTTCTCCGAAATGTCCTTAATTTAGTAATTGAAATCTTATTTCTTTCAAAAGGGTGTTCCAAGGGCCCTTACAAATTTTGCTTAACGTTCTTTTTTAAAGATACTTAATCATATTACTTGTGAATTGAAATTTTATCTTTCTCGTATACGCAAATGCCATAATGAAAGACAAGGATAAACTATGATCAACGGTATTTTAGTTTTGGCAACACTATTAATCAAGTGGAGCCGTGGGGTGCCCGACCTAAGAATTGTCCCCCACCATATCGTCCCGCGGTTGCAGTAGGAGTCTGCTAAGGGAATATACTGGGAGATGGGCAGCGGGATCTTCCGAAAGCCTAAACAATAATAAACAAAAAAAAACTGCGCGCGCCAACCCGCCTGCCAAGCGTGGCGCGTATGGCAAACCCCCCCTTTAATGATAAGTTCCATAGGTCCAAAGGGGAGGCCTATGTTCAGTAGTGGACGTCTTATGGCTGAGATGATGATGATGATGATGATTAATCAAGTACCTCTTCATTTTAAAGTATGGAAGATAAGTATAACACTTGTGTTGCTAGGAGTAAGAACGCCATTCATCGCCGACGTAAAAACCTTAATTTTGCTGCTTTTTAGGGTTCCGTACCAAAGGATAAAAACGAGACCCTGATATTAAGACTCCGCCGTCCATCCGTCTGTTCGTCTGTCACCAGGCTGTATCTCATGAACCGTGACAGTTGAAATTTTTAAAGATAATGTTTCTGTTGCCGCTATAACAACAAATAATATGACAACAGAATAAATTAAAAATGTTAAGGTGGCTCCCATATAACGGACATGATTTTTTTGCCGTTTTTATAGATAATGGTACAAACCTTCTTGCGCGAGTCCGACTCGCACTTGGCCGATTTTTTTGCTATTCGGGTAATTTGCAGAAAAAATGTACCTTTACTTTTTTTATTTGATATATATTTTGAGTCTATCGCATGCAGAATCATGAGCTCTATCGAGTCTGATAGAATAAAAAAAAAACGAACGTAACGAATTTTTTTGTATTTAAAATTTGGGACAGTTGGGACATTTTTCTCAAAATATATATCAAAAAAAAAAGTAAAGGTACATTTTTTCTGCAAATTACCCATTCTCTAAGTGGCATACGTATACAAGCATAAAAGATACAGATATGTATAGATTGAAATATACTTTAGTTTCAAAAACAATATTACGTAAGTTTTTCTAATTATCAAAATATAGAAGTAGAACCAATTTGTTTTTGTGTCTAACTCGTTTGCCTGTATCAATCACTTTCACATTTTTGTTTGATAAATAGTAAAGCTTTTTAACTATGAAAAGATATTAATTAATCAGTGACTTACACATTTTCTCTCAAAACAGTTTTATCACAACGAATTATTTAATAGGTACTATGATACTATTAGTTCATATTGTTAATCATTTTAAATGTAATTTTTGATAGGAGCGAAAGCTTGAAATAAATGATTTTTATTTATTTTATTTTATTTTTAATAGTTTTATTCAGTCATACAAGTGCTACCTCTGCTCTCATACTCTGTAGAATCCTCCAGACTCGTTACGTAACCGGATGATCCGGGTCGTCCAATATTTTCCGGGCGTGTTGACCGTGGCGCTGACATCCGGATCGGTGCACCTCTGCTTAGCGCTTGTCAAACTTTGTTTGCAACTGTCAAACTTTGGCGTAGTAAGCTACGCCAAATATAATAAGTTATTATGTTCGATGTCGGAGTTATTGTACGTGACTGAAAGTCAACAGCAGAAGTAGCTAATCAGGCAAGGTGTTCAAAATAATCTAGACACGACCTTATTATTGAGACTCATTGCTACGCGCATAGCGTAAGGGTGAACGTGTTATCTATAAAATATTTTATACAGGGTGGCCAAAAAAGAACTAAATTCCCGTTGGCTGTAAGGTTTTGCGACTCAACCAATCCTCCCTAGATGGTTTTGGAACCTATCAGATCGATTTGATTTTTGTATTTTGTATGGCCGTTACCCGCCGCCACCGCTCAAAGGCCATACAAAACCCAAAAATAAAATCGATCTAAGGGGTTCCAAAGGAAGGAGGATTAGTTGCGTCCTAAAACCTTACAGCCAACGGGAAATTAGATCTTTTTGGCCACCCTGTATATGTAATGTACCATACTAAAAATCAAAGGTATGTTTAAGGTATAATTTACATCGAAACATTAATATACGTAGTATGATTTTTTAATACTTGTTAACCAACTAATAATAATTAATTAGTAGGTTAGCAAATAATAAAAAAAAGAAACGATATTATAAATAGCCATTTGCTAAAATATTCTACCTACAATTGAGATTTAAGTTATGCCTAAGTCAATCACCTAAATTCCTTATTAATAAGTTACCCAAGCTCTTGGATTTTAGATTATCAATTGCCAATCAATCTACACAACTATATTAATTTAGTAGTTATTAATTTTAATTGGCAACCGCTTGTAATTTGTAATAACAGACTACGTATTAAATGTTCCATAATAACAGACTGGGTGGGTAACAACACGCACAATTAACAGACTCATCAACGTTAAATATGGCGACGGAGCTGTCATCCCATAGAAAACTGACAAACTTTTCATACAAGATTTTTTTTACGATTACGTTTACGTTCACAGACAGTTTGGTGCAACCGGCCCTAAGTATTATAATCCATACGCTTGCCCCGTTATATCAACGAAAGTATTATAAGTTGAAAATGGACTAAGAGCTTGCCACGTCAGATATCACACAATAATAAGAGCAACGAAACCCGTCTAGTATGATTGCAATACTATCCTTATTGCTAGGGGCATATCCGGGCATCTGGCAGCTTTTAATGTGTGGAGGTCAGAGTGACAGACCAGCAATTTTAATAGCAAAAGTAATACCAAAAATAGGTAAAAACTGGCGAATTTGTCTCAGTTATAGAGGAAAGGGTCTATATTCTCATTGGAACAAAAAACATTGCATATTATTGCGAAAACAGAAACAGTTGGCGACAAATTATGTAGGTATTACATTATACGTCGTTTGGCACTACTTTCCCGCATCAGAAACTCTTGATAATGATATAATCTACTGACTGCATCAATACCAGAACTCTAGGATTTGTTTTTTTGAAGTGGTTTGCATTCTTTGACCTCCACCACTTTACAGCTGCCAGATGTCCAAATCTAGAAATAAGCATAGTACAGCAAACTAACTACAGGGGTATAGTCGCTCTCATTATTGTGTCATCTGACGTGGCTAGCTGTCCGTCTATCAGATCATTTCTGAAATGACAACTCTCCTACCTTTCACAATCTGTAGAAATTCGCCCTTTTCATGCCATTCGCTTTTACCGTTCAATCTCCTAAAATCTTTTACGTGTAACATCAATATGAATAGAACCGAATCATTCAAGAATTACTGTTTCAATAATAAAGCCTTTTCAAGTATTTTTAATACATTTCCTTTAGAAATTCGCAGTGATTTTAGGACGCACCGATCAATGAGATATCTCGGTCGGCCGGGTATGGGCATAGGCTTTGTATCATTACATACAGAAAGGCCTTCATTATAGAAATGATCGAAATGAGCGGGATTTCTCGGCGAATGGCGGCCAAGATAGGGATATTCTAAACGAGATATAGCTGGAAGTAGAGACTATAGAGATATGCTACCTACTCCACCTTGTAATAAATAGCGTACTAGTAGTACACTAGTAGCTACTAGGTGGATTATCAGTGCAGGTGACATTTCCTCTTACAATTTCGGTATCTTTATGCGGCTTTCGGACAGAGGGCGCAATCGACTTGAGCTTCAAAAAGTTCTTAGGCTGTGGTCGTCTATATCTCTATAGTCTCTGCTGGAAGTAAAAGCAGAAGAGGTACATTATTTTGACAAAAACGGGACTTAAATCGCGTACACTTACGACACGCGTTAAACATCTGGAAAATAATAAAAGTAAGTGAAGGGTACACGGAAAGAACATGTCTAGTCACTTTGACAACATTTTGAGTTATAGCGGTTTTAAAGTTTGTAACGATTCAATTAATCATACTATTTTCGTAACTAGATGGTTTTTATGAATTAAAAAGTGGATTTATGTTAAAAATTCCAGCTGTTACAGAAGTTGTTGGTAATAGTTCATTGCAAGCTCTACATTTTGATACAAAAATCTCATTTTACGAAAAAAGGGACTAGACATGTTCTTTCCGTGTACCCTTCAAGTGTACGCGATTAAGTCATGTTATTGTCAAAAACCGGCCAAGAGCATGTCGGGCCATGCTCAGTGTAGGGTTCCGTAAACTGAGACCATTAATTCAAAAGGTCGTTTCTTACGGGAAATTTGGCGGCGCTTACGACATTTTTACTTACGTCCTTTCACTATGGGTTTTTGAATGATAACTCAAAAACGGCTCAACCGATTTATTTCAATATAGTTTTCATTGAAGGTACTCATTAGGCGTCAGTTTCATGATTTTTTTCAAAATTTTAGGACCCACGATTCCAAAGTTAGATGGGGGGGGGGGGGACGCCCTGTTTTTAAATTTCGAAGCTATTATTTCCGAAAGTATTAGTTTTTTCCAAAAACTGTTTGAGAAGACCCTAATTCTTTTCAAAAGACCTATCCAACGATACCCCACACAACTTGGTTGGAACGAAAAAAAATTTCGCCCCCTACTTCACGTGTACGGGAGGTACCCTAACAAAATATATTTTTCGCGTTTTTATTCTACCGTTTTGTCGGCTTGGTTAATGCACATATTCAAACCAAATTTCAGCTTTCTAGTACTAACGGTCACTGAGCTAGACCGCGGACGGACGGACGGACGGACGGACGGACATGGCGAAACTATAAGGGTTCCGTTTTTGCCATTTTGGCTACGGAACCCTAAAAATGAGTGAAATTCGTGTGAGTTTAAATTTGTACTTACAGGAAGACGTACGTTCCAGAGTTTATATACTCAAAAAAAAGCTAAATCTTCGGCTAAATCAGTTATAACCAAAATTCGGTAAGGAGTAAATAAAGTTTATTTGCTTACCTCAAAGTTAACTTATGAAGAACAAAACACTTTGGTAAATTAAACCTTAGTTTGCAAGTCCGAAAACTTAAGTTACTAATAGACGAAGTTTGGTTGCTAGTAACTAAAAATTTATATAGTGTACTAGTATATGTCGGCGGCCGATCGTAAAATCAGGCAGATCGTAATGTTGCTGTATAATGTTTTAACGATAGTCACATTAAACCAATGTATAAGTAGGTTAGGTTCGTTAGGTTGCTTCAGATGCCCGAAGGGCAAACTGCGCATAGCGGGGCTCCGTCGACTCAGGGAACGAGTCAAAGATTTTCACGTTTCAAGGAATTTCACGATATACCTGATTTTACGATCGGCCGCCGACATATACACCAGCGTTTGCCCGCGACTTCGTCCGCCTGCTGTTTATCATAGTTAAGAAACTGGCCACATGCCATATTATGACAATGACAGGTACAATATCAAAAAAAAAACATGACTCACGATTTGTTATGACACAATAACGAGAGCTACGAAACCGTTCTACTAGTTAGTTTGCGAAACTCCTTGCTAAATCCGAATGTATTCCGTTCTTAATTACATATCTGTGTTATGACACAATAACGAGAGCTACGAAACTGTTCTACTAGTTAGTTTGCGAAACTCCTTGCTAAATCCGGGCATCTAGCAGCTATTCATCGGCGGAGTGTTCTATTCAGTGATAGACCAGAAAAAATAAAAAAAATTGCGTACGTTTTTACACGTCTGACGTCACAAAGAGAACAACGCGAAGAACGCCTTAATTAATATTAAATTAAGGAAAGCGGGCCATTAATTACTTTTCTTTGTTAGCACAGCGGGCTAATATTTGACAGTTGAAAGTCTGGGTCAGTTGACAAAGAAACTAGTTATCTCAAAGTTTAGATGAGGCATCTAGTGCTGAGGTAACTTTTTGCTTTTGCCAACGGATGTAGGTTAAAATCGTGCCGTAATTAAACCTTCTTGTTTGTACAGCTAGAGAATAAATTAATTTATTATTAAATATTTTAATTTATTATTTTTACGTAGGAGAATTACTACGAATATTTATTTATTTAAACTTTATTGCACAAACAAAAAGTGTACAAGAGGCGGACTTAATGCCTTAAGGCATTCTCTACCAGTCAACCTTTGGATCAAACCGAAAACTTGAATTAGTGCAGGATCATAGAAATCGAGAGATATTTAGAAACACAAATCAACAGTACAGAGTATGTAGGTAGGTAGGTAGGTAAAATTTAATAATCGTATGAAAAGTGATCAAGACATTCAGTACCCGGGACTGGAATCAAACCTGTTTCCTCTACATTCGCAAGGCAACCTGGCACCGTCAAATTTAATGTTCTCATATATATGCAATCTTTGTACGATAAGCTAGGGATATACGCGCAGATGTGCCCGCCGGATTTGTCCGACGGATATGCCCGGCGGATAGATTCGTCCGTGTATCGCGCTATTCAGATGTGTCCGCAGACAAATCCGTGTCCAATTCGCGCCATACATGGACGGATCTGTCTGTATGTATGTATATGTATATATCACTTTATTGCACATAAACAAGTTTAACAATATTACAACAGTAAAATGAAAAAATTAAAAAGGTATGCACAAAGGCGAGCTTATCCCTAAAAGGGATCTCTTCCAGCCAACCCATGAGAGAATGAGAAAGGAATAAATACTAAATGGTGAAAGACAAACTATGCACAAAAGAACAATAAAAAGTTTGGAAACACAAAAAGCTTTAGGTACCTAAACACTAATAAATACATATATCGGTACATACATTTAGGGGAAGACAGGGTAGATTCGTACACTGGGAGCCTTCGTACAGTGGTCATATCTCGGCTATCCAACACGCTGAAGCGTTCATATTTGTATGCAACACGGCTACTTACATGCATATTAGGCTACCTTCCAAAAGTAATGGCAGTGCGGTACAAGATTTCGCCAGAAAGAGCTGATATGTGTTTTCGGCAATCGCAAGTAATTTTGAGTTCTCCTTTGAATGCGTTTGTTTCCAAAAAGTTTGGATGGACTTAGAAAAAATGCTTTAGTATTGTTTGTAAATATATGCTAAATATTGTTATTTAAACAATACTTTTGGGATTATATTAACGATATATTTTTTATTTTGATTTTTTTCTGGTCCTTTGGATTGGGGTACAGTCAGCGTCAGAGATATGTGACCCCCCTCCAGCAATAGACAAATGTGGTCGCTAGTTCGAACCCCAGCATAAGAATCACACTTTTTGCTTTTTTTTAACTTTTTTTTTATAATCCTAGTTTTAATATTTTTTTACATTATCACAAATATTAGTTTATACGTTTTGTTATTCCTTATTACCTACTCAGTTATTAACTCGGTAACATCAAAATTACCCTTTTAAGCAATTTTTAACTAGAACAATAATTTCGTTAACTTCACAAGCGTCCGTGCAGCGTGATGGATAGTGTAACAGACTAGTAAACACTAGGTTCGCGGTTCGAATCTACGTAGAGGATACTTTTTGTATTTTTATACTTCTTCTTTTTTATTAATAATTTATTAACTTCCTATTTAATATAGTAAGTTTAATTAAAATAGAAGTTAAAATCTTTTTTTAAGGACTAATAATGAAAATTCCATAGTCACTGGTAACTTTTTATTAACTAAGTAGGTATTTAAATACTATTATATTAAATATTGTTTACTAACTGAATTATGGGGGTATTATATATATATGACAGTAGATATATTATGCGTATTCTGTAAACTGATTACTATATATTTTACAGCTAAATATTTACTTGTTAAATTATAATGATAATGTGTAGTCAATTATACATCAGTGAAACTTCAAGTTAACAAGTAAAATACCTTTAGATTAACTCTTACTGTTTAAAATTGTGGTATTGGTGGTCTGCATGCTGTTAAACTTTATAAGGCATTACACTTTGGTTGTTTACTTTAGATTATACCTACATTTTACTTCATTGAGTAGAACCGTAAAAACAAGTTGGGTCATAACTTTTTTTATAAGCAATACCAAACTACTCGGTTAAAAGTGAAGTGTATAGTTTCCCTTTTCTTTGATTATAAATTAATATTCTTATTGCATTTAACACAATTTTTCAGTTTTACTTTAGACAGAGATGGCGGGACACAGCGGTGGGAGTTGTGGAAATTGCGGGAAGTATTTTAAGTATAAAATGGGCTATTCAAAAAACAATTTAAAAAATGAGTATAGGTTAGACCGCCCCTCGCCCTACCAGTCTGTATGCCATTATCAATATGTAATACGTAATCTAAACCAGCTATTTAACGTTGCAAAGAGAAACAACATGTTATCAAAGATAACAATCATTCATCTCTTAGCAAACGTGCTAACGTGGTAACGACCAATGCAATGCAACCTTACCACAATCTTAGTAAGCATAGGGTATTTCTCCACTAATTGGGTCGAATTCAAACAGCTCCCATTAAATGGCTAACAATATGTATGGTTTTTAAGGTAGAAATTAACGAGTTACCACTTGGAAAAGCCTACTTGTCTAAGCACTATCTTGTTATTTGCAAAAAAACAATATAATTTGTTAGACACTACTTATACAATAGCGTCATTATACCTACTCATTATTTTAAAACTTGCATGGAGTAAATATTTGCCCAATAATGGAGAAATACCAACAACACCATTTTTTTCACAATTTTTACTAATAACGTAGAGGATAACCTTTTTTATCTTCCACCTGTTTTAGCCGGCTTTTCATGCTTGAAACCATGTTTGAACATACATTGATGTTCCTCATCAATTCCCACTTTCTATAAACTTCTTCGTCTAAGTTTTGTCTTGATTTGACTTGTGTAGGGTCCCAAAGCACCATAAATTCTCAATAGAATTGAGGTCAGGGCTTTTAGAAGGCCAATCTAATACAGTGATGTCTGTTTGTAAGGCTAACCACTCTTTCACTATACGGGAACGATGCACTGCACTATTGTCTTGCACCAATGATTTATGTCTTGCACAAAATAAATTTGTCCTTCGGGATAGGCGACGCGAACGGAAGGCAACATGACGTCACGTAACACTTCGAGGTATCCCTCGCTGATCATTCGGCCTCCAACTTCAACGAGCTGCTCGGGCCCCATAGATGACATCCAGCCCCAATACGCTAAAAAAAAATCTCATGAGCATACCATAACTTGAAAAACGTAAAACTGAAATCACAGCTTTTTTTAAAGTGCAGGTAATGAAAATTGTATACTTAATATAATTTACTCACCTAATGATATCCTTCCGCTTGTTCTAAGGTCTAGCATATTTTTGGGGTCAAATCGCTCTCCACTTCTGCGCCACAATATTTTTCTTCCCTCTTTGTCTGACTTAAAATATTTCTCGTTAGTAAATACGATATAACGATTCTCACCCATCTGCGAATCGTATTTCTCTGCAAGTAAAAATACGTATTAAATTTGCTCGTTTATGATAAAACTTAAAAAATTCAAATAGCTTTAAAAATAAACATGGCTCTAAGACTATACCTATTACTTCAAATAAAAAAGCTGCCGATTAAAAGACTTTTCCGTTAAATATATTTTTCTATCTTATCCCATATATAGGTAAACACACGACAGTAAATCCTCACAACAAAATCTGGTGGCTTAACTTATTGACAACATTTTACTGTTTTTACTAAAAAATAAATGTCTCAATGGAGTCACAGGTTACAAACTTACCGTTATATTCAGTACTCGTGGTATTTGTTTATACTTTTGTTCTCTTCCCAAAGAACCACAATTTTATCGAACCATATTGTCATTGAAACACAAAAAAACGGACGGGGGCAGTTATTCAATTGCTTGAAATGCAAAAGGATTTAAGAAGTCGAGAGATCGTAATTGCGTTGCGACACAGGTATGATTCGCACACGCAAATTATGACTTACCCCCAAACAAATTTTCTCCACGAAATAACTAGACGCATTTACTCCAGTAAATTAAACCTTAAAATGTAATGGTAAAAGTCGTTGTTAGTCGTCTGTGGAAATAAAATGAGGGTAGGAAAATATTGATAAACCAAAGACATTACTAATATGATCCAAGACAAGCTTGCAAACAGGGACGGGTATAGATATAATAGTTCGAACAGAATATCTATGTTAAGGGACCTCGATGTCGATGGCGCTTACGCCATTATCAGCGATGCTCCAATGAAAATGCAACGCTGCGCAACCCGATGCGGCGTAAGCGCCATTGACAATAAAGTCCATTTTTATAGATTTTGTTATAGTTCTCTATTGCCGGTCGGCCTGCTAAGAACTGGTTCATATTTTTGTTGTGTAGTCCAAGTGTTACGATAGCCCAGCGGAAAAAAGCCGGACTAATGTATGAGTGAAGCGAATGAGTGTGAGCCGAGGCCCCAGGATCGATCCCAGCTTAGCTGACAAGCACATTTGAGATATTTCATTTTTGAGAGAATTAAATGACAGTGTGGTAAATGCCGATTCTCGTGTCGAACGAGAGTTCCAGTTTTACACCTAGGGGGGTCACATATCTCTGACGCTGACTGTACCTTCGTACACTAAAAATTTTTGTAATTTCATACTGTACGAATGCACCCCATGTAAGTTAAAATCAAGAATAACATAATTGCAAAAACAGGTCAGTAAGATATGTTTAAAAAGTGATTGAAACTGGCGAAATAGCTGGTAAAATCATGAATCCCGGGGAGAAACGAATAGTGTATGCCTACCCCGCGTGGTGGGGTGAATTCGTACAGTTTTTTGGAAAAATCGTTATAGCTTGGCCAAGTTGCTTTATATCAAGCCAGAAATGCGCTATTATTATAGGTAGATAAATAGACAATAACATAGCATTCGTTTCATTGTAAAATATCTGTTACATTTTGTTTTACAAGGCTCCGAAAAAAAAGTGTACGAAGCCTCCCCATCTGCCCACACTAATACTCTTAAACTAAGTATATACATATTATAATATATATTACTATACTTATATAAACATACCACGTACATAAATAAATAGATAAATATATACATATATATATTAAAGTATTCTGTCTGCCAGGCATATCCGTCGGACAAATCCGGCGGGCACATATGTGCGTGTATCCCTAGCTATAAATGATAAGTTTAGAAAAAAATAAGGTAAACACCTTTTCAAACATAACCTATAAGTTCCATACTGGTAATATTGACATTGCGACGCCATATTGGTTTTCCCTATTTTCTTATCCGGCTCCGTGGCGGTTGTCTCTGCTCCGCATTAATTTACTCGTGGCAGCATATGTCGGCGTAATAAACCAGCTCTGTATAACGCAATAATCATGATATTGTTGTTATATGGTGTAACATACAAAATAATGGTTTGATAATATCTACTCAGTTTTAATTTCTTGAAGTGTGAAGAATTCTAGGGATATACGCACAGATCTGGCCGCTGGATTTGTCTGGCGAATATGCCTGGCGGACAGATCCGTCCATGTATGACGCGAATTGGACACGGATTTGTCTGCGGACACATTTGAACAGCGCCATACAAGGACGGATCTGTCCGCCGGACAAATCAGGCGGGCAGATCTGTGCGTGTGTCATCAGATCAGCTTTGTGTGTGATTTATTCTGTGTTCTACTAGATGCGCTATCTAGAACACATGCCCGCCATGTTTGGAGGTTGACAGCTGTCAGTTGCTTGGCAACATGCCAGTGGTCAAAAAGTGAATGTAGATTTTAAGTGCCGGTTACTTTTTTTTCCGTCCGAGACGTAGGGTAGTGCGGACGTCTTGAGAACAGTTTTTTTGTATTTTGCTCATTTTAGTAGTTCAGTGTGTAATATTGATAGCTATATTGTGCGGTGATCTATAAACAAATCTGCAGCTTATGAAGAATTAGTCTCATAACGCGTGTAGCCACTCTTTAGTTAGACGGACGGTTATCCTGGCTGGCCGCCACGTGTTTGTAAAGAATAGCAATCACTTTACAAATAACAAGGCCTATACCGAACAACGTTGCCTATATTTTATTAAAAGTAATAAAAGTGTGATTAACGTATATACTCGACATTGGCAAAATTCCCATTGCTTTAGACAAAGGGAGAAAGCCATTATATTAAAAAAAAAAAAAAAAAGTGCCGGTTACTTAAACTCATGGAAAAAAAACTTAGGTGTTTCATCTCCTGTTACTCAATGATTGTGGTAGGTAGGTTAAAAATGCGACTATAAGGGCAGGTTGCACCAAACTGTCTATTAACGTCAAGGTCATCGTTAAATCTTGTAGGAAAAGTTTGACAGTTTTCTATGGGATGACAGCTCCGTCGCCATACTTAACGTTGAAGTCATCAAATAAATTTAATAATGTAGCAAAACCATGTCTTTTATTTGGTTTGTTGGCGTTCAAACACTGTTGATACGTTTTTATTACACAGGCTATACAGGGTGTTTTTTCAATATAGCTATCCATATTTGAGAGGTGATTTAGTAGGTCAAAATAAAGAACTTCTACTATAGGACCAACGCTGAAATCTCAATAAAAATTGGCTGTTTCATACATTTCGTCCGAACAAACGTAGACGTTTTCTAAAATTTTATGTAATTTCGGGGTTGGTCCCATGTCCCATAGCAAAAGTTATTCAGTATGACTTACCTAATCACCACTATATCAGCCAGTTATTTAAAAAACACTCTGTATGAAATAAAACAACTTTGAACGGATTATATCGCGTATACTGAATTTTAAATTACATCCCGACGTTTCGAACACTTTACAGCGTTCGTGGTCACGGGTCGACTAAGGAAAAACATATTTACCCACATCTAAAATTACAATGTACAAAAGACTACCCACATGTATAACATTAAATGCAAACAAATAAAGGTGAGTGTACATGCCAGAAGGGCAAATAAAGCTAGTTCTACAATAGCTAATTATCGATCTACTACAAACTTTAATTAATTAATTTAAAAGGTAGCAAACAAACTGTTAAATTTAGAAATTAATAGGTCTACATTATTTTACAAAATAGAGCAATATATGTTAACACTATCCAACGCTATGGCCTCACAGTCGTGTGTCTTGCTTGCTCTTTGATCAAATGAACCACTGGATCCCAAGCCGGTGGTAAAGAAAAGCCCTCCTCCCTGTTGAAGTTTGGATATTTCTTTATCTCAATAGCCTCCCGCAGCATCCTGGGAATATATCGTTTCTCCTTGGCGAGGACTAGAGGCTTGTCAAACTTAATTGAGTGATTGGGCTTATCCATGACATGATCGCAGACTGCAGACCTAGGTCGACGGTGCTTAACATCGGCTACATGTTCCTTCACCCGAGTGGAGATGCTCCGTTTTGTTTGGCCCACATATGAGAGCCCACACTCACAATCCAGCCTGTAGACTCCTGCAGTTTGCAGAGGGGTGTTACTTTTCACGGGCCTCAGGAATTGTGACATCTTCTTCAACGGCTTGAAATAAGTTTTGATAGATGCCCGCTTCAGTATGTGGCTGATCTTATCGGTAACTCCTCTAACAAAAGGCAGGATGGCCGGTTGTCGCTCGACTGTAGGAAGTTTCATCCGAGTCTTCTGATTGAGCCGCGGCACCTTGAGCCCGTTCGCTTGGAGTGCACCCTTGGCATGCCGGAGCTCCGCTGGCAGGTGCCGCTCGTCACATATCCTCTGGGCTCTCTGAAACAAAGAATTGCCTACAGTAGCTAGCTGACTCGGATGGTGGTGTGAACTGCCATTTAGATACCTATCTGTATGAGTTGGTTTTCTATACACAGTACGCCCTAAGGTATTATCAGGATTCCTTATCACAAGTACATCCAAGAAAGGAAGCGAACAGTCATGTTCTAATTCCATAGTGAATTTTATCTTACTATGAATGGAATTGAGATGGTTGAGAAACGCTGAAACACAACTTTTTGGTAATATAGTAAAAGTATCATCTACGTATCTTTTAAATATCTTCGGCTGCACGGGAGCCAATGAGAGTGCCCTCTCCTCGAAGTCCTCCATGAAGATGTCGGCAACTACAGGAGACACCGGGGACCCCATTGCTACACCATCAACTTGCAGGTAGAATTTGTCGTTCCATAGTAGATAGCCAGATGTAAGGCAGTGTTCCAAAAGCTTGGCGTAATCTTCTGACATGTTCTGCTCACGCAACCTTTTCTTTACAATTTCAATGCAGTCCTGTACAGGTAGACTCGTAAACAGTGACTCGACATCAAAACTGACCATGATCTCGTCATCAGCTAGTGTAAGGTCTTTGATCTCACTGATGAAATGGTATGAATCTTTTGTATGTGTACTTGTATTACCCCGTAAAGATGAAAGGACTCCCGCCAAGTATTTAGCCAGTTTGTAAGATGGGGCATCAATTTGACTCACTATTGGACGTAGCGGGGCACCTACATTACGCCAAGCTTTTGGAACACTGCCTTACATCTGGCTATCTACTATGGAACGACAAATTCTACCTGCAAGTTGATGGTGTAGCAATGGGGTCCCCGGTGTCTCCTGTAGTTGCCGACATCTTCATGGAGGACTTCGAGGAGAGGGCACTCTCATTGGCTCCCGTGCAGCCGAAGATATTTAAAAGATACGTAGATGATACTTTTACTATATTACCAAAAAGTTGTGTTTCAGCGTTTCTCAACCATCTCAATTCCATTCATAGTAAGATAAAATTCACTATGGAATTAGAACATGACTGTTCGCTTCCTTTCTTGGATGTACTTGTGATAAGGAATCCTGATAATACCTTAGGGCGTACTGTGTATAGAAAACCAACTCATACAGATAGGTATCTAAATGGCAGTTCACACCACCATCCGAGTCAGCTAGCTACTGTAGGCAATTCTTTGTTTCAGAGAGCCCAGAGGATATGTGACGAGCGGCACCTGCCAGCGGAGCTCCGGCATGCCAAGGGTGCACTCCAAGCGAACGGGCTCAAGGTGCCGCGGCTCAATCAGAAGACTCGGATGAAACTTCCTACAGTCGAGCGACAACCGGCCATCCTGCCTTTTGTTAGAGGAGTTACCGATAAGATCAGCCACATACTGAAGCGGGCATCTATCAAAACTTATTTCAAGCCGTTGAAGAAGATGTCACAATTCCTGAGGCCCGTGAAAAGTAACACCCCTCTGCAAACTGCAGGAGTCTACAGGCTGGATTGTGAGTGTGGGCTCTCATATGTGGGCCAAACAAAACGGAGCATCTCCACTCGGGTGAAGGAACATGTAGCCGATGTTAAGCACCGTCGACCTAGGTCTGCAGTCTGCGATCATGTCATGGATAAGCCCAATCACTCAATTAAGTTTGACAAGCCTCTAGTCCTCGCCAAGGAGAAACGATATATTCCCAGGATGCTGCGGGAGGCTATTGAGATAAAGAAATATCCAAACTTCAACAGGGAGGAGGGCTTTTCTTTACCACCGGCTTGGGATCCAGTGGTTCATTTGATCAAAGAGCAAGCAAGACACACGACTGTGAGGCCATAGCGTTGGATAGTGTTAACATATATTGCTCTATTTTGTAAAATAATGTAGACCTATTAATTTCTAAATTTAACAGTTTGTTTGCTACCTTTTAAATTAATTAATTAAAGTTTGTAGTAGATCGATAATTAGCTATTGTAGAACTAGCTTTATTTGCCCTTCTGGCATGTACACTCACCTTTATTTGTTTGCATTTAATGTTATACATGTGGGTAGTCTTTTGTACATTGTAATTTTAGATGTGGGTAAATATGTTTTTCCTTAGTCGACCCGTGACCACGAACGCTGTAAAGTGTTCGAAACGTCGGGATGTAATTTAAAATTCAGTATACGCGATATAATCCGTTCAAAGTTGTTTTATTTCATGAATAACTATCGCGGCAACCGTAGAAGATATTAAACACTCTGTATATTCATTTTGTTATAAGTAAGTAAAATAGACTTCGTCAATATAATTTTACACACGTACTTAGTTACTGCCTTACTCGTGTCAATTATCTTCAGCTCTGACTTCACTTCACAAACTCCATTTCCTTTTAATCAATAAAATTGGAATACCATTTAAATTCACAAGCGAGCTAATAAATTCTGCGCAAAAGCTTATTTCGTCGGAACAAATGTTCCACGTAAGAATAACTTCATAATATTTGTCTTGTCTCTCGACTGCCTCGTTCTCATTAAGTCTTAGTTTTGTTAAGGAAGTTTTTATTAGGTTGACTTGTTTTTTTAGTTGGCTGGAAAATTTTAAGTGGCGCAAAAACGGAACCTAGGTTATTTTAAATTTTTCTTCATCACGTTTCCTCATAAAGTGTGATATTTAAGCGGGAAGTCCTTCTGACTCCCACGGGAGTTACAATACAATAGAATACAAATATTCTTTATTGTACACCTCAATAACATATAACAGTACAGTACACAGATAAAAAGTAGAGGCAGTCAACAGGCGGTCTTATCGCTAGAGAGCGATCCCTTCCAGACAACCTTGGGGTAGCGAACATCTAGTTATAGTTAGGGAGTTATAGCTAAGTCAGTATCCAAGTGCATCCCCCCAAAAATGTTATTATAATATGTAGAGAGTGTTTTGAAAAGTTTTACTAACCTAAGTTAATAATTTAATAATAATGATGTATATCTTTCCCGACCACGGAACAATGGTGTTCCGGACCTTTGGGAGGCGTATGCGGAGCCGAAGCCAACGCGCAGAGGCCCTTTCGACAATTTAATGAAAAGTGAGCGGTACACTAAGCGGATGCTGCCCCTGCCCGTGTCATGGGACGCCCGCAGAGACAGCACCCGCCATGGTGTAAGGACTATTGAGAATTATAATGTATATAATTACTAACAAAAATATGGATCTTTTATAACCCGAATAGCTTATTTAAAATTATTTCATTAACTTTATGAGCTATTTACTTAAATGTCATGAAAAATTCTATTCTATTCTATAAATTATTTAATATTGTGTCCTTATATATTGTGACAAGACTATAAATTATGTAGGCACTATTTAATATATGTGCTATTTATATCTCGTCTCCCGGGAGACTTCATAAGGAGACATGTAATTTGATATTTCTTGGCAAAGTAGACTTACTTATATTCAATGGTATCTACAAAAATAGTTTTTTAATACAGTTGCTCAAAAAAGTGCTTTTCTTGTAGTGGTTTAGCGTGCGGAAAGTTTGATATCGCGCTTTTTACTTTTCCAGCCAATCACAGCTAATGACAATGACAGACAACCAATCACAGCGCCGCACCGCACCGCGTCCGTCCCGAGTTCTTCACTCGTCCCGAGTCTTGTACTCGAAGATATCTCGGTACTCGTGAAGTAATGACACACTTTCCGCACTAATATCGAAATGTACTATTGTGTGGCAGTAACTCTATATGCATCGCATACATAGTTACTACATTTTTCTTTTGAGTGACAGAACAAGATACAAGTTTTTTTTTCAAAGTAGATAATGATGATATGTCACATAGGTACTTGCAAGTCAACAAAATAGAAAGGATCAGGGTTAAGTTGAAAATTCTCTCCTCTTCTCTTCTCTTCTTTGTCGTATCCTCATGGCTGAGGGACGTGACGATTGTGCACACTTTTCACCAACACTCTCCAAGCCGCTCGATCCAGGGCCCGATGCATGCTTGCCTGTAGTGTGGCTTTAGTGATGGATGTTATTCTTCTGCCCAACGAGTAGCCATACAGCCTTTCCTTCTCGCCCTTGACATGCGTCCAGTCATTATATGCTTCTCCAGACTCTCTGGCCCGGATCTGCTCAGATGGCCGAAGAAACTTAGTACACGTTGGGAGCAGATAGTAGAGAGCCTCGTGGCTGGTGGTGGTGGTGGTTGAAAATTAACGATTTTGAAAATGAGTGAATGATGTTATCGATAATGTATGATTTTCGACACCTTGGGCCGTATTCTTACTTTAAAACACGTTTAAAAACGATCCAACTTCAATACAACTCCAATGCATTAAGAGGATGATAAGAGCTAAATTCCCTCCCTAACTATTTCAGCGCGAGTGAAAGAGAAACACTGCGTTACGATTAGTATGGGAGCTCATTGCAAATTTTGCAAAATGATGAATTGAAAAAAAAAACTATGCATTAATTGAGAAATATAAGGCAACGAAGTTTTTAGTATTAGTGCAGTGGAATTTAGTCCTTAATTACAGACATATAAGTAAGCCAAGAAACTAAAGACGTGCAATTGTTTAAAGCTAATTTTAAGATGTAACTTTGGAATAATTTTCTATCGAGCCGATTTCGTCCAATCGTGTATTGGAATTAACGAAGTTCTTTTAAATATAATGAATATTAACATATATTTTTTTTAGTTTTCCAAAACAAGTAGTTATAGCTATATGACTGTTTAAGTAAAGTCAATTTGAAGGTCATCGGGTGTTGTCAGCCTCTTAACAACGCAATTCAGCTAGCGCCTAAACGTCTGAATCAGAAATATCAGTACCTATTAGCTTAAAAAAAATCCAATGCAACTCAAATACAACTTCAATGTTGGTTGATTATTTGGAGTTATACAAGGTGTAACAAAAATAATGGTGATCCTTTTAAGGGCATAATTGGTATCGTACTCTTATTGTGAAAAACTAAGAAAAAATAATTTTCTCGCGAAAAAATTTTTGGTTTTGTATGGAGGGTTGGCCAGCTGGGACGACTCGCCCCATACAAAAAAATTTTTTTTTCGCGTCCAAAACATTTTTCTCCTACTTTTTCCTACTCGCAATACGATACCAATTATGCCCTTAAACGGATCACCAGTATTTTTGTTACACCCTGTATAGGAATACGGCGCCATGTTGTAATTAGGGAATGCAATACCCGGCCATTTTTGGTACCCGGGTATTACCCGACTTTGATTTTCAAAAACCCGGGTACCCGGGTAATACCCGGTTTTGAACAATATTTTAATTAATTATTGGTTTTCATTGTTTTTACGGGTATTAAGTAATAAAATGCGCTTTTGATTGCTGCGTTTGCTATTAATTGACAAACAATGATTTCGGACATGAAATGTATAAATTTAACAACTTATACTATTAAAACAGCTGTAAATCACAATATTAATTTAGAGAGCATAAGACGTTAGGTATACTTAATCTTTCCGTTTATTAATCAGAAATATCAAAATTAACGGGAAATATGGAATATTAAAATGTAAAAATATATAGAAGTACCTACTTAATTAAAAATCCCTTATCGCTACGCTACCTACCTGCGCGGTGGCCAGCGTGCAGCAGCAAAAACAAAGGGATAACATGACTGAGTCCAATAAGTAAAGCGTTTAGAAAAAGAAATGGGATTGTTAATTTGTTTTGGAAATGTATATTTCCAAAACCATTTCGGGGTCTAGGTTTATCGATCATCTTTTGATTAATATTTCGCGAAATTAAGGGGCTACTTTAAAAAAATATAGGTTTTTTCAAACGTTCTAGTGAGTAAACGGGAATAGGACTGAATTTATTTTCGAATATATATTATTAGACTATATACTCTTGTTTTTAGTTTTGGCATAAGCCGAAACACGATTGCTGAAAGTTGCCCCGACAGAAAAAAAATCCACAGTTGGGTCCTTTTTCCCCTTATTTTTCTTAGCTTACGTAAACTATAAGAGATTAAGCAATGTAACTAAGTAAAAAATATGGTATTCTGGTTTATCAAAAAAGTTTACCAGATCCAAATTTAGACAAAACTTTATAGATTCGTTTATTTATCGTAGTTAGGTCAAAAAGTCTGATCCTTAAGAGCACTGCATCTCTTTCTTTCGTGCACGGGAGCCATAAACGTGTCTCTAACGGATGGGCGTGGTTTGTCCGAATCGAGGAATGGCCTTAATGAGTGGATTCAGATATTTTCGCAAAAATATGAATGACCTTTGTTTGACTTTGTCCTCACAACCACAATGTAAAACCTCATTGTAAAACCTTTGTAAGTTTTTCTAAAAAAAAAACAATGTCATACGCTACGACATTGTCAAATATGTAAACAGAAATTTGTAAACAAACACTGCCTCTACGTATTTACCTATGTGAAAAAGTAAGTATACACAAAAATTAAGCCACAAGTCCAATAATAATCAATTACTAATCTTTTAAAATATATAAAAGCTACTAGTAATCATCGTCTTGTCCTGTCTCACATAAGTATTTTGGTTCATCTTATTTCAATGAAATTATAGTTTGAACTTGATGCGATTTACTCCAGTATACAGATATTTTCTAACTTGGGTATATTTCTTGAGTCGGTTTTTACAAAATTAAGCGCCATGTGTCAATGATATTCAGCCTGTAGACTGTAACTTACAAAAATAGTATCAGATTTTTTATTTTAATTAAAATAAAATAACTAAGCTGTTTTAACTGTTTTAAGCTAAAGAAATTAATATCTTAAAATGGCCTATAGTTTCAGAATAAATTATCAAAATGGGGGGGGTAAAACATATGAACAATCCCATTTGAAGTGTAAAATATGTTCGGACTATTTATGCTATGCCTTTTAATTTAATAGTTATAACACACACAGTAAGGTAGGGTTACGGTTAGAAGTAATAGAACATTTTGTTTTAAGTTTATTCACGTTTTCCCTATTTTTCTGCCGATTTCTAAATTACGGGTAAAACCCGGGTTATGAGTTAAAAACCCGGGTTTTACCCGTCTCCAAATATGGACGGGTACCCGGGTACCCGGGTAGTCGGGTACCCGGGTTGCATTCCCTAGTTGTAATGGGCACATCACGAAACCTAGTTTTTTTGGCGTACTTAATCATTTTATACAACAAAGTTCTTACATAAAATTGTATATGTTTACAACAAAAAAACGAATAAAGTTTCCTCTTGTTCCAGCTCGGACCGTATCCCACTCAATAACCTCATTAGAGGTACCTCGGTGGACGGAGGGAAACAAGGAGGCGGAGCTGCGGTGTCAGTACACCCGGCAACGCAACGACCCGGGCTTACACTCAGTCAAGTGGTACAGGGAGACGCATGAGATCTTCCGGTTTTCGCCACAGGAGGTAAGATAAGGTTACAATTTCGGTTAGATTTGTTATGTCGGGTGCGCCTACGATATATTTGTCTGCTCATATCTACATAATTATATATGTACAATGCATTGCCTAGAAACTAACAGTTAACAAACAGCTTAAACCGTTTGGAATGTACTTAATATTCAATAGCTACACAAAAGGTAATAATTTTGGAACCTGTAAGGGGGTGTAACAGGGATTGATTTTTTAAAAGTTCCACATGGTGATGTCTCAGAAAGTAGAGTGTTTAACCCAGGGCAAGAACCCATTTCCCTTTCTAACTATTTTTTGGCACTCTTCGTTTGAGCGTCAAAATATCTTGCGTGCAATGGGTCTCTCCCAAATTATTATCAACTGAGAGTTGAAAAACGAATAACACGTATGTTATTCTCCCCCAAACTTTCGCAAACTATTATCAACTGAGTTCAAAATTAAATGAAATACATGTTGAAGTGTTCTCTAAATTTTGCATTCACGTACATAAATCAACGATTTGGCTATTATTCAATGGCGGGGGACGTCACAGGCTGCATTGTGTTACTATCGTGGATCTAGACGGTAGTTATTGTTAATGCTTTCGGAGCCCGAGCGATTTAATCACCTGAACTAACCATTATAATGAATATAATGATGCTCTACACATATACAAGGTGTAACAAAAATACTGGTGATGCTTTAAAGGGCATAATTGGTATCGTATTCTCATTACGAAGAAGTAAGAAAAATAATTTTTTCGCGCGAAAAAAAATGTTGGTTTCGTATGGAGGGTCGGTCGGCTGAGACCACGTCATGTCCCATAGAAAAACAAAATTTTTTTCGCGTCCAAAATTTTTTTCTCCTACTTTTTCGTAATCGTAATTCGAACGCCCTTAAACGGATCAGCAGTATTTTTGTTACACCCTGTATAATATGATTTGCATTGACCGGGCCGGGTGACGCCTAGTCACAGCGCACATAGATTAAAGTCAAACATGCAGTAGTTAGATTTTAAATTCCTAACGAAAACGTAAGGTAATAGAATTCTTAGACCATATTTTATTAAGAAAACGGTCCATTCTTGCCTTCTGCGTTACGGAGATGTGGGCAGAATGGTATCTTGCCTTTTCGCCGAAAATACATTGCCGAATTTCACTTGCCAACCAACTTCTCCCAGAAGGTTCATTTTGCCGAACAACTTTTACCAATTACTTAATTATTTCGCAACCATTTCATTTCCCAACCCCATAGTTGGGAAATGAAAATTACCTACTGGGTTGGGTTAGGTTAGGTTGGATTATGTAAAGTTAGGAAATGAAATTCGGCCAAATGAAACTTCTGCGAAAAGTTGGTTGGCAAGTGAAATTCGGCAATCCAATTTTCGGCAAAAAGGCAGAGAACCTCCGATCGCCTGCTATTATACCACAGTGGGATGATTCGCAAACGGTGAATTTGAATGGTCAGTGGTATTCTGCCCGGTTCTTACCACCACCAACCAACCTTATCCAATCTTATTTGATCAAATCAGGCTAAGGAACATAGATGTTAGGCTTAGGGGATATCACCTTGGCGCCGCAACCGTATGCGGCGACGGTGTGCAAGCGTGACAGCGCTATCTCGTTCGCGCACCGGCGCCGCATGCGGAAACCGCAGCAGTTTGAAAGCCGCCTTACAATAGCGTAATTGTTGGAGCTCTAGCAATGAGAATTACACAGTCTAACCACAGGTATAGTATCCTCAAACCAAACGGACGACTGCGGTCATAAAACTTCTCTTTCACACTTGCACAGCCGCAGCAAAAGTGAAGGAGACAGCGCTATGACATCAGTCGTCCGTTTGGTTTGAGGATACTATAACAATGACCCACCCATGTTAGCCATAGACAATGGATTGCGTGTAAGTATCTAGATACTGCTTGAAAACGGGTCTAAGCCAACCGTCTTGCTAGTTTTTTCTCAGTCGTTCATTCTTACGAGGTCTCAATTGACCTCTATTTACAATACTTTCTTTTCTCGTAAATTTATATAAAATTTTGTTTTTGCAAAGTTTATATGCTACATTGTGTTTACTTTTAATTAAAATAACTATGGAAACTATAGGTCTAAAGCTAAGCAAATGGATTGTAATTTGTAACTCTTGAATGACTGTTTGTTTCATATTAAATAAAAAAAAAAAAAAATCTTGGCAGAGTGGTCGTTGAGGTAATGGTTATAGCTCTACTGGCTTCTCTACATGATGGGCCATCATAGGGACGCAGCTATGCGTTAGAGGCAGCTAACGATATTGCGATCTTGTTCCGTCATATAGCTGCGTCCCTATGATGGCCCATCATGTAGAAAAGCCATCCACACCAGCGCGTGACATCTCGTCTGCAGGTCACTTTGGTTTGGTTGGTCAGTTGTCCGCGAACATGCACATTTCATCATTTTGATTCGGCGTTTTTGTGGCCAAAACTGCATACGTAACTGCAACGAATGGCGAGAGAATACACAATGTGATACTTTGGGCAAAGGAATGGATACGACAAAAACCGATAATAATTTTTTCTACCTTAACAATTAATTGAATAAAGTATGTATTGAAAATTAAAATACTTAGGTATCTGTAAAAAAACTTTTACATGTGATTGTTTTACTTAGCATTACTTTATTTCGAGGTTTAGGTAATTTGGTGTAATAAAAGAAAGTAATTTTCTTTTTGTGTCCGGTCGGTTCGAAGCAGTTTTATAATGAATATTTCGCGTGCGTACATTTCGGTATGTTAACTAACGTGAAAAGTTAGCTTATAATATAATTATTAAAGTTACCAACGACCATTACGTTTTTATTTATAAATTACGAGATAGGAAAAGGGGCGTGTTTTATGCCATTGATTTTTTTTTATTTGAACCGCTGGTAGCTTAGCGGTAAGTCGTCTGACTTTAAATCCAGGGGTTTTGGGTTCATACCCCGGTCACATCGCCTAATATGAAAATTTCATAAAGAATTGCTCCGGTTTTATCGAGCGCCCAAAGTACTGTCGATTTTTGTGTATGTTGTCCCAATAATATTCACATAGTTTTATACATTACCACTAAATTTATAGAAAAATGCACAATGTAGAAAAACAGTTCAATTAGACGCTTTATATTTAGAACATTCAATATCATTATCTCCTCGTTCCTTTGAAATCGGCCAAGAGTTGTCCGAAGCCCGGAAAGCGACTCAAAGTACCCGAAGGGCCTACTAGAGGCCTACAGAAGAGGGAATTAGGGGTCTGAAGGGGTTTGTACAGCTACGACTTACGAATGAGTCGAACATTGCGGTCCAGCCACCCATGGTTGTCATTTTCGCCTGTCGCGTCATGCGTCACTTTTGCGCTTACATACTTGTTAGAACGTGACAACTATGGTGACAGGCGATAAAAACCCGACCATATCACGTTGGTAACAATGGGTTAACGTTTAGAAATAAAGGAAAAGCATAAAAATCCACTGCCTCAGGCGAGACTCGAACTCGCGACTCTGGGAAACATGCCCATCGCTCTGCCAACTGAGCTACTGAGACTATACCTGATGGCTGCGAATTTCTCCACCACATCCTTTATTTTATCCTTTTTATTTCTAAACATTGTGGTATCGTTAGCAGACGTTCTGCTTAATACAAAAATAAATGGGTTAACGTAGCCAGCAGTATAACTATGCTTTCTGGTTTTTATGCAGTCCTGGTAGCTTTTAGGAGTTACGCAGATTTCAGGATATAAAATCTTCAAAGTTGATGACTGATTTACTAGTCTTTCAAACTTTTCGATTTTCTTCACCTCGTCAGTAGTTAATTTAAAGTTTAATTTGAAATAAAAGTTCTTTTGTTTACGGCTGACCCGGGGGCTTAGCCAAGATGACAATCGTTTGTAGAAGACGAAACGAAACAATATCGGTCTCTCTATCACACTTCCTTAGTCCGATCTAGTCTCTATCTAAGATTCGAACAACTTTGTTGTTAATTTAATTTTGACCTGTTGGACGATGTTTTAGTTTAGCTGGCGTTTGGGACATTCAGCTCAAACTTTTATAGAAATCAATTAGTTATTAATGTTATCATGTTCGGGTCAAACGTGATTGCTTACTATCAATATGATACGTCAAAAGTTATAAGTAGTAAAACCGGTTATCAGAAACCACCATTTGGTTTTCATGAAATTTTGATCACAAGAGAATACTATATTGAAAACAAATAGGTACTTAACATAGTTTAAAATTTTATGTCGGTCTAGGTTACACTGGTTTGTACAAGAACTCGACTCGCCCTCGAGTGTTATGCTATCGGGAATATTAATACAATTCTCCTGTCTTGTCAATGAGGGGATTCTGTCAAGCCGCTGGAAACCGCAAAGGGTCGATGGGAACGCAGGTTTATTGGAACTAGTGATGTGATCCCGGGAATCTTATTTAGGCCAGTGAATTGCAACTTAATAAGTAAGTAAAAACGTTTTTATTGCACACCTTAGAATTATAAAAACTTTGAACTCTGTTTTGAATTAATAATATATGTTAATGAAATAAAAGAACTTTGAACGGATTATATCGCGTATACTGAATTTTAAATTACATCCCGACGTTTCGAACACTTTACAGCGTTCGTGGTCACAGGTCGACTGAGGAAAACATATTAACCCACATCTAAAATTACAATGTACAAAAGACTACCCACATGTATAACATTAAATGCAAACAAATAAAGGTGAGTGTACATGCCAGAAGGGCAAATAAAGCTAGTTCTACAATAGCTAATTATCGATCTACTACAAACTTACAAAAGTAATACAAGTACACATACAAAAGATTCATACCATTTCATCAGTGAGATCAAAGACCTTACATTAGCTGATGACGAGATCATGGTCAGTTTCGATGTCGAGTCACTGTTTACGAGTCTACCTGTACAGGACTGCATTGAAATTGTAAAGAAAAGGTTGCGTGAGCAGAACATGTCAGAAGATTACGCCAAGCTTTTGGAACACTGCCTTACATCTGGCTATCTACTATGGAACGACAAATTCTACCTGCAAGTTGATGGTGTAGCAATGGGGTCCCCGGTGTCTCCTGTAGTTGCCGACATCTTCATGGAGGACTTCGAGGAGAGGGCACTCTCATTGGCTCCCGTGCAGCCGAAGATATTTAAAAGATACGTAGATGATACTTTTACTATATTACCAAAAAGTTGTGTTTCAGCGTTTCTCAACCATCTCAATTCCATTCATAGTAAGATAAAATTCACTATGGAATTAGAACATGACTGTTCGCTTCCTTTCTTGGATGTACTTGTGATAAGGAATCCTGATAATACCTTAGGGCGTACTGTGTATAGAAAACCAACTCATACAGATAGGTATCTAAATGGCAGTTCACACCACCATCCGAGTCAGCTAGCTACTGTAGGCAATTCTTTGTTTCAGAGAGCCCAGAGGATATGTGACGAGCGGCACCTGCCAGCGGAGCTCCGGCATGCCAAGGGTGCACTCCAAGCGAACGGGCTCAAGGTGCCGCGGCTCAATCAGAAGACTCGGATGAAACTTCCTACGGTCGAGCGACAACCGGCCATCCTGCCTTTTGTTAGAGGAGTTACCGATAAGATCAGCCACATACTGAAGCGGGCATCTATCAAAACTTATTTCAAGCCGTTGAAGAAGATGTCACAGTTCCTGAGGCCCGTGAAAAGTAACACCCCTCTGCAAACTGCAGGAGTCTACAGGCTGGATTGTGAGTGTGGGCTCTCATATGTGGGCCAAACAAAACGGAGCATCTCCACTCGGGTGAAGGAACATGTAGCCGATGTTAAGCACCGTCGACCTAGGTCTGCAGTCTGCGATCATGTCATGGATAAGGCCAATCACTCAATTAAGTTTGACAAGCCTCTAGTCCTCGCCAAGGAGAAACGATATATTCCCAGGATGCTGCGGGAGGCTATTGAGATAAAGAAATATCCAAACTTCAACAGGGAGGAGGGCTTTTCTTTACCACCGGCTTAGGATCCAGTGGTTCATTTGATCAAAGAGCAAGCAGGACACACGACTGTGAGGCCATAGCGTTGGATAGTGTTAACATATATTGCTCTATTTTGTAAAATAATGTAGACCTATTAATTTCTAAATTTAACAGTTTGTTTGCTACCTTTTAAATTAATTAATTAAAGTTTGTAGTAGATCGATAATTAGCTATTGTAGAACTAGCTTTATTTGCCCTTCTGGCATGTACACTCACCTTTATTTGTTTGCATTTAATGTTATACATGTGGGTAGTCTTTTGTACATTGTAATTTTAGATGTGGGTTAATATGTTTTCCTCAGTCGACCCGTGACCACGAACGCTGTAAAGTGTTCGAAACGTCGGGATGTAATTTAAAATTCAGTATACGCGATATAATCCGTTCAAAGTTGTTTTATTTCATGAATAACTATCGCGGCAACCGTAGAAGATATAATATATGTTAATTTATAAATTTACCTGTTTTCCGAATGTATCAAATACAAAAAAAATAATGTTAAGCAATGTATTACAGAGCTGCTGTATGTTTGGATCTTTTACAAGTTAACCTGAGATAGTTAAAAAATATTGACGTGTTAATTATATTTACGTTTACAAAAAAAATATGACAACATTGCAGAATTATGATAAATGAAAACCATTATAAGTTGTGGATATGTAATACTTTCAATCATGTTTTACAAAATATTTTTGTTGACCTAAAATTGAAAGAAAATTTTATTCTTCGCATGACCGTGTGTGTGTAAGTTAAGTATTGAAGGACTATACATCTAAAGTTTCTACTTAATATTGACGAAATAATTTTAAACAAAAAAAGAACCGACTTCACTTAGGATCCGCTATTCCAAGAGGAAGTGGCCGAGTTGCTGTAAAAAATAGTGAAATCACTATAGGGTGTGCCGTGCCTATAATAGTTGAAGAGATCCCTCGACTTCTCCAGGATCCCATCATCAGACCCCGACTTGGTGACAATGGGACCAGCTAGGGGTTATACCCGTTCGATTAAAAAACAAATTTGAAAATCGCTTCACGATTCACGAAGATATCGAGTAACATACATACAAAAAAAAATATAAAAAAAACAGTCGAATTGAGAATCTCCTCCTTTTTTGAAGTCGGTTAAAAACTAATATTAATATTCCCGGAAATATAAATGTAACATCTCCACGGCACGTCACTACAGAACGCTTTATTTGGACAGTGACAAATCTTAACCGACGTACATACGAGTACACACGCAAGATACATGTGAATATTGATCAACGTTTCTAACACTTGTGGGTGTGACAGTTCGTAATATTTGCTTTATATTTGAATGAAGCACTTTGTTAACGTATGGTAAGTATTTATTTCAGTTGGTTTGGTTAAATTGTAAAGTAAGGGCTTATACCATAGTTCAAATGGGCTGTACACATATTGTAGTTGGATTATTGCGCTTGCGTTATTCCTGTAGTAGTCGAACTCGCGGAGCGTAAGCGAAGTGAGTTCTTACAAACAACTCCCAGACCGAACTGTTACCTGGCTACTGGGACGTCTCGGCATTTGGGTGGCTTTTTGATTTCGATAAACCTGTGGCCTGACGATAACTTTAGTTACGTTTTTCTGATCTTTATGAAATTTCTTGGGGCTGTAGCAGAGATACATAAAATTTGTAAGTTCGTATATGAGCAGGATCGATCAAGTGGCTATGGAGCTAGAAGGAGAAAAAAAATCCTCCTTGGGGTCTTGTTATATTGGTCAACTCGTTTGCAATAAATCGCGAGTTCTCAGTTCGAGGCTGACTACTAGTTATAGTAAGGTACATTTTTTCAGGAATAGATCCTCACGTCTGTTAAGCTAAGTGCGAAGTGGTTAGGTTAGGTTAGGTAGAACTACCCGAAACACACACATTGACTTCAATTGTTTTGTACACAAAAGACAATTGTTAAGAAAATGTGTTAGTTAAGGGGCTACTTTGAATAATTATGTGTTTTTTCAAACGCTCTATTGACTTAACGGGAAAAGGGACTGAATTTGTTTTCGAATATATATTATAAGACTATATACTCTTGTTTATGGCACAAGCCGAAACACGATTGCTGAAAGTTGCCTCGATAGAAAAAAAAACCGAAGTTGGGTCCTTTTTCCCCTTATTTTTCTCAGATTACATAAACTATAAGAGATTAAGCAATATAACTAAGTAAAAAATATGGTATTCTGGTTAGTCTAAAAAGTCACAGAAACAAAATTAGACAAAACTTTATAGATTCGCTTATTTATCGTAGTTTAATTAAAAAAGTCTGATCCTTAAGAGCGCTGCATCTCTTTCTTTCGTGCACGGGAGCCATAAGCGTGTCTCTAACGGATGGGCGTGGCTTGTCCGAATCGAGGAACGGCCTTAACCTAACTACTTTGAAATAGCTTAAGCGACGTAAGGATCTTAGGTGGTAGTGTAGTGAGTTTAACCTCGACTTACGATCAATTAACTTCACGCCACTTGTGTACAGTCGGCATCAAATATATCGGAGCAGCCAATGTGGTAACAAATATCTGAACACCGCCTCTATTGTCAAGGCGATAATGTGCATGTTCAGATATTTTGAGTACCCTAGCCGCTCGGATATATTTGATGATGGCTGTACGAGACGTTCATAGACATTAAAATGTTAAAGGTTCCTTTTTGACATCGCTTGTATAATAAATCCATGATGATGATTGCAAAATATAATTTTCACCTCAGCAGTTCGAACAAGTCTACTTTCTTCACTCCAGAGAGTGAAATTTTGTTTCTAGAAGCTTTTCGTCATAATGATGATGCCTTTCATTCAGGAATGTAAATAAATGTGTTTTTTTTAACTTTAATATGTTCTCACTACTGAGGTGAAAAGTTGTATGTGTCACACGAGAGGAAAGTTTTTTTACATCTCGTGTTCTTGAGATCCCTCGCTACGCTCAAGCTTCAAACTTAAAATTACTCGCTTCGCTCGTGATTCAATTATAGAATCTTTCGCTTACTCGGGACTCAAAATCAACACTCGCAAGAATAACCAACTTTCCTCTCTTGTTGCACAAATAACTATTTATATTTACAAGTAGTTTACGCAAAATTGTTAATCAAGAAACCACTTTATAGATATATCGAAAATTCGCTAACGTTAAAAAAGAATCAAGCAAAAGAAGAAAATAATTCATAAGAAGAACCGAAATTCTGTATAATTGGATTCTCTAGTGGGATCTGCAAAAACGTAGGTACAGAAAAAAATTTAACTGGGAAAGCTGAAGTAGGTACGAGCATAGACTTAAATATATAGTAGACGGCCATAGCCTAAGAACTTTTTGAGGCTCCGAGTATTTAGTGCCATCTAGTTCAGAGCCACCTAAACAGAGCCAATATGTATGAGATAAAATCAGCGCCACCTAGTAACGACAAGTGTACTACTAGTACGTTATTCGTTACTAGGTGGCGCTGATTTTATCTCATACATATTGGCCCTGTTTAGGTGGCTCTGAACTAGATGGCGCTAAATACTCGGAGCCTCAAAAAGTTCTTAGGCCGTCTATTATATATTTAAGTCTATGGTACGAGTGATTACTTGTTTTGAAATGTCATTTATTTTAATGAGTTAATTATCTCCCTTTGATGTAAACGCTTGGTTCTTAATACTATAATTTTCTTTTTATACTTGTTGTGCAAAAGTATTCCTACGGCATTTATTGTGCCTACCGTAAAATGGTGTTACTTTGCTCCAGTAGGTATTTGCTCCAGCTTTTAAACTCACTAAATTATTTTTAAACTGAGGTACTATAAATGTTGAGTTATAGATAGATGTATAGTAGAGCACTATACTTACCATTCTGCGACACTTACATGGCATCCTAATATAATTATACAAACTTTATCTTGGGAGCAATGTTACCCATTTCTTGGGGCAACTTTGCCTCCGAATAAAATTGGTTTGCTGGAGCAACATCACCCCATTGTTGAACATTTAGCTCCATATAAAATTTGCGCCGATATAACTACAGTTCTAAAGAGTGAATACCACTAAACGTAGGTTATTTAGCTTCAAATTATTGCTTTCTGTCCAATTTATGAGTATATCGACTGTTACGTTGACTTATACTAGTAAGGTAATGAGACTAAAAAAACAGTTGGAGCATTGTTACCCATTGGTGAGCAAAGTAGCACCATTTTACGGTAAGTACATGATTAGAACGCAAAGTAATGTTGAGATGAGCAACTGATTACAAGTTGACACCGCTTGAACTTTAGGGGGCGGCACAGAGACACTCTGTTTGTTGATGTATTGACAAATTGGTCCACTAGATGGCATACCCCTTGACGCGGGAGGGTGGTAACTGAAATGTTTTTTATACCACAACGGTCTTAAATAAGCACATGGTAGTGCAACCTACGGACGCCTTCAACTCCAAAGGTGTCACATGCGCGTTGCCGACGGATTCACTGTGTTGATTGCTAAAATAAATTGGCAAGAGGGTCCCCCGTCATCAACACGCTACTTCGTCTCTAAGTTCTCTGCAGCCTTACTCACCGACATTAGCACAAGAGATCAGGTTGACACGAAGACGACTCCGAGACGAGAGAGACGAGGTTGAGACGTAGGGTAGTGCGGACGTCTTGAGAACAGTTTTTTTGTATTTTGCTCTTTTTAGTAGTTCAGTGTGTAATATTGATAGCTATATTGTGCGGTGATCTATAAACAAATCTGCAGCTTATGAAGAATTAGTCTCATAACGCGTGTAGCCACTCTTTAGTTAGACGGACGGTTATCCTGGCTGGCCGCCACGTGTTTGTAAAGAATAGCTATCACTTTACAAATAACAAGGCCTATACCGAACAACGTTGCCTATATTTTATTAAAAGTAATAAAAGTGAGATTAACGTATATACTCGACATTGGCAAAATTCCCATTGCTTTAGACAAAGGGAGAAAGCCATTAAATAAAATAAAAAAAATGCATAAGTTCTCAAATTAGTTCACTAGATGGCACACTCTTTAACTCGCAAAGATGCTAGTTAACAGACTTGCTCTTGGTGTCAAGTAGCGTAATATTTCGATTTACATTCAAGGTGTAACAAAAATGCTGGTGATTCTTTTAAGGGTATAATTGGTATCGTAATTTGATTATGAAAAACTAAGAAAAGATTTTTTTTTCGCCACAAATAAAATGGTTTTGTATGGCCGGTTGGCTGAGACGACATACCAGAAAAAAAATTTCACTTCGTAATTATTTTTTTCTTAGGTAATTTTTTTCTGAAACAGTTACTTTTATTTAAACGGATCACCAGTATTTTTGTTACAACCTGTATACAACAAAGGGACAGACTCTCCGACGGGCATGCTAATACAATAAGCATCCTTAATACATACCAGGCGGCTTAGCATGACATGCGTAGTCGCGCGCGACTCCATACTTCGAGTCGCGCCGCAACGTAAGTCATGCTAGACGTACAGGGGTCGTATTCTAACTTTACAACACATTTAGAAATGATCCAACTTAAATACAACTCTAAGGCTGGCTCTACATAGGGACGCAGCTATACGACGGAACGAGATCGCAATATCGTTAGCTCCCTCTGACGCATAGCTGCGTCCCTATGATGGCCCATCATGTAGAGGAGCCATAATGCACTAACAACGCAATACAGCCAGCGTCTAAACTGCTTGAAAATTATTCCAATGCTACTCCAATACAACTTTAATATTGGTATTGTATTGGGCTGACTAAGATCCAAAATTATAATTTCGATAATCCGAGCCACCAGCATGTGTATCCGTGGGACACGGCACAGATTCAAATCCACCCAACATTTCTTCAGTTTCATCGACGGTGCTGCCCTACCCAGCCCGTCTACCTCTGCCCTGCACTAATGCCACGTTCTTGTTGTTAGCTAATGATTAATTAAAATTGTAACACTATTTTACGTTAAATAAATCATTTGAGACTTTAATATTGGTTGATTATTTGTTGTGTGTTGATTGGAGTTATGTTTGATATGGATGTAGATTTAATGTATTGTTTAAATATTTTAAAATTAGAATAAGGCACCAATTTTAAATAAATACCCGGTTTTATTACGCTTTAGGTCTAAAATCCGAACAACATGGCTTCCAATAATTACTCCCGGGTCAGTTATTTCGCCGTTATTTGTTTAGGTAATTCATTATGTAATAGGAACAAATATACATATTCAGTGGACCGTGGGATTAGCATGTAAGATGGCTTATAATATTTACAAAAACTGACTTTAAAATGTTCATTCGAAATTTGAAATTATTTATGTTTCATTTGAAATTGAATCTTGTCTGCGAGCAATATGGTTGAACCTAATCGACAACAAATAGACAAAAAGGAAATATGAAGTAGAAATTAAATAATACAAAAAATATTTTGGTATACAATTTTATTGCTGGCTGTACCTAGTATACTCTGAATAATTTGAACTGACCTCATCCACTCAGTGTCTTATCTTTTGTTGGAAAACCGCAAGCGCACGTGCCAATATGAAAAAATGGTGTGGCCACATGTAAGCGTTTATTGAATTTTTACCATTAACACCACGCAATAAGATTCAATATGAACTAATACAAAAAAGCTCTAAGTTCTCTACGGTTGCGCCCAGTACAAGCTACTCAAACGCTCTAGAACCAGCGTAACTCGACACCGCGATCCGAAACATAATACGTAATTAGAGATCGCGCTTGCACTGGTACTCCGAGCGCACGGCTAGTTAGCGCCTAGGAGGCAATTGTAATTTTCCCAATGGGGCAGGTAATAACAGGGTTGGATTCTGATTAAAACATTTGGGTGGATATACGATTTACAAAAAATTCATACCAAAAAACTAATAGGTACATTTAATAAACATTTGGTAGGTATGTTACAGTTGAAATCGGACATATAAATAATCAACTATTTATAGATTACTTTCGCAATGTTACGCACCTTAAAGTCAGCTTACCGTAGTAATAAAAATACTTTGTAAATTACTTTGAAGGGAAAAATAACACTTCACTCGTTTTGCATTTAGAGATAACAAATGTGTCACCATGGCCGTTCTCGCATTGTTATAATTGATAAACACTTGGTATACCTCTGTTTATGTCTGAATGTTATCTAACGTAATTTTCCCTTACCTATACCTTGCCTCAATCATTAAAGAGCGAGCGAGATTCCAATTTAAAAAATCTACCTGGTCTGTTATCAATTTCGGTACCTATGATAGTCTGGAGTCTATTAGTGTTTGACTGACTTTCACTCGCTCAATACATATTTAATTTCCCGATCAGAATCCAACCCTGTGGTTACCTGCCCCATTGGGAAAATTACAATTGCCTCCTAGGCGCTAACTAGCCGTGCGCTCGGAGTACCAGTGCAAGCGCGATCTCTATTACGCATTATGTTTCGGATCGCGGTGTCGAGTTACGCTGGTTCTAGAGCGTTTGAGTCGCTTGTACTGGGCGCAACCGTAGAGAACTTAGAGCTTTTTTGTATTAGTTCATATTGAATCTTATTGCGTGGTGTTAATGGTAAGAATTCAATAAACGCTTAAATGTGGCCACACCATTTTTTCATATTGGCACGTGCGCTTGCGGTTTTACAACAAAAGATAAGACATTAAGTGGACGAGGTCAGTTCAAATTATTCAGACTATAGCATTGTCATGTAAACTACGGAAGTATACCAAATTTCAGCTCAATCAGATACCGGGAAGTGGTTGAAATTTAACTTACAAGATTTGATGCGTATAGTGCAGGTGACATTTCTCTTACATTTTCGGTATCCTGCTACTACTCCACCTAGTAACAAATAGCGTACTAGTAATACACTAGTAGCTACTAGGTCGAGTAGAAGTGCAGGTGACATTTCTCTTACATTTTCGGTATCATTAAGTGGCTTTGACATATATAGATGGCGCAATCTACATGAGCTTCAAAAAGTTCTTAGGCTGTGGTCGTCTATATCTCTATAGTTTCTGGTTCTATTGACTACAATAATTATATGTAGATAGCTACATATAATTATTGTAGTCAATAGAACCAGAAACTATTTTACTACTTATTTCGCGGCTTAAGCTACTTTGAAAAATTATAGGTTTTATTAAACGCTCTATTGACTAAACGGGAAAAGGGACTGAATTTATTTTCGAATATATATTATTAGACTATATACTCTTGTTTTTGGCACAAGCCGAAACACGATTACTGAAAGTTGCCTCGATAGAAAAAAAATCCAAAGTTGGGTCCTTTTTTCCCTTATTTTTCTTAGCTTACGAAAACTATAAGAGATTAAGTAATATAACTAAGTAAAAATATGGTATTCTGGTTTATCTAAAAAGTCACAGAAACAAAATTAGACAAAACTTTATAGATTCGCTTATTTATCGTAGTTTAGTGAAAATTTCTGATCCTTAAGAGCGCTGCATCTCTTTCTTTCGTGCACGGGAGCCATAAACGTGTCTCTAACGGATGGGCGCGGCTTGTCCGTATCGAGGAACGTCCTTAATAACGTGCCAGTCGATTAGTACCAACCCGCTTTTACTTAAATATTTTAATAACAAACCACCAATACTAAACCTCGACATGTGTTTGCCTCTACGAGGTATCCTCAGGAGAATTGAAGACGTTGTTGGACTGACGTCCGGCAACGGAATGCCGTGTTCTGTGACTAGCCCAGTCTTTGGGGCATTTTGCCCTACAAAAGGTGGTGTAGTTTTTTTGTTAACGGGTATTGGTAGGCTACAGGGTAGTTATTAAGAATCTCGATTTTAGACTTTGAGGGGGGGCCGCTTCGGCCGCCATCTTGGTTGAAAGGTGCCAAAATTCAGTTTCTTGACCATGGCGCTTAGACGGTTGTCAGTATGACTAAAATGTCTATGGAACATATAAAGAAGATGAAATTGTCTACAACTTTTCTATACACAATAGATCTGTAAATCTTACATGTATAAAGATACAGGGGGTGTAAAAGTAGAATTTGTTGAAAATCATGAGAGTTTGATTTATTAGTTTCTAAATTATGTGCTCGAGATAAAGAAATGAAATCTCTACCATAGTTTTGTCATCTTATAATGATCATTTTAAAATACATTCAAAAGTTGAATTCACCTCTAAAGCGTTTATAAAGGGGGGTGAAAGTAGTAGGCTCACACACAAAATCAATGTTCTATAACTCATCATAAAATAATACTAGGCGTCGACAGCTATAGTTATGGATCAATTCGGGCATAATGAACTTAAATTTGAAAAAAAAAATATATGCTTTCATACAAAAAAAAGTTTTGTTTATCAAAATAACTCTTGAAAATATATTTATTATTAACAGTGATCGGCGAAAAGGATGCCACACTGCGGGAATTCAACTAGACATAGTATTATGGATGTGCCGTTTCGCCCGCGATACCAATTAAACTGCTCGAAAATAATTATACGTGTTTGTATTATGTTTAATACAATGAATACAGTGTCAGTTACGACTTGTAATAACTAGTAGTCCGCCCCGAACTAAGAACTCACTCATTGACCAGTAAAATAATGGTTTGTTATTTTAATTTTATAGAGACCAAAAAAAAAACAAAAAATAATATGCGAAATATATAATTTCATTAAAATACTTAATTACAAATGTTTGTGAAAATTACTGTTATTTTATTTTTCTATCCCGCAAATGCCGCGGCATATCCATACTAGCATAATGATTGACGTCATTCACCCCGTGTGGAATCCTTTTCGCCGATCACTGATTATTAACCTACTTCAAGATTTCGAAGGAGGAGGTTCTCAATTTGTCGGAATTTGTTTTTTTTTTGTTTTTTTTTGTTTTTTTTGTATGTATGTTTACCGATTATTCGAAATCGGCTGGCCCGATTTGGACAATTCTTTTTTTGTTTGAAAGAGTATTATGCGCCGTTTACGAATAATGAGTAAACATACATAAAAAAAATATTGCTAAAAAAAACAAGCTCCTGACAAATTGCGAACCTCCACGAAACTCGAACTTCGAAAACTCGAAGTCGGTTGAAAATTAAAATATTTTAAGAGCTATTTAAAAAAAATTGTATGAAAGCATGTTTTTTTTTTTTATTAAATTCATTATACCCAAATTGATCCATAACTACACCTGTGTTGTAAGGCAAATGCTCAAAGGATGATCTATAATGATTCTTTTAAAATATAATTCAAAAGTTGAATTCACCCCTAAAGCGCTTATAGAGGGGGGTGCAAGTATTACACACACAAAATAAATTTGTTTGCAATACCAAGACTTCAAACTATCGTATCATATGCAATTCATGTACCTACGTTATTTCATTATTAGCGGTTTTCGTTTTCAAATCGTTACCGGACTCTTTAAAATCTTTTAAAATCATCTACATTGATTATTTCTTTTTTAATAAATGTTTAAAACTGACCTAAATATTTTAAAACCGTTTTGAGGTTCCAGGTAAGTTCACATGGGTAACTTCATTATCCGCGCTGGCATTTTCCGTCTCATAGTTTTGTGAAATTTCTTCATTATTATCCCGGGTCGTTATCTCAGTTTCTATTGCATTTTCGCATGCCTGACCACTACAGAATCCACACACAATCGAACATTTTAATCCAGCTTTTCTGCAGCTACATGCTCTACTGCATGATTTTTTGCAGTTGCATGATATTATATTTAAAAGTGCCTCGGGTGCTGCTTTCTTAGTTGTTGTAACAGGAATTAGTCCATTATTGAGGTCATATTTCCAGCCCCATTCTTCTGGATTTTTCTCATTTCCGTACCATGATTGGACTTGTTGGTATGTCCTAAAAGCATGATATGATGCAGCGTCTTTTGTTGGTGGCAATGAAGCAAGATTAAATTTACTTTTTAATGATGATTTTGCAAATCGCTTATATCGGATTTCTTCTAAGGAATCGTTTTCCATATCGCCACCATATAAAGCAACCAGAAAGCGTGTTCCAGCATCTGCGATTTCTTCTGGTTGTGCAGCTTCATTTTTGAAAATGCTAATGATCTCATTTAGTTGTCTGTTCTTCTCGACAAGAGAAATAAATTTGATTTTCCCTTGATTAAACAGAGAAGATGTGGTATCGCATCCACTAAATGCATGGAGAAAGAGGATATGGGCTGTAGCTTCTTTGAATTTAAAACTATTAGCGGAATAAAGTCTTTCAGCCGCTTTACCTTTTCCTGGTTTTCGCAGGAATATATTGCTTTGGGGCGGAGACAGCGCAGTCAGCAAAACCAGAAGATCCACGTCTTCACCAACAACAAAAACATTTTTGAATATTGGACACAATGCAATCGCTGTATTGACAATTAACATGTCAGCATCTTCTTCAGCTTGTTTAACTTGAATTCCCGCTTTTTCCATTTTTTGTTTTAGTATTGATATAAGACGACTTTTGTTGTTATTATTGGCCAGGAATCGCTCTTGTGATACTTGAGCTGCCATTGTTTCATCAAAATGTACATCCGCTGACATCTGTTTCTTTGATCGACGAAGTCTTTCCGCAGACTTGGTGTTTTTCATTGCGCCATCAGTTGGATATCCATCAAAAACGACGACTGCATTAGGTCCATAATGTTTTCGTACATATTGAACATATCTTTCACAAATAACTTCAAACTTATCATTCACATGCCATACTACTTTATGTAACAGATATCCTCCATCTACAACGTTTATTTTATTATTTCCAAGTTCAACGTTCTCTGTGTGTTGTGTGAAAGCAACATAGAACGATGATTTCGTACCTTTGCGTAATCCTTCTGCTGAGAATAACGATAGGGGAAATGGGGCAAGCTCGTATTTAAGGTAGTCTCTTACGGATCTATATCTGAATCACTACAGTTTTTTGTCCTATTTTTGTATTCCCTAATGCTATTTGTCCTAATGATCATTTGCCCTAATGCTCATTTGTCCTAATTGTTGTTGCCCTATCATCGTTTCGATGAATTTTATTTTCCCTAATATATTATTACCTATTATCATTTGACCTATTCATCAGTTGCCCTAACTTATTTTTCCATAATAGTAATTTGTCATAATTATTATTTGACCTAAAAGTTATTTGTCCTAATGATCAAAACACCTAATTCCAAATGAACTAATATTATTTTTCCTATTATTTCATACCCTAATATTAAATGTCCTTCTGGTAATTTCTCCTAATTGTCACTTGCCCTAATGCTCATATGTTTTTAGGGTCATAAAAATAACCCTAACCAACCTATCTCTGGGAGCAGTTTTGTTTTTAGGGTCATCAAAAAAAATAACCCTAACCTACCTATCTCTGGGAGCAGTTTCGTTTTTAGGGTCATCAAAAAAAAATAACCCTAACCTACCTATCTCTGGGAGCAGCTTCGTTTTTAGGGTCATCAAAAAAAAAATAACCCTAACCTACCTATCTCTGGGAGCAGTTTCGTTTTTAGGGTCATAAAAAAATAACCCTAACCTACGCCGTTATGGCAAATAAAATTAGGATATTCGAACATTATGGTAAGAATTTTTAGGGCAAATGAGCTTTAGGGCAAATATTACATTATGACAAGTAATTATTAGGATAATTGATCATTAGGGCAAATGACATTTAGGACAAAACGGTTAGGGTAAGTGATTTTAGGACAAATGTCATTAGGGGTTTCAAATGTTATGGCAAATAAAATTAGGATTTTTGAACATTATGGTAAACAATTTTAGGACAAATGAGCATTAGGACATTCATTACATTATGACAAGTGACTGTTAGGGTAATTGATCATTAGGGCAAATGACAATTAGGACAAAACGGTTAGGGCAAGTGATTTTAGGACAAACGTTATTAGGAATTCCGAGGTACACCCGTCTCTTACTTCATCGTCGGTTTTTTTTAACGATACGCATCCTTTGAAAAAGAGTTAATGGATCGACAGCTATTGTCACTTCACCGACTTTTATACTGTTGTTAACTGCTGCAAGTGCAAGGACTTTGTCTTTGCGTTTGAATTTGATGGACTCAAAATTTTCGTATGTGTTTGTCATATTGGACATAAGCTCTATACCCTTTTCTCTGGCCAAATGACAATTTATCTTATCGTTTCCAACAACTCCGGTACTAATAGAAATGAGTGAATCAGTTTCGGGAAACGGAGGATGTTGTGATAGCCAATCCGACAATTTCTTCAAGTCTTGATTGTCACGAGTTACGCGTGAAGTCCTTGTATCGACATGTTGTTCTGATGTATCTAAATGAACATCACAATATTTTTCTATAGATTCGCAAACATTGTGCAGTGATGTCATTCCTAAAGTCCATAGTGCAAGTACGCTCTCACTAATTCCACGGCCACGTGTAAGGCCCCCAGAGCTGTTCCAAGTCTTGCATGCTTTGTAAATATAGATGAGCAGATTTTGCATAAAAAAAGTGCCCACTAGCATGGAAATAGGGCAGCATTCTTTGAACAGTGTTGAGATGCACTTGCCAGTTTCCCGATCGCTCCGCTTCAATAAAATGTTTTACTAAAGTTATCATCTGGAAGTACTGAATCCATAATTTTGCTGTTTGACCATTGCCTTCCAATTTTATAACTGCTTCTTTGAATTTCGTAGCTACAATCCTGAATTCTTCGCTTTCATTTGCTCTCAGAATCTTTGATTTATCATTATGACCAAGTAATTGTTTCATAACATCACGATCTTCGTCAGTAAATTCAATTGATTCCAGTATCAGATGTCCCAAAGCGAGATGACACAATATATGTGCACGAATCGCACGAGCGTAAGCATGGCCAGCTAGCATTTTGTCTACACTATTTTCAGCGTAAACAGTAGTGAATAAATCTTTTAGTCCACTTCCGGCCATTATGTAGCCAATAGAACCCAAGAAAGACATAAGTAGATGGAATCCTCCAAGTCTTATGACAACACTTGTAAATTCGGGATTGTTTGCGACAATTTCTTCAGCTTTTGCATACAGAGGCTGGTCGAAAGTGACGAATATAGTTTTTTGATCGGACATCTTGCCTTTTTCAACTGCTTGGCGGAGAGCTGTATAAATTGTGTCATACTGGCTAGGAGGATAATTTAGGAATGGAAGGCATATTATCTTCGATTGCATAAATGGATGAAGTAGGTACTTATATCATGAAAAAAGTTCCATAAATACTCATTATTATACAAACCCTTGTTACATTTAATTCTTGCGTTGTATTACTGCTGAATGATTAGAATGATTTTTCAGATTATCTCATCAAAATATGTATAAATGTATCGATCTGTGTACCCCAACGCTATTAGCACAGATATCTGACATAACAGCTAAGACAATTATTTGTCAAATATACTAACACGGTTGATTCCTATAGAAACTATAGACAAGGGCGCCTCTATCCTAAGAACGACTACGCATAAAGAGATCGGTCCTCTGTGAGCGATACCTACTGTTAATGTGACAGATAAAACCAACAGCAATACCAACGCAATAGAGCCGCAATACAATCGCAATAGAGGTGACATATGTTAGTGTTACACTTAGTCGAGTCGAATAGAGGTCCAGGGTATGTATAAAATACAAAGGTTATAATAATAAAAAAACAATCATTATGATACAATTTAATTATGATTATTTTCAGCAAGACTGAAGAACAGCGTTAAATAACCCTAAAAGGGTTCCCAAAATCAAAAGAAAACTTGGATATTCTTTAGTACCTTTTGATCGCTAATTATAAGTGAGGAACCAATTATGCCCACAGCTGGGCGCCCATAAACTTTGGAGTTGGGAACTTCACTGTTGTTTGGAAGTTTGAGAAATTCTTGTTGGATTTTTAAAATAATCTCATTTTAGGTTACTGCGATTGCATGATATTTGTGGGCGAGTTTAATGAAAAGTACTCTTCGGTACCTCACATAAATAATTCATTCTTTCACTAATATAGTTTGGCCAGAGTTTGTTCCACTTCAAGCATAGACAGGGAGAATCATACTGTCTTTTTCTAATGCTAGTACTCACACTACTAAAAAAGGGATGGGTATAGCATGTTACTCTGACTGTTACTGCGCTTTTGGTTTGCCAGACTATAGATAACGTTTAGTATGTAGTTTTAAATATTACTCTACAGTGACAAGGTGGGACCACATTTCCTGTCCTGTCACATTAATTTGGTTTTATTTTTGTTTGTGGCAAACTCTTTAAAGTCGTCCGTATCGTCCTAAAACACAAACCCATAGAATAAACGTTGTATAAAAATAACACTGATTTAGACTTTCACGGTTTTTACTCATAATTATCGCAACCACGGGGACAATGACGTCCTCGAAACGTCGAAGGTAATTTAAAAATTATATACGCGGTTAAGTCCCGTTTGTTATATAAAAATAGTTGCCTAATATACTCGGGAAGGTAAGAGGTTTGAGTCTGCACTTTTGTCTCAGGCGACGCTGCTTGGAACGATTGCTTGTTAGGTCAAACAAAGCTGATTAAGCCCCGTAGCCGCGGGATCGAGCGATGGCTACCCCCCAAAAAAGAGGGGGGTAATAGTCGGCTTCCGAGGTCCAGGTTGTGCTATATTTCTGGCGACCATTAGCTACTAGGTCGAGTTTGATATCATTTTCGTATAATTTGGGTGCAAGGAATTCATTTCTGAAATTATTTTTATACTTTTTCATACAAAAAAATTAACTTATGCATGAAATATTAAAACTGAACTTAAAATTTTGTCACTATTTTGGCCCTGATAATCGTAATTTCGTGATATTCACTAAATAAAAAATATAAATATATCACTCATATCTTTTTAATCTGTAAAGTATCACTATAATGTCCATCTTCATACATTTTTTTTGTAAAAAAAAAAAATTTGTAGCGTGCGGTAGATGCGATTCCCACACAAATGGAATTATGATCGGAGGTGAAAGGTATTTTTTTTTACAATATATGGAATAAATTGCAGACTAAATACATGAGTGTAATGTTATACTACTAATTTCATGTGACTTTGCCTGTTCCTGGTTCAAATTTGTTGTTTTTATTTTTGCTTTCATAGGAATTTTCACCCCTCTTTTCACCCCCTCATAGGTTGATTTTGTCAAATTTTATTTCATTGTAAGCTGAAATGCGTTATACGGATTATATGTTTAAAATATCAACTCCATATCTTGAGTACTTTAGGTTGTATCATGCCCAAAAGTCAAGTCAAGTTCTCACTTTTATAATATATGTCTTATTACTATGACTTACTACACTACACACACACATACACAATTCTTAAACGGTTAAAGATATGAAGTAAAAAATGTTAACATTGATTTTAACAAGTTAATAAGTTAAAAAAAAACCGAAATGGGTTTTGAATGAAATCAACAGATTTCGACATCCTGCTTTGGATAAAATGTTCGGTTAATGTATCTCATGCGGTAATCGAGTGGTTTCGTAGTTATCTTGTCGGGCGGCATCAGCGCATAACGGTGGATGATTTCTGTTCTTCTTGGTGCAGCACTTTGGCTGGTGTCCCACAAGGGTCTGACTTTTTTCCATTTTCATTAAATTAATTACTCTTAATCTCTCTTCGCACTACCACCTTTATGCTGTCGATCTTCAGATTTACTTACTGGCTACCTCCCATCTGTTATTAGGACTGTAAATAGCGACCTAATAAGTATCCCGAACTGGAGTCAAATTTTTAGTATCAAGGTTAACCCAGCATAGACTCAAGCTAATAATGATTGGAAGATCTAACCTGCTTGCTGGACAATTCCAGCAAAATCAATATTTTGACCATATCGATCCTATTTACTTTAAGGACGTACTAATTCCATATTTGCAGCATGTTAAAAACCTTGGTATCATCATGGACAGTACTCTATCTTGGGGGTCTCAAGATTGCGAAGCTAGCAGAAAGATGTTAACTGCCATAGCTTCGCTTAGGAGATTGCGGAACTTCTTACCCATTCCTACCAAAATTATGCTGTCAGACTCTTCTACTCCCCATCTTAGATTAGCTCATGTTTGCTATTTTGATATTACTGAAGATCAACAGAATATCTGCATTCGAATCATATTTGGATTGCGCAAGTATGATCGTGTTTCCCACTTCTGTTTACATCTCAACTGGCTCCCTATTCGCATTCGTCGCAACTCCCGCATTTTGTTACTTTTTGTTCCATTATTTTTAACCCCGCAACTCCCCGCTATTTCAAGGTGCGCTTAAGTTATCTCCGTTCAATATCCCCGGTCCGGTAATTTTATTTTGACCAAATATATATTATGTTTACAAAGTAGGATAGTCTCCGTTCTGTCAGGTGTTACCGAAATTTGCTTCTCTCCGTACCGTCATCCTCTTCAAAACAGAAGGCCCAAAAGCCCGGCTCACTCAAAAGTTCGGCTTTGGAACTCTGTCTGCCCGTGGGCGTAAAATGAGCAGTCTCCCATATGTAAATATGTTTATTTTAATGGATTTTATTTGTATGATATAAATATTTTGCTACAATTACTATATGTGTGATAAATTAGGATCGCGTCGTGATTTTCAACACCTGAGGCCAGTTTTATAAAGCTACAAGTTACAATTTACAAGCGGAAGTCTCTTTCTAACCCTATGTGTTAGAAAGAGACTTCCGCTTGTAAATTGTAACTTGTAGCTTTATAAAACTAGCCTCTGACCCAACACCCACTGACATTAATAAATTAATTAATCAACTACATTAAGGTTATCTGGAAGAGATCGCTTCTTAGCGATAAGACCGCCAGTTGTTTACCTTAAGTTTTTGTATTTTTTCTGTATCGATTTCATTTACTGAGGTGTGATATAATAAAGAGTATTTTATTATTATTTTATTAATGGGTTGTAAAGTGGGGTGAAAAATTGTATGAAAATAAAATTAAAAACAACAAATTTGAACCAGGTACAGGAAAAGTCACATGAAATTTGTACTATAACATTACACCCATGTATGTAGACTGCAATGTATTTTCATATTTTGTTAAAAAAATACTGTTCATCTCCGATCATGATTGCATTTAAAAGATAAAATAATAATAAAAAAATCGATCGAATTGAGAACCTCCTCTTTTTTTGAAGTCGGTTAAAAAATATAAAATTCTTTAATTTAGGCACATTACAATGCACTTATGAACTTCAAAGAGAAAAAAGAAACTACTGCCGGTTCTAACCCTACACCTCTGATTAATAATGCGTAGTTCTTCAAGAAGACATTTGTTTGAGAATCGCATCCACCGCCCGAAATATATTTTTTTTACAAAACATACGTATCAATGTGAACATAGATGTGATACTTTACAAATTAAAGAAGAAATAGGCTAAATATTTATATTTTTTATTTAGTGAATATCACGAAATTACGATTCTCAAGCGCAAAATAGTGACAAAATTCAAAGGTCAGTTTAAATATTTCATGCATAAGTTTATTTTTTTGTATGAAAAAGTATAAAAATAATTTCAGAAATGAATTCCTTGCACCCAAATTATACGAAAATGATACCAAACTCGACCTAGTAGCTAATGGTCGCCAGAAATATAGCACAACCTGGAACTCGGAAGCTGACCATTACCCCCCTCTTTTTTGGGGGGTAGCCACCGCTCGATCTCGCGGCTAGGGGGCTTAATCAGCTTTGTTTGACCTAACAAGCAATCGTGTCAAGCGGCGTCGCCTGAGACAAAAGTGCAGGCTGTTCCATACATATCTGTCTGTAAGCGTCCCGAGTAATATAGTTCAACACTACATAAAGAAAGAGAGCATATTAATCCAAATCAATAACCTCTAAATGTTTAAAAATAGAAAGAAATAAAGAAGTATTCTACAAAAGCGCACCTTATTTAGGTACAGAACAAAAACGAAAATATTACACTTATAACATTAAAAAAAATAACAAAATAAAAAAAGGACTGAAAGAACAAATCAAATTATTTTTTTAAATTCGACCGGTGCTTTCGTGGCCAGGTGGCAAAGTCGGTTACTGCGTCTGCCGCGAATGCAGAAGACGCTGGTTCGATCCCAGCCTTTCGCACCGGAGGCTTTGGTCACGTTTTCCTTTGTATAATAATATGGCATCTACATACGTTTATAAAAAAAGGAAGTTTGAATAAAACATATAAAATGCTGGTCTAAAACAATAGCTCGAAAAACTTTATATTAGTAGGTATCAATTCCACTAAACTTCTCTTGGCACACACTTTGGCATCTCCGAATTATAATAAAGTGAATATTGGGTATATAAATACGTAGGAAGTTATTCGAAATTTACTCTCACGTTGGCTTTGTTCCAGCACAAAGTTTAACTTGTTAAGTCAGTAAATATTGTATGAAGTCTGATAAAACTGATTCGGAGGAAGAAACTTTCGTAATATGTATAGGGCTGCCATCTCTAAATTCGCCTAACCCGGACAATAATTTTAAAAACCCGGACATTTGGCGTAAATCGCACTTTTTCCCCGGACGTGTTCAAATCAGCACTAAATAATTAAATTCAATGGGTTGTTTCCTCACATAATAAGTGTCCGGGTTTTCCCCGGACACTTATTGAAAACCCCCCCGGACGCACCCCGGATGCACCCCGGACGGCCTCCAAACTAGGACAAAGCCCTAAATATGTAGTTCCTCGGAAAATGTATTGTTTAGGCGATTTATGATGGGGGTATTTTATTGTACCTATTGTACCTATAGTAAGAATTTTTACGTCACTCTGGGCGCTAAGTGAAATTTACCGCCCTAGGGCGCAGCGGCAAATCTCACTTCATACCCAGGAGAAGACGTAAAATTATGTACGCACCACGGGCGGTAATAAAGAAGGCCTCAGATCGCTTGTTTATGGCCCTTACCTTCGGTTCGGGCCACAAATGCCAGCGATCTGGGCCCCTCTTTATTTTACCGCCCTAGGTACGTAATGTACTATTACGTCACTCGGGGCGGTATGTGAGATTTGCCGGCCACGGGCGCAGCGGCAAATCTCACTTCACACCCAGGAGAAGACGTAAAATTCTGTGACGTTTAATTCTACTCCTCTCGCTCAGTTCTTCCGTTTTTAAACGTTAGCGGGGGTAAATTCTGGAATAGAAAGTATCCTATGTCCGTTCCAGGCTTCCATTTTAATACTAAATTTTAGTACCTACCTATGGCATTACGTGTTTGATCAGTTAACATTATCCCGTGTTTTATTTACTTTCTTTGAAGTTCCATGTCCATTGACCAGAGTTGTAAAGATTTTTGACTGGCTTACTGCGCAAAATGTTTAAGCATTTATCGACCCTATATTACTACTAAATCTATGTTTCTTGGAAAATATTTCTACGCAATACAACTTTGTTATGCTTACAAAATACCTACAGATTTTATCATCATTTCTTTTGAGCAAATATCTAGATAAATTTAAAAGTAATTTTTCATCATATTACATTGGGAAATGCAGCAGTGGTTTTTCTAACACAGAAATTAATGATCGTTCAGATTAATCAGATGAGCATTGGTTTCTAGAGGAGACCGATCATACTAAATACCTAAGTAAGAGGCGTCCCTTATAATGCTGCAGCAACTGACAAGGCCAGTCACGGGAGCTTGCAGCACCGCATTATCGTATAGTGCTAACTCTCCCCTGCTTCGAAAGACATCCAGCTAATATGTATGGACATTTTCTTATTTTGTTACGAAGGTCTACATGGCATTATTTCCAAAACCTTTCTCGAAATGCTAATACAGGAACACATCTAAAAAAATACTCCTGGAATCAAAACATTATTACTCTGACTGTGATCTTCAAATGATAACATTTCTTTCACATAGTATATTCCTGTCATAAAAACACCCAAACTACATAGGTACTTGTCTCTTTATGTACAACTCAAAGGGAAGTACAGGAGTTGGAGTATTTCCGTAGCGTAGCTAGCAATATAATAATAACGTCATATAATATCGTCTGATATAAATGCCCGTATTATTCTACGCTGTTCGGATAGCTCAGGTATTGCTGTGTCATAAGATGCAGGAGTCAGCGATTTAGATTTTTTTTTACATAGAAACAGATATACTTAAACAGACAAATAGGAATGGGGAAGGCCTTGGCCTACCAGTGGGATACAGCAAGCATAGTAATATAACCACGGCTTTTGCGGAGAGCCCAAACAATGTGTTTACGTATCAGTGAACAATAAAATGATTGTAATTGTAATAATTGTGAAAAACCAGGCCACATTTTTTAGGGTGTGCACTTAAAAGAATGTAGCCTTCTGTATTATTTGTTTGCAATCTTAATAATGACAACACCCAAAGTGCCACCAGAAAAATGCAGTCAGACTTCACGTTGAAGGTTTTAAGTTCCACCTTTATTTAATTTTATACTTAGGTTACCTGTAAACAACATTAAAAGCGCATGAGCGTTAGCCATGACAACGTGAATCTTGATCAGTGGCCCCTAGTTACATTATCAGCAGTGTGTAGTCCACCTAAAGTGACATTCAAAAAGTGTAAATGTTAGAAATATATAATGTACTTGAATAAAAAATCACACAACATGCTCAGAAACATGTTCGGTTTTACTCAGAAAATCCAAACATGTTCGGTTTTAACACATGGTTGTGGTTGGTTTACACATGCTTTAAATAAAAAGATAGAGTCAGAGAAACAAAAAGAGAGAGAAAGAGAGAAAATAGTAAGTGACGCATTTTCATAAAATATTTAGCAATTTTACAATTCCACTCAATTCAAAAGAGAGAGACTACAAACAAAGAGAGTAAAAGTGTGTGTGCGTGTGAGACAGTGAGAGAGAGAGTGGAGTGAGGTACGAATTGTAATAAATAAGTGAATTTCTCAGTGTTAACGCCTAGCATGTGTTTGTGACACTCACACACGCATACGACAAATCTGCTGTATCGACGCGATCGAACCTGCTTACCGACCGCGCCGCGACCGCCATTCGTCCTCGGCTCGTCTTCCAAACGCGCTACTTAACCTCACTTTTTTACAATTTTATGTATACTTGGTTATTAAACCAATTTTTGATTTAAAAGTAGTCGCCTTCATTTTGCACCCATCGAGTCAATCCCAGCAAGAAGTACCGGCGTTCACATTTTTTGGTCCTACAGACCCGGATTTTGTACCAGAATAAAGTACCAACTACGATCGAAGAACAAAGGAAATACTTCGCTGACGTGACAAGTCTGTTGCTACGTGGAAGATTTCAACATTTCAAACATCGGATTACAATAAATAGAGGACGAGTCATCCGATTTTACATATTTCTACAACTTCTACGCGGCCAGTTCCTGCTAGAAGACATTTTATTACGAAGACGCTTGGAACAAGATACCCGAGTGAGAGACAAAGAGAACAACGGTGCCTGCAAAGAAACATAAGTTAAGTTCTGAGTGAGATTTAGCAAACCGTAAGTTCGTTCCAATTTGTCCCATTGTCTCGTAATTATAAATTTCAATTACATTCTTAACTTAACCCTTGTTTTGCGGTCTAAGTATTTTAAAGTCACAAATCCATTAGTTTGTGTTCCTTTCTCTTAGTAACGCCCACGAATCCTTTATTTTGTGGTGTTGTTACAAACGTATTGCACGTTATTCGCAAATCCCTAATTTTGCAAGTCATTTTTACGTTAACGTTTTCATATACCGTTAACCGTTATTTCTTAATAACGCTCACAGATCCTTTATTTTGTGTTGTCGTTATAGACGTATCGCACGTCAACCGCAAATCCTTTATTTTGCAAATCATTCATACAAACTACTTATTTTTACGTTAACGTTTTCAAATACCGTTAACCGTTATTTCTTAATAACGCTCACAGATCCTTTATTTTGTGTTGCCGTTATAAACGTATTGCACGTTACTCGCAAATCCCTTATTTTGCAAAACATTTCATACATTTATCCAAGTACGTTAACGATCCGTTATTCTGTTAACGTTACTTATAGTTGTACCAAGTTACAATCAAATCTTTTCACACCCCAATCATAAACGGGTTAACTTTGTTACCTATTACTTAAAAATCGTAATTACCTTTGTGTTATTGATTACATTTTCCTTATATTTAAACAAAGGTTGGAATTATACCTTTTGTTCAACTTTAACCGTAATTACGATAAATTGCATTTCAGAGTGTTCTAGTTATTTCAGATTACTTCGTAGTGAGTGTGAACTGTGTACATATCTAATTATTGTTAATTTGCGTGTTTTAGTGCATTCGATAACCGACGCAGCCTGGCTGGCGCCTCGCTGTCCGGTACCTACGCCGCGCTCGCTGCTCAGCTGTTGCTACGCGCTTGCACCGCTTGGTTTTGCACCTTTTTACGCGCACCCTCACTTCGCTGCTTTTATGCTGATTTAAGTAATCGTTTCAAACCTTTTATTTTTAACTTGTTCGCATTACAACTTTTGTTTGTATTGTTTTTTCTAGCAACTCATTTCATCGCATTGGTTCGTATTAAACATACTTTGCTTAACTTATTAGATTTAAACCAAGCTATTATCGCCCATTTACACTTAAATTCATTCTTAAATATTTACATTAACTTGTTGCCTTATAAACAACTGCCTACCTACCTACCTATTCACAATGGTTGATACTAAACCTTTAATAAAAAGGCGTGCCTCATTTAAAGCTAAGCTTACGCTGTTTGAAAGCCATTTAACAACTGTCGAAAGTTGTGAACGCTTGAGCAGACTTCAACTTTCTGAGCTAAATGACCGTTTGTCAAAAATTGAAGAAATTTATCCAGATTTTGACTCCGTTCAGTGTGATATAGAGAACGAAATGGAAATTCCAGATGAGCAGTACAAGGAACGCGATGCTTTCGAGAGCAAGTACTTCGGGCTCGTCGCGCGCGCACGCGAGCTGCTGACGGCCGCCGCGCCGCCGGCGGCGCCGGGCGCCCCTGCGGGCAGCGACCGCTCGGAGACAGGTTCTTGTGTTACTGCAATTGGAGGTGGGACTAAACTTAAACTTCCTACTATAGATATGCCTAGCTTCTCGGGTCAGTGTCATGACTGGTTGGAGTTCCGTGATACATTCTGTAGTCTCATACATTTGAATGATTCGATACCGAACATTAATAAATTCCATTATTTGCGCGCCGCGTTAAAAGGTAGTGCTGCGTTAATAATTCATTCCATAGATTTTTCTAGCGATAATTACATTATGGCTTGGGAACTACTTTGCGATCGTTATAATAATAAAAGGTCTTTAGTGAACAATCATATTCAGGCAATTTTCAACTTAGATCAATTGTCTAAAGAATCATCTAGGTCAATAAGAAATCTTATCGACACAGTCAATAAAAATTTAAGAACACTCAAAACACTAGGTCTCCCTACTGAGCACTGGGATGTACTTATAATTCAAATAGTTTCAAGCAAACTAGATACAACTACTCATCATAAATGGGAATCTTTTAGGAATAAATCAAAGGAGCTCCCTACACTTAAAATGTTTAACGATTTCCTTAAGGATCGTGCTGACTTACTCGAATCGACTGAAATGTCGAATAAAAAACGTAGATCTAGCGACACTACACACAATCGTCAGAAAACGCTTACAGCCGCCACGTCTTCTCCCACTGCTCCTCGCAAATATTCGTGTCCATTTTGTAAACATGATCATGCCCTATATCTTTGTCAAAAATTTAAATCATTAAACTTGCAAGATCGCGTTGACAAAGCAAAGGCACTCAAAGTTTGTTTGAATTGCTTACGCGTGGGTCACAGTGAGAAGACGTGTAGACTGAACTCGTGTCGCACATGTGGACTGCAGCGAAATAGTTTGTTGCATGAACATGCAACTCCCGCGTCTTCGCCTTCATCCAGTGATGTCGTGCTACATTCTTCGCCGCAGTCTGAAACTGTTGTTGATGAACAACCTCCTAGTCAGTCTCAAGAGACGTCAATGTCAGCTATAAATAAAAATTGTATGCTACTGTCAACGGTCTTAATTCAAGTGACAGACCACAGTGGTAAAAAACATACTATACGTGCATTACTCGATAATGGTTCAACCGCGAGTTATATTACTGAGAGTTTACGCACTAAGCTCAACTTACCTACTTATTCAGCTCCGACAATAGTCGATGGCTTAGAATATCAATCATCCCGTTTATCGAAACGTTGCGATGTACTTATATCATCACTTTTCACTGATTACAATGAGGAAATCCCCTCCTATGTAGTATCGCGTATTACTCATCCATTGCCAGTGTCTCGTGTTGACCGTACCACTTTAAATATACCGCCACACATTAAATTGGCGGACCCAACCTTTGATATACCTGCTCCAGTTGAAATGCTTCTTGGATTAGATATATTTTGGACAATACTTGGTACTCAAAAAATACCATTAGGTAAAAATAAACCCACTTTAAGGGAAACTAAATTAGGTTTCTTAGTTACAGTTGAATCACAAAATAAAATTTCATCAAAAAATAATACAGTCCACTGCAACCACAGCATTAATCTTCATTTACAACATTATGATAATCAACTGAATAATCAAATATCTCAATTCTTTGAATTAGAATCAGTCTCAACTCGTAAACAAATTTCCAAAGAAGAACAGGAATGTGAACAGAGTTTCATTGATAATACCACTCGGCTTCCTGATGGTCGCTTTGAAGTGACGATTCCATTAAAAGATTCACCTGAAAGACTTGGCGATTCTTATGAGCAAGCTCTGTCCAGATTCATATCTTTGGAACGTAGATTTAAACGTGATCCACATTTTAAAGAACAATATTGTAAATTCATCAATGAATATATTGCTTTAAATCATATGTCATTAAATGAGAATCCTGAGAATGACACTCATTCTTACTTTTTTGCCCACCACGGGGTATTGCGCGAGTCCAGTTTATCAACAAAGCTTAGAGTCGTTTTTGACGGGTCACTAGTAACGACATCTGGCGTATCATTTAATCAAATTCAGATGGTCGGTCCGACGGTTCAAGACGACCTGATAAGTATACTCATAAGAATGCGCCAGCACAAGTTTATTGTTACCGCGGATGCTGAAAAAATGTATCGAATGGTTAACGTCAACCCGTCTCAACAATCGCTCCAACAAATCTTATGGCGCTTTGAACCCCATGAACAGCTACGACAATATAAATTACATACTGTTACCTACGGAACAGCGTCGGCACCTTTCCTCGCGACAAGATGTTTGACGCAATTAGGTATAGAATGTCCCGATAAAGATGTCTCTGAAGTCATTCAACATGATTTCTATGTTGACGATCTAATTACAGGGGCAGCCACAGAAAGGGATCTCATAAACACTTGCAAAGGTGTAATAAAACAATTAGAAAGTGGTCAGTTTCATCTACGTAAGTTCAATTCAAATAGTTCTCACATTGTTTCCGAAGTTATCGGTCAAAGCGATGGTGACGATTTACTAAACCTATGTGACAATGAATATTCAAAAACACTAGGCTTACTTTGGTCCTCTAAAGAGGACACCCTATTATTTTCAGTCAACATTGACGAAAACAACCATGTCACGAAACGTACTATACTTTCAATGATGTCTCAAATTTTCGACCCATTAGGTCTAATAAATCCATGTGTACTTCTAGCAAAAATAATTCTTCAGAAGTTGTGGGCTTCACAGGTTTCGTGGGACGTTCCTGTGCCGTCAGAAATTGCAAACATGTGGTCCAAATTCGTATCTTCATTACGTGACATAAATAATATTCGTATACCTCGATATATTTTAATTGATTGCCCTTTGTCAGTTGAACTTCATACTTACAGTGATGCATCAACGCAAGCTTACGCCGCTTGCGTCTATGTAAGATGTGTTAACAATAATAATGTGTCTGTTCATTTAGTAGCAGCGAAAAGTAAGGTTTCTCCCCTGAAACCAGCAATGACCATACCGAAACTTGAATTGGCTGGTGCCCTTCTGGCTGTACGGTTGGCAAACAAAGTCAAATCGGCTCTTAGACTAAATATAAGTAATTGTCACTTCTGGTCAGATTCCACGGTCATTCTCGGATGGCTTCGCTCATCAAAGGCACATTTGTTGAAACCGTTCGTATTTAACAGGGTCAGTGAGATCTGTGAATCAAGCGACCCAAGTAGATGGCGCTACGTGCCCACCAAATGCAACCCGGCCGATATAGGGTCTCGCGGGGCAGATGCCAAACAATTAGCAAATTGTAGCTTATGGTGGTCAGGCCCACCTTATTTACTCCAAGACGAACACGCCTGGCCTAAACAGCCATCACATTTACAGGATTCTGAACTGCCAGAGTTCAAGGTCACCTGCAACTTAAATGCAACCTGCATTGATCATACATCCTATTACAATGATTTCATAAAACGTTTTTCTAGTTTCAGTAAACTGCAACGTGTGATTGTATATGTTCATCGGTTCATTTATAATTGTCGCAATCCACAAAGCAAACAAACCGGTTTCATAAAATGTTATGAATTACATTCATCAATGATTTCATTGTGTAAATTTGTTCAACTTGAACTTTTTAGCGCGGAATATAGCTTATTAAGAAATAAAAAGCAACTATCAGTCAATAGTTCCTTGCTAAAACTTAATCCGTTTTATAACACTAATGACGAATTGTTACGAGTAGGTGGTAGACTCAGTAACTCGTTTTACGACTTTGACACTAAACATCCCATATTACTAGACTCAAAGCATCATATTGCCACACTAATAGTTAGACACTATCATGTAATATATTTACATGCTCCTCCGCAACTATTGCTTGCGACGTTGCGCCATAAGTTCTGGTTCATTAATGGTCGAAACCTTGCCAGAAAAATCGTTCATGAATGCATTAGATGCCGACGTTATTCGGGCAGAAGCATTCAACCTATAATGGGCAACCTTCCTTCTACACGCCTACATACTGATTACGTATTTGCTAACACTGCATGCGACTACGCCGGTCCAGTTATGATACTGAATCAGAGAGGCAGAGGCAGTAGACTAATAAAGTCTTACCTTTGCATATTTGTTTGTTTAGCCGTAAAAGCAGTTCACATAGAACTTGTCACCGACTTAAGTAGTAACACTTTCCTCGCTGCATTAGAAAGGTTCATTGCCCGCAGAGGAAAGCCTCTAAATATTTATTCAGACAATGGTACTTGTTTCAAGGGCGCGTGTAATGAGTTGTCTAGATTTCTAAAGTCAAATAGCGATTACATCAGTTCAAAAGCATCTGATTTGCTCATAAACTTTAAATTTTCACCAGCATACAGTCCACACTTTAATGGACTAGCAGAGGGTTCCGTAAAATCTGTGAAATACCATTTAAAGAGAGTCCTAGGTTTAGCTCATTTAAATTACGAAGATATGTACTCAGCAATCACTTCTATAGAATCTATCTTAAATGCTAGACCTCTTACTCCGTTGTCATCCGATCCTTCAGATCTGACCGCACTTACCCCCTCTCACTTCCTAATTGGACGAACGCTAACGGTTTTGCCTTCTCCTCAGGCTTCAAATCCTGCGGCGATATCTACTCTCTCACGCTATATGAGAATGCAGCAATTAAAAGCCCATTTCTGGTCCCGATATTATACAGAATATATTACAGAGCTCCAGAAACGACAGAAATGGCGTAAGCAAGGAGAGAAACTCCAACTAGGAGAGATGGTGCTGGTGAAAGATGACCGGCTGCCTCCCAACCGATGGCTGCTGGGGCGCGTGACGCGCCTCTACCCCGGCTCCGACGGCGTGACCCGCGTGGCTGACGTACTCACCACTTCCGGAACACTTCGACGAGCATTCAACCGGCTGTGCCCACTGCCAGTCATAGACACGAACTCCGTTCCCGAGGCCGCAACATGTTAACGCCTAGCATGTGTTTGTGACACTCACACACGCATACGACAAATCTGCTGTATCGACGCGATCGAACCTGCTTACCGACCGCGCCGCGACCGCCATTCGTCCTCGGCTCGTCTTCCAAACGCGCTACTTAACCTCACTTTTTTACAATTTTATGTATACTTGGTTATTAAACCAATTTTTGATTTAAAAGTAGTCGCCTTCATTTTGCACCCATCGAGTCAATCCCAGCAAGAAGTACCGGCGTTCACACTCAGCTTGTCGCTTTATACTTGCACCACTACCAGTGCTCGTCATTCGTCACAGGATCCGGCATAATACGGCGCGTCGTGCCGTCAGCGAATTTTAACGCGGGCCCGTCCTAATCTGAATTATACGAGGAATAAAACAGTAAGATATTGCGGCGAGAAAATACTCTGAGCAAGGTGTTTGTACCTTAGAGCACTCAACCAAAACGGAGCGGCCATTGACAGGCAGTCCCCTCTGTCGAAAATATATACCGGCGGTCATACTTATTGTATGGACTGACGTTAAAGAAAATAATTCATTATCAATAATAAGCGTTATAAGTAGGTACAATAATAAACAAAAACTTAAATATAAATTAAAAGCTATCTTAAGTCAAAACACTAAACTAAAAAATCCCCCCGCGGCATGGTACCGTAGATACTGGCAGCATTTCCCCTTTGTATGGCAATTCCAATACTGACGTATAATCTGACATGACTATTTGAACGTTACCTTCCTATATTTGTATAGAAAATAATATTAGTAGGGCAGTTTCAAGTGATAATGTGTGATAGTGGACCTCACAAGTGCCTGAAAAAAATTGGTGCTTTTGTCCAGCGTGTCCACATTTACGACAATTTGTTCGAGTACCCTGCCTGCCCCACTAATTCTAGAGCTGCGTTGTGCGAGGATAAACAAATGAAGTGATTCTATTGGTTTTCAAAAACACATTACTCGCAACACATCTTATTTTATTTTATTTTATTTTATTTTATTTGGGGCATCAACAGCAATACAACAAATAATACAAAACTTAAATAACAGAGAGAAAGCCAATAAAAGATGACCACAAAAATATAGCTAACATGCAATAACTAAGTGGATACATATAAAGACTGTGCACGTTGAAATCCGGCCACGCATGGCATGGTACATATCCCTTTCGGATACACATGATCAAGCAGTTCTTTTTTATAAATAATCTCTAATCATAGTAGTATATAATAAAAATAGAATCATATTAAAATTGTATGGGCTTGTCTCAGATTTTACTGAAGGTATTTCATCATATCTTTAATGTTTTGTCCAGCGTTTTTTGATAATCTTCACTCGCTTCCTGCTACAATACCACAATTGTATTTATATTTTCACAACCGGTTTTATGGTCAATAGAATGTCATCTTACAAAAAAAAAATGTTTTGTAACTCTATTCTACTTGAGGTAGTCAGGAAAACTTTCTACTCTAAGCACTGAAAGTAATTTTTATATGGCAGCCATTTTTTTGTCAAAAAGTCAAACTCACCAAAGTTAGAACACCTCCGAACTATTTCAATCTAAATACACTTAGAAAAATGTTAGCTATGGTGACAAGAGAATTTAATAAGGTATCATTTGATTCATCTTATTTATAATAAAAAACTATTTTTAACAGGAAAATTTGGTAAACACTGTCAGAACACTGTGGACAAAAAAATATAGGCACTGTGGAATATATAGTGATCAAACTCATAGACAACGTAACGTTTATATTATGTTTTAAACTTTATTATGTAGCTTGATAACCCCAAATTATTAATTAGAAGTGTTGGTTGACTATGCACATTCAATAAAAAGATGTATCACACCATGCGCGGCCGGATTTCAACGTGCACAGTCTTTAAGCAAATGAAAGATTGAACTACTTATACAAAATATAAAACTAGCTTATCTGTACGTAAGTGCACTTTGATGTGTGTTAGTGTGTATGTGTGTGTATGTGTGTGTGTGAGAGAGAGGGTATGTACTTGTAATAAGAAAACAATGTGTTTAATACAAACATGCTTGTTTGTCGCTCTGTCTTGACTTGAATATTAAATTCCGCTTCGCTCTTCTTCTTCGCTCATCTCTTGTGGTTGATGGTTGAAATGGTTTAGTAATACAATTGTAAAACTATGATCTATTCTGTTCCATTATGTTCACTCAGAATTTTTGTAATTAAATATAGAATGAGAACCTTTTAAAAAGTAAACATAAAGTGAGAGTTTAATTAATATTTCATCTGTCTGTATAAATTGTTAGCAACTTTCACAATTTCGCATTTTGAGAGTTCTTCAGAAACCGCATTTTTTACGAGTCGGCCGGAGTTTGGGAACTATTTCGCGAAATTAAATTCTGAAGACTTGACCACCGGGTAAGGTTGGATTTGAATAAACGGTACCTTTTTGAATACCCGTAAAGATCTGATGGTTGAAAGCAATGACGAGAAATAACCTAATTACTTTTTGTTGAAGTATTTTTTATAACGACTGTGGCAATTATACTAGAATTCACTGTAGTTGAAAGGACAATATACAGGTCCCTCATAGCAAATATATTTTATCTACATCCATACCCTAATATGTCTATTTTATGGTCAGGATCGATGAGCAAACGCCCTATATTTAGATATGAGTATCTGTGGCTGCATCTTAATGTTTACATTGTAGTATCGGTAACCGATACCTTAATTACGTTCAAATTTCGAACGTCTTCTTAGTAGTTAGAACAAATATGTTATCTGTAACGATGTTATTATTATCAAATAATAAGCAAAAATTCGATATCATTATGAAAATCCGGATGCGGGCATGCGCCGCCCGACCGCCGACACAATCGGGTTGGTCATGGCCATGGCGTGCAATCCGTGCAATTGCAGTCATTCAATCATCATTTCGGGTTTATAATATGTATGTAGATAAAGCAGTGTATGCAACTGTACGTAATTAGGCCTTAAAACACTCGTGTGATCTTATTATGAAACTCACTTCGTTCGTTTCATAAAACCACACTCGTGTTTGTATTACGTAACAGTTACATAAACTACTATAGTGTAGGTAGGTACACTTGCTTCTCTATTTATGAGTGGTGGAACTATATTTTGCAAAGCGGGTTTAATGCTACGGGCCCCAGGTCGAAGAGGGGTCAAAATCTGACACAAAGGCTGTGAGTACAGGGCCTCAGTGGACTATATTTGATGAAATGATGAAATTACCACAGGCGTCCTTTGGTATAGTTACGCCACTATTACTTATAATGTATATTTTTCAAAAATAATAGGCTCAAATTAATATTTCTAATTTAAAAAGTATAATCATATTGGTGAAATAAAACAATTTTAAACGGATTATATCGCGTATACTGAATTTAAATTACATCCCGACGTTTCGAACACTGTACAGCGTTCGTGGTCACGGGTTGAATTTGTTTTATTTCATGAATAACTATCGCGACAACCGTAGACAATATTATAATCAAATTCCGCTGCTAGCAAATTTCAAGCCAATACAATATAATTAAACTTCAATAACAACTTTAAACTGTAATAACACTTTAGACAACGATTATTAAAACAAGTTTATCTGAAATCTCCTTTGATCAACATCAGATTTAGTTTCAAAATAGACGAATTGGTAAAGTAATAAGAAACTTGGAGTTGGTCATAAAGAGAGTTGGAGCTGTCAGCAGCCAAATTAGCCGGGGGCCGTATTCTAACTTTACAAATACAAATACAAATACAAATACTCTTTATTGAACACCTCAAAAACAAAACCAGTACAGGAAAAAAATATATATATATATATAAAATTAAATTAGAGCCCCGACCCGAACCCCGACCCGGGCTTTAAGACCCGATCCAACTCCAATACAAGTCCAATTCATCAATTATGCAGTTAACGCTTGGACTATCTAAATCAGAATTTCTTTGAAATTTATTCCAATACAACTCCCCTTCATCATTATCAGTCGTTAATTCAGTGCTGATTATCGTGATATCATATCCTTATGTTGATGACTAGGGTCCTCCACGGGTTTCTTTCCTTTGTGAAGCGCTTGGCTTCGTGCAGTCCAACTCCAATATTGGCTGATTATTTGTTGTGTGTATGAGTTGTGTGGGAGATAGATTATGTATGTTTTTGTATTTCAAAGTTAGAATACGGCATCAGCTGTTTAAAATGATCTTCAAAATCATCAAAGTCGTGCCAATATCATTTTGAAAACCTCACTCGCTTAGCTATTTCTGCTGCCGACTGTACTGGAGTCCCATTTTCAACACTTACCGATCTGAAGCGTATTTTCATAATAACCAATATAATGAGACCTATTAATGCCCGTGGTTTTTATTAATTTTGTGGCCACAGATGTACTGGATTTTGAGTCGTCGAATACCTCAGGGTGCTGTTTAAAATAATAATTATGTAGTATCCATTTTAATTGTCGATTAAGAAGCTAGCGATTCATCTTACTTTATCATAAGTATCATTTTACCGAAGGCGTGTTTTTCATTCTGATGGACAGTTATAGATATTTTCATCATCATCATCATCTCAGCCATAAGACGTCCACTGCTGAACATAGGCCTCTCCTTTGATTAAAGGGGGGGTTTGCCATACGCGCCACGCTTGGCAGGCGGGTTGGCGCGCGCAGTTTTTTTTTGTTTATTGTTGTTTAGGCTTTCGTAAGATGCTGCTGCCCATCTCCCGGTATATTCCCTTAGCAGACTCCTACTGCAACCACGGGACGATATGGTGGGGGACAATTCTAAGGCCGGGCACCCCACGGCTAGTTAAAAATGACAGTTAATTTAAATTGAAATGAACAAGTTACTAGTATTGTATATTATTTTTTATTCTACAATATTCGTTGTGATAAATATTCCTGACACAGGCTGGGTCTTGGTATCTGTGGCACTTACAATTTTAAATATACGTACTTAACTAAAACGCACTTTTGTATAGTAATTATGAAATACTTATTGTCAAAAGTAAAATAATATAAAGTAACCCATTTACTTTCATTGCTTTTAAATAACAACCATGGTTTCATGTCATTTTACACGTATACATTTCTTTATTAACTTTTTTTTGGCATTTGTCTAATGTCAATTTCCATAGAAAATCTGTTGTCAGTCAGACATATTCGTTTACCTTATTTAAATTCTCTATTGACACTGACTTCAGGTACATCTTTTGACAACTATTAATTAAAAAAGTATAGCGCGTTTCATCATCATCAGTCTTTCTCTCAAAGCTGAGGATCGTGACATCATGTCCTTCTGTTGAAGATCAGGTTCCTCCACAGGCTCCTATCCCTTGCTACACACATGGCTAGCGCGTTTATCTATAATTATTATTTTTTGACTCACATAATCCTTCTAGCCTTTGTCCTGGCTTTTTAGCTCAATGGATCTGGTCTCCACTTGTCTAATATCAATTATGCTACTCCTGATAATTACTTCACTGAAAAGTAACTAAGTTTAGAGAAAAACAGTGTTTGAACCCAATAATCCCAATATCTCTTGAAACTTGGACTTTGTAGCATTTGAGAGTTTAAAACAGCACATGCAATCTTTCCCTTGCCTTTACAGGCTTTAAATGTGAATGGCATTTCTATGGCAGACATTTCATTAGCGATAACAATTTCGTTTAAGCTCAACATCTCAATTTGAATTGTATTGCTATTCGCAAACGAGATTGTCAGGGCCGCCGGCCGCAATGATTTGGAGTTAGAGAAATTGAATTTTTTGCAATCAATAATATTATATACGGTAAAAGCCCACACATGGTCTATAGTTTATGTTTTTTGTGTTGTAAAATTGTTTTTAAATATTCCAGCGTCATCTTTGCGCATTTGCTCCCATTTAAATATATTCGATTGATTTTATGTACGTTAATAACCCATATAGTACAGTCACGCTCCGTGATTGTTGAGCCATTTAGGGTTCTAGCTAAATTGGTTGTACAATACTTGCGCTATGGAAGGTCCAATTTAGCTAGAACCCTAAATGGCTCAACAAACAAGTAGTTGAAAGTTTAGTAAAATATCCTGATAAAGTAAAGAGTACCCTTAAGAAAACACTGATTAATAATAACTAATGTACTTCTTCCTTTTTTTTGTTAACCTTACTTAGCTAAACTAACAAAATAGCACTAATTACCTAATTAACATAAACCATAAATAATTAAGGCTATACCTACTTAGTTAAGATAATCTCAGAAATTAGAGATTGTAACTGAGTCCAGAACAATGTACTTACTAACCCTAAATTTAAAATAAACAGTTTAAATTTTAATTTTTTTTTTTTTAATCACGGAGCGTGACTGTACTTATTACTTACACGTTGTCCTTACGTCTCTACAAAGAATTTTCACTACATACCGAAAAACTTATGGCATTAGCCAAGACTATTAGCTAGGGATACACGCACAGACGTGTCCGCCGGATTTGTCCGACGGATATGCCCGGCGGACAGATCCGTCCGTGTATGGCGCGAATTGGAAACGGATGTGTCCGCCAGACGTCTGTCCGCTGTCTGTCCGTTGTCCAATTCGCGCCATACACGGGCAGATGTGTCCGTCGGGCATATCCGTCGGACAAATCCGGCGGACACATCTGTGCGTGTATTCTAAGCTATTAGCATAGCGATATTAGCGATGAATTAGGATGGCGGCGGATAGGAGTGATAAAATATGAACTATGAAGAATAAACTAAACAAAGGGTAATGTATTCATAAGTTTGCGGACAACTTGTTAAGAATAAGAACCACTGGTATTGGTAAGGGTCAATAGTCTTATACTGGTCCACTTGTAGCACACCGAACAAAATTTGTGAACAATCTTATAAATCCTTTCACAAACGCTTTTCTCATCAAATCGCAATTAAACACTGCTGCTTAGAAGTTACTGAATTAGACAGGAGTTTGTTTATTGATTTAACTCTAAGGTTCGTCTTCAAAAGGCTGTCGGATTTGCGAAGGGCTTAGTCAACAAAAAGGGAATTAACAACCTGGTGCTCCGTTTGTAGTAAGTAGCTATGAGGGGCAAAATTATCTTAACACGACTTTTTTGTTAGAAGAACGAAGCGTTTTTGGGGCAATTTATCCGCTAAATTAGAAATAAATTGGTAATCATATGCTCACTCCATACTACTATTAGCCTGAAAGTTTACTTATTTATCTAATGGCTAAGTTACTTCTGCTGGTAACTGTGCCAGTATTTACTTACAACCAAGGCTGGTGTGTTGTTGTTGTAGCCGAATGTTATTGCTGAGTAGGTACCTGCGTTATTTTTGCTAACAAATGAGTATGAACAGATTCAATCATAAACAAGGAGTAACATCTTTTCTCCTTGATAGAATGAGCTAAAAGCCAATTATTTTCTTGCAAGTCATATCATATTCATTCTTATATAACTATACATTTTCGGAGGTTTAATCTTATTATCACTGCAAGCGGCTGTACTCACTTGTGTTTAGTCACTACGCGCGACATGTTTCGGAGAGCTTAGGTCTCCATTCTCAAGCTTAGTGCTAGGTGAACCGATTTACGACCCGACGTTACGGCGCCGCGCCGTCGACATTCGCGCCATTAGGATTGATCTTAAGCAGTACCGAAAACTGCTACAACTTTGCCAACGATGCACAACTTTGCCTGCTTTGAAACACAGTTTTTTTCACAGCTATTTATATCTTATTTCTGAGATGGAAGAAAGCTGGACATCTCAGGAAAAAGATTTAAATAGCTGTGAAGAACACTATATGTTTTTCATACCAGGAAAAATGGTGCATTGTAGGCAAAGTTTTAGCAGTTGACGGTAAATAGAAAATTCTATATTCGACTAAAATAACTAAAAAAGTACCATCGCGCCGCGCTAACTAAACTTAGCTCTAACTTTGATAAAGTTCCAACTAAGTAACACCATCATAGTCCCATACATCCTTGTCGCTTTAACTTTGTACAATATGAAGAGAAATAACTGTTCTTTTTCATGCCTTACTTGGTTTCATGAAGGAACAGTGTGCGAGTAAGTCAGATGTATCACTCGCATTTATTCTATTTCCTTTTTATGAGACAGAGGATTTCCTTCATGATTTTGCCGGAGAAGTGTTGGGTTGGTTCAAATATTAAGTTGCTATCTGTACGCTACGTCTGTGAACGGATGATTTTATTTTAGCACGTGGATTTTTTTGCTATTTATTTTTTCATACCATCCAGTTTGAGTATGAGTAAAACTAGTGGTTTTTTGAGCTAACTTTGTAACCTCTATTTCTATTATATAACCCACAAATGTTATTATAAAATACGTAAACATAAAAAAATAACTTCCTGGATAGGCATTTCTCCTCTCAGATGGTAATAGTGGGAAAGTAGATGGTGTAGAAAATCCAGTGAGTGCTGCGAGGTTCAGATGGGACAGTCTAGCTGCCAAGTTTGTTAATCTTTTAGCACCACCCTAAGAGCACCTATGGAGTTGTCTAGGGTATTTTCACGGACGCAGATTAACATTAATCCCCAAAAATTAAATTACTAAGCTCTAGAATGGACATAATACAAATTGATAAATAAATTAAGTCTTTTGAGTCAGTTATTCTTAAAAATGCCAATACAAGAAAACTATATTTTACCACAAGAACATATGTTATTGGTTATAAGTTAGACTGCGATGACAGGTTTTGCACATAAATCTAAGTTAGCGCCTGTCAAATAACATAAGACCCAGAATTTAGTGTGCAAACATCTTGCTGAATACAAAATATGCTTTAGTAAGTATAAGATTTGTTTCCGTTTTTTTTTAAATTTTGTACTTGTAGGTTTAACCCTTTATAGGGCAGCGGTTTCAAAAAGGACCACCTGTAACATCATCTTTTTGTATTTTTTTCTTGTACAGAATTTTTAGCACTATAGATTGGCGATGAGGCTTGAATTGAGGATTTTTTTCAGTCTTGCCCGTTAAAGGGATAATTAACCTGTTGTAATCTTAAATAACCGAACCGAATATGATAATCGACCATATGTCCTAAATTATCTTATTATTATTACACAATTTTTTTTAACTTGTCCCCGTATATTTGTTTGATTATTTATTTATGTGCATCAAATCTTGTAAGTTAAATTTCAACCACTTCCCGGTGTCTGATTGAGCTGAAATTTGGTATACATCCGTAATTAATATGACAATGATATCTACTAGGTACAGTCAGTAATAAAAGTGGGTACCAAAAAAAATTTAGGAGTTACTTGTTCTTTTATCAATAAAGTCGTGCCAATGTAATTCTGATCACCCCCACTTACTTATTTCTGTTACTGACTGTATTTAATGTCTACCGACTATGTCTAAGACGAACCTATTTTATGATGATCTAACTACTTAGATATCAAAACACGTAAAGCTATTTAACTGGATAAATGTGTCACTTACATGCTTTGTATTTTGTGGTTCCTTTCAAAAGTACGCATTGTAAATTTTCCATTGGTGATAATGATCTTCATATTCAAATTAATACTCCAAACTAATAGTGTTCAACGAGCAAACATGAAATTATTACATTATTCACAACTCCCTCCCATATTTCAGGACGATAAGACAACGAACTTGCCAATAAATATTTATACCACACAAGTTAATCTAAGGAGAGAATTAAATAACAATAGAACTCGTAACTTCGCTCGTTTTCGCTGATAATGGTATTTTTATGCGACACGAGGATCAAGCGGCTTCCGTTTATTATTTTCTATTTCTAAAGGATCAGCTGATCTTAGGAGCTAAAACGTCATACTTGCCTTGAATCTTCTGTAAAGTTAAGCTTTACTTGTAGTGTAGGTAGAAAACTTGAGTTTGAGAGTAAATCCTACCAAAGTATAACTAAGTCAAGTTGGCACTGTTTTCTTGAGAGCTATGTTCAGACAGTGTTATTTAGAGATGTGGTTAAATCAATCTTAAAATTTACATTCATTTCATTATCATCATTCATTTCATTTCACTTTATTATTATTTTTAATCGATATTTATTTCGATTTAGTGTGAGAGTTAACATATGTAACGGACGTTGAGGGAATAATCTTGACTTTTTGGTTATTTTTTGAACAAAGAAATAATAATAAATCATCGAAATATATTTAAAACACCAGTCATTAATAATAATTTGTGAGAATTTCGATTACAATAAACAACTTTAAAAAATACTTATACAACTACCTTTACCTAACTGTACTATGGAAAACGTATGTATATCTATATTAAATTGCAAGCAGTAAAATAAATGAAGGTTATACATATATAGGTATTATACGTAAAATGCACGGTAAAGATCAGTTAATTAATTAATTAAACAAATAAACACTGCTAAATAAACTATAATTCCATATAACTTAATTCTCGGGACATAGCTATATTAAATTCAGGGATATAATTAAACACTTAGGTTACTATCTAAGACAAGAGCTTAAGTAACGGATAAATCCTAATAAGGCGGGTTGTTTCGTTTGATTGGCACGGTCGGTAGGACCACCATCGTCCACTGAAGTAAAATCAACTTTATTTTTAAGGTGTTACAGATCAGTTTAGTGTGAGTAAATGTTCACAGGACAGTCAGTAGGGCCAAAGGTAACCCAAAACGTTCACCAGTGTAAAATCAACCTTCTTTCTAGATACAAGGAGTAGAGTTTTGCCTGGAAATGTGTTTGCATGTTGGGATGAATGGGGGAATTAGCAGATACGTGGTGTTGGCGGTAATGGCGCAAAGTTCGGTGAAGTTGACGAGATTGCTTTACACTTTTTTATCTGTTGCGATGTAAGCTTGTAGGTGTTTTATTTTACAGATTTCTACTTGTATTAGTGTGTGTAATACAGTGTGCAAATTTAATACGGGCGAACCTTTTAACGGTAGTTTATATAGGTCATACTGAATAACTTTCACTATGGAGCCTACCCCGAAATCGCGGTTTTTTTTTTTGCAGGCTCATACATTTTGTCGCATGGGTGGCGACATTTTGTATGAGGAAGCCAATTTTTTTTTTGAGATTTTGGGGTTACTTCCATAGTGAAACTTGTTCAGTATATGACCTATGTAAACCACCGTTAAAAGGTTCGCCCGTAATAAATTTACACACTGTATAATCGAAACTAAATACAATTTCTGACAAAACAGGATTCTTTATACCACGTTGGTGTCAAATAAGCTTGGCCCATCTGATGTGGTTACAAGAGTGATTACTGTAGCCTATCTACCTACCTAGAAGATCACCAATCCGCATATGGCTTTTTGAAACTTGAATCCAACAGTAGAATATGATTAAATATACATTTTGTTTCATGCTCTCAACCAACATGTCTGAAACATTTATTAATATTGAAACTAATAAAACAGTATATTTTAAATTTTTTCAATAAAGGTACAAATGTAAATGTACTAAATTAATTCTCATTGCTTTTTAACTGTTTGGATTCATGGTTAACTGGTAAAGAATGCCCACTGGTATTAAGTCTATGTTCTTTGTTTTACTGTGTAAATAAAAGGTTTTTTTATAAACCTTTCAAGTTACACTCGAGAGAAACAATTTCGGGTCAGTAACATAAACTCTAATATCTTTTAAGATATTCAAGAAAATGCTAGTGACCCGAAACTTTTGCTCTCGGGTGTACTTTTTAATAATTTAATTCAACTGCCCTACTCCAGTTTTACAAAGTTCTTCAATCTACTAACTTTACAAAATGAAGTGCTTACTGCTTAGCCATAAATTGCATCCCTAGGAACTCAGCTGTACTAACTTATCCTATAACTGAAGATTAGTATAAGAAATTTTAAGTTGAGTAAAACTTCCAAATGAGCCTCAAGAGCCATCCGTTGTCGCCCCCTTAAGACTTAAGGGAGGATGCGCAATTTTAATCTTTATATTTTAGCGTAAGTAGCAACTCTTTTAGTTTCAAAACTACTTTAAATAGAAGGATATAGTGTTAACTATATCGTTATTTACGCTTTTGTATGTCAGCACTGACTGTTTAGACTAAAATAATAATATATAGGCCTCGGATCCTCTCATACACGAGAGGGATCGGGCTTTATATCCCCACGGTGGCTCAAAGCGGGTTGGGAACTTCACATACACCTTTGAATTCCTCCGCGGATGTATGCAGGTTTCCTCACGATGTTTTCCTTCACCGAATAGCGATACCAAAAGTGTCAAAACTTTTTTTAAATTGAAGTAGTTTTTTTTTTCATATGCGAAGAAAGCCTCACGTTGAACTGGCCTAAAGCTGATTATATCTAGTCATCATCATCATCTCAGCCATAAGCCGTCCACTGCCATACTCGCCACGCTTGGTAAGTGGCTTGGCGCGCGCAGTTTTTTTCTGTTTATTGTTTGTGGCCTTTCGGAAGATGCTGCTGCCCATCTCCCGGTATATTCCCTTAGCAGACTCCTACTGCAACCACGGGACGATATGGTGGGAGACAATTCTAAGGCCGAGCACCCCACGGCTATATCTAATAATAAGTAATAATCCTTCTCTGTTTGATTTACACTTGACAGTGCTTTTCATTTAAAAAAAAAATTTGGCGTACTAGTTAAGGTACCCAACGCATATTTGTCATTAATATATTATACAATGTTTTAACCGTGCCAGTGAAAGGGCCAGCCAAAGCATATTTACGTACCCTCACTTAACATAATGAAAACCCGCTTATTACGCGTTAGCAAAATTAGGCTTTTCGTGTTTGGTGTTTCAAATGCCTGCTCTTTCTGATACTTGTGTAGATAACAGGCTAAACATGGAATAAATTCTATTCGCCTGGAAAGGTCATCAACTATTACACGGATAATTTTTTTCACTAGAAACAAGTAAAAAAATAGTAATTCCAAGGACGAGTAAACGTTTACTAAAAACAAGGAAACGTTTACTAAAAACAAGTAAAAGTTTACAAAAAACAAGTAAACTTTACTAAAACAAGGAAAGGGTTTACTTGTTTTTAGTAAACGTTTACTTGTCCTGGAAATTACTATTGTTTACTTGTTTCTAGTAAAAAAATTCTCTGTGTATGTAAAGGAGTCAGGCCTCGACAAGATTTACTGAAAATATGGCTCGTGAAATTTGTAACCGGCCAGTCTTTTACCATAATAAGACTGTCAGAGAAACTGCTGCACGAGTCGTTCTTGTATTACTACTACATATTGTGGGGCCATTTTTTGAAGTGGGTGTGGCGGGTGGGTCAAAAAATGTCTAAGGCAAGCCGGACCTTAATTTGGCTTTAAATTTCTACATGAGCTGTTGGAAAACTGCTCAGGTGCCTGAAAATTAGGCAAGCCTACGGGAATCGCGTTTTATAGATGCGCCGCCACTGATCCCTAGTAATATTTGATCGGTGATCTGCCATAATGATTTTTTAGGTTTACATTATTTAATTCTATAACATACCTCACGGTGTGTCAAAATCTTCCCAGATGTCGCTAGGCGTCACCCTAAGACGCATATAAAATAAAGGATATAGTGGATAAATTCGCAGCCATCGGGTATGTTTCAGTAGATCCTATTACAGCTCTCAGATTAGTTCAATATCTGTGAAAAATGAATTTCTTTGACAGATAATTGTATCAAAGCCACGGGATTCAGCGTGAAGTATCAACAAATTACACTCACCGACTGGCAAAAATAGCGAACAAATTAGAGCAAGCAACATTAGTGAATGATACTGTCAATTGACCACAACACACATATTTTACATAATAATATAATTCTAAACACTAAAATAGTATATTATACAATCGTGACATAATTAAGAGCCTTTCAGTCGAGTACCGTGCAAGTTAGGCCACGAAGGTACGGTACGAGATTGAAAAGCTTGATTGTGACTATTGTATACAATACTTTTTCTAGGAGTGCTAAATATAGGCAAGCCAGTAAAAATTGAGTTCGACGAAAGACCAGCAGCCTCTGATACAATTTAATTGCCCGGTGGATTGTTTCGATCTAGCGGCAACAGTGCTACAATATTGTACGAAAATCCTTTCTACAATCGCTGGCGATGTCACAATATGCGACCATAAAAGCTCTATCGAAAAGTATGCGACAGTAGTTACGTCGATACAATTTCAATTCAAGTATTACAGTCGATGAGTATAAAAAAACATTTCCAGCTAAATCTAGTATCACTAATTCCATGGTAGCTGATGATCAAAAAACAAAAACGCTTCGTTCGCTGAAACAGAAATAAGCTTTAATTTTCGCTTAATAAAATGAAGACCGATATCCACACAGATTGTTTTTATATTCAACCTTCTCTCTATACATTTAGAAACACATTTACATTGCATTTTTTATCTTCATTTAATTTAGAGTGTTTTGTTGAAGCCTTTTAAAAAATGAATCTGTTAATTCAGGGCGTAAAAAGCATATTCTTTTGTGAGTTGAATTGATTGATAGATGGATGAATCAGCATTTTTTTTAAGAAAGGGTAATTCAGTTAATGGATTGTTAGGTTCTTCATGGAGCAATATCATATTTAAAAAGTATTTTTACAGTGAAATAACTTTTAGAGAAATTTTACTGAATAATTATTTCATAAACTATTTACACAGATTTAAATTTTACACAGATTTACCTAGTTTACGAAAAGATTAAATTTTTATGATTTCTATGTTTAAATGCTCGAAAAACAAAAAAAAATAATGTCACGAATAACACAATCATTATTTCATTTCAGTAACTTTCAAATAAGGAAATACTGTAAGGGAATATACCGGGAGATGGGCAACAGCATCTTCCGAAAGCCTAAACAACAATAAACAAAAAAAAACTGCGCGCGCCAACCCGCCTGTCAAGCGTCGCGCGTATGGCAAACCTAAATCACTAACAGGCTCAGACCGGGCTAATATCAACCTAATCAACCTAATAGTGCCATGTGGATCCCATACACAAAAAAGGTGAGACAAATATAAGGACAATTAACTGTCCGTAACTCCGTACTACACGGAGAGATTTTTTTTACAAGAAACAAGTAAAAAATAGTAATTCACAGGACAATTCAATTATACTAACGACTATAAACCAATTTTCTGTCCAGCAGGCCATCCATGGTTGCCATTTTATCACTTATCGCGCTATGCGTCACTTTCACACTCACATACTTGTTAGAACGTGACAGCTATGGTGATAGGCGATAAAAACCCGACCATAGTAGGCTAGCTGTATTTACTAACACAAAAAAAATCTCTTTGGAAAAACAATAAGTACTGTTTACTAAAAACAAGTAATCGTTTACTACAAACAAGTAAACGTTACTAAAAACAAGTATATATTTTTAAACCTAGAAGTTTATTAGTAAAATTGGTTTATAACCGTTAGTATAATTAGTTGTCCTGGGAATTACTATTTTTTACTTGTTTATAGTAAAATGATCTCTCCGTGTAGATATTTTCAGATTCTAGAGAAACAGGATATGCGGGACAATTGACTGCAACGATATTTAACACTTAAGCAAACAACTGCCCTTTGTGAATGTTAGCAGTGCATATTAGCTGTTGACTAAGTAGTACTCAAACTCAGTGCATTGTACTCCAGTAGTTTGTATTTAGACAGTAACAAAGTTCGGTATACTGTGGCAATTATACTGTTAACAGTTGGACGGGTTAAAACCATGCCTGCAGCCTGGGTTGGGGTGAATTATTTATTTCTGGAATTCGATTAAGTGGTAGAAAGGTATTGTCATCAAAACTACGTCACAGCATCACTTTGATCTTCGAACTTTAAATTTTGGGGTAATTAGTGTATACCTAATTGCACCTATAATACCTGTATCTTCGCCTAGTGCACACAAAACAAGCCTTATTGAGCGTACTGTGAACTTAGTTGTTTGTTATAAGACTTATAGGATCCAAATATTCTGATTTATTCAGTAATAATTATTTGATCCACAATTTTATAATCCACGCCGCAGGCTTCGTCAGACAGATACAAAAATAGGTCAACCACAGGCTTCGTCACATAACAATCAAACTTTACAAGATGAAATCCGCCACAGGCTTTGTCAATAATAAGTATACACTAAACTTTAATTAAACAGACCACCCCGGACCGTAGCCGGCCCAAAAGTCCCCATGACACGTTTCCACGATGAATTTCCAAGGAAATCTGTTGAAACAAGTACTTATAAGATTGTCCCATGGTCTTAATAAAACTCACTTCCACGTTAATATGACATTTTTGTCTAGTGCCACTTTATTCCTTTATCTAGTATTTTCTAGATATTATCTAGCTTTGATCTATTCTCAAGTTCAGGCTCACTTAGGTCATGTTATTGGAATTAAATAAGGCGGGTCTATATTAATTTTAGTATTTTTTTTTACATGCAAATTATTTGAATATACAGGCAAAGGCATGCTACTCGTTTAAGCAACTAAGACAAAATGTTATAACGTAAAATTCACACAGACAATTAAAATCAAAGTTTCACGAATCTGCCTGTTTCCTCGCCTTAATGTCTTCTTGAGAAGACCCAAACTCAAGTGCAGTTGATTAATATGGGCCCAAGTCGTCAAGTCCACTTTTGTTTTAATTAATTGTCTCCGACTCGCCATTGGAAGTCCGCGATCAAGTGGCCATCTTGACTCAAAATTCGGTGATTCAAACTTTGTTAATTTATCAATTTGACCTTTGCCTATCGCGTCTGCTGTTTTGAAACTTACTGTGGTCAGTTTTGATGTTGTAAATTGTAGTATAAACTGTGGTATTTGTTAAATTAAACAAATTGCTCGGATGATTTCACTGTTTTGTGGAATGCAAAACTATTTTTATATCGTGTAAATGTTTATTTTAAAAATATCAAGTGAGGGTTCAGTGAAAACATACAATAAGACCTAAGTAAAAGCAAGATAATTATAAAACTTTTTAATACCTATTATTAATTATTTACTTCATAAATTAATGTGATTCCATGAAGATTTAATTGCATCATACCATTGACTTTTTGATGAAAAAAAAAACTGGTGTACTTTTGGTTTCGGCTCGCCGAACGCTTCTTAAATATTCGAAGCACCCTTTTCCGTGCCGGGCGAATACATAATTATTTATTTATAACATCGATGAGAAAATAGGTGGCAATACACAAATAAACCCATTTTTCTAAAAGGGTGACAATAAAAAAATACACATAAAGCAACATCCAACCTTATCCCCAGCAATAATCGAAATTGCTTCGCGTCCCTCAACGCTTTGGAGGCACGAATCAACTTCTACATTCAAGTTCCAGATAAATCTGTGGGCCCTAGGGGACAAATCGGGACATTAATCATAAAGCCATTTCGTAAGACAACGTTAAACTGGAGATGGTCTTTTAGGTAAATTCCCTGAAGGTTGAACATAAAATCTAGGATAAAGAGGGTATGAATCTTAGAAAACAGGATAACTTATATCCTTTTAAAACTGATAAAATTAACATTCTTGTAAGCGTTATAACTGTAAGATGGCGATAGATTACTTATGGGTTTGATATATAGAGAGCTTGATAAAGTATTCAATATGTTATTTAAATATTCAATTAGCAATAGAAGTAGCTTTAGGCTGCGTTTCCACCAGAGATGAGTGAGGATGCGTTACGAGTAGGGAATGCAAACCGGTTATTTTTTGTATGAAAATAACCGGTTATTAACCGAAAAACCGGTTATTTTCATACAAAAAATAACCGGTTTGCATTCCCTAGTTACGAGTAATGTGTTTGTTAAGAACCAATCCTAGAGCTGCGTTTTTTTTGAGATTAGAAATTCAGTAAACATAGAAACAGAAGTTGCCAACCCTTTCTAACCTGTTCTGTTTGAATGTTCAATTTAAACACACTGCAAGCACACCGACCAACGATTAGTTAACATGATGAAGAGTTCACATTTGTAAATAAATGATGACAATTTGCAGATTATAATCCATAACAGCAATAAAAACACAATTTCGTTTTGATTATCACGTTAGAGACACATGAAAATTGAAAAACTGACAGTGACACACGCATACGTTATAAATCGAAAACCATATGTTTCGAACCTCCTTTTCTCCAGGTTTTTTATTGTGGAACATTCACTAAAACATTAACAATGATAAGAATAAATTATTTCGCAATAATGACTACTATTACAATACTGTAAAATAATTAATATTATTCAATTTAACATTTACAAATACCTACGCATTGGCTTTATTATAAATACAAATATATTTAAATATTTTTTATTGGCCGTATTGGCACTTTGACACTTGTGACATGTATCATGCCGTATCGTGCCTGATAAAGAACCCTGTACATGCGCCTTTCAACTTTTTTCTAATGTACAAAAAAACGAGGTATAGAGCTGCGTTTTCGAGGATAAACAAATGAAATGATTCTATTGGTTTTCAAAAACACATTACTCGCATCACATCCTCGCTCATCTCTGGTGGAAACGCAGCCTTATTATCGTTTTGCTTTATCAACCCGGTCGTGTTCATCTGACCGATTGTCAAATTATGCCTCATAATTTAGTAAAATAGGCCAGTCTATCTCAATCGGTTTCAGCGCCCAGCTGTCATTTCGGTCATATGCCAATAGGCACTAATTGATACAGCCGCTAATGTGAATAAATTGGGCTCTTAGAGGTGATTAGCATAGGTGACTGATTATGAAACATACGAGTACAATAGTAGGATCTTTTAACTTTACAATTTTAGAACTATTCTTAAGGCACTCTTCACATTTTACGAGGAACCGGATGTTGCCTCTGTTTGCAAGCGGGACTCAATGAAATATACAACAATATCAACAACTTTGGAAACAAATCTTTCAGAGACCAATGCCGAATGAATAACGAACTAGGTACCAAAAACAACGTTTCCTAAAGTGAATAAATCACACATCTATATAAAAAAACATTGATATAATTCACCGCCCCAACGTCTAAATAAAATAATTCTCTTGATGAAGTCTACGTCTCCCGTGCAAATGTTTCTGCTTCGATGCTTCCAAGAATGTTTCCATTAACGGCTTAACAACCCTGATACGGGTGAATTAGGAAAAACGGCCGCACCGTAATCGAATCTGGCACTTTGCGGGGGCTTAAAAACAAGGTACTTTATTTAAAAGCAAATTCATCTTGAGATTTGCTGATAAAGAAGTGGATTTGTGGACATAAAAACATTTTGATAGTAATACAAAAAATGGCAGTTATAGGGACTGCCGACAGAAGTGAAAACTTTTTATTTTAGGAAATACAACACAAGATAAGGCAACCTACGGCAACCTATGCGCCCCTAGTAAATTGCTCCGAATGTCAACCACAACAATATTCATTTGACAATATTTGGCTTGTGATGCGTTTTTGTTTTCGTGACGGTGTTGGTGACGCGAACTCATAAGATTTTCGCCTACCAAAATGTGCCCAACGCGGCTAAAGAAGTTTTCACTTAAAAAAAAAACATTTCATTTTATGTTTTAAAATATTCTCTCCCTTCCTTCTCTCTATACCCTCTTACCTGTGTGCCAAATTCATCCTAATCTATTTAGCCGTTTTTTCGTTAACCGCTTCAAGCCGATGATTATTGGAATTTTCTTAAAATTGAAAACAAATAATAATGAACTGTATTTTCCAAACATTTTGGTTCAAATATTGCGGGCTAAATTTATATATGAAGGCGGCACGAGGAAAGGAACAAACATCCTAACACCCAAATATCTAAATGGAATAACTTTCGAATTTATATAATAGGATATATAACTTCCACATTTCGGGTTCCCATATTACATTTCCAGTTATCCGCCCTCTTCTACATGGGTACTCTTACGTATCCCCTTCAATTGTAAAATTTTCCTGTATTCATTTTGTGTCATATACATATTGGGTGAGTGAAAGATATTTCGTACTCGCACGTATTTTCCAAATAAGCACATATAAGCAGACAGTTTCACTTCCCGCATACATCAGAAGTGGGATGAATCATGAAATTTTGAAGGAGCATTCCATAGTTACGTAACCGACATTCGGACCAATTTTTCGACTTTCCGAGCCAGGTTCTTTTTTGGCTTGCCTTTTTATAGTATTGGTATCATCTTAAAGTTGCTTGTTTTCTTTACACTGTTTTATTTACTTTTACTATACGTCAGCCGACAAAGTAATTCGGAATTAAAGCAAATTTTGCGTAACCGACTCGCATGCAAATAGGCTAGATGAACATTTTCATGCGTGGTATCATTCGATTCGTTTTGTTGTGAGGATCAAATGTCTATATGGGGCCAATTGCCTTAAATCAACATAAAAGACAGAAAAGAAACTTAAAGTCTGAGATTTGCATTTGTTTCTCAAAACGCTCCTAACAAAATGATATGAAGCCGTGTCGTCACGGCTTCATAGTTGCCCTGTTTAAAGTATGGAAAAATTATGAAATTGCTATTTTTACAGTGAAATCTTGCGTTTATGTATATGGTTGCTATACAATTTATTTCACAATAAAATGTTAGGAATCGAATGGAATTATTGGTTTTTTAAATTTCGTACTTTCAAAATTCGAAAATAATTGAAATATTGAAGTCTGATATTTTTGCACCATTTCAATAGATTTTTTTATGTTTACTTTATGTGGATATATGTGGATATTATCCTAATTTTATTGCCTAATACAACATGTGTCATCATCCCTATTACGCCAGTCCTACACTTAGACATTGCATAAATAAAAATTTTTGTTTAAAAAACCCAAATGATAAACTTACCGTTTTCATGGAATGCCCCTGAAGTATATTTGGCAGGGCTTTTGAATGCTGGTACCGGTTCCAATGCGGTTGAATAGTTACAACCTTCGTTCAAACAGGTAAATACAATCGGATCAAACCTGTTAACTGGATAGGCTTAGCATTTGGTATGAGTAAATTCAAGTATGATTGGTGAGTAGATGTACAGCCTTGGCCAAAAGTATTGAGCACAGGTGTTTTTTGTTTACAATTTTGATGTTAAGCATTATTTCCCTATCCTAACAATGTACGGTAACGGTAAATGTTATATTTTATTTATAAATATAGAAAACTTCACTTAATAACACTTTCAAGGTACTTAAAAAATATGAAAACAGAAGGTACCAAAAATGTAAATTTAAGTCGGTGCGACATATTGCAAATATTCTATGCAGTTACTACTAACTTCACCAAAACATGCCTATTAGTCTAAATTAATTGACAAAATAACTTAAACAAAGATGGAAACGAAGGACTAAACTTTCCAGTTTTGTATGAAAATCGCATTGGTGCTCAACACTTCTGGCCAAGGCTGTATGTGAAACATCATAGGACTGTAATTGTAGGCTTATTTAGGATACCATTTATGGCTTCACGGTTGGAGGAATGCGGGTGCCTTTTTTTGATAGGTTTTTTTTTCACTGATAGGTACCAGTGGCGGTCGGTCAAAATTTTTCTTAAGCAAGCCGAAACTTAATTTGGTTTAAAATTTTCTACATGAGCTGTAGGAAAACTGCTCAGGTGCCTGAAAATTGGTCAAGCCGAAAGGAATCGTGTTCTATGGACACGCCGCCACTGGTACCTATAACCTTAAGAAATAATTTGTGGTTTATATTATAATTAAATTTTGGATCATAAAAAGTATTATTTTGGCAAGGATTTTCATCATCATGAAAAAGTACAGAAAACGAAATATCCAATAAATTTACTGCAAAAGTACGTCAAATTATACATTTGGCATAGCGAATTTAAATAGTTAAGGTTCAAATTATAATTTGTTGATATATGGGGGTTATTTTACAAAAAGCTTTTACAGTTTCGTGGAAATCTTTAAAATTTCATTTATTTAAAAAAGATACTAAACCAGTTGAACCTTCGTTTGCAAGATTTAAAAAACACGTGGAAACGAGTAGCATCCCATAAATAACGTACGAGATAAACCCTGATGTGGTTTAAACTAGCCAAATGCACTCACAATCTTTACCCGTTAGACTGTTTTGTTGGCGACACTAACTACCGCATGTGATGTATTGTTATTTACAAAACGGCACACGTCTTTAAAATGTTTATTCCTAAATGAGCTTTATGTCTTCTGTAATAAAGTTTCATTTTAAAGATAAAAAAAATAGAAATAGGCTCGCTGTAATAGTAATTCCAAAATTGGAGCTGGTAGCGGTCTGTGCAGTGTGGCTTTAAACGCGATTACTGACCCGAATTTTTGCCTCTACATCGCATGTAGTTTTAAAACACAATTTAGCACTTATTCAAGGGAAATAAAATAAGATAAAATAAAATATTTTTGCCATTTTATGAGGCTACTAATAATAACTAAAAAACAACGGTCTCTACATATATCTCGATATTTACACCGCAGTAAACAATACAATGCTTTGTGACACTGGAAAAACTAATCATTAAAAATTTTATGATTATGAGTTCTAATTATTATCATTTAGGAGTGAATCATACTTATTAATTATCAATTAAGTCCCCTTAATGATAAAGGGGAGGCCTATGTACAGCAGTGGACGTCTCATGGCTGAGATGATGTTGATGATGATGATAAATTAAGTACCTACAAAATGACCTAGACCTTGTTTGATTATTCGTTGTGTATTGGAGTTATTTTTGGGATAGATTTTTTAAGTATTTTGAAATTAGAATACGGCACCATGTCTGTATAATAATATTGTAGCCGCCAGCTAACGCCAATCACGAGCCTGCCAAAGCCAAACTTCAGAGCTTGACCATGCAACTAATCACGTTACGTACGAGTATATAGGTGTATTCGATACAATTTCCGGTGGGTCTGAAACGTCAATTGATGTTATCATTCTCTCCATGGAGCCGAGAATTTGTTGGGGAACCACAAGCTTTGAGTCGTACACGGCAGTCAACTAAAAATATATGAAGTTTCAAGCAGAAGAGCGTTCAAAATTATTTAGAATTGGTACAATGTTAGGAAAAAAATTAGAAAAATCACATTCACATCTATTTTTACTGAAACGTTGCCGCTTTGCATAGTAAAGTTTCGCCACGTGCTACAACTTTGCCTACAATGTACAACTTTGCCTGGCTTGAAAAACATGGTTTTCTCCACCAAAAAGCTATTTAGGTACCTATATCTTGTTACTGGGATGGGAGAAAGACGGCCATCTCAGCAATAAGTTATAAAATAGCTGTTTGGTGAAGAAAACCATGTTTTTGAAGCCAGGCAAAGTAGTAAATACCATAGGCAAAGTTGTAGCACGAGACGGCACCTATGTCAAGGAATTAAAAATTTACAAGGAGTCTGATATATTTTACGTTCTATCAATAAATTTGAAAAGCAACGCTCAGATCGCTGCAATAGTTTCTCTTGGGATAATCGAACTCGCGGAGCGTAATCGAAGTGAGTTCTTACAAACAACTCCAGACCGAACTGTCACCTGGCTACTGGGACGTCTCGGCATTTGGGTAGCTTTTTGATTTCGATAGTTTGTCCGAAGATAACTTTAGTAACGGTTTTCTGATTTTTATGAAGTTTCTTGGAGCTGTAGCAGCGATACATAAAATTTGTAAGTTCGTATATGAGCAGATTCGATAAGGTGGTTATGGAGCTAGAAGGAGAAAAAAATCCTCCTTAGGGTCTTGTTATATTGGTCGACTCGTTTGCAAGTAAATCGCGAGTTCCAGTTCGAGGCGGACTACTAGTAATACACGGAAAAAATAGTGTGTTAGCAAAGTACCAATTTGGCTCGGTTAAAATATTTTTGGTTATATACAACCAAGTCTTATTTAAATCACGCAATTAAGCTTTGTTAATTACAAACATACTATTCTTGGTTATTTTTACCAAGCACTTATTTAAATCCAAATAAGTGTCCTAGTAAATATAACCCTTCCCTGATTCCCTTATTTATTTTTAACTAATTTAATGGTGTAGTTTCACATACGTAAGTTAGCCAAGTTGACTTCTTTGATTTAAGCAACGAACTTTGCAGGCTCCATGCGAAGCGAGTCACTCGGTTGTAAATAGCAAAAACTTATTTATTTCTAGCCGTTTCATTTTCTCAGTGTATCAACAATACAGTCACAAACTTTGACTGTTAAGCCATTAACGGTTCAAGTCACATATTTCATTTGTTTAATACTTACTTTATAGAATTCAGAATGTGAAGTGAACCCTGATCAACTTTTGGATTTAAACTTCTCGAGAATAATATATGTATATTTGGTATATTTCAGAAGCCATAATATTACAATTTATTATCTCTTGGCCAAAGCAATAAATATGTTAACGGTATTCTTGATAAATGTTAAGTATTGAATATTGAATTTCACTTGAATATAAATTATTCCATATGAACCTCCGATAGACAGATATTTGATTTTCAATATCGCTTTTCATCTTGTTGAGCAACAAATATTTAGAAATATGTTTCTGTCATTGTATTAAAATAGGTATATAACGTATTCGTATACAATTTAGTTATAGAAGATGTCGTTTGATATTTACGGCAAATAGGTATAGTAGAGCCAGAGACTATAGAGATATAGACCACTACAGCCTAAGAACTTTTTGAAGCTCAAGTCAATTGCGCCATCTACGTCAAAGCCACCTAAAGATACCGAAAATGTAAGAGAAATGTCACCTGCACTGCTACTCCACCTAGTAACTAATAGCGTACTAGTAGTACACTAGTAGCCACTTCTCACTGACATTTCTGTGACATTTCTCTTACATTTTCGGTATCTTTAGGTGGCTTTGACATAGATGGCGCAATTGACTTGAGCTTCAAAAAGTTCTTAGGCTGTGGCCGTCTATAATTATCTCTATAGTTTCTGGGTGGAGCAGAATTCTGCTTACCGCTGGGATCGCTTAAAAGTTTAAAAAAATTTAGGTGTTCAATAAAGAGTATTTGTATTGTATTCCTGTTTTGCATGGCTTCGTCCGTTTTATTTGGCGTAAGTCTTTCTGATCTAACCGGTCGATCCTGCGCCGTCTTGTAGATTACCTTTGTCCCAAAGCTGCAACAGTAATCTTTTTGGTCGTCATCATCATCAATTATTTAAGAGCTGGGCTCTTGTCGGTGGAGCATTTTCCATGTATATCTGTCCTTTGTCTTCTCCTTGATGGCCTGATCCGACACGACGTTTATTTTTGGTCGTGTGCTGTTTATATCTGTTGATCATAACCACGGCCCCTTGATGGATGATGGTGATGGGTTTTGTCACAACAAATGTCTGTTTCATCACCACCTCCATTGATATTCTGTTGGTTTATCTTAAAATAAAGTCTTCCCGCGAGTTAGTTCCTATTAAGCTAGTTAAAACTTTCAACCTCTTTTCACTCCTTTAGGATATGATTTCAGAAAAGGAGATACAGAACATTTAAAGAAGTAATATTTCTACCTACAACGAATGTTGTCTGTCTGTTTCGCTACTGTTTTATTTAAATATGTTTTTCTTTGTAAACTACCATAATTAACAGACATACCTCTTTGTCCCCAGTCCGAGAGCACACAAACTTTCAACGAGTCTGTCACCAACAGTTCCTGTAATCTAGAGGAATGTCGGATCTTCGTCCGGCCGGAAAGAGGAACGGCTAAATATACTTGCGAGGTGTCAAGTGAAGGCCCTCGCTTTGCCGTAGACCGGCGGTCAGCGAATATGACATTAGCTGGTAAGTTCAACTTAATTTATTATACACAGTCACAGACTACACAGACACTTCATCATTAAGCTTTTACAGGGAGCATGAGGTCACCACACATTAAGCGCAATTTTATTCGTAATTTTTTACGATTCGAACAGCACATCTCAATAGTATTCTACACCGATTTGTAGTATAACAACTGTGACTTGATTTTTGTGGATATTTTTAATTCACATGAGTAATGATCAAAAACGTTAACTCAATTGAAATAAGCGGTCGCGCTCTCATACAAAATTAGTACGGGAGCACCTATGTGTGGTGACCTCGAGTTGTACTTATGATCTATCTGGTTGAGGTTAGCTGTGTACACAGTTGACCATCGGACAAGCAGAAAGTCCAAACGATTTTGATTTTCCTGCAAATCTATGATAGGACAAATTTTAGTCAAGGCAAAAACAGTTATTCTATTACTTACGTAAGTGTTTATAGAGGTTTTTTTTTGTATAAGCTTGACTCCATAGCTTCAAAAAGTATCTACATTTAAGACTGTATACTGTAATATTCATATTAATCCTCCAGACAGTCCCAACGGACCTCAGTACAACGGAGAGTCTCATCAGTATCAATGAATGTGACATTTATTCCACCCCGACTCTAATAAAACGTCAGTCCGGGGCCAACTTAAGAAATAAGTTAAAATTAAAAACTTTGATGCGATAACTTTGTTCACGGACATCTTCACCGTTTTGGGGTTCTGTATTTTTCTGTGCAAAAAATACAGATTTCTTGAATTTAGTTTTTTGCTAGTACAACAAACGTTTTAGTGACATTTGGTTATCAGAATTAAGTAAAATGTGTTTATTTATGGTATAATAATCCGCGCATGTAAAAATACAGATTTGCGCAGCAAAAAAAATCTGAATCAACGTTTTGATGTGAATTTGAATTTTTTTGCCGCACAACGCACAAGTCAGTGTAATTGTTAGATTTTGGTTATATTTTGTTGTACCTTTAAAATAAATACTAGTCTTTAGTATTATGAAACAAACAATCATTTACGTTATGAGGGCTGGTAAAAATATTTCTTAAAATTTAAGACTTGTAGAATTTCTTTACGATAAATACATTGCAGTCTATAACTAACACAAGTATAATTTTATGTTTTACATCAGCGAAAGACAGATTTTAGAGAATTTATAGTTGAGTTCAATAAATCAATTTCGTTGAGTTTTACAATTCCATTAAATAATTATTTGGTTTAAATTTTATTAAAAGAATACCGTTTTGAAAAAAAAATCATTTTATGTTTAAATCTAGTTGCTTATGGACGCTTGCAACTCCAGAGGGGTCACATGCGTGTTGCTAACCCTTTACAACTTGACGGCTAAAGGAACAAGGGTCCCACATCGTCAACACACTAGGTCAAGTGCTCTTTGGCAACCATAATCACCAGCAGCAACACAACAATATGACTATAGTCTAATGCTATTGGGATGTGGTTTTCTGTAAGGTGTGATGTGTGGTATTCTTAGTTCAAGAACCCTATAAAAATTAATGCAATTTGCTCTTACCTGTCCTTTTCAAACTTAATCCCGTTTTGAATTTAATTAGCGGCAGTTTTGCTTTAAGTTTTCTATAGATTTATGAGAAAGTTTATTCAGAACAGCTGCGCGAGCGCGGGTGAGGCAAAATCATACAGTAACCAGCAGCGGCAGCGGTATACTATCCGCGACACTAAGTGACGACTGAGGTCAAAAAAACCTCTCTTTCACACATGCACGGCCGCAGCAAGAGTGAAGAACACAGCGTTATGACCTCAGTCACCACTTAGTTTTTCAGCTAGTATAGTGGTCTGCAGCGATAATTGGTGAGAGCTTTCTTTCTTCCCGTAGCCGTTGCTAGCCACTGTAATAGTGGGAGTGCTAAGCTAAATGTTGTATGGGAACGTTGCATTTTGTCACTATGCGCTGGCACTTGCTACAGTTTATCTTTAGGTAGTCTTCAGCGGATAAAGACCGAGAGGCCCTGAGAGGTGAGATGGATTTGGTGGGGGTAATGGGGAGCAGGGCTTGTAACCGGAAATTTCTCCATAGTAAAAACCGTTTTGTTTTCGTTCTTTTCGTTACTGTTTTATACTCAATCGAAAAATCCTATAATATGAAGTGAAAACATAAATACAATATTGGGTTTTACATAAAAACCATACAATAATTAAATATATTGGATCATTTCGGGGTTTTTTGCTTTAACCGGTTACAAGCCCTGATGGGGAGAAGTTTAAATTCGCGGCCATCTGACTGAAGCCATTTTTTTTTCTGAATCAGTATATAATATAAACTAGCGCGCATAGTCCCAAAGTGCAAAGTGTCCAGACTTACCGCAGTCGCTATAACTTCTGCATAAAGTTGCAAGGTTGGCTGCAACAATGGTTCTGCTAAGCTTCGGAGTATTTTAGACTCGTGTTAGGTCATTATTAAATAAATTATTTCGCCTTAGGTCGCTAAGAGAATTGAATTGCACTCAAGGTTTATTCCGACCAAAAAGAGTAGATATAAAAAAGTGGCAACATCGTAGTGGCGTCCCGTTTTTTAGATTGATTTGATTGATACGATGTTGCCACTTTTTAATTTCTACTCTTTCTGGTCGGAATATATCTTGAGCCCGAGTTTAGTTTGTTCAGGTCAAACTAGGAGAAGTTTTAACAATGCCCGGCATTCAAGAACGGCGAGTTTGCCCAGAAAAAAATACAGGTTATTAAAGCCAGGTCTATGTTTAACTTTGAAGCAGTTACGGAACTTGAGAATTGTCGGTCTTTTCAATTCTTTTGTCTAGTTTTGAAATGAAAGATCTGAAACGCGCATTTTATGCTGCAAAAGAAATGCTTTGTTATTTTCAAATGTCTGGTTCTCAGTTCATGTGACAAACTGTACAGCATTTACAACCATTTGGAAAATTGCTAGCGAATAAAAGGAAGTATTTTCTAGCGAATAAACTTTATTTTACGATAATTTTAGGATATTTAATTATCGTTGAATGTAATGTATTTTACGTCACTCTGGGCGCTAAGTGAGATTTACCGCCCTAGAGCGCAGCGGCAAATCTCACTTCACACCCACGAGAAGACGTAAAATTATGTACGCACCACGGGCGGTAATAAGGAAGGCCTCAGATCGCTTGTTTATGGCCCTTACCTTCGGTTCGGGCCACAAATACCCGCGATCTGAGCCCTTCTTTATTTTACCGCCCTAGGTACGTAATGTACTATTACGTGCAATGAATTTAAAATGTACAGAAACATATATGAGTGTGTATGATAACATTTAATGCTACGTTATTTACTAAAACAAGGAAAAAGAAATAGTACATTATTGCAGAGGACGGGAAAGGGAAATTCGTGGATGAGCGATTTTTTCGGACGAAGCGCAGCTGAGTCCGAAAAAATAAGACGAGTCCACGAATTTCTATTCCCGCCGAGGCATATATAGTGCTTTTCTCTAAAAGTGCGAGGAAATAAAGTAAAGTAAATGAAATAAATTACAGATTTTGGTTACGTTATTAGCGTTCAATGTCATGAATTAGCTTCCCTCTATAATTTTTTTTATAGTATTAAGAACTATGTATACTGCCAATTTTCTTTCAAATAATACTTAAAAAGAAATTTTCGTCAAAAACTATTTAAGACAGTATTAAATATGCTCCTTTTATGCAACAGATACAAGATTAAACCTTAAAATAGTTGTTTTGTCTATGATTGTATTAAGCCTCATTCGCACGATCAGACGCGGTGCTATGACAAAGAACGAGACAACCAAGGTTTTTGATCTAACTATCTCGCTCTATCCTACAGTTTGAAGGGATTGCCGTTCAGACGGTGTATAGACGTCGCTTAAGTGTTGGCTGTTTGAAATGATATTTGTTAGTCGGATGAAAAGTTTAAAAGGTAAAAAACAATACAGTAATGGATTTTACTAGTCAACGCCTAAAATATGTATACACTTTGAACCTTATTACAATGGAGTAAGGTGCAAAAGTGTATACATATTTATGGCGTTGACAAATTACTTCACGGCCGCTAAAACAGGTAAATAATGATTTTGATTTTTTTTAATTCGTATTGGTAAAAAATTAAGAACTTCACGTACTCATTTTGCTACAGTAAGCTGAAAATTTCCGAGCACATTGGAGAAAAATACTGTCTCTATAATTATGTAGCTTCATGGTGCCACTTATATTACCTATTTATTTTTTACTAGCTCCATCTGTAAGGTCTCAGTGTGTATCATTCGCTACTTCAGTGGTTTATCCAAATAATTTATTTCTTATTCAAATATTTTAAAACATTCACTCTTTCTACCTATCAAGAAAACTAAAATTTTAGACATATTAAAACTTTTGTTACGACGACATTTATAAACAGTTCATTAAAAGGTAAGTGGTAACCACCGCCTATCGACGCCTACAACTTTAGAGATACGAATTGATAATCTTTTAAAAACCTATTCCAATAAAATAACCCAAACTGTACTCCATCGACAAGGAACTCATTCCACAACCGGAGCGTTAGCATAATTGTAAAACATTAGCTACTTAAGGACACACGCACAGAGGTGCCCGCCGGATTTGTCCAACGGATGTGCCCGGCGGACAAATCCGTGCGTGTCGTGTATGGCGCGAATTGGACACGGATTTGTCTGGGACACATCTAAATAGCGCCATACACGAACGGATCTGTCCGCCGGGCGGGCAAATCTGGCGGGCACATCTGTGCGTGTACGCCTAGCTAATAAAAGTGACCTATACCTATAAAGTGAGCTATAGTGATATTTTCTTTATCTTGTTTCAGTACTACCAGAATACGACCCACTCATCACGGGCCTGCCAACGCTGGTCCAAGCGGGCGAGCAGGCGCTAATAAACTGTACGTCAGACTACTCGCTGCCCGCAGCTACCATAGACTGGTTCGTGGACTCCGAGCCACAGGAGGTAAGTTCAGCAAGGTCCTCAGCAGCCTGTCTATGGTAGACGATTTGTTGCAGTGCCCAAAAATTAAAAACACTTTCTTTGGTGGCTGTACAAACCAATACGTTCCGGACCTATACGACCTTCAAACCTTCAAGAAAAGTCCCATCTTAAAGGCAGGCAACGCGCTTTTGACCCCTCTGGTGTTGCGGGCGTCGATAGACGGCAGTAATTGCTTACCATCAGGCGATTCGTTTGCTCGTTTGCCTCCGATGTCATAAAAAAACAACGGGATTGGCAAGCGCCCTCATACTACCCAGATATATGTTGCGACTAGGGATGTTACGGATGTGGTATAACGGAACCGGAATAGGAACCGAAAGTAAAAAAATATTTTTAACGGAACCGAAACCGAAGTCGGAACCGGAACCGAAGATAATAAACTATAGGTATTGAATAGTGTTTTTACCAATAAGTTTTTGCACACTTAACATTTTGCCAGTTTAGCGTCGATTCTGCTTCTAATTTACGTGCATTAATGTCACTTTTACTTGACTCTTTTGAAAAACAGATTATCCAATTCAGATGAAGCTAAAATAGATAGCTGAGACATAACTGTGATTTGATTTTGGAGGTGAACTATTACATTTCGACTTTCGCTATGACATTCGTTCTAAATAATCGGTACCTACATTATTTAGAACGAATTCGTTCTAAATCAGTATATTAGTCGCAACTTGCGACTAATGTACTGATGTTACAACTCTGTCTCGCCCTCTTATCGGCTAGTTTGTCGAACCAGATCCCGTCATTCATGCAGCTTCTGGCCTTCCTTGATGGCATTTCGCTACTGGTCCCTGTTACCCGATTGCTTTTGCTAATTACCATGTCTAACGTTACATGAGATCAAGTCAGCATAGTGTAAAGCATACGTTATTAGCCAAGTAGGTGCCTATGTTAAGCTTCGGAAAGTAAGGATATATTAATAGTTTACAAAGTACGACCTGCCTAATCAGATCCCCAAAAAAAAAGTCAAATTTTAAGTATAGTAAGCTATCCGAAAATAAAGAAAGTTAAGACTTCGTGGCCTTTGAGTCAAAAAGTTTATAGTTAGGTTTATTTGTATGTACACTCAGAACTTTAGTCTTATGCACCATATAACGGTAGGTATTAATAAAAAGTGAGCATTAACTAACTTAAATCGGCTCCAAAATAAAAATATTATTTGCTTATAATAAAATTAGTCCTACCAGTGTGTAAATAATTGGTTATTCTTAAGCTGTTTCCAGTCTCGGAATAATTTCCTTTTAATAAATAGCAATGGTGAAATATTTCGCAAGCAATCTCTTTTCAAGAAGTAAAAGAGCAATACTTGAAATTGAACGAGAAACTAAGAACGCGACTTGAATCGTAGAAATATGCTTGAACCTAAATAAATACTTCAACTGCCAATAAAATTGCAGACAATACTAAATTTACTTGTACTTACAAGGGCTTCAAAACTATTTACAGCCACCAGTTACTTCTTGAATTCCTCCATCATTCAGTTCGACATGGACTAGTAGTCTAAAACATGCACATCTTATTCAAGAAGTGCCAATATTTTTGGATCGATTTTTTTATTTTTATTTCGTCATCTCAGCCATAAGACGTCCACTGCCGAACATAGGCCTCACCTTTGGACCCCCACAAGTATCGGTCGGTAGCGACCTGCATCTAGCGTCTTCCGGCGACCTTTATAAGGTGTGAGTGGACGTCTTACGCTGCGCTTGCTAGTCCGTGGTCTCCACTCGAGCACTTTTCGACCCCATCGGCCATCTGCTCTGCGTGCAACGTGGCCTGCCCATTGCCACTTCAGCCTGCTAATCCTGCAATGGGTTTTAATTATTTAATTTATTTTAATTAGAGTAGGCAGACTAAAAATAGTTGGAAACATCAGCCAAAGTTCTAGCGGAGAAAACGAGGGGGAATTCAATCGATCCATAAATATTGGCACTACTTGAATGAATAATGCATGTTTAGGCAAAAAATAATTCAATCATTAGTCATACAATCATAAAATGTAACATAGGCGACTCTATTGCCCTTTCTGCTCAATAATGCCACCACCTGTCCGTACGCTAAATGTATAATTTTCGAATGTCGAATTTCAATTCAATCTAATTCAGACCGCTCGCTTTTGCAACTAATCAGATTCTACTTGTTTGATATCTTGACTCGACGAAATCAGATTTCAGTAAATTCCCGACATTTTCGGATAAATTCAGATTTCAGAGAATACTATCGAGTATATTGCATTTACTATTAAGTCTATTATACCTTACCTACATTATAAAATTAATAAAATACGCTGATTTTAGATATAAGGATTATTAATGTAACTTTATGTATTGTATCTACACCCATATCATAATAACCCTCCATGATGCGTTCAAAACCCGCACGTTATAACCACCATAAAATTTAATGTTTCGTTAGTAGTTAGAACAAATGTCTTATCTGTAACGATGTTATTATTATCAAGCTAAAAAAACAATCCCCAAGTATTGTGATCCCGAGTAGCATCTCACCAGAAAAATTAATTGCGGAAATTCAGGAACGTCAAGTGCGAGCGTGCAATATCATAATAACCGGAATCCCGGAATCGGACCTTTCTCTTCCAGAAGAACGACAGACGCACGATATGGACGAAAGCTTAAAGATAATAAGTAAAATAATACCTGCCTGTGCTGCTCCCCTACAAACTCGCAGATTAGGTAAACGCAAGGAAAATAAAAACAGGATGTTGAAAGTGTGTCTCCGCTCGAAAGAAGACGCAAAAGCAATTCTTCGCAACCATAAAAACCGGACGGACTCAGAAATCAGTATATACTCAGATAAAACCCCCCAGCAACAGAGCCACTTCATCAGCCTTAAGAAGGAATTAGAAAACAGAACCGCAAATGGTGAACCGAATCTTGCAATAAAGTATCGCAAAGGTATTCCTGAAATAATCAACTTAAATGAAAAAAAAAAACAATAAAAACCCCTCGCACGCCCGAAAATCACTTATCAACTAACCTACAGCTACGAGTATGAGAATATAGTAGAAACTAATAAGTTACTAAAAATAAAAACCATAAACAACCCATAAAAACGTGTAAAAGACAATATTTATAAATAAATACGCATTGAAAATAAAATACCTACTACTTTACACAAAAAAAAAATTATTATATTACTTCATTTGTTACTTTGTATATATAAAAAAAAACTCTAACCACAAGCGTGGTTGAATGTATGCACTTGTTAAGCAAGCCTTAAGCCACTTCCATGCTGTATACATCTGCGCAATACTGTTTATCTTATCATTATCAAACTGCGCTTGCACTGCCCAACGCGGTGCGCTCCTAGTATGTACTTATATTAACTTGTTTTGCATGTTTTTGTTCTACCTGTCACACACCACTTTTATTGTACCAGCATTGTATTACTTTGTACTTAACGTAATTTATTTTGTGCTACCGTGTATGTAGAATTTATTATTTGCTCACTAGTTTATTACTAAAGCATGTTTTATTACTCTTTTTCTCATATAAGTGAATTATTGTTATTCTTTTGAGAAAATAAAGATCTTTAAACCGAAATAATAAGCAAAAATTCGATATCATTATGAAAATCCGCCCGCCAGCATGCGCCGCCCGACCGCCGACACAATCGAGTTGGTCATGGCGATGGCGTGCAATCCGTGCAATTGCAGTCATTCAATCATCATTTCGGGTTTATAATATGTGTGTAGATAAAGCAGTGTATGCAACTGTACGTAATTAGGCCTTAAAACACTCGTGTGATCTTATTATGAAACTCACTTCGTTGGTTTCATAAAACCACACTCGTGTTTTAAGGACCCTTATTACGTAACAGTTACATAAACTACTATTATGTATTTAGAAATAAATTTGTATTTAAAAAAAAAAATACGCTTTCGTGGAATTAATAGCACAGTATAAGGAAGGTGGTCTTTTAGACTATGCAGTAACCCACCTGTGAACAAATAAAAATTCACGTTAGCAATTAGAACTCCGGATGCAGGGCTGTACCTGTATATGACAGACATATATGCATGGCCCAAACCAGAATCTATAAAATCATCTAACATTTAGAGGACACAGTTCAAGTAAGAAAGAATATCAAACGTATTGCGAAGCAGTCAGATTTGGATTTTATTTTTATTTTTCATTTTAATTACACAATAGGCAGGTACATGTCTGTCTCTCAAGCTGTTTTGATATGCCTTCTTGAAGAACTACGCATTATTGTATATAGTATCTTTTATGTATTTGTAGTACTGTTTTGAAAAAATAAGTCCTGCCGAGTTTCTTGCCGGTAATAAGTAATACTTCTCGGGTCCGAGGTGTAGGGTTAGAACCGCTGGTAGTTTCTTTTCTCTCTGACGTTCATAAGTGCATTGTAATGTGCCTAAATTGAAGAATAAATATCTTTTATCTTTTATCTTATCTTTTACCAAGCATGTTTCTTGCAACGGTAGCACCACAGTGGCACACCCCTTATTTTATCATATCTAATCATGTCTATTTCTGTCGCGTAACTCGCGTCGTCAGTTGTTTTTTTTTGCGTGCTCTTAGTTTTTTTGTTCATAGTTGGACTACTCCTTGTGTTCTCTGTTAATAGCACGCTAACAACTTATTATGTCTATGTAAGTAATGTCATAAATTTCACCAGTGTATAAAACAAGAAAAAGCTTTGGTAGCCCAGCGGTAAGGTAAGAACTTTCAATCCAAAATTTGTAGGGGAACCCTGGCTCGTATCACTGAGTTTTCTGAACTTTTCTACCAATTATAATTTCATATTTCCCAGTGTCTGTGAAGAAAAACACCAAGAAAACCTTGCTTTGAAACAAATGACAATCGCGCTTGTAAATCCTAGAGCCTGCACTATTTCCTTGGATTAGGTTGCCGAGCGGACCACAGGTTTCATAAGGCCGTGGAAAATCTAGTTTTTTTATTAAAAATAGTTCTCTCTGTACCCTGTTTTTGTGCTCTTGCTACCCCCTCAGAAAGCGTGTGCCACTGCCAACTTCAATGTTCGAAATATAACGTTGTGCACGTAATCCCATGAATTGAACAAGACGTTTACATATTTATGTCCTCGGCGACAATACTCTATTGTCGGAGATTTTCCAAATACCTACCCAGCGCGAGAAAGATTGACCGGGAATCCGGGCCGTTATTCCCATCGGTACGCAAATAGAAAAAAAAACCGGCCAAGTGCGAGTCGGACTCGCGCACCGAGGGTTCCGTAAAAACCTAAAACAATTGCGATTTCTCATGATTGCGTGGACATGAAAGTTTCGTTTTGCTACAGCAGAAAGATATTATAGAGCTGAGTATATGATATGAATTTCGATTCAATACCTCTACGCGTTTACGAAGAAACAGGCAGTAAACTTATTTTAAGTACTATTTTACTAAAAATGTCTACTTTTCGTAATTTTTCCTTTGTCTTTGCTATATGAAGTTTCTTTGTGCCAAGTTTCAAGTTTTTGAGGGTACGGGAACTACCCTTTAGGTTTTGAGTTTCTTGCGAGTACTCATCTCCAAAATATGCAACTTAAATTGCTATTTCTTTTGATTGCGTTGACATGAAATTTTGTTTTTGCCACAGCTGAAAGGTATAATAGACCTGAGTATTTGATATGAATTTCAATTTAATACCTTTACGCGTTTACGAAGAAGAAGGTAGTAAGTTTAAAATTAAAAAAATATTTTTTGTATGATTCTACTAAAAATGTCTACTTTTTATAATTTTTCCTTTGTCTGTGCTATATGACGTTGCTTCGTGCCAAGTTTAAAGATTCTGAGCTTGCGGGAAGTACCCTTTAGGTTTTGAGTTTCTCGCGAGTACTCAGTTTCAAAATATGCAACTTAAATTGCTATTCCTTTTGATTGCGTTGACTTAAAGATTTGGTTTTGCTACATCTGAAAGGTACTATAGCCCTGAGTATTTGACATGAATTTCAATTGAATAACTTCACGCGTTTACGAGGAAAATGGTAGTAAGTTTAAAATTTAAAATATTTTTTTTGTGTATGATTTTACTAAAAAAAAACTACTTTTCGTAATTTTTCCTTTATCTGTGCTACATGAAGTTTCTTCGTGCCAAGTTTTAAGTTTCTGAGTTTACGGGAAGTACCCTTTAGGTTTTGAGTTTCTTGCGAGTACTCAGTTTCAAAATATGCAACTTAAATTGCTATTTCTTTTGATTGCGTTGACATAAAAGTTTGGTTTTGCTACATCTGAAAAGTCCTATAGCCTTGAGTATTTGACATGAATTTCAACTTAATAACTTCACGCGTTTACGGGAAAAAAGGTAGTAAGTTTAAAATTTAAAATATTTTTTTCTGTATGATTTTACTAAAAATTTCTACTTTTTATAATTTTTCCTTTGTCTATGCTATATGACGTTGCTTCGTGCCAAATTTCAAGTTTCTGAGTTCATGGGAAGTACCCCGTAGGTTTTGCGAGTGCCGAAAACTCTAAAATTTGCAGCATAAACGACTGTATCTTTTGATTGCGTTGGCTTTTAAGTTTGATTTTTTCACAGCTTCAAGGGACAATAGACTTAAGTATTTGGTATAAATTTCAGCTTGATACCTCCACGTGTTCTTGAGAAAAATGGTCTTGACAGACAGACAGACAGACAGACAGACAGACAGACAGACAGACAGACAGACAGACGGACAACAAAGTGATCCTATAAGGGTTCCGTTTTTTTTCCTTTTGAGGTACGGAACCCTAAAAAGAACCATAAGTTCAGGAACCTCAAAAATTATACGTAACGCCTTGGTCAAAAAGAATGCTACATGAGTGAGTCTCCGTCAAATACATTGGAGTGGCCAAGGTACTCAAAAATATCTGAACATGCACTTTACTGCCTTGACAATAGAGGCGTTGTTCAGATAATTGTGACCACCTTGGCCGATCCGATATACGTGATGGCAACCTGTACGCTCGACGCGTCCAATGTATTCCCATCCGCCCGAATACGAACTTCGCAACTTGGAACTTTCAAACGTTAAAGATTTTCAAAAAGGTAAAGAATAAAAATATTTAAGGCATATTGACATTAAAATACCTAAGTCGAAATAAAATAATAAGTGGGGTGAGTTTCTTAGTTCGTAAGAACGAGAGTGATAACTAAGTATCTAGGTACCTTTCTATAAGTGCTAGGTTGTGTGGGCTACTGGCTTGACTTAAGAGTCGCCAGGACGCTCGCGTTCCCATACAAACGTAGTTGAGCTCTCATTTTAAAACGACATGCTTTAGAACCACGAAAAATGGCATGGGCATTCTAGTAGTACAGATCTAGGTCAGACATTCATTTTCGTTGCTAAAAATTGGAATACAAAGAAAATACAGCCAGTTACAGATTTACATACAAAACTTATTTTTGCTATATTTTCTTTGTATTACAATTTTTAGCAACGAAAACAAATGTCCGACCTAGATCTTTGCTACTAAAATGCCCATGCCAAATTTCATGGTTCTAAAGCATGTCGTTTTAAAATAAGAGCTAAACTACGTTTGAATGGGAACGCGAGTTCACGCGAGCGTCCTGGCGACTCTTAATTCGGTAAGCGCTTGCAATAGCATTTACGAGTAGTAAGGTCACATTACAATACGAAGGTGGGATCAATCCTATTCACAAAGACTTTTCCATTCAACTGTTAAAGCCTCCGCCTCCCTATTTAGTGTAATTTGACCTCGAGAGAAGTGACGACTATGTGTATTCAATGATTAGGTTTATACTGGACCATCTGAAGTTTAAGTTGGGAAAGACTGAGAATAACAGAGTACGGAAAGGAATAAATACATTCATGATCAATGGGAATATCTACATAATATTAAGATTGTCTATACAAACGGTATCCATTATTTAAAGGCTCAACCCACTATCAGTCCGTCGGACGACATCAGTCTGTCAGTTCGGAGCTTGCAAATTTTTGTTCTTACTGACAGACCGATATCGTCCGACCATAGAGTGGAGCAGCACAGCCTAAGAACTTTTTGAAGCTGAAGTCAATTGCGCCCTCTGTCCGAAAGCCCCCTAAAGATACCGAAAATGTAAGAGGAAATGTCACCTGCACTGCTACTCCACCTAGTAGCTAGCTAGCTACTAGTGTACTACTAGTACGCTATTTGTTACTATATAAGTTACTTTATCGTCCGACGGACTGATAGTGGGTGGGCCCCCTTAGCCTTAAATGTATATTCATGTACAGTCAGCGTCAGAGATATGTGACCCCCCTCCAGCAATAGACAAATGTGGTCGCTAGTTCGAACCCCAGCATAAGAATCACACTTTTTGCTTTTTTTTAACTTTTTTTTTATAATCCTAGTTTTAATATTTTTTTACATTATCACAAATATTTATTTTATACGTTTTGTTATTCCTTATTACCTACTCAGTTATTAACTCGGTAACATCAAAATTACCCTTTTAAACAATTTTTAACTAGAACAATAATTTCGTTAACTTCACAAGCGTCCGTGCAGCGTGATGGATAGTGTAACAGACTAGTAAACACTAGGTTCGCGGTTCGAATCTACGTAGAGAATACTTTTTGTATTTTTATACTTCTTCTTTTTTATTAATAATTTATTAACTTCCTATTTAATATAGTAAGTTTAATTAAAATAGAAGTTAAAATCTTTTTTTAAGGACTAATAATGAAAATTCCATAGTCACTGGTAACTTTTTATTAACTAAGTAGGTATTTAAATACTATTATATTAAATATTGTTTACTAACTGAATTATGGGGGTATGACAGTAGATATATTATGCGTATTCTGTAAACTGATTACTATATATTTTACAGCTAAATATTTACTTGTTAAATTATAATGATAATGTGTAGTCAATTATACATCAGTGAAACTTCAAGTTAACAAGTAAAATACCTTTAGATTAACTCTTACTGTTTAAAATTGTGGTATTGGTGGTCTGCATGCTGTTAAACTTTATAAGGCATTACACTTTGGTTGTTTACTTTAGATTATACCTACATTTTACTTCATTGAGTAGAACCGTAAAAACAAGTTGGGTCATAACTTTTTTTATAAGCAATACCAAACTACTCGGTTAAAAGTGAAGTGTATAGTTTCCCTTTTCTTTGATTATAAATTAATATTCTTATTGCATTTAACACAATTTTTCAGTTTTACTTTAGACAGAGATGGCGGGACACAGCGGTGGGAGTTGTGGAAATTGCGGGAAGTATTTTAAGTATAAAATGGGCTATTCAAAAAACAATTTAAAAAATGAGTATAGGTTAGACCGCCCCTCGCCCTACCAGTCTGTATGCCATTATCAATATGTAATACGTAATCTAAACCAGCTATTTAACGTTGCAAAGAGAAACAACATGTTATCAAAGATAACAATCATTCATCTCTTAGCAAACGTGCTAACGTGGTAACGACCAATGCAATGCAACCTTACCACAATCTTAGTAAGCATAGGGTATTTCTCCACTAATTGGGTCGAATTCAAACAGCTCCCATTAAATGGCTAACAATATGTATGGTTTTTAAGGTAGAAATTAACGAGTTACCACTTGGAAAAGCCTACTTGTCTAAGCACTATCTTGTTATTTGCAAAAAAACAATATAATTTGTTAGACACTACTTATACAATAGCGTCATTATACCTACTCATTATTTTAAAACTTGCATGGAGTAAATATTTGCCCAATAATGGAGAAATACCAACAACACCATTTTTTTCACAATTTTTACTAATAACGTAGAGGATAACCTTTTTTATCTTCCACCTGTTTTAGCCGGCTTTTCATGCTTGAAACCATGTTTGAACATACATTGATGTTCCTCATCAATTCCCACTTTCTATAAACTTCTTCGTCTAAGTTTTGTCTTGATTTGACTTGTGTAGGGTCCCAAAGCACCATAAATTCTCAATAGAATTGAGGTCAGGGCTTTTAGAAGGCCAATCTAATACAGTGATGTCTGTTTGTAAGGCTAACCACTCTTTCACTATACGGGAACGATGCACTGCACTATTGTCTTGCACCAATGATTTATGTCTTGCACTAAATAAATTTGTCCTTCGGGATAGGCGACGCGAACGGAAGGCAACATGACGTCACGTAACACTTCGAGGTATCCCTCGCTGATCATTCGGCCTCCAACTTCAACGAGCTGCTCGGGCCCCATAGATGACATCCAGCCCCAATACGCTAAAAAAAAAATCTCATGAGCATACCATAACTTGAAAAACGTAAAACTGAAATCACAGCTTTTTTTAAAGTGCAGGTAATGAAAATTGTATACTTAATATAATTTACTCACCTAATGATATCCTTCCGCTTGTTCTAAGGTCTAGCATATTTTTGGGGTCAAATCGCTCTCCACTTCTGCGCCACAATATTTTTCTTCCCTCTTTGTCTGACTTAAAATATTTCTCGTTAGTAAATACGATATAACGATTCTCACCCATCTGCGAATCGTATTTCTCTGCAAGTAAAAATACGTATTAAATTTGCTCGTTTATGATAAAACTTAAAAAATTCAAATAGCTTTAAAAATAAACATGGCTCTAAGACTATACCTATTACTTCACATAAAAAAGCTGCCGATTAAAAGACTTTTCCGTTAAATATATTTTTCTATCCTATCCCATATATAGGTAAACACACGACAGTAAATCCTCACAACAAAATCTGGTGGCTTAACTTATTGACAACATTTTACTGTTTTTACTAAAAAATAAATGTCTCAATGGAGTCACAGGTTACAAACTTACCGTTATATTCAGTACTCGTGGTATTTGTTTATACTTTTGTTCTCTTCCCAAAGAACCACAATTTTATCGAACCATATTGTCATTGAAACACAAAAAAACGGACGGGGGCAGTTATTCAATTGCTTGAAATGCAAAAGGATTTAAGAAGTCGAGAGATCGTAATTGCGTTGCGACACAGGTATGATTCGCACACGCAAATTATGACTTACCCCCAAACAAATTTTCTCCACGAAATAACTAGACGCATTTACTCCAGTAAATTAAACCTTAAAATGTAATGGTAAAAGTCGTTGTTAGTCGTCTGTGGAAATAAAATGAGGGTAGGAAAATATTGATAAACCAAAGACATTACTAGTATGATCCAAGACAAGCTTGCAAACAGGGACGGGTATAGATATAATAGTTCGAACAGAATATCTATGTTAAGGGACCTCGATGTCGATGGCGCTTACGCCATTATCAGCGATGCTCCAATGAAAATGCAACGCTGCGCAACCCGATGCGGCGTAAGCGCCATTGACAATAAAGTCCATTTTTATAGATTTTATTATAGTTCTCTATTGCCGGTCGGCCTGCTAAGAACTGGTTCATATTTTTGTTGTGTAGTCCATGTGTTACGATAGCCCAGCGGAAAAAAGCCGGACTAATGTATGAGTGAAGCGAATGAGTGTGAGCCGAGGCCCCAGGATCCGATCCCAGCTTAGCTGACAAGCACATTTGAGATATTTCATTTTTGAAAGAATTAAATGACAGTGTGGTAAATGCCGATTCTCGTGTCGAACGAGAGTTCCAGTTTTACACCTAGGGGGGTCACATATCTCTGACGCTGACTGTACTATGTTTACTAGCTATCTCTATCTATACAGGGTGTAACAAAAATACTGGTGATCCGTTTAAGGGCATATTTGGTATCCTATTGCGAATAGGAAAAAGCCGAATAAAAAATTTTTTGACGCGAGAAAAAATTTGATTTTGTATGGGACACGTCGTCCCAGCCGGCCAACCCTCCATACAAAACCAAAAAAATTTTTTCGCGAAAAAAATTGTCTTTCTTAGTTTTTCATAATTAAGATACGATACCAATTATACCCTGAAAAGGATCACCAGTATTTTTGTTACACCTTGTTGACTGAGGAGCCGAGCGTAGCGAGGCGACGAACGTCTCCGTTTTCACTGGTACGACGATTTGGCATTTTGATGTGTGTGTATTGGTTGGTTGGTTGGTCAGTGTCGGTCTAGAGGTCGCATTTTTCATCCGATTTCGATGAAACTTGGCATGTACGTTGCTTGATTTATTTTCCAAAAATTGTCGAGCCATTTTTTTGATTGGGGGGAAAATGAGGGGGGAAGGGGGGAAAGTTTGCTGTCGCGTTATTTATGTTCTCCGAAGTCTACGGTTCACAGAACCACTAGTATAATGTTGACTCTGACTGGTTGTGATTGTAGGATACCTAACAAACTTCCTTCGTATATCTCCAACAATAATTGAATCTTTTCTTTGTTGTTTTCCTGTTTGTCCTCACATATTGGGAAACAGATTCTGAAGATGACAGGTGAAAAAACCCGGCAGAACAAATATACGTGCTGAACATGTAGTATTTTAATGTTACTGAATAATACATAAACAGACATGGGACATGACACCAAAGAGAACAAAAATACGGAAAAATCGGACGAAACAAAATGATTTCACTGCGAAATTAAATTTTGGGTGACCCAAAATAAAAATCACGAAATTTTTATGACGTTCAAAAAAGACATTTCATGGCCAAAAATATTTCATATAAGAATTATAACATACCACATATTGAAAACAGATGTTTGTTACAATGAAAAAATTAACTGGCTATAAGGTCAGGTCACCAGCGTAGAACTCAACCTCTATATGTTTAATTAACAGTGATCGGCACGACCCGTGCCACAGTGCTGAATTTTGGTTATATTTTTTTTATACAGACGTGATTATTAAAATTTGCAACCCTGTCCCAAAAATATATTAAATTGAAACGTAATAGACTGTTCATGGCTATAATAAAATTTAAAAAAAAATCTCTTTGGAATCCCGCGGTGTGGGGGTCGTGCCGATCACTGTTAATTAAATATATATTGATTTATATTAAACCGAATTCTTAAATTGAACTTAACACAGTTAATTTACATTGGATTTTGTCCAAGTCGTCATCTACTATCCACAAAATTCTATGCTTCACGTAACGTTTTATTAGAATAGTATTACCAGCAAACTGCTGGAATGTTCGATAGCGGGGTAACGCCACGTTCGAAGCGACGCCAAATGGCCCGGTCATGATTGCTTTGTTTCATGAAATTGCTCTAGGGCTCGACACAGCGTTAGTAAACGGCGACTTCTAATAATTTTAAACAAAAAAAGAACCGACTTCACTTAGGATCCGCTATTCCAAGAGGAAGTGGCCAAGTTGTCGTAAAAAATAGTGAAATCAGAAATCACTATACATATAGGTGTCCTTACAATAGTTAAAGAGTTCCCTCGATTTATACAGGATTCCATCATCAGACCCCGACTTGGTGCCAACGGAACCATCTCGGTGTTATACCCAAACAACCCAAAAAATATTTTGAAAATCGGATCACGATTTACGGAGATATCGAGTAACTGTTACATACAAAAAAATAATAATAAAAAAATATATAGGCGTGGGGATGTGACGCTGACGAACCCATCGCCCGCTGGTTTTCATGGCTTTGTTTCATGAAATTGCTATAGGGCTCGACAGAACGTTAGTAAACGGCGCTCTCTATATAAAGATGCAAGCGACGTACAGAATATCCTGTTAAAGCGGTTTTAAAAGTTCGTTTTATTACGTCATTTACACTATAGGTTTGATAAATGGAAGCCTATTAAATAGGCTTCCATTCTATATTTCAATTTTCCATGCCATTTTTGACAAATAGAACTTACTTACTGAATATTTGTTGTCCGTATGTCTGACCATTTTTTCAGAGATTTGTACTTCTTTTTATTTTCAGAGAGTCTTCGATCGTCAAATAAAGCTTAATGGGCCCTCTTCACTTTTAGCTAACCTACCAGTTGATTTTTTAATCTTTATCCATAGGAAGTGGTGGGGAACAACGTCCTTTATCTACATGTGGGGAAAGTAATCTGGTACAAGTGTTGACTTGTTTTTTTACGTTATCTGGCAGATTAACTTTATAGGTTTTCATTTTGAATTATATAACTTTGAAAGCATTTGGCTTCCGTTTATATTTTATATCTTATATTTTTCTGTGGTGGTGTGGTGAAAAATTTTGTATTATACTCAGCACCAAAGTTTGTTTAACTTCTCTTGCCTTGAGGCCCTCGCACGCACAAGATTCCATTTTTGAACCAACTCACTACGCTCGTGGCTCAATTTTTTATCTTTTGCTGGATCGGGTCTCAATAAAAGCACTAGAGGTTAAACATCAACTTTGCTCCCTTATGTAATAATTTGATAAATAACTATTTGCCGCGCAAGCTGGGCGCAAATTATATAGATAGGTGGTATTGTATACCCATTAAATTACATAAAATAAATACTTTGAACGAAGCCTGTAACATTGACATTGTATAAGTAGGTAATAAGTGTAATAACGAAAGAAACTTTAACTGGTAAGGTAAAGCAAGCCTGAAAGTTCCGCAAATTTAAATCCACATTAAAACAAGTTTAAACTAGTGTAACCAACTCTCAGCTGCTTAACCAACCGCTAAAAGCCGCTTTTTTCCGCTTTTCCCGCCAATTAATCTGTCACGCTTCGCGAATGACTTTTCTGCATAGCACTCTCATTTCGGTGTCACGGCGAAATTAAAAATGGCCGACGCATTACCGTGGCGGCAACCCTGACGAATTGTCAGGGTTGACACTTCCGGGTTGGGTTTTGTTTTTGTAATTATATTTTTTTGGGTGCCTTTTCAGTGTCATTTTGACGTAGTAAATTTTGTCGTAGCTTGAATTAAAAATAGACTATTTATGCATGTAGATTTTCCTTTCTTACGGCATAGAGCTGTAAAGTGTAAAGAGCTGTAAAATAATAATAGTTTTGATTCAAGACAGTAATCTGACATCTTATCTAGTAAAGACAATTTTAACTTGGCAACATATTGCTCAAACGAAGGTACATCTTTAACATCCGAGCACAGTTTATTGTAGATCTTAACTCTCTCACTACCCACGGAGAATCACATCCATTTCTCGGCATACATTCCGAATTCAAACTGGTTTTCCAATGAACTTATTAGTCGTAAGTTAAGTTGTTAGTCGTAATGGGCAAGTGTAAGTAATTATATTAAGTAAGAGCGAAACGAACTGAAAATTCAGTGATGTCAAAATGAAACCAATTTGTAAAGTTCAAATACCTCCAGTTGGTTAATTTGTTTCATAAACTCCCATTCCTGCGTGCCGTCTGTAAATATATTCCCGCTAACCTACACGCAGTATACATATATATTACGAGCGTGGGATCTTTTAATTATTTAAACCGAGCCAAATGTCAGGCAACCTATTCCCAATGGTTCGAATGAGTCGAGAAGGTAAATTATTTCTTTATTGCACCGTTAAATTTGAACCAGTTTAGTTATTAATATGATACGTCCTTGAGACAACTTACAATGTATGTTGCGCGCGCAAATATTGCAAGCAAGACGCCAAATTATTCACGAGGCAATGAGGCCGCGTTTCAAATTTAGATCATTATCATATCAATATTTTAGTATCAGAATACTGGTCGAAATTTATCATCATCATCAGCAGGCTTATGATGGCAGTAGTTGTCCGCCGATAACTTGATAAAAAGCTGACAACTTGACACATTCACACAGCAAAACATGACAATGTGTCAAGTTGTCAGCTTTTTATCAAGTTATCGGCGGACAACTACTGCCATCATAAGCCTGCTGGGCTCATCATGAGCTGGGCTCTTGTCGGTGGAGCATTTTCCATGTATATCTGTCCTTTGTCTTCTCCTTGGTGGCCTGATACGACACGACGTTTATTTTTTCCTTGACTTGATCCATGTACGCTATTCTTGGCTTTCCTGGCTTCCTTTCTGCTTCAACTTTACCTTCTTCTATGATGTTCTTAATAAATTCGTCGGGTCGAATTATAAATCGCTAGTATTTTTTCTCGTACCTTAAAATCTTAGTAAGTTTAACGCTTTAAAATAATTGACGAAATAAATGCAGTATGAATGAATTTAATCATGAAAGGATAAATACAGAAAGCAGTGTTATCATAAAAAAAAACATACCAATCAAATCTTAGAGTAAACAATATTGGCGTTCCACAGGGAAGCATACTGGGTCCGTTGCTCTTTCTTCTTTATATCAACGATTTACCAAATGCTACTTCCAAAAAAACCATATTGTTTGCTGATGATACGACACTTTTAGTAAGAGCTGATAACCAATCAACCTTTAAAGTAGATTGTAATAATGCATTGTTGGATATAGTTAATTGGATGAATCTTAACGACCTACAGATAAACATTAATAAAACGAACTGGATACAATTTGTCTCATACAATTCCTCTGGCTTAGCGGTAGATGTTCAATTAAATCATAATTATGTTCAGGAAGTCGAATCCGTTAAGTTCCTCGGTATCATAATAGATAAACATCTTAACTGGAAGGAACATATCCAACAAATGTGTGGGAAAGTTAATAGATATGTTCATGTCCTGAGAAGACTTAGAGACACTGTTTCGGTAGAAGCAGCACTGACAGCTTACCATGGATTTGTATCATCTGTAATAAATTATGGTTTAATAATATGGGGAAACTCTGTTGACATAGACCAAATTTTCAAAATTCAAAGAGATTGCGTTAGGGCTATTTGTAAAGGAAGGTATAACGATGATTGCGTTCCACTATTTCAGAAATTAAACATTCTTCCCCTTCCATGTCTTTATATTAAAAAAATTTGCATGTTTGTTAAATCTAATCGTAATCTATTCTTACAAAGGAATGATCTTGTTCAACGACAGACACGTCAGAAAACTATGTCCCGTATGCACAAACCTATTTGTAACAAGATGATGTACGAAAAAAATGCTTACAACATGTGCATTATAATTTACAACCACCTGCCCCAGCACTTGAAAAACCTAGAAGGAAACGAATTCAGTCGAAATCTTTCTAACTGGCTTCTTGACAAGTGTTTTTACAGCACTAAACAATATTTAGAATTTAATCATAATATAGGTTGGTAATTTATATAATAATAGTTCTTGGTATTTGTGACATAATGTTTGACATTCTTCTTTATTTTATTTTGTAATATCTATGACTGACATTGTTAATTATGAATAATCTGCCCTTATTCCTGTTTAGAATTTGTAGCTATAAGGAAACATTTGCACGCTTGCATGCAAGCAAAATATAATGTAGGAACTGTATATATAAGAACTTAACCACTGTATTTTGGCAAATAAAATTGATTGATTGATTGAAAGGTAAAGGATTATTAAAATTTAGCGAAATTGATGCAAACGGTTAAAAACTTTATAACTGATCTTGTCCATTATCTAGTCTATTCATGTGTTAGTGTATGACCTCAGTGGCGATCGGCGTTGCGTTGAGCTTCTAAGGAATTGAGCAGCGTGCAGTGAGGCCACTCCGGTACATTTGAATGCGTTTGCTCTGGACGCGGCATCGCCACTTGAGCGAAGACTTAGTAATGCTGTAAAACGTTTTTTATGTGGAAAATTACTACACCATAGATAAAAATATTCTGTAGACTTGTGTATACTTAAAAAAATGTTTTTACTGGTTATCCAGAGAGATTTAGGCTAGCAATGTTAATAACAGCGCGGTCGACTCTAACGAAGTATCCAAGAGTCAAAATAAACGGCGTAACTTTGTATGAAATAAATGGCACATACGTCATTTATAACGAACTTAAAAGAGAAATTATTAGGATAATATGGCAGATAATTAATAACAGCGTTTAAATATTAGAAACGTTGGGTTTATTTATTAATAAAATTGTTCTGTTAATTTAGATTGCTGAAAGGCTAAAGGTTATTTGTATTTAAACAGGGCTTGATTCAGGTTTTAAATCCGTGGAAAAAAACAATGATAATCGTGTGTTCTTGTGATATTTTCGTTTGTAAGAAGTCAAACAGAACAGAGGGAGGTTAGCAAACTTTTAGGAATAAGGGGATTAGGAGCTGCGTTAGAACCAGTACAGGGAAAAAATCAAACACATTTTTAATACGGATTGTTGTAACAAATGGCTGTTTTCAAAGTCAAATTACAAAAGAAAAAAAAAAGTAAATAAATCTTGCCATTTTAGGGCACTTATTTATGCCCTTAAAATGATCACCAGTATTTTTGTTAAACCTTATATGAAGAATATTTGATGTTTTAATAAGTCAAGTTTTATAAAGAACAGAAAAAAATACATAAAAATGATCAATAGAATTTTGTCCCGTCGTTTTTATGTGGGTCCGAATTTCTCATCAAAATTATACTCATAACAAGTTCGTAATAAATCTTCATTTTAATTTGAATACCGCTTCTGTATCCACAAAAAGTTTTTCATGTACGCTCGAGGCTGGACATACCCTTATATCTCGTTTCTTGAATCTTCGTCGTCTTTAATACCCAATTATTCGTAAACTTTGGGACTTTATTACACCAGACTTTCGTTAATATATTCTAATTTTAGGCACGTTCTTTTATTGTGCACGAAATATTTTTTCATGTGGATATCATCAATTTTATAAGTAACGTAATTGTGCCCGCGATTTCTTTTGCGTAGAAGTAATTTTAACATCCTTAGAGATTGAACAAAAAAAAATGCAAACGTTCTGCACTTAAAAAAAATTTCTAATATTTTATGTTTAGAGACTTAAATTCCTTCATGATTAATTATTATCAGAGAAAAAATATGTTTAATACTATTTTCATTTGCTTTAAATTTATTATGTAAGAGTATTCATCAATATTCAATAAATATTAAGGGTGGGTTGCACCACGCACAATTAACAGACTCATCAACGTTAAATATGGCGACGGAGCTGTCATCCCATAGAAAACTGTCAAACTTTTCATACAAGATTTTTTATACGATTACGTTTACGTTCACAGACAGTTTCGTGCAACCGGCCCTAAGTCATTGCAATATTAAAATTAGGTTTAAACTTTCGTGACACATATGGGACTGTACTCACTTGTCTTAAGACACTACGCGAGACATTGTCACAAGTGAGTACAGCCGCATGTAGTGATATAATACCATATATGTAACTGAACGAAAAACATTTACTCAATGTCACGCCCTCAATGTGCCCGTTAATGTTTAGGTCATACTGAGCATCTTTTATTATTGGACCAACTCCGAAATCGCAAAATAAAAATTGGACTCTCCCATAGAAAATTTCAAAATAAGACCAGTGAAATGTATGAAACAGCCAAATTTTTTTTGTGATTTCGGGGTTGGTCCCATAATAAAAGATGCTCATTATGACCTAAACATTAACGGGTTTGGGTAAATGTTTTTCGTTTAGTAACATAGTGCAGTAACACTAAAATAAAAAGGTTCCATGTAAAAGTTTTCTTGTTTGAACGATATTTTGCGATAAACTGGCGTTCCTCATCTCTTAATAAAGGAGAAAGCTATATAAAATACAATTTTCCTTCAAAGAAGCAAGTTACCTAGTCAATATCCGTGTAAATATGATAAAAGCGAAGGGATAATATACTTATTATACCTTTCAATTGAAAACGTTACATACACCGTGGACTCGAGTAACCCGAAAAATCTTAACCACTCATTACTGACACCAAAACAAAGGCATAAACGTTATATAACTTAAGGTCTATTTCGCCAAATTAAAAACATATATTTTTTATTTTTTTTTAATATTTTGTTCACATGAAAGTAAATGTTATTAATAAAATGACTGGCAAAAATTAAATTGTTTTTGCAAAGTCTAGTCACTTAGATATCTGCCAATAAGAATGTGTAAACTATGCCAAATAGTGACAACAACGCCATGAAAAATGTGTTTTGTGCTGAGTTAAAATAAAAAAGGTGTTTTAATAGCTATTCACTTTAAAACCAGGCGCATTTCAGAAAAAATAGGATATTTTCGTATCTAAACGTGAAAAGCGATACACTTTTCAAATCTGTCGGGTTACTCGAGCCCACGGTGTATATTAAAATATTATAAACAAAAGAACACACACGAACAAGTGAATGTCTACCTATACAAATCATAAAATCAACTTTCATTCAAAGTCAAAATCCACAACAAAAGATTCCATAGCACTAACACCACGTTAATTGACTTCAGCAATCAACAAACCAAACAAATCAATCCGACACAATACAATCAACACAATAACCTTTATTCCAACACAATAGAGTACACATTCACATAAACACTTTATCCACTCAACCTCGACCAACATACAAATGCAGTCGACAAAAACCTAAACAGAAATTTTCCATACTAAGTTTTTATAGCTTTTGATCTCGGGCGCCACCTGTAACCGCAAAAATAAGTTTGTAATTGTTGGTCTCGTGATTACGGTCAGTCGATTGAGTTCCGGTCGATTTAAAGCGGAAGTTCGCGTCATTGGCCAATTGGCAGCGTTAGATTTATTGGTCGTTAGGGGTTGGAAGAAATGGATGATTTGAGACTTATGGTCCCTGAGGCTGTTGGTTTTATGTCGTCACCCAAGGGCAGAGCGGGCTTGTTGTATCGGCACAATAGGAAGCTACAGATGTTAACACATAGGTCATTATAAGTACACTGGGTCTCTTTCCCACTCCTACATTCTTGTCTGAAGAGCCTTCACAGCTGACGAAATGTTACAACTTTTATATGAAAAGTTTATTTATTTGCTATATTTCAGTTGTCGGTTTACGATTTTAAGTCTATTATAATAAATATGACTTATAGTTACGGAGGCGAATAGGGGAATTTTCGGCAATACTCGAGCGTGGCAGTTTAAGATATGAGAGATACCTTAGACCTAATAGAACAACCTTGTAAAGTATTTAGCTCTATATGTAGTGACGCGCGCCTAGGATAGACGATCAGATTAGTAAAAAAAAAATGGATAGTCTGAAATACTCCAGCGCGTCAGTTTAAGATATTGGGGATTGATTTTAGTGTTTAAAGACTAAATTTAACCAATCTGACGATAAGTCCTTGACGCCGCCGAGTTATAGGGTCGCGAACTTGTAAAAAAAAAACGTTAATCCGGCATTCTCGAGCGCGATTTTTTTTTATTTTGTTTTGAAGAATATAATCTAAAACTTACTAAAAATACAAAATCTGCCGGTTTCCGCATGACCGGAAGTGTGGAGGAGCCAATTCGTCTTCCTAAGAACGCGTTACGGCATATAAGTCGCGAACGATACATTTTACAAAAAAAAGTTTAAATAAACAAAAAAGGTAATTTAATTTTACACAAAAAAGGTGTCTTTACATTTTTGTCCAAAGTTAAAACTTTTTGAAGTGAAAGTTAAACCTTTTTCGGTCAGATTAAGAGAACCCACCAACATTTTTGTCAGATTAAAAAAATATGCTTTCAGGATACCGAGATAAACCTCCCCTATGAAAATCTGACGCGCTCGAGTATTTCAAAAAAACTTTTTTTTTTTTGCATTTTCAAAAATTCATCGTAACTTATCGTCACGCCGAAATCGTCAGTTTTTTTAAAGGGAGCTCCCTTGGGGCCTACTTAAGGCCGTTCTTCGATTCGGACAAGCCACGCCCATCCGTTAGAGACACGTTTATGGCTCCCGTGCACGAAAGAAAGAGATGCAGCGCTCTTAAGGATCAGACTTTTTGACTAAACTACGATAAATAAGCGAATCTATAAAGTTTTGTCTAATTTTGTTTCTGTGACTTTTTAGATAAACCAGAATACCATATTTTTTACTTAGTTATACTGCTTAGTCTCTTATAGTTTACGTAAGCTAAGAAAAATAAGGGGAAAAAGGCCTCAACTTCGGATTTTTTTTCTATCGAGGCAACTTTCAGCAATCGTGTTTCGGCTTGTGCCATAAACAAGAGTATATAGTCTAATAATATATATTCTAAAATAAATTCAGTCCCTTTTCCCGTTTAGTCAATAGAGCGTTTCAAAAAACCTATAATTTTTCAAAGTAGCCCCTTAACACCCCTTCCGAAAATCTGACGCGCTCGAGTAAATTTTTTTTTTTTGCATTTTTGACTACTTTATATGCCTACCCCCACCACGCAAACCGGCAGATTAGTATACCGTTGTTATCAGAGGCACTCGGGGCATACGTATTATGAATATCTGACGCGCTCGAGAATGCCCAAGTAACTGTTTTTTTTAACATTTTTGAAAAACCGTACACGCCAAACCCACCGCTAAAATGGTTTTTGCCATACGAGCTTTTCTTTTCGAAATTATTTTATCTTTCGATTTTGATAGGTCTCGACGGCGCCGTTGAATTACGCCATTTAGCTACCTCGCCTCCCTAACTATTACCTATATTTGTGTAAGTAATAATGGGTTTCTTTCTCGTACTTAAATTCTTGTCTTGAAAACTTTGCACGATAAAAAATCAAATGCAATATCCTATCCTACGAATTGATTGCCTTTCCTTATTTATCTCCAATATGTAATTTATTTATTTTCTGATGTACTTTTATCTGTCAATTATATGGTCCCGCCAACGAATATAAAAGCATGTCTTATGCAATTTCAAAAAAGTCTATCTAGTCTGTACTTCATAAAGACCAAGAGAAGGTTATTATGAGATAAAAAGCAACTGCTAACAGAGGTGCCCTGTGAACCCAACAGATAAAAAAGAAAAACAACACTAAATTTACAACGAAAATCAAGACTGCCAACTTAACAAACAACTGAATTCATATGGTTTGGAACAATAACCAAACTAAAATAATTGCTGCCAACATAAGGAAAAAAGCAAGTAAGTTGATGACAGTGGAATTTTTTTTTTACCGTGTCTATGATTACGTTCTCTCAACTGTCATTTGTCATTTTTCAACTACTCGCTATTTCTTAAAGCAAACTGCGTTTAATTTTGTGTTTTATTTAATCACTAGTCGTAGAAAAAGTAATGTATGCAACGTTGTGTAAGTAGGTCAAAACAGGCTCATGGTGTCTTTATTAACAATTTTCGGCTCCGCCTCAAATTGTTACACTCGCCACTCACCTTTTTTGAACCCTCTTATACAACTATTGCATAAAATACTATTTTATACTTATTTTAGGCATACCTATTTAATTTATTTATGAAATTAAACTGTCATGTTATAATTTTTAATTGTTTTGTTGGAGTTAATTATAATACCCTAGTTAAATATATTAGTGACCGATTTAACAATAATTGCTTGAAAAAAATAAACGGTTTTACAAAAACTAACTATACACTATGCCGATTCGTTTCCTGGACCTAACCATATGCTAAAATTAACGAAACAAACGATTAAAGATGGCTTACTTTTCTCATGAATGAATGAATGATATTTATTTGCATTAAACATAATATTTTATATCTAAAATCACCAATTTTCCTGCATAAACGATTAATCTATATCAAGTAAATATTTAAACCAGACAACCAAGGGATAACCACTGTTTATTGTTAATAGACCGCGATTCGATTAAATGGGAAAACCACTTTATTAATTTGCGTATTGTCTAAATTGATAAATTCTCTAAGGTCTTCCTGTTTATTTTATACATAGCTTTTCGAGATTTAGAGACGAGATTTTATACAGAAAATTTCGAGCCTAAATGAAAAGTAATGGAAAATATTTAATTTGACCACATAAACCCCCTTCTCACCGTCTTAAGGGATGAATTCTGAGATAAAACCTATCTTATGTCCTTTCCTGGACTCGAATTATCTATAATTATGGCGGTTTAAATAAGTGACGAAGTAACAGATAGACAGACAAACTTTATTGCTGCTTGATGTAATTCGGGATATCTTTCTACATATATGATATCGTTGCTTTGCAATTAAAACATAGCTCACCATTTTACAGCTTATCTTTACCGTATCATACAGTACCCAAGTCTGCATAGCACTTCAAACTTTCTCTCTCAATTGTTCAAAGGTTAACTGAAAGAAATCCCTTAGAGGGATAAGTTCGCCTTTGTAAGTATTTGTTGTGTTTATCTCTCGTTGTGCTTTCTTGTACAATAAAGTGTTTTACTACTACTTCATCATCATCATCATCTCACCCATAAGACGTCCACTGCTGAACATAGGCCTCCCCTTTGGACCTCCATAAGTATAATGGAACTTATCATTAAAGGGGGGAGGGGGAGTTACTACTACTGACCACTAACATAATAAATTCCACGTTTCAAACAGAGGTTTTTTTTTAAATTTTCTAAGTTATGATCGCACATAGTTACTTGGCATCGTATCCATTTTCAAAAGATTCTTGTCTCATAGTACAATTTTATTCCGAGCTTCAAAGACATTCATAAGCCAAAATGGCTATTACAAACGACAGTAATCGTCTAAAGTGATCTTTAACATAAAGATAACACGGTTTAATTTCCGTTGGCGATGACAAACGTTCGAAAATTAGATTTTTTTGTCTTTACGCCAGTTTGAGGAATGTAATGGATGGACTGTTGCGGCCATTTTTGTGAATATATTTTATTATAACGGGTTTATGAGTAAAGAGAAATAGCTGTTAAAAAGCTTTTTGGTTATAATAAATCACGATTATTTTTCACTAGCTAAGCCTGTGGCCTCGTCTGTCTTGAATTGTGTTGTATGTCTATTCTACATCCTATTTAGGCATTTAAGGTCTACAACATTTTACTCTGCTTTGCTGCGTGGCCCCGGCTTTAGAATAGTGCCACCCCGTCTCTTCCCGCGGGTGTCGTAAGAGGCGAAGGGATAAGGGAACCTCTGATCCCTACTGCTCGTGAGAACGCTTCGGTGATTTATTTAATTAATGGTTATCCGCATGGCGGCAATGCGGTTCGCCACCCATCACGTCTCGTTCTTCACGGGGGCGAGAAGTGGCCCACGGAGAGCCGTTTTGCTGCAGTGATTGTAGCAAATGGAAATCCGTGATCTCTGCCTACCCCTTTTGGGATATAGGCGTGATTGTATGTACAGCCTTGGCCAGAAGTGTTGAGCATAGGTGTTTTTTGTTTACAATTTTGATGTTAAGCATTATTTCCCTATCCTAACAATGTACGGTATCGGTAAATGTTATATTTTATTTATAAATATAGAAAACTTCACTTAATAACACTTTCAAGGTACTTAAAAAATATGAAAACAGAAGGTACCAAAAATGTAAATTTAAGTCGGTGCGACATATTGCAAATATTCTATGCAGTTACTACTAACTTCAACAAAACATGCCTATTAGTCTAAATTAATTGACAAAATAACTTAAACAAAGATGGAAACGATGGACTAAACTTTCCAGTTTTGTATAAAAATCGCATTGGTGCTCAACACTTCTGGCCAAGGCTGTATGTATGTATATAACATTTTACTCACACAAACATTTTAGCCACTCTTTACAATACTATGTAATATTCTTTATTGTTTAATAATAATATTGATAACCAAAAGCGGTCTTAAAGCTTAAAAGCTTCTCCAAACAATTGAAACAAGATTGTTTTTTGTAAATTAAACTATGTTACGACAAAGTAGTTTAATTTAGTACGTGCTCAATTTGATTGAATCTAATGTTATTGTTATGTTATTCAGGCACAAATAACTATACTAAATAAATATCTAATATATTTCGATTATGTATGTTTTAGTAATAAAACACTCGGCAAAGAATGCATCGTAACATCTTGATGTGCTCAACTGTTAAATGTTTTCTGTGATTAATAGACTCCGTGGTAAAGCAAGTTAGTACGAGAGCCATTCAGTTTCTTAACACTTCATCAAGAGTCAATATATATAGACTTTAACTACAAATGTTAGGAATCGCAATTAACAATAAAACACTATGTATAACGATATAAAGAATTAATCAATTTCACATAATTTAAAATCATTATATTTGTATTCTATGATTTCATGACAATTTCAAACATACTTTTCTATGATCTTTTTTTTTAATTTGAAAGTCAGCCAATAATACCATGATTAAATTTGGATATTAATTTTATATTACAACAATACATTATTTTTGGAGTTTTGATGAGTTTGTGAGGATTAAAATGAAATTCAGTTTATACTCGTATGCCAAAACTTGTACCTAGTGGGTGTAATACTTACCTATATTTAGTTGGTAACGCATCATGTACGTCACGTGGTTCATATTGTTGTTTGAATGAATAATTAGATGAGATATTAACGAGCCGCGATGTCAATTCGATTGAAATAGCTGTCAACCCATACTAATTTTTATGGAAGTATACAGTATAAGTATGTATACTGTAGTATTATAATCGCAGTACAGTAATAATCTACTACTGTAAACCCAGAAAATACGGTTACTTAATGGCATGGCATTTATTTTCTCTTAGTCATGTAATTGTTTCAATTTGATATAAACTGATCCAATTTTTGAGTAATTCTGACGTGACAAGTTTTCAAAACAACATACGCAAAACAGCTGCCGGCTCTCGAGCTACAATACATTATATAACATGTGGCTCTAACAGTACCTATGCACGCGAAGATCTAAGTGGCGTCGGCTTTTATCCAGCTTTTGTATGTGGCAGTTAATAGTGAATTAAGTTAATATGACCATATAATAAACACAACTGTACGAATTTTACTACTTACAATAAGAGAGACGCAGGGATTTGTCACGTTAATATAAATATTGAGAACGTATTACATAAATAGAAGAGCAATATTTATTTTTATTGTGCGATATAAAGGTATACCTTGGTAAATTGTCTTTTGTGTATTTTAGTGGAAATACACAAAATTACCTTATTACTGTCTGCGCAGGGCGGGTTCACCATTCCATTTTTTATGGTCATACACGTCATACAGGTCCTCAAAGTGACACACAAAAAGTGAATAAAATTAATAAAAATACAATGAGGAAAATATGTATTATATAAGTATATAAAAATAAGTAAGTATGTATAAAAACACTCCCCGTGGCATATTTCAGATAAAAGGTGGTATAATATTTATTTGACCTTTATTTAACATTTTCCTGCCAGCGTTCACAGCGGAGCATTCCAGTTTTCTTTCCCTTAACATTCATAAAGCTTTGTCATCGTCTTTTATTACGATCAACGTTACAGCGCCTTTTCAAAACGTTTAGCGCTGCCTTTTCTTTACGTGCATTATTCCTTAAAGTATGTTATCTTTCAGAAAACAAGGGTTTCCACAATCTTATATTCTACCCTACTCATAGTGTTGAATTCTTACCGGTGGGTAAAGTCGAGAGAGAGGGCATAGAGGATGCTGTGTCGCCGGGGGACCCCGCTTGTCCCTTTTACCGTTAATACAGTGAATTCGGCGAATTAAGGGGTCGGCAATGCGCATGTGACATTTATGGGGTTACAAGCATCCTTAGGCTATGGTAGTAGCATAATATCAAGGGGCCGTATTTAAAAAATCTACTAGCCTCCACCTATAATATCGTCCATATACAAATCGTTAAATCTTTCAATCATATATATAGCTCTACAATTACCTACACCTGCTATAGTCATCATCACCAAATGTTTATTTGTCATATTAAAATAGTATTTAGAACCACAATTGTAGTGTGCATAACCCTTAGCGCAATAAAAAAATTAAACCAGCACACAATTAATCATAATTATGTTAGTTCCAATATCGTATACGAGCGCCTCCCAAATGCTGTTCTTAAGGGCTTGAGCACATCTCCGCGGCGGAATCGACACCTGATTTCGCCATTATTTCGCAAAACGAAATGAGCGCGAAATATGAGACCGCGTTTGACAGAGACAGTGTGGAGCTACAGAATAACAAGCGTGTTAGAGGAGCCAGTTTTGCTATCGTTTAGCGCTTCATACCACGGACAACTCGGCGGAATCCTACAGCGGTACCACAGTGTCGATTCCACCACGGATATAGGCTAAAGCCCTAAACCGCAACTCCTTGACGCTTAACCCCATTTAAAGAGGAGATTTAACTCAAGGAACATCTGGATTCAGCGCGCGGTTCTAACGGCAGGAATAAACTAACCTTAGCGCTTAATAGTGCGGTTAGCTGCTGAGTAAATCGCGAGATTCATTAAGTAGAACGTATATCCGAGTAGGAGAATGTCTCTATGTTCTTGATCATGGCAATATAAAGACAATTTGTGTAATGAATAAAAGTGCTCTTATTCATTACACAAATTTATTTGGCAAAATACTAATTCGGACCGGCAATCCGAGGGACGCGGGTTCGAATCCCGTGATGTTCCACAGTTCCCCACAGTTCATTTTTTAATTGTAATGGACATCTGTTTCCCATTTGCGGTAAAATACTAATTTAAAAGTTATTCGGTTAGTTCCATAGTTTTATGAATATTCGAATCAACAATCATTAGGCGTTTTAATTTCATTAATGTTCAGAAGGTAATTAAACTTTTAAGTAAAAAAGTAAGTCACTTTATACATACTATAATAATTCTAGGTCATTTGCGAAAGCTGCCAGTCTCGTTCGTGGAGGGAAGGAAATGTTTTGACACTTTACGTCAACAGGCGACTTGTCAGATCTAAGTAACAAGCAATTACGGCTTGGTTAAGATGTTCGAACAGCCAGTAGATATATTAAAAGAAAAAAAAAGATAAAATATATTTATTCTTTAATTTAGGCACATTAGTTAAAGCAATGGCGCGTAGTTACAGTGACCGAGAGTTAACCGAATGGGTCGTGGTATTTAAGCTCCCTACGTGTTGTGGAACCGCCCTGTCACATGTTAGACTTGGTTTTTCATCCTCCCCTCACAAATTTTTCTGACGGCTTCCAACTCTGACGGATCGATAACCGAATAGCTGGTGATAATGGCAATTTACATGATCTTCATCTTGTTCATATACATATACTGAAAATTGATTTTCGGATAACACAGGGTGGTTCTACAACATGTAGGGAGCTTAAATACCGCAAGCAATCTGGTTGCCTTGCGGACACTGAAACTACGCGTCATTGCTCTGAATATATTGAAGCTGCCAGATACTCGAAAATATCTCAACGTGATGAACGCGATCTCTTCGTGAAAACGTGGCAATAGAGATGTATAAAGTAAATACAACTGACCTAGCGTTTGTCCCGGCTTTTTACCACGACTCAATCGAGCCGGGGGTCCGCTGGGCAACCAAATCCCAGAAATTGGTGTAAACCCTAGTTTTTACGAAGCCATCTGATTTTCCTATCCAAAAGAAAGTAAATCATAATAATAATCTATATATATAGATCAATATAATATAATTAAATATAATTATTATATATATTGGCCGGGTGCACGACGCAGCGCCACCTAGCGTTCGCAACTTTGACGGCTCTGTCAAAAGTGTCGACTAATGGATACAACCAAATAAAGGTAAATATTTTAAAATATTGATTGTGGAGCAGTTAACTAATGCAAAATCTGTTTGTTTTTAATGTGAAACACATTTGGTTTTGTGCTTTATTGATAAAAGTAACTATTGTGCGTGTATTAGGTATAATTACGTCAAGTTACTTCATTGTTGTTTTCTTACAATTTAAAGGAAAAAATAATGTTTTATTATGTTTGCTTCCAGATAATTGAAAAATTACTACTTTTTTAAACACCGGTCTTAAATCGAAAGTAAAGGGAAGCTGTTAGTTTTGGCACATCACGTTAGAAATATGGAATTGCAACAGTCGGACATAATTAGACAAGCTTCTTGGTTGGCCTGAGGCAACGGGAGCCCCAGTGTAAGTATCTTTAGAAATAGTGCAAAAACAATTCATTCATTTTACTAGAAAAAAAATTTGGTTTTGAATCGCCACTCTTGTTTTAAGCAATTTAATTTGGTCTGTCTGTCAAAACCCTTTTTATCAGGAACGCGTGGAGGTATAAAGTTGAAATATAACATCAAATACATATATTATATATATCTGCGGCGCCGCTCCTTGAATCTTTTAACTCGACGCAACCCAAAGATACGGTCATTTGAGCCTTATTTTCTAACACTTCTCAGGGAAGCAAAACCTACAAATAAAGTCCGACTCGCACTTGGTTAGTTTTTTATAATACAGACAAGATTTCTGTTTTTTTTTACAGATACCTGTGTGCGTCCATAGTGGCAAATGTACCTTCGTATGTGGCAGCCTTAATATATTATATAAATCGAAAATGATGAAAGACCAGTGAAAGACAGACTTAAACAAGCAGGAGCAGCAGCGGGGAAAATTTGTTAAATACAAACAAAAGTTATAACAAATTATATATTTTGTGTTATTTCAAACATCTCTTCTGAAATCTCAAAATTGTTGTACTCTGTTTTAAATGATAGAAACAAATTGGGAAAATCTTGTGAGGTTTTATTTCTTTTGAAAATTTAGAAGTCCGTAAAGGATCATGCGTAAAGGGATCCAAAAACAAACAGAGCTATGAATTATCTCATTTAAAAGTTCGTTCGTTTTATATACTTAATCCTTATGGAGACACCAAGTTGAATTCCATTGCATAACTAAGATATTCATGATTTAGTCAGTCACAGTAATTACTAGGAAGTGCGCCTATGCCTAGACGGACTAGTTACTGTTAGACCTCAGTGGCCAACACGTCCGCCGAGCGGTTGTGAACGCAGCCCAGCTGCAATGATTTATTTAGGCACTTAATATGTGCTGTGACTAAAATATGGAAATCTCAGTTTTGCTGTGGAATTCAAATTGGTGCTCATAGAACTAAAGTCGATAGAGATACTTACATATTTAATGACCTCTTCTATGATAGTTTTTGGACCACGATCCATATAAAGTGGCCCGAAATCCTTTACCAAAACGCAGCACGTAATGCATGTATGAAAAAATTCCGTAGGATTTTTATGTAGAATCTGATAAAACCTCAATCCTTATCCTTACTAGTCCACAAAGAGTACCTACATAATAATAAATTGAGGTAAAATAGGTAACGTTATAATATAGGATACACGTAGAAAGAAATATGTAAAGACTAGCTTCTGTCCGCAACTCCGTCTGCGTAGAATAACACTTACAGTAAGTATATAAAACGCCTGCATACAATTTTATGGCACATAATAGTATGTGCTCTAATTGAAAATGTGTGCAGTAAAATTGTATGCAGGCGTTTTATATACTTATTGTAAGTGTTATTCTACGCAGACGGAGTTGCGGACAGAAGCTAGTCTTTACATATTTCTTTCTACGTGTATCCTGTATTATAACGTTACCTATTTTACCACAATTTATTATTTAATAGCAAATTTAAGTAGAAAGCGTAAGCAAAATAACTAAAACGTATGACGTTTCAAAAAATACAGCCGGTGCAGTTGCCACTTTTGGTCACGTCAAGCGCTGCGATCGTTTTAGCTTTTCCCGCCCAGTATCTGCACCCGGCCAATATATATTATAGTATTATAACATATGTATATATTTTTATTTATTTTATACATTATTTATGTATTTATGTATGTAGAACTATATGTAGTTTATAGTAAGTAGGCATAAGTCTTCTTTTTATAATATTCAACTAAATTTTTCTCATTGCACCTTTTGTAAATATCTCTGTTTGGCCCAATGGTTGACTGGTAGAGGATGCCATTTGGCATTAAGTCCGCCATTTGTACATACATTTTTTTTTGTATTTTGTGCATTTAAGTTTAAATAAATAAAATAATAATCTATGTACTTTTTATGTACCGAATGTATTAATAATAATTATGTGAAACTCCTAGGATCTTTCTTTTCATGTCTCAAAAGGCGTTTATAAAAAAAAATGTAATGCTACCTTTTCAAAGCGAATCCCTTGAAATTTTATAGCATCTGATAAAATGGTGTTGACGGAGGGCAGAGACTATAGAGATATAGACGACCACAGCCTAAGAACTTTTTGAAGCTCATGTTAATTGCGCCATCTATGCCAAAGCCACCTAATGATACCGAAAATGTAAGAGAAATGTCACCTGCACACTGCACAGCTACTCCACCTAGAAGCTACTAGTGTACTACTAGTACGCTATTTGTTACTAGGTGGAGTAGCTGTACAGGTGACATTTCTCTTACATATTCGGTATCATTAGGTGGCTTTGACATAGATGGCGCAATTAACATGAGCTTCAAAAAGTTCTTAGGCTGTGGTCGTCTATATCTCTATAGTCTCTGACGGAGGGCGATATAAATAGACGGGCTGAAAACAGCTGGTATCGAAAGCGACATTGTATTTTTGTGACCACCTTCCCTCTGTTACATGGATATTAACCACAGGGCTAGTACACAGATTATCAAACAGTAACCCGTTTATTTATAAACGTATTTCAAACCTCTTTTAACTAAATCATCTTTTGTCCGAATAGTGCCACCCCGTCTCTTCCCGCGAGTGTCGTAAGAGGGATAAGGGATAAGGGAACCTCTGATCCCTACTGCTCGTGAGAACGCTGTGGTGATTTATTAAATTAATAGTCATCCGCATGGCGGCGATGCGGTTCGCCACCCATCACGTCTCGTTCTTCACGGGGGCGAGAAGTGGCTCTCGGAGAGCCGTTTTGCTGCATTGATCGTAGCAAATGGAAATCCGTGATCTCTGCCTACCCCTTTTGGGATACAGGCGTGATTGTATGTATGTGTATGTATGTATCTTTTGTCCTTATCTGTCACTTTGACAGTTGTGTATGGTAGAAACAGACAAAATATAAATTAACTAATTGAGGCCTGAGAGACGTTGATGAATAAGGGGGTAAGTGTTTATGGAAAAATTACTATGATCGCTAGTGATTGCGCCAGTTCTGTCAAAATTTATATGATTATGCATATTTCTTTTCACCTCCCTAGCTCGGAAATGCCTTTTTTTTCTTTAAGAACAGATAGCCAAACTGCATTTTATTCATAAGAGTGCAAAGAATATTTGAAATTTTTCCGTGTTAGTAGTTTTTTTTAAACAAAGTAACATGTAAAGGCCACTCCAGACAGGACACTATTCGCTTGTTTTGTAAATGTGTTATGCTTTCTTTTAATACAATTATTTTTCTTGTACGTTCTTTACTTGTATTTTCCTTGCTTTTAGTGAGGTGAAACGATTATTACGGTTGCAAAGTATTTTTACGTCTCGTGTTTTGCAACACTCGCTACGTTCAGGATTCTATTTTTGAACTACTCTATTCACTCAGGATTCTATTTTCGAACCACAGATTCCATTCGCTAGCTCGTAGTTCAACCCTAGAATGAATTCGCTAGCTCGTGTTTCAATTCAATTCCACACTCGCGGTTAAAATACAACTTTGCTCCCTTGTATAACAAAATTAACAAATAACTATTTTCATTATATGTGTTTGCTCATAAGGTAAAACAAATTGTGTATATTTAATATTATTTCGTACATTAGTTAACTCAAAAAAAACTCATTGCTGCGAGTCATGGTTTTAACTTGAGACTGCGGATAGCCTAACAGCTATTTTTATCGTATCCCTGAGATGGGAGAAAGGCAGATATTTCAGGAATAAGACACAAGTAGCAGTTTAGTGAAGAAAATCATGTTTTCCAACCCAGGCAAAGTTATGCATCGTAGGCAAGTTGTAGCACGTGACGATACTGAAAAAATTGATACACTGCGACTTACCTAGAAATATTCCGGGGCGGCGGAGGGATTCGAAAAATTCCCCTTTCATGCCGCTGATAAGTTCCGTGGCCGAATCCATTTGCTTTATATTTAGCCGCTTTTGTGGCTCGCTTGTTAATGAATTCTGTCGTTTGGTGATATTGCACCTAATGGCTCGAATATTTCCACCCAGCAAAAGTATACTTGTACAGCCTTGGCCAGAAGTGTTGAGCACCAATGCGATTTTCATACAAAACTGGAAAGTTTAGTCCATCGTTTCCATCTTTGTTTAAGTTATTTTGTCAATTAATTTAAACTAATAGGCATGTTTTGTTGAAGTTAGTAGTAACTGCATAGAATATTTGCAATATGTCGCACCGACTTAAATTTACATTTTTGGTACCTTCTGTTTTCATATTTTTTAAGTACCTTGAAAGTGTTATTAAGTAAAGTTTTCTATATTTATAAATAAAATATAACATTTACCGTTACCGTACATTGTTAAGATAGGGAAATAATGCTTAACATCAAAATTGTAAACAAAAAACACCTATGCTCAACACTTCTGGCCAAGGCTGTACTTGGAATTATATTTATTAACTTTATTCAATCACTGATTTCTTAGAAGTAATAGCAAAAGATGAAAGATGACTCGTGATCAAATTATTTGTGGTATAAAAGCGCGATTTATATATTTGTTGCCTATGGGGATTCACAAGAACTGGTGCTGAATGTCTATGAAAATGTTGTCAGTTGATATAAATCTCTACCTATACCATATAAAGCTTGTCCCAGAATAAAATGTCGTTTATTAATTTTCCCTAAAATATGGTAAATTAAAAGAAACTACCTTATTTTATGGACGTAATGTTATTATAAAGGCATTTAATACACAAAATTATGATTTTATTTTTTACAAAGTTTTATTCATCCAGAAATTTCTTAGTTTACGTTTCACCCCTGCCATCAAGACTTGTACAGCGCGCTGCAAAATTGCATACCCACATTATGAATGAATTCATTAATAAACTGGGTAGGCAATTCTGCAGCTGATAGTACATCTGAATTTGTGATTAATTTTGAAGCTTCGTTCCACTTTCGCTTGAAGTTATCTACTGAAGTTGCATTACTTTTATGTTTTAAGAGTTTTTGTTTCACGTAAGCCCAATATTTTTCGATGGGCCGCAACTCAGGGCAATTGGGAGGATTGAGGGTTTTATCCACATATTCAATGTTATTGGTCTGATACCACTCTATAGCTTTCTTTGTGTAGTGGCACGTGGCCACATCAGGCCAAAACAGAACAGGCTTCTTGTGCTGTTTTATAAACGGTAACAGCCGTTTTTTCAGACACTCGTTCAGGTATATGTCGCCATTAACAGTACCCTTAGCAAAATATGGGGTACTGCGTTTGCCACATGAACAAATGGCCTGCCATACGAGAACTTTCTTGGCAAATTTATCAGTTTTGATAACCTTGTACATATCATCGATAGTTTTTCTGTCGGTCCCAGAATAAAAATGATGCCCAGGTAGTGACTTAAAGTCCAATTTGCAGTATGTTTCGTCATCCATAACAATACAGTAATTTTTTTTGGTTAGTTTTGAATATAATTTTCGTGATCTGGTTTTTGATTCCATTTGCTGCTTGGCATTTCTATTAGGCACTTTAGTTTGTTTAAAACTCTTTATGTGACTATTTTTCTTCACTCGTTGTATTGTCGATTTAGATGTTTTAAATTTTTTTGCCAAATCTCTTACAGAGAGGGTTGGTTTTCTTTGCAAAGCAGCTATGACTTTCTTCTCAATTTTTTTTATCTACAAACCCCCTCTTACGACCACTTCCAGGCTGTCGCCGGATTCCACCAGTTTCCCTGAATCGTTTAAGCACCCTTTGAACGGTTCTTATAGATGTATTTAGCTCCAAAGCTACTTTTTTTGTTGAATTGTCTCCATATTGCACGTATTTGTACAATATATTTTCATGCAGCTTTTCTTGGGCAGACGACATCTTTGGAAATGTCTTTGATTTTAAGTTTTTTTTATGTGATATTTATTAATGAAGGTCAGTATCTTACAAACGACAGTATTTTTAACATTTTTGATTGAAACTTTTTGCGTAATCGCTGCCTGTATAAACGACATTTTATTCTGGGACAAGCTTTACCTAGTTTAAGAAAGCGTGAGACTAGGTACAGATGACTGTACTACTGCTACCGCGCGCTACTTCTGCTGATGACAGCAGAAGTAGCTTAGCGGGTAGGGTGTTCAAAATGACCTACACACGCTCTTATTCTCTTAACAGTAAAGTCGTGTCCAGCTTATTTTGAACACCCTACCCGCTTAGCTACTTTTGCTGCTAACTGTACAATGATTCTGTTGTGCTTTTATTTTAAAAAAGTTATAGGTGTTAGGGACGCCACATTAGGTACACTGTACCAGGTCTATCTAAATTAAAGCACTAGAATTAGTATCCGATATTTGCCGTATTTGCCGTTCATGTTTGCCGCAGGCCCCCAGCCTTTGATCAAGCTCAATCATCGGCAATGGCATACGTGATTTTACGAATATTAACTAGCCCGCTGTAAAATTACATGGAAACAATATGAACGAATTCATTGACATTTTCCAAGTAATTTTGTAGCTTTTAATACCTACAGTGCAATCAGCCATATGTCTAACTCCTAGTTTGTTCCTCAGGACCCAGTAATAACCCACCCAACGCACATATCCGGGCCGGACAGCGAAGGCTTGCGCGCTTCGTGGCGCACGCTACGCGTGTACCCAGACGACTATGAAACGCACCGTGGCTACTTGGCGCTGCGGTGTCGGGCGACCGTGCCGACGCGGCCGCCTAATATACGCGCTATGTCGGTGCGGCTGTACGTCGCTACGAGGCCGCATATATCGACGTACATGTTTAGTAAGAACAGTAAGTGCGAGTTTTATTACTTATAGTTAATAGGTCCTACTAATAAGCAAGCAACGCATATATCCGGGCCTGATAGCGAACGCCCGCGGCCTTAAGTTTGGGTTTCGCTTACCTGTGTAGAAGAAAGTCATCCGGCCTATCACTACGCATCTGTGCGTTCCTACTTCATGTGATTTCTGGGAAAACTTTTTAAATCTGGGGAGTATCCACGAGAAAAGGTACCTTATGGCGGTTGGGACTTACGCTATTTCTAACGAAGCTGCAATACTAATGCGATGCTTCGCATCGTAAGCGCCAACTGCCATAAGGCACTTTCACCCGTGTAGCCCTCCAAACGAAGGAAAACTTAGGGGAAATAATTCGTGTATAGCTGAATTTTGGTGAAGTTGTAGATAAAGGTGTCTTACACAACATACTAAAAGTACTCATGGATAGGGGTGCCGCTAACGGGGAGAGGGGGGTGTAAAGGTCCCCTTTTTTGGCTTTTCGTAAATAACTCAGTAGCGGTGGCTCATATGAAAAAATGTTCTTCTACTTAATTAATCCACAAATAATTTTCTACAAAAAAGGTTCTTTACACTTTTTTGCTGGGATCAATGTATAATGAGATTTCGAGGAAATACGATAATCACTTTCGGAGCTATTATTTACGAAACTATTAGTTTTGTCTAAAAATTGTTTTAAAAACCCATATTTATATTAAAATACCTATCTAACGATACCCCACACATTAGGGGTGGATTAAAAAACAGAATTTACCCCCCACTTCATGTGTTCGGGAGGTACCCTAAAAAATAATATTTTTTCAGATTTTGTTTTAAAACTTTGTCTGCGTGTTCAAAACACATACTCATACGAAGTTTAACTATTCAAGTACTAACTATCACTGAGCAGGTTGAAGAGGGTATTTTTTTACTTTTTATTTTTTATGCCACGACGGTGGCAAACAAGCATACGACCCGTCTGATGGTAAGCAGTTCCCATAGCCTATGGACGCCTGCAATCAATTTCCTAACCTTATAGTTTCGCTGTCCGTTTGTCCCAGTCTATCCGTTCACGGCTTTGCGCAGTGATGGTTAGTACTAGAATAGTTAAACTTCGTATGAGTATGTGTTTTGAACACGCAGACAAAGTTTTAAAACAAAATCTAAAAAAAAATATTTTTTTAGGGTAGCTCCCGAACACATGAAGTGGGGCGTAAATTATGTTTTTTAAATCCCCCCTAATGTGTGGGGTGTCGTTGGATAGGTCTTTTAATATAAATATGGGTTTTCTAAAACAATTTTTAGACAAAACTAATAGTTTCGTAAATAAAAGCTCCGAAAGTTTCTGAAAGTGATTATCGTATTTCTTCGAAATCTCATTATACATTGATCTCAGCAAAAAAGTGTAAAGAACCTTTTTTGTACAAAATCATTTGTGGATTAATTAAGTAGAAGAACATTTTTTCGTATGAGCCACCGCTACTGAGTTATTTACGAAAAGCCAAAAAAGGGGACCTTTACACCCCCCTCTCCCCGTTAGCGGCACCCCTATCCATGAGTACTTTTAGTATGTTGTGTAAGACACCTTTATCTACAACTTCACCAAAATTCAGCTATACACGAATTATTTCTCCTATCGAGCAGTTAGTGGGCTTCCTTCGGTGAGCTACGTGGGACGTCACATATTACTTCGTTAAGGCAAACCTTTGACCTTTAAATGAATAAAGAAATGTAGGCGAATCAACCGTTATTTTTATCATCAAACAATAATATATTGAATTTAAACTTTCGTGAGACATATTAACACTATTATCACTACATGCGACTGTACTCACTTGTGTTTAGTCACTACGCGCGACATGTTTCGGAGAGCTTAGGTCTCCATCCTCAAGCACTAAGAGTGCTAGGCGTATCGATCCACGACCCGTCATTGCGATTCGCTTAGCACTCTTAGTGTTTGAGGATGGAGACCTAAGCTCTCCGAAACATGTCGCGCGTAGTGACTAAACACAAGTGAGTATAACCGCATGTAGTGATAATAGTGTATAATAATATAAATGTAGCGCGCTATAGTAAGGATATTCTATAACTATTTTTCATCAACAAAATATGTAAGTAATAGGCGTTTATGACTGTGCCTTATATTACCTACACATACATACATATATAAAAGGTGCTGACATAATTATACTATCCAATAATAATAATAAGATGGCGCATCAAGCATGACAAGCCTTCTGAAATGAGATTAACATCCATTTCAATTATCGTTATTACCCGAAGATATAATTTCCGCTGCTTTCTTAGTGAGCCATACTATAATATTGAGGAGAATATTAAAGATAATGCCGTTAACGTCATTCGCACGAATTTAGACGGAATATATTATTATCACGGAAAATAATTACTTGAGAAGTAAACTTATACAGGGTGGAAGTCCACTGGGGACCTTTGCGAAAATGGGAGATTGTTTAGCCTTAGCACTATATTTCCTCCATAGAAACTATGTAAATATGTGTAACCGTGTCCAACTTATAGCCTTTTAAACATTCACGCCAAAAACTACTTTGTGCTAACCCTAAATAAGCGGCTGGGTCAATGAACTTACTTGTAAACAATCTTTAGATGACAGGATAATAAGTTAAATTGTTGTCGTATATCTCTTCTTAGATCCGCTTGCAACGATTTAAGAAAAGTTGCAGCATTTTTGAACGCGATTCCCTTTGTCTTTGTAGCTCCACTTGCTTATTTTTGGGTGAAGTTTTTATGTTATTTCATATTAAATGAATATTTCTAACCACAACAAATATTTAGTTCAAATAGTGTCATTGACAACCACTCAAAAGTAATCAGTCGTTATAAACAATTAAAGATGCTATCGTAAACTCATCATAAATATATCTGACTAATAAAAAGGTTTTAGCTCGTTAACGTTTCACAAAATTATTTTGAAATAAATTATAAATTGAGCTGCTTAAACAGAGATTTTTCATGCTATTTTTTGTTATTGGTTTTCCCTGTTATTTATTTGGTTTGAAACGTGCAATACGTGCATGCGTTACTTTTTACTTCAAATACTTAGAACCAATACATTTTTAATAAATAGCGAACCTCTTTGCGTAGTTGGCAATCAACAAGAAGTCTAATGTTTGAAATGGAATTGTCATTAAACTTACCTCATGTCATAATGTCATATTATTGAAATAAAATTGTTTTTGCTAGAAGCTCGTGATTATGCTAATTTGATATTTTTATAAACTAAATGCAACTACATTGCGGCTAAAAGTATACAACGACAAATAGAAACATATTCACCACCGCATCTAACTGGGCACAGGAGAATTGTACGTGCTTTTTTCGTGTCACCAAAAATCAGCCCATTGTACATCTAACAGCTCAGAATGACCAACGTGGTGGATCCGTTGTTCAACTTGCGGTTAGGTTAAAGAAAGAGTCCTGCAAGTTCGAGATCAGTGGGTCGATGTTTCGAAATAAGTCACCGCAGTACCTACTAAAAGTTCTTAAGCATGCGGCTTCACCCTTACAAAATACCTACAGAGGTTTTAAGTTTTACTGGCTCAAGATCGTCCTTTCCGCGAAGCGTTATGTTATAGTTCAAATATGTTGCAAAAATGTTGAAGAGCAGACTATCTCATGTGCACCGACATCGTGTTTCGTGTACGCAGCGTGTATTGTAAGACGCGGAGGAATATTAGAATGCCGTATGTGAAGATAGTGTAAGATATGGCAATTATTAATAAATTAATTGATATGAATATTTTGGCATTTGATTTATTTGACATTTAGGCGTCAATCATGCATCAGTGCGATTACGTCAACGCTCGGTAATAAGCTTGAGCTCCGAGTTTTCCCGATGGGGAGTTGATAGGTATCAATGATGAAGTGCAGATGCAATTAATTAGGGTTATCACCACAGTGAAAAACTAGTGAAATTGGTTTTATTATTTCTTAATTAATTCATGATTCTAACCATTACAAATCTACTGTATATCACTCAAACGATGGAATATTTCCGGGAAGGTCTAATGTGACCTGCCACCCTGTATAGATGTCTTATACAAAAGAAAAAGTGACCTAGTCCTCCGGTGCCCAAGGCTGGGATCAAACCGGCGTCTTCTCCATTCACAGTAGACACCATAACGTCCTTAAGTTAACCACGTTTCATTTAAGTAACGGAAAAACAGGTTCAGCCACCTGTTTATAAGTTAACTATGGGATTGTATTATGACTCATAGCCGAAAGGCCATAGAAGAAACGCTCTGAAACAACTGATTAAGACAAATGTATGGTAGTCGGTAGGCGCATTGTGAGTTGCTGAAAGAGTTATCGGCGTAAGAAAATACTTTATGTTTTTTGTTCCAGAAGCGGCTGCCGGCTGCGCGCGCCACCGCCTCCGCTCGGAGATGATCGTGTGGACCCTCTTACTGCTGGCCAGGAGACGAGTGCCTTTGCTACCAGACTAGATCGATATCTTATCTACGATTCACATTGAACTTACGGCGTCGACGCGCTTTTTAATAGAGCCAAAGTAATTTGTTGTTCATTGTTGTTATATTCTATATTGAAATGCAAGCACTGCGACATGTTTTTTTACTTTAAAACTACACCTAAAGACAAATTATTAGACTAACATGGCAGTATAATTACTGCTACCATTTAAGTATGAAATCATATAGTTTTCTATTGAGTTTCTCAGAGCATACAGAGAATTATACTTTCTATTCCTTACTTTAGTATCTTTTTTTGCTGATGCTGATTAATTTGCCAGACTATAGCTACATTAATGTAGCTATAGCCTGGCTACTGTAATACCTAGAAGGTTTACATTTATATGAATCAGGTAAAACGCACGATGACGCCGAACGTTTGATGTGAACTGTACATTACTCTCACCAAGGAAAATTACATGACCCGTTTGACTTAAAGAATGAAAAATATTTCAGTGTTTTATGGCTTTGTACTAAATTGTCGTATTACACAATTTTATGTTTTTTAATGGAATTAATTATACGGTTTCACATTGGTGCGCGCGAGAATACCAATGCCTGACGTCATTTGGATTCTTGCTTTTTTTATTGGTATCGTATCATTTCAACGATAACAAAACCAGATTTTAAACTTAAAATGAAGCCTACTTAATTAAGTATTTCGACACTACTTTGAAAAAAATCTTGTTCTGCCACGCAAATGAAAAATGTGGTAACTATGTATGCGATGCATTAAGAGTTACTGCGTTTCAACTTAGAGAATAAGTGTGAGATACGGGTTTTTTAAATGTAGTGACAATTTCCCTGGTGAGAGTAGAATATGAATGTGGTTAAAGTATGTATGTAAATTGGAAAGGTGCCTGAAATCGATAGCTGTAATCCAATAAAAACTTATTTAAGTTACTTTGTACGTTATATCTTTAAAAGATACAAAAAAAACATTGGTGAAAGAATTAATTAAGAAAAATGATATTTTTCTTTCATTAGAGTTCTATACGTAAAAGCTTATAATGAAAACATATACGTAACATCACTTTCATGCACCTTTCTTAGATCAAACGAAGCTGTGAATATGTTTTTGAATATAAATATATTATTATATGTAAATAATAAATACGTGATGCACTCAAGTAAATTATCACTATAAAATATAGGTAGGGACTATATAGATATAGACGACCACAGCCTGAGAACTTTTTGAAGCTCATGTCGATTATGCCATCTATGTCAAAGCCCCCGAATATGTAAGAGAAATGTCACATGCACTGCTGCTCCACCTAGTAACAAATAGCGTACTAGTAGTAAACTAGTAGCTACTAGGTGGAGTAGCAGTGCAGGTGACATTTCTCTTACATATTCGGTATCTTTAGAGGGCTTTGACATAGATGACACAATCGACATGAGCTTCAAAAAGTTCTTAGGCTGTGATCGTCTATATCTCTATAGTCTCTGATATAGGTAATATTAATATTGTATATTTGAGTCTCGATATTAAATATGAATTCCATCTTCGTCAAAGACATCTTGACTAGGGTATATATACCTTTATATTGGCATGTGTCGTTTCAATCTTTTACTATTTCTTTCTAAAATTACCCAAGTGTTTTTAATACCTAAGTATAAGTAAGTATGCCAATATTAAAATGATTGTATCATTGCATGTTTCATTTACTATTCGTAATTAATTTAAAATTAAACTATGTTTGTTGTTATTGATCATTTACTTTTAAAATACTACAAGTATACAAAATGTACGTGAAAGCTGGAGATAATACCTACATAAAACGAAAAAAAAATCTTTTGAGGCGTTCCATAAATTATACACAATACAAATTATAAATGTCAGTTAACATTTGATTTTTAATCACCGTTCTCAATCTGATAAATCGTTTTTATAATCTCGTAAAAATGTAATGTTGTATTTAATTTATTGCGCTCACGAGTTCAACATTACATTAAATAAAACATAAAATGATGCACTCAGAATCATTATTCTGAGTAGTATTCACTTGTTTTAATAGTATTTTATGCAACAGTTACATAATAAGGCCGTGGTCTCCTATTTTATGCCATATGCGACGTCTGACGTCAGCGTCAACGTTCCTAATCTCTGTGTGCATGATTGTGGCGCCATCTCTTGGGCAGGTGGTCAATCTCTTTTTTTCCTTTTTTTATAAATAGGTTGTATTCCTTGCTTATATGAAATGTAACTGGCTGATTCACTATTTTGACAGCAGACAGGGGATTTGCAGTTTCATTTCTTGTCACATTGAGCACTGCGATCGTTCTCGTTACCCCCACCATGCACTTCGCACATAGCGAATACAAAAAAGATGCCAACGTAGACGTCTGAAACAGACCACAACAGTACGAGTACATCTCTATAGTAAGCATCGTGACGTAGACGCTGTAAGCGGCCGATGGCGTTTATAGGAGACCACGGCCTAAGGGTTCTTAAGAAGTGAGTAAAGTGACTTTATAGTTTATAGTGTCATAATATTTTCAAGAATTATTTGAGTCATATTCACCTATGTCACATGTTATAATAATACGATATGTGTCTTGAAATAAATCTGAAAAATAGAAATCAACTTTAGATACTACTGTGAAATTATTACCTACTGACTCTCTGAAGTTACTTATTAGAATTATTTATCCATCATGATTATTTACTTAGTGATGATAATGCACTTGATAAGGAAAATATCGGGAAATCTACCAGTACATAATAAAAAAATATCACTTTTATGAACAGTCGCCATCAAAAATATCTGAACAAAAATATCGTAATTTTTTATTGCGTTACAAAATATTACTATAGTAGGTATACCTTAAATTTTTGTTTGGGAATCATAGAACATGTCGAATTCGTGGTGCTCCTATACAAATGTTATACATAACTATAGAACATCATTGTAAGAGCACTATCAGATTCTACTACATAATTATAATATATTATATAACTATAAAAATTAAACCTTTAGTTGTTATTGTTAAATTGAAATAGGTACAATCGCCATCAGATATCGATATATCCGCCGCCTGGCCGTTCCGATGAACGGCCGGGGTACTCAAAAATATCTGAACATGCACTTTATCGCCTTGACTATAGAGGCGTTGATCAGATATTTGTGATCACCTTGGCCGCTCCGATATATCTGATGGCGACTGTACGCAACGGTACCTTTTGAATATTTTTCTAACATAATCTTGAAAACTTTTACGTACTTTTGTTATTCTATTCTTGTGTTCGGTAAACAAAAAAAAACAATTTTTAGTTATCCTAACAGGATTGAAATGAAAAGTTTAAAGCCGACGAACTCGTACGAAGTCCGTCGTACTGAGGGATCTGCAAATTTTACGAATATTTTTATTCCATTCGCTCACGAAACTTTGGAATATACGTGAGGAATTTTTATAAACTTCACTTAAAAGTTTACTAGAGAGGACAAGGGTAGGTATACTACTTTTACACACTTATATGTTATGTTACAGTCATGTTTTTTCAATAACTAGACATATTGTGAGAGGTGTTTATTTAAGTCATACTGAACAACTTTTTTAATGGGACCAACCCCGAAATCCTAAAAAAAAATTGGCTTCCCTTAGAAAACGTTGACGACTGGTCGGCCGAAATGTATGAAACATCCAAAGACTTTTTTGAGATTTTGGAATTGGTCCAGTAGTAAAAGTTATTTAGTATGACATATCAAATCAACTCGCACAATATGGCTAGTTATTGAATAAAAACCTGTATCCGAGCAGCCAGGGTACTCAAAAATATCTGAACAAGTACTTTATCGCCTTGACAATAGAGGCGTTGTTCTGATATTTGTGACCACCTTGACCGCGCCTATATATTTGATGGCGACTGTAGCTTGGCCCCGTATATTCTTTGCTTCTAATCTTGTTAAATTGAAACCACTTCGCCGTATCTGAGCTAACATTTGGTATACTTCCGTAATTAACAAGACAACACTGTCTACTAGGTACCTACACGGAAAAAAAAGCTTCCGGGTTATTCTCAATCCAAGATATTATATTATCTTGAAAATATTTCCTCGTGACAAGTATTTATTTCCTTTGATTAAAATTATGATTCTTCGCTCAAAAGATCACGTTTTCTTAAAATAGAAATACAAAAATATATTGTTTCAAGATATACTTGACATAAGTTGATATGGAGAAATTGATTCAAGTAGTTCAAATCGTTACGGGGCAACTTAATATCGTTTTCATAACAAAAATGCATTTTATTTCAATCAAAATAAGTTTCTCTGGTTAAACACAAATGTGTTCTTCACATAAATCAATTCTTCTTTGTAAGGAAGATTTTTCTTTTCTTTTTTTTATGAAATTTTAAATTATTAGCACAAAGTAATTTTAATCTTTATACAAAATCATTGAAATCTTATCTCAAGTAAATATTTTCTTGCGCTAGTTTAGTTACGCTGCGCGCCAATAGATGTCTCTGCGTGTAGGTTACAACACAGTAACGTTTGTTCGACGTAACTTCATGACCCTAGGCTTCATGCAGAGGATTATTTGAAATTCGCAGTAGCGATTACAGATCTAGGTAATACAATTACATATAAGTTATGAGTATGAGATATTCATAATTTATTATTGTATTATCTCTTTTTAATTAAACTTCGTTTCTTGGGTTTAGCCCTAACAAAACGAAGTTTCTGGTAAGTATAAGCTTTTTAACAATGTCAATAGTTTACACGAAGTTGACGAGAACTCTTAAATCAAAAGAATCGTATTGTTAAGGTGATAATTTGCATTCTCTTGGATAAAAAGAATCGTATTCTTAAACGAATGTGACGTGATTCTCACATAAAACAAATATTTAATTGATTTAAAGACATGATTCTCTTAAATTGAATACAATTGTTTTTGGTCTCAGACCGTATTCATTTACCGACACTATTTTAAAGTTTCAGTTTAACATAAATTTCTCAATATGACGAAATAGGATTTTTAAATGAGCAAATATACTGTTTTACACCAAGAGTGTAAAATATCTTTACTTGATAGAAACACTTCGACTTAAAATAAGAGTAGATTTTACTTCAAAGAAACAAGTGTTGTCTTAGTTAAAAGAATACTAGAAAATCTGTATTAAGAATCTTATTCGCTTCGTTATATTTAAAACTTTATTGCTTTGCATGGAAGAAATTTGCTTTATATTAAGAAGTCTTTTTTTTCCGTGTAGGTACAATTAAATTAATGCCACATTCCAAGAGGTTGATTAACACTAGCCGATAACGTATATGGGCCAAAGTATCCTGAATTCGGCCGAAGTACTCCGAGTTGACGGTACCTGAAAGCGTAACTGACGACCTGACGTATTTACGTATTTAAAATACGTAAAAAAAGAGACCATCTACTAGTAGAGCAAAAACACAACTTTTAAAATAAAAAATGCGGAACTTCCTTAATATCCTTTAATTAATACATTTTTAATAATGAATTCCTTTACTAACATATTGTTAATTAATCTTTCAATTTTCCTTTATTTTTATGAAGCACCATGTTTTATGAAGATCTATACAATTCATGCGTACTTAATAAGTGAAACATAATGGATTTATCATCTGTAAATAAATCGATAAATGTGCCAATTTATGTATTAAATGTATCAAATTGTTTATATATGAGTATAGATGTTAATTATGTTGGTTATTTAATAATGATGTACTCTTAGCAGAAATTTGTATATTAGTATTACTGTACAATTCACGTTAATTCAAAATGCAGAACAATTATAATTAAAATTAACTTGTTACTTACTCAATTTATTTTTAGAATATTTCGAATTGATACTTATAAATTAGTCAATTAATAAAACCAGGGGTATATAAAATAATGGAATTATATTTCCCCAATATCATCAGATTTTATTTATTAATTAAATATAGAACAAGTCAAATTATTTCATTATGAATAAAGCAAGGAAAATAAACCGCTTGCATTAAAACTGTAGATAATCAACCGTTTATTTTTCTTGTTTTTATTTTATTTTAGTTTATAATATATATAGTTTTAATCTTGATGCGACTTTTAAAAACAACTTATTATACTTTTAAAATACACTACTTAACTTAACATATACTTTTAAAAATAAATTACCCTCCCCAGCAATGCTATTTACCAGACAAAGCACATTATAAATATAAGTTTCTACAAAAATGGATTTTTTTACCGATGTAAATAGGCTATTAAAGAATTTATTATTGCATAATAATATTCTAAGCGTATTTCATTATTTAAGTCCTACGTTCCAAAAGACGTGAGCCTATTATATTCTACAATTAATTACATACATTATTATTTATAATTATTAACAAATAGTCTTTATTTCCGTTGTTTGATTTATGTATCAAAAGTTATGTAACTGTTCCTCTGTTACATAAATCGATCAGCAACGGAAATAAGTCCATTTATTTAGTTTAATAGAATCTTGGACTGACAATACCGTTCCGACATCTTGCGCTTGGCTGAGCCACTTTGTTAGTTGAAAAGAGTCGTAAGTAGCTGAAACAGGGTACATTTTTAAATGAGGTTAGAAAAAATACATGTCAAAAGTTATGAGAAATGTTTTGAGACTGGTGCCTGCAATTTTTTTTACCTCAGATGCTCAAATATAAGTTACTAGCAGAGGTGATGAAAGAACAACGGATAAATGTAGCTTTTTTGCAGGAGACATAATTATGAAAAGAAAGGAGGTGAGTGATGAGATGACGGGTGACAGAGACGTGTGGAAAAAAAGAAATGCTGCGTCGACCCCAAGTAAATGGGACAAGGGCAAGCGAATGATGATGATGATGATGCTCAAATATAATTTACTTTCCTGTTCATTATGATAAAATTGGTACCTAAATAATAGCAATCGTTCGCCTGCTCTGGTCTCGCAATTGGCACTCGTACAATTAGCAATGTAAAAGTTGCAGAACATCCTCAAGTATTCAGTAACATTCTCGGAGATTTTCGGAAACTTACACGAGAATTTAAATTATAATTCCAATATTGGACGAGGTCATTACCTACGGACATTGTCAATAAAATATTATTGGTATTATTTATATAAACTCTTAAATGAGATAGTTTAGTGAGTCAGTTAAAATAATTGATAACGACGGTGTCCAGCGACTTCCTGATTTTTTTATTATTCGTAAAATTTAAGTGCTCAGAACATTCCCTATGGAAAACTTCGCAACTTGGAAATTTCTCCTTGGTGCATTGCTACGTACAATTCATAACATTTATGACATGTGCCTAATGTCAAAGAATCCGAACACAAAAATAAATTATTTTCTCAGTAATGACAATGAAATATTTTAGACGGTACATAGAAGCCATCTCATTTAACGATTGTTTTTCACCCTGTATCTATTCAACTTGCGTTTCCAAACCTATCGAACAACTGTGAGCTCCATAAAAATACAAGCCACTGTATTTTTCTGCCGAGTTAAGTCCTATTTGAACTGTGGTTGGAAATCTAAAAATGTCGAAAATAATACAATACACGGTAATTTCCTCCTCAGTTACGTCCTATTTCAACTGTGATACCGTCTAAGCTCCATGTCTAAAATAATAGAAATCACAGTAATTTCCTGCTCAGTTACGTCCTTTTTGAACTCTGAGGTTTATCTCGTTGTTCCATGCCGTATTGGAATCACATTGACGTCTGACGTGACCACGCTTCTGGGATTTAGAAGGATTGAATCAAAAAGTATCCTTCTTAGTGGAACGGCACATAGCTATAGGGATAAGCAAGGATACGTGTATTTGGGAAATACAATGGGTTAAAGTATTGTTGCACATTTATATGGGAAGCATTTATTAATTTCAGTTTTAACATTTCAGTGATAATTTACCCATAACTTTGATGAAACCTGCGCTGTGAATGTGAGGTGTATGACAATTTTTACTTTAATTTTAAAAAAATCGATTTACCCATTACTTATAGGATTAAATACCGTGTTAAAAATATTAAGGCTTAATGTTACTGTTATGTTTTAAACTTGGATTTTTTTAAACTTCTAAATTAGCCTACCTCTTAACTAAATTATTTTGCCTCTTCGCATGTAGTTCATACTTACATAAAAAGATAAAACGTGATAAATTATCTTCTTTTTTCCCAAATTCATATAAATTTAAAAGTTGAAAGTGTTGTTATTTTTTTGACTATTATATTTCATTCGATGTTTGTGCTATACTACTACTATATTTATTTATTTTACTTATACTGCTAACTATACCTTCCATTTAACAAGTCAGTTTGATTATTCGTCTTAAAAAGTACCTAAATCATGACAAAAAACAGGTGATATTGCTTTAATATACTGTTGAAACTCAGCATTAAATATGGCGCTGAGCGCGCCTTGACCCATTTTCATTGTGCGTTTGAAAAACATCGCTCGCGAGAAAATAATGCCTCCACCTGAGAACTACCACATGCAAGAGGTCGTAAGTGATTGGAAAACCCGTTTGAATTTAGAATTTATTGCACGGGAATAGGATGGTATATTGAATGTTATCTAACGATTGTTATGGCTCTTAAGAGTGGGGCAGTAGCGTGCCTAGATTTATACGGAGATTAAATCGCTAATGACTAGGTTTTTAATAGTACAAAAGGTTAGTAGAAAAATTAAAAGTTTAAGGTCATGGTAATTAGAAAACATGCCGAAAGGAGAGTATAGAAATTTATAAAAATAGAAGAACCCGCCCCGAATTTCGTTTTTAGCTTCCCCTACCCCCTTGTACTTTGCATATAGTATGATATAATTAATACAAGGTGTGACAAAAATACTGGTGATCGTTTTAAGGCCATAATTGGTATCGTATTCTTATTATAAAAAAGAAGAAAAAAATTGCCAACAAAAAAAATTCTGTATGGAGGGGTTGGCCGGCTCGGATGACGTGTTTCCATACAAAAAATGTTTTTCACGTCCAATTTTTTTTCCTACTACTAAATGGATCACCAGTATTTTTGTTACAACCTGTAGACGCATTAGTATGCTTATGATAAAAATATATAAATAAAGATGACGGTACATCATTCAAATATCTTAATAAAGTGAATTGTTTTTAATTTTAAAAATGATAATAAGTACTGAAGCAGTCATTAAACATCAAAAATGTAGCTAATGATAGCTTCAAGCATTGCAATTACCAGCGACCATAAATAAACACCAAAATTCAAATGAGCGTTGCAAAGTCGCCGAAAATCTGTTCCTGGCTTCTTTAATGTCCCGAAACATTTTTGAGCCGCAAACGACTTCGTAATTTTATTCTCGAACTTCAGAAGTTTTTTCAAGCCGGGAATAATTTGCAGGCCGCGTTGATGGCTTCCTGTAGACACCGCATTGTGAATAAAAAACTTGACGTGTTCAGATATTGAGTAACAGGAGATGACATCCTTAAGAAATTTGTCACAAAAGTTGTAGTGATAATCACTACACGTCTATATACTCTTTGATGCTGTCACAACTGTCAACTGCTAAACATGGCGCACAAAATTTGTTCTAAATTTCACACAATAAGTACATAATAAATCAGTGCTTAATGAGCGTTTTTTATTTACTTTTTGACCACCTATAATTTAAAATTTGTCTACCATACCATTATATTATATATATAAAGTTCATGTTTGTACTTTAAACTGATTTTTGTTAAAACATATTTGCAATTTACATGGCGACGGTTATAAGTGGTGTTATGGAATTGGTTAAATGAGTAAAAAATAATTATTATACATTACTGCTGGTAAAATTTCAAAAATTAATTATTGGGTGATAGTTAAGTGTAACTTAAAAATCTTAATTAATGATTATTATTGAAAAATATAAATTCTTACGATATGTATTAACATTTCCACAATTTTCATGTATTTTTTAATTTATACTTTAATTATTTTATAACGATTTATGGATTGCGCTCCCATACGAAGTGAGTATAAGGCGGTAATTTGTGGTAAGCATCGTCTAATTGGCTTCATCACGAAAGAACAAAAAGCCACGAATGTGTTTGAAATAACCGTAATTATTGAACTTGAAACGAATAAAATATCTATTAGTTTATTTTTTCATCGTGATTTTCTTATAATTTGCTGTGTTGCGACATCTAAAATGTCAAAAATGGTTTTTATTTTTCTAAATGACTGTTGTGATGTTTACATTTTATTTTATTTTTAAAGTGTATAGTGATTTTCATAATTAAATAAAAATAGAAATATTACTAAAACTGTTCTGCTAAGAGTGCACATGTAAAAAATAAAAATATTTATTGTACAGATTAAATTGTCTAAATGTCATTAAATACAATCACCGTGACTTTTACATGTTCGTTTCATTTTACCTATATTAATATTTACTTACCTAACTATGACATAACTTAAAAATATTAGTCCTGATGCAATTCCAGTATAATTAATTTTGTATAAAGCAAATACACTATGCTCAACACTTCTGGCCAAGGCTGTAGTACAATAAAGGATAATATATGGTGGATAAATTCGCAGCCATCGCGTAAGTCTCAGTAGCTCAGTTGGTCAGAGTGATAAGCATGATTCCCAGAGTCGCGAGTTCGAGTCTCGCCTGATGCAGTAGATTATTCTACTTTTCCTTTAATTTCAGTATAACTTTTGATAGATTTAGTAATAGTTTGAAGGAGTTTAGTCGCAAATACAAATCTGGACAAACAAAGAATACATAAGGTTGGGTTATTTTCTTGTAGAGGACTGTATCAGAAAATGATGTATTAAACCAACCCCATGTCGACCGCATGAGTACTCCCATGCCTAGAAAAGATTTAAACCAAGTGTAAAGATGGATCAAAACAACAGATTTATTTCTAGGTTGTTAAATAAACTTGGATGTATTTTTTGTGCTCTATAATAGTATTTCATACAGAATGGCAACACTCCGCCCCGCCCCGATTGGATTACCTCACCCCGCGGCAGCCGGCTGGTAGGCCGCTTGGTAGGTCGTCAGTATGGTACGCACACATTGAAGTGTGTACAGATGTGCCGTGCACACATAGGCGTTCATCAGGATTTTGCAGTATGGCGTGTCCAAAAAATATATTATACAAAAAAAGTTTTTTTTTTAATTTTTAAAAACGAATAATGCCCATTTGTTTTCTTAATCATACCTAATCATATGCTGAAATTAAAGGAAAAAAAGGTGTATAGTAGCAATGTCACAAATAATTACTTTTCCGAGTCAAACAGGCCCCAGGTAACCTAATTTTTACCACGAAACTCAAAACAATTATACGAACAGCGATATACCGAAACCCACATAATTGAGTTATCTTGCCTGACCTGAGCGAAATGAGCTATCGCAAAGTAATTAAAATTCGCGGGGAAACTTGAGATACGGCCCCCACGTAACGTTTCTGTATGTGAGTGTATGATTTATAACGAGGTATTTGCCTGCCTTTTTACTTTTAGGACGTATTCGGAAACGGAAATATGATAATAAATTAGGTAAAAGAACTGGGCCATCGAGTATTTTCTCTTTTAATAATTTTCGCTTGACTTCATTTTCTGTATGATTTTTTATTTACTTCTAATATTGAGTAAGTCTTACAGACCCGACAAAAATATTAAGGGATAAACTTGAAACACTTAAATATAATTGTTTTATTTAATATTTTAAAATTAGAATAATTCACTTTTGTGAGACATGTAACACGATGAAATGAGAGACCTAGGCCCTCCGAAACATGTCGCGCAAAGTGACTGAAGTGACGTTAGTGTAAACTTTATATTTTATAGTGTCAACTAGGGTAGTATCACAAAATAATTTGCAAACAAACAACACGCATGCTACGATTCCTTGCTACTCGGCTTGTGACCAAGAGCGGTAGGGCACGCTCGAAACGTTAGGTTAGATAATAAAAGTACGCTATTAAGGGTAAACTGAAATCTAACCTTACCATTAAGAATATACAAAATATAACAAAGAATTGGTAATAAACTGAAATAGATGTCATATACTTCAGTTTACAATTTATATAGTAGTGTTACTACTTAAAAATTGCATATCAAAAAATATTCAACAAAATAATTTGATTTGCTTTAAGATTCAAAGATTTGGTAAGTTTTATGCATAGGGGTCAGAATCGTATTTATTAAATCAGAATGTACCCCAAGTCTGGCAAAGGACCGACTTTGCACAGCTTCAATTCAAAACGTGCTCGAGATAGAATATTCCATGGCTTTGCCACATGAGAATAAGTAATACACTTTTGGTAATGTCAGACCGCCAACATCTCCATTTGCGACGACTGACGATGCCTCGTAAAGGCGAAACAGGTGTCGACTATTGGTGTTATCGGGGGTAGTTTGTTATATTTATTTGCGTATTTATTTTTTAAGTGGGAGAGTGGGAAAATTAATACATGCAAAAATAGCCGCGTTAGTATAACGGCGGGTTGGCACTAATAGCAAAACAATATTTTAATATCGTCAGATGACAAGCAAAATTCACTAGGTACTACCACAAGTTCATAACCATAAGGGACCATACTGGCAACATAACAAGGTTGATTTTTGTTTAATTATTTTAATGTAATTAGTAAGTTTTGATTGTTACCTGACGATTCATTACTTGTCAAATTATTTCAATGAGAATTTTCTAGTATGAATCCAAAAGTTAAATAGATATTTTTTTAATAATTATAAGTTTTCACTAATATTTAAAAACAAACAAAACAGGCATTTAGCTCAATTATAAACTCTCGTCATTAATATGAAAAATTGCAGGTTGAAGCTTTCGAACTTCCTGTCAAAGCTGTTTTTAAAAACTAGTCATGTAATGCGTATTATATGAGCCAGAAAAAACCTTCCGCAGCCTAGCGGTAAGGCAACTTTCAATAAGCTTTTAGCGGCTTGTATCATTTTTTTATACGGAATATTGTCAGGTGACAAGCAAGACTCACTAATTACAAAAAAAACGAAAATCAACCTTGTTATGTTGCCAGTATGGTTCATTATGGCTATGAACGGTAAACTTATTGAGTTTTGCTTGTCACCTGACGATATCATCTGATGTTCTGTAGTCGGTTAAGTTCTTTAGTTTTGCAGTCGTGGTAAATAAATAAATAAATAAATAAATATTTGGGGACAATCTTACACAAATCAACCTAACCCCAAACTAAGGAAAGCTTGTACTATGGGTGCTAGGCGACGATATACATACTAATATAGATAAAATCATACTTATATACATAGAAAACATCCATAACTCAGGAACAAATATTTGAGATTAGGACACAAATAAATGCCCTTACCAGGATTGGAACCCGGGACCTCCAGCTTCGTAGGAAGGGTCACTACCAACTGGGCTATGGAGGCCGTTAGCCGGTAACCTACATAGATTTGTGAAACAAGGTGTTTGAGAAGTCCCCGCGCTGGGTCAGTGTGTGGAATATATTCCCATACCTCTCGTGCAAGAGAGGTGGCCCCTGCCCAGCAGGAGGACTTGAAGGTATGTATCATCATCATCATCATCTCAGCCATAAGACGTCCACTGCTGAACATAGGCCTCCCCTTTAAGGGGGGGGTTTGCCATACGCGCCACGCTTGGCAGACGGGTTGGCGCACGCAGATTTTTTTTTGTTTATTGTTGTTTAGGCTTTCAGAAGATGCTGCTGCCCATCTCCCGGTTATTCCCTTAGCAGACTCCTACTGCAACCACGGGACAATATGGTGGCGGTATAAGTTGGTTGAGAAGGTATGTATAAGTTAAAGTAATTATTTTGTAATAAGAACCAGAATTTCCATCCATTCTAATAATTAGCTCTCGGCTGTAGCTTTTAATTAAATTCTAAACTACTGCAATTATACTTAATTGCTGACACCTTCTCAGGTCATATTACCAAAGTTTTTAGGGTTCCGTCTCAAAAAGTATAATTGAAACCTTATAAGATCACTCATGTGTCTGTCCGTCGCAGCCAATTTGCTCCGAAGAGTAGAACCTGGTGCACTTATACTTATGTAAGCAGGTGAGTAGAAGACGAGAATGTCAAGTCGACGTGTGTCCAAAGTGTAAGCGTATCTTTGACGGCTATTGTATGTACAGTCACATATTTTAATTGTTGAGCCATTTACGGTTCAAGCTACTTTCTTTTGTTTAGTACTCATTCTATGAAATGTCCAATGTAAAGTGAGCCCTAAATGGCTCAACGATTAAAGTACGTGACCGTACCTTCATAAAATATATGAAACCTCACCCCCCGGTCTTATTTTCGAATGACCTGTCTGTCTGTCTGTTTGTCTGTCTGTCTGTCTGTCTTTCTGTCTGTCTGTCTGTCTGTCTGTCTGTCTGTCCATCTGTCCGTCTGTCCATCTGTCCGTCTGTCCGTCTGTCTGTCTGTCTGTCTGTCTGTCTGTCTGTCCGTCTGTCACCAGGATGTATCTCATGAACCGTGACAGTTACACAGTTGAAATTTTCATAGATGATGTATTTATTTCTGTTGCCGCTATAACAACAATACTAAAACCTAGAATAAAATAAATATTTAAGAGGGCCCATACAACAGACATGATTTTTTTGCAGTTTTTATAGATAATGGTATGGAACCCTACGTGCGCGAGTCCGACTGGCACTTGGCGGGTTTTTTTATGCCACGAGTCCAACTCATACTAGGCTGGTTTTTATTGTTAAAACGAACATGTAATCACGTTTCTTCGAACAAATACCAAAAGAGGGCAAACAAGTTCGATGAGTATTGAATATTTTAGTTGTATTTCGGGTATTTATTTACGTGAGCTCTCCTGTGGAGTGTTTGTGTGGGGCTTATTTTTCTAAGGACGTGGTTGAATTGTGTTTGAACACTTATGGAACAAGTAGGTAATGGTCCTATTATTTGGATCGAAGTATTTTGTTCAGGTTCATTTTAACTTATTTAGAAAATTTTATTTGAATTATTATTTTATACTTGTAAAAATAAAGGTAGGTAGGAACCTAGGAACTTATTAAATCTCTTTTGGAGAAATCGAATAATTTTATTGGATACAAATAGGTAAGTACAGTCGCCATCAGATATATCGGAGCGGCCATTGTGGTCACAAATATCTGAACAACGCCTTTATTGTCAAGGCGATAAAGTGCATGTTCAGATATTTTTGAGTACCCAGGACGCTCAAATATGTTACATGGCGAGTGTACCTACATTAGAAAACTTAAATCAATGAAAATAACCTAAAATTAACTGACAAAAATCGATCTCTAAAATTGGCCCCTGTGGCATCGTACCGAGGACGCTGGCAGCATTTCCTCGCTGAATTACAATACTTATGCGTTATATACCTACGAGGAGAAGATACTTAAGAATTAATTTATATTATATACACAATTACACTATTACTTACACACTAATTGGAGTGCAGTAACAATTGTTCAACATGACCTACATAGAGTTGCCGCTTGCCGCGTAGGATATGTTTCATAAAAAGATAACAAATAATGCATTCTTCAATTCAGGCACATTCCAATACACTGTATAGTTTTTAACCGACTTCAAAAAAAGGAGGAGGTTCTCAATTAGACAGTTTTTTTTTACCGACTTCAAAAAAAGGAGGAGGTTCTCAATTCGACAGTTTTTTTTTGTATTTATTTTATTTGATATCTCCGTGAATCGTGAACCGATTTTCAATTTTTTTTAATCGAACGGGTATAACGCTTAGATGCTTCCATTATCACCAAGTCGGGGTCTGATGATGGGATCCTGGAGAAATCGAGGGAACTCTTCAACTATTACAGGCACACCTATAGTGATTTCACTATTTTTTACATCAACTCGGCCACTTCCACTTGGAATAGCGGATCCAAAGTCAAGTCGGTTCTTTTTTTGTTTAAAATTATCTGAGTCCTTTAATGACAATGCGTTAGGAAAAGGTTCGCTAACAACAAATCCACAGATAAAAGTGTAATAATACTGATAATATCATGTTATAGGATCGCAATTTTATAAGCAGAATTTTAAAGGAGACAGATTAAAAGTAAACATTATTGTACACTATGTAACTGAACGAAAAACATTTACTCAAACTCGTTAATGTTTAGGTCATACTGAGCATCTTTTATTATGGGACAAACCCCGAAATCACAAAAAAAAATTTGGTTGTTTCATACATTTCACTGGTCATATTTTGAAATTTCCTATGGGAGAGTCCAATTTTTATTATGCGATTTCGGGGTTGGTCCCATATTAAAAGATGCTCAGTATGACCTAAACATTAACGGGTTTGAGTAAATGTTTTTCGTTCAGTTACATATGGTATATTCAATTTAGAAGGCAAGTACCAGCAATAGTATCTTCCAACACAAAGACCACTAAGACCACTAACATATGTGACACGCTCTTATGGCCCTACAAATAAGAGCGTGTCACATATTTTTGCGGCCTTCGTGTAGGAAGATACTATTGCCGGTAACTGTACACGTTTTAATCCTTAACTAGATTATGAAATTGTATATATTTTATAGTGGAAACAAAAACGTAATTGAATCTTGCAACTAAACAGCGCGTTTCGGAATTGCCAGCTGAAGGCAATTTTTGCGGTCAATTTCCATAGACGTTCGAAGAACATTTGTTTGTACCCTTGCTTATATGTGACCTTTAGGAAGGTCTATTTCGACACCGCTCCTATTACCTATTTAATAATTGTTATCTAACAACCCAGACGCCCTTTAGTCTCAAGAGGAGGGCCAAATTACGAAAACCCAGATAGTTATGTACAGTCAATAATATGAACTTACTTACCTAATAAGGAGTCTAAGATTGTCCCATAGTATTTATTTTTCTACTCCTGCATTCTAATTTGCCAATAAAATGACTGACATGTAAATTCAAAGCGTATACTTTATGAACGTTGTCATAATATGACTCAAAAGTCGACTCTTAGGGATATAATGGGTCTGTTGGGCCCCGCACCGGCGCCGCCCGCCGCTGTAGACGAGGCGGGCGCAGATGCAATCCGCCGGGAGACTGACGACAATTGTATAGAGGCAGCAGGTCATTCGTCGAACTCAATGCTTACCGGCTTGCCTAGCACTCGTAGAAAAACTATTGTGTGCAACGGTACATAATTAGGTCTTAAAATTCTCGGGTCTGTTTTTACAAAATTCGGCTTCGCCTCATTTTGTAACTTCGACCCTCGAATCTTAAGAACCCTTATTATGTAACTGTTGCACAAAATACTATTATTAAACACCGCATATCTCTTTGTCCCGTTAGCGGTAAAGACATCGGGGTGCTGGTGCGCAGAGGGAAAGGTTTTCCTTCGGGAGTTGGGTCGCCGCTTGCAGGAGAAAGCTTGACCCCCGCTCCGGGTCATTCCTGCTGCAGAGGTTGTCCATCGCGATCCAACGCGGCAACGCAGCAAGCGTGATGGGCACCTTTGCGACGGGAACGGCTCGGAATGTGTTCCCTAGTATAGCGTAGTTTTATAAAGTTAGAATATTTTATTTTTAAGTTAGATTTAGGTTTGTAATGAATTTATGTAATTCTTATTAAAATACATTAAATGCCTATTTATTTATCATGTTAAAGTGATCGAAAAATCGTTTGAGGTGAAAACGCGTTTTTCTTAGTTAAAACTACTTTTGCGAAGCGCCTAGGTTTAGTAAAAAATATTGGAATGATTATTTTTTTCTTCAGTAATATAAACACTATGATCATTTTACAAGTCATATCGCTTATTCAAAATATAGTAGAAAAACTGCTGATGTACCTGAAAATTAGGCAAGCCGATAGGAATCGTATTCTATGGACACGCCGCCACTGATGATATGGACAGTCAGCATCAATAATATGTATACGAATTTGAGTCTTATCCCACAGACATAAGTTCCGAATTGTTAGCATATTTTTGATGCTGACTGTACATTGTTTTCGAAATTGACTTGTATACATATTTGGAATCGCCATTTTTACTAATATGTATAAAAATGTAATGTAATATTGTTTCTGAATATGTATAAAACTTACTTTAGAAAAAAGTAAGTAATCACCAATTCACCAGTTGGTAAGTCTACCTACTCGCATGAATAGTACATATAGAAGATGCAAAAAATGCTGGTAATTAGTTCAAGGGCGTAATTGGTATCGTATTCTAATTATGAAAATAAAATAAAAAAACCACGCGAAAAAAAATGGTTTTGTATGGAGGGTTGGTCGGCTGGAATCAAGTGACCCATACAAATAAAAGTCCAAAAAATATTCTCCTTAGCTACTGTTTCTTAGCTACGATACCAATTAAGCCCTTAACCGGATCACCAGTATTTTTGCTACACCCTGTATTTTAGACCACCCTCAACGCTGACTGTACCTTATGTACATAAATGCCTTGGCCCAGCCTCGTTTCCAGAAGGATCCTCCAAACAATGGTGCTCGACTAATTCCCCTTGTTAACGTTCTTTTCGTTTCTAAGGCCTTTGTCTTAAGGGAGGTCCAATTTTTCTTTTCTTTTCAACACTTAACGGAGTTTTTGGTAAACCGGCTGTTCACACAAAGTAATACGAGAATATTCTAATGCCAAGTGTATAATAAAACACCTTAAATATTGCTTATACTAATCTCAAGGTACATATAACGTATCAGACGCGATTTTGTACAAATATTACAGTCCAGGCTTAAGTATACAGGTTGATTTTTCAGATATCGTAACTTTATACCGGTTATCGAAATACCCGAAAACAGACCCTGACTGAAACAGCCAATTTTTTTAATTTTATTTAAGAGTTGGTCCCATAGTAAAAGTTGTTTAGTTTTAGCAAACCACCTCGCACACAATGGCTAGTTATTGAAAAAACAGCCTGTATATCATCCTTGACTACTTACAAGCAATGTAAAATCAAAATACAAAGTTTGAGATCTCTTTTCATGAAAATATATTGGTAAGTACGTTTTTTGAAGTGAAAATTTCTTTAGCCGCGTTGAGCACTTTTTGGTAGGGGTAAATCTTACGAGTTCGCGTCACCGACACCGTCACGAAAACAAAAACGCATCATACGATTGAGATACATGTAAAATAAAGTGAATTAAATGAGGTGAGGTGAGGTAAAGTCGAAAGTCAAAAGTTAAAATTTAAATCCTTTTTTTCCTAATATAAATAGTTCTCAATTTTCACTTCTAACGTTCTAAATTTTCACTTCTTCTTCCAATTTTTTTATTTTTTTAATGAGCTTTTACAGTATTATTAGTCTGTATTTGTACTAAAGACTGAGGTAACAACATGACACGTTTCAAAACATTTCCAAGAAATAACAAATTTGAGATTCGTTAGTAAATTAGCCTTCAATGTTCGAGCAATCAACTCATTACGGAAAATTCAGATCAAAGCCGACTTAATTACAAAATATAGAGAAATACATATTTAAGTACGAAGAAACCGTTAATTATTCGCAGTAAAACAAATTAGGCGTCAACTTGGGGTTACAAAATATCGAAATTCAACCGTATTTTCAGGTTTTTTTTAACTTCTTTTAAGAAGAAACACGAATAAAATAAGTAATAATTCGAGTAAAAAAGGTGTCTTTTGCCAGAGTTTAACAGACTACTTTTCATTTTGTATAAAAAGTAAATGAAAACATAAGCACGTATTCTCTAAAATGAAACTAAGCATAAACTCGTAGATGTCATAATTCCTTGAGGTAACCTCTTACTGAATAATTGATTTAGGTTTAAGATAATTTATTCTCAGTAAGAATAATTACAATTCACTTACATGAGAACTTAAATACTTAAAGATAATTATTTATATTGCATAAAATCAGCAATTATATATATATTTTAACTTATGGCAGTTAAACAAAGTCTGCCGATACACTTTAACAAAACAAGGTGGTAAATTTGTGTCTTAGTGGTACATACATAGCACTTAATAAACATTTTGTAATAGTAAGCTATGGCCCAGCATAACTTGTATTCGTGTTTCGTTAAGAACTATGTGTCATCCGAGCTCAGTCCTATACTGGTTAGTAGGGTACGGCGGTAGACTGTAGAAGTTACGAATGTCGGGAGAGGTATAATATAATTGAAGGAAAAGAAGCGTTGCTAGCCTAGCGGTCATATATCCGACTTAATCCAGAGCTTACGGATCCCCAGCTAACAAGTATGCTATTCCACATTTAAGAACGAAATGTTATTTAATATTTACTAGTCACTTTTCGGCGAAGCAAAATATCTTCTCGGCGACATTCTCGAAGAAATTCAAAGGTGTATGTGAAGTTTAAAAACTTCGGGTCTGCTCAAACTTTTCGTATGGTTGGATTATTATGTTTAATTTTTTACGTTATAAATTTTAACGTAAAATAACCAAGAAAAATATTGTTCAATAAAGAATTACCGAAGGCCAAAAACAACTGAAATAAGACCATTAGTCAGCTTTTCAAAAAAAAAATGAGACACTTTTTGTCAATCTAGTTAAACATTTCAAAAAAGTGCAGCACGGCGAGAACTAATGCAAACTTAAATAGGTCTAACATGTTTTTTCAATGTAAAAAAAATATTTCTGCACATTTGTATGTACAAGCGTTTACGGATCCATGTCCGACCATTACGTACTTGGATGTAATTGTGCGATTATGAGATAAGGCCGTCATATTATTGTTGGTGTGGGTGCTACAAAGGCTAGTTCACGCATAAAAGCCGTAAGTACAGTAGCATATAAGTTTGAATTTAGAATTTATTGCAAGAGAATACGGTACACAATTAAATAAGCTTTAGAATGGTTGTTATATACGGTCGATACACAAGGTCAGATTACTGGAATAAAACATGACTTCTTAGAAGTAGTTAATCAAACAGACTTTTTAATGTATTCTTAGCAAATGGTATAAAAGTCTTGTGAAAATGTTTTGATATTTAATAATTTTGATAATATTCAGTCAGTTACAGAAAAACAAGAGTTTTTTGGGCCTATTTTAGAAATATGGGCTTGATGACTGTCTATTTTTACCAGATTTTTTACTAACATTCTTTCCAACATCTTGTGGGATTCCAAATAATACTTGTATTTTTTGGCCCTCTTAGTTTTAATATTAAAAAAAAACGTATAAAATAACCAGTAATATAAATAAATATTATCTCTCTACAGTAGTCAACTTACGCACACGTGTCATAAAAAATTGGCCATTAATAACATGGCCACTCTTATTACAGCCCGGCCACGTCCCAGCCTGCTGGTCCCTACAGGGTGATCCTTCACGGCCCTGACAGCTTATATTTTGAGAACTGCCTGTATTCCCAACGCTTGTACGAGATCAGGTGAGCAGTGAGTTTCAAAAGAACCAGTATATCAATAAGTGTATCAAAAAGTGTTCAGGTATTTGATATTATTTATGGATACCGAGTTCTACATACGCTCCGCCACTGATAGCAGTTCTTGTACCAGAATACTCTGACACTCATTATTTACGTCTCTCTGGGCGGTAAGTGAGATTTGCCGCCCACGGGCGCAGCGGGAAATCTCACTTCATACCCAGAAGAAGACGTAAAATTGTGTACGCACTACGGGCGGTAACAAAGAAGGCCTCAGATCGCTTGTTTATGGCCTTTACCTTCGGTTCGGGCCACAAATGCCCGCGATCTGAGCTGTTCTTTATTTTATCGCCCTAGGTACGTAATGTAGTATAAATAAAAACGGGACTTCAGTTTCTTTTATTACTTAACGTTTCGAACGAGCCGTAATACTGCAACTAAACCATTGGATGGGGTAAGGCGTTGACAGTGTGTGTAAGCAAATAGACAAAAAACTGGCTGTGCTGGAAACGATGCCCCGGACTAGTTTAAGTTTCATAGACTCTATTTAGTAAATGTAAACACCTATTTATTTGTACTGATTTAAACTCACACGATTTTCACTCATTAAATAAATCGTGGAAATACGTGCATTTCCAAACCATCGGATGTTGTGAGTGTCGTGTGTAGGCAAAGTGACAACCCTAGCGTAAATGTGAATAATCAAGACCAAGTGCGGGTAGTTCGAAAAACCCGCGTGGCTAGGAGATGCTGATTCGATTCCTCGCCAGTCTGCCTGACCACGAGCGTTGTGACACGCTCGAAACGTCAGGAAAATTAAAAGTAAGTGTACGCGATTAAGTCCCGTGTTTGTCAAAATAATGACGTATTTATTTCTTACAATAAATAATATCTAATTGAAAACACTAAAGCAAAATGTATATGTCTCGTTGTCGTAAAATTCACCTTGTTGGCTAAATAAATCGTGTAGTCATCCACTTTGTATACCAAACATGAAAAAGTAAAGAAGTGTTAATATTTAACAAAATCCGGATAGGGTGTGAATAATTGATCACTCAGCGTAGGTACGAAAGCGCCTTCTTTTTGGAACTTTGATAGTAGATATTTCTACTAGAATAAGCATTGCCATACAACGTGGCAATGCGGCCAGCATTCTGGGCACACTACCCATTGGTAGCGATTTAGGATATATTTATTATTTGTATGACTAGTTTTAATTTATAGTATTATTATTTTTATTTAGAGTAAATTTTTAATTAATAAATTCGAGATACTCTAGCATAGGTACAATCACCATCAAATATGTCGGAGCGGCCAGGGAGCTCAAAAATATCTGAACAAGCACTTTATCGCCTGGACAGCAGCAGCGTTTACTGGCAATCTGTTTAAGGGCATATTTGGTATCGTATTAACTAACTAACTAACTCCTCTGGCCTCTGGCTTAGCGACCCGAAGTAAGTCTTGGCCTCCGACACGAGATGGCGCCAAAGCGTCCTGTTTTGTGCGATCTCCTCCCAGTTTTCTGCTTGTAGGGCGCCTAGATCTCTTTCGACCTGGTCTCTCCAGCGGTACCTAGGACGACCTGATGGACGTCGACCTAGAGGACGTCCAACGTAAGCTCTTTTGGCCGCCCTATCGCCTGGCATTCTCTCAAGGTGTCCAAGCCAGCGAAGTCTTGCTGACTTGGTCTCTCCGATAATGTTTGGCTCAGACACCAAGTCTTCTATCTCCTGATTTCTCCGGATTCTCCAGCTACCATCATCTCTCTGTGTGGGCCCCAAGATCTTACGGAATATTTTTCTTTCGGCAACAAGGAGCTTATTTTCTTCCTTCAGAGTGAGTGTCCAACATTCGCAGCCATACATTAGGATCGGTCTAATAATGGTTTTGTAAATACGAATCTTAGTTTTCCGGCGCATAATCTTGGACACCAATATTTTGTGAAGAGCTGCCGCGCTTCTGAGGGCACTTTGGATGCGAAGTTCAATTTCCTCTTCTCTGCCATGTGTGTCATTAATGATGCAGCCCAGGTATTTGAATTTCGTCACACCTTTGTATGAGACATCGCCGACAGTTAAGTTTTGTCTTTGCTCCAGGATGTTCTTGCGCCTCCGCATGTGTAAATATTCTGTCTTTTCTTGGCTTATTTTGAGACCGACTGTCGAGCCTTCTGCCGCGTATTGCGAGTAAGAAAAAGTAGGAGAAAAAATCGTCGCCCCAGGCTGGCCAACCTTCCATAAAAAACTAAAAATATTATTCGCAAAAATGTTTTTCTTATTTCTTCATATCAATACTATACCAATTATGCCCTTAAAAGAACCACCAGTATTTTTGGTACACCCTGTATATATATATCAGTGTTGTTATGCTTTTATATGTAGTTAAACAGTATGAGTTGTGCTCAAAGCTCTAAATATCGCTATGCAACTAGCGTTTAATAAGGAAGTTTGGTCACCACCTGTTTTTGTACGGCTTGCAGTCGCCAAAGTTTAATTAATATCGCTTACCGAGCTTAGACGAGTCGATTGCTCACGGCCTACAGATCTACCCGTTGGACATATCTGGCAAATGTGTCCGGTGGACCGTCAATCTAAGAACGGATGCCGAAAATTTGTCCGCGGACATTCGTACCGAAGAATTTTGACGGCCTCCTAGCCTAGTTAGTTTAGTGACTCTGCCTATGAAGCAGGGTCATCATCATCATCTCAGCCATAAGACGTCCACTGCTGAACATAGGCCTCTCCTTCAAGGGGGGGTTTGCCATACGCGCCACGCTTGGCAGGCGGGTTGGCGCGCGCAGTTTTTTTGTTTATCGTTTGTAGACTTTCGGAGGATGCTGCTGCCCATCTCCCGGTATATTCCCTTAGCAGACTCCTACTGCAACCACGGGACGATATGGTGGGGGACAATTCTAAGGCCCGGCACCCCACGGCATATTGAAGCAGGTTACTGGGTTTGAATCTCAGGATTCGGATCAGGATATTAATTTGTGTGTTAATCATAGATATTTGTTCCTGAGTAACGGATGTTTTCTATACCTATCTATTCTATTATATATATCCTCGTCTAGCACCCAAAACACAAGCCTTATTGAGCTTACTGTGGGCTGTGGGACTAGGTAGATTTGTATGTATGTATGTATGTATGTATCACTTTATTGCACATAAACAAGTATAACATTAAAACATTAGTAAAATACAAAAAGATATGCACAAAGGCGAGCTTATCCCTAAAAGGGATCTCTTCCAGCCAACCAATGAGAAAATGAGAAAGGAGTAATACTATACAGTGAAAGGCAAACTATGCACTATAGAGGTCGAAAAAGTTTGGAAACACATAAAGCTTCAAGTAAACCCTAATAAATACGCAGGTACAAACATGTACCACACAAAAACCTACTTAAAATATGCATGAACTATATACATATAATACATATTAATAAAAATATAAGACTATATACCACGTACATAAATAAACAAATATATATATATATATATATATAGAGATACCAACACGGTAAATGTTGATCTTTCGAGACGTATGATCAGTTAATTGTTGATCCAAAAACAAATGTTGATCCGGAGGCCTTATGTTGATCTATTACGATTTTTCTAATACTGATGTGGCTCTGATCGGATCAACATTTGCCATTTTAGTCACATGACATGGCTGAAAATAACGCTTGTCAAATGTGGCTCCAATATACAAATCCGCTCCGATAAATGTTGATCCGATTCAAACGGACCAATCACGATGAAGCACTTTATGACTTCTTCTGTGATTGGCCGATGGAAGTCAATGCAACGTTGCCGTTCTGCTTACTAGATTTGTTGATCCGTTGAGAATCGAAAATCAAAGTTTTTATATTAATATAAGAATATGCATTCGTTTGAATTGATTTTAATAAAATGCGGTCAGTTATTGGATGGGGGGGATTCGGCGGAACGAGTGATTGGATGGTTAGTTGTTTGGTATGGGTTGTATGGTTGGTTGGGATAGATTTCCACGTGTTTGTGGAGGGCATCAGGATCGAAGTAAAGGCCCAGATGAAATATCTGGGCCTCATGCTAGACAGCAGGTGGCGCTTCGGCCCGCATTTAAGCGGAATGTCGGCGCGCCTGCTGAAGGCCGCGGACGCTTTTTCTTGGCTCCTCCCGAATCTGGGGAGCATGGCCCTTTTCGGGGTCCCAATCTGGGCGGACTCTCTCTATAGGAGGGAAAATGCCGCCGCCATCAGCCGTCCCCAAAGGGCCATGGCACAGCGGGTGGCGAGGGCTTACCGTTCGGTAAGTTTCACGGCCGCGTGCGCTCTGGTCGGCACCCCGCCTTGGTAGCTTGAGGCGTGGGTGCTCGCCAGAGTGTACGAGTGAACGGCGGCACGGAGAGCGCTTGGGGAGCGCCCGGCCCTGGAAGAGCGGGAGGCCATTCGGCAGGAGGCTGGGAACGCACTCATCCTACACTGGGTGGATGACCTCACTTCCGCTACTTTCGGCCGCCGGACATTGGACGCGCTGGGATCAGTCCTACAAGGTTGGCTCGAGTGGTCACAAGAGCGGTAATCAAAGAAACGTACGTTCCCCATACGAAATATCACAAAAATCCTTTCTTATTCCTTGCTTACGTTATAAATTAAAATTATGTCTACTGTGAAAATATCAAATCTCTTAGTTTAGTAGTTTCGGGTCACGGGATGAATTTTCCAAAACAGTGAAAATTTGTTTCTTAGTTTTTAATTAAGAGTCTAAACACAAAATATCACATCATTCACATCCCATGCTAAAACAAACGAATGGTTCCCATACAAATGATCACAAACATCCTTCCTTATTCCTTGCTACAAATAAGGTCTACTGTGAAAATTTCAAGTGTCTAGATTTAGTAGGTTCGGGTCTGCATTGATATGTCAGTCAGTCAGGACTTTTCCTTTTATATGTATAGATAGATGATTACTCATCCAACCTGAACAGGTTCAATGATCTCACCGAGAAATATTATTTTACTCAACAAATGTTGATCCGATGGGTTGTGGCATGAGTTAATTGTTGATCCTTTGGCTATTGCCAACTATTATTGATCTGAACAATTTTTGTTCATCTAATGTATGAGTCTGCATACAGACAGATGTTGCTCCGATCGGATCAACAATTGATGTCCCTTCTGGTAGGCTAAGTTAAGTCCAAATAAATAGGAGGAACGGCTATCGAAGTCAAATCCACTATAAGGTACCTGGGCATTATCCTTGACAGTCGCTGGACGTTTTGGGAGCATTTTAAATGCCTGGCGCCAAATTAATCGGGGCAGCGTCGGCTCTTAGCCGTCTTCTGCCAAATCGCTAGGCCGAACATCGGATGTCGGATACTGTACGCAGGAGTGGTATGGTCGATGGCTCTGCACGGGGCACCCATATGGGCTGGGTCCCTGTCCTCCCAAAACCAGGTCCAATTACGGAGGCCGCAACGGGTCATGGCGGTCAGGATGGCGAGGGCATACCGAACCCTCTCCTACAAGGCACCGTGCGTACTGGCGGGAACCCCGCCCTGGGACCTGGACGCCGCGGTTCTGGCCGATATTTATTGGCGTGTCACCGAGGCGCGGGCGGGAGGAAATTTCCCCCTTCTAGAAGAGGTCAGACGGTGGAGGCTAGACTCTCGTCAAGTGCTCCTAGGAAAATGGAAGAGAAGGTTGGAGGAGCCCAGTGCTGGCCACTGGACCATCGGAGCAATTCTTCTGGAGAAATAGGTCGAAAGGCGTGATAAGTTTCTCTCCTTCCACCTCACACAGATCCTTTCGGAGCATCGCTGCTTCGACAAATACCTGTGTAGGGTGGCGGGTTGGGAACCAACGGCAAAATGCCACAAATGGTGCGGCGACGCCGAAGACACGGCACTACATACGCTGGCTGTGTGCCCGTCGTAGGCAGAGCAGCGGGCCGCACTCATGGTGGTTGTAGGACGTTACCGGTGCAAGCCATGGTCGACAGTGACAGGGCCTGGAAAGCAATGGTCTCCTCCTACTGCGAGGACGTGATGGCTCCGCAGGAGACAGCGGAGCGTGTAAGGGAGGCAGATCCGGCCTTCCACCCAATTCGTCGCAAGCGTGTGGGGCGGCGACTGCCACCCTAACGGCGTCTGTGGGTGGAAAACTCGGGGACGTTTGCTGCCTACACATGGGCCCCTTAGCTGGAAGGTGAACGATTAAGTCTCTCGTCGCGCATATTAGAGAAAAGGTAGGGAAAAAATGCTCGCAGAGAAGAGTCTGCTGCGCGGGCAATCGCTGACGGGGTTACGGTAGTGTGCCCTATCGTTCTCGCGACCCCGACCATTAGCACCGAGGCGGCAAAGGGGTTTTTAGTGTAAATTAAATATCCGCCTCACAAATCCTTCTCGTAGGTAAATAAATGATTTTTAATATATTAGATAATTAAACCCTAAAAATAGATTTAAAATAAATGATAAAAAGAGGAATCTCATTTATTTGGACCTAACTGAACCTGCCAGAAGGGACAGCAATTGTTGATCTCATCGGAGCTGTATGCAAAGTCATACATTAGATCCACAAAAACTCGCGGATCAACAATAGTTGGCAAATAGCGAACGGATCAACAATTAACTCACGCCACAACCCATATCATCAATATATACAATATATAGCCTACCAGAAGGGACATCAATTGTTGATCCGATCGGAGCAACATCTGCCTGTATGCAGACTCAGACATTAAATCTAAAAAAACTGTTTGGATCAACAATAGTTGGCAAATAGCGAACGGATCAACAAATAACTCACGCCACAACCAATGTGATCAATATATATAGCCGAGAAATATAATTTCACTCAACAAATATTGAACATATGGGTTGTGGCGTGAGTTAATTGTTGATCCGTTCGCTATTTGCCAACTATTGTTAGTCCGAACAGTTTTTGTTGATCTAATGTATGAGTCTGCATACAGACAGATGTTGCTCCGATCGGATCAACAATTGATGTCCCTTCTGGTAGGCTATATATATTGATCATATGGGTTGTGGCGTGAGTTAATTGTTGATCCGTTCGCTATTTGCCAGCTATTGATGATCCGAACAGTTTTTGTTGATCTAATGTATGAGTCTGCATACAGACAGATGTTGCTCCGAGCGGATCAACAATTGATGTCCCTTCTGGTAGGCTATATATTGTATATATTGATCATATGGGTTGTGGCGTGAGTTAATTGTTGATCCGTTCGCTATTTGGCAACTATTGTTGATCCGCGAGTTTTTGTGGATCTAATGTATGACTTTGCATACAGCTCCGATGAGATCAACAATTGCAGTCCCTTACAGTTTAAAATTCTAATAGATTAAAGGTCATTTATTTAACTCACTTATTTATTTAGAGGACACAGTTCAGGTAAGAAAGCATATCAAACGTTTTGCGAAGCAGCCAGATTTGGATTTTATTTTTATTTTTCATTTTAATTACACTATTGTATAAACCATCTTTAATGTATTAGTATTACTGTTTTGAAAAAATAAGTCCCGCCGAGTTTCTTACCGGTAATAGTCGCCGGTCAGAGGTGTAGGGTTAGAACCGGTAGTAGTTTATTTTTCTCTCTGACGTTCATAAGTGCATTGTTATGTGCCTAAATTAGAGAATAAATATCTTTTATCTTTTCTTTTTTTAAATAAGAGCAGGATTTTTCAGGCAGATATTTAAAGAAATGCGGTCAGTTATTGGATGCGTGGGATTTTGCGAGACGAGTTATTGGATGGCTGGTTGTTTGGTGTGGGTGTATGGTTGGTTGGGATAGATTTCCACATCTTTGCGGAGAGCGTCAGGATCAGAACTGTAAACTGATCTGATGAAGCAAGATGCCAAGTTTTTATTTGGCTCTGAAGATGGCCCTTTGGGGCCGGCGGATGTCGGCGGCATTTTTCCTCCTATGGAGGGAGTCCGCCCAGAAAAAATAGGGAAAAAATGCTCGCAGAGAAGAGTCTGCTGCGTGGGCAATCGCTGACAGGGTTACGGTAGTGTGCCTTATCGTTCTCGTGACCCCGACCATTAGCACCGAGGCGGCAAAAAGGTTTTTAGTGTAAATTAAATATCCGCCTGACAAATCCTGCTCGTAGGTAAATAAATGATCTTTTATATGTTAGAATATTAAACCCTAAAACTATATTTAAAATAAATGATAAAAAGAGGAATCTCATTTATTTGGACCTAACTGAACCTGCCAGAAGGGACAGCAATTGTTGATCTCATCGGAGCTGTATGTAAAGTCATACATTAGATCCACAAAAACCCGCGGATCAACAATAGTTGGCAAATAGCGAACGGATCAACAATTAACTCACGCCACAACCCATATGATCAATATATACGATATATAGCCTACCAGAAGGGACATCAATTGTTGATCCGATCGGAGCAACATCTGCCTGTATGCAGACTCAGACATTAAATCTACAAAAACTGTTTGGATCAACAATAGTTGGCAAATAGCGAACGGATCAACAATTAACTCACGCCACAACCCATATTATCAATATATATAGCCTACCAGAAGGGACATCAATTGTTGTGTGGGGCGACGACTGCTGGCGTATGACCTCCGACTGCCACCCTAACGGCATCTGTGGGTGGAAGACTCGGGGACGTTTTCTGCCTACACATGGGCCCCTTAGCTGGAAGGCGAACGACTAAGTCTCTCGGTGCGCAAATTAGAGAAAAAATAGGGAAAAAATGCTCGCAGAGAAGAGTCTGCTGTGCGGGCAATCGCTGACGGGGTTACGGTAGTGTGCCTTATCGTTCTCGCGACCCCGACCATTAGCACCGAGGCGGCAAAGGGGTTTTTAGTGTAAATTAAATATCTGCCTGACAAATCCTGCTCTTAGGTAAATAAATGATCTTTAATATATTAGAATATTAAACCGTAAAAATAGATTTAAAATAAATGATAAAAAGGTGAATCTCATTTATTTGGACCTAACTGAACCTGCCAGAAGGGACAGCAATTGTTGATCCCATCGGAGCTGTATGCAAACTCATACATTAGATCCACAAAAACTCGCGGATCAACAATAGTTGGCAAATAGCCACCATTTGATCAATATTTGTTGAGTGAAATTATATTTCCCCGATCATCTATCTATACAAATAAAAGAAAAGGCCCTGTGCGGATTGACTGACTAACTGAAACATCAACGCAGAACCGAAACTACTTAACCTAACCTAGAGACTTGAAATTTTCACAGTAGACATAAATTATAATGTAGACAAGGAAAAAGGAAGGCTTTTTAGAATCTTTTGTATGAGTAACGTGCGTTACTTTGAGCAAGCGATGTGATATTTTGAGTGTAGGTTTTGAGGTCATTAAACCTTTGAGGTTCACCTCACCGATAAATATAATTTCACTCAACAAATATTGTACATATGGGTTGTGGCGTGAGTTAATTGTTGATCCGTTCGCTATTTGCCAACTATTGATGGTCCGAACAGTTTTTGTTGATCTAATGTATGAGTCTGCATACAGACAGATGTTGCTCCGATCGGATCAACAATTGATGTCCCTTCTGGTATGCTATATATATTGATCATATGGGTTGTGGCGTGAGTTAATTGTTGATCCGTTCGCTATTTGCCAGCTATTGTTGATCCGAACAGTTTTTGTTGATCTAATATATGAGTCTGCATACAGACAGATGTTGCTCCGAGCGGATCAACAATTGATGTCCCTTCTGGTAGGCTATATATATTGATCATATGGGTTGTGGCGTGAGTTAATTGTTGATTCGTTCGCTATTTGCCAGCTATTGTTGATCCGAACAGTTTTTGTTGATCTAATGTATGAGTCTGCATACAGACAGATGTTGCTCCGATCGGATCATCAATTGATGTCCCTTCTGGTAGGCTATATATTGTATATATTGTTCATATGGGTTGTTCATATGTAGTAGTTTATTTTTCTCTCTGACGTTCATAAGTGCATTGTAATGTGCCTAAATTAGAGAATAAATATATTTTATCTTTTCTTTTTTTAAATAAGAGCAGGATCTGTCAGGCGGATATTTAAAGAAATGCGGTCAGTTATTGGATGCGTGGGATTCTGCGAGACGAGTTATTGGATGGCTGGTTGTTTGGTGTGGGTGTATGGTTGGTTGGGATAGATTTTCACATCTTTGCGGAGAGCGTCAGGATCAGAACTGTAAACTGATGTGATGAAGCAAGATGCAAAGTTTTTATTTGGCTCTGAAGATGGCCCTTTGGGGCCGGCGGATGTCGGCGGCATTTTGCCTCCTATGGAGGGAGTCCGCCCAGATTGGGATCTCGTAAAGGGCCATGCTGCCCAGATTGGGAGGAGCCAGGAGACACCGGCCGCAGCCACCATCATGCGCGCCGACAGCCCGCTAAAATGCAGGCCGAAGCGCCACCTGCCGTCTAGTATGAGGCCCAGATACTATACTAATAATCCGCCTCGAACTAAGAAGTTGCTCGTTGACGTTTGGGGTCTTCTGACTTCACAACCCCTTGATTGATCCCGCTCAGATTTTAATGAAGAAATTTTGTGCACCTCAGCTGTAACCCCACTAAATTTTGTAAAGATTGGAAAAATGATACTCACGTTATCGTCTAACAAACAATCGAAATGGAAATGCCATCGAAAGGAAATGCACGGCCGTCCCACTGGCTCGCTAAAAGTAAAATTAAAGAACTTCGTTCGCTACCGCGAGGCGCGCACTCGTCCAATGATCTTTAATTTATTTTAATGTCAAACTGTAAAAATACCATCACTACTAAGTTTAAAAACAAAGTCGTTTCCGCTGTCTGCCTGTATGTGTGCTTTTATCTTTAAAACTAAACAACGGATTTTGGTGGGTTTTTTTAATAGGAGTAATTCAAGAGGAAGATTTATATGTATAATATCTATCTAATACCCTTTCATTGGTAACCGGTTCCGGTCCCGGCAAGGAAAAAGGAAGGATTTTTGTATGAGGTACGTGCGTTACTTTGAGCAAGCGATGATTTTGTAAGCTTTAAGGTCATTGAACCTTTGAGGTTCACCTCACCGAGAAATATAATTTCACTTAACAAATGTTGATCCGATGGGTTGTGGTATGCGTTAATTGTTGATCCGTTAGCTATTGCCAACTATCGGATCAACAATTGCCGTCTCTTATGCTACGTTAAATTAGGTCCAAATAAATGAGATTCGCCATTTTATCATTTATTTAAAATGGTATTTTTACAGTTTGACATTAAAATATTTTAAAGATCATTGGACGAGTGCGCGGTAGCAGACGAAGTTCTTTAATTCAAGTTTTAGCGTGCCAGTGGGACGGCCGTGCATTTTGATGGCATTTCCATTTAGATTTGATAGACGATTACCTGAGTATCATTTTTCCAATCTTTACAAAATTTGGTAGGGTTACAGATGAGGCGCACAAAATTTTATCATTAAAATGTCAGCAAGATCAATTAAGGGGTTGTGAAGCCAGAATACCCCAAACGTCAACGAGCAAGTTCTTAGTTCGTGGCGGATTATTAGTATAGTATCTGTGCGTCATGCTAGACAGCAGGTGGCGCTTCGGCCCGCATTTTAGCGGGCTATCGGCGCGCCTGCTGAAGGCCGCGGCCCGTGTCTCCTGGCTCCTCCCGAATCTGGAGAGCATGGCCCTTTACGGGGTCCCAATGTGGGCGGACTCCCTCCATAGGAGGCAAAATGCCGCCGCCATCCGCCGGCCCCATAAAGCCATCTTCAGAGCCGCCAAATATAAACTTTGCATCTATCTTCATCAAATCAGTATACGGTTCTGATCCTGACACTCTCCGCAAAGATGTGGAAATCTATTCCAACCAACCATACACCCATACCAAACAACCACCCATCCAATAACTGACCGAATTTCATTAAATATCCGCCTGACAAATCCTTCTCTTAGTTAAGTAAATGATCTTTAATATATTTGAATCTCAAACTGTAAAGGACAGCAATTGTTGATCCGATCGGAACTGTATGCAAAGTCATACATTAGATCCACAAAAACTCGGATCAACAATAGTTTGCAAATAGCGAACGGATCAACAATTACCTCACGTCATATACCATGTTGAGTGAAATTATTATTGTTACTTAAAAAACCCTTTTGTTTGCCGCCTCGGTGCTAATGGGCGGGGTTGAGAGAGCGATCAGGCACACTACCGCAACTCCGTCAGCGGTTGTCCCCACAGCGGACGCTTCTCTGCGAGCGTTTTCTCCCTATTTCCTCTCTAAGATACGAACCGATAGACTTAATCGTTCGCCTTTCAGCTCAAGGGCCCATGTGTAGGCAGCAAACGTCCCCGATTCTGCCGCCCACAGTGGTAGTCAGCGTTCGTACGCCAGCCGTCGCCGCCACCCTATATGCTTGCGACGCATTGGGTGTGAGGCCGAACAATAGTCGGCAATAGCCAACGGATCAACAATTAAACGCATACCACAACCCATCGGATCAACATTTGTCGAGTGAAATTATATTTCTCGGTGAGACCATTGATTTTATACAGGTTGGATGAGTGATCATCTATAATTCATACATATAAAAGGAAAAACCCTGACTGACTGATACATCAATGCAGACCCGAAACTTCTAAACCTACAGACTCGAATTTTCACAGTAGACATTATTTATAACTAACGTAAGCAAAGAGAAGGAAGGATTTTTGTGATCTTTTGTATAGGGAACGTGAGTTTCTTTGAGCAAACGATGTGATATTTTATACTAGACAGCAGGTGGCGCTTCGCCCGCATTGTAGCGAGCTGTCGGCGCGCCTGCTGAAGGCTGCGGCCGGTGTCTCCTGGCTCCTCCCGAATCAGGAGAGCATGGCCCTTTACGGGGTCCCAATCAGGGGCAACTCCATTCAGAACCTAATAAAAACTTTGCATCTTTCTTCATAAAATTAGTTTACGGTTCTGGTCCTGACGCTCTCCCCAAAGATGTGGAAATCTATCCCAACCAACCATAGACCCATACCGAACAACCACCCATCCAATAACACGTTTCTCAAAATCCCACCCATCTAATAACTGAAAGCATTTCATTAAATATCCGCCTGACAAATCCTGCTCCTAGTTAATTAAATGATCTCTAATATATTAGAATCTTAAACTATAAAAATAGATTTAAAATAAATGATAAAAAGGCGAATCTTATTTATTTGGACCTAATTGAACCTGCCAGAAAGGACAGCAAGTGTTGATCCGATCGAAGTTGTATGCAAAGTGATACATTATATCAACAAAAACTGTTCGGATCAACAATAGTTGGCAATAGCCAACGGATCAACAATTAACTCATTCCACAACCCATCGGATCAACATTTGTTGAGTGAAATTATATTTCTTGGTGAGGCCATTGCACTTGTACAGGTTGAAAGAGGGATTTTCTATCTATATAGATAAAAGGGTAAGTCCCGAATGATTGACTTACGCCTCGAGTTACCAAGGCAGGGTGCCGGTCAGAGCGCACGCGACCGTGAAGCCTACCAAACGTTAAGCCCTCGCCATCCGCTGTCCAATGGCCCTTTGGGTCCGGTGGATGACGACGGCATTCTGCCTCCTATGGAGGGAGTCCGCTCAGATTGGGACCCCGTAAAGGAACATGCTCGCCAGATTCGAGAGGAGCCAGAAGAGAGCGTCTGCGGCCTCAAGTAGGCGCGCCGACAGCCCGCTAAAATGCAGGCCGAAGCGCCACCTACTGTCCGGTATGAGGCCCAGATACTATACTAGTAGTCCGCCTCAAACTAAGAACTTGTTTGTTGACATTTAGGGTCTTCTGGCTCCACAACCCCTTGATTGCTCCTGCTCTGATTTTAATATAATGATGAAATTTTGTGCGCCGAAGCTGTAACCCTACCACATTTTGTAAAGATTGATAAAACGATACTCAAGTTATCGTCTTACAAACTGTCAAAATTGAAATGTCATCGATATGTTCGGCCGTCCCACTGGCTCGCTAAAAGTTGAATTAAAGAACTTGCACTACCTCACACTCGTTTAACGATCATAAATTTATTTAAATGTTAATCTGCATAAATACTATTTAAAATAAATGCTAAAAAGGCGAATCCTATTTATTTATTATATTTATTAAAGTCATACATTACTTAGATCCACAAAAACTCACGGATCAACAATAGTTGGCAAATAGCGAACGGATCAACAATCAACTCAAGCCACAACCCATCTGATCAACATTTGTTGAGTGAAATTATATTTCACCGATCATCTATCTATACATATAAAAGGAAAGGTCCTGTCTTGACTGACTGACTGAAACTTCAACGCAGACCCGAAACTACTTAACCTAGATACTTGACATTTTTTACAGTAGACATTATTTATAATGTAGGCAAGGAAAAAAAGAACGATTTTTAGAATCTTTTGTATGAGTAACGTTCGTTACTTTGAGCAAGCGATGGTCATTGAACCTTTGAGGTTCACCCTCACAGAGAAATATAATTTCACTTAACAAATGTTGATCCGATGGGTTGTGGTATGCGTTAATTTTTGTTCCGTGAGCTATTGCCAACGCTCGGATCAACAATTGCTGTCTCTTCTGCTAGATTAAATTAGGTCCAAATGAATAAGATTCGCCTTCTTATCATTTATTTAAAATGGTATTTGTATAGTTTGACATAAAAATAGATTAAAGATCATTGGACGAGTGCGCGGTAGCAAACGAAGTTCTTTAATTCAACTTTTAGCGTGTCAGTGGAACGGCCGTGCATTTTGATGGCACTTCCATTTAGATAGTTTGTTAGACGATAACTTGAGTATCATTTTTCCAATCTTTACAAAACTTGGTAGGATTATAGCTGAGGCGCACAAAATTTCATCATTAAAATGTGAGCAAGATCAATCAAGGGGTTGTGAAGCCAAAAGACCCCAAACGTCAATGAGCAACTTCTCAGTTCTAGGCGGATTATTAGTATAGTATCTGGGCTTCATACTAGACAGCAGGTGGCGTTTCGGCCTGCATTTTAGCGGGCTATCGGCGCGCCTGCTGAAGGCCGCGGCTGTGTCTCCTGGCTCCTCCAGAATCTGGTGAGCATGGCCCTTTACGGGGTCCCAATGTGGGCGGACTCCCTACATAGGAGGCAAAATGCCGCTGCCATCCGCCGGCCCCATAGGGCCATCTTCAGAGCCGCCAAATATAAACTTTGCATCTTTCTTCATTAAATCAGTTTACGGTTCTTATCTTGCCGCTCTCCGCAAAGATGTGGAAATTTATCCCAACCAACCATACACCCATACCATACAACCACCCATTCAATAACTGACCGCATTTCATTAAATATCCGCCTGACAAATCCTGCTCTTAGTTAAATAAATGATATTTAATATATTAGAATCTTAACTGTAAGGGACAGCAATTGTTGATCCGATCGAAACTGTATGCAAAGTCATACATTAGATCCACAAAAACTTGCGGATCGACAATAGGTTGCAAATAGCGAACGGATCAACAATTAACTCACGCCACAACCCATCTGATCAATAGTAGTTAAGTGAAATTATTATTATTACTAAAAACCCTTTTGTTTGCCGACTCGGTGCTAATGGGCGGGGTTGCGAGAGCGATCAGGTGGGCTACCGCGAAGTTCGAAAATCGACAAAACGATTGTCCCGTCTCTATCGCTCTTGCATATACGAAAGAGAGTGATGCAAATAGGCGATTCGATGAACGAAGTGTTTCGCGGTTATAGGCCTGGCACACTACTGCAATTCCGTCAGCGGTTGTCTCCACAGCGGACTCTTCTGTGCGAGCGTTTTCTCCCTATTTCCGCTCTAAGATACGAACCGAGAGACTTAATCGTTCGCCTTCCAGCACAGGGGCCCATGTGTAGGCAGCAAACGTCCCCGAGTCTGCCGTCCACAGACACCGTTAGGGTGGCAGTCAGCGGTCGTACGCCAGTCGTCGCCGCCCCACATCCTTACACGCTCCGCTGTCTCCTTCTGAGCCATCACATCCTCGCAGAAGGAGACCACCGCTTTCCAGGCCCTGTCGCTGTTGACCATGGCTTGCACCACGGCAGGCAGGGAGAGGCAACGTCCCACAACCACCACGAGTGCGACCTGCCCTGCTGCTTCGCCCACGTCGGGCACACAGCCAGCGTATGTAGTGCCGACAGTGCCGTGTCTTCGGCATCGCCGCACCCGTAGCATTCCGCCGTTTTTTGCCATCCCGCCACCCTACACAAGTAGTTGCCGAAGCAGCCATGCCCCGAAAAAATCTGTGTGAAGTGGAAGGAGAGAAACTAATCATGTCTTTCAACCCATTTCTCCAGAAGAATTGCTCCGATGGTCTAATGGCCAGCACTGGCCTCCTTCAACCTCCTCTTCCATTTTTCTAGGAACACTCGACGAGAGTCTAGCCTCCACCGTCTCACCTCTGACCTCTTTTAGAAGGGGGAAATTTCCTACCGCCCGCGCCTCGGTGACACGCCAATAAATATCGACAGAACCGCGGCGTCCAGGTCCCAGGGCGGGGTTCCCGCCAGTACGCACGCTGCCTCGTAGGAGACGGTTCGGTATGCCCTCGCCATCCTGACCGTGATGGCCCTTTGCGGCCTCCGTAATTGGGCCTGGTTTAGGGCGGTCAGGGACCCGGCCCATATGGGCGGCGTACAAGGCCATCGACCGTGCCACTCCTGCGTACAGTCTCCGACATACGATGTTCATATTTGAATCAGTGGAATGACGTTAGTCTTATTATGTAATGTTGTTATTATTACACTTTTAATATATTTAGTTACGCGGCGCATTGGTGCACACTGTAATGCCAAGGCAATATATTGTTTTTGATAAATAAATAGAAAAATAAAGGTTCGGCCCAGTGACATTTGGCAAAAGACTGCTAAGAGCCAACGCTGCCCCGATCAATTGAGTAACGTGCGTTACTTTGAGCAAGGGATGTGATACTTTGACTGTAGGCTTTGAGGTCATTGAACTTTTGAATTCATTGAACCTGTACAAGTTCAATGGCCTCACCGAGAAATATAATTTAACCGACAAATGTTAATCCGATGGGTTTTGGTATGCGTTAATTGTTGATCCGTTGGCTATTGCCAACTATTGTTGATCCGAACAGTTCTATTTGATCTAATGTATAACTCTGCATACAAACAGATGTTGCTCGGATCGGATCAACAATTGCTGGCCCTTCTTGTAGGTTAAATTAGGTCTAAATAAGTAAGATTCGCTTTTTTATCATTTGTTTAAAATGATATTTTAATAGTTTGACAAAAAATCAATTGAAAATCATTGGACGAGTGCGCGGTAGTAAACGAAGTTCTTTAATTCAATTTTTAGCGAGCCAGTGGGACGGCCGTGCATTTTATCAGCTTTTTCATTTCGATAGTATGTTAGACGATAACTAGAGTATCATTTTTCCAATCTTTACAAAATTTGGTAGAGTTACAGCTGTGGCGCACAAAATTTCATCATTAAAATGTGAGCAAGATCAATCAAGGGGTTGTGAAGCCAAAATACCCCAAACGTCAACGAGCAAGTTCTTAGTTCGAGGCGGATTATTAGTATAGTATCTGGGTTTCATACTAGACAGCAGGTGGCACTTCGGCCCGCATTTTTGCGGGCTGTCGGCGCGCCTGCTGAAGGCCGCGGCCGGTGTCTGGTGACTCCTGCCGAATTTGGGGAGCATGACCCTTTACAGGGTCCCAATCTGTGCGGACTTTCTCCATAGGAGGCAAAATGCCGCCCATCCGCCGGCCCCAAAGGGCCCTCTTCAGAGCCAAATATAAACTTTGCATCTTTCATCATCAAATCAGTTAACGGTTCTGATTCTGACGCTCTCCGCAAGGATGTGGAAATCTATCCCAACCAACCATACACCCTTACCAAACAACCACCCATCCAATAACTCATTTCGCAAAATCCCACCCATCAATTAACTGACCGCATTTCATTAAATATCACAAATCCTGCTCTGATATAATAAATGATCTTTAATATATTAGAATCTTAAACTGTAAGGGACAGCAATTATTGATCCGATCGGAGCTGTATGCAAAGTCATAGATTAGATCCACAAAAACTCGTGGATCAACAATAGTTGGCAAATAGCGAACGGATCAACAATTAACTCACGCCACAACCCATCTGATCAACATTTGTTGAGTCAAATTATATTTCTCTCATCTATATATATATAATTATATTTCTTTCGAACCTGTACAGGTTCAATGACCTCAAAGGTTTAATGACCTCAAAGGCTTCACTCAAAATATCACATCGCTTGCTCAAAGTAACGCACAATATTCATACAAAGGATTCTAAAATTCCTTCCTATTTCCTTGCCTACGACTGTGAAAATTTCAAGTCTAGAGACTTAAAGGTTAAGTAGTTTCGGGTCTGCGTTGATGTTTCAGTCAGCCAGTCAGTCAGTCAGGACAGGACCTTTCCTTTTATGTGTATTGATATAGTTTTTAGTTTAAGGTATCTTTATTTTGTCTGTAGTTATACTTTTGTTTTTATAATAAATAAATAAAACCTGTATAGATAGATGATCGGTGAAATATAATTTCACTCAACTCAACAAATGTTGATCAGATGGGTTGTGGTATGAGTCAATTGTTGATCCGTTCGCTATTTGCCAACTATGGTTGATTCGCGAGTTTTTGTGGATCTAATATTAGATCCACAAAAACTCGCGGCATAGACAAGGAAATAGGAAAGATTTTTAGAATCTTTTGTATGAGTAACGTGCGTTACTTTGCAAAGTCATAACTTTGCATACAGCTCCGATCGGATCAACAATTGCTGTCCCTTCTGGCAGATTTAGTTCAGTTAGGTTCAAATAAATAAGATTCGCCTTTTTATCATTTATTTTCATTCTATTTTTACAGTTTAAGTTTCTAATATAACTGATATAACTAAGAGCAGGATTTGTCAGGCGGATATTTAATTTACCCACTAAAAACCCCTCTGTTTGCCGCCTCGGTACTAATGGGCGGGGTCGCGACAACGATAAGGCACACAACCGTAACTCCGTCACCAATTGTCCCCACAGCGGACTCTTCTCTGCGAGCGTTTTCTCCCTATTTCCTCTCTAAGATGCGAACTGAGAGACATAATCGTGCGCTTTCCAATTCAGGGGCCCATGTATAGGCAGCATACGTCCCCGAGTCTGTCGCCCACAGACGCCGTTAGGGTGGCAGTCGGCGGTCATACGCCAGCCGTTGCCGCCCCATATGCTTGCGAAGCATTGGGTGGGAGGCCGGATCTTCCTCCCTTACACACTCCGCTGTCTCCTTCTGAGCCATCACATTCTCGCAGAAGGAGACCACCGCTTTCCAGGCTTTGTCGCTATCGACCAAGGCTTGCATCATGGCAGGCAGGGAAAGGTAACGTCCTACAACCACCACGAGTGCGGCCCGCTGCTCCACCCACGTCGGTATGTAGTACCGTGTCTTCGGCGTCGCCGTACCCGTGGCATTCCGCCGTTAGTTCTCATCCCGCCACCCTACACAGGTATTTGCCGAAGCAGCCATGCCCAGAAAGGATCTGTGTGAGGTGGAAGGCGAGAAACTTATCACGTCTTTCGAACCATTTCTCCAGAAGAATTGCTCCGATGGCCAGCACTGGGCTCCTCAACCTCCTGTTTCATTTTTCTAGGAGCACTCGACGAGAGTATAGCCTCCACCGTCTGACCTCTTCTAGACGGGGGAAATTTCCTCCCGTCCGCGCCTCGGTGACACGCCAATAAATATCGGCCAGAACCGCGGCGTCCAGGTCCCAGGGCGGGGTTCCCGCCATAACGCACACTGCCTCGTAGGAGACGGATCAGTATGCCCTCGCCATCCTGACCGCGATGACCCGTTGCGGCCTGCGTAATTGGGCCTGGTTTTGGGCAGACAGGGACCCAGCCCATAGCGGGGCCCGGGGGTGCCCCGTACAAGGCCATCGACCATACCACTCCTGCGTACAGTCTCCGACTTCCGGTGTTCGGCCCAGTGTCACTTGGGAGAAGACGGCTAAGAGCCGACGCTGCCCTGATCAATGTAGGCGCCATGGCATTTAAAATGCTCACGAAACGTCCAGCGACTGTCAAGGACTGCCCAAGTACCTTTTAGTCGACAGTATACACGATGGTGTTGTCTCACTTTAACTTGAAGTTGGGACGTATGTTTGTTTCATTCGCACAATAGCGCGACGTTGCCGTACTTACCCTTCACATTCAGCTCCGGAGCCACATTTACCACTAAGTCGGACATAAATCGGAGCCACATTATGCGCTTACGTACAATTTTTTTGACCGTTAATGGATCAACGAAAACCTTAAAATTTTATGACAAGTTTTTCGAAAATGGATAAATGCACATCCACTGACGTCACACGCTGATTTCATATATTCGAGCTGTACAACCGTATCTCTATCCGGAGCGGAATGTACGCACAAAACAGGTGGATCAACATTTGTTCTAAAACAGTACTGGATCAACTTTTACCGTGATGGGTTGATTATATATATATATACATATATATAAAGTAGAAATATATAATATATATGTAAAGTATTCAATTCAAATTAAAAACATTAAGAGTCCATTAGCCATAACTTGTTCAACTTCTCCTTGAGTGAGGCAACAGACTGTGACTTTCTTACATCCACTGGCAACTCATTCCACAATTTAACTGCATAAGCAGTGAACGACCTAGAGTAAACACGCGAGTGTTTTGACGGAATAGCTAGAGAGAGATTTGTACTAGACCGCAAGCGATGACCGCTAACAGTAGCCATATAATGAAACCTCTCCGACAGAAACGGAGGAGATGCAGGATTAAAGAGTACGTTGAAGAGCAATGACAGGACATGCACATCCCTACGACGGCGGATCGGAAGCCAACCAAGTTGAGAACGAGAGGGGGACACACGATCAAACTTACGCAACCCAAATATATACTTGATGCAGGCATTTTGCAGGCGCTCCAATTTGTCGAGTAGCTCTTCTCTGAGGTCTACAAAAGCAATGTCGCCATAATCTAGGATAGGTAGTAAGAGAGAGCGAGCAATCGTGATTTTAGTAGGAAGAGGAAGGAAATTTTGCAGTCTCCTCAGAGAGTGCAGCGAAGCAAACACCCTTCTACTGACCTCCGATATATGTGGCGTCCAAGAGAGTGTTTGGTCTAGGATGATACCCAAGTTTTTCACAGTAGAGGAAAGGGGGATCAATGTCCCTTCAAAAATAATATTGGGTACCACCACCTCAGCAAGTTTAGAGACAAAATGGGGACTGCCGATAACAATCGCCTGCGATTTTTCGGCATTAACCTTTAATCCGAAATTAAATGCCCAGTGGCGAATACTTTCTAGATCGCAATTGACTTCATGGAACAGAGAAGTGAGATCGTCAATGTTAGCCGCTGCGTAAATCTGCAGATCGTCCGCATAAAGATGATAACTGCACTTCAAAGACTTCGTAATGCCATCAATAAATATAGAAAAAAGGAGAGGAGAGAGCACCCCACCCTGGGGATTTGGGGATTTGTGTTAACATTATCCCATAATTATATTTATTTATTTTATCAAACTCCAGCCATACACGGATAAATCTGTCCACCAGTCATATCCAACAGATATATTTGACGTACAAATCTATGGTACCCGGAGAAAATCCAGGACCAGGCAGCGACCAGCGATGATGAGTTTGGCTACCTTAAAATGCTCCTACTGAGCTTGAGCTTCCAGTAAGATCAGTTGAAATGAGTTAAACATGATCTGAGTGAGGTAAGAATAAGAACCTTATAACACTTGAGCGATTTGAAAGCGATTTCTATACAAAACTCGTACGCGGCGAACTCGCGACGTGTTCGCTTCCGTACAAAGCTCGCTCGCAAATCGCAAGTGTGATAACGCTGTAAGCTGTAAGCCTCAAGCATCAAACAGTCCGCTCGCTTTATTATAGTTTGGCCAGAGTTTGCTTCACTTCAAGCATAGACGGGGAGAATCATACTGTCTTTTTCTAATGCTAGTACTCTCACTACTAAAAACGGGATGGGTATAGCATGTTACCCTGACTGTTACTGCGCTTTTTGGTTTGCCAGACTACAGTTATGATTGTCATGAGTTGATATTGCACTGGTTTAATTGAGCGTTCGACTCGCAAGCGGTAGGAATAACAACAAAGGCCAGATGTGACAGTTTAATCCTTCTATACAAACAAAGTTGTGTAGTAAATATGGCGGGTCATAGCGGAAATTTAGAGCAGCTATGCAAAGAAGTCTCTGGTTATAGAACTTCTGAATAATTTAACATTCAATCGATGAGTTAGAAAATAAATGTGACGTCAAAAGTACATCATTGTCAGTTGTCGATAAGGCGAGGCGTTCCTGCCTTTAAAAAACATGTAGAAATAAAGTCTATTAGAGTTTGCCCGGAAAAAGAAATGTCGTAGTTTATATGGGAGCTCATACATTCTACAACACTTCTATTTCCGGACAGACTATAACAACCGAGAATGATACCTTTGACTTGAAAACGTCATAAATATTTCATTGAAAAATCTTTTAAGTAGACCTAATAAACGATCACACTATCGTTACTAGTCGGCAGTTATAAAAAAACCTTTTTTATTGATTTGATTTCTTAAAAAAAGGATCCTTAAAACGTTATGAAAAATAGTAGATTTTATTAAATTATTTTCCCAATCTATAGATGTTTTTTTAATGACACAGAATGCCAAGTGCAAATCGGGTGATGCCAAAAATACTCTATGGTATCTTTCATCAGTATCAATCTGTGTACTGTTTTATGACAAAATTACTATTCACTTTTACGATTCAAAAACAAAAACTACCGTAAATATCAAAGAACGTTATAATTTATTGATCATAAAATTCACTTGTCTATAGTTAATAGGTTTCGAAAATAAACACTATCGTCTAGACACAAACAAATGATCCTGAACAAATCTGTCCTCAGACATAAGTAAACAAGACACTTAATGAAGTATTCAGACAATTAACAACCTTTGTGTCTGCAAATTAAATGGACACAATAAGCAATACTATGTCAACCCTCGTAATCGCCATTTTGAAATAATCGCGTTTAAAGATTTGCTCACATTTTGTCAAACTTGTTCAAACGTGAACAAGTAGTGAATAAAGTGTACGTAAGGTATACTTATTACCCCCAAGAATATCATAGGTGAACAAAGAGTACTTTTAGTATACTTAGTTCACCTGGGTGATCTGCGCTGGGTGCACAGAGTTAACTACATGGATTTATCAAGCTTTCTTAGTAGGGTGAATCAGATTTAGGAAAACGGAGAATCAAAATATTCATTAAAAATAATTTGATTTGTTCTTTCAGTAAAATGGACAACCTTTACTGTGGACAATAGAAAACTTAACGATTTGGGTAAGGTGCGTTGGGGTAAGATAGAAAGGTATTTTTTTAAGGGATAAGACACGAAATCGTCCATATTCCGGAGCATTACAGACTACTTTTTATCTTACACCTAAAAAAATACCTATCTATCTTACCCCAACGCACCTTACATTATAATTTATAACTACTAATGCCAACTAGGTACATTGATTTAAAGAAGAAGATTTGCAGCTGATGGTTTAACAAGAAAATTTGGCTTTAAAGTCCATTTATTTTATAATGTTGACGGAAAAGACGCATAACCTTAACTCGTACAAAAAAAAGTTTAATGAGTAATTTATTTAGCTACTGTACTGTGCAAGATACATAATTACTACAAACATACGAAATAATTTTTATAAAATATGCAAAAACTATTGTTGCATAATGCGCCAAGGACAATTATCTGTAAAAAATTTATTGAATCATTATTGCAAATTAGGTGCAAACTATTTACCGCCCATTCTGCAATAACCAATAAACTTCCTTGAGTCCTTTTACCAAATAAATTAAACACCAAAAATATAATACAGCAATAAGTGTGTGTATTCTTCACGACAAAAATAATATTGTCTGGGACGCAAGAGTTAAAATATTAATTTCTTTAAATAGTTTTCTCTAAATGATGAAAACCTTTAATGCCACATTGAAGTTTATGCTATGGCCTATGACATTTCAATTCACATTGACCCGAGAATTGAAACTAATCCTTAAAGCCCCTTTATTGTCTTAAGATGCCCCGTCAACCTTAACAGTATACAGGATGAGCGCAAATATCCCGAAATATTATAAGCCCGTATTCCTCATTACAATATAATACATTATCGTTTAGGAGGTATGTTCAGTCGCGTCATGGCTCCTCTACATGACGGGCCATCAATGCCATCATAGGGACGGAGCTATGCGTTAGAGGGAGCTAACGATATTGCGATCTCGTTCCGTCGTATAGCTGCGTCCCTATGATGGCCCATCATGTAGAGCCAGCCTCAAAGATATACATATTTATACAATTTCGGTTTACTCCATTGTAATAAGATGCAAAAGGTTTGATAAGTCATTCACGTCATTGATCCGTAAGCGAAGCGAGTTCTTACAAACAAGCTCTGGCTACTAGAACGTCTCGGCATTTCGATGGCTTTTTGATTTTGAGAGTTTGTTCGACGATAACTTTAGTAACGTTTTTCTGATCTTGATGCAATTTGTTGTGGTTGTAGCAGAGATACATACAATTTGAGAGTTCGTTTATGAGCTGGATCGATCAAGGGCTGTGGACTTAGAAGACGAAAAAAAAATCATATAGGTGTTGTCATATTGGTCAACTCGTTTGCAAGTAAATGGCGAATTCTCAGTTCGAGGAGTTTGATACCTCTCTTCTTCCTAGCGTTTATCCCGGCTTGGGGTCCGCTTGACAACCTAATTCCATGAGAAATTGATACCAAACAGCAATATTTCTTTTTATTTAAATGCCACCATTTTAGAAAAGTAATAACATATTTATTTTAAGATAAACATTTTTCACCTACACGTTGTTGAATTATCGAGAGCGTGGAATTGCATATGTAGTGGTTGTACCGTGTTGTGCCTCTTTGTGTGCTGATTCAAATATAGGATGCCTGTAAACAAACAATACTACTACATATGCAATTCCACGCTCTCGATAATTCAACACTATAGTTGGCTTTGGTCACTTTTTCCTTTGTATATGACGTCTATATACATTTATAACTATAGTTAGGTATATTCGGGTGCACCCTGTATTATAGAGGTGTATATTTTATACCGGATATTATACAGGGCGTCCGGTTATTAATTCATAACCGGTATAATGGATGCCCGGATTTAGGAAACTGTTATTATGTCGGTCATTTTCGGCATTAATTCTATGAAATCAAATACTAGTATTCGCCCGTAACTATTTTGACCGTTTTCCAGCGTCGTGGGTTAAAATAAAATAGTTTTTTGAATTTCAAGCTTCTATATTCGACGGTTTTGTAAGGAAAGTGTTATATATGTGTATAGATATACAGACAGTTTTTTTTTTCAATAACTAAATAAAAAAAATATATATATTAATCATGATTCAGGAGACGTGGGCAAAAATAACCCATGCATACTTAGTTAACGATAATAAATCGGCCGCCGTCATGTTTAAAAGAAATAACAACGAATTTTAATTTTTTGTTACGTAGAAATTTTGTTCTCTGTAATCATGGTCACCCTACAAAAAGAAAAACAAAAATAGCGCTAATTACACTAATACCCGTATCAAACAATAGTTTGTTATTGACTGAATCCGCAGAGTTAATCCTGCTCACGTTTACTGAATCAACCTGTAGATAATCCGTACGCACTTGTAAAAACTAGATATTTCAATATAGCTGCAGAAATAGACATAAAACATACAACATTAAAAAATCAACCCCTAACGAGCCCAGAAAAATCCCTTTTTACACTTGTTGCTTCCCGTTTTCATATGACCCGTCCTCAAATTTTCTAACAATGAAAACACCCCCTTACTCGAGTTCTCCATGTTTTCCTTTCATTAAATTTTCTTTCTACTGCCCGGCAGAAATACAAAAGATGAATATCTAAAAAAGTTTTTAATTAAGTTTAAGTGGGTACCAAATTATCTACTCTTTTTTTCGTGATAAGGAGTGGTCATGGATTTACTTATTTTTAACCGACTTCAATTTCATAGGAGGTTCTGTATTCGGTTTGGTGTTTTTTTTTATGTTCACCGATTACTCCAAGCCGCGTGATCCGATTGGAAAACTTATTTTCTTGTTATTTTGAAAATTGGACTTGTTACGATATTTGTTAACAAATCGTGATTTGACTTCTACGTTCAAGTCTGCCTCAGATAATAAACCTTATTACAACATCATTACCTTGGATTAAGATAATATATTATAAAATTGTGGATCAAATAATTATTACGTCTCTCTGGGCGGTAAGTGAGATTTGCCGCCCACGGGCGCTGCGGCAAATCTCACTTCACACGCAGGAGAAGACGTAAAATTGTGTACGCACCACGGGCGGTAATAAAGAAGGCTTCAGATCGCTTCTTTATGGCCCTTACCTTCGGTTCAGGACACAAATACCCGCGATCTGAGCCGTTATTTATTTTACCGCCCTAGGTGCGTAATGTACTATTAATGATTAAGGAAATAAAACTATGAATTAAGTTATAATCAAGTTAAATATCAAGAAATAATCTTGAGTATATTCAAAAATTGTCTTTCTTTCTTCACCTTAAGGCGATTTCATAAAGTCAAAAGAGTACTTTAAAAACATGGACTCATAAATGTACACTCAAAAGCCTCCTGTCATTTCCTCCACAATATCCTTCAAGTGAACTGAATTATTAACGACTTTAGAGACTAGTTTTTCCTCTAAAAAAGGAAAGTCGGTTACATGTATTCTTCTGACCTTTTTGTACAGTCGACTACAAACAGATGTGACACTTTTGGACCTTATTACAAAGCAATAAGGTAAGAAAGTGGATACATCTATTTGTAGTCGATTGTACTGGGTGGTAAGTAGTGATGTGCCCTTGCCGGGAAATTTAGCACTTGCAGCTTTTTCTTCTTAGCGTTTTTCACGACTTAAGGTCCGCTTAACAACCTAATCCCATGAATTGGCGTACACGCTAGTTTTTACTAAAGCGACTGCCATCTGACCTTCCAACCCAGATGGGAAACCAGGCCTTTTTGGGATTAGGTCCGGTTTCTTTACGATGTTTTCCTTCATCGAAAAACGACTGGTAAGTATCAAATGATATTCCGTACATAAGTTCCGAAAAACTCAGTGGTACAAGCCGGGGTTTGAACCCGAGACCTGCGGATTGAAAGTCGGACGTTTTATCGCAAGGCTACCAGCTTCCTGGCGCTACTAATATTTTTTAATATTTCTCCTAATATTCTCTAATACTTCTGGCCAAGGCTGTAGTAGTCAGCAGCAGAAGTAGTTAAGAGTCGCCAGGACGCTCGCGTTCCCATACAAACGTAGTTTAGCTCTCATTTTAAAACGACATGCTTTAGAACCACGAAATTTGGCATGGGCATTTTAGTAGTACAGATCTATGTCGGTGATTTGTTTTCGTTGCTAAAAATTGTAATACAAAGAAAATACAACCACATACAGATTTACATACAAAACTTATTTTTGCTATATTTTCTTTGTATTACAATTTTTAGCAACGAAAACGAATTACCGACATAGATCTGTACTGCTAAAATGCCCATGCCAAATTTCGTGGTTCTAAAGCATGTCGTTTTAAAATGAGAGCTGAACTACGTTTGTATGAAGACGCGAGTTCACGCGAGCGTCCTGGCGACTCTTAAGCGGATGAACAGTTCAAAATGAGCTTGACAACTGCACTCGTAAATAAAAACGTGTGAAGGTAATTTTGAACACCTGACTCCATAAGCTACTGCCGACTGTACTGTACTGTGACTATTTTTAGAGTTCCGTACCCAGGCTAAATCTTATGAACCGTGATAGGTAGATAGTTGAAATTTTCACAGATGATGTATCTTTTCCGGTTCGGTCGATGGTTCTGTTTCCGGTATACAACAGATTATTTTGACGTTTTTACAGATAATGGTATGGAACTCCTCGTGCGCGAGTCTGACTCGGACTTGGCCAGTTTTTCTTTACAATATTTGATATCCTAAGTAGAAATAACATAAAAGTTGCAGAAACCGTAACCATTTCACAAAACGCTCGAACACAGCCCATTGTAATGCTCCATGTAATCACAAAACCGGTAAGTGGCGCATCACTACGCGAGTGATCGATGGAAAAGTCTACGTCATCCATAAACAATACAGGTCTATGCGGATTACCGAAAAAATCAGAAAAGTAATGGTTGCGAGCTACCGTTATTTCGTAACGTTATTTTCAAGCCTAAATTCCGGTAAAACCTAAATAACTATTTCTGTTCATGAAATAACAATTTCAAAGGGCTCAGGAAGACACAATACAATAAGTGCCTACTTAAAACAATGATAAAAATGTTTTCATAGCTATTGTTGTTTATTTTATAATTCGTTTTTGTGTTTTTATTCTTTACCTGTTTTATTTTATTAGAATTAATACCCGTTTGCCACGAATAAATGATTTCTATTTCTACAGCCTTGGCCAGAAGTGTTGAGCACCAATGCGATTTTCATACAAAACTGGAAAGTTTAGTCCATCGTTTCCATCTTTGTTTAAGTTATTTTGTCAATTAATTTAAACTAATAGGCATGTTTTGTTGAAGTTAGTAGTAACTGCATAGAATATTTGCTATATGTCACACCGACTTAAATTTACATTTTTGGTACCTTCTGTTTTCATATTTTTTAAGTACCTTGAAAGTGTTATTAAGTGAAGTTTTCTATATTTATAAATAAAGTATAACATTTACCGTTACCGTACATTGTTAGGATAGGGAAATAATGCTTAACATCAAAATTGTAAACAAAAAAACACCTATGCTCAACACTTCTGGCCAAGGCTGTATAATCAAAAAATCTTTAGAAAATGTAGTGTAGGTATAGGTTTTGTAGTGTAGGTGTAATCAGTGTAGTAAATTACCATCAGAAGGAATCAATGTTACTCTGCGCCCGTAAGAAACACCTTCGACAACCCTACACGTGATCCCTGGGTGGTGCTAAAAGAGTAACAAACTTGGCAGCTGCACTGTCCCATCTGGACCTCGCAGCACTCACTGGATTTTCTTCACCATCTACTTTCTCACTACTATTACCACCTGAGAGAAGAAATGCCTATCTATATCCAGTGACGTATAGCCATACGATATATAAAAAATCTGGTGGAATAAATATTTGTTTGCCACCAACGACGCAGTATTATAAAATGAAGACATGGAAAACTCACAGCAAAATCCGTGTTGTTAATTCGAACAGATTGAATTTAAACGTCCACAGCCATCTTTATGTGACCACGCGCCCGATAAATTGCGGAAGGTCCGCGCGGAATGTCCCGATAATGCGCAAAAACGGGACTGTCCCGCTTGCGCCGGAAGCGTGCGGCCCATAACTCATGCTCGCGGGACACAAGATGGTTCCGCTTGGCTCTCGTTTCGTTACCTGTAGGCGTTTACGATAAAAAAGATCTATGATTGGTCTCGCTTTAGGCCTTGTGGCTCTATAAGTAAAAGGTGTAACAGAAATTTTCGTGATCCGTTTAAAGGCATAATTGGTATTGTATTGCGACTACGAAAAAGTAGAAGAAAAATTTTTTGGACGCAAAAAAAATTGTATGCGACACGTCATCTCACCCGGCCAAATCCACGTAATCCAATATTTTATTTCGTGGAAAAAAGTTTTTTTGTTACTTTTTCATAATAAAAATGCGATACCAATTATGCGATCAAACGGATCACCACTAAGTAGTTTTGTGTATTTTAAACTGTTGCGATAGTGCGAGTGAGCATCAGCCAACCAGGGTAACGGTAGCCAAACCGGAATACTCATGTTATCCATAGGTATCAATGTCCCTTGTTCCAAAACAAAGTAAGTTTTTTCTTACTTATTTGAATTGCCTGCGCCTGCTTGACTAGTTATTAGAATGATTAGATACTTTTGAAGATTAAAAAACTGGTTGAGATGAGGTATAGCAAAATATATATTACTTTGTACTAATGCAAGGTCCTACTTTCAACTTTAATTCATCAAATTCTATTGTCGACCACATTAATTTGCGTCAAGTTTGCAAGTAAAAAATAAAGAACCAGCATACATTTTGCCGCTTCAAAAGTTATACAGAGCGTGGTCCCTCTTTTAAGGGGCTCCCTGGCGCCAATGACCTTCGATCTGAACCCCTTAGTTTTCTAATGAGTTTTATATTTTATCATAATATCAGTAACGTCCTTAATCAATATAGTATCCTATATTTACTTCAATGTTCATCGTCTTCGAGATATTTTATATCAAAGTCGAGCAAATGTAGGCCAAAAAAGTGGTTTTCTGGTCATAACTTTTGTGTTAATTAGTTTAAAATTAAAATCTCTCTTCAGTTTTTAGAGACGTCAAAGAGGAACCCTGATATGTAGATTTTGTATATGTAAGATTCTATACGGCATTCGAATATCGAAAAAAGTGTCTTTTTAGACCATATTTAAAAAAGTCATTAAAAAATAAGTGGTCATTTATTTCAAAATCTGGCTCTACAGAATGGAGATAAAGTATTAAAGAACCGATAGCCCTTTGCCTTATAATTCTATCTGTAGTGCAAATGTAGGAATATCGACTCAAAACTGGTCAAAAATCGGTAAAAACCGTGCGGAGCCCCTTAATGTGCTTGTCGATTTTAGCGTCATCATTCATTTGTTTCGCAGGAGTAACCAAGAGGAGCAAACCAGTTGGTACCAAAACATTACTAGCCAGCATAATAACCGACCAACGACAATGCAGTAAGAGGGGTAACAGAATGCAGCCCCCCCCCCCCCCCCGCCCTCCCCCTCTCAATTTAGCGCTTTAGCGATAACGCGGTGCATCCTAATACAGTCAGCAACAGAAATAGCTAAGTGGGTATGATGTTTAGAACTATTTTGGAAATTTTTCATACAATTTTATTTGTCAGAACTTAGAGCATTTAACCAACTGGAGCGGCCATTGACGGGTATTCCCCTCTGTCGAAAATTTATGACCAGTGGTCATACTCATTGTATGGACCTACGTTTATCTGACGTGGCTTTTTTGACGTTTGGAATACATTTGACGTTCCCCTCCCCGCAAAAATCGGCAGACTTTTATTTGTGTAGAAAATGACAGACATGGCAGGTCCGGTTGGTTGAATAGTCTAAGTGTTAAAGTCAGACAGAATTAAAATTTGTTTAAAAGTCATTTTGATGACAAAAGAACGTCATTGATTGCAAATTCGTAACGTATTCTGAGAAAATCGTGAATTTTAAAACAAAAACACCGCTCACGTATTTACATAATTATTATTTTGGTCTGCAAATTGCATAATTTTATAGTTTCAATATCAAATTTTTACATATATTTTAAGTTCGATTAAACCAAATTCAAATTTAAACAATTACATAACGATATCGACTCTAATAAATGTTTGATTTCTTGAATAATTCATTTTAATTAAATCTAGTTTTCTCGGAGTTTCAGAATTTGCTAAGAAAGAATTGTGTAACAGTTGTAGCTATCGATTGCCACATTACGCACAAACAAACGAAGGCAATTGGTATACTTTGCTCGTTTGCATTCAGCACCCGGCCTCTAATTTCAGCCTGAATTGTAGTGTGGGAGCCGACTGTCTGTTAGTCTAAGCCGTCGTATTTGGCTGGTGTTTTTGATTGTATCAAGGAATGATACTACACAATTGTCATATCGATGCAAATCCCGGTTATTTTATCATTTTAGAAACTATCATCCTCTTGGCGTTTATCCCGGCTTTCTTGTAGTACGAGCCAGGGATTGAACCAGAAACCTCCAGATTGAAAGTCTGCCGTCTTTTCGCCAGGCTACCAGCAATTCATGTGTCATGTTTGGTAATATTACTAATACACAGGTAGATTGCTATAATCTACCTGAGTGCCAAATTTCAACTAAATACATCCGTCTGTGCGTAAGAGGGTGTAACACCAAAGATGATGTATAAATAAAGAAGTACAGTCTAAGGACTTTTTGAGGCTGGTTCAGATAGTTCAAATAACTACTAAGTTTACCGAAATGTCTTTTTGTTTTTGACGTAAGAAACCAGCCCGTTTCTATTGGAAAGTAATTCTACTAAACTAAATACTATAAATTAGCATTAATACACAGATCTCAATTTGAATCACAATTTGATTGTGTTGTAGTATCTTATACGGTGCATATATCTTACATATACCTGAGTAGGTATATGTGAAATATATGTTTCAGTGAACCCTAGGTTCAATTGAACCATAACTAAAACCCGAGACAAATACTAGGACAATGGTTCGATTACGTTCGTCTCTCGGCCTACCCCTAAGTTAGCGCTGTAAGTATCTCTCGAGTTACTTTTACATTTGGAGAGGTAAATGAAATCTAACACGTATTTGTTTGATATTATAACAATTAAAAACAACAACAACACAACATAACACCAACACAAATTAAATACACAACACAACAACAACACACTCAACAACACACACACACACATACACACAACACAACAACTATTAAACACTCACTCACTTTTTAACAATTATTAAAGCCTAGGGGCCATGCTGCGTTTCCACCAAAGATGAGCAAGGATGTGTTACGAGTAATGTGTTTTTGAAAACCAATAGAATCACTTCATTTGTTTATCCTCGCACAACTTTATGATTGGTTCTTAAGAGGCTGACAAGACCCGATGACCTTCAAATTGACTTTACTTAAACAGTCATATAGCTATAACTACTTGTTTTGGAAAAGTAAAAAAATATATATTAATATTCATTATATTCAAAAGAACTTGGTTAATTCCAATACACGATTGGACGAAATCGGCTCGATAGAAAATAATTCCAAAGTTACATCTAAAATTAGCTTAAAACAATTGCACGTCTTTAGTTTCTTGGCTTATATGTCTGTAATTAAGGACAACATTCCACCACACTAATACTAAAAACTTCGTTGCCTTAAATTTCTCAATTAATGCATAGTTTTTTTTTAATTCATCATTTTGCTAAATTTGCAATGAGCTCCCATACTAATCGTAACGCAGTGTTTCTCTTTCACTCGCGCTGGAAAAGATAGGGAGGGAATTTAGCTCTTATCATCCTCTTAACAAACACATTACTCGGAACGCATTCTCGCTCATCTCTGGTGGAAACGCCTAAATGTCGAGGTTAGTACGACCACGTTCGTCTCTCGGCCTACCCCTAAGTTAGCGTTGTAAGTGGCTCGGGTTACTTTTACATTTAGAGGGAGAATTGAAAGCTAACGCGTATTTGTTTTATGTTATAACACTCAAGGTTACATAAGACGTGTTTTATGTTATAAGTGTTATAACACTCAAGGTTACATAAGACGTGTTAAATTATAGTATTTTGTGCAACAGTTACATAATAAGGGTTCTTAAGATTCGAGGGTCGAAGTTACAAAATTGGCAAGTTAGAATGCAGGAGTAGAAAAACATTCTGAAGTACGAGTAGCTACATGTAGTATACCTAAAATTTAATGTATACAAATCATATTAATATTATATTTAGATGTGTTCAAAGAGAATCTATACAAGGTGTAACAAAAATACTGGTAATCCTATTAAGGGCATAATTACTAATTTACTAATTAATACGATACTTCGTATTCTAAGTATGAAAAAGAAAAAAGAAAATTTCGTGAAAAAATTTTTGGTTTTGTATGGAGGGTTGTCCGGCTTGGACGTGTTCCATACAAAAAAAAATTTCGCGTTCAAAAATTTTTTATTCTGCTTTTTCTTACTCGCAATACGATACCAATTATTCCCTTAAACGGGCCACCAGTATTTTTGTTACACCCTGTATAAAGAATGAGAAGAATGTGTGTTGGGACTGTGGGGGACCCAGTGTATTGACGACGAGGGACTCTCTTGTTCCTTTAGCCGTCAACACATTGAGTCCTCCTTTTTTATAAAGGGTCGGCAACGCGCATGTGACACCTCTGGAGTTGCAGGCGTCCATAGGCTATGGTAGGTTCTTACCATCAGGCGGGTCGTATGCTTGTTTGCCACCGACATTGTATATAAAAAAATTGTTTAAATAAACATAATTAAAAAAAAATCCTATCGATGTTATTTTTAAAACACCATTTCATCGCTTTAGACAGAGTTTTAAATGTCAGATTCGAGCGCTCGAAACTCTAAAATCGCATCCGTGTACGGCGGACGGCCCCATACATTATGCGGTAACTCTAAAACCACCCGAACCAGCCTCAAAATTTTCTTAGCATGTACTCCTCTATTTATATATTCTCTTTGACGTTACTCTCTTTTACGCGAAGACGGATTCAGGTGAAATTTGGCACACAGGTAGATTTCTATTATTAGTATAATTACTAAGGATGTTACATACAATTTGTTTATCCAGGATATAAACGCAAAGAATGCCAAGATATTATACAGGATGTTTTTTAAATAACCATATTGGGCGAGTTGATTTGGTAGGCCATACTCAACAACTTTTACTATGAGGCCAAATCCGAAATCTCAAAAATAATCTCTGGCTGGCTTTTTGATACATTTCGGCCGATCACACGTTGACGTTTTCTATGGGGAAGCCCAAATTTTTTTTTTAGGATTTGGGGGTTGGTCTCATAGAAAAAGTTGTTCAGTGTAACTTACCTAATCACTTCCCACAATATGGACAGCAACAACAACAACAAACAAGAAACAAAACACAACACACAAACAAGAGTTAACAACAAACACACACAACTTTTGAGATGAATGTAGTTGGTTTTTCTCTTCACTTTTTTGTCATGTATCTGTTTAGCCCAATAGTTGACTAGTAGGGAATGCTTTTAGGCAAAGTCTACCATTAAAAAAAATGTTATGTGCAATAAATTTTAGATAAATATTAAATATGGCTAGTTATTGAAATAATACCCTGTATACTGTTGTTACTGATCTAAAAATACTTCTTATACTGTGACAGCACTATAGCCCTCAGTAGACACTTCAAACTAAATTCAGCATTTCCATTATGAGTCTGTATGTAAATCCTTGCATGTCCTTGCATATGAAAAGCCATAATTGCATCTCCCGTCTCCTTCCCAGACCACACAGTCAAACAGACACCGCATTATGAATCTATTACAATGAGCGAGTTAAAGAATGAAGAGAGCGAATGCAGAGTTGTAGCACAGTATAAGAAAGGTGGGATATTAGGGGGCCCACCGACTAACAGTCCGCCTGACGATATCGGCATATCATTTAGAACAAAAATTTGACAACTCCGAACAAGACAGGCCAATATCGTAAGGCCTTCTGATAGTGGGTGGGCCCCATTAGACCAGTAACCCATCTACGAACAAATAAAAATTCACGTTCGCAATTCAAACTCCGGACGCAGGGTTGCACCAAACACGTTTTGCGCAACCGTAGCACGTCATCAGTAGCACTTCTTATTTATTCACGTCTAATCATGTCTAATTTGGTCGCGTCACTCGCGTCAGTTGTTTTAGCCCGCTTGTTCGAAGTTGGACTCGTTGTAAATGGGTGTACTCTGGTTGTAGAGTCGGGAGGTTAAAATGCGTGGACGCATGCCTGTCTTTAGAATAGGGAATATTACGCAAAACTCTGCGTAGGGGGCGGCACTGGCACATCCAGAGGGCCTATCGTGAAACACGAAAATAAAAATTTCTTTACCTGTTTCTCTGTCACTCTTTCATATTAGAGCGATAGAGAGGCACATGTCAAAATTTCGATTCTCTCGTTTCACGATAGGCCCTTTGTAAACAAACCGCCTTGGTGCGCAAATGACATATTTATCCGTTATAAATTATCTATGAAAACTTGTAAAAAAACTGTTTAAGGCCTAGTATGTATTAAAAACTCTATGGTTTACCGGTGTGCTAGTGCTGCACTCTGGTGGCAGAATATTGCAGTAACATCCCCTATGGTTGTAGACCTACATGACATCAAGTACAGATCGCTAGTTAAGTAACATGGACGTGACCCATTCGACAGTGCTTATCCAAAAAAAATTTGATAGCGACACACAAAATTTTGGGTTTTTTCTTTCTTTAAAAGTTGATGAATTATTTTCAATGGCAAAAGTTTTATCTCCTACCAGGTTAATTATTTCAGTTATTTTTAATTATAAGGTAAAATCATTAACTTGCTAGTTTTGGCACTTGTTAATAAACAGTATCTTATATACCATGGGGTTCAGAATTGCATTAAGTACCAATTAATGAATAAATTCGATAAATTGGCCATGTAATTCTGAACCCGTTAGTACCGCGGAATTTGCATTTAAAGCATCCCGTGAACTCATTTGCAGTCGGTACTTGCTTTCTCCTTCTATTTACACCAGGGATGTCACGAATGTCGTTTTTCTCACATTCGCGAATGCGAATGCGAATATTCAGGATGCGAATGTCCGAATGCGAATGCGAATACGAATGTTACGGAGTAGATTCAAAAAACTTAATCTTGCTTATCATTTTTATGCTTCCATAGTTCATAAATACAGAACATGACATGTGATGGAGTCCTATATTAATGATCAAAAGGAGTCAAGTGATACCGTCGTTTTCACTTCCTGTGTATGAGCAAGCATATGACCATGGGCCGGGTCAGTGCGGTCAAAACAGGATGTGTTCTACCAACATTCGCATTCGAAAAATATTCGCATCATTTGATGCGAATGCGAATGTTGATACGAATGTCAAAAATGATGCGAATATTCGCATTATACGAATGCGAATATTCGTGACATCCCTAATTTACAGTATGGAAATTATACGAATTGTATAACTATTTCAGAAACGGGGAATTTACCAAGTACCTACATATTCTGAGATACCTCATGTTTCGGCACAATTATACATGGTACATAGGTACTCCATCTAGTAGTTGAGTTGGTCTGTGGTCGCACTAGTCCAGTTATTTATTTTATTTATTTAATTATCGTATGGCATAAACATGTTCTCTACTTAATTTTTTAAAATATTAGGGTCTAAGGACCGGTTGCACCAAACTGTTTGTGAACGTAAACGTAATCGTAAAAAAATCTTGTATGAAAAGTTTGACAGTTTTCTATGGGATGACAGCTCCGTCGCCATATTTAACATTGATGAGTCTGTTAATTGTGCGTGGTGCAACCCACCCTAAGTATGCAATTGCATTCGTCGTAAGATATTTGAGATCCGCCGGTTTCCCACTAAACTTGATGACTGTGATGTATCGTCTGATCTGGATAGCCACACTGGCATTTTGCAGACTCACACCATCCCATTTGTACCATAGAGATGCTAGTCCAGTAAGCGTGATATATATTTCGGCGGCCGATCGTAAGATCAGGCATATCGTGAAATTCCTAGGCATATCGTGAAACCTGAAAATCTTTGACTCGTTCCCTGAGTCGACGGAGCCTATTTCTGGGCAGTTTGCTATCATCATCATCATCATCCCAGCCAGACGACGTCCACTGCTGAACATATTATAGATGCCCCCTTTAATGGGGGGTTTGCCATACGCGCCACGCTTGGCAGGCGGGTTGACGCGCACAGTTTTTTTTGTTTATTGTTGTTTAGGCTTTCGGAAGATGCTGCTGCCCATCTCCCGGTATATTCCCTTAGCAGACTCTTACTGCAACCACGGGACGATATGGTGGGGGACAATTCTAAAGCCGGGCACCCCACGGCGAAATCTACCTATACATTGGTTTAATGTGACTATCGTTAAAACATTACACAGGAACATTACGATCTGCCTGATTTTACGATCGGCCGCCGACATATATAAGGTAGTCGATATCTGACGTGGCTAACTCTCCGTCTATTGCTCGAGTCTACGAGTATCTCTAAGTTGCCTACAAAAGAACATTCAAAGCAACAAAACGGCCCTACCATTTCACTATCGTAGCACAGCAATACTACGAGCTACGAAAATAGTCGTAGCCGTTCCGATACTGTGCTACGAATGAGCGGCTAAATCAAAACGCTGCCAAAATAAAGCGCTTAGATTTTCTACTTTAACATAAACGTATAAGGTATAATTTTGCTTAAAAATGTAACAGGTATTCCTTAAAATAACCCAGTATATCAAGAGCTTCATTACTAGTGTACGTTCTTAAATGTAAGGGTCAAGTAATACTGGTTACTAACTGAAGTGGAACGTTGCATCGATATTTCCATTAGATTTGTAGATTACTGAATTCCGGAACTGAATCTGGCAGTAACGGGGATGCGAATTACCATAACTGTCTTGGACTAAGTGTATACTCACTGGGATCAAAGAGAATGTATAAATAGAGTCACAGTCTAGGAAACTTTTGTGTTTCAAGTTTGATAGTGCTAGATGGCGTTATCTGTTATGCGGTAATTCTGCTTTGCTCTGGTTCAGATGGCGTTTCAGAGTTATCTAGCGCATAATGTATGAGGCCGGGCCGTTCAGCGACATTTAGTCAAACTACGAGTATGAGAGCATAAAACATTCTTAGAATGTGCCCCTCTATGAATACATTATCTTTGACTGGAACGTAGATTTCATAAAATTTACACATCAACTAAACACTCATCATTTTAGAGTTTGTTCCGGCTTAATACAGCCCGGGGTCCGCTTGGTAATATATAGCAAGATATACCTATATTGGTAATTTAAGGATGATTCACGGTGTCCATTCCCGGGTCCGATCCGACACTTCCGATACTTTATTTTATATAGAAAACATCACGTGACCTCTGAGTATCGTAAGAGACTCGTTACGTACCCGGAACGTCGACGGCACGGTCATGTTTCGTTGTTTGACGGCCGTTACTAGGTACAAACAACGCTCGGACCTGGCTCGCCCCGTGCACGGTCCGTCGACCACCCGGACATGACCCGGAGACTATACGGCAACACCTTTGCAACGATGTGTCGGAATATATTTGCCAAAATATGTAGGTAGCAAAATGTCAATAACTTGTATGTTAAATATGAGGGCGTAGCTTATTCGCTACTCGGTCAGTTTATAATTACTAGAAACAAGAAGCAGTGACCACGTGACGATGTGTCGGACCGAAAACAGCCCGGACTCGGCTCGCTTCGTGCCCGGAAGCTCGACGGAAGCTCTCATATATAACGGGGCGGTATCGGAAGGCTCGGGTCCGGAGCTGCCCGGTCGCTGGTCGTGTAGTGCCCGGAACGCCCGGTGTCGGCCCGTCGACGTGGCGGACCCGGGAATGGACACCGTGATCATCCTTAACTCGTTATAATTGCAGTTGTAACTAATATCAACAGCTCAAATTAAAAGCCAAATGAACATAGATTTATATTTTCTAAGTCTCTATTGTTAGTCCAGTGCTGAATATATCGGCGCACATTTTTTACGAAAAATATTGGATTTAAAAAAATAATGTATAAGGATCTAAAGAGTTCTAGATTCTGAATAGAAACCACAATATATTCTAATCAACGTTGGTGACAACTTTTTATAAAACGACTCAGGTGAACAACCAAAACACTTTAAATTTTCAACAAAGGTCCCATTCAATCCTATTTCTACTGAATAACAGCAAATCCAAACAATAACTCACATGTCCCAACCTGTTCCAACACGTCCGAAATAAACTAGTACCATTAATGTACCTTTCATAAACTTATAAAACTCCATTGGAGACGGAATTAGATTCAGAAGGGACACAAAGGAAAATTCGCAGTGAAATAGCGGCAATGCAATAAATTTTATTTATATAACCCCTGAAGAGATAGTAATTCTGAAATATGTTTTCATATTTTTTTGTTAATATGACGGATGGTAAAGTGTCTAGTTAGTTATTTGCTGTCAAAAATAAACTATCTAATTTTCATTAACTCATATGTGTTGATAAACACTGAAAAATATAGGGATTGGAGCAAAGGGATCATCCATTAATTACATCACACCTCAAGGGGTGGGGAGGGGGTCCACAAAATGTGACATATCGTGACAGGGGGGAGGAAGGAGTTCTATGTTTGTGACCTCACAATCCTCACATACAGTTTTTTTACAAAATCTAAGTTAAAAAAAAATCATTTGTTAGCAAACATTTTACTAAACTAATTTTCTACATACTCGGATTCGTTTGAATACTTTCGTTCCCTATAAATTTGATACTTTTTTTTCTGACAATCCTCATAAAAAGTTAGTTTCAAAGTGATGTTGTAATTTTTACCTTACTAAAATAAAAATCTAAATGTGACGTCACACTAAGGGGGGAGAGTGCACTTAATTGTGACGAAGTGTGATGGGGGGAGGGAGGGGTCAAAAAATCATGAAATTGCTGTGAAGTAATTAATGGATGATCCCAAACAAGATTTTGTTAAAAATTATAATGTAACTTGTTTCCACTTGAGCATATCAAGTACAATGATATCAGCAACCATTTTAATTTGATTACTGCAACATTATCAAATTTACAAAAAAAACTTGTATGTGGCTATCCAGTCTAAAGTTGATCATATCAAACATGATATTGACTTGCGATAGGCAAGCACACATTATAGGCTTAATCAAGTCTGAATCAACTTTATTGAAGTAACTAACAATGAGTGATTGAAACAAATGTCTGTTTTGATAAAATTATACATTTTTTTTATTTGTTTGCCTTTACGATGCGATATCGGTACGGTCAACTACTAAAGATGTTCACGTGTTCAATCACTTAAAGTGCTATATGGCTGCAATAATTTGTAAAGTCATAAGTTTATTTATGTTGTGATCAATTCCATCAAGAAATTACCAAATAAGCTAAAAATCCATTTGATTGGCATTCATTTTTTTCAGTGAACTGCTAAAACTTTGCCTACAATCTATAGTTTCTTTTTTTCTCCCTGACGTTCATAAGTGCATTGTAATGTGCCTAAATTGAAGAATAAATATCTTTTATCTTTTCATCTCAAGAATATATCGCTGTTTTGTGAAGAAAACCATCTTTTTCAAGCTAGGCAATACACATCGTAGGCAAAATTGTAGCAGTTGACGGTAATACGAAATGCTTGTTAATGAGCCATCGATTTACTAGATACGATATCTAGACAAAAAATTATGCGCCATATTTGGTGGTTGACAGCTGTAACGGAATTAAAGAGTAGTATAGTACAGTCGACTCTCGTTTATTCGAAACTCAAGGGACCTTCAAAATATTACGAATTATCGAGAGTTTTAAATATCAAATGGTTGGAAATTATCAAGAGTAAAAAATGAACATTCGATTAGAGGTACATACAAACAAATAACTACGGCAGCGTGTGTCAGACTAAACATTACAAAAACAAATGCTCCTGCAACGATTAATTGTCTCAAAATGTAGGGAGGTACATACTCGCCAATTCAAAGTTATCAGAGATGTATGCAATATAAAAACTTCGAATTGTCGGGTGTTTGATGCCAATGAGTTCGAATTAACGCGTGGTTTTGTTACGCAGCTACGAGTTTTTTATTCGAATTACCCAGTGTTTCGAAATGTATAGGATTTTCTAGGTTCGAATTATAGAGATATTCGAATTATCGCGTGTTCGAATTAATGAGAGGCGACTGTAGTGATTCTCACTACAACTTTTGGGACAAATCATTTGTTAGGGATGTCATCTCCTGCTAGGTACTGAATGTATTGAGCTCTGGATTTTTTTTACATTATTTCGAAGCAGAAACGGAATAAGAATAAATATATGTAAACTTATTTACCTTATAAAAATTATCATCAATATCAAAATGGGATCCTAAAAGCTGCGTTTTCATCAGAGATGAGCGAGGATTCGTTGTGAGGAGGGTTTTTTTGGGGAGTATAGCCAGTAAACTCTACCTCACCTTACATAGCAACCGTATCAGTCTTTTAAAAACTCATAATAGTAGTTTATCTACACCCATATCATAAACCCTCCATGATGCGGTCAAAAACCGCACGTAACCATAAAAATAAACGGTTTTGTTAGAAGTTAGAACAAATGTCTTATCTGTAACGATGTTATTATTATCAAATAATAAGCAAAAATTCGATATCATTATGAAAATCCGGCCCTCGACAGCCGCGCCGCGCGATCCTCCGACCGCCGGCACGCGCCCCGCCGACACAATCGAGTTGGCCACGGCGTGCAATCTGTGAAATGGCAGCCATTTTAACAGTTTTTGAACGCGTCATTTAGTTTTTATAATATGTATGTAGATAAAGCAGTGTATGCAACTGTACGTAATTAAGCCTTAAAACACTCGTGTGATCTTATTATGAAACGAACGAAGTGAGAACTGTACGTAATTAGGCCTTAAAACACTCTTGTTTTAAGGACCCCTATTACGTAACAGTTACATAAACTACTATTATGTAACTGTTACGTAATAAGGGTCCTTAAAATATGAGTATGATTTCATAATAAGATCACACGAGTGTTTTAAGGCCTAATTACGTACAGTTGCATACACTACTTTACTGTATACACATACATCTGCAATGGAAAATAAACATTTTTCTTCCTCGCAATCTGATTAAAAACAACACTTTTGCCCCGTAAAAGTTCTCTCCATTTTCACGTTTTGTACTCCGGAGCAACGTACCGCTTAATTATTTTCCCAACCTCTTAACTAACTTCAACGTCATGACAAAAAGAATCCTATTTACAGCAACATAAAGTCCATATTTCTGAACAAATTTAAAAGCTACGATTTTGTGATGGTAAGTTTTCGAAATGCCATATGCAACTTTGGTCATGCCATATAGACGAAGAGCTAGCCACGTCAGATATGACACAATAATGAGAGCGACGAAACATCTCTCGTTAGTTTGCTATACTATGCTTATTTCTAGATCCAAACATCTGGCAGCTGTAAAGTGGTGGAGCTCGAAGACTGCAAATAACTTAAATAAAATAAACCCTAGAGTTCAGGGTTTGATGCAATACTATGGGAAATTATGTAATTAATTAGATTATATAAAAGCCAGAAGTTTTTGTTTGGAGAAGAAGTGTCAAATAATGTATAATGAAATTTATAGTTAATTGCCTGCTGTTTTTGTTTCCGCAACAATACTTAATGTTTTTTGTTCTATTTTTAATATATAGGTCTTATTCTATATAAATGACTCAACTTCGGCAGTCTTCCTCTATTTTGGTAATACTTTTTTCCAATTGAAAAAACTTTGTTGGTTTGTCACTCTGACCTCCACCCATTAAAAGCGGCCAGATGCCGGGATCTAGCAATAAGGATGGTAATGCAATTTAACTACATAGGTTTTGCTCTAATTATTGTGCCATATCTGACATGGCCAGCTCTTAGACCAATAGTCGAAGAGCAAATCGACGTGGGCACAGAGATATCGTATGTAGATTCGTATTCGATCGGGCGTGCAAACAGTTGGCAGAGTTTTTTAATCGCTATCGGCTTGTTTTCAATATTGCCTGGTATATAAACAAACAATATGAACTAATAGATTTCTCATTCTAGTTCATTACTCCTTCAGTATTGACTAACATGTTAAATTAAGCACAATATAGTAGGATTTCTACTCATGAGTTTGGGTGAAGATTTAGGAAAACGGGCGATTTTTTGTGGACAATAGAAAAGTTAACGATTTAAGTACATTATAATTTGTAACTACTAATGCCAAATATGTAGATTTAAAGTAGAACATTGGCACCTTCTGGTCGAACGAGCGGAGCGTAAGCGAAGCTCGTTCTTACAAACAACTTCAGACCCAACTGTCACCTGGCTACTGGGACGTCTCGGCATTTGGATGGCTTTTTGATTTACATAGTTTGTCCGACGATAACTTTAGTAACGTTTTTCTGATCTTTATGAAATTTGTTAGGGTTGTAGCAGAGACCAACAAAATTTGCGAGTTCGTATATGAGCTGGATTGAGACGGGGGTTCTGAAATTAGAAGCCCTAAAAAGGTTTTGTAAAGGGGTCTTGTTACGTTGGTCATCTTTTTTGCTACTTTTACGAGCAAGTATGGTTGAGTTTGGTATCAAACGAAAGGTATTGATTTACCCTCTTATCAAATACTTATTAACTGCTTACTGTTTCATAATAATTAGCAAAATAAAATAGATTTCAAAAATATTTTCAATTATATTTTGCTTTTGGTGTAAATATTTTGACAACTGACATTAACACATTAGAGAGAGTTACCATAAGACGCAGAATGTTTTAATGATGGTGTCCGAAACCTATACCTAGGTGTCCACAGATGAGAACGACATGTCAAAGTAACAGAGTGAGAGGTGGATGTAAATTTAAATGAGACAAAAACTGTCAAATCTGAACAGATTTCGTCGCGGTAAAATTCTGAGCATCAACCACACAATTTAATACGGACGGTTAGTTTCACCATGATGGTTAGTTTAGAAAAAAACATACTTATAATATTTACAAATTAATGATATAGCTTGGCAAACCATTTCTGTCAGTAAAAAAGCGGGGCAAATTTGAAAAATTGCTGGTTGGCTGGTCCCCATTGGCCCCATTTTTGGTATTATTAGTAGGTATTTCTACTATTGCACGTTTATGGCGAAACACAAGATTCGCGAGTTCACAGTTCGGGGCGAACTACTAGTTTAATGAGAAAATTAGGCTTTAAAGTCCATTACTTTTATAAAGTTGACGGAAAAGGCGCATAACCTTATCTCATACTAAAAAAAAGTTTGAACGGTCGGAAACTATGAGAGATAGCGAGATCTGTTCTTAGGAACCATGACGTCGATTTTATATTTAATAATAATTACATTCAAACTTTTTTATTAACTCTCATACATAACCGGGAATCGAACCTGGTCAAAATCAATGTGTATAAATTCTGCAAGTCAAATGGCTACCATTTTGAACATTTACTGTAATAAAATAATTATCTTATTGGTGGGTTTTTCTTTCAATTATTTAAACAAGATTCCATTAGTGTTGTGCTTCTTGCGACTTGCAGAATTTATACACATTGATTTTGACCAGGTTCGATTCCCGGTCATGTATGAGAGTTAATAAAAAAGTTTGAATGTAATTATTATTAAATCTAAAATCGACGTCATGGTTCCTAAGAACAGATCTCGCTATCTCTCATAGTTTCCGACTTCTCCATAGGTACTGACCCATTTGGATTGTACACCCACTCATTTAGTGAACTGTTTCTTGGTATATTCTTGGTATCAAGGCTTAACCACAGGCATAAATATAACGAACACATGCTAATAGTTACCTAAAATGAGACTAATAATGTATGTAAATATGTTATGTTTAATATATGTATTTACAAATACGAGCTTGTACGACAAACAATTACCTTTAATAATCTATTATGGCAGTGTTTATTGGAGAACATACCTTGCAAGCATGTTTGCTTTCTATATTACATTCTGTATACATTGTCTGAACATTCCGATCCTAGAATAGTTATTTGTGCAACAAGAGAGGAAAGTTGGTTTTTCTTCCGAGTGTTGATTTTGAGTCCCGAGTAAGCGAAAGATTCTATAATTGAATCACGAGCGAAGCGAGTGATTCTCAGTTCGAATCTTGAGTGTAGCGAAGGATCTCTAGAACACGAGATGTAAAAAAACTTTCCTCTCGTGTGACACATACAACTTTTCACCTCAGTAGTGAGAACATATTAATTTAAAAAAACACATTTATTTACATTCCTTAGTGAAAGGCATTATCATTATGACGAAAAGCTTCTAGAAACAAAAATTCACTCCCTGGAGTGACGAAAGTCGCAACTTTCGTCACTCCAGGGAGTGAGGAAAGTAGGCTTGTTCGAACTGCTGAGGTAAAAAAGATATTTAATTGTTAAAATTGTAAATTCTAGAATCACAACTTGATTTAATATTGTTTAACTACTGGTAATTCATCAAATATAGAATGCAGAAAGCCAATATAAATAATTAATATAATTTATTAGGATATTTTTAGTTTTTTTTAATACGAAGCATTTTTGTTTTGTGTAAGATAGATTAAGTTTTAACATGTGTTGTTAAAATATTAATATATAAATACGTCATATTATTAAATTAGCGCATACATAATACAAATATATTAAGTTTATTAAACGTTTTAATTAGAGATGGGCCGACTAGGGTTTTTGCCGACTACACAATCGGCCGACTAATCGGTTTTCAAATTGCCGATTAATCGGCCGACTAGTCGGCAATGCCGATCGTAGGTTTTCGCTAAGTTCGACGGCAATCAAAAACGCTCGTATTGCTCCGTCCGCCGTGCCATTGTCTATCACGTGTTCATTTTTTGTCCAGTTTTGTTTACGAACCGGCGCTGGCGTGTTTGATGGCAAAAAAAAACAAATACTACTAATAAGATTTAAATTTCATAACTAAAAAAAGGGTTAATCTTCTGCCAAGTTCTTTTTTTCCTGTAGGTATTAAAGTGCCGAATATTCGGCATTCTTTGCCGACTAGTCGCCGACTGATCGCCGACTACAAATGATGCCGAATAGTCGGCTTTCCCGACTAGTCGGCGACTAGTCGGCCCATCTCTAGTTTTAATGACATTAGCTAGGAATACACGCACAGATGTGTCCGCCGGATTTGTCCGACGGATATGCCCGGCGGACAGAACCGTCCGTGTATGGCGCGAATTGAACAAGGATGTGTCCGCCAGACGTCTGTCCGCTGTCTGTCCGTTGTCCTATTCGCGCCATACAAATACAAATACAAATAATTTATTTATAACACCAAGTTACAAGTCATCTTATGACTAAGTAAAACATTATTGCATAGTGTACTTTTGGTACAGTTATATACACAAAAGTTATAAATTTGTATATAATATTATCTGTTGTTATGTAGATACTAACATAGATGTTAGTACTTACTAACCAAAAATATGAGTCTACTAGATACTCGAAATAAATGATTTTATTTATTTATTTATTTATTATATAAATATGTGTAGGTGTTGCGCTAAGCAAACAATATCATTTATAATTAAATTAAATTACATACATTCGTCTCATATTATTTAGTGGGTACTTATTTAAGTTAATATAGGTGAATATAATTTAGATTTATTACATTTGAGTTATCAGACTTATGCACATAAAACTCGTCTAAAGAATAAAATATATGGTCAAGGAGCCACCTACGTAGTCTTTGCTTAAAGGCCACAATGGAAGCTGCGTTTTTAATGGTGTCCGGCAGTCTGTTATATACAGACGGGCCGATGACATACACCGAACTCTCCGACTTGCGTAGGTCGTGTTCGGGTGTAACGAGGAGGTTCGCGAGCTTGTTGCTCCGCATGGCGCGGGTTGGGTTCACTCCTCGCTGACGAAACACACCCAAGTTTTTGTGTGTGAAGAGAGCTACCTGGTATATGAGCTCGCAGGGAAGAGGCATTATATTCAGTTCCTTAAATAACTCTCTGCACGGCGCATCGTCGGGCACGCCGGCAATGGCACGTACCGCCTTTCTCTGCATTCTGAAGGCTCGCCCGGCGTCTGCGGCTCCCGCCCATAGCTCCACATCGTAAGTAAGCAGGCTGTGAAAGGTTGCGTAATAGCACGATAATACTACGCTGCGACTTGCCGTGCTCGCCAGGCGACGGAGCGCGAATTGTGCGCGGCCCAGTTTGGAGCAGAGCTCGTCGATGTGGTAGCACCACGTGAGGGCACTGTCTATATGGAAGCCCAGTAATTTCGTCGTATTGACCATCTGCAGGGCGGTATTTTCATTGGCAGAGACCTGGTAGGGTAGCGGTGATGATCCATTTAATCGGAATACTGTAAACATAGTTTTTTCTCTGTTTAAGGCTAAGCCATTTAGTCGGAACTGTGAAAAGTGCGGAATTTAGCTTATGCTCCAGCTCATTTGACGTTGCCGCGGTGATTACAGCAGCTACGTCATCGGCATACATATATATCTCCGCTTCGCTGACAGCGCCAGGCAGATCGTTAACATACACGGACGGATGTGTCCGCCGGGCATATCCGTCGGACAAATCCGGCGGACACATCTGTGCGTGTATCCCTAGCTACTAGCCTATCACAATAACAACCTATTAAAATGACATTTTTATAAAAAAAGTCAGAAAAATTTAGACGTACCTAGTCAGAGGACATACCCGGCAATAGTCCTACAAAGCGATGGACTCATTTTCACTCGTCAAGCAACTAGAATATCAACTGAAATAAAGTTAACCCTTGGCCTTATTTCATTAATTAAGCAACCGGAAAACAGAGGAATATTTCTCACCAGAAACATAAATAAGGCCCAACGGTGGGCTAATATGATTACGGTTGGTGTGACGTTGAGGAAATCATAAATACAACTGGGCCAATGAATAAGAAAAATAGAATGGTCAAATTTTAATCATTTAAACAGCATTATCTTGAAACGCACAACCTTAAACTATTAATGTAGGCGTAAGTGTGACTCGACTTTAACCAGCTTTTTTTAATGACTCAGAGTTTATTTTAATATATTTACTACGACGGTGGCTAACCAGCATGCGGCCCGTCTGATGGGAAGCAGTTACCATAGCCTATGGTCGCCTGCAACCCCAGAGGATTCACATGCGCGTTGCCTACCCTTTAAGAACCTATACACCCAGAGTTTCATCAAAAATAAAATTGTGAGAATATACTTATCACGAAATCACAGTAAATTACATAGGTAAGTACAGTCACCATGAAATATATTGGAGCGGCCAAGGTACTCAGAAATATCTGAACATGCACTTTATCGCCGTGACAATAGAGGCGTTGTTCAGATATTTGTGACCACCTTGGCCGCTCCGATCTATAATTAAATGGCGACGTAGGGTACCTACTTATAATTTTATTAATTCTTAACATCAGTGGCCTATTTAATAAAGCTACAATTGACAATTTGCAAGCGGTAGTCTCTTTCTAATACATAGGGTTAGAAAGAGAATTCCGCTTGTGAATTGTCACTTGTAGCTTTATTAAATAGGCCCCTGGGGTCATATTCTAACTATAAATAAAACACGTCTTCAATACAACTCCAATGCAAACAACTAGCGTTTAAACGTCTAAATCAGAACCATCAGAATTTGCTTGAAAATTATCCCAATGCAATTCAATACAACTTCAATATTGGTTGATTATTTCTTGTGTATTGGAGTTATAGGCTAATAAAATTAGGTTTTTTCGAAGAATTAATTTCCCAGCAGACTGGAAATCGTTTTAATACCTGCATGTGGTCCTAAAGGCATGTCATCCGAGTTTGCACCGTTCCAGCAGGTGTGCATAACTTTTGAGCGAATTTTTTGCTCTTCGTCAGTTTTTTTCTTCTAGCTCAAAAACGGTACGTCCGATGGAAAATGTCATACTTTAATATTAAAGAGGGTTAAATTCTGCGTCAAATGAGTATCTTAAACTTCTAATTTGATTCAGTGGTATAGCTGAAATCATAACTTAAAAATCGGGAAAATGTCTAATTTAATTGAAAACTCATAAGTTTGAGTTACATACCTCATATCTTTGCAAATATTACTCTTGTTGAAAACCTATAAAATAAAAGTTGTAGAGAATAAAATTTCACGTTATATAGACACCTCAGTTTCACATTCAGTCATTTCCAAAGACTAAATTTGGCATGAATTCAAAATCGTTATTTTTCGTAATTTTTTCTAAGTTGTATACTTTCCATAAATACGAGGTGTTAGGCCTACATTTAATGCATCGTTACAACTAAGAACATTTCATTGCAATTCTTAAAACGTACCCAATAAGAAAACTCTTAATACACCGTGTTTTTTTTAATGTATGCAATAAAGTTTAAATACCATAGAAAAACACTTCCGCCCCCTTTCACGCTTCAGGGATGATTTCTGGGATAAAAACTCCTCAGAACTCAAAATTATTTTGACACCTTTCATCTAAATCGATTTAGCGTTAATAATTTTCTATAATAACTGTTCAGCCCCTTAAAAGTTACTATTCTGGAATAAAAACTAGTTTGTATGTACTTTTACCGGACTCAAGCTATCTCTATAAATTTCATCTAAACGAGTTCAGCAGTTATTGATTTGATTGATTCCCAATCGGTCCTATGTAAATAGGGTATTAGGATATTATAATTAACTCAATATTCAAACAATTGAAAATGATGACATGTCAATGTAATTTCGCACAGTTCGAGCTACAAAGGAAGCATAATATTGTAATTACTTAACACACAAGTGTAGGTTTTTCTTAGATAAATAAAAAAATACATACCGGTGCATCATTTTGTAGTGGGTTCTTAGAGTAAAATAATAATTTAATGTAGGTTTACTTACACAATCACAAAGACAAAAATGAGATATCTCAGAACTGTAGCTAATTAGGAGATTATGACTTATGACACTAACGTCATTGAAAAATATACTTTAGATAAGCTCAGGAATGTACCCTTGAAATTAATAGAATAAAAAAAACACGGTGTATATTTTTTTTTCTTAAATACTTTTTAGAAATTTGCACTGAAATGTTCTGTTGTTCAGATGCATTAAATGTAGGCCTCACACCTCATATTTATGGAAAATATGCAACTTGTAAGAATTTACCAAAAAATAACAATTTTGAATACATACGGAATTTAGTGTTTCAAATGATTGAATTTGAAAATTAAAGTATCCATATAACGTGAAATTTTATTCTCTACAACTTTTATTCTATAAGTTTTTCAACAGGAGTAGTCTGTTTCAAAGATATGTGACATCGAAGTCAAAATATTAGTTTTTCAATTAAATGAGACATTTTCCCTATTTATAACTTTTGATTTTGGCTGTACCGCTGAACCAAATGAGAAGTTTAATATACTCAATCGACGGAGAATTAAACCCTCTTTAATATTAAAATAACATTATTCCCATCGGACGTACCGTTTTTGAGCTACAAGCAAAAAATTTATTTAAATTTATTTAAATATATTAAAGCCATTTTCAAATTTATTAAGGTATAGACCAATTTACAAGTCTATGGTTTATGGTTAATATAAGAACAAATTATGGCAATACAGATGGCACTGTCATTTGTCATGTATAAGTTGTCATTCAGCTATCAGGGGCTATGGAAAAAAGTGGCCAAAACTGGCTCCTGGACCCGTTTCTAACATTTCATTAAAGAAAAAAAAAATAGATCTATCGTCAGAATCTTAACAGCGGAGATTCATATAAATATAGTAATATATTTTCACCGACTTAGTACAAAAAGAGTGTCATAATTCCCTACTGACACAAAATGACGGATGTCTGAACAGACAAACTCTCCTTAAAGTGGCCAAAACCGGGGCATCTGCCCTATGTATTTTAACTTTCGAATTTAAACTTTCGTAAGACATATTAACACTATTATCACTACACGCGGCTGTACTCACTCACGCGAATTCGAAAAAGGAGTAGGTTCTCAATTCGACTGAATTTTTTTTATCATTTTTTTTGTATGTATGTTACGCGATATCTCCGTGAATCGTGAACCGATTTTCAATTATTTTTTTTATCGAACGGGTATCATCCTAGATGGGATCCTGGAGAAATCGAGGGAACTCTTCAACTATTATAGGCACACCTATAGTGGTTTCACTATTTTTTACAGCAACTCGGCCACTTCTTCTTGGAATAGCGGATCCTAAGTAAAGCCGGTTCTTTTGTTGTTTAAAATTATATTTATAACATTCTTAAGACACCATTTGATTTTACGCGATGGTAAGATTGGTAAGTGAAATGAAGTTAATAGTCCTAAAGTTAAAAGTTCAATTAATCCCAAAAATAATTATATAAGTCCGGGTCATAAATTATTCCCAACTGTGTTTTATTTCACAGGTACCTATTTGCCAAAGTTCACGAAACTACGGACGACTGAATTAAAACTACGCAGGCTCTCGTATTTCATACTAACGGCACTCAACTGATCTTCGGTGGACCCTATCTCTTTGGAATAAGGTGTAAAATTGGTCAGTCAACTGTATTTCGACAGCCACATGGCAGAACAAAGTAACTAGTTTTTGCAAAATTTTTAGATTTAATTTTTTTTTCTATTTTTCATATCAAATATTTCTGTCCTTAATAATATTATAAACGCGGCTGTAACCCTAAGTTTGTTATTTCTTCTTTGATTTTGTTCAAATTTCCCGTTATATCCACTAAACCTATAGATTATATATCGTGAATAACTGACTAGTTATACTTGATCTTTATATTCGTAGCATCGCTTGTTATGATAATAGTCTTGCTTTTGCTGGTCTAATTTTAACAAACCGCTTCGTTGTTTCTTTGTGGCTATCAATTTCCTTAGGATAATCGTCTGTCTACGGCAAAAGTCAACCTTTTACTGTGCTGATTGTGTTTCTCGATATTATAGTACTTCAATTTTATATTTTAAATATACATGCTTTGTATGTATATTGAGAAAATATTAGCCGAGAAATTGCAACTACATTTTTTTGCCGTGGTAGTTATTAAAGGTTTTGACATTGCAATTTATCAAATCAAGATACTTCTTTATGTAAAAGCTTCAATAAGCGATAGATAACAAAATAGTACATTGTGTATTAAGGGCGGTAAACAAGAATTTACGAACAAGTGTGAATTGAAGCCCGAAGCCGAAGGCGACGGCTTAATTCACACGAGTTCGTAATTCCTGTACCGCCCGTGGTACACACAATGTTTTTCATCACACTTGTGAGGAAGAAAAATAAAAACTCTGCCCAATTACGCAGTTTTATTGAGTAGCGTTGCGTGGTAGTTTAGTGTAGGTACGGTATCGTGACCGCGCCCCCCGCGCTCCGGGCTCCGGCACCGCGCGTGCCCGGCCCCGCGCGGTGTAAGAGAGAGATGAAATTTACATTACAGCCCGAGGTCTCAATGAACGATCTACGGCCCACAACGCCTACGCGTAACAACAGTTCTTACGAACAAGAGTGATGAAAAGTATTTTAAAATATAGTAAAGGCCACAAAGTTACCTCATTTTGACACATATCTTGTGTTATGGTAGTGCTTATAAAATATAGAAAAAGAGGCGATTTACTTTGTTTGGAAACAAATCTCACAGGTAGTTGCGTATGTTTCTTATTTTCTATGGGTGTCGGCAGGTGGACTAAAATTATGACAAATTGGATGCCACTTTCTTTTTTTCTTTTTTTTTCTTTGGAGCTGTATAAAACAGCAGTTAGACCCGCTATTCTTTATGGCACCGAGTGCTGGGCATCTAATAAACAGCATCTGTCCAAGTTACACACGACAGAAATGCGCATGTTACGCTGGTCAGCGGGTGTCACACTGCTGGACAGAGTGCGCAATGTCCACATCAGAGGGAGTTATAAAGTCGCGCCCATAATCGACAAGGTCAAAGAACGTCGCCTGCGATGGTATGGACACGTACTCCGCCGCCCTGAAGACCATATAGTGCGAGTTGCCCTGAGCTTACCAGCTACAGCTACAGCGCGAGGCGCTGGAAGACGACCCGCCACCTGGTTGACGACGGTCCAGAAGGATCTGAAGGAGATAGGAGTAGATAACACCGTAGCTCAAGACAGAGCACAATGGAAAAGACAGACAAGGAGAGCCGACCCCAGATAATGGGATAAGGCTTAGGGAAAGAAGAGGAGGAGGATGCCACTTTCGGATGAAAGGAGTCCTTGGCGTCCGCTGGCTCGTTGGGTTGACGATATTCGGAAGATTGCGGGTCACTTCTGGATGAGATTAGCTCAGGACCGGGACAAATGGCGTACGCGAAGAGAGGCCTATGCTCAGCAGTGGGCGACAAATGGCTAAAATGATGATGATGATGATGGAAAAAATATCTATCTATAAGTGTCTCGATTAATTTTTGCATAAATATGACTTATTTTGTTTTGTTTATGGGCACCGGAGTTACGACGGTACACTAAGTTGACTCGATTTGAAGCAGAAGTCTAGAAGAACAGTAAAAGTCAAATGCCAGCGTGGTTTAAATGTAAATCGTGGACTAAAATCATGGAAACAATGGAGCTATAAATGTAAATTTAAAAACATAGTACTAAAACATGAAAGCGGTGTCTATTGGGAGGTCTTGTATTTGAACCCGGCTCGTATAAATGGGTTTTTCTGATAATTATTTTTATATGTTTTTAAAGTGGTGCATTCCACTCAAACTAAAGTTTAAAAAAGTTTAAAGTTGGCTGCTATAAAGCCGATGTAAAATAAATGCAAAAAGATGTTTGAAGACATTGAGAATTTCGTCAGCTTAGCAACTGAACCCATAGCTTAATTGGTAAAGCGATCGAGCCCCGGCAAGGCGTATCGATGCAGGTTCAAGTCCTGCTGGGTTGATTATTTTTTCAGTGTTTTCAAAGTTTTGTATTTATTTAATAACAAACTTGGGTTTTTCTGATATTATGCCTGAAACATTATTCCTCGTTTACAGGTCAACTCGGCGATTGTACAAGAACAGATTTACAATTTCGTAAAAAAAGCTATGCAGAATTTGCTGTAATTGCTTGCTATCCGATCTTCGCCGACTGTCGGTTTTCACCGAGTTGACCTTACTTGTCGCGATCTGAAAAGCCGTACATTCAGGATAACTTTCAAAGATGCTCTTGTAAGTGAAGTCTCCAACACGTTTTGGCCCAGAGAGGGAACTTCCTCCCTCCCTCTCATGTGCCCACTAATTGGATGCTGGAAAATATTTTTATATATCTACTTATAAATATTTTTAAATACCATTATTGTTATTGATGTTCTTGTGCTATGGGCCTGGTAAGTTCCAGATTCTTTAGATTATATGTATTGAACCTCATGTGGTTGTAAAATATACCGACATAAGTGGAGACTCTTTTTACGTATAATATACCTATTAAGTCCACAATAACAGAGGATATGCATTGCCGATTCATTTTGGAACTTGCATTTTGAGTCTTGTAAACATGTATTTATTCAATTTTCTGTGGCCTGTCAATATTCGGGTTACCGCGCAGGTTACGCGCTACTAAAATTGAGCTCTAGTAATAGTGGTGGTTAAGCCGTGGGGTGCCCGGCCTTAGAATTGTCCCCCACCATATCGTCCCGTGGTTGCAGTAGGAGTCTGCTAAGGGAATATACCGGGAGATGGGCAGCAGCATCTTCCGAAATCCTACAAACAATAAACAAAAAAAAACTGCGCGCGCCAACCCGCCTGCCAAGCGTGGCGCGTATGGCAAACCCCCCCTTAAAGGGCAGGCCTATGTTCAGCAGTGGACGTCTTATGGCTGAGATGATGATGATGATGATGCTGAATAGTGGTAAGTAAATACATTATGCGCTTTGTGTGTCCTTATTGGTCCATGGTAACATGACTAATTTTTTTAAAAGTATTTTATAGGGTTTGGACTCTATTCGCTATGTGCGAAGTGCATGGTGGGGGCAACGAGAACGATCGCAGTGCTCAATGTGACAAGAAATGAAACTGCAAATCCCCTGTCTGCTGTCAAAATAGTGAATCAGCCAGTTACATTTCATATAAGCAAGGAATACAACCTATTTATAAAAAAGGAAAAAAAGAGATTGACCACCTGCCCAAGAGATGGCGCCACAATCATGCACACAGCGAATAAACAAACTTGCGACAAAAATGAAACTGAGAGACTTTATTAATAGCAATGACATATCAGTATTCCAAAGGCACTCTTCTAGACTTCAGAGGCAACCCAACTCTTATGATTATTTCTGAACTCCAACACATTCACGGACTATAATATAATAGACAGCGCTTTATGAAGCGTCTAAAAGCGGTGTAATTTTACTTAAAAAAATTATTAGGGTTCAAGTCACAATTGAATAACTTTGTACTATAGACCCCAGCTCTACCCTTAAATTCACTTTTTGTGAGTTATCACCTTAACTTTTAGGTGATTATCGGCAGAGGCAATTAAAACTTGAATAAAATATGAAAATTAAATATTTCACTGCATCTGTCATTCTGATTCATTTTTGTGCTTTCAATGTGTGTTGTCTATAAGTATGAGGTTGGCTGGTCGAAGATTTAAACAGTTGCCGCCAGCATAGGTTGTACCTCTCAGTCCTACGAATATTGTCAAATGGTTTTTTTCTGGCGTGGAACCCCGTGCCCCGGTGAACCCTTTAAACCAAATCCTATAGAAGAAAACTTGTGATAGTCACAATATATGGCAAAGCCATCGACTGTTGTTGTCTTCTCTTGTAATGTGAATGTAAATTGCAAAAAGCGGTCGCGGTTTCAATAATAATTTCGTAGGTAGTATATGTATGGCAGGTGGCAGGGAGGAAAATCTGGCGGAAGATTCTGGGGCCTATCAGGGGCCAAGATGGAAGCTGGAGGCGCAGGAAGAATAGGGAGCTAGAGGAGCTAGTCACTATGCCCAATATAATTGGCGAAATCAAAGCCACACGACTCCGCTGGCTTGGACACCTGGAGAGGATGGGAGAGGATCGAGCTGTGAAAAGGGCGTATGTGGGGCACCCGGGTGGAAAGCGTCCGTCGGGACGCCCCAGATACCGCTGGAGAGACGAAGCCCTGAAAGATATATCCGCCCTTGGAATACCGGACTGATGTGAAGTGGCGCAGAACAGGGAAGAGTGGCGTTCTCTTGTGTCAGAGGCCAAGATCCGTTTTGGGTCACTGAGCCAGTGAAGTAAGTAGGTAATATATGTGTGAAATATACCAAAGTAGCGCCGATTGTCTGTGCAAATTTCGTCAGTTCTATAAAATCTCGAGTAAGAAGGCCTGCAGCGAAACATAAGCTAATTTCATTATCTTCCTCTCTCTCTTGCCTCACACCTTTTTTTCGAGCAAGAGAGACGTATTTAACAATCTTTTCATTTTGTTGGTTTGAAGCTTTCATGGGTCAACCTGTAGTATTTATATGCTCCGTCTATTATATAATCTGTGGTCTGTGAAGTTCCTTCTTAGGATTCAAGTCAAGACATGTGCGACTTTAAAGATTCAGGCCTCATCCGACACTTTCAGGTACATTTGGGAGGTATTTATTTTCCTTGCCTACGGATTTAGTGGTTGCCATAAAAGTTAGAATGTAGGTTTTAGGGAAATGGTGCCTACAACCAGAACTAGGCTGTAGGGACAGATTGTTATGTAGGTAAATAAATAAAATGTGAATACGTACACCCACTGAACAAAATGAAACAGCTAGAAATAATAGTACATTAGACAACTAGGGTGGTAAAACAAAGAAAGGCCGAGATCGCAGAAGTTTGCGGCCCGAGCTGCAAGCGAGGGACGTGAATATGCGATCGAGGGCTTTCTTTATTACCTCCCGTGTTGTGTACAACATTTTACGTCTATACTTGGGCAGAAAGCGTCTTTTTCCTTACGCGCAGCGTGCGGAAAAAGCCACTTTATGGCCAGGTGTGGCATAAATAACTTTTTGCTATTTACAACCGAGTGGCTCGTTTCGCATGGAGCCTGCAAAGTTCGTTGTTAAAATCAAAGACGTCAACTTGGCTAACGTACGTATACTAGATAAAGGTTATATTTACTAGGACACTTATTTGGATTTAAATTAGTACTTGGTTAAAAAACCAAGAACAAAAAAAAAGATAAAATATATTTATTCTTCAATTTAGGCACATTACATGCACTTATGAACGTCAGAGAAAAAAAGAAACTACCACCGGTTCTAACCCTACACCTCTGACCCGAGAAGTATTACTTAATACCGGCAAGAAACTCGGCAGGACTTATTTTTTCAAAACAGTAATACACAGTAGTATATTTAGCAATAATTGCTTGTTTGTCATTATCAAAGCTTTATTCCGTGTTCTAAATGTTGTATGCGACCAAAAATATCTTAACCGAGCCAAATTGGTACTTTGCTAACACAATTTTATATCTGTATATTCTGTATATGTATGTATATGTTATGTTCTTGTTTGTGTATGTGTATTTTAAATAAATAGTAATGTTGATTTCTTCTTCTTCTTCTTCAAGTGCCTTCTCCTTTCCGGAGGCTGGCGACCTTATGCCTATATGCCACTCTATCTGCAGTCATGCGTATTAGTTTTTCTGTACTGTCCACGTCTAACCAGTCTCTTACGTTCCTTGTCCATGATATTCTCCTTCTACCACGTCCTCGTTTCCCCTCAATCTTCCCCTCAATTATTAGTTGATTTGTGTTTCTAAATATCTCTCGATTTCTATGATCCTGCACTAATTCAAGTTTTCGGTTTGATCCAAAGGTTGACTGGTAGAGAATGCCTTAAGGCATAAAGTCCGCCTCTTGTACACTTTTTGTTTGTGCAATAAAGTTTAAATAAAATAAAAAAAAAATAAAAAAAAATTCCGTAGCCCGCGGACCTACCGCAAACTTAGAAAAATCAAAATTTCGTTATCTCCTCTATGTTACCGTCCATTGAGCCAGGCTTATGGAAATGGAATCTGCACTATATCCACTTACTTTTAAAGGTGATCCGCCGAGAAAGTAACAGCCATTGAAAAGAGCTATACTTACGGCTACCATGAGTTTTACCAGAGACTATAGAGATATTGACGACCACAGCCTAAGAACTTTTTGAAGCTCATGTCGATTGGCATCTATGTAAATGGCGCAATCGACTTGAGCTTCAAAAAGTTCTTAGGCTGTGGTCGTCTATATCTCTATAGTCTCTGCGGCTACCATGAGTTTGACATTGTCATTTTTCGTTAACGAGTAACGAATTTTCACAAGCAAGTCCGCCATTTGTACTAATTTACATTGTATTCTGTGAAATAAAGTTTATATTAATAAATATTTAGTTCGGTACAGTCGCCCCCAGATATTATTATATTGGAGCGGCTAAGGTGGTCACAAATATCTGAAACACGCCTCTATTGTCAAGGCGATAAAGTGCATGTACAGATATTTTTGAGTACCCTGGCCGCTCCGATATATTTGATGATGACTGTATTAGAAATGTACCAAATGAAATATTATTTGCAATAAAACGTCACGAAAACTGACTTCGTAAACAACTACATATTTGTTTATTAGTACTCAATGTTTGCTTCAAACCCGAAAATAGTATTATCCCTCGTATTCGCAAACGATTCATCTTCACTATTTTGTAATTCGACCTTTTATTTACCAACATTATTAAATAAACATCAATTCAGTAATATCAATATTCTAGGAGCTTTGTTAAAAGTTTGCAGACCAAATAAACCCTAGGGCTGGAATAAAACTGTATTTACCTTCCATTTCTAGATCTTCTCATTATTTTGCTCTCGGGGGAGCGCTGTGTCTACTGTCATTATTGCCATATTTTTATATTGAACTTACGTACGTAGGTGTAATCTTTGGGTGCCACAAAGTTTTATTAAAAGTATAAGGTGTAACACACACATAGACAAAAATCTGCTGTAAAGCGGAAAAAATCAAGTAAGTTTTTTCGCGCTTTCTAGCACCGTAATCCTTAGATTGATCCAGCTCATAGTCGAACTCTCAAATTTTATGTATTTCTGCACGGAACAAAATTAGTATTAGCAAAGTACCAATTTGGCTCGGTTAAGATATTTTTGCTTGCATACAACCAAGACTTAGTTAAAACACGGAATAAAGCTTTGTTAATGGCAAAGAAGCAATTATTGCTAAATATTCTTGGTTATTTTTACCAATCACTTATTTAAATCCAAATAAGTGTCCTAGTAAACATAACCCTTACCTGATTCTCTTATTTATTTTTAACTAATTTAATGGTATAGTTTCACATACGTACGTCAGCCAAGTTGACTTCTTTTGATTTTAGCAACGAACTTTGCAGGCTCCATGCGAAGCGAGTCACTCGGTTGTAAATAGCAAAAACTTATTTATTTCTAGCTGTTTCGATTTCTCAGTGTGCTACAATTGCATCAAATTGCATACAGTTCATAAAATAGTATTTTGTGCAACAGTTACATAATGAGGGTTCTTAAGATTCGAGGGTCGAAGTTACAAAATGAGATGAAGCCGAATTTTGTAAAAACAGACCCGAGAATTTTAAGAACCCTCATTATGTACCGTTGCACACAATAGTTTTTATACGAGTGCTTAAGCAAGCCGGTAAGAATTGAGTTCGACGAAAGCCGTGCACAACCTACTGCTTCTATGTAATCTCGTAACGTTCGATCTCCCGGTGGATTGTGCCGGCGGCGACACGCAATGCGGGGCCCGACAACAGTTTCACAATATTCTATGGAAATCCTTTCTGTGATTGTTATGGATGCTACAATATGCGACCATAGAAGCTCTATCAAAAAGTATGCGCTACACTGAGAGAAATTTGCTTTGTGAGTCTAACAAATTCGACTTGTTGCGTGTTTATCAGTTTGAAACTAAAGTATTTTAGTAAACGGAATCGATCACCAATATTGTTAATACAAGTCGAATTTGTAAGAACCACAAGGTTAAACTTGTTGAAAGATTAGGATTGAATCAGCCAAATATATGTTTAAAACAATATGTGCCATGTTGGTTTTATATAATCGAGTTGTTAATTTAAATAACACTTAAACTAAAATGACAAGTAACTTGTAGAATGAACTAATTAAACTTAACAAAATCGAACTTGTAGTTTTAACCAAAGAGCTTGTAGGCGCTATTTTAAAATGAGAGTTTGGTTGAACGAACGTGAATTCTGGTTGTTTTTTCTCTCAGTGTAGTAGTTCCGCCACCACAATCTCAATTCGAGTATTACAGTCGCCGAGTATAAAAACGTTACTATAGTTACCGTCGAACTAACTCTCCAAATCAAAAAGCCATCAAAATCCTGAGGCGTCCCAGTAGCCAGAAGTTGTTTGTAAGAACTCCCTTCGCTGACGCTCCGCTCGTTCGACGTTCGATAATGTCTTATATTTACGATACTAAGGGCCAGTTGCACCAAACCATCTGTTAACGTCAACGTCAGCGTTAAAGAAATCTTGTATGAAAAGTATGACAGTTTTCTATGGGATGACAGCATCGCCGCCATATTTAAGGGGCTACTTTGAAAAAATTATAGGTTTTTTCGAACGCTCTAGTGACTAAACAGGAAAAGGGACTGAATTTATTTTCGAATATATATTATTAAACTATATACTCTTGTTTTTGGCACAAGCCGAAACACGATTCGAAAAAAAATCCGAAGTTGGGTCCTTTTTCCCCTTATTTTTCTTAGCTTACGTAAACTATAAGAGATTAAGCAATATAACTAAGTAAAAAATATGGTATTCTGGTTTATCTAAAAAGTCACAGAAGCAAAATTGGACAAAACTTTATAGATTCGCTTATTTATCGTAATTTGGTCAAAAAGTCCGATCCTTAAGAGCGCTGCATCTCTTTCTTTCGTGCACGGGAGCCATAAACGTGTCTCTATCGGATGGGCGTGGCTTGTCCGATTCGAGGAATGGCCTTAACGTTGATCAGTTCGTTAGTTATGCGTGGTGCAACCCACCCTAAGTCGTTGTTTCATTTGTTTTAAAACTAGTAGTCCGCCTTGAACTCAGAACTCGCGCTTTACTTGCTAACGAGTTGACCAATATAACAAGAGCCTAAGGAGGCTTTTTTTCTCCTTCTAGCTCCATAACCACTCTATCGATCCTGCTCATATACTAACTCTCAAATTGTATGTATCTCTTCTACAGCCCCAACAAAATTTCATACAGATCAGAAAAACGTTACTAAAATTATCGTCGAACAAAAACTATCTAAATCAAAAAGCCATTCAAATGCCGAGACGTCCCAGTAGCCAGGTGACATTTGGGTCTGAAGTTGTGTATAAGAATTCGCTTCGCTTACTCTCCGCTCGTTTAAAAATAGACAAGGCTTTATGAAGGTAGTGTTACAATAATATGACTCTATCTTATTCTCAATCTTTAGAGCGTTATCAGTGTTATCACACTTGCGAATTGCGATCGAGTTTTGTATAAGTAGGAGCGAACACGCCGCGAATTCGCCACGTACGAGTTTTGTATAGAAATCGCTTTCAATTCGCTCAAGTGTGATAAGGCCCAGCATACAGTTGGTATCATTAGAGTGGACTTTATAAAGACACTGCTAGCTGTTTATATCTGTGTCCCCAACTCATGTTAACACGGCACAATTTGAAATTAGCAGCGTGTAACCTCTTATTTCCAATCTGCGGCGCGGTAAGAATCTCTAATTAACCGGTTCAGTAATTGGAAACAAGGGCTTCCCGGCCGGTTCGAGGCCCAAGGGCGGAAATCCTCTATTTTTAATGCTGTAGCAATACCTTATCTGTAGGGAGCTCGTACTTACGCTTGCGTGATAATATGACTCTGATTATCTTACTTACTCTGATCTCTGCCAGAGTAACATTCGAGTTAGATAAATTGCACAAAAAAGATCCCCTTGATCGATCCTGGGGGGTGATTCTTGAGATTCGAGTACTCGAAAGTGACATTTACAACTCAGAATAAAACAATGAAATTATGTTTTAAAAATAACAGCGATAGAAATTTGAAATCATGAGTATTTAAACTATTAATTTCATGCGACAAAATTGGCGGTAAGCTTTTGTGTGCGATTATTTTCGAGCTTAAACTTTTTGATTTCGGGCGCTCGAAAGTCAAAAATTGGCCCCTTGCTCATATACGAACTCTCAAATTATGTGTATTTCTGCTACACAAGTACACACTCATCAAATTCCATGGAAATCAGAAAAACATTACTAAAGTTATCGTCGAACAAACTCTTATAATCAAAAAACCATCGAAATGCCGAGACGTTCCAGTAGCCTAAAGTTGTTTGTAAGAACTTCGTTTACTTACTCTCCCGTTCGTTTGATAACTAGTAGTCGGCCTCGAACTGTGAACTCGCTATTAACTTACAAAAAATTTTCTCCTTCTAGCGCCGTAACCACTTGATCGATCCTGCTCATATACGAACTTACAAATTTTATGTATCTCTGCTACAGCCCCAAGAAATTTCATAAAGATCAGAAAAACGTAACTAAAGTTATCGTCAGACAAACTATCGAAATCAAAAAACCATCCAAATGCCGAGTCGTCCCAGTAGCCAGGTGACAGTTCGGTCTGGAGTTGTTTGTAAGAACTCACTTCGCTTACGCTCCGCGAGTTCTGCTATAGAACCTAATATATTATTACCCCCTTATCCATTAACATCTACTAAAGTTAAGAGGCCTCTGATAATCGTTTGTCCCTTTCCGTCCAACCTATATGAGGGAAAGGGACAAACGATTATCAGCGAGCGCGCGAGCGAACTCTAGTGACCGTTTATGAATAAAGGTATTAAACTTCAGTAACACTTGATTTGTTGATTGTCTAAGTAACTAGTAGTTCGCCTCGAACTGAGAACTCGCGACTTACTTGCAAACGAGTTGACCAATATAACAAGACCCCAAGGAGGATTTTTTTTCTCCTTCTAGCTCCATAGCCACTTGATCGATCCTGCTCATATACGAACTTACAAATTTTATGTATCTCTGCTACAGCCCCAAGAAATTTCATAAAGATCAGAAAAACGTAACTAAAGTTATCGTCAGACAAACTATCGAAATCAAAAAGCCATCCAAATGCCGAGACGTCCCAGTAGCCAGGTGACAGTTCGGTCTGGAGTTGTTTGTAAGAACCCTATTCAGTTTAGAATTTCCCACGTATGTAATAATTTCCCGCACCTATTACCTTCTTTTTATCTCTGTTTGGCCCGACGGTTAACTGGTAAAGAATGCCTTTTGGCATTAAGTTCTCCGTTTAAACTCTTTTTATTGTGCAATAATGTTTAAATAAATAAATAAATAAACTCACTTCGCTTACGCTCCGCGAGTTCGATAACTAGAACCTAATAAATTGAACTTCAGTAACACTTTTTCAGTTTCAGATTGTCTAAGTAATAACGGTGATGTGATGACTAGCTAGAGCTATCAAACATAAGTGAGTTGATATACTTGTAACACGAGCAATAAATTAAAACGTAGATTCTACCCCTGAAACAAAACTTGTTCAACAACTTTTAACCACCCTCACCCTAGAAACATAATCAATTTCGCAATATATTGTGTGTTCGATTAAACTTTAAAGTATATAGCCTTCAGATATATCGGGGCGGCCAAGGTAGTTACAAATATCTGAACAACGCCTCTATTGTCAGGGAGAGAAAAGTGAATGTTCAGATATTTTTGAATACACTGGCCGCTTCGTAATATTTGATGGCGACTAAGAATCAAACCACAAGTTATTTTTCAAAGTAACTGAACAAACTTTGAGGAGTACAGTCGCCATCAGATATATCGGAGCGGCTAAGGTGGTCACAAATATCTGAACAACGCCTCTGTTATCAGGAAGATAAAGATATATTTGAGTACCTTGACCGCTCCGATACATTTGATGGCGACTGTAGAATATACGTTTGAATTTTTTGCTCGTGTTTCAGGCAATGCCCTTTAGGCAAGATTCAACAATTATTCTTTCATTCTATTCCCACAAAAATAATACCCATAAAATTTTAGCACGTGAAAAATAAACGAAGCGCGAAACTAACACAAATCAAAAAAATACTCGACTACCCACAGTTATTGGAAAACAAGGGGAAAACGGCCCACTTGGTAGTCGTAGATAAACATGGACGGTCAAAGGCACCCAACCCAAGGGAAAATAAGGGAAAACGGTAGGAAAAACCATCCTTTGTGCGAGCTCATACATACGTTTATACCTGGGAAGTGGGTATTGGGATCGTTTGTCGGTGTGGAGTCGACGCGATAGAAAAAAGTGTTTGAAGTTGTGGTGGATAAAGTCTGTCTTAAACAATTTTAAGTTGGTTTTATATTGGTACTTAACACCTACGACATTGACTTGATGGCGACTGTACTGTGCGATTTTGGTGTTCGTTTTCAACAGATTTGGCTAGTTCACTTTCATTTTGTTTGTCAACGTCCATGTCTAAAGCTTATTGGATACTGCGCGATGGTGTTGATTTAAAATGTTGAATTGAACAGTGATGTCACTCAAAAAAAAACGCTTTAATGTTCTAAGGGCCGTGTCATTTTCGCCGGATTTTATGTTATCATCTAACGGCTTCAGAATGTGTATCAATTTCTCCAAAATGGCAAAAACAGAATTCTCGATCCGGCGATATGTGGCAGTATGAGGTTCTTCGAAAAAGGTTCTTAAAGGGCAACGCACATGTGAATCGTCTGGGGTTGCAGGCATCCATAGGCTACGGTATCTGCTTACCATCCGGCGGGTCATATGCTTGTATACCACCGTTATTAAAATAATTAGTTATTCAATTGGTATTAAAATAAAAACACACGGAGCGTCAAAAGGTAATAGGCCGTTTTACACTACATTACTTTGTTTTTTTCTTTTTTTTTCTCGTATACAAAAGCGGCACAATAAGTTCGTATATGATCGTTATCACAACATTTATTACATCTGCATCATCTTTTAACTACATATGTGGACGAGTTTAGTGCAAGGGACCACTTTGTCAATTTACAAGGACACTTTTATCTTTCACTAATGGATAGTGCATATTGCCTAGTTTTAGAAAGTACTAGTAACTCCTAATCGACAAAGTGGTCCCTTTGTCCGTACACTGACACATATTAGTATCATCAATCATGTAGTTTTACTCTACACATTGTTTTTGAGAAAGTCTGAAAGCGTTTATATTGTTCCTTCCTTCTGTTTTAAGCTGTGACACATCACGCCCGTGACTGAAGGAATTCTATCCGAGTGCACGAAAACAATTTACACGGAGCGCACGGTTTCCGTGCGGATACGTGCAGATTCCGTGCAAATGTGTCGATGCACGGAAACTGCTGCTTGCTACTCGTTCTGATATCGGATAGGAATTTTCATTACACTAATAGCTGCATAATGACGGTGTTTGTGGATCGAGGAACGGATTGTGTGTTATTTTGCTTTTGTTTTGGGAGATAAGACTTTCTGAATAATCAATAAATATAATATGCAAGGTGATTAAATAGCAAAGCCGTACTTGTAAAAACGGTTTTCAGGGTTTCATCAATTTTGTGGTAAACAAGAAACCTTAAACGAAATACCGTTGAATCGTATGTCGGATCGTCCTTCCGAAATTAAAATAGATATTTCCCTTAAACTTAAAGCGAGATAGATTATATAAATAATAGTTTAATAAAAAAAAACATTACAAATAAGATTGTACTTTTGGTATGTTAAAATGTGTTAGTAATATTTATATTCTTATATTCTTTTATAAACTAGCCTCAGTCCTCAACTCAACTGTAACGCACACATCATTGACACGGCGCGGCCTCGGCTGACTTTCATATGGGCGATGAGACGAGACCATGTATATCCCTTGCCGTGCCTATTAGTATACGACAGCCTTTATTCCAAAACGCAACTATTTTGTATATTTTTGTCGAGTTTAATAAAAGGTCCCACTTTGTCGGTAAAGATTGATAATTACGTACTCGTAACTCCTTGTCGATAGTGGGATCTCCTACATAAGTGTAAGGCCTGAGTGGACGCTCGTGGCGGGGCGTGCAGCGGGGCGGGCGAGCGTCCATACACTTTATGCAGCATCGACTCAGGACACCAGTACGAGTGTCCTTTGTTTGACATGCACGCCGCCCGCCCCGCCCCGCTGCACGCCCCGCCACGAGCGTCCACTCAGGCCTTAGACTTAGTGGGACCTTTTCCCTGAAATGACACATTATGATTAAGTTGTATAGGAGCAGAATAGCGTTTTTTAGCGTCACTTAATTACTGACTTTATTTACCCACGTTTTGCAAAGTCATCGTTTTAGATTAAGTATTATTGAGTCGACTAACGTAGTAAACAAATCTCTTGAGCTGGATTGATGGAGTCACTCGATCGCGGCATCGGAGCCTGATAAATGCCGAACACTGCCTAATCACAGACCGTGACGATGCGTTTTACTGACTTAAGAAACGCTATTTATTATTCGGCTTTGCGAATAAATAAAATGTAAAAAAAATGAGGGAGACATAAGAATTTCTCACTCAAGTTCTTTTCAGCTCAGAATTTAAAAGAAGTAAGTACTAATTTTGGTGCTAAATAACGAGCTTGTCGTATTTTTAATTAACTCCCTGCGTAAAATTACATACGCTAATAAATATGAGACGGCCACCAATAAACTCAACGCATGATTTACAAGCTACGGGGCATGTTCAAGTTTACATTACAATAGTTTGACATGAGTAAAATATACTAGAATTAAAAAATGTCAATTTTCAAGAAATGGCAAATCGTGTTTACAAAAACAAATTTATAAATAACAATAAGTCAGAAAATAATAGTCTCACATAATTCTTGAAAGTATCAAACTCATATTTAAGTATTATTAAAACGTAGGTATACCGGCGTCTAATAAATTAATAACGTAGGGATACCTTTTGTATATTTTTTTATATAATTCACTAAACATTCTGTACCAAAACAAAATCACGGGTCGCTCAACCGTTGTAAACTAATCTAAGTTTTTTTTTTATTAACTGAGTGTGAGCAACAAATTTGAGATGTGGAATTGAGAATGTTTCTAAAGTCTAATTACATAACCAAGTAGAAAAGAAAAATATAGTTTGTAGTTCGAGTTAGTCCCTTGCTTCCAAGTAATTCCATTAGGTACAGTCAAGTATATTCGAGCGTGTTGGGGAAGTTTTGTACGTTTGTGTCGATTTTATATTCGCCCAGTTAGTATATGTCAACAATGTTGGCTAGTAAAATGTTTTTTTAACGTAAAATTTAGTTGATTATAAAAGTGTTTTGAATTTGGTATATAGCTGTAAAAATATAACAATCATCTAAATGAATTATTTATCATCTGAATAAATTGATAAAAAACACTGTTTACAGTCGAAAAGTAATACTCTACCTCGTAAGATACAGTCTCACGATGCTTGATATAACACTGTGATATAATTTCAACACTTAAGCGCTGGTAGCCTTGCGGTAAGACGTCCGACTTTCAATCCGGAGGTCTCGGGTTCAAACCCCGGCTCGGACCACTGAGTTTTTCGGAACTTATGTACGGAATATCATTTGATATTTTACCAGTCGCTTTTCGGTGAAGGAAAACATCGTAAGGAAACCGGATCTAATCCCAAAAAGGCCTAGTTTCCCCTCTGGGTTGGAAGGTCAGATGGCAGTCGCTTTCGTAAAAACTAGTGCCTACGCCAATTCATGGGATTAGGTTGTCAAGCGGACCCCAAAACCGGGATAAACGCTAGGATGAAGAGAAGAGATATAATTTCAACACTTACGCGACTTTTCTATCCTAGCAACCTCATGAGCTTTTAGACATCTCCGCAGCGAAATCGGCACCGCGGTACCGCACTTCGCGTTTCGCAGTGAAATCTGAATGGATGAAAAGCAAATTAAGAGCCGAATCAACATCGTAGAACCACGCATGAATTCGCTCTTGTTGTTTTGCTATCTATTCGCTTCGCAAAACCTATACCGCGGTGGTGTCGATTCCAATACGTCTCCGTATTGGTTGCGCAAAAAACAAATAGGTACTCTTTGAAGTTTAGCTAATGCAGGTAACAATTGCCACAACCGTCCGTGGGTACAAACGTACTCAACTTACTCTACAACCGAGCCAAGCTGTGTTCCGCTTACATTGCGGTACAGTGGACGGGAACTAACAGTTTATTGAATCACAAGGGAGCAAAGTGCTGCGTTGAAGTAGGGCGTTATTTTACCAATAGCGCGGAAATATAATGAACCTTGTGGTCAGTTTTGCAACTAAATCATGATTACAAAACTTTTTGTCTTACTATTTCATGCAAAAAACTTTTTTGAAAACGAATATCAAAAATACGTGGTATCTTAAAAATACTTTACGTCACTCTGGGCGCTAAGTGAGATTTACCGCCCTAGGGCGCAGCGGCAAATCTCACTTCACACCCAAGAGAAGACGTAAAATTATGTACGCACCACGGGCGGTAATAAAGAAGGCCTCAGATCGCTTGTTTATGGTCCTTACCTTCGGTTCGGGCCACAAATGCCAGCGATTTGAGCCCTTCTATATTTTACCGACCTAGGTACGTAATGTACTATTAAGGGCATTATTGGTACAGTCAGCAATGAAAGTTGCCGAACTAAAAAAGACTAGAAATTAACTCAAGGGGGCTGTAATGGGATTTCGTACAACTTTTTAGGCCTAGGGCTGCAAAGTAACCCTGGCGTCAAAGGTGGCAGGTTTTACAAGCATCTGATCTTGATTTCTATTCTCGTGACGGGATAGTTATTTTATCTGAAGTGATAATATTAATAGGACATTCATTTAGTTTAAATGTCTTATAAACGTTTTTTTTTATAAGCTTACGTTACTGTTATCCTCTTCATTGCTCTACTGTATTAAGCCTTTCCAGTAGTACTTATACAGGAAGAACACGCCGTTACGAGACCAGAATAATATATGCGAATGGGAAATGAAATGGCGGTTCTGGCAATATTTGCATACTTAGTTTGTTTCCCGTAGGACGGGGTTACTTTTGTTGTGTGAAATGTTTAATATTTAAATGTTGACAATATAATTTTAAACTAAAACAAACACATACTAGCGAATGGGTCAAACAGTCTGCCTGCGACCACGAGCATATCAGGAAAATAAGAAAAGTAAGTGTACGCGATTAAGTCCCGTTTTTTGTCAAAATAATGAGTAAAAATCGTGTGAGTTTAAATTACATTTGAAATGACTTTTGTTTGTCTTTCCCGTACACGTAGCAATGGTGTTCCAAGCATATTATGCGTAGGTAATCGACAATTTTATGAAACTTAAGTGGTACAGTAATGCCGTCACACTGCTGCGGCGAAAATTTGTCACTAGCAACCGAACTACGTCTACCAGTAACTTTATTTAAATAAATAAATAAATATTTGGGGACAATCTTACACAAATCAACCTAACCCCAAACTAAGCAAAGCTTGTACTATGGGTGCTAGGCGACGATATACATACTTAGATAGATAAATACATACTTATATACATAGAAAACATCCATAACTCAGGAACAAATATTTGAGATTAGCACACAAATAAATGCCCTTACCAGGATTCGAACCCGGGACCTCCTGCTTCGTAGGCAGGGTCACTACCAACTGGGCTATGGAGGCCGTTTAGAATTGGGACTACAAAACTAAGGCTTATTACTTGTAAATATTTTGTTATTTATACGTAAACTTTGAGTTATTGGCTGTGTGCATGAGTGTGGCGCCATCTCTTGAGCGGGGGGTTAAATGGCTTTTTTCTTTTTTATTAACGGCATGTGCTCCTTGCTTTTATGAAATGTCACTGGCTGATTCACTATTTTGACAGTTGACCCTACGGGCGATGTCAAATATTTTGAAATGGGATATTGACAAGAGCCCAATTTCTTGTTACATTGTGCGCTGCGATCATTCATGTTACCCCCACCATGCACTTCGCACATAGCCAGTAACTTATTACCAAATTTTGGTTATTGATGAAACAAACGAGATAGTTCGCTTGTCCTTTTTTTCTACTGATCTACTTAAATACCTTTATGCCGACTGAATTCGTTTAGTGCATTCAGTGAAGCATCCAATCATCAGAGTGCTAAGTCTCGACTTAACTAAGTCTAGTTCACATCTTAGCTCTAGAAGCTATCGAAGAGTTAGTAATCGGGTTAATTTACAAAACCCTCAGAACCGACTCCCTTCGACCACTTCCGCTCCTAAAAGCCTCGAGCCACAGCTAAGAACAGCGTAGACATTAAGACATTATACCGAGTGTTTCCTGTAATAGGAACAATAAATTAAACCGTAGATTCTACTCCTCAAACAACAAAACTTTTGTTCAACAACTTTTTAAAAATATTTATTTTGTAGTTTGCTTCTTTTTCATACAAACTAAATAGTATTTTCAATGTACGTTAAAATCCGTCTATTTGACATTGCTTGTCACCCTACAGACATAATCAATTTCGGAATACATTGCATGTCCGGAAAAACTTTTAAGTGTCCTAAAAATCAAACCATAAGTTATTTTTAAAAGTCGCTGAACAAACGTTGTCTGGTTTGAAGAGTAGAATCTACGTTTTAATTTATTGCTCCTATTACAGGAAACACCCAGTATATAATTATCTAACTATAGTGTTTATCATGCAAAATATGCACATCAAATATGTATATGTACAATCACGAACCCGGACTCATGAGCCCCATGCCATTATTCGTTATTTAGCTGTGTAATAAATGACCGATGTAACTGACAGTAACTATTGACAGCTAGTCGGTTATTCCGTGACTCTACATATATAAGAACTACATAGTCTCCGAGGACAACTTCTGTGATGCTGAATAATATTGATAAAAAAAAAGATAAAAGATATTTATTCTTCTATTTAGGCACATTACAATGCACTTATGAACGTCAGAGAGAAAAGAAACTACCTATTTACGCTACCTATTACTATTGAAGCAAGAAAAATCTGGGTAATGGTTTAAAAGCAAGCAAGATTAATAATGTTAAAAATATTATTGTCAATAGATAGTTAAAGATACACGACATAACTTGCATACATAGATTATTATAACCTGAATATTATATACTCGTAGTTACTTAGTGTAATATCTTGCTATTTAAGACTTTATTAATGTTATATATACGACTATACGTGGAAGTTTGTAATTTGCATCTAGTTGATAAGTCTATTGACTTATGTAAATAAAAACCTACTTGACTGATGACTCCTGGGTAAAGGATCTATACAGGCTGAAGGAAACCACGCTTAAGAAGCACGGAAGAAAAATACGTAGTATGCTATGAGCCATTTATTTACAAAGTGACATACCTCTACATCAGTCGAAATAAAATTCAATAAAACACACACACACACAACACACACAATCACACCTATATCCCAAAAGGGGTAGGCGGAGATCACGGACTTCCATTTGCTACGATCAACGTAGCAGAACGGCTCTCCGTGAGCCGCTTCTCGCCCCCGTGAAGAACGAGACGTAATGGGTGCCGTACCGCATCGCCGCCATGCAGATGATTATCAGTTAAATGAATCACCACAGCGTTCCCACGAGTAGTAGGGATCAGAGGTCCCCTTATCCCTTATCCCTTAGTCGCCTCTTACGACACCCGCGGGAAGAGACGGGGTGGCACTATTCTAAAGCCGGGGCCACACAGGTTAAATAAAAAAAATATATTCAAACAGATGTCACTGCGTAGCATAAGGAGTTTCTAACAACAGGCACCAACCAAAATCCGTTTCACCCTGCGACTCCATGCGCTCGCTTAGCTTGGCGATTTTGATGAACGACTGGCTAGACTCCCAGCGTTTTTAAGCTGTGCCCACGTGTTTTCCTCGCGAACCCCGGATATTACTTCCCTCGCTTTAGTTTACACTCCACCTATACTCGTAACGTAACAAATCCTAACCCGTTTACCGTCGATCGGAACTTTAACCGACTTACGTTTTCCACTATTTAATTGGTTAAATAAAACGCTAAAACGTGGAGAGGTTTAGAATTTTAAGTTAAAATAGGTACTTCTTTATTTTTGCTTTTAAAATCTATAGTTAGTTTTTTTTAGATTAGAAAAAAGTTGAAAAGCGCGTGTACAGGGTTCTTTATCAGGCACGATACGGCCACAAGTGTCAAAGTGTCAATGCGGCCAATAAAAAATATTTAAATATATTTGTATTTATAATAAAGCCATGCGTTGGTATTTGTAAATGTTAAATAGAATAATATTAATTATTTTACAGTATTGTAATAGAAGTCATAATTACGAAATAATTTATTCTTATCATTGTTAATGTTTTAGTGAATGTTGCACAATAAAAACCTGGAGAAAAGGAGGTTCGAAACAGGTTATCGATTTATAACGTATGCGTGTGTCACTGTCAGTTTTTCAATTGTCATGTGTCTGTAACGTGATAATCAAAACGAAATTGTGTTTTTATTGCTGTTATGGATTATAATCTGCAAATTGACATTATTTATTTACAAATGTGAACTCTTCACCATGTTAACTAATCGTTTGTTGGTGTGCTTGCAGTGTGTTTAAATTGAAAATTCAAACAGAACAGGTTAGAACAGGTTGGCAACTTCTGTTTCTATGTTTACTGAATTTCTAATCTCAAAAAAACGAAATATACTTTGACGTGCTCCATCATACTTTGTACCTTCTTTGGAAAGGTAACCCCTAAAGGGCAGTTGCTAACCCTGCCGTCAAACGAGCCGGGAACAAGTGGCAGCTTTTAATTACGAACTAGGATTTGCTTTGACGAGCGATCACAGACTGCTATGCGGCAACGTCGTTTGAAAATTGAATGTTTTGAATTGGCAGCATAATGATGAATATTTCAGCGATGTTATTCGATTGCAGGCAACAATTCAAGTACAAATAAATTTATTATCAATAATAAGCGTGATAAGTAGGTACAATAACAAACAAAAACTTAAATATAAATTAAAAGCTATCTTAAGTCAAAACACTAAACTAAAAAACCCCCCCGCGGCATGGTACCGTAGATACTGGCAGCATTTCCCCTTTGTATGGCAATTCCAATACGTTGGGCAAGGAAGCTGCCAGCTCTACGGTCACCAGTACAAATTACATACTTAATAATAAAGGATGTAAATACACTAAAGTATATTGAAAACAGGTCATTCCCCTCCTTATCTATGTGCTTATATGAAGGGTGAGAAGGACGGGCACAGAAATAATGGTATTACCTGATTCCTGGACAGTTTTCGTCCTGCCATGTAGTAGATTGTACACCCGATATAAAGTGCAGGACAAACAACTTAAGCTGAAAGTATCTGTATTTTGCAGACTGCAGAACCTAATCACAACAATACTGCAAATCGTTCGACAGAAAACTGCGCTCTTTTGAGTCTGGCCTAGGGGGAGTGGAATTCAGTCATTTAAAGAAGCAACAGTGGGCGGTCGCATACCTATAAGGTTATTTGTGGTTAATTTCATAGCTAACGTCTAAGGCACTGGTCCCACCGCGAGCTAGTAAGCTATGAGCTATCGGCTATAAACACGAACAAAAGACAAGCACTCCCATGTAAATAAAAGAGACACGGCGATATTTATAGCTCACCGCTGGGCGAGTAACTATAAATATCGCCGTGTCTCTTTTATTTACACGGGAGTGCTTATCTTTTGTTAGTGTTTATAGCCGATAGCTCATAGTTTACTAGCTCGCGGTGGGACCAGCGCCTAAGGAACTTAGGGCGCATTGCTGTGACAGGCTTACTTACTTACTTAAAGTACACCTATACTTACGACTAATGTGAGTTCAAATTATTAGATTAAATGCCTATTATTTATATAAGTATGATATTTTATTTTATTTATGTATTTTAGTTAGTTCATAGTATTTATGTAGGTCGTTTTTTAGGAATTTGTAGGAGTAATATGTGTGTTGGTGTGTATTTTGCTCTCTTCCCTTAATTTTTTTTTGCACTACCTGTTAATTTAAATCTATTCTTCATTTCCTGCTACCCAAAGGTTGTCTGGAAGAGATCGCTCTTTAGCGATAAGACCGCCTGTTGTTACCTAATTTTAAGGATAAAGTTAAGAATATTTACTTACTTACTTACTTAGGTATTAGAAGAGAGATAAAATTAGTGATGTTTTTATATTAACTGTTTCTGAAATACCTATTTATTACCCCCAAGAGAACGAAGACAATATTACTCATTAAATGTAAGAAGGAGAGAAGGGGTTGTTTTGTTTATCTGTCATTTTATACAAATTAACAAAAGAATTATTAGTTTAATTATTATAATTGTTCCCATTTATCTCCAAAACGGCTTCTGCGATCTACTTAAAGTTATCGGCAAGGCGTAATACTAGCGATGGCACTTAGATGTGTTTTAACTCAAGAGATGGCGTTGTTATATTTTTTTCGGATGTTTTCCTAATTGTAATCTAGTTTGATTCCTACTACCATATACCTTGAAAATAATTTGTAGACAACAGAGCGCAACAAATTTAACTATTCACTCCTGGAGACTCTTAGTTCCATGATCTTAAGAGCACTTTTCCTTCAGCCGCATTAGTACGAAGTTTGTTAAGCGACACGTCACTCTCAGCCCGACCGTTAATTTTCAAATCATCCACGCCCACGGCTGTTGAGCTAGCTTCCTAAGTGGTTGGTAAACTAGCCGTCAAATTATTTTGGCATATTGCGGTCACGTAGTAATAAAAAGGGACCTTCTGTGAAGTTCTAAGAAACGATACCTACTAATTTTGTGTGGAGATGCTAAGTAGTAAGGACGTGAGTATTTTATACAATAGTGACATAATGAAAAGCTTTTCAGTCGAGTACCGTGTTTAGGCCACGAAGCTTGCTGAGTCGCCTAAGTAAGTAGAATTGAAAAGCTTAATTTTGTCACTATTATACAATATTTTTTCTACGAGTGCTTGAAATAGGCAAGCTGGTAAGGATTGAGTTTGACGAATGACCTGCTGCCTCTATACAATTTAGTACCTAACTTCAATCTCCCGGCGGATTGTGACGGTCCAGGGGTCCGGCGCAGGGTGGGCTCCGGGAACAGTGTTATTATATTGTATGAAAATCCCTAAGAACATCCTTTAGCAATCATCTTATGGCACGTTTATAAAGTATACACTTTGAACATACCTAATTAGAATGTAGGAGTAGAAAAAAAATGAAATTATATGGAAAATTGGTTTTGCAGTGACAAACGAAATAATATTCGGCAATCATTTAGAGAAATCATTTCAATCATTCAAATCATCATTTGGAAATCATTTGGAGCGCTGCTGGGGATCGTGAGACGTGGCGTGACCTCGTGAAGGCCCTTTGTACCTCTGGGGTACCATATGAAGAACAACAACAACAACAACCATTTAGAGAACTGCACCTACCGCATAAAACCACTCCGTAGATCGGCCAGTTCAAACTAATTCAAACTATATTAGTTTGAACGAATTTTGACATCTTGCAGCACATTTCATACTTAGTTTGCGGTCTTGAACTGCAAATGAAATCAAATTGTTATCAATTTTTGGTTTAATGTGGTGCAAATAACATTTCAAAACTTGCCCATGGCTAAATGCGATTCGCCTGTGAAATCGAGAATTACTAGATGCATACTAATTAATTTGATAATAGTTGTTAAATACATTGAAATTCAAACAACCCTCTGGGCCATTGCTGAATTTGCTTTCCCAAAACATTAAAGTTAAAGCTTCTAATTTTCAATTTCGTTTAATTTTGCGTAATAGGAGTTTTATTACAATGTAAACATGAACTTTTCTTATAATCTTCGATGGAGTTAGGAGAGTTTAAAGCTCGGCATGTCAACAGATCGCTGGGCAAACACGGGGGATGAGGGTTGCGACCACGAATTAATAAACTAGGTTGCGACGTTACGTACTAAATAAAGGTGGTTTACATCGAAGATTAGGTATTTTTTCTTTTTCTTTGCAGTAAGTACTTAACTTGTATACTTTTTTGGGATATATTTGAGTCGCGTAGTTACAAGTAAAAAAAAAAAGATTCCTCAACAAAAATGAAAAACCTATATATATATAAAATTTTAAAAAAAACAGTCGCTTTTCACTGCAGGAATACTCTCATTGAGACCGGATCAAGAGAGCGGAGCCCAAGCTCAATTGAGAAGTACAAAAAGCTGGGACAAACGCTTGGAGGATGATCATGACAGTTTAATGTTGTAGAGCACTGCATATTTATTTAATTATTTTATTTAAACTTTATTGCACATAATAAAAGTACAAATGGCGGACTTAATGCCATAAGGCATTCTCTACCAGTCAACCATTGGGCCAAAAAGAAACAATTTGTTGGGTGCAGGTTCCAAAATAGAAAATAAAATTATTATAATCACTAAATACCAATGAATACCTATCTATACATTTATACTAATATTTATAATATACTTACATATATACTTTATATTATATACTTACATACATATTATTATCTCGGAGATCATACACATATAAGCTTTTATCTACACCCATTCCCTTATGAACTAGGGTTTAGGAACGAATGAACCAGATTGGGGATAAATTGATTTTAAACTAGACTCAAGCGTCCCCTTCACTAAATCTTACTTTATCGACTTATTTATTGAAAACGCAACTCTATAACAAACTTAGTAAGGTTAACTACTGATAAAAAGAATTTTGCGAGAAATGAGGTTTTGAAAGTAAACGTTTTGAATTTGGAATGCCGTATCAAACAAAAAGGTGGCAGACGCTATTCGTCTATTTCATGATGAATGGTTTAAGAGAACAATTTAGGTGACCTGGATGACCGGACTGTGACCTATTTAAACTGCTCGTACTACATTATACTTTTACGCATGTAAATACAGCCTTGGCCAGCAGTGTTGAGCACCAATGCGATTTTCATACAAAACTGGAAAGTTTAGTCCATCGTTTCCATCTTTGTTTAAGTTATTTTGTCAATTAATTTAGACTAATAGGCATGTTTTGTTGAAGTTAGTAGTAACTGCATAGAATATTTGCAATATGTCGCACCGACTTAAATTTACATTTTTGGTACCTTCTGTTTTCATATTTTTTAAGTACCTTAAAAGTGTTATTAAGTCAAGTTTTCTATATTTATAAATAAAATATAACATTTACCGTTACCGTACATTGTTAGGATAGGGAAATAATGCTTAACATCAAAATTGTAAACAAAAAACACCTATGCTCAACACTTCTGGCCAAGGCTGTATAACTGGTATAGTCGACCAAAAATGTGGTTTACCACATTACGGTTGAGGTTCGTTTGAACGTCATGAGACAACAAGGTCGTACATGTTTTAAACTCCGTTAGAAATGTCAACCTTAGCGATCGTTAGATCTCGCAGAAACTTTTGTCAAAACTGGTAGATCACTTTCTTGGTCGACTGTACTGTCAGCTACAGATTTGTGGCTTTCCATGCCTAAAGGTTCCTGTAGCTTATTTTTGGTTGGGGTATTTTTTTCGTTGTAGCGTATTTAACGTAGATTTAGGATCCATGCTTAACTCAAAATCGAGCGTAAGGGCCCCTTATGTGCGGAACGCCACATTGGGTGAATTGAAGTAGGTACTAGTGTAACGAGCGGGAACGTAAGCGAAGCGAGTTCTTACAAACAACTTCTGGTTGGGACGTCTCGGCATTTCGATGGCTTTTGATTTTGAGAGTTTGTTCGACGATAACTTGAGTAACGTTTTTCTGATCTTCATGAAATTTGACGAGGATGTAGCAGAGATACATATAATTTGAGAATTCGTATATGAGCAGGATCGATCAAGGGGTCATGGAGCTAGAAGATGCGAAAAAATCATGATATGGGTCTTGTTATAATGATCATCTCGTTTGCAAACAAACGCGAGTTCTCAGTTCGAGGCGGACTACATATTCACGAAATTGACTGTCTTTTGTCCTTCCAGCGTGAATCGTAAAATAGGCCTTTTTAATAAACAAAAGGAACATGTATGTACTCAGATTTAGGTCGTGGTTTACCTATTTTGAAAACGAGTTGAAGTTAGTTGGTGTAAAAATGCTTTATTATTTTAAAAACAAAACTTAAATTAAATTATAAAAACGAAGTTAATAATAAAATAAACTAAATTAAAGTTAATACAACTATAAAAATAGAAAAAGTACGTAAAAGCTTAACTAAAATCCCAGTTACAAAAAGAAGACCAATTTTAAGAGGTCCCCCTGCGGTAAATTTGGTCGAACATTGGGGTTGTTGATACAAATGCCTATAAATTTGATACGGAACAAAACTACGATAAAATGGCAGCAGAAATCAGACTGCAGTTCTTAAATAAAATAATATATAACAAATTAAATTAAATTAAATCCATTTACTTCAGGCTACAAAGCTCAAAGGGTCCATACATATATGTAAGTACTCTTAGAAACTTCTATGCTTATATCTAGATTTAGTACAGTTATATAATAGTTAACTGGAAACCTTAACTTTTAGGAGAATAATAAATTTTCTCTTTCAACCGCTCGCAACACTCCAAATACGTTTTCTAAAATTGCAATTTATTTCCTAGTTTCTCCAGAAACTATACTTTCCTCTCTAAAAGTAACTTTGTTAAAGTTAAAACTCTGCAGTAAATGAACCGATACTCAAAGAAATTAGATTTAATAGAAGTTCGCGTTTCAATTTCCTATAAACCTCGGTAGTAAGCAGGCCCGGACTACCGCTATAGGCCAACAAGGCCCGGGCCTAGGGGCCCTGGCAGGCTAGGGGCCCCCAGTCCCACCTCAAAATCCTGGACTTGACCTTTAAAAAAAGTCAACCATATCAAACATCAAAGTTGATAACTGAAACTATATTAGGTACTTATATTTACATGTTATCTATTACTTAGGTATTAATAAGTTGTTGGTTTTGTCAATCTTCGTTAGTTGAAAAGTCAGGAAAGTTCTTTTAAGATTATTTTCGCGTTGCATCACGGGATTTGGTAGCTGCCCTCACTGAACCGTTAAAAAATCCACCCTTGAGATACGATAAACTACCTAGTTTAGAAATGGAATCATACAGCGAGCTTTCTTCTGGGCAACAGGAACAAAGACGTCATCATCATCATTCTCTTAAGAGCTGGGCTCTTGTCGGTGTAGCTTGATGTAGTAGTCTCCATCTTTGTCGGTCCGAGGCCAACTCCTTGATGTCCTGGTACGACACGACGTTTACATGTTCCTTTATCTGGTTCATATAACTTTTCCTTGGTCTTCCTCTCCCTCTCTTTCCGTTTATCTTCCCTTCTAGTATGTTTCTAATGAAATCGTCGTGCCGCAGCAGGTGCCCGAGCATTTTTCCTCTTCTGTTTTTAATTGTGCTCATCAAGTTTCTCCTCTCATTTATTCTATTTAGGACGGCTTCGTTTGTTACCCGTTCTGTCCAGCTTATTCCTAACATCCTTCGCCAAAGGGGCAGGAGCTAATTAATCATCATGGTGCCTAATGTCACATCAAACGTTTTGAAATTGTCATTTTATGAAAATGTAATTAGGTATTATCAGATTTATCTGGGCATGAAATTTCGATTATATTGCCAATAATGCCAATCGATCTTAGGTCAGGTAGGGACCAAGTTTCTTACAGACCAAGCCAGGTTAGTGTGGTTGGGATACTATAAAGTCTACAAATGGAAAGCGCAATCCATACGCTTACCTACTAGTAGGTATAGTCGACGTGAAAGATATGTTTACCTTTTATAAAGATATGTTTACGATATGGAAAAATAAAGTTTAATTTTTTTTACGGTTTCGTAGAAACCAGGAACCGTCTGTCTGTGGCTTTGCTCAGTGACGGTTAAGCACTAGAAAACTAAAATTTGGTATGGTGGTTTTAATCACGCCGACAAAGAGGTAAAACAAAACCTGAAAAATTATTATATTATTTTTAGGGTACCATTTGGATATGTCTTTCAAAAATAATAAGGGTCTTTCAAAACATTTTATTCATTAATCTAGATAATCATTTCGTAAATAATAACTCCGATGATATAAAAAAGTACGTCCCTCCCTAACTTTAACTTTTAAACAGTGAAAGATTTGGGAAAATTAATGGAAGTACCTATATAAAAGAAACTAGGTATATTGAATAAAATCGGTTGAGCCGTTTTCAACCGCCTTCAAGATTTCGAAGGAGGAGGTTCTCAATTCGTCGGGATCTTTGCTTGTTTTTTTGCTATTTTTAGGGTTCCGTACCTCAAAAGGAAAAAAAAACGGAACCCTTATAGGATCACTTTGTTGTCCGTCTGTCTGTCTGTCTGTCTGTCTGTCTGTCTGTCAAGACCATTTTTCTCAGGAACGCGTGGAGGTATCGAGCTGAAATTTATACCAAATACTTAGGTCTATTGTCCCTTGAAGCTGTGAAAAAATCAAACTTAAAAGCCAACGCAATCAAAAGATACAGTCGTTTATGCTGCAAATTTTAGAGTTTTCGGCACTCGCAAAACCTACGGGGTACTTCCCATGAACTAAGAAACTTGAAATTTGGCACGAAGCAACGTCATATAGCATAGACAAAGGAAAAATTATAAAAAGTAGAAATTTTTAGTAAAATCATACAAAAATATATATTTAAAATTTTAAATTTACTACCTTTTTCTCGTAAACGCGTAAAGTTATTAAGTTGAAATTCATGTCAAATACTCAGGGCTATAGGACTTTTCAGATGTAGCAAAACCAAACTTTTATGTCAACGAAATCAAAAGAAATAGCAATTTAAGTTCCATATTTTGAAACTGACTACTCGCAAGAAACTCAAAACCTAAAGGGTACTTCCCGTAAACTCAGAACCTTTAAACTTGACACGAAGCAACGTCATATAGCAGAGACAAAGGAAAAATTATAAAAAGTAGACATTTTTAGTAGAATCACACAAAAAATATTTTTTTAAATTTTAAACTTACTACCTTCTTCTTCGTAAACGCGTAAAGGTATTAAATTGAAATTAATATCAAATACTCAGGTCTATTATACCTTTCAGCTGTGGCAAAAACAAACTTTCATGTCAACGCAATCAAAAGAAATAACAATTTAAGTTGCATATTTTGGAGATGAGTACTCGCAAGAAACTCAAAACCTAAAGGGTACTTCCCGTAAACTCAGAAACTTGAAACTTGGCACGAAGAAACTTTATATAGCAAAGACAAAGGAAAAATTACGAAAAGTAGATATTTTTAGTAAAATAGTACTTAAAATATTTTTTTTAATTTTAAACTTACTACCGTTTCCTCGTAAACGCGTAGTGGTATTGAATTGAAATTCATATCATATACTCAGCTCTATAATATCTTTCTGCTGTAGCAAAGCGAAACTTTAATGTCCACGCAATCATAAGAAATAGCAATTGTTTTAGGTCGGAACCCTCGGTGCGCGAGTTCGACTCGCACTTGGCCGGTTTTTTTATGTATGTTCACCGATTATTCGAAGACGGCTGGATCGAATTGGAAAATTCTTTTTTTGTTTGATAGAGTATACTTAACAATTGGTCCCATTGTCACCAGGTCCGGATCTGATGATGGGATCTTGGAGAAATCAAGGGAACTCTTCAACTATTATAAGCTCACCTATAGTGATTTCAATATTTTTTACAGCAACTCGGGCATTTCCACTTGGAAAGCGGATCCTAAGTGAAGTCGATTCTTTTTTGATTAAAATTATTGAGTTATAACTTAATAAATTGTGTGAAAATTCTTTGAATAAACGCTTTTGATACTGAATAGATCAAATCGATTGACAAAAAAGTTGAAATCGACGTGTTTGTCCACGACTTTTATTTTTTCCAAAATCAGCAAATGTCAATTAAAATGTTGGGTTCTGTAGTATCTGGCTATCACGGGATCTGATAAAATCCAAATGCGTAATTATGATGTTTATTATAAAAATAAGGTTGACTGATTCTTTTTAGTAATTTAATTTGCTAATAAAAAAATATTTGTATTCAATATGGGGGAGGGGGCCCCCAAACGCCTAGGGCCTAGGGGCCCTGGCGCTCTTAGTCCGGCCCTGGTAGTAAGAGTAGTGATGGGAAGCGGTTGTAGAACTTAAAAAAAAAAATGTTTATAAAATGGTACAATCAGCAGCAGAAGTAGCTAAGTGGATGAGGGTCAAAATCAGGGATGTCACGAATGTCGCTTTACTCACATTCGCAAATGCGAATATTAAGGATGCGAATGTCCGAATGTGAATGCGAATACGAATGTTAGGGAGTAGATTCAAAAAAGTTAATCCTGCTTATCATTTTTATGCTTACGTAGTTCATAAATACAGAAGATGGAGTCCTATATTATTGATCAAAAGGAGACAAGTGATACCGTCGTTTTCACTTCCTGTGTATGATCAAGCATATGACCATTGGCCGGGTCAGCGCGGTCAAAACAGGATGCTTTCTGCCCACATTCGCATTCGGAAAATATTCGCATCATGTCATGCGAATGCGAATGTTGATACAAATGTCAAAAATTATGCGAATATTCGCATTATACGAATGCGAATATTCGTGACATTCCTATGAGCTTGACACGACTTTATTCTTAAGAGAATAAGAGCGTGTGAAGATAATTTCGAACACCTCACCCGCTTAGCTACTTCTGCTGCTGACTGTAGATATGTTTTTTTTTATAATTACTTAGAATTTTTATTAAAAAAATATAATTATTTCACAAAAAATCCAGGTCTCGTGCGTGACGAAGTACACATATGGTATTTTTATTATCATGACCAGGGGCCGTATTCTAACTTTAAAACACGCATAGACACGATCCAACTTCAATGAAAATCCAATGCAATAACAACACAACACAGCTAACGCCTACACGTCTGAATCAAAAATAACGGAATTTGCTTGAAAGTTACTGCGATGCAACTACGATACGACTTCAATATTGGTTGATTATTGGTTGAGTGTTGGAGTTATGTTTAAGACAGATTGTGTTGTTAACGTATTGTTTTTACGTTTTAAAAGTAGAATACGGCACCAGAAGTTGAAAGTAACAATTTGGAAACATAAATTACCTTTCCATTACTGGACAATTTTGTCAGTGTCAGGGTAGTATGAAAAAGTATGGTTGACTGTACAAAGTTTGCGTGTTCAATTTGACGTTCTGCAGCAGAGTATTAACAAACACACAAAATACAAGTTACAAACAGTAAAAGTAGAGGTATAACAATTGGCGGTCTTATTGCTACAAAGCGATATCTTCCAACACTTACACCTATAAAATAAAATAAAAATATAAAATAAACTAATCAATAAAATGAATATATGAATATAGAGTAACTAATAATAAATATTTATTTGGAAAACACCACCTCACTACTCAGAAGCCGGGAGTCTTCAAAGATTCACCGTCTTAAAGTCTGAAACTTTTTCTAACATTTAGCCATACCGAAACAAATCTAGACGTGCTTAGTAATACCGAGTCTTATTGTCTAGTTCAGCCATTTTCGAAAGTCAAGTATACCTACTTTATTTGATACTAGCGACCCGCCCCGGCTTCGCACGGGTGCAATTATACATATAAACCTTCCTCTTGAATAACTCTATCTATTAAAAAAAACCGCATCAAAATCCGTTGCGTAGTTTTAAAGATCTAAGCATACATAGGGACAGACAGCAGGAAGCGACTTTGTTTTATACTATGTAGTGATTGATATTAAGAGTCGCCAGGACGCTCGCGTGAACTCGCGTCCCCATACAAACGTAGTTCAGCTCTCATTTTAAAATGACAAGCTTTAGAACCAAAAAATTTGACATAGGCATTCTAGTAGTACAGATCTAGGTCGGACATTCGTTTTCGTTGCTAAAAATTGTAATACAAAGAAAATATAGCAAAAATAAATCTGTAACTGGCTGTATTTTCTTAAGCTTGTCGTTTTAATATGAGAGCTGCTAGCTTACTATGGTCGGGTTTTTATCGCCTGTCACAATAGCTGTCACGCTCTAACAAGTATGTAAGTGTGAAAGTGACGCATAGCGCGATAAGTGATAAAATGGCAACCATGGATGGCCTTCTTTGTGTGGGAACGCAGTATTTGCAGTTTGTCACAGTACTTATGGAATAAGAGCTAGCCGGCCTGGAAAATGTGATATAATAAAGGGAGTAATGAAACTCCTCTAATTAGTCTTCTATACTATCCTTAATCCTAACCGGGTATCTGGCATCTATTCATCGGTCACTCTCATATTTTACGGGAGTAGCTGTCTTCTATTGCGTATTACGTATTTGGGCCCGCACGAAATGGGTGTTTTCACAAACCACTTAGTAGCAATAACTAAGAATTCCTTGGAATCTAAGCAATCTTGAACCCATGGCGATTCCTGAAAACGTCCAAATGTGCTATTATCAGCTTTCGAGTGATTTAAACAAAAAAACACCTAACTAACTTATAGCCAACTTACCCAAATCAAGGGTTTTTTAAGTTTGAAAGCAGCTCAAGAGTTCTCAGGAAGTTAAAGATTCAGAAATATCGACCCTGACTAAGCTTGCTTACTTATGTAAGCACGAGTTTCGGCTCTTGGAAGCGGTTAATGTTTAACGAGTTGTATAACATGAGTACTTACGATTTACTAAAGATTCTTCTTGCCTTGCCCTGAACATTAAAATACAGTCATCATCATCATCTCAGCCATAATACGTCCACTGCTGAACATATGCCTCCCCTCCATGCCTCCCCTTTGGACCTCCATAAAGTATCGGTCGGAAGCGACTTGCATCCAGCGTCTTCCGGCGGCCTTTATAAGGTCGTCTGTCCATCTTGTGAGTGGACGTCCTACGCTGCGCTTGCTAGTCCGTGGTCTCCACTCGAGCACTTAAAGCACAATAAAAATACTTTTTTTATATTCGTCGAAGGTAATGCTTGTATAAATATTGTGCAGACGGAGCTACTAGCGCGTACTTTTCGATAGAGCTTTTATGGTCGCATATTGTGTCATCGCTAGCGATGGTTCAAAGGATTTTCATACAATATTGTAGCACTGTTGTCGTAGCCCGCCCTGCGCCGCCGCCGTCACTAGGGGAGGGGGGGGGCAACAATCCACCGAGAGATTAAAGTTACTAAATTGTATAGGGGCAGCGGGTCTTTCGTCGAACTCAATTCTTACCGGCTTGCCTATATTGAGCACTCGTAGAAAACCAGTACAGAAAAAGGAAATAAAAACATAAGTGCTTGTTTCACGAAAATCCTTACTGCTCGGATTTTGATGCTGTAGGTGGCGAGCATATAAAACTAACGTATTCCAATGACCGTGAATACTTAATTTATGATTTATTGAATCCAGAGGTTCCTCTTGCCTTGCCTTGGAACTAAACTAATGCCTATTTCACGAAAAAAAGCGCGTAGTGCTCGGATTTTGACGCTATCGGCGAAAATGAAAATAAGATATTCGCGAAACTGAGCGAATTGGAGCGTTCATTCGTGAACAAGGGGCAAAATTCTTAGAGCGTTTTTTGACATAGAAATTCTTTGATTGCCTATGATCTTCAGATTGTCGTTATTTAGTTCTTTGCTTATATGTATAGATGAAGCCTGACTGTATAAAAACGGAATATCACTAGCATTTTAAGCATTCTGGAAGTGGGTGACTTCTGTAAGTCTGTCTTTTTTTAATTTTGTCTACGACGGTGGCAAACAAGCATACGGCCCACCTGATGGTAATTAGCTACCGTAGCCTACGGACGCCTGCAACTCCAGAGGTGTCACATGCGCGTTGCCGACCCTTTAAAAACAGGAGGATTCAATTCACTGTGTTGACGGCTAAAGGAACAAGAGAGGTCCCTCGTCGTCAACACACTGGGTCCACTTTTAGCTATTATTATGTTGTGTATTGTTTTTAATAAAAAGATTTGTATAAACTTTTGTAGTGTTTATTTAATCATAAACTTAGATATTAATATTTATTACAAATATTATGAATGCGAGCGATATGTTAATGTGCCTTGGGGTAGGGCAAAGTTGTCACTTTGAGCTGTCAAAGTGACAACCACAGATAACATTTTCTAAACTGGATACGTTCAGGATCACTATAATACATCATCCCCTTTTAAAAGAAAAATAGTATTAATCCTACAATGTTATGAAAAGACTACATAAATATATTTATTCATAATAAAACTTAAATAACATAATAATGTATAAAATTAAAACTACTATTAAAATAAACTAACTAAAACTAAAAACCTAACTTAAAAATAAAATACTAAAAACTTACCACTAAACCGGGGCCCTTCGGTAGGGTTCCCATCACGCAGGCAGCATTCCCGCGCTGTATTGCAATGGCAATCCTTTGTGCGAGAAAGCTGCCCGCGCGAGGGTCACCTGTTGCCTCCCTCAATCGTTTACTCAGCTCCTTGTGGAGCCCGAGCGCACCCTTGCCCCAAGGTCCGAGTGTCTCGACGGCAAACGGTGAGAACTCGTATTGTGCGCCGAGACAGCTATATTTGGTGACCTTGAGGCGCTCCCGGGCGTCAGCCGCTGCTCCCGCACGTTTGCAGGTTGCTGGGAGGTAGGACGCCGCCAGCGTATCAGTGCACGTGGCGTCCCACACCAGCGCGCGGCCCATCTTCCACGGAATCAACGACATCCCATCGGGGCGCTTACCATCGCCCCGCACAATCTGGGGCTCCAGAGCAGCGGGCACGTTGGCACTGACGAGCGCCCTTCGGAGGATATCGTTGAGGGCGGCGTGGCGAGAGATGCGGCCGGCGCCTGAGGAGCAAGAGAGGCCGTGGTGGCCGAGTTGGTCTACAGGGGCCCCACAAGAGGCGCAAATGTGGCTTGTGCAAATGCCAGCTCCTAACCGGAGACCGACAGCTATCCGCAGGGTTTCGGGATCTATGAACGTGCCTGTGTTGGGCGAGGGATAGGCATGTAGCCAGTGACCTGATTCTGGCTTGGACACTGCTAGTAACCTGGCCATATCCCTGCCTGATGATGTATCCGTGAGTAATTTAAGTGTCGCGGCGGAGGTAAGTGAGTCCCAGGCCCTTTGTCTTTTTGGTTTGCTTGGGAAATTTGGACTCGGTCCAGCTACCCAGGCATTTGTGGCCTCCTCCAAGCACGCGATCTGGCAGTTTATGCCCGTAGGGGCTTTTAGTATTTTACCTGCCAGTTCTGACGTACTGTGGATGGAGGACAGGAAAGCCGGTAAAGCTATACTTGAAATTTTGCGGGTGCCCAAACCACCATACCGTATTGGTAGAGCGGCTTAACAATGTTATTAAATACGCCATACGATTAAATAAATAAAAGAAAAATAATTTAAACAGAACTACTTCTTAAACTACTTAATATTATATAATATAAGTTACACAAATTTGAATGGCAAAGACCTGTGCACTGAGAGAAATTTGCTTCGTGAGTCTAACAAAGACTTGTTGCGTGTTTATCAGTTTGAAACTAAAGTATTTTAGTAAACGGAATCGATCACCAATATTGTTAATACAAGTCGAAATTGTACGAACAACAAGGTTAAACTTGTTAAAAAATTAGGATTGAATCAGCCAAATATATGTTTAAAACAATATGTGCCATGTTGGTTTTATATAATCGAGTTGTTGATTTAAATAACACTTAAACTAAAATGACAAGTAACTTGTAGAATGAACTAATTAAACTTAACAAAATCAAACTTGTAGTTTTCACCAAAGAGCTTGTAGGCGCTATTTTAAAATGAGAGATTGGTTGAACGAACGTGAGTTCTGGTTGTTTTTGCACTCAGTGTGGCTTTACACTTTTAAGTTACATGAAATATGTGAAGGTTACAAGTTCCATTACTTAGTACTTGCACAAAATTTTATTACACAGAATTACTATTTACCTATTACATTTAAAATATAAGATTTGTTTCACTATAGGTACTGAGATCTGCACTTTGATAAACTAAAACTAATAAATGCTCTTCATCCCCTTTTCAAAGGAAAATGTTTACATACAATAAAACAACTATCACAATAGTTATTTATGCAACAAGTGTAGAAAACAAGTAATTTCCGAACGAGTGGAAGTGTGATTTAAAACACGACCGAAGGGAGTGTTTTAACACCGACACGAGTCGGAATTTACTTGTTTTATACAAATGTAACATACAACATTTTACAATGCATTATGCGAGGAAATAAATATTAATTGGATTTAGTGTAGTATTAGCACTGTGCAGACTCGCAGAGAAGTACACCGCGACGCGTGGCGTGCGGGCGCCGCCCGGCCGGTTGTGCAGAAAAGTACTATACAAATCCTTTGCCGCAGGTATGCGGCAAAGAATCGCTTTTTATACACGACATTACCTACCCTTAATAAAAAAATTATTAAAAAATTAAAAAAACCCGCCTGCGTAAAATACTAAAAGGCCGTAAACAAGGCCAATATACGTTACGAATTTGTTATGTAGTATTGAAAAGCATAAGATACATATTAATTTCTAATGTGGAACATAGCGACATTAAACAGTCGGGACCCATTTGAAATCTAGTTGGCGCAAACCTTCCCTAAAATGGGTCCCGACTGTTTAATGCCGCTATGTTCCACATTAGAAATTAATATGTATCTTATGCTTTTCAATACTACATAACAAATTCGTAACGTATATTGGCCTTGTTTACGGCCTTTTAGTATTTTACGCAGGCGGGTTTTTTTAATTTTTTAATAATTTTTTTATTTCCTACTTTTTAGTATAATGAAAAGTAGGTACATGTAATTTTCTTCTGTAATTCTTCAATTCGAATGTCAAGGCCGTGCTACTGTACGGGTGCGAAACCTGGTTTGTCCGCAAAGATCTATCAGCAAAACTCCAAGTGTTTGTGAACAAATGCTTAAGGCAAATCCTGCGAATCTTTTGGCCAAACTGGATCACAAACGCTCACCTATGGAGTATCACCGGGCAAACACCCGTACACAAGGAGATCCAAGCGCGGAAATGGCAATGGATTGGGCATATCCTCAGGAAACCTGACACTCACTTATCCAAGATTGCCCTGACCTGGAAGATGCCCGGCAAACGGAATAGGGGCCGCCCCAAACTTACTTGGCGCCGTACCGTGGAGCAAGAGATGGGTGTATTGGGGATGGGATGGGAGGAGGTGTCCCAGACCGCACTGGACCGAAGCCAGTGGAAGAATTTAATTCGAGCCCTACACCCCAGCAGTGGGTAAAAGGATGAAAAGAAAAAGACATGTAATTCTTTTTGCGGGGAGCTCCGCCCCCCGAGCCCCCTTTCTCTGCCACCCTTCACGTGGTAAGCTCTATCAAAACTCTTTTTCTCCCATCGTAAATGTTCAACGTAACAATGTTTGGTATAATTAGCAAAAGTACGGTATGTCTTTTCTTTATGCGGGGGGCTCCGCCCCCGAAGCCCCCCTTATTTCGCCGTCCATCACGTGTTAAACTCTATCAAACCTCTTTTTCTCCCATCTTAAATGTCCAACCTAAAAGCCCCCCTTTTTTTGCCGCCCATCATTTGGTAAACTCTATCAAAACTCTTTTTCTCCCATCTTGAATGTTCCACTTCACAATTTTTGGTATAATTAGCAATAGTACGGTGTGTTATTTCTTTATGTGGGGGGCTCGGCCCCCCGAGCTCCCCTTTTTTACCGTCCATTACGTGCTAGACTCTTTCAAACCTCTTTTTCTCCCATCTTAAATGTCCAACCTAAAAATTTTGGGTATAATAAGCAATAGTACGGTGTGTTTTTTCTTATTGCGGGGGGCTCCGCCCCCTTAGCCCCCCTTTCTCTGCCGCCCATAACGTGGTAAGCTCTATCAAAACTCTTTTTCTCCCATCTTAAATGTCCGACCTAAAAATTTTTGGTATTCCACGTAACAATTTTTGGTATAATTAGCAATTTTTGGCTAATCCCCGGGAAGATATTTTTGCCGAAGAAATATACTACGACTCTTATTGATTTGTTGGCCTTTAATATTGAGCCAAATAGAAATAATAGTGTTATAAATAGATCTCGGCAAGCGAACAGCGCCACAATGACTTTTTCACATTTAAACTAGATTGTCGGACAGCGGGAAAACATCTGAATATGAATGTTGTGCATCAGAATATTCAGGGTTTTTCCAGCAAAGAGTTAGAGATAGGTTTATTCTTAGATAATAATGATGTACAAATTATGTGTATTACAGAACATTGGCTAAAAGAAGAACATTTAATTTTTGATTTTATTAACTTTAAATTAATCAGTTTCTATGCTAGAAAATCTGCCATTCATGGTGGTTCCCTTATAATTGTTAAAAATGGCCTGAGATGTAAAGAACGGAAGGATGTTGTAAAATATTCCATAGAGAGAATTGTAGAAATTTCTTGTGTAGAATTAGAAAGTTATATTGTTATTTGTGTATATAGACCACCAACAGCGGCCGCAGCTGATTTCAACACATTTGAAAATACCATGGAAAATGTGCTGAAATTAGTGACTAATAACCGAAACTGCCGAAAGCATGTTATAGTCTGTGGAGATTTTAATGTTAATTTGCTTGAATCTTCTATTAATTCTATTAAATTGCTATGTTTATTTAAGTCGTTTAATATGTTTAATTTGTTCTTTGAACCTACCCGGGTGGGTGTCACTAGTGCGACATGCCTTGATAATATTTATTGTAACTGTGAATGTCTGGATAAGGAAATATTTAACTGTTTTAATTCTGATCACAGCGGTCAAAGGGCATCTTTTATAAAGCCAATTCAGGAAATTCCACAAGCTATAACATATAGACCCATTACGGGTTATCGTTTGGAATTATTCAAAAAAGAAATTCAAAATCATCTCTCCACACTGCCTTATTCACATTTTTATGAGTCAAATAGTTTGTATGAAGATTTGTTTAGTATGATTCTTTGTCAATTTAATAAACATTTCAAACTGAGAACTATTAGTGGGACAAAAACTAAAGCTAAAGCAAAGTTTAGTGAATGGGCTACTGTAGGTATTCATAAAAGTAGAAAGAGGCTTTATGAACTTTATGGAGAGAGAGAAGTGAACAAAACTTCAGATTTTCTGGACTATGTAAAAAACTATTCAAAAATTTTCAAGAAGGTGTGTTTAACTGCTAAGGCGAACTATACTAGTGCAAAAATAAAAATGTCGGACAACAAGGTGAAAACAGTGTGGAATATTATTAATAAGGAAGCTGGTAAATGTAAATCACGCGATTGTCAAGTCAACATTGTCTCGGAGGAACAACAGGTCATGTCAAATGACGATGTTGCCTCGGCATTCGAAGATTATTTTTCTAACATAGCATTAAATACCACAAAATGCCTACAATCATCTTCGTCTCAAGCTCATTCCTTACTTTGCGCTAATATTAAGAAATGTAATACGATCTTTGAATTTGACAATTTAAAGAAAACTGAGGACTTATGGGGAATATCAGTTGTAGTCATCAGTAATATCATAGACGACATAGCGCCTTACTTAGCCATCATTTATAACAATTCAGTTTCACAAGGTGTTTTTCCAGATCTAATGAAATGTAGTAAAGTCATACCTCTATTTAAATCGGGTGATTCTAGTGATCTAAATAATTTCCGACCGATATCGATACTTCCTGTACTAAGTAAAGTCTTTGAAAAGATAATGTTAAATGATCTACTGGGGCACTTCAACAGACATGGACTGCTTACAAGCAATCAGTTTGGTTTCACAAAGGGACGTTCCACAACCGACGCTGCTGCAGAACTCATTAAACATATTTTCAATGCTTGGCGAGACAAACGTTATGATGCAATTGGTATATTCTGTGACCTTTCAAAAGCTTTTGATTGTGTAGATCATAGAACGCTCATTCTTAAATTAGAACACTATGGTCTTTCAGAAAATGCCCTGAGTCTCATGTCTTCTTACCTTAGCAATAGAACACAAACAGTTGTTGTAAATAAAACCCAGTCTAAAGGGACTTTAGTAAAATTAGGAGTGCCACAGGGTTCCATTCTGGGCCCATTCCTGTTTTTGGTTTATATAAATGATTTACCTTGTGTAGTACAAAACCTTTGTGGTATGATTTTGTTTGCCGATGATACATCTTTAATTTTCAAAGTTGAACGGCAATCCAATGATTTATCTGTAATTAACAATACACTAGCTGGCGTACTAAACTGGTTTACTACTAACAATCTGTTACTTAATGCTAAGAAAACTAAATGTATTCGATTTGTTTTGCCAAACGTGGCACCAATGGACACTAATATAGTTATAAATGGTGAATGTTTAGATATAGTAGATAAAACTGTGTTCCTTGGTTCAACGTTGGACAAAAATTTACAATGGAGTCCTCATATAAAAAAACTCGCTCTTAGACTAAGTTCAGCCGCTCATGCCGTTAGAAAAATTAGACAACTGACTAATATTGAGACAGCTCGCTTAGTTTATTATAGTTATTTTCATAGTGTAATGTCATATGGAATTCTGGTTTGGGGCAAAGCAGCTGACATACAGACTATTTTTGTTTTACAGAAAAGAGCCATTCGCTTTATGTATAACTTAAAGGCAGGTACATCAATTAGAGAATTATTTAAAAAAATAAATATTTTAACTCTTGCGTCCCAATATATCTATGATAATATTATTTTTGTTGTAAAGAATATACACACATTCAAGAAGAATTCTGACATCCACAGCTATAACACTAGAAATAAAAATAAGCTTGCTACCAGACGATGTCGTGTCCGCAAAGCATATAAGTCATTTTTTGGCCAGGGTATTCATATTTATAACAAGTTACCCGTCGATGTTTTGAATCTATCATTTCCCGCTCTTAAGAAATACTTGAAAAAAACTTTAATGTCAAAGGGTTATTACAGGGTCGAGGACTATATGACAGACATATATGCATGGCCCAAACCAGAATCTATAAAATCATCTAACATTTAGAGGACACAGTTCAAGTAAGAAAGAATATCAAACGTATTGCGAAGCAGTCAGATTTGGATTTTATTTTTATTTTTCATTTTAATTACACAATAGGCAGGTACATGTCTGTCTCTCAAGCTGTTTTGATATGCCTTCTTGAAGAACTACGCATTATTGTATATAGTATCTTTAATGTATTTGTAGTACTGTTTTGAAAAAATAAGTCCCGCCGAGTTTCTTGCCGGTAATAAGTAATACTTCTCGGGTCAGAGGTGTAGGGTTAGAACCGGTGGTAGTTTCTTTTCTCTCTGACGTTCATAAGTGCATTGTAATGTGCCTAAATTGAAGAATAAATATCTTTTATCTTTTTTTTATCTTTTTATAGTACGGAGTGTTTTTTCTTTTTGCGGAGGGCTCCGCCCCCCGAGCCCCCCTTTTTTTTGCCGCCCATCATTTGGTAAACTCTGTCAGAACTCTTAACGTGGTAAGCTCTATCAAAACTCTTTTTCTCCCATCTTAAATGTCCGACCTAAAAATGTTTGGTATTCCACGTAACAATTTTTGGTATAATTAGCAATAGTACGGAGTGTTTTTCCTTTATGCGGGGGGCTCCGCCCCCCGAGCTCCCCTTTTTTACCGTCCATTACGTGCTAGACTCTTTGAAACCTCTTTTTCTCCCAACTTAAATGCCCAACCTAAAAATTTTTGGTATAATAAGCAATAGTACGGTGTGTTTTTTCTTATTGCGGGGGGCTCCGCCCCCTTAGCCCCCCTTTCTCTGCCGCCCATAACGTGGTAAGCTCTATCAAAACTCTTTTTCTCCCATCTTAAATGTCCGACCTAAAAATTTTTGGTATTCCACGTAACAATTTTTGGTATAATTAGCAATAGTATGGAGTGTTTTTTCTTATTGCCCCCCTTTTTTTGCCGCCCATCATTTGGTAAACTCTATCAAAACTCTTTTTCTCCCATCTTGAATGTTCCACTTCACAATTTTTGGTATAATTAGCAATAGTACGGTGTGTTATTTCTTTATGCGGGGGGCTTTTTTACCGTCCATTACGTGCTAGACTCTTTCAAACCTATTTTTCTCCCATCTTAAATGTCCAACCTAAAAATTTTTGGCATAATAAGCAATAGTACGGTGTGTTATTTCTTATTGCGTGGGGCTCCGCCCCCCGAGCCCCCCTTTCAACGTAACAGTTTTTGATATAATTAACAATAGTACGGTGTGTTTTATTTTTGCACCTTTTGCTTTTGTACATGTTTTTTGTATTGGCCCCATGGTTGACTGATAGAAAATACCATTTGGTATGATGTCCACCATTAGGTCTCACAGTTTTGTATTTCGTGCACTATAGTTGAAATAAAAAAAAGATTCTTATAGGGAGGCAACGCGCATGTGAAACCTCTGGAATTACAGGCGTCCATTGGCTAACCCTAACTGCTTACCATCAGGCGCGTTGTATGAATGTTTGCCACCGCCGTGGTATAAAATTATATAGTGGAAATACAAAGGCATAAGTATTTATTTCCCATACAAAGTTTAAACCCCCCTTAAACCCCCTTAAATCCAAAAAGTTCGTAATTTTTATAGCCTATGTCTTGACCAGAGGTCTGTTGAACCGGCTAGTGAAGTTTTTATCGAAATCGGTTCAGGCGTTTTGACGCCAACTCTCCCCATCCAAACAGACAAACACACAAAAATTCTAAAAATCGTCGAAACGTGTTCTGTTATCAATTCTAAGAGCTACTAACTCTTTTTTTTACTAATATCTCCAATGTACTACAGATTTTTGACTCTCTTCACCTTTATTATATGTATATAGATATGACAATTTTCTGACGCACGTCATTGATTAATCATCGACAAGTCATAGTCTCCATATCAGAGGATACATACCAGCTCCTTCACTCTTAGTTGAACAAAATATTAACTTGGACCTTATTAGAAAGGAGTAAAATGCAAAAGTGTAAACATATTTTTGACGTCGACCCCTATTACTTGAAATTCACATAAAATGTTTATACTTTTGGACCTTATTAGAAAGGAGTAAGGTGCAAAAGTGTAAACATATTTTTGACGTCGACCGTACCTTTTACTTGAAATTCACATAAAATGTTTATACTTTTGGACCTTATTAGAAAGGAGTAAGGTGCAAAAGTGTAAACATATTTTTGATGTCGACCGTACCTTTTACTTGAAATTCACATATTATTATGTTCACGTTTATAATAACAACCTTTATAATATGTTCGTCGTATTTTTGTTATAACTAAATACCTAATAAAATGGAAATGTAAGTAAGATGGTTGCTAAACAATTTTAAATTATAATAATTCCTAAACGGTCATTCAAAATCAAAAATGATGAATGAGACCTCATAATACTTTTCAAAGTTCTAAACAATGATACCCTACTCGGCATAGTACGTCAATTTTCATTTTTGAATTTTTTACAATATGACGTCTGACTGCCGTCATATTGAATTTGGATTGCTATTTTGTCTTTAGTGGCACTCGCGCAATCAAGACGAATCGATTGACGTACGAATCATCTAAATCGGCCCACTCGTTTTGCTTCTAGAGTGCCACAAAGGAACAAACATACATATATAGACTGTTAAACACTATCCCCTCTTTTGCGTCGCGCAGTCGGGGAAAAAGAGCATTTTCCCAGCTCATGCATTGTAATAGTACATTTCGATATTAGTGCGGAAAGTATGTCATTACTGAAGAATGATATTTACGCACGAGTATCGAACGACGTTTTTTAATACAGTTGCGAAAAAATTATAAAATTGTCAATTATTCACTTTGAGGTTACTTTAGGACATGTATCCGAACGCACCGCGCGGTGCGGTGTGGCGCTGTGATTGGCTGTCTGTCACTGTCATTAGTTGTGATTGCCTGGAAAAGTAAAAAGCACTAGTGCGCGATATCAAACTTTACGCACGCTAAACCACTACAAGAAAAGCACTTTTTTGAGCAACTGTATTAAAAAAGTACATTAATTACTATAGGTTTCCTTAACTAAGACACAACTTCACATTCGACCCAACTGTCGGGTTCGGTACCTACATAGTTGTTTTATGTAACGATCTTTGTTTTGTGGCAGTAGATCATTCCGACCTTACCATTTTCGTACGACCATTTTAGGTCAGAGTGCTAAGGTTCTATGTCTCCCTTGAGAATCATTAAAGAAGGGAACAGAATACGAGTATATGCAGTAAAACTAAGTGTTGTAGTATAATTTAATATTAACTAGTAGTCCGCCTCGAACTGAGAACTCACGATTTACTTGCAAACGAGTTGACCAATAACAAGACCCTAAGGAGGATTTTTTTTTCTCCTTCTAGCTCCATAACTACTTGATCGATCCTGCTCATATACGAACTTACAAATTTTATGTATCTCTGCTACAGCCCCAAGAAATTTCATAAAGATCAGAAAAACGTTACTAAAGTTATCATCAGACAAACTATTGAAATCAAAAAGCCATCCAAATGCCGAGACGTCCCAGTAGCCAGGTGACAGTTCGGTCTAGAGTTGTTTGTAAGAACTCACTTCGCTTACGCTCCGCGAGTTCGATTATAAGTATATAGCTGAAGTTTTTTGTAGATATAGTCCTTCTAAGAACATTAATGTTACACATTGATTAATTGTGTATACTAGATGTGACATTTAGAACAAATTTTGTGCGCCATGATTGTCGATTTCCAGCTGTGACTGAATCAAAGAGTAGTATACAGGGTGTCCCAGAAATCGACGTCAAGCCGTGAATGGATGATAGACCAAGTTATAACAGCTATCAGAAAAATACAAAAAAAATCTATCACATGTTCTTCAAAAATTATGTAATTATTTTTTTGTATTTTTCTGATAACTGTTATAACTTGGTCTATCATCCATTCACGGCTTCACGTCGATTTCTGGGACACCCTGTATGTATAGACTAGTAGTGATTTTGACTACAACTTTTGGGACAAAAAAGTTCTTATGGATGTCATCTCCTTTTACTCAATGATGTAACAAATAGATCAAAGTTTTTTTAAATACAAAAAAACTGAAAGTATGTCAATATTGCACAAAATTATCAAGACCCCTAAAAAACAGAAAATGCAAAATAGTTATTTGTGCAACAAGAGAGGAAAGTTGGTTTTTCTTGCGAGTGTTGATTTTGAGTCCCGAGTATGCGAAAGATTCTACGATCTTGAGCGTAGCGAGGGATCTCAAGAACACGAGATGTAAAAAAAACTTTCCTCTCGTGTGACACATACAACTTTTCACCTAAGTAGTGAGAACATATTCAAGTTAAAAAACACATTTATTTACATTCCCGAATGAAAGGCATCATCATTATGACGAAAAGCTTCTAGAAACAAAATTTCACTCCCTGGAGTGAGGAAAGTCACACTTTCGTCACTCCAGGGAGTGAGGAAAGAAGGCTTGTTCGAAAAGGTATTTTGTTCACAGTTTTATTTAGCTTGGCCCCGTATATTTGTTTATTTATTTATACCTACGCATCAAATGTTGTAAGTTAAATATCAACCACTTCCCGGTATCTGATTGAGCTGAAATTTGGTATACTGCCCTAGTTTACATGACAATGCTACTAGGTATAGTCAGCAAAAAAACCGTGTACCAAAAACATTTTTGGGAGTTACTTGTTTTGTACAATTTATCTACAAGTAAATCGATAAATTGCATCGATCGACTGCAATCTAAACAAAAAAAAATTCAATTTAAAATATTTTGTATGGAGACGGCTTTTCACTATTTGATAGCATCAAAGGCTACACCGCTTTATACCGAAAGCATTTCCTGACTGTTCCTTTCAGGTTTCTTCCAAATCAATATTAAAGGGCTCACATATCGTATTTCCATACTAGAGCCTTACAAAGCGGGGATACCGACCGTAACCTGTGAACACAGAGCACTTACATATATAGTCCTCCTCCATGTCGTATTCGACAACGGCGACCCTTACACCCTCTGATGAGCCCGTATGTGACTCGCAAAGCCAAATTTTGTTTTAAAAGTCCTGTCGCACTGTGCGCAGAAAAGCTGCCCCTGGTTGTCGTAAGTGTATACATAGGTCGGTTTAGGCCGAGTCTTCCTAAAATGGCGCTTCTGATCTAGTGCTTCTTCAAAGGAGGCCACACCTAATCTTACCCTTTTGCGCCATTCTATTCTAGACGACGCAAGCTCCTCCCAGCAGTCACATAGCACTTACATAGGTACTAGACGAACCATAACTATTCTAAATAAAATAAAATTACGATTGCGGTGGAACAAATTTTCACAAGACAAGACTTACACTATTGCTAAAATTCATGCTTTCAAATAAAGAACGCATTGAAACCGGTTAGTTCATTGAAATTTACACATACACAGTGGTTGAACCTGTAGCACCTCTCTATTAGCGCCGGCAATTAATTAAAATACATACATTTAGAACAGCCAAATTGCACTTGACCCTACTCATAGTGTTGTGTTCCTGCTGGTGAGTAAGGTTACCAGAGCTAAAGGAGGACCCAGTGTGTTGACGACTAGTGCCCCTTTAGCCGTCAACACAGTGAATCCTACTTTTTGTAAAGCATTGGCAACGCGTTTGTGACCCCTCGGAAGTTACCGGGGTCCATAGGCTACGGTAGCTGCTTACCATCAGGCGGGCCGTATGCTTGTTTGCTACCGTCGTGGTATATAAAACGGTATATTTGTACTAACTTATTGGAAAAATTTCGACTGATGGATGACCTCGGGTTTATGAATGGCGTTTGATGCGATACTGAGTTGATGATGATTGCTTGGTTACTTTTTCTTAAGTTTAAGATATGACTTTATTTACAGTCCGTAATAAGTATCTCACAATTCACCAATTATTTCGTGTTTAGTTTCAACATAGTGTTATAAGGTTGTCGTAGCAAATATAAATATTAAGAGTCGCCAGTACGCTCGCGTTCCCATACAAACGTAGTTTAGTTCTCATTTTAAAACTACATGCTTTAGAGCCACGAAATTTGGCATAGGCATTCTAGTAGTACAGATCTATGTCGGTAATTTGTTTTCGTTGCTAAAAATTGTAATACAAAGAAAATACAGCCAGATACAGATTTACATACAAAACTTATTTTTGCTATATTTTCTTTGTATTACAATTTTTTGCAACAAAAACGAATTACCGACATAGATCTGTACTGCTAGAATGCCCTTGCCAAATTTCGTGGTTCTAAAGCATGTCGTTATAAAATGAGAGCTGAACTACGTTTGTATGGGGACGCGAGTTCACGCGAGCGTCCTGGCGACTCTTAAGGAGTCTGATAAGTAGTCTATGCCTGCGAATCAGTAAAAGGGCACTAAGTAATTCATAATACGAGCAAGAAACTGCCGGGCTGACCTTTTGATGGCGATTTTAATATTCAAGTGTACAGGCCATCAAATATATCGGAGCGGCCAGGGTACTCAAAAATATCTGAACATGCACTTTATCGCCTTGAGAATAGAGGCATTGTTCAGATATTTGTGACTACCTTGGCTGCTCCGATATATCTGGTGGCGACTGTAGCACATGTGTGGAAAGATGGGGATGGTGCCTGTAGTGTAAATTACGCTTTTCATGTTTACAGTTCGTGGTTTGCCTCTCTTTCTAACAACTGTGGTGGTTAGCTGTGGACGAATTTAGTTAAAAATGCCAATTTTTGTCGATTTACAAGGCATTTGTTCACGATTAGATAGTAAATATTATCATGCGGAATGTTATACCGGTATTTTTATATAGCCAATACTTGTACATGTACCAAAATACCTTGTAATTGCGACTTTTAATTCCACAAAAATGTTTGATGTTCTCGTTATTAAACCAACACAAATATCAAATATTCCTGTTGGAAAATATGCCAACGAAAACTCCTAAAAACAAGCACAAAAGCTTTTCATGTAGAAATCTAATATCACGCAAAACAAACGGCCTCACGCAACGACAAAACATTTTATATATCTGAAAATGCGCAAAATAAACACCACAGCCAATTTTGTCACAACTCATTGAGTCTTATCTGACCACGGACCTTGTACCATAAAACACAACTATTACAATCTTTACGATTCCATCCCCAATGTTCAACATCTAGTGCTTGCTTAAGATGGAAGCTAAGAATATGAGGTTGGTGGATAGCAAGCAATGGATATAAAGTTTGTAGAAAATAAAAATTGTATGTAGAATAAAAAGAAACGCCGAAAGGAAAAACCGTCCATAACCGCGCCACAATCGGCGATATAGTTCTGAATCTCGTTTTATTTGTTAATAGGAAAAGAAAATAACTTGGGCCAAACCGGGATTTGGTTAATAGTTGGCCGCAGATTTGTGGCCAGCTGAATTAGTTGGCCCATAAAATACTTGGGCGGACTTAGTGGGCAATTAGGGGGGGTATTTTGGCTAAGCTCGAAATAGAGCTTGTAGTCAGTGGCACAGCAAGCGGAATAGCAGGGATAAAGTAACGATTGGCGTTTGGTTGCTTTTTTATACCACGACGGCAGCAAACAAGATGATGGTAAGCAGTGCTGGACTTACGATTACCTAAGCAAATTATTGCGTACCGATTTTTTTCGCTTAATATAATAGCCGCGTGTTTTTAGTTTATGTTTTATTCTAGTGCTTTATTTCGCTAGTCTGTCCGGTAATAAAAGTGTTGTAAGTAGAATTTATTAGTTGCCTTATAAACTACGACACTTTTCTTTCCGGACAAACATTATGCTTGAGTGAGTAGGTAGTGAGAGAGAAAGTCAATTTCTAAATCATGTAAAATAAAACTTCTTTTTAATCTTCTCCCGGTAATCTTTGCTTTAAGAGTCGCCAGGACGCTCGCGTGAACTCGCGTCCCCATACAAACGTAGTTCAGCTCTCATTTTAAAACGACATGCTTTAGAACCACGAAATTTGGCATGAGCATTCTAGCAGTACAGATCTATGTCGGTAATTCATTTTCGTTACTAAAAATTGTAATACAAAGAAAATATAGCAAAAATAAGTTTTGTATGTAAATCTGTATCTGGCTGTATTTTCTTTATATTAAAATTTTTTGCAACAAAAATTAATTACCGACATAGATCTGTACTGCTAGAATGCCCATGCCAAATTTCGTGGCTCTAAAGCATGTCGTTTTAAAATGAGAGCTAAACTACGTTTGTATGGGAACGCGAGCGTCCTGGCGACTCTTAAGGCGCAGAGTCTCAAGGATTTGAATTCTCCAAATTACTGCCGTACTGAAAATAGACGCATATAACCTTTTTTAGGGTTCCGTACTCAAAGGGGAACAACGGGACCCTACTACTAAGACTCCGCTGTCCGTCCATGCGTCTGTCTGTTCGTCTGCCATCAGACTGTATCTCATGAACCGTGATAGTTAGACAGCTGAAATGTTCACAGATAATGTATTTCTGTGGCCGCTGTAACAACAGAATAAACATACAACAGACAAGACTTTATACCGTTTTATAGATAATTGTACAGAACCCTTCGTGCGCGAGTCCGACTCGCACTTGGCCGGTTATTTTTCTAAACTGAGTTGTTACAGCATGAAATGCCGATACTATTATGTATTACCTAATTGATGGGGAGATACAAAACACAACAATGTTATCTTATTTTCAACTAATATGTCTATCTCGTTTACTACTTTGTCGACATGATAAAATTATAAAAACGAACAGCTACAAAATTGCAGCATAAAATTTTATACGAATATGACTCTCGGTGCCAATTTCGACCTAATATTTCCGCGCAGTTTTGGCGACGGGCACCAACCGGCCTGCCAAGCGAAACGCAGCAGATTCAATTCTGTATTTTGCATTAATATGCATTTATAGTGCAAAGATGAGGTTGCATAAATAGTTAAGGACCAAAAGCCGAATCCAATAGGACTTTTATAGCAACATACAGCGTTTTTATTTGAACGATTTGCTTAAATTGAGCTGCTTTAAATTTAAATGGGATTGGAAGAAGAAAGTTGTATTAGGTTCTAGCTATTTTGTATTCCGTTTCAGTTTGAATGCTAATCAAAATATTTGAGAAAATTGAGAAGCAGTGTTTGTGTTGGCGTTTTATTAAGACATCACCGCATTGATAAACATGGCCACTGGGCGTTGAAACGAGTTTCAGGTTAACCCCACACTAGCTTCTTTCGAGCGTCGACGCGACGGCTGTCGAGCGTCGGTGCCTCACCAACGGCGACGCGGCGTCGACGCGATATTTGACGAGCTTCAGCGGCGACGCGGTGATAACGCGACGTCACCAAGTTGAGACGCCGACGCTCGACTAACGTCGCGTCGACGTCGCGTCGTCGCCGCGTCGACGTCTCTCGACGGCGCTAATCTTGAACCATATAGTTACAAAAGCAGGTATAGTCCCCAGCAGTAGTAACGTAGCGAGTGTGGGCACACTTTCTAAATTAGATAACTTTCATGCAAGCAAAATATTATAAACAATTTCATACCCACATTGTTCATTTTGGAAAGTTTCTTTATTCACCCAAAAGACGAAAGAAAAAAAGCATGAAAAATTGTTAGTTGCATATATTTTTCATGTTTACAACTCCAAATTAGGAACTTTTGACTGGCTAACTTAACCTATAATTGACTAACAAAACAGCTGAGATCAGCCATCTAATTTCTGCGGGCAATATATCGGGGATGGTCACAGCTTTACTACAATTGATTGCGTTCGTTTCGCGTGGTATGCCTTGAATTATACGCGATCGGATCATTTAACTGATTTAACACGTTCCAAGTCCATTATGTAACTAATGGCATACAGAGAGGAATAGCTGATACACTCGAGAGCAAAAGTTTCGAGTCACTAGCATTTTCTTGAAAATCTTTAAAATTAATATCTTTTAAGATATTCAAGAAAATGCTAGTGACCCGAAACTTTTGCTCTAGAGTAGACTGAATATTTAGCTCCTTTCTGTGAAGTGATTTTTATAATTACATTGACGCGGTAATTATGAACCTGAATACGGAGTTGAAATTGCTGCTTATCTGATAATATGTTATTATGTTCTCTAAATGTAAATGTTTCTGTAAATTTCCACTTTCTTAAACTCCTTATTTTTCCTTCTTTTCTTAACTCCTTTAGAGTCCTTAGTTTATAGATTGTTTTAAAATTTTGTCAGCGCATCGTATTCGGTTAACTGATAAATATTTTTTTGGAAATATTTTTTGTATGGAAAATAACAATTTACTACAATATTTAGAAAATAGTCAATGACAGATAACTTCACAATTACTTTTCAAAACAATGATATGTATCGTCATATTCAGATTTTAGATATTGTTAAAAATGTTTTAATCTTCACCTCTGTTGCCGCAGTAAGTAATTTTTCATAATAATATTCCAAATATAGGATTGTATCATATGTTTTTGATTTTTATTTACCAAGAGCGCTACAAAAGGCTAGGAACATCAGTTTTAATATTAAAAATCCAAAATTTGTTAATTGTAATGTTATGTTCCATATCTTAAAATACTCATTAACAGTTTTAAATCCAATATCGGGGTTTACCCTTATTTTTCCCTAAAGACGAATGCTAATATTGAACGCTTAACAAGGACTGGAAAATTCTTGCAAGAAAAATTTCCAGGAATGAAATAAATTTTCATCTAAGGCGTCATCCGGCAACTAAGCAAGGGATAAATTAAAATTTAATATCTCCACGATGGCTGGTTAACATTGTTAGCACCTCAAGTTAATAAAGAAAGTAGCTCTATTTTATACAACTAATTTGGCGGGCTGCGCTGCATTAGCACCGCAGTAAACGGAATGTAGGGGCCATGTCGAGCTCACCGGGTATTACGGCTTCATTGAGATAACTCGACACAAGAACGGCGGCTTCACAAATGATTTCTAAGTCGACACATGTAAATGGAATGTAGGAGCCGTGTCGGGCTCACCGGGTATTACGGATTCAATGAGATAAATTGAGATAACTAACACAACAACGGCGGCTTCACAATTGAATTCTAAGTCGACACGTGTACGTCACATGTAAACGGAACGTAAGAGCCATGTCTTGACACAACGGCGGCTTCACAAATGATTTCTAAGTCGACACGTGTACGTCACATGTAAACGGAAAGTAAGAGCCGTATCTTGACACAACGGCGGCTTCACAAATGATTTATAAGTCGACACGTGTACGTCACATGTAAACGGAACCTAAGAGCCATGTTGAGCTCACCGGGTGTAACGGTTTCATTGAGATAACTCGGCACCACAACGGCAGCTTCACATATTTTCTGAGTCGATACGTGAATCCATGTAAGATAACAGAAAAGATCTTATATGAGTGACTATGATGACTTAGATAGCATAGCACAACACCGGCAACTTTTCAAAACGAATCAATTCAGGTACTAGAAACATGGCGCTCATTATAGGCTTCGTTACAGTTGGTTCCTACACAAGTGATGACCTCACTAATGGCTTAGTTCATCCTACAGAGGGATTATTCAACATTACCAGCCAATGTACGATTAACTGTTTCATCTCATTAATAGGCACAGGACTCCTGCAATTGCTATTTAATTCGTTCAGTTTTCTGCGCAGGCGTCAAAAGAATTAGAAGTCATTGGAATTAGCCACTAGGTCACTAACCACAATCATCACCGTACACCTAGTCTTTAAATAAAGACTTGCCTTACTACTTGCCTCACTTGAGAAACAATTTTTCAAATTCCTTACTTTAATTTGAAGTGAAACATTATGTTAATCCGTTTGTGTAGCCAACCGGCCTTCGAGTAAAGTCGTAAAAGCTAGTAAAGTAAGTTTTTGTGTAAGTTAAACACTAAAATGAACTTAGAATAATATTTCTCTGTGAAAATGTATATAAGTTATGTCGCTAGAGTATACGTTTTAGCTCATCAGTAACATCGTAACTAAGAGTATTCTGAGAAAACGTGTTCAATGTTGTAATGTATAATTTTATAGTTACACAATATCCCATTAGATGGCGTTGAACTCTCGGCTACATCGCGCTATCGAGATTTTTCTACGCCATATTATTATATAGTATCAATTTACGCCATATTATTATGTGTATCAATTTATGATGTGATCATGTAAATTCTGTGCAATGTTTGATTATTAATAGACTAGTCTCGTAGTAAGTCTAACTAAAACGAGTCTTAACCTACAGTTTGATGTCGATGAAGCTGAGAATGTTGAGATCGTTTACTGAAAAAAATATTTACAACGAGACAAACTTAAATTTCGTATTATACTTAGCACGACGGTGGCAAACAAGCATACGGCCCGCTCTCCCCGCTTTATAGCCAATTTTTTTCCCAAAACTCCAGAGGTGTCACATGCGCATTGCCGACCCTTTATGAAAAGGAGAATGCTTTGTGTTGCCGGCCCTGCTAAAGGGACAAGGTCCCACATGGTCAAGACACTAGCTGCATCCACCTCGAGCTTTCTGGCAACCTTAATTACACCTCGATATATTATATTGAAACCAGAAGCTCTTGAATACAGTTTAATTAACGTACTACGATAGACAGACACAGATATACTGGATATACCTATTAGTTATAACATAACATGTCTCTTTGTCAGGGGTTAAAAATTAAATCTACCGATCACTGCCCTCAGTTTTGCAACACTTCGTTAGTTTTACTAGTATTTGACACTTAATTCCGCTCCGAATGAAAACTGCAATCGGCGCTCAGTCAAATGCAAACCAAAATGAATTTTATATGAGACGTCTACACCGCATCCCAATGTCAGCCTAAAAAACCCGTATAGTATACAAGCACTCACAATTGGAACTTTTTTTTAAAGCGAAACTTTTATTCCATCGCCTCAAATATTTAAGCCTGTCTTCTACATGTCGCGTTACACGCTGTAACGTAGATTCTCGTTTATAGTAAGGTGAGGCTTATTTCATAAGCAATAAGGTTCATGTCATGTTGGTATACAAATCTATATTTCGCATGTTAGCGTAACGGTGGCACTGTGGTATGGGATGAGACTTACGATCGAATGGGTGAGGGTTCAAACCCCGAGGGACGATTTTTTTTCTAAATTTTAGAAAATTTTTGTTGATTATATTTAATGAATTACATTTGGCAAGTTATTCCAGCTCTGTACCAATTGGGCACCAATTTCTAAGCGCCATGCTAACATAGTAAAGTTTCACTTGCATCGTGGTTTCATAAAACCACACAATGTTTTTATTTTTATTTTTGCGCCTTTGAATTGGAAACCTTCAAAACATAAGGTGCAGATGTCACTGTGACTTGATCACCGTTATATGTGATAAAATTGTCAGTTAGGACACACCTATTCGAGTTCAATATGTTTGATCGTGCGTTCGTACGAGTGAAATTCGCGCGAACTTATGATGATCGCCCATTCGCGTTTCATTAGGGCGATGCCTACGAGACATATGCAAAAACACAAGATACGTATTCGCTGCGTTAAGTTCACAATAGTTAGTCCGGGTTTCTAGAAACTCAACTTGAATTCATTTTGTGGGTTTGGGCTGTTTAGTGTTTACACAACAAAGACAGACACAAAGGCTTGTAACGGCGTGTAATTATTTCTCAAGATATCCAAACTAAGCGCCTGTTACACCGGAGACGAGTAACGATTTTCAAGCTAATAAAGGAACTGCTTGCATGTTGAATATCACTGGAGTGTAAATAAAATCACTGCTTAGGTTTTTTAAGTTTCAGTGTGGGGTTTTTAAAAAGGCAGCGGAATAAGGATCAGTTGCAGGTTACAATTCTTTTCTCAAAAAATGAATAAAACTACAATCGAAATAGGTACTTACCGCCACTTGAAACAAAACGTATAGGTGGCGGCAATTGTCAGACTGATTTCTTATTTACTTTTATCATAAAGAAAAGTTAATAAACACTATTTTTGTTTATTTATTTAGAAACGATGGCGGCTTTCCTCTGTATGCAGTTAACTGGTTGTCAAAGCATGTGATAAAACTAGTTTACTTACCTCTTATAGTTCATATTAGAGCTCCCGCTACACGTGTAACACGCGGAAACGAATACCCGTGTACTTAAGACCGGCGGTGCTAAGGAACCGGTTTACACGAACCCGCCAAGATTCGGAAACGTGTCCGGGAAACGTTTCCAGGAGACGTTTCTCAGACACGTTTCCCCGGTTACACGGGTACTTAATACCGGCCCGAACGGTTCCGAAGCTCCGAAGCAGTTAGAGCTGATTCAAATAAGGTTTACTATTGAATGCTCTAATTGTGAACTGCATTATTATGCACCACACACTTGAGCGAAATTCAGCGCGGAATTCAGGCAAAAAAGCTGAATGCCGCTCAAATGTGTGGCGCTCCTTATTATATGAGGTTGAATGGATTCGTATCATAGAGATTTACTTTAAAATAAAAATTCTTTACCCAACTCCACAAAAACCATAATTGTTTTGGAGTCCTTTATTACATACCTACAAGGATAATTATTATTATATAATTATGTTGAATATTTACGTATGTTAAATAAAATAATATTAAAATTAATTACCATGCATATATTATATAACGAAGTTCACAATCTTACTAATTACGGCGAAAATGTTGTTGTAATTAGTACCATAGTGCACACATTTAAAGTCTAAATTCAAACAACATTTTCGCCGTAATTAGTACGATCGTGAACTTGGGTATCGATATTACAGGTAGGATTAGGTTAGGACGCGTCCAACTGAACAAAAATATGTGAACACGACCTTATACCCATACGAATAAGGTTGTGTTCACATATTCACGGATATTAATGGACTCGACTGTACATTGCCGGAAAGGAGGCAATAATTGCCTCCCGACTTTCTTATTAAAACTTTACACAGTGATAACAGCAAATCAATATAAAATATATATTATACACTGATGTAGGTAATGTAAAAGTACCTATCTGAATTCATAGCTGTAGAGACATAATGCAATAACTAGGTATTAATTATAATATTGATATTCTCTTATTTTTATCTCTTTATTTGTTTAACCGAGCATAAAGAACACGCGCGACGGCTCCTACAAAAATAGTAACTAGGTACGAATTTAAGTGAACGATAATATGACTTATTGGGATAAGCTTAGATCATAAAATGGGAAATCCTTTATTTTTACTTGAGTGACTTTCACGCTAACGTCCCGGCGGTCCAGGTAATAAAATTAAATGTGTCATTTTATGACATATTTTGTGCGCTATTTTGACCAAAACGTTTTGTTTTCAAATCTTAAATGTAATAATAGTAATAAAGCTTAAAATAGGTAGATACCTATTTTAAGCTTTATGTCGATGTTATAAAGTCAACACGTCTGTAAAAAAACGTTAAAAACATTAAAATTCCCACAAATGTAATAGTTTCGCTGTGGTAATTTAAGAGCACCCTCTACAATACAACTAGAATAAATAAAAATAAATATTTCTAAGAATTTTTCGAATTTTCCTAAGCATCTTGTTATTTTAAAACCCGCAATCAAAGAGGTATATTATAGAGGTATGCCCGGGCTTAAAACTAGGTAATTATCATTGAATTAAAAATAATAGAAGACGGAAATAACCAAAATATCACCATATTTAAATATGATATGAGGATTCTGGTTATTAAAAAAGTTTTGTTTAATAAATTCAACACGTCTAATAAATGTTTAACTACATAATACATATCAAACTAATACAAAATTAATTTGATAGCTAAGTTTTATTTACGATGTTAAACTTCAATGTTTTTGCTCTAGTTAAAGATCTATTTGTGCAAAATTTACCTGCTATTCTATTACCATCATAAAAAGGCACACCCACAGTAACCATTTATTAAATTTCTACTCTACGGACCTCACAATAAGATTCAAAATCACCAAACTCCCCAAATGTATCATATATTCATTCGTACCGTTTGAACGACTCGATCCGTTCGACTCTTACCGCCAAGGACGTTTCCAGATCCGCGTGTATTTAAGACACGGTTTTTTCGACTACACGTTTAACCGTGGACACGGATCTTATCGGTATAAGTACCGAGGACGCTGTTGGTGCCTTGTCAGATCACGTTATAACGCAAATAGATACTAAAAAGAAATGCTTGGGCGTTTTCCTTGATCTTGCCAAGGCATTTGATACTGTTTCGATTCCGGGGCTTATAAATAAGTTAGAGCGCATTGGCATAAGAGGACAATCACTCATGATCTTTAGGGACTTCCTAGTTAATCGTACACAACAAGTTAAAATTGGAAATACAGTTAGTAAAGAGGCACCTGTCATTTATGGAGTGCCGCAGGGCAGTATACTTGGCCCGAGTTTGTTTCTAATTTATATAAATGACCTGTGTCAACTATCACTTACAAAAGGTAAAATTTTCACTTATGCTGATGACACAGCCATAATCTTCCACGGAGATACATGGGACGAAGTATATAAAAATGCAGAGAAAGGACTCCATAAAATTAATAGTTGGCTAGAAAAAAATCTCTTAACTTTGAACCTGACAAAGACCACATACATACAATTCTCTTTAAATAAATCTTCTGCACATAATATTGATCTTAAAGTTCATACGTGTAATCTGGAAGCTGGTGGAGATTGTGCTTGCACTGTTATCGCCCAATCTAATTGTATTAAGTATCTTGGTGTAATACTGAATGAGAGAATGAATTGGCAACCTCACTTGGACCTAACTTCCACCCGGATCAGAAAACTGATACCTATTTTCAGAAAATTAAGAAGGGTAGCTAAACTGGATTTGTTGAAAACGGTGTATACTGCCTTGGTGCAATCGGTACTTAGCTATTGTAATGTCGTGTGGGGCGGTGCTTTTAAAACTCTTATGATAAAATTAGAAAGGGCACAAAGATCGTTATTGAAAGTCATGACCTTTAGACCATACAGATATCCAACGACCTTATTATATAAAAATTGTCAAATACTCTCTGTCAGGCGATTATATGTACTATTGTTAATGGTAAAGCAGCACAAGATTACCCCTTATGATAAAAACAAATTCTTAAATAAGCGTAGGGTGACTAATGTATGTATACTACCTAATCGCAGATTGACTACTACTAAAAGGCAAGAAAAATATATGGCCACATACTTGTATAATAAAATTAATCAAACTCTAAATATATACCCCCTATCTAAAAATGAATGTAAAAAGAAACTTAAGTCTTGGCTTTTGTCATTGGACTACGAACAAACTGAATGTATCTTACCATAAAATTGTTACCATAATAAACACACACACACACACACACACACACACACACACTCTCACTCACACATAAACACCTATTCTCACGCTTTGAATTGTATTAAATAAATAAGATATAAAAGTTATAATTTTAGATTAAAATAGATACCATAGTCCGGGAGAGGACACTGACCTCTGTAACACAGGTTCCGACCTAGCACAGAAGTCAGGGACTTCAGCACTTTTTTGTAACACTTTTGATAATAAAAGATTTTAATAAAAGAAAAAAAAAAAAAAAAAATTACACGTTTCTTAATTACACGTGCGAAACGGGCCAGAAAACCGTGTAGCGTGTTATTCGGACACGGGTATTCGAAACGGTTACACGAGACCCGGAAACGACCGCGAGCCCTAGTTCATATGCCTATTCGCTGTGTGCATGATTGTAGCGCCATCTATTGGGCAGGTGTTCAATCTCAATTTTCTTTTTTATAAATGGCTTTTATTCCTTGCTTTTATGAAATGTCACTGGCAGATTCACTATTTTGCCAGCTGATATGGGCTTTTGCAGATTTATTTTTTGTCACATTGTGTGCGTTACCCCCACCATGCACGTCGCACATAGGGAATAAAACTGCGCTTAGGTACATTTCTAAATATACGAGCATTTCAAGTCACTAAAACTGACATAATTTGTCATGAATATTCATATTTCTCTGAATTTAACTGTCACGTTATTTTTGCAAAATTTTAATGAAGCATAAATACTTGTCAACCGTTTGTAATCCTTGGTGTGACAGGTGCCTTAATAAAGTATAACTTGATTACAATCAACCGGGTCTAACTCCGTTTACTCAGTGTTTCAGTTTACAACGGGTTGTTGTCTGAAATATTAACGGAACTGCGTTTAAAATATGCACATAATATAAAGACTGTATACGTTAAAATCCGGCCACGCATGGTATGGTACATCTTTTTATTGAATGTGCATATTCAACCAACACTTCTAATTAATAATTTGGGGTTATCAAGCTACATAATAAAATTGAAAACATAATATAAACGTTACGTTGTCTATGAGTTTGATCACTATATATTCCACAGTGCCTATATTTTGTTGTCCACAGTTTTCTGACAGTGTTTACCAAATTTTCCTGTTAAAAATAGTTTTTTATTATAAATAAGATAAATCAAATTATACCTTATTAAATTCTCTTTTCACCATAGCTAACATTTTTCTAAGTGTATTTAGATTGAAATAGTTCGGAGGTGTTCTAACTTTGGTGAGTTTGACTTTTTGACAAAAAAATGGCTGCCATATAAAAATTACTTTCAGTGCTTGGAGTAGAAAGTTTTCCTGACTACCTCAAGTAGAATAGAGTTTCAAAACATTTTTTTTGTAAGATGACCATTCTATTGACCATAAAACCGGCTGTGAAAATATGAATACAATTGTGGTATTGTAGCAGGAAGCGAGTGAAGATTATCAAAAAACGCTGGACAAAACATTAAAGATATGATGGAATACCTTCAGTAAAAACTGAGACAAGCCCATGCAATTGTAATATGATTCTATTTTTATTATATATTACTATGATTACAGATTATTTATAAAAAAGAACTGCTTGAAAATGTGTATCCGAAAGGGAGATGTACCAGATCATGCGTGGCCGGATTTTAACGTATACAGTCTTTAATAGGTAGTCTTTAATAAATTGCATTCTGTCCATACATTTTTATTTGCAATGTACGTTAAAATCCGTCTTATTGACATTACTTGTCAGTTTTGTCACCTGTAAATTCGCAATAGGTACATTGCGTGTAGACTTTAAAATTTACTAAAAATCAAACCGTAAGTTATTTTTAAGTCGCTGAACAAGCGTTGTTTAGTTTTAGGAGTAGAATCTACGTCTAAGTTTTTTTCTTGTGTTATAGGCCAGAAAACAGGGCATATTTCGATTTAGTTGAATTTCCCACTAGTCAAAATTTCCCCTCTGTACCTTACAGCCTTGCCGAAAAATGCTTTAGCCAGTGATTTTTTTAAATATACTTATTTGTGTCTATTTATGTCTTCTTCATCCTAGCGTTTATCCCGGTTTTGGGGTCCGCTTGACAACCTAATCCCATGAATTGGCGTAGACACTAGTTTTTACGAAAGCGACTGCCATCTGACCTTCCAACCCAGAGGGGAGACTAGGCCTTTTTGGGATTAGATCCGGTTTCCTTACGATGTTTTCCTTTACCGAAAAGCGACTGGTAAATATCAAATGATATTCCGTATATAAGTTCCGAAAAACTCAGTGGTCCGAGCCGGGGTTTGAATCCGAGACCTCCGGATTGAAAGTCGGACGTCTTACCGCAAGGCTACCAGCGCTTCTCCTTATTTGTGTTTATTTATGCATTGTTATTTATTCGAGTAACATTGGTAGCACGGCCGTCACTTAACGCGACGGTAACCGGCCAACGCTTTTATCCTAACGACCAAACTAAATGCGCTTAAGTGAGGTGCAAAATTGTATTCAATAAAATAAGGGAACATTCCAATTTTATTATACCTATTAACGGTACAAAAACCGTTTTCATTTTCAATTATTGTTTAAAACTTTTTTCGTCAATCCCTGTAATTTCAATAGGGTGCATTGGGGTAATTTCAATAGGCAAAAATTGGTGGGGAATTACGATAGTTGACTTTTAATACAATACGATTGGAATTACATGCTTTGCGAAATTGCCCTAATGCACCCTATTTTGTTTGACATTAGTACAATTTATTTTACTTTCCGATTACTTTTAGGGCCTTATCACACTTGAGCGATTTGAAAGCGATTTCTATACAAAACTGGCGTGTTCGCTCCCATACAAAACTCGCTCGCAAATCGCAAGTGTGATAACGCTCTTAGTTTCATCAAAAGTTTCTAAAATATGTAAGTACAAACCTTCGCATATGATTTAGGCTAGCCTGTTGGATGAGCTTTTTGGATGTTGAGTATGAAATATAATACCAAAAATCATTCGCACTGCATTATATTACTATGCAAGTATATCTTTGCCACGCATTAACCCTATTCTTCCGCACTAATATTTACAGTACAGTCAGCAGCAGAAGTAGCTAAGCGGGTGAGGTATTCAAAATGAGCTGGACACGACTTTGTTGTCAAGAGATCGCTTAGCTACTTCTGCTGCTGACAGTACTTTAAGTAAAATTTCCAATTCCAAAGACAAATTCCCGAGCGCGTTGCATCACTAGCCAAGTGCCTTAAATGTTTACAATAAGTGAACGTTCCCTAAATTCTCAAGGAACATTCCCAAGAGCATGTACAGAAAAATAACATATTTCATTGGTGTACATATTTTGCCGCCAAAATGGCATATCTAGTCTTACTTTGCCTGTATTACATCGCACTACCTACTTACTGGCCGAATGCCGCTGCAACGCGTTTAAGCTGTACGTGTACAAAACGTCAACCCCCAATATTCTTTTTATTGAAGTACGTATATTAAGTGACATTTTAGGTTATGACATGTGTGATTTAAAATTATGTGTTACTTATTAATATTGTAATTTGTTTTATGGCTTAAATAATGACTAGAGTAACATTTGGATAAATAAATTATAACTAGGATAAATCAGCAAGTTTTCTCTCGCTGCACCCACTTTAGCGAGTTTCTGTTTGGCCCTATGGTTGACTGGTAGAGTATGCTTTGAGGCATTGAGTCCGCCATTTGTACTTTTTTTTACTGTGCAATAAAGTTTAAATAAATAAATATTTCCAACTGAAATTCCCGTCGTCTGCGTGACATCACTAGCCAAGTGCCGTTGCAACGCGTTTACGCCATACTTTCGTACTCTAGCTGTTTACGATAACCCTTTAGCGTTATACCGGGGAGTACCAATAAAAGCAGAATAAAGACCGCGGAATGCTGTTAGGTAATTTTAGCTAAGTTTTTAATATCGGGGTTTTAAACGTGGAAAAAAAATTGTGCAAAATAGCAATGTCGTAGAAAAGTTGATTAATAGTAGTTTATGTCACGTAATAGGGGTCCTTAAAACACGAGTGTGGTTTTATAAAACGAACGAAGTGAGTTTCATAATAATATCACACGAGTGTTTTAAGGCTTAAGGCGATTATCACACTGACGACGGATCCGCATGCGGCGCCTGTGCGCGAGAGAGATAGCGCTCTGCATGTGTATAGCGCTGTCTCGCTCGCACACCGGCGCCGCATGCGGATCCGCACCAGTGTGATAACCGCCTAATTACGTACAGTTGCATACACTGCTTTATCTACACACATATTATAAACCCGAAATGATGATTGAATGACTGCCATTGCACGGATTGCACCGCCATCGCCATGACCAACTCGATTGTGCCGGTGGTCGGGAGGCGCGTGCCAGCGGGCGGGGCCCGCCCGGATTTTCATAATGAAATCGAATATATTTGCTTATTATTTGATAATAATAACATAGTTACAGATAAGACATTTGTTCTAACTACTAACGAAACAATCTATTTTTATGGTGGTTAAAACGTGCGGTTTTTGAACGCATCATGGAGGGTTAATGATATGGGTGTAGATAAACAAAATAAAACAATTGCAAACACAAGTGTTTCTAGACTATAGGTACCAACACTTACATTGTAAATATTATAATTCATCTGAATATATACTATCAAAATTAAAATATACTGTATTTTGCACGGTTGAAATCTGTAGACAGGTAAGATCGGGATCATAATTTCGTGGAGAATTTACGTATGAACTCATTATTAAATTGGCCATGCAATTCTGAACCCGATGGTATATCTTATGCAGTAGGTAAAACAAAATTTTGCGTTCTTGTTACTAAATTATTACGATCAATTAGATTTTTATTATCATTTGTAACGCATAAATAATATTATTCTATAAGTAATAGTGATACCAAAGTAACCGACATAGCCCGTCGGATCGCTAAACTTAAGTGGCAATGGGCAGGGCACATTGCACGGAGAACCGATGGCCGTTGGGGCACTAAGGTTCTCGAATGGCGACCATACACCGGAAGGCGAAGAGTTGGTAGGCCCCCTACAAGGTGGCCTGATGACCTGGTGAAGGTCGCTGGAGTCCGCTGGATGCGGGTGGCACAGGACCGGTCATTGTGGCGTTCAGTGGGGGAGGCCTATGTCCAGCAGTGGACGTCTTTCGGCTGAAATGATGATGATGATGATGAATAGTGATATAGTATATACACATGTTTATTTTTTTTATTTAAGTAAACCTTCGTAAATTTAAATAATTCTCAAATTGAATCAGTCAACCTAAATATGAATATTATTAGTCAATAAAAATCTTGCAAAGTAACAAAAAAAACTTATAAAATAGTGAACCTTTCACAAGATTGAGTTTGAATTGTGAGCCGAGCCACATCCCTCCCAGCTGAGCGATCGCAGCTTATTACATTAAAAATGTACACTTTTCAATGTCGGCTCCTTGGCGAGCGAAGTGCTGGCGCAGAGTAGAAATACTAGTTCACTGTAGAAGTTACGTAACTTTTTGAGAAGTGGATTTTAGCCACCGACACCAAACTTACCTGATGGTACATTTTTTCATAAAACCTGTACCACACAAATCTCTTTTGGCCCAGCGGTTAACACATATAAAATAAGATGAAGATGACGTGATCCCACGAAGACAAAACTGTGATTCCATAGTCCCACAAACCTCTTTTTGGCCAAGCAGCGGTTAACACATATAATCTCTTTTTTGGCCCAGCAGCGGTTAACACATGTAATCTCTTTTTAGCCCAGCAGCGGTTAACACACGTAATCTCTTTTTGGCCCAGCAGCGGTTAACACATGTAATCTCTTTTTAGCCCAGCAGCGGTTAACACACGTAATCTCTTTTTGGCCCAGCAGCGGTTAACACATATAATCTCTTTTTTGGCCCAGCAGCGGTTAACACATGTAATCTCTTTTTAGCCCAGCAGCGGTTAACACACGTAATCTCTTTTTGGCCCAGCAGCGGTTAACACATGTAATCTCTTTTTAGCCCAGCAGCGGTTAACACATGTAATCTCTTTTTGGCCCAGCAGCGGTTAACACATATAAAATAAGGAGACGTGATCCCACGAAGACAAAACTGTGATTCCATAAAAATAAAAAATAAAATCATTTATTTCGGACAATAAAATCCATAGTTATTTACATCACATTAAAATTAAAATTAAAATATCGTTAAATTAAAATTAAAATTAAAATTATAATATTATAAAATATACAATTAAAATAAATAAATTAAATTAAACTTTAAAATTTTAAAATTTTAAAAGTTTAGTAAGCCGCGGTCTCGTGCACACACTCACTTTTGACGACTCGTTCACGAGTTGTATAACTGTGTGTGCATGTCGAGCGTTACACACGAGGAAATCTGACGGCCTCCTAGCCTAGTTGGTAGTGACCCTGCCTATGAAGCAGGAGGTCCCGGGTTCGAATCCTGGTCAGGGCATTTATTTGTGTGTTTATCACAGATATTTGTTCCTGAGTTATGGATGTTTTCTATGTATTTAAGTATTTATCTATATCTATCTATTATATATATCGTCGCCTAGTACCCACAACACAAGCCTTATTGAGCTTACTGTGGGACTAGGTTGATTTGTGTAAGATTGTCCTAATATTTATTTATTTATTTATTTAAATCTGTTCAATATTGGAATCACAATTTCATCCTCACGGCACCACGTCTTACCAACATGACATATAAAGTACTAACTTTACCAACATGGTAATTGACAATTTTACTAATCACACACTCATTTATGACGTTTGAACCAATCACCGCTCCTCCACGAGTTGTGTATATACTCCAGTAAAGATACGTTTTTTTTCAAACATTAATTTATAATAGCGATTTTTTTGTTTATATAGTTTTAAAATGTCATTCTAAGATGACTGAACGAAAAATCTACAACTTTCCATCGGGAAGTAAATATTCATCAAAATATATATGAAGGGTTTCTTTTTTTTGTCTGATTTTCCGTTATCCATAAATAATGTGTCTTAAGGAACCATAATAAATAATAAAATATTGATATATTTATTTAGGCGATTTTTTAGAAATTAATTAAATGAGGATTTTTTCAAGGTCAATTTTTTGTAGGATTTTCTGTCTACGCAATGACTAACATGACTTTTAAGCCATACAACTAAATACTTCTGCTATTATGAATTATTTCCAAATTTGACATTTTTCCCATACAAGTGAAAATAAAATGACTACGAATATGTGCGTGTTGCGCGTAAACACGAGGAAATCGGCACACTATTGGAATCACAATTTCGTCCTCACGGAAACACTTCTTCCAACTTTATATGTCATGCTAGTAATTGTAAATTTTTACTAATACATATTTTTAAACAAAAAAAAGAACCGACTTCACTTAGAATCCGCTATTCCGAGAGTAAGTGGCCGAATCGCTGTAAAAAAATAGTGAATTCACTATAGGTATGCCTATAATAGAGTTCTCTCGATTTCTCCTGGATCCCATCATCAGATCTGGACCTGATGGTGACAATGGGACCAACTGTGAAGTATACTCTTTGAAACAAAAAATAATTTTCCAAATCGGTCGAGCTGTCTTACAATTAATCGGTGAACATAAACAAAAAATTTGCAAAAAAAGCAAAGATCTAGACGAATTGATAACATCCTCCTTCGAAATCTTGAAATTGGTTGAAAACAATGAACGTCTGTACCGCTGTATTCTGTTCCAATAGCGCAATAACTCGAGTGGGGTAAAATGGAAGACTCGGCCATCACGTTGCTTATTCATAAACGAGGCACGTGTTTATTCACTGCCACTTCATTTTTAGGGGTTACGTCAAACTATGCAATCTTATTATTAACAATGTTGCTTTATCCAGAAGTTGCCGATCAATAGTCAGTCACTTACTACCCTTTCAGAACTTTATCTTCTTAAATAGGTACATTTATGGCTTTACATTTTTGGCCTCCTTAATCTTGTGTTGATACCCCAAGACCCTAGTGCCCAGGACATCAGTTTCTCCTGTAAAATGTTTTAGATATCGGCAGAAACTGTCATAGGGCAGATGCCCCGGTTGTGGCCACTGTGCCGGTTTTGGCCATTTTCAACTTTATAAAGATACTAGCTGTACCCGCGCGGCTTCGCTCGCAGTAAGTTCTGTCACTTTTCGTTACCCTCAACAGTCCATTGCTAAACGCTTTCTACATGTCATATTTCATACAGTATGTTTAGCAGTTTTGCTATAATTGACTTCTTGCATATAACTTCGACATCCCAAAAGATCGACTGAAAGCGTCTGAGATTTGACTGTGTCAGCCATGGCAAATTAGCAATAGTACAGTGTGTTTTTTGTTTATGCGGGGGGCTCCGCCCCCCGAGCCCCCATTTTTTGCCGCCCGTCACGTGATTAACTCTAGCAAAACTCTTCTTCTCCCATTTCAAATATTCACCGTAACAATTTTTGGTATAATTAGCAATAGTACAGTGTGTTTTTTGTTTATGCGGGGGGGCTCTGCCTCCCGAGCGCCCCTTTCTTTACAGCCATCACGTGGTAAACTCTATCAAAACTCTTTTTCTCCCATCTCAAATGTTCAACGTATCAGTTTTTGGTATAATTTGCAGTATTTTATTTGCCCCCCGTTCTTTACCGCCCATCACGTAGTAAACTCTCTCAAAACTCTTCTTCTCCCATCTCAAATGTCCAACCTAGAAATTTTTGGTATGATAAGCAATATTGCGGTGTGTTTTTTTCTTTCTTGGCCCCCCTTTCTATCCCGCCCATCACATGGTAATCTTTATCAAAACTCTTTTTCTCCCATCTCAAATGTCTAACCTAACAATTTTTGGTATAATAAGGTGTGTTTTTTCTTTATGCGGGGCCTCCGCCCCCCGAGCCCCCCTTTCTTTGCGGCCCGTCACGTAGTAAACTCTATCAAAACTCTTTTTCCCCCATCTCAAATGTTCGACGTAACAATTTTTGGTATAATAAGCAATAGTGCGGTGTGTTTTTTCTTTATGCGGGGGGCTCCGCCCCCCGAGCCCCCCTTTCTTTGCGGCCCATCACGTAGTAAACTCTATCAAAACTCTTTTTCTCCCATCTCAAATGTTCGACGTAACAATTTTTGGTATAATAAGCAGTAGTGCGGTGTGTTTTTTCTTTATGCGGGGGGCTCCGCCCCCCGAGCCCCCCTTTCTTTGCGGCCCATCACGTAGTAAACTCTATCAAAACTCTTTTTCTCCCATCTCAAATGTTCGACGTAACAATTTTTGGTATAATGAGCAATAGTACGGTGTGTTTTTTCTTTATGCGGGGGGCTCCGCCCCCCGAGCCCCCCTTTCTTTGCGGCCCATCACGTAGTAAACTCTATCAAACTCTTTTTCTCCCATCTCAAATGTTCAACGTAGCAGTTTTTGGTATAATTTGCAATATTACCGTTTTTTTTTAATTGCGGGGGGCTCCGCCCCCCGAGCTCCCCGTTCTTTACCGCCCGTCACGTAGTGAACTCTATCAAAACTCTTCTTCTCCCATCTCAAATGTTCAACGTAACAATTTTCGGTATATTTAGCTATAGTGTGGTGTCTTTTTTTCTTTTTGCGCCCCCCTCTCTTTGACGCCCATCACGCGGTGAACTCTATCTAAACTCTTTTTCGGTAGGGTGTGCCGGTACTTTTCGATTTCCGTGTTTCACTATGTTCCGTTTGTTTTTTTATAGTTAGTTAATTTATCTTTTATTCTTGCACCTTTTGTACATGTCTGTTGTATAGACCCAATGGTTGACTGGTGGAAAATACCATTTGATATGATGTCCGCCGTTTGGTCTCACAGTTTTGTATTTCGTGCAATATAGTGTAAATAAAAAAAGATTCTTATAGGGAGGCAACGCGCACATAAAACCTCTGGATTTACAGGCGTCCATTGGCTACCCTAAGTGCTTACCATCAGGCGGGTCGTATGATTGTTTGCCATCGCCGTGGTTTAAAAAATATATAGTTGAAATACAAATGCATAAGTATTTATTTACCATATAAAGGCATTTCCCATACAAAGTTTAAACCCCCCTTAAACCCCCTTAAATCCAAAAAGTTCGTATTTTTTATAGCCTATGTCCTGACCAGAGGTCTGTAGAACCTGCTAGTGAAGTTTTTATCGAAATCGGTTCAGGCGTTTTGACGCCAACTCTCCCCATCCAAACAGACAAACAGACAAACAGACAAAAATTCTAAAAATCGCTGAAACGTGTTCTGTTATCGATTCTAAGAGCTACTAACTCATTTTTTTGCTAATATTTCCAATGTACAGATTTTTGACCCTCTTCACCTTTATTATATGTATAGAAGATTTACGAATTTACAAGTCTATGGTTTATAGTTAATGTAAGAGTAAAATATGGCGGAACAGATGGCATTGTCATCTTTCATATATCAGTTATCATTCAATTGTCAGGAGTCATGGAAAAAAGTTACTAAAACTGGCTCCTGATCCCCTTTTTGACATTTCATCAAAGAAAAAAATAAGATTTTATGTCAGAATCCTTACAGCGCAGACTCACATAAATATAGCAATATAAAATATTTTCAATGACGCAGTATATAAAGAATATCATAATTCCTTAATAAAGCAAAATGACGGACGTCTGAACAGTCAAACTCTCCTTAAAGTTGCCAAAACCGGGGCATCTGCGCTATATGATTTTTGGTACTTTACCGTGTTGTTGAGTGTGGGGCGGACCTGATCAGTCCAGCGCACAGGGCTTGGTTTGAGCGTCATTTTCGGCCATTTACATAAGTAATTGCAGACTTTTTTTATGTTTGTCATATATCTTTATAATATTCCCATAACTCGACATAAAATATATGGTAAAAGGGTAACTTCATGTGTTCGTAATTTGCAGCTGTCTAAAAGTGAATGCTTTTTCTCGCTTTAAGAACTCACGGTATTCCGTTCTGTGTCCTACACAAAACTTTTATCATTTAATTTTATATAGAAAGCGTCACATGACCCTCGGAGGTCACGTGATGTTCTGTATACAAAGTGAAGTGTTGGAAGTGTCGTGTACGTCACGTAACGGAACACCGTGAACCATTTTTACAGTCTTGCAACTAAACATTTCGCTCCCAACTGCACGGATCTCAGATAACAGAAAACATAGTAAAAGTTGCACAGAAGCGTCTGAAAAATCGTGTCAAGTCGGCTAGAATACCAGGAGATCAGAAATTCCTAGGCGATAAGCGGGGACATATCGATGCACCCTACAGCGCATGCATCTTGGCCATTGCGCTATAGGTAGGGTATACTGTAGGCAGTAACATTCGAAGTTTGAAAATCTGATCAGATATAGTTCTTAGTGCATCTCTGTCTTACTTATAAACGAGTGCGAGATTCAATCCTTTAGAATATTTTCGAAATGATATCCAAATCGCGACCTGGCCCTCAATCAAATAAATTAAGCTCCGGCTTAATTTCGTTTTGAAAATTATTACGTATCTATTATACCGTAAAACGGGGAAAATAGGAATCGCGGGGTAAATTGGAATAAAAGTCTGCTTTTCTAAACTGGTCTGTTAGTTCCATTACAACCAGACAGGAGGTCAACTTATTAATTTCTGAACGAACATGGTATTTTTTGCTACTGACTACACTAAGCATTTAAATCAGCCAATGCCGTTTCAGTAAGAAAAACACATTTAAAGTTAGGGTAGTCGTCAACACGTGTGCATAGTGCGTTTTAACTTCAAGTTTTAGGTAAGTAATATTGTGAAAAGTGTTAAAATTTGTGCAATATCAATCATAATAGTGTATTGTGGTTTAGATAAATAAAAAAGTAAGTAAATAATTTTAATATTTCATTAGAAATCTTAGTTTTTCTACAACCACTTGTTTTTAGGTTAATTTTGGGATAATAGGAACGGTGAAGGGGGAAATTGGCACGTCAACAGGTATAATTGGAACAACGTGGGGGTTATTTGGTTTGTTAATGGGGGAAATTGGCATTACCTAATAGGGTTGTCAAAAATTAAAAATATTTAATTCAATAAAAATATGGTCTCACGAAGCATTTTTAATTTAGTACCTATTGTAATGATTTTTTTAGACTAGTTTAGAAATCACCTGATGATGATGATGATGATTATGATGGTACCTATCTATATATCTATATCTTTGAATAGATTGAGTGACAGCCCTAGTGAAAATTCCAATTAACCTCACTTTCGAACCTATTTACCCCGTCAGGGTAGCTTACCATACATGTTTATGTAGTACTATAAAATACTCTATGACTTACGGAAGATGGTTAAAATTCTAGTTGAAAGTGAACATTGGACCTATTTACCCCGTTTTACGGTACATTAACTTTCATACCAATTGATAACAAGGGTTATAGTCGCTCATATCGGATAAATCAAATACTGCAAAGAGTGGCAGCGCTGGCGCAAGATCACCCTAGAAGCTCAATGAGAGCGCGCGAGTCAGTCACTGGTCGGTTCAACAAGCACTAGGGCTTGCAACTCCAGAATTGTTGGTATGGACTAGTTCCGGAATTCCGGAATCGGCAATACAATAACTAGCACCCTTAGCGCTTGAAGTTTTCTATCTCTATCTAGGCTCTCCGAAACATGCTGCATGTAGTGATTAAGATATAAAACTGAGTGAAAGCGTAAAGATTAATAGTGCTACATCTCTGAGCTCTAAAAAGAACCTTCGGGTTTTAGGAAGAGACGTCGGGTATCAATCAACAGTGACACATGAAAAAGCAGAACAGCAATATCACCTTCGACTTCTGTTCGTAACGCAGGGTAGTTTGGACGTCATGAGAAACATTTTTTATTTTTTGCTCATTTAAGTAGTTCAGTGTGTAATATTGATAGCTTATTGTGCGGTGATCTAATAAAAGTGTGCAGCGAATGAAGAATTAGTCTCAAAACGCGTGTAAACTCTCAGTAGTTTAATGGCCAGTTGTCCTGGCATGGCCGCCACGAGTTGTTTGTAAGGAGCAGCTAATCACCCTTACAAAGAGCAAGGCTAAAACCGAACAACGTTGCCTATATTTATTTAACAAATAAAATGTGATTAACGTCGTCAACTTGTCATTGGCAGAATTCCCATTGCTCATGTGCAAAGGAAGAAAGTCATTTATTAAAAAAAAAAAAAATCACCTTCGTGTGTCAGCGCCGATTCCCGAAGGTTCTTCTTAAAGCTCACGGACTGTTGTATGTTTCACAAAAGTTTGAAATAACAAGAATGATCTGAATCGTTAGTCTTACGTGCCCACTCCTGTTAGCCTAATATGGTCGGGTTTCTATCGCCTGTCACCATAGCTGTCACTTTCTAACAAGTATGTAAGTGTGAAAGAGATGCATAGCGCGATAAGTGATAAAATGGTAACCATGGATGGCCTTATTCTCCTCGCGTTTGTCCCAACTTTTACTCAATTGACTCTGTGGTCCGCTGAACAACCTAATTTCATGAATCGACTAGTCGTTTTTACGAAAGTGTCTGCCATCGAACCTTCCAACCCAGAGCGAAAATTAGGCCTTGTTGGGAGTCCGGTTTCCGGTTCCAAAAATTTCAGTGTACGAGTCAGGGTTTCAACAGAACTTATAGACCTCTGGATGGACATTTTACCGCCAGGCTAGCAGCGCTTTTCAATCCAACCCTGTTTATTATTGAATTAAAATCATGCCAATGTCAATTTATTTTTTCTGAATAACTCTTTGTCTCTGGCAGGAATTCCGGAGCGGTTGTGATAACGTGGGAACATATGATGCACTCGACCGTACCATGCATCTTATTTTATTTTACACGTGTAGAAAACTCGAGAAAAGAGGGTTAATAAGTTGGCTAGAAATACAGGATGTAACAAAAATAGTGGTGATCCGTTTAATGAATGAATGAATGAATGCATTTATTTCAAGTAACTTTGACTCATACATATGTGTTAGTATAATCCTTAACGTAATGTTAGTAAGTTTTTTTTTTTTTTTAAGGGTGATGGTATAATTGATATTGTATTTCAAGTAAGAAAAAGTAGGATAAAAAAAATTTGTGACGCGATTTTTTTTATGGGACACGTCGTCACAGTCAACCTTCCATTCAAAACCAAGTTTTGTAAAAAAAAATTCTTACGTTTTCAATTACGATACCAATTATGCTCTTAAAATGATCACCAGTATTTTTGTTACACTTAGTATACCAGAATTAAGATAACTACGTTTGTTTATGCCCTTTTTATTTAATGAACAGGAACCTTTAATAGACATCCACCTGTTGGTTGTTTTTTTTCGGGAAATGATATTAATAGGTTTTAAACTGTAGGTAGCAATCAGTATTCAAAATAAAAAAAATATTACCAGGGTTAAGCCAAATTTATTTTATACGTATGTATCTAGTCCTAAATTATGCACCATAATGATATAAACACATCCTTCGACAACAGGCAGTCCAAGGAAATCGATCGACGCATCGAACGAGAACGAGATCATCGAGAGCAACGCTAATGAAGGGCAACCTTCCTCTAGCACTAAAGCGCAAACTCGTCGACATGTGTATCCTGCCTATCCTAACCTACGGCGCCCAAACTTGGTCACTGACGGAAGCCCAAAAGTCCCGACTAAAGATTTGCCAGCGAGCAATGGAGCGCAGTATACTCGGAGTTCGCAGAACCGATCGTGTAAGGAACATCGAACTGCGTTCCAGAACTGGTATTGCGGATGTGGGTGCTAAGGCCGCCAAGCTCAAATGGGACTGGGCTGGACACGTATGCCGAATGCATCCGGAACGGTGGGCCAAAAAGGCTACTGAATGGGCCCCGCAGGAGGGCCGGAGTAGAGGCAGACCGAAAAAGAGATGGCAGGACGACCTGGATGCCTTTTGTAGCGACTGGCGGGAACATGCACCAGGCCGTGACGAGTGGCGGAAAAGAGGGGAGGCCTTTGCCCAGCAGTGGAACACAACATAGGCTATATAAAAAAAAATGATATAAACACCTAAGGCCAAACATAAATAGTGATATAAAGTCAAAATATCAACCTAGTGGGAGTAGTGGGGTATCCCATCTTACTCCTATTTTGATCTGCGGTTTTTCAGTGGCACAACATTATAACTGCCACATTATAACTCAATTAGTTACTATATCATTAAAAAAATTGTTTAATAAAAACTCACTGTTGGTTAAGTGATCTGTGGCACATGCATTGAAGAGAACAAGATGCATTTTCATAAAGCATGTTTTCACTAACTTATCCGCGCGAAATCTTGTGAAACAAAATTGACCTAGTTACAAATATGGTACAGTGTCTGTGAAATAGTGATGTGCCAAGGGTAGGGAGCGGGAACAGTTAACTGTTAATTCTTTGCTCCATAGAAAAATCTTCTTTCCTCCTTAATTTTAAACGAGGAAATCTAATAACATCAAGTCAATACTTAGGTATTTAGATACAAAATTGAGTTCTACATGGAGTCCATAAAATAATTATGTATATCACATTATTTCGGGGTTTTTTTTAAAACAAACCGGCCAAAATCCTTAGCTGCGGGATTTAATATATATTTAATTTATTTTTTGATTCGGTAAATGTATTTATGTGATCTTATAATATGTTTTTTGTTTGAGTTTTTACTTTGTATGGATTTAACTTACAACAATAATTAAAATAATGAACTAGGTTTCATAATAAAAATCCGAATTTTATTGTATTTTATGTCTTTAATACTTAATGTATTACTGTTTTGGAAAAATAAGTCACACCGAGGTTCCTGCCGATCATAATACTTCTCGGGTTAGAACCGGTGGTATTTTTTTTTCTCTGACGTTCATGCATTGTAATGTCAATAATGCATGAACATTTATTGAATATCAATAATACTTACTTAGTTTATATTCCCATTAGGACATCACTGAGCTCAACGAGAGTTTAACCAGAATAAATGACACTGGAGCTTACTTCATATTATATTACTATTCTCGCCATGTGGAACATATTCTATAGTCAGTACCAAACATTACAGCATGCTTAATCCTTCATAATGCGTGATTATTTTGGTTATCCCTATCTAATGTGGTGTAATGGGGTGTATATAGTTTTTTATCTACACCCACATCATAAACCCTCCATGATGCGTTCAAAAACCGCACGTTATAACCACCATAAAAATAGATTGTTTCGTTAGAAGTTAGAACAAATGTCTTATCTGTAACGATGTTATTATTATCAAATAATAAGCAAAAATTCTATTTCATTATGAAAATCGGAATGCTCCGACCCGCCGGCACGCGCCCCGCCGACCGCCGGCACAATCGAGTTGGCCATGGCGATGGCGTGCAATCCGTGCAATGGCAGTCATTCAATCATCATTTCGGGTTTATAATATGTGTGTAGATAAAGCAGTGTATGCAACTGTACGTAATTAGGCCTTAAAACACTCGTGTTTTAAGGACCCCTATTACGTAACAGTTACATAAACTACTATAATTATCATGCAATTGTATAGGTACAAAAAAGTTACATTTCAATATTCCCGGGAATATTCCCGAATATTTTTTAGTACGAGGAGCACATCACTAATCTCAACGAGAATTTAACCAGGATGAATGACACTAGAGCTTCCCCGGCGTGTCGTTTGGAGGTTATACGATATTACTATTCCCGCCATGTGGCAAATATATTGTACAGTCAGCTAAAGTTATGCTGCTAAATGCTTACGATTAGCTGCTAGATGAGATACTATGGGGTAGGTTGGATCGATTTTTTTTATAAGTATCAAAAAGGGCATTTTAGAAAAAAAAAACATTTTTTTTATTGGTTGCGGCAGTACTTGCACAGTTATTAGTTATTATCATATTAGGCCAACGCACTAAAGTCATTGATATCGCCAAAAGAGTTGCGCAACTAAAGTGGGAATGGGCCGGACATGTCTGCCGCAGGGACGACGACCGATGGAGCCAAAGAGTTTTGCTCTGGAGGCCACGACTGGGAAGCCGAGGTGACGGGAAGCCACGAGCCAGATGGTCGGACGACATTACAAAGACGGCAGGGCCGACCTGGCACAGAACCGCCGCATCAAGAACTACATGGAAATCCATGAAAGAGGCATATGTCCAGCAGTGGACGCGAATATGCTGAGAAGAAGAAGAAGAAGAAGATCATATTAGGCCTACATATTGTTATTAAATCTAAAACATATTTCCAATGCCCGCCGCCGCCGAGGTTAAGTTTTGCATGTATCATGCATTCTCTTGCTCCACAACCCCGAAATCCTCCTGTAGCTCACTAGGGATAGATAGGGGAAATAATTCGTGTACTTATAGCCGAATTTTGGTGAAGTTATAGATAAAGATGTCTTACACAACATACTAAAAGTACTAAAAGTACCGGTGGATTGGGGTGCCGCTAACGGAGAGGGCGGAGATATAAAGGTAATTTTTTTGGTTTTTCGTAATTAACCCAGTAGCGGTGGCTCATAAGAAAAAATGATCTTTTACTTTATTAATCCACAAATACTTTTCACTCACTTTTTAGGGTTCCGTAGCCAAATGGCAAAAAACGGAACCCTCATAGGTTCGTCATGTCTGTCTGTCTGTCTGTCTGTCTATCTGTCTGTTCTTCCGTGTCACAGCCATTTTACTCGGAAACTATAAGACGTATCATTATCAAATTTTTACATAAAGTGTATTGTGTGTGCCGCTACTTAGTTTTGTACAGAAAATGCAAAAAAATTTTATGGGGGGCACTCCATACATGTAACTAACTGTCAAAAAAAATTTTTTGGCCAAATATAAACATGATGCACATCAATCGATAGGTCTCTAAAATAACATTGAGGTTTCATTGAACATTTTTTGATTAAGTGGATATTTTCAGAAATATTCGCTCCGAAAGTCATAAAAATTGTGTCCCCCCCTGTAACTTTTGAACCGTAAGTCCAAAAATTATAAAAAAAATCAAGAAGCCTCTATACCTTTAAAATACCTTTAAATATACCTTTAAATATTCTTTCAACGAAAATTATTTTGAACATTATCGGTTTAGGTGTTTTTGAGTTATCTCCAAAAAACTACGTACTTAGGCAGATACGACCTTGCGATAATAATTTATTCGATAGTAGCTACTACGGCTGGTTTTTATAAATAATGGTACGGAACCCTTCATGCGCGAGTCCGACTCGCACTTGCCCGGTTTTATTTATATTCTTTAACGAACGTTTGACCGATAATACAGATATTTATTATCTTTTGACGCTATTTGTAGAAATGGAACAACGCTGTTAAAATGGAAACTGTTTTCCACTAACGGGGAAGCCATTCGCTAGATCGTGGACAATAATTCACAATATTGTTATGGCGTCTGGTCGAGATACAGTAAATATTGTGTTAACAGTAGCTCATGTTTGTAGGTTAGGTAAATAACTATATGCTGGTAAGCGATAACTAAGTAAGTGAACAAGTCAAATAATAATATGAGGCAACTTGACACAAATCGACACGAAAATTTCCACAGTAAATTCAATGACATAGGTACATACACATTTAAGAAAGTGTCCAAAATAGCAGGATATCTAGAATTCCTTTTTAACCGACTTCAATTTCATAGAAGGAAGAGGTTCTGTATTCGGTTTGGTGTTTCTTTTTTGTTGTAATAAGTCGTTACTTGAAGGTGTAGGTAATATAAAACTGTTTAATACTTTTCAGTCTACCTAGTAAGTAGATCTCATTATTAACTTGATTAAAATATATTAAGTGACCAAATTCAAGAAAAGCAAAGTGATGACGTGTTCGACTGAGTCCTTACCCTAAATACCTGGACGACTCTCTTCGTCTCTCTATCTCTCTCTCTCTCTCTCTTTCCCTCTCTCTATGTGTTTTACAGGTACTTTAAATTTAAAACTTTAAGTAATAATCTGGGGGCACGGCAGTGCCCCCGCCAAGTCGAGCGCGAAGCAAACACTGCCGTACCATCCTTTACTGGAACCATTTCGCCGCATTTTCAGGCCCCTATTTGAGAACCTCTGGATAAGACTAGAACGCAGAAATTTTCGTCATCCAGTAAGCTATAATCACAAACTTAAAATCCAAAATTTCAAGTCTGTTGGTCATTTAGTTCCGAAGTTAAGCGAAAGCAAAGTTTCGCATTTATGAAACTCACTCACTCATGATCATCAAAATAGAACTAGTACTTCCCATATACTCAGAGAGCTGAAATTTGGTACAGAGTTATGGTTTAATGGTCACATAAAGGGAAAACTATAAAAAGTAGGATAATCGAAGATCTGGAGTACCTGGTGACCCTCATTAGAAAACACAAGAGCCCAACCAAACTATTAGAGATCGACATATACCGCCTTTACAAAAAAATATTCAATTTGGTGGGCCGCTTCATTTGATGTCAAAAATCGAAGGTCTGAAGTATCTAATGAAGAACCGTCAGCTGGTCTCAGCTGTATTAGAGATATGGTAATGCCCCCTTCTACTATTGGTACATAAAAAAATCGACTGTCATTGAAAAAATCCAGCGTATAGTGGGACAAATCTTTGTCTCCGTTTTAACTCACAAGGAGAGTCCGCACGGGCGCGCGGGCCGCGCGGGTGCGTGTTGGGTCTGAGCTCTCACTGGTACGACGATTTAGCAGATTGATGTGTGTGTATTGGTTGGTCAGTGTCGGTCTAGAGGTCGCATTTTTCATCCGATTTCGATGAAACTTGGCATGTACATTCCTTGATTTATTTGCCAAAAATTATCGAGCCATTTTTTTATTGGGGGAAAAATTAAGGGGAAAAGGGGGAAGATTGCTGTCACGTTATTTATGAACGGATTTCAATCATTTTCGGGTAAAAAGTCAAGCTCACACTTCCTTAGAGGTTGTTGTAAAAAAAAGTTTCAAGGGTGGGGGAAAGGTGGGAAAAAGGGGGAAATGCTCCGAAGTCTACGGTTCACAGTACCACTAGTCTAATTTAATCTTGCCTATAGCGTCCCACTGCTGGGCGAATGCCTCCCCTTCTGCTTTTAATACGCATGAAATAGTAGATTGTACACCAAGGGGATAAAGCATTGTTTTATGTCACGGCCGCGCTATTGAATCCTGATCGTAACGAAGGACTCTTGATTTAACTCCCGAGCGTAGCGAGGGAATTAAAACAGAGTCCTGAGTGTAGTGAGTGATTTAAGCGCGCCCGTGACTAACACAGCTTTATCCCCAAGGAGTATACTCTACTTTTCTCACCTCCTGCGAGTCAATAACAATACCAAGGCTACTAGAACCGGAATTTTATGAAAGTAAATCAAAACAGAAAATGGATGTTTAGTACGTACTATTAGAATTGTATCTTCTACTTTAATAGTACTGAAGCATTTCTCCGTATACTGCAGCGTCTTATGACACTCGCGGCAATTGTTTTAAGATTTAAAATCTGTTCCATTTTCAAATCAGTTCGGTTCGGTGTGACGCCGCGGCTCGCGGGGATTAGCTGAGGCGCCGTCCGGACTTTGCGAAATTAGACTTTAAGGACATAACAATGAGAAGTAAAATCATATTATTACCCGGCGGGTTATAATGTAACATTATTCCCCGTTAAAGCCAAGGGCTACAATGATGTGCTTTCGGTGGGGTTTTCATGATACATAATTTGGCATTGTCGAGCAGGTGGTGTGAAAATAAAATTAAAAGAAAACTCTGGATAAGACTAGACTGGCTTTTATACTTAGGTATACTTACAAGTTTACAAGAAGAAATATTCGAACGAGAAGCTTTATTCTACCTATGATATATGTATAATAAGGGTTATGCACGCTCCAAAAGTGAAGCCCTTAAAATGAGTGAACTCAAACAATTGTCACTAGTCGCGCACCTGCAAGCGAGAGATGCGGACGTGCCAATGAGCTGCCGTCCCCAGCGTGAGAAAGAGACAAACTATAATTTTCTAACAATGAAAGTGTCAAAGACGTAATGATTGTCAAAATAGATAAATATAACGGAATCATTGCTAATAAGTTATGAAATAAGTTGGAAGTATTTTTATGCACATTTTGTTAGAGTAAAACCCATCCATAATAAATATCATTGTATTCTACTCGACTCGAACATTACATAAATTAAATACCTAAACAAATTACACTAAAATATTAATTTCGCTCAAAATTTGGTCGAAATATAATGCATTGGACTAAGAGTGGCGGTGATACCCGCACACGTCGCTAGATGGCGCTGACTGTATTATAAAACGCGCTTACGTTTGTTTTTCCGATAACCTTATATGGCGAAGTGGTAACCGGCCGCGTTACAGTCGTTCACGACATTCTTCTACTGCGCTTGAAAACGTTTGCTAGGGATTAGGAGGGATTATTTGCATTTCGTTGATTTCGCTTATTATTTCGTGAGGTTTGCTAAGGTTAATTAGCAGGTTGTTATTAAAACAACTCGAAGATTTGAATTTTATGATTAGTGACGGATTACTGATTATTACTTAATTATTAGTTTTAAAAGAAGTTTTAATTGAATACTTTATTTAATTGTTAGTTATTTAGTAGGTACTCTTAGTTTTCTAGGTTTAATTTACAGTTAGGCAGTAAGTACTTAATAGCGTTCGTGTTTATAAGTAAGTACTTTTTTAGAATTCTAGGTTTAGTTTATTTAGTTAGATATTACTTCGTACGTTTCTACAAAAAGAAGTGAAATCCCACCAAAAACATTCTGTAAAAAACTAGCCAAGTCTCGATTGAGCTGCTTGTTTATCTCTAAAAAGTAATGAAATCTAGACAAAGTCGTACCAAGTCTAAGGTTCCTTACAGCGATTTCTTTATTATTATAGTTAATGTTGTGTGACTTGGCCGTTGAAGGGTACACAAGCGAGCCTGAAACAAAAGTTGTCTGTACGTCTATTTTATGTTAGATCGATGGTCGATTTGACGCTCTAAAAAGAAGTGTTTGTTTCAGGCTCGCCTATACATAAGTATTGAAATATGCAGCTTTATCAAGCCTACAATTGACTAGTTACGGAATAAACATTTTCCAAGTGGCAATTTTCCATCGTCAATGGGTAGCGGTTCTGGCGACATACTGGTGCAATGGTGTCATGGAGCACCTGGTTGTGTACCCTTCAACGGCCAAGTCACACAACATTAACTATAATAATAAAGAAATCGCTGTAAGGAACCTTAGACTTGGTACGACTTTGTCTAGATTTCATTACTTTTTAGAGATAAACAAGCAGCTCAATCGAGACTTGGCTAGTTTTTTACAGAATGTTTTTGGTGGGATTGTGTTTACTTGATGTAATTTTAGTACATAGGTACAAACGACGTCAAATATATGTTTACACTTTTGCATCTTACTCCTTTGTAATAAGGCTCAAAAGTGTAAACATATCTTCGACGTCGACTGTAAATACGAATAAAAGCCCTAGGTACTCAAATTTTAGAATAATTTAGAACTCCAACACGTACAACTTTTAAACAACATTTCCGTACAAGGCGGGAAGAAGTTGATTACTCAAGATATAAAATTAAAGAAATTTGAATCTTATGATTTTTTTAAAGTTAAATTTTTTTTAATTTTTCACCACGACTTGTCAACTTCTTCCCGCCATAAACGGATTTAACCTTTACCTACTGTTTCACAGACGTACACTGTATCGCAAAGCACTTGTTTTAGTGCTAGTAAACTGAGCACTCGTCTGCAGTTTTATTTCCGAAGAAATGAGTCGGACGCTAGACGTCAGCTCAGACACTAAAATACCACCTGCACTTGTCAATAAGTCATATTGGCTAGGGATACACGGACAGATCTGTCCGCCGGATTTGTCTGGCGGATATATCCGGCGGACAGATCCGTCCATGCATGGCGCGAATTGAACACGGATTTGTCTGCGGACACATCTGAATAGCGCCATACATGGACGGATCTGTCCGCTGGGCATATCCGCCAGACAAATTCGGTGGGCAGATCTGTGCTTAGATCTCTAGCTATTGGTAGGTATTGGTGGGTTTATGCGCAGGTCGCCTGCTAAGCTGTGGGGTCATTTTGCAGAGCAAAAAATTTTTTTTTTCGTTTGTTGGACGATAGTAGTAACCTAAGAAAAAATTTAAACAAATAACCGACTTCACTTAGCCCATCTTACCAAAAGCAAATGTAAAGATCTACTGTAAAGAATACTATAAAAATTACTATGGTTATGTCTATAGTATTTGAAGAAATCCCTCATTTTCTCCAGGATCCCATCATCAGATCCTAACCAGATGACCATAGAACAAACTACGAAGTATATGCTTTCAAACAAAAAAAAAAGAATTTTCCAAATCGGTCCAGCCATCTTCTAATAATCGGTGAACATAGATTAAAAAACAAGCAAAAACAAAGATTCCGAAGAATTGAGAACCCTCTCCGGGAAGTTGGTTGAAAGAAAGTCAGATTGTTTATCTCTATTTAATTATTCTCTAAGTGAAGTGTTTTCTACTGGCAACCCTGGCCAGGTAAACAGTGCAGAGAGAGAGCTCGTATTGTTTTTAATAAATAGAAGTTATCTAACTCACAGTATACTGTTGCAATGTGTTCATGGTGGTTGGAGTGAGTCCTGTGGCCGGCGTTGCCCGGAATTTGGCACTTAAACTGCGCTACAAGGTTCGAAAGAAGGTCGGTGAGGTGCACATTTTTGGCCGTTTCATTTTCAAAACTCACAAAAACACGAAGATTTCATCGAAAATAACGGGACCATGCGCGCCGAATAACAGCTGATTGGATGATCTGCTGTGGCATTGACAGATTTGTCACAACGTCACTGCTGCCACCATTATAAGCCTTTGTTGCCAGGCTAAAGGATGCGTTCAGAGATTTGCTTAAGCCGGCGACACACTACGCGACTTGGACTCGAGCGTCATTTGTCGGCAGGCTGGGAGTATAACTGCAATATTGGATACGATTGTTGATCGTTTTGCTCAATAGACCTATAATTTGGCACAATTGGTTGTAAGTTACTGTGGCGCAGTGATAACGTGATATGTATTATTGTGGTATTATTACATTGGTGCAACGAAGGCTGCTGTGAGTTCTTCCGGACTTTTTCTCGAAGTGTTTTATTTATTCATATATGTACACATATTTTGTATTATTTGTATTTGTTACATTGTTGTGCTGTTATTAATATTATTATCGTTATTTAAGTTCACTGTTATAATTTATTTTTTGTGACCAAAGGCACCGGGTTTTTATTTTATTGTTGACAATTTGCATGTTTAATTTGTTTGGTTTATTTATGGACTTTTTTCTTGCCGATTTTGCTTTGTGGCATGCACGTATAGATAGATACGTAGTCTCAATTCTTGACATTTGAATTGTTTTATATAATTATTAAAGTTCTGTTTATTTTTTCTTGTCATTTTTAAATTTATATTGCCTTGGTTTTAATTTAAGTTATTTTTGTTTGATCAAAATGAGCAGCCCCACGAAAGTAGCGTGCCCGTATTGTCCTGGTTTGCCGAGGTTATTTGTGGCCTCGAGGGGCCTTAATGTGCATATCAGTAGGGTTCACAAGGAGAATGCCGGCGCCCAGGTTTCTCATTCCAGTGTTGGGTCAGGGCCAGGGGTATCTGCAAATGATGTAGGGCTTCATAGGTTGTCAGCTTTGAAAAAGAATGTCCGTGTGTTGAAGCACATTCCTAAGGGGGCGAGAAACCTTGCTGCTGGCAAGTTGGCAACATTGGTCGACGCGTGTCTGCGAACAAATGACGTTGATGATTGGTTCGCCCTCCTCTCGTTTGCTTTTACAGGCTTGAGGGTGCCAGAGTTTGGCTCAGCCAAGTCTTTAACCACGAGGGTAAAGGAGAATGTCGGCAGTCTGAATTTGTATTTTCCAGATGAGGTCGCTCGCAGACCAAGCTCCTTGTACCGAACGATTGAGGGTAAAGTCCATGATGGGGATTTGAGAGGGGCAGTTCGTCTGCTTCTGTCTGATTCTTCTCTTGCCCCGGCTGACGCCGGCACTTTGGGGGCTTTGAGGGCTAAGCACCCTGAACCGTCTAGGCCGCTTGCTTTCCCGCCGGAGTCTGACCTATCGACTCCTTACCTTACGGTGTCAGTTTCGGATGTGGCGAACGCAATCGGTTCCTTTTACAATGGTTCGGCTGCTGGGTTAGATGGCCTTCGCCCACAGCATTTGAAAGAGCTTACCTCGCCGAGTGTGGGTGACAATGGGCCTAGACTTCTTGAGTCGCTTACGAGACTGTGTAATTTCCTTTTGCGTGGTATGCTTCACCCTCAGGTCTGCCCCTTTTTGTATGGTGCAACTTTGTGTGCATTGGGGAAAAAAGATGGAGGTATAAGGCCCATTGCAATAGGTTCAACTTTAAGGCGGCTGGTAGCAAAGTTGGGTTGCCGATCGGTTAAGGATGAGATGGCGGCATATTTTCAGCCACGACAGATGGGTTTTGGCACCCCTTTGGGTTGTGAGGCAGCCATTCATGCGGCTAGGCATTTTGCTGTGTCTCGTGACAACAGCGACACCATCATTTTGAAGCTGGACATAAAGAACGCATTTAATTCGGTGGAAAGGGATATAATTTTGAAGGAGGTAAGATCTCGAACTCCGGCATTGTATCCCTTTCTCTTTCAGTGTTATTCCTCTCCGAGTAACCTGTTCTTTGGGGACAGCACAATTTCTTCCCAGGTGGGTGCTCAACAGGGAGACCCGTTGGGTCCTCTGGTTTTTTGCCTTGCTATGCAGAGTTGTATAACGTCCTTACAGTCACCGCTGAATGTGTGGTACCTGGATGATGGCACTATTGGCGGGAGTTCAGATGTTGTCCTGGACGATCTGAACAGACTCTTACCGGCTTTGCATTCGATCGGAATGGAGGTGAATCCCTCGAAGTGCGAGATATATGCCTGTGGTTCTTTGGCGTTGGATTCAATACCCGATATTGAGTCAGTTTTGCCGGGCGTCACGTTGCTAGATAGGGCGTCATTTTCTCTTCTCGGAGCGCCTATTTTTCCGGAGGGGGTCAGTTCGGCGGTTCAGGCGAAGACTCGGGCGTTGGAATCAGCTTTTTTGCATTTCGAGCATTTGTCGGCGCACGTTTCTCTCACTTTGTTGCGCAACTGTTTTGCGATGCCACGCGTGACGTATATTTTGAGGACAGCGCCAATCTGGAGGTTTGAGCAGGCTGTCAGTGGTTTTGACAGTGTGCTTAGGCGGGGCCTTGAGAATGTGTTGAATGTCAGTTTTGACGAGACGCAGTGGCGTCAGGCAACGCTTCCTGTTCGCTACGGGGGGCTGGGGGTCCGTTGCATGCGTGACGTCGGTTTGGTAGCTTTCCTTGCGTCTTCACATGCAGTATCAGGTCTTGTCACTAGAATCCTAGCCTTTGATGGTGGCAATATCTGCATTACTTATTTGCAGGAGGCACATTCCGAATGGTCAACTCGCTTTGCGCAGGTTGAGGAACCGGACAACCCTTCGTCACAAAGATTGTGGGATGACATTTTGTGTCGCGACTTGCATCAAGGCCTAGTGCGTAATGCTGTTGGAAGGGACGTTGCTAGACTGAAGGCTGTCGGGGAGCCTGAGTCCGGAGCGTGGCTGCATGCCTTGCCGTCACCACACCTGGGAACCTTACTGGACAATGACACGTTGCGGGTGGCGGTGGTGCTAAGGATTGGTAGTAAGGTGTGCGAGCCGCACCGGTGTGTGTGTGGGGCTTTGGTAGAGGCGGATGGTCACCACGGGCTTAGCTGCTTGCGGTGTGCGGGGAGGATTCCTAGGCACTGTGCTGTCAATGACATAGTTAGGCGTGCTTTGGTATCGGCGAATGTTCCTTGCATCTTGGAGCCTCAAGGTCTGAGCCGTACGGATGGTAAGAGGCCGGACGGTCTTACTCTGGTCCCGTGGGCAAGGGGTCGCAGCTTGCTTTGGGATGCCACGTGTGTGAGTACTTTCGCTCCTACTCATCTCGCACACACGGTAACCAAAGCGGGTGCTGCGGCTGAAAGTGCGGCTAAGTTCAAGCACAGCAAATACGCCAACCTTGAGCAGGTGTATGATTTCGTCCCGGTGGCCATAGAGACGGCTGGGCCTTGGTGTGCCGAGGCCAAAAAATTTGTCAAGGACATAGGGCGTCGTCTGAAAGAGAGGGGCTGCGACCCTCGCTCTGGTTCTTTCCTGGTCCAACGAATTTCGCTGGCTATTCAGCGGGGTAATGCTGCCAGTATCTTTGGAACGTTCGGACCGGGTGAGTATCGGGGTGGGGTCTAAAATGTAATGTGAATTTGTGTTTGTATTTAGTTTTAGTGTTGTTGACGAAACCTGTTGTGGATTTGAACTGTGTATTTGACGAAGCATGTTGTGGAAGTTATTATGTTGGGAATCTGGACGAAGCCTGCAATGTGGATTTAAATTATCAATGTTAATTCTATTCTGTCTAAATAAATGTTCTTTTCTAAGTGAGAAACTTAAACAAACTAATGGGGTCCCAGCGCACACAAGTTTTTTGCAGAAATCGCAAAGCGTCTGGTTGATGTAACTGGTGACCGAAGAGCTGGCGGTATCCTCGCACAGCGTATCAGCATTGCGATACAACGAGGAAATGCCGCCAGCATCCTTGGTACAATGCCGCAAGGGCCTAGTTTAGATTTGAGCTAGTTATTAATTTAGTTTAGTATTTGTACATTTTGTACTGTAGTACCTCTGTATATTTAGTTATGTAAATAAATGTTTTATAGCAACAAACTAATAATTTTCGGTACTAGTAAAAACATGTCGGAGCCAAACAAACGGAAATAAAACAAGGTTTTTGCTATGACCTAGTTAAGTAAAGCTACAATTTTCCTTCCACGCCTAATTTACTTGACACTCTCATCTCCTACCTCGTGTGTCATAATCTCACCGGGCATCACTCATCTTCTCTCACACATACTCGGTTATTACTCAACTGTCCTTAGTACAGTCATTTTATTCTCACTTGTACGGGAAAAATGACAAATTTGGAAATTATTCATAATAGCAGAAGTATTTAGTTGTATGGCTCAAAAGTCATGTCAATCATTGCGTAGACAGAAAATCCTACAAAAATTTGAACATGAAAAAATCCTCATTTAATTAACTAACTAACTATTTTGGCTCAACGATCCAAAGAGAATCTTGGCCTCCGAAATGAGAGCACGCCACCTATCCCGATCCTGCGCAACTTCTTGCCAGTTGTTGACTCGAAGCTGCAGCAGATCCGCCGCCACACTGTCTCATTCATTGTCTCATTTAATTAATTTCTAAAAAATCGCCTAAATAAATATATAAATATAAAAATAAATATGCAATTCAACGGGGCAATGCTGCCAGCCTTCTGGGCACGCTGCCAATCGACGGCGATTTGGGGCAAATTTTTTACTTATAGTTTATTCTTAAGTTGATTTTTTAATTGTTAGCTTTTAATATTTTATTATTTATTATGGTTCCTTAAGACACGTTATTTCTGAATGGCGGAAAATCAGACAAAAAAGAAACCCTTCATATATATTTTGATGAATATTTACTTCCCGATGGAAAGTTTGTAGAATTTTCCGTTCAGTCATCTTAGAATGACATTTTAAAACTATATACTTAAACAATAAAATCGAAAAAATTATAAATTAATGTTTGAAAAAAAACGTATCTTTACTGGAGTACCTCGCAAAGGCTCAAGTTACGTAAGTTATTATGATTTTTGCTGTTAAATTAAAATAGACTGGACTTTTTGACACACCAAAAGATATACGGGAATCAATTTGCACTTTTCACCAGTGACACTATAGCAGCCTGTTATTCATTGAATTAAAATTTACTCGTTACATAATGAAGTGCTTTTCAGTTGAGTATCCTGTTCAAGCCACGAAGCTTGTTGAGTAGCCTTAGGTAAAAGATTTAATTATGGAACTATTGTTTACAATACTTTTTCTACGAGTAAGTACCCGAAATAAGTAAGAGTTGTACATTGTACAAAAATCCATTTAAGCATCACGAAAGTTCGCATATAATAGCTCAATCGAAAAGTATGCGCTAGTAGTTTGGTCTATAAAGTCTTCATTCAAACATTATAGTCGACGAGTAGAAAAAGTGAGTTCAAGTAAGTGGATTGCGTGATCACTGCTTGTTTGACGTATGTACCATTAGAATGATTCAAAGTAGTCTCACTAGCGACTGTCAGTTTTCAGCCATCGAATGGGGTTGGCAACTGTCAACGGTTTGGCCAGATGGCGCCAGCATAGCTGGTACCTGTCACTAGTATTGTTGTATGGGATTTGGCTTAGACACTAGCCCATCCAGGTCAGAAAATTCCAAAAAAAAAACAAGAATTTGACACAATTGGTAGGACTGACAGGTACCAGCTATGCTGGCGCCATCTGTAAAAACTTTCGACCGGCCAACCCCATTAGGTCCCAGTTCTGCTTGCCATGAGTTAAATATGACATTGACATTTTCTAGAACAAGTATCGAGTGCTCTATCTGTGCATCTTGCTTGTAACATATTAGTGTAAACGAGATGCACAGATAGAAAATTCGTTACTCGTCAACGAAAAATGTCAATGTCAAACTCATGGTAGCCGTACAGTACGCTTACCATGAGTTATGATATTGACGTTTTCGAGAACGAGTATCGAGTGTTCTATCTGTGCATCTTGCTTGTAACATATTAGTGTAAACGAGATGCACAGATAGAAAATTCGTTACTCGTCAACGAAAAATGTCAATGTCAAACTCATGGTAGCCGTACAGTACGCTTACCATGAGTTATGATATTGACGTTTTCGAGAACGAGTATCGAGTGTTCTATCAGTGCATCTTGCTTGTAACATATTAGTGTAAACGAGATGCACAGATAGAAAATTCGTTACTCGTCAACGAAAAATGTCAATGTCAAACTCATGGTAGCCGTACAGTACGCTTACCATGAGTTATGATATTGACGTTTTCGAGAACGAGTATCGAGTGTTCTATCTGTGCATCTTGCTTGTAACATATTAGTGTAAACGAGATGCACAGATAGAAAATTCGTTACTCGTCAACGAAAAATGTCAATGTCAACCTCATGGTAGCCGTACAGTACGCTTACCATGAGTTATGATATTGACGTTTTCGAGAACGAGTATCGAGTGTTCTATCTGTGCATCTTGCTTGTAACATATTAGTGTAAATAAGATGCACAAATAGAAAATATGTTACTCGTTAAGGAAAAATGTCAATGTGAAACTCATGGTACCCGTACTGCTTGCAGTCTATAAACATTTTATTTTCGCTTGACCCAGTCAATTTGCGACTGCCCCAGCGATCGGATTTTATACCTCTTTTACTAACCCTTAACATCGTTAATAGCATTAAATAGAAAACAAATGTATTCAGGACAACTATCCGACGCCTACATTCCTCCAGTCACCTTTTACGAGCTCTTTATACCCTTAAGCCGCAATTAGACTATCATTTATAAATGATCATACATATAGGACTCATTTATAAATGAAGAACCTATGACCGTGTAGTAACAACATGATTCATATCGTCTATGATCATAGATATAGGATCCTGTTTGACAGAAAACCTACAATAATGATCATTTACAGGTCATTTGACGTACGTAACTTCGAATCAAACCGATTCTTCCGCCATATTTTGTTTATATTCTGTGTCTATGGTCTGTTTATACTATTGTTAGCCATTTATATTTAATTTTATTAGTAACTTGATTGATTTGATTTGTGCAACTTTGACGGTATCAATATTCTTATATAACAGGTAGTTTGACATTTTGTTAAGGCATTATGTCGTTGGATTTTGTGAAGTGAAGTTCAAGGAATAAAGCTGTGATTTGTATTTGGAGTTGTTTTAATCAATATAACAGTTCAGAAGTGGGATACGAGTTCAAAAACCCACAGGTAATCGAAATTTTGATTTCATAACTAAGTTTTGTTTGCATGAGTTTGGCTTTCTTGACGTTAGTTATTGAACAATTCAAATAAGTTAAAGAGTACTGGAAAATGTTCTAAACCATATTGTGGACATGTTAATTAATTGATAACATTATAACGGTTTTATGGTTAACGATTAACTTTAGATTAAATGTTTTAATAGATGGATGAGTAAATGACATATTCATAAACGTAATCGCCAACGAAGGAATTCGAATAATTTCTTATTAACGTACTTACACTTTACTCTTTATACAATACATTTTGTATACTTATTGGTTATATAACTGATTGTTCGAGTAATTATGCAGTATTTTATCAAAGGTAGTCATATTTTGTTAGTTTCTTATGTGTCTTAAGTCGTTATTAAATTCTATCACAAAACAAATAACGTGTAGTGATTGTCACTTACTAAATACAACTGGCACTTATTTAAATCAGTAATGTGTATAATAGCACAGAATAAGTAATAGCAACAGCAGAAGGCCATCTAAGCAACAGTATACAAACAAATAGCGACTTTTGCTTCGACACAATAAAGTATAAATTCAGTCGGCGCGGCGTTTTTTCCCACGCTTTTATTCACCTAAACGTTTTGTCCCTCTCGATCGCGTTAAGTCAACTTAAGTCCTATCCTTTCCAACGTTTTAGGGTTGTCTCTTTTTACAACAATTAAGTGGCAAACAGGCAGACGGTCCAATAATTTTCTAACAATTTAAAATTGCCTCTTTTTGAGAATAATACCTATGTACCTAAATCATGATATTGACAGGTACACTGTCATTAACAGTAATTAAGACAGCAATAACATAATATTAAGCATACACTTAATAATAAAGATATTAATATTATATACCTACGATAGCCTTAAGTAATAAGTACCTACCCTACAGTTCGTAATTCAAAAAGAAAAGAAATAACATTATTTAAATTAGGAACAAATTACTGAAATATATTTTTTATCTTTCGATGTCCTTTGGAAGTTTGAAAATTGTGAGGTCTGATTCCAGCTATTATTAAGACAGCCGAATGCGATGCAATAATTTCTTATTTTTATATTTATAAGTTTTATAATACGACGACGTACGTAGCGGTGCATGGCTTCTAGCGAACTAACTGGCGGCGCGGGCGCGGGCGGCTCGACGTTTGGCGGCCGCGCGGCCCGTGCTCAGTAAACCCGGCCGGGCGGGTCGTGACGTCATCGCTGTTTTCAATCGCCGCGCGGAGTTACACCCGCCTGATAATAGTGAGCTTTAAAAAAACAGTTATACTTGTACAAATCGTTTAATTTCAGTATGGATGATAGAAGATTTGTACAGACGCCTCCGCTTCCAAGTGACAATCCCGATGGAGGCCAGGCGATGACACCACCAGCAGAAAATAGGCATAGCAGATCTCGCGATCGTGAGCGAGAGAGGCGCAGCCGGACCAGGCGCAGTCGCACCAGACACAGCCGCGGGAGAAGTAGCCGCATCAATTCTGACGGGTTGAGGAGCAGCAGGCGCCGAAGCCGGTCACGCTCGCGTCGTAGCCGGTCGCGCTTGCGCCGCAGCCCGCTTCACACGCATCACAGCCTGACACGTGCGCGCCGCAGCTGCAGCCACTCTCGTCGCAGCAGGACCCGCTCGCGCCGCAGCCGCAGCCGCTCACAGTTGCATCGAAATCGTCGCAGTCAAGCGAGGTATGGTGATAATGATTTGTTAGGTACTTTGAAAGATTTATTTCGAGCAGTTAGGACAGAGGACAGGTCAGAACATATTGAAAGATTTCCCGTAATGAATGTATTACCTGAATTCGACCCCGCAAATCGTAGTCAACCTATTGATATTTGGTTGAATAAAGTGAATGAGACTGCTAGTATTTATAAATGGACTGAACGCCAGATCATTCACTATGCTCTTCCTAAATTAGCTGGTGTTGCTCAAAAGTGGTACCAAGGTTTGACGAGTTTAAAGCACACTTACGATTAATTACGTAAGCATTTCCGTTAACGAAAATTACGATTTGTTGTTAACGGAAATGCTTGAGAAGCGTGCGAAATATGGGGATTCTCTAGAAGACTATTATTATGAAAAGGTTTTGTTACTTAATAGATGTAGAATCTCAGGTACCGATGCAGTTGATTGTATTTTATTAGGTATCGATGACAGGACAGTTAAAACCAGCGCCGCAGGGCTTGTAACCGGTTAATGCAAAAAACCCCGAAATGATCCAATATATTTAATTATTTTATGGTTATTATGTAAAACCCGATGTTTTATTATAGTTTTCACTTCAAATTATAGGATTATTCGATTGAGTATAAAACAGTAACGAAAAGAACGAAAAAACAAACCGGTTTTTTACTATGGATTTCGGTTACGGTTACAAGCCCTGCAGCGCCGAAGCAGCCCAATTTACAGAGCCTGACAAGTTGCTAGTTTATTTACGTAGTCAGAAAAGTACCAAGCCTAGAATTCTATCCCGACAGTCGAATGATAACAAACAAGTTAACAATAGGAGCTCTAAGCCAGATCATAAAGTTATTAAGTGTTTTAATTGTGGCGAGGATGGACATCCTCATTTCAGATGTAAACAGCCAATTAAGAAATGCGAAAATTGTTCTAGACTTGGTCATATTGCGTCAGATTGTAACATTAAGAAGGATTTAGATTTGAAAAATTTAAAATCGGTGAAATTAATATCATGACTAGGCGTCTCTAACAGCAAGGATCAAAAATATTACAAAACTGCATTTGTAAACAAAACTAGCCTATCGTGTTTTATAGACTTTGGCTGTGAATGTACGCTGATGAGAGCGTCTGAGGCAAGTAATATTTTTGGTAATTGGTCTAAAGATAATTTACCTATTTTAAACGGTTTTCCGCATACCGCAGTTCAGGCAATAGGTAGAGTTATTGCAAATGTCGTAGTTGACTCTGCTGACGCCACCATAGAGATATTCATCGTACCTGATAGCCATTTAGATACATCTTTATTAATCGGACAATCATTTACTGAATTGGATCATCTAGCTACTCATAAAACGAGTACTATTCTGGCTTTTTCGAATAAATCCAAGGAAGATGAATACAAATCTATTGCTTTGTTTATTAAAGACACTGTAGTGATAAATGATATTACTGAGGTAGATTTTTACACCAAGCCAGTTTACAATGGAAATGTATATGTAGAATATAGTTTGATAATGCAACCAAAAAAAGAATACGAAATAATACCTGGTTTGATTAGTGTGACAAATGGGCATGGACGAATATTGATTAAAGGGTTATTATCGAATGCGTTCGAGTTAAAACAGGATAGTATTATTACTCGTGCGTGTATGGCAAAAGAAGTTCAATCTTACAGTGTTAATCGCATAGATTTGAGTTCATCATCTAAAGCCGATGAAGACATAACTCTGTCAAAAATTCAAGTAGATCAAGCCATAGGCAAGCAAGAGCTGAATGAGCTGGTTAATTTATAAAACGAACATCGAAAATGCTTCGCATTTAGTATCAAAGAATTAGGTTGTTGTAACTCAACATCTATGAATATTCAACTAAATGATAAAACTCCGGTAGTATACCGCCCTTATCGCCTGTCTTATGCGGAAAGAGAGGTTGTAAGGGATATGGTTAGTGAACTCAAGGAGTCAGGGATTGTTAGCGAGTCCACATCCGACTATGCATCACCGATCATATTGGTAAGGAAAAAGACTGGAGGTTATCGTATGTGCATCGATTATAGAGCATTGAATAAGAAAACGATAAAAGAGCACTACCCTTTGCCTCGAATAGATGATCAATTGGATGGATTAGCAGGATACTCATATTATACGACATTAGATCTGGCATCTGGTTATTACCAGATACCACTAGCTGATCCTTCGAAACATCTCCCTTTATTACACCAGATGGGCATTACCAATTTAACAGAATGCCGTTTGGTTTGAGTAACGCACCAGCCAATTTTCAACGTACCATTAACAATATTTTAGGTAATGCTCGTTTCAAACACGCTTTTGCTTATATGGATGACATAATCATACCATCTAAAAACGTACAAGACGGCCTAGATAAATTAAGACTCACTTTGCAATTATTTAATGACGCCGGTATGACTTTAAATTTAGACAAATGTAATTTCTTTAAGAAATCAATTGAGTATTTAGGATTTGAAGTTGATCAAAACGGTATAAGACCGGGAGAGAAAAAGATCCAGGCAGTAAAAGACTTTCCTCGTCCTACTGATCAGCACAAAATAAGGCAATTCTTAGGATTAGCCAGTTTCTTTCGGCGGTTTGTAAAAAAATTCTCTATTATTGCGAGACCACTAACTCAACTATTAAAGAAAGATTCTAAATTCACGTGGGGCGAACAGGAAGAAAATGCATTTAATCGGCTTAAAAGTGATCTAACAGACAGACCTATTCTTGCTTTTTTCAATCCCTCATATGAAATAGAGTTGCATACTGACGCGTCTAAACTTGGAGTGGCGGGAATTTTATAACAAAGAAAGGATAAATCAAAACCGTTTGAAGCTGTTGCATACTACAGCAGACAAACCTCCCCTGAAGAGATGCATTTTACTTCATACGACTTGGAGACGCTAGCTGTAGTATCTTCATTACAACGATTTCGAGTTTATTTGCTTGGGATACATTTCACCATCGTTACAGATTGTAATTCGTTGAGAGCCACATTTGAGAAAAAGGATGTTATATCTTGAGTTGCGCGTTGGTGGAATGTAATCCAAGAGTATGACTTTACAATCAATTACAAACCAGGTAAATCGATGGCTCACGTAGATGCGTTGAGTCGCAATCCCGTTAATGAAGTGTCCTTTAAAGTTAAAAACATTACAGTTGACTGGATAGCAACAGTACAACAAAACGACCCCGAAATTCAGCGTTGTGCTAGTATACTTAAAGATACTCAAACTAATAATATAATTGAAGTAACGAAGAATTTTGTTGTCAAAAAGGGTTTATTATATAGAGTCACTAGTGATGGGAATCGATGTGTTGTGCCTAAAGGTGTAAGATGGCAAATAATGAAAAGCAATCATGACGATATAGGCCACTTTAGCTTTGATAAGACATATGATAAAATTAGATCCACTTACTGGTTCCCCAAAATGAGAAAATTTATTAAGAAATACGTTGAGTCTTGTTTAGAATGCGCTCATGCTAAAGTTCCTGTCGCTAAAAAGGCCGGGCAATTACATCCAATAGAGAAAATATCTGAACCCTTCCACACGGTCCATATTGACCATTTAGGGCCATTTGTTAAAAGTAAACACAAAAATACTCATCTTTTATTAATAATCGATGCGTTTACGAAGTTTATTATTATCACTCCAGTCAAAAGTACAAAAACAGCTAGTAGCATTAAAGCATTAACTGCTTACTTTCATACATTTGGTGTACCAAAAAGAATTATTTCAGACAGAGGTACCTCATTCACTTCTCACAAATTTAAGGATTTTTTAAATAATTCATGTGTTAAGCATATACTTAATGCCGTTTGTACCCCAAGAGCCAATGGACAGGTAGAAAGGTACAATAGGACTTTACTAGCAGCAATGACGGCGTGTAACGTAGGAAAATCCGAACGAGTATGGGATGATAGCATATCTAAAATCCAATGGGGTATGAATAATACTTTGAATAAGGGGATTGGTAAGACATCTGCACAGGCTTTGTTTGGCACGGAATTGTCTGGCATGTCAGATGCATTATTGCGATTAGGAGTAGCTTTAGGTGAAGATAGTCTAGAAAGAGATACAATTAGAGAGGAAATTACAGAACACGTAGAAATTGACCAAAAGAAGCAAAAGGATAGATATGATAGAAAAAGAAAACACGTCGAATATGAGGTTGGTGATTTAGTAAGAATTGAGAGAGAGATACAGTCTACCGGTCATAGTAAAAAGTTGATTCCAAAACTAAGGGGTCCGTACCGCATAACTCGTTTATTAGGGAATGACAGATATGAAGTTGGGGATACGCCATTATCTAAGAAGGGTAACAAGCCATTTAAAAGTGTATTTTCAGTGGATAAAATTCATCCCTGGTTAGTATTTGAGAGATCTGACTGTCATAGTGACAATGAAAATAATGAAAATGAAAACTATCTTGAAGTAGAATCTGAAATGTCTGAATGATTTGAGAAAATAATATTAGTATGTACGTGGGACATATGAAAGAGGGTTCCATGTATTCGATCTGATTTACATACTTAATGAATTATAATGATTTGAAAATACATGGAAAATATGAAGGAGGTTTCCATGTGTTCAATTGATAGGGTATTAGAAATATGTATGAGGTTCTAGTACCCAACTGAATTATAATATTGAATATATGTATGAGGATTCAATATTTAAATGATGTAATTTTGTTGATAATATTTTGATAAATAATAATTGAAAAACAAAGTGAAACTTTCTTTGTAAAAAAAAATATGATTGAATAATGATAGGTACATGGATTGTTTTAAAAAAAAGCCATTTGTATTTAATTTAAATTTAAATAGATAATATAATAAAGTAATGCCAGATGCACTTGATTCATGTGTAAATTACCAATTGAAATATGAGTATGAGCTTAGACACAGTTGTAATGATTTATTTACAATTTAATGGAATAATGTAATGTTAACAACTGGTCGTCTTGTTACATTTCTTTACCACATATTGATCAGAGCGTCTGCTTTTCTCAATAGTTTACATTTAATTCCCGGGACGGAAATGTATTCAGGACGGCCGAATGTTAGCCATTTATATTTAATTTTATTAGTAACTTGATTGATTTGATTTGTGCAACTTTGACGGTATCAATATTCTTATATAACAGGTAGTTTGACATTTTGTTAAGGCATTATTTCGTTGGATTTTGTGAAGTGAAGTTCAAGGAATAAAGCTGTGATTTGTATTTGGAGTTGTTTTAATCAAGATAACACTATGAACCTGTAACGTTTAAATGACTTTGAGTGTAATTTGCAAAAATGATTAACAGCATCATCACTAGGTAACTGTGTAACTAGATACTTACCTAGTTATAAACTCCAACATTCCACGTCTGATCTCAAAAGATGAATAAAATATACAACTAATCTTCTTCTTCCCTATTTTATGTCTTTCACACTTTTATTTCGTAGGCATTCACACACACATAACTAATTCATACATACATACATACACACATTAAAAACACACATACTTAACTTTACTTAAACACCGCTTACTTATAACTTACTAAGACCATTTTAACCGACTTTTTGTACTTAACTAGATAGTTTCTCGGTCATTTAATCAAAATTCTTAGTTTTAATTTTAGCTGTATTTCGCTAAGATCCCCACGTCACAGGCTCAGCCTAGTGTGGGGATCACTGTATTGCCTCCCAATGTAAAACCAATATATGAAATAAATATATTTTGAATTTTTTTTTAATTTGAATTTATCTATGATCATACATTTTGACACAAACATAAACAATATTTTATTACTTTTTAATTGCTTTGCATCTACCTATTCAGCTACACCTTAATAACCAGATCTTTTGTTTATTGCCACTAGCGACAGCCGATACTTTATAAAATAATCTTCAGAAACACAGTGCGATGTACGATTTCCTTTTTCCAATTTTTTGAATAAATCCGTTCTTAGACGATTGCAGCATCATTGTAGTGAAGTGAATCTCGTTCTGTGAAATGTACACACATATAATATCGATAGTAAAAATGTACCTTAGTACAACACTGTTGTTTACAAACCGATTCATTTTCAATTTCATAGATTATCGTTTTTGGAATATTATATTATTATTTTAGTTTTCATGATTAACCCAAGAAATAGGTAGGTAGTTAAATAATCTCACACTTACCATTCGATATTTAGACATAAAAACTAGCCATGAATCGTCCGTTCTTTGCCTACCTAACTAATTTGACACTGTTCGTATTTATGCTTTTTTTGACGTACCCTGGGTCTAACATCTTCAGTTATTAATTAGGTTAAAAAGCACATACATTATTATTTGCTTTAATTCACACTTTATTATTTAGTCAGGAAAATCAAAACAACGTTTATTTACTTTATCATGACATGTAAAAATATGACAGTTCATAAGGCTAAAGATAAAATAAAGCGTTTGGTTGTTGCATTATCCTATACATACTGACACTACATTTAAATGATAAAATAAATATACAATGCCAGATTAAGTAAATTATTAACAAAAAATAGGTCTTTTTCCTTTTACATGATTTTATTGGATTGAATATAGAGTACTTTTTAATTATTTAGTCATTTTAAATAGATGATTGCTAAAATACTGGAATAATAAAACGCACACAGTCATAACAACCGGAAGCAAACTGTGTCATTTGCGATAGAAAACAGACGAAAGACCCAAATCTCGATGTTAGTTCTTTATTTTTGCTTTGAGGAATTAAGATTGTGGTGTAGTATAATTAGTACGTAAGCATTGCCTATATAAACGTGTATCTTGCCTAACTTGAGCCAGAATAAATCCTATACTCATCGAAGCTGTTGTTTCACTATCGCCGTCCGTACATGGCGACCCTGCCTTTTAAGGCAGCGACCTCGGGTTCGCGAGTGCAATGTGAGGACTAAATAAAATAGAGGACTAATGTTAGTAAGTTATGTCTGCAGCCGAATCAGTGTTGTGTTAATAATCGAACAATGCCAGTGAGACTATAGCCCAACGGTTATTTACACGGTTTCACTCGTTATTCCTGTTAAGATGGGGTCAGGCACGTCCAGACCACAGGAAGTAATCATCGCTCAGACGGCGTCTGGAGGAAGCAATGAAGCAAATGCCACAGTAAAGGATTTGGCCTTCCATGTCAGCAATACAAATATTATCCTGCTGACCATACTCGCCATTATTTGCTTGGTTCTCGTGTTCGGGCTGTACAAGATGTATTTGAGATGCCATAAGAAGATGATCCGGAGGGAAGTTAACGGCCAGGTGGCCTTCAGGCGATCATTTGGACTAGGAAGGAAGACCGTGCCGGAGGCGGAGGAAGCTTAAAGGCATTTTTACGGCGTTTTCACGTGTACGGGACCAGGAGAAGCAGACGGCGCAATTAAAGTAATTGCGATAAAAGTGAAGTGCGTAATGTTTGAAATGTGAGTTAGTAGATTTAATAATATATAGAATAGATTATTTTAGAATAGATATAAAGACTTTCATATTCCTAGAGTGCAGTGCAATGCTCCAAGAGCTTATAGATTTATATAATGAACTATACCAATTTAAACAAAATCTATTAAAATTAAAAATTGAAAAACGGACAGAAGAAAAGTTAAAAGAAAAGCTGACAGTAGCAAATAAGTTATATGATACGTTTTTAAAATGTACGGCAGTAGTAGATATTAATATTTTAAAGGGTGATATAAACCAGGAAACAATAGAATCTATTAACGAAATACGTAGTAAATTTGAGATTGTCTACAGTAAAATACGACAATTTTGTACGAGCAGCCATATTGTAAAAACAAGCACCATGGAGAAATTCGACCTTAAAACGGCGGTTCATCTCTTACCTATTATGACTGGGGAAGAAGATATTACTAAAAAGCTAATCGATGCCATTGAGCTCTATAGGTCGATGTTAGAACAAGACAGTATTCCGAAATTAATTAATTTCGTGCTTAAGACACGTTTGTCCGAAAGTGCTAAATTGCGAATGGCACAGTCATATTCAGATTGTGGAGCTCTTATTTCTGATCTTAAAAATAATTTCTTGACCAAAAAATCAAGTACAGCTATACACTATAGTTGGATGCAAGCCAAACAGCATTCCCTTTCTTTAGACGAATTCGGTACTAAAATTGAGCAATTATTTGTTGACTTAACAGTTTCTCAAGCCGACGGTGACGAAAGTACATACAAGGTACTAAAACCTATTAACGAGAAATTAGCAATAAAAAGGTTCACCGACGGATTGCGGAACCCTACTTTAGGAATTATACTTTCAGCTAGGAATCCGCCAACATTAAAGGACGCGATTCAAGCCGCAAAAGACGAGGAGATCTCTTCCACAAGTGGGAGCAGCGAAACTTCAATCTTCGTCAACCGAAGGGGCTTTCCAGGTCAGTACCGTTCACGCGCAGGCCGCGGCAGCTTCAGTAGCTGGCGCAGAGGAACGCCTAACAATACAGGGATGCGGTATTCTTTCGATAGGAACAGGACCGAACGAGGTAACTATAATCAGAGTGGAACCGGGCAGAGTTTTGATAATCCGAATCGAGGATTCTATAGACATAGGTCCGAAAACTCTCTCAACCGTGGGTCCAGGAATCAGCCAAATGTATATGTAGCTGAAGAACAAGAACCACAGCCTACGACGTCGAACGAAAATCGGGAAAGTTCAAACCCACCACAAAACCCGACTTACGAATTTTTTCGTCCCTAACTCGACATACGCGTTCAAATACGATAGTTCGCTAGAAATTATAATTGGAGACGACACGTTTCAGCTGTTAGCAGATACCGGCGCTGCCATATCGGCCGTGAAATATGAAACCGTCTTACAGCTAAATATTCCAATCCAAAACGAAGTCGTCACTATAAACGGCATTGGCGGCGACACATATACAGAAGGTTTTGTTTACATTCAGTTTAGTTTACATGGACATCGTATGTGTCATAAATTCCACGTACTCCGAAACTTATCTTGCGGTCCTAGTGGAATATTAGGACGAGATTTTTTACGTAAATATAATTCAATAATTGACTATGAGCGGAATACGTTAACTTTAGATATAAGTAATATTGGGAAACTAACGGTCCCCTTACAGTTAGGATGTTTGGAAGCAAATAACTACTTAACTTTACCGCCAAGGTGTGAAAAAATATATTTAGTAGACACAGAATTTATCGAAGATTGTATGGTAATATCAAATGAACTTTGTAATGGCGTTTTTGTGGCAGGAGGACTATGTACACCTAAAGCAGGGAAGATACCAATTCAATTAATGAACACACGAGATACAGAAGTACAGCTTAGTTATTTCAGGCCCGAAATAAGAAGTATTAGAGAGTATACTGTTTGTACATTCGAAGATATGCAAGTTAACGGCGCTAGGGTGCGTAAAATGTTTTCACTGTTGGAATTATCACATTTAAATAAAGAAGAAAGAACTTCAATTCAAAATATTTGCGCAAAGTTTTCAGACATCTTCTATATACCCGGTGATATGTTAACACCCTCAAAATTAGATCCACAACATATTCATTTAAAACCTAATGCGACACCTGTTTTTGTTAAACAATATAGATTACCCCATTCTCAAAAAGCAGAACTCGAAAACCAAGTGCAGAAAATGTTGCGAGAAAAAATAATCGAACCAACGCGGAGCGAATGGTCTAGCCCCGTACTTTTGGTACCTAAACACCCCGATGCAGAAGGCAACAAAAAATGGAGGTTAGTTATTGACTTTAGAAAATTAAATGATCGAATAATAGACGACAAATTCCCGTTACCCAATATTCACGACATACTAGACTCTTTGTCGGGTTCTATGTATTTCAGTCATTTGGATTTGCATCAAGGATTTTTTCAACTTAGTTTAGATGAAAAAAGTAGACCATATACGGCCTTTGTTTCTGCTTCAGGGCAATATTGCATGACTAGGCTTCCAATGGGAATGAAAGTATCGCCCAGCTGTTTCTCAAGAGCAATGACTATAGCCATGTCTGGCCTTAATTATGAAAAATGCTTAATTTATATGGATGACCTTGTTTGTTTCGGAAGGAATTTAGAGATGCACAATAAAAATCTGATGGCAATTTTTAGTCGACTACGTAAGTTTAATTTAAAGCTAAATCCAATTAAGTGCCAGTTTTTAAAGAAGGAAATTTTGTATTTAGGTCATTTAGTTTCGGCGGACGGCATCAAACCGGATCCGGATAAAGTTAAAGTTTTACAGGGCTACCCGGAGCCACAAAACACTGACGATGTGAAAAGATTCGTAGCTTTTGCAAATTACTATCGAAAATTTATTCCAAATTTCGCTGCAACATGTGTACCTTTAAACAATTTAACGCGTAAAAACGTAACCTTCAAATGGGATGAGGAATGTAAAGAGTCATTCCTTTCTCTTAAGAAATCATTAGCAACACCCCCCATACTTCAATACCCAGATTTTAGTGAAGAGAACAAATTTATTTTAAAAACTGACGCGTCTGGAATAGCCATCGGTTCTCTTCTTTGTAACGGAAACGGACACCCTGTAGCATACGCGAGCCGTAGTTTAAATAAAGCAGAGCGCAATTACCCAACTGTTGATTTGGAACTCCTTTCAATCACATGGTCTATCAGATATTTTCGACCTTATCTCTACGGACGACAGTTCATAGTAGAAACCGACCATAAACCGCTCATTTATTTATTTAATATGACCAACCCCACAAGCAGGTTAATGAAATTCAGATTGCTCCTTGAAGAATATAATTTTATAGTGCGATACGTAAAAGGAACCGACAATGTTTCGGCAGACGCATTGTCGCGAATAACTTTAAACAGTGACGACTTAAAAAGGATGAGTGAAAATTATATTTTAGTTTTAACGCGAGCGCGACGAAAACAAATGGAGCAAGAAAGTAATTCTCAGGATAAAAGGACTTCGGATGATAAGATTGATCACCCTAGAGTCGTAGAAGTACTTAAACCACCAATAAACTATACCGAGTTACGATTTTTAAATGAAAATGAGTGGGGAAATAAAAGTTGCAGCTGTGACGAGCTATATACTAATTACGCATTTGATAAAGCGAAGAATATTGTTTATGTTAGGCCAGTAACCCGATCGCATCGCGCACGAGTTGCCTTTACGAGGGAACTGAGCGAATTTTGTTGTAAAAAATCAATTGACTATTTATACATTTTTAGAAATAATAAATAATATGACGCAGTGGTCCGGACCCTTATTGCGCATATTAAAAGGCACTACACGGATTGATAACCGCGATACGCAGCGCGTAATATTGAACGACTTCCACATGCTTCCGACTAGCGGACATGCTGGAGTTCGACGTATGTTGAATAATATTCGACAACGATATTTTTGGCCCGGGTTAGAAAAAGACGTAGCAGAGTTCGTCAAAAAATGTGACAAATGCCAACGGCAGAAATACTTTAGAAATACAAAAGAGCCAATGGTTGTTACGACCACGGGTAACTTTGCATTTGATAGGTTATTTTTAGACATAGTGGGCCCCCTAATTAAGGATAGTAGTAATTATACATATATCTTAACGCTGCAATGCGACTTGACCAAGTACGTCGAGGCGTATCCGCTTACATGTAAGGACACGGTCTCTGTAGCCACCGCATTCGTCAACAATTTCATTTTAAGATATGGTATTCCCCGAGAAATTATAACAGATCGAGGCACAGAATTTTTGTCATTCACAATGCAGGAAGTATGCAAACTTTTAAACATAACCCATTTAAAATCAACATCCTACCACCATCAAACCATAGGTTCTTTAGAAAATAATCACAAACATTTAATATCGTATTTGCGCATACAAACTAATAATCAAACGAACAATTGGAGTTCATGGTTACCCTACTGGTGCTTCGCTTACAATACGACTGTTCACTCAGAAACAAAATACACTCCATATGAGCTTGTGTTTGGCAGACGATGCAATATTCCGAGTAATCTTTGTGACTCATTAGATCCTATTTATAACTTTAATGATTACTCCTTTGAATTGAAATACAGGTTACAAAAATCTCAGTATGATGCAAAATGTAATTTAATTCAAGGGAAAACATTGAGAAAAACACAATATGACCACTATGTTAACCCGGTAAGCTATAAAGCAGGCGATTCCATTTTAATTAAAAATGAAGCGCTTAGTAATAAGTTAGACCCATTGTATAAAGGGCCTTACTTAGTTATAAGGGAATCAGACCCTAACGTTATAATAATGATTAGAAATAAGGAAGTGTCGGTTCATAAAAACCGTACAAAGTTGTATTCACCCTAGCATTTAATATATAGCATTTAGTTATATTTTAAGTGTGAATTTGATAAAAAAAAAAAAAGAAAAATTTTGCTATTTTCCTTTTTTTCCCTTTTTTGGTGGGGCGTGTGGTGTAGTATATAATTAGTACGTAAGCATTGCCTATATAAACGTGTATCTTGCCTAACTTGAGCCAGAATAAATCCTATACTCATCGAAGCTGTTGTTTCACTATCGCCGTCCGTACAAGATGTGTCCGTTGGAATTTAATACATGTACAATAAAGCAAAAAATCTGCTATAAATTGTCGTATATATAGCATAGGTACTTGTTGAAGTGTAGGCCAAATTCGGCATCATCTTTTATATGATAAAGAAATGATAATGTAATTGCGGCCTAACTGTTAAATTTTGTAGTGGACATACATGGATTGTAAAGTAAATATTACAGAATTTCGAAATTACGAGACGTACGCATATACTGTAGGAAAGTATGTTGCTAAAATATTTTGTCTTTGTTTTGCATATGGTTTGTTCTAAAATCAACCCGATACCGTGCAATGTTGTCGTTTTTATTTTAGCTCAAAAATCAAATACTGGCTTCCACATGATCATTTATTAACGCGGAAGCGCAGCAAGCGAGATGGGCACCTTTGCGCCGTGAACGATGCGGGATGGGATTGTTAGATTGATTATAAACTCAATTTAGATTGTAAATTAACTTTGTTTTAATAAGCCTCTGTTACATAGGTACTCTTTCTAATAAATGGTTTTGCTTATCGTATTCTTGCGTAAAATACAAATCTGGTTTTCTAGTAAGTTACAGGTATATTATATACTTACCACTATTTTCTGTTTTTTTATACCTCTCCTCTTACGGCCCATATACAGGGTGTCCAGTAAATAATGGATAACCTTCTAACTACCAATAGGCCACCTTAGGCTGGTCCAGAAAATCCACTTTAGGGTTTAATAAAAGTTCCCTGGTTTTCGAGATTTTCACACTTTTCATAATTTTAAGTTTTCGGTTCCTTATTTGACTGTTATCTTATCATCGTGGTAACGAGAAATATAATGATTTTTCCGTTCTGCTTTTTGAAAGATTGTCTCAAATAGTGCTACTAACTAACTGATATTAAAGTGTCTTCATAATCATACTGTAAGCATTATTATTCTATAAATACTTTATCTTTTAAGGATGACTACTTTGTATTTAGCATCATGTCAAAAGAGTGTCAATTGACTATTCCTTGTTGTTCGTTCCCGCCATTTTTGTAAGTATAAAATGACGGGTATACAGCTGCGGCCGCCATTCCGTGCTTGACCAGGTTGTTGTAAAGACGTCTTGAAAGTATTATTGTCTTATAATGTAATTTGTTCATGTTCAAACCTTGTAGCAAACAAATATAAGTGTAACTACTGGTAAAGTATTCGTTTATTTTCATCATCCTAGTGATATCCCCAACATTTCAGTCAGTGGGATCCAACAAAAATCGATAGGATTTTTGCCACGCCGCACAAGAACGTAAGGTTTTCATTTTTTTTTATATATATAATAGATTAGTTTGATAGATGAAACTATATTTTCCGTAACGGAGTACTTCCGGAGGTTAATATGGTTAGCCTTACATGGACATTTTGCCAAAGGTTGCTCTTTTGGATATGCACATGTTAGGTGGAGATGGTTGGTATGTTGTTACATAATCAATATAACTATTATCAGAGAGATTAGTAAGTCATATCAGTTTTGTCATGATTCCTAATAAAGACTACTTCATAATCCATATATATATATTTTTCTGTGCTTTGAAATCAACTTTTATGACCTACCTTCACTTTCTTTTCAATATTACTCGCTTAAATCTTGAATAACATAACGTTGGTATTATTGTAATTTATCGGTTAAATAAAACCGATAAATTCGCCTACAGTATGTCTCGATGGTCAACATATGTTATGTATATTTTGCAGTAGTCAAATTAATCGTTTAAAAAAACACTACCTGGTCAGTTATGTTCAAAGATTTGCTGGCAATTAATTTAAATTCAATGGTTTAATTATTTCATATAAATGTCTTACGATATTGAATTGAAACCCTTTTTGAATAAAGAGCATATTATTTTTGAACTTAAACTCAGTACAATTGTGCGTAAATTACGAATATCACGCCATTAGCGGGCTGCATTAAAATACTTTATTATGTTCTTTTATAATAAGTAAATATGTAAACAAGTTGAAACAATAATAATCTAACGAAAAGTTAATTTATATTCCTTTTTCATCATTGCCATTAAAATTCGACAACGGAATATTCAGTAATGAAATTTATGAATATCATTAAAATAAAACAATAATTTATTAGAAACCCCTTAATAAACCGCTTAACGCCTGTAGTGTGAACAATGTCTAGAAGTGGTTCACGCTTTTGTATCACACCAAATTATTAAAAGTTTATAATTACTATTGCTTGTCGTTAAACATTATTGTTGTTAAAAATAGTTGTGGTTAAATGATAATACCAAGTACGTATGGATATAATGTAAAGTTTTCATGTTCACGTGATCGTTCTCGCCACAGCTTAAGACTGGGTACTAAGTTGGATTTAGTTTATGAATCAATTTCAGACTGATGACATTATGTGTTTAAACAAAGTGTGTAAAGAAAAGAAAGTGTCATTTACAACACTCACCTAATAAATGGTCTGCATATCTTTGTCTAAGTAAAAGTTAAATATGGGAATATTTACTTCATCTTAATAAACGGTACTATTAAGTTTATCTATGTCATAGTACGTAGTACTTACCTTTTTAAATTCATTTATAAATCTGGGCATTGCAACTGACCGAAGTATTTGTGACTTGTTTACTTCCTTATTGTATTCGACTCAATTAATTAAGTTATATTTACATAGTTATATGTTTATATACAAAATAAAGTGACAAAATTAAGAACTCGGAGCCTACATAAAATGCCTCTCGACGTATCTCGTGTATATCATCGGCATAGAATTTCATGTGTGTATTCTGTGTTACCAATGTATATTATGGTCATAAATAATATAATCGCTTATAATTTGAATTAGTCTCCATTTTTGCCTGATAAAGGTTTAGACCAGCGTGGGGACTATAGCCTGATCCCTCTCGGGCATGAGAGGAGGCCTGTGCCCAGCAGTGGGACGTATAGGGGCTAACATATTATATCGATACCTTTGGGTTCAATTGGCGTAAAGGACAAAATGCTGGTTTTCAGGAGACGCAAAAAACAGAGTTTTTTTTTAAATGTTGATAATATATTTTTTGTTTATCGAGCTATATCTTTGATGTGTATTAGAAAAGTACTCAAATTGTTGGTATCTCTAATCTGAATTAGGAATCCTATCCATAAACTAAATACTTTAGAAGTTAATGTCCTTTACAATTGGTTAAAAACGCTATGACTGTCCTTTATGCCCATGAAATTTATGATAATTTGAAAATGATGGGGTCGTAAGTGACGGTCCTAGATTATTTTACTCCAAATTCGGGGCGTTAGTAACGATCTTAGATTATTTTACCCTAAATTTGGGGCGTATAATTACCGGTGACAGTACACACGTTAACTGTATTTAGCTTCGTTTACTCTTAGGAAGCCTGAAAAGTGTATCAAAACGTGGCTGATTTGATTAGGTACATCCGGATTACATTTATAATATAGAAAACGCAATATTTTTAATCAGTTATGAAATAGAAATGAATAGCTTGCTCAAAAACTAGCTAATATTCATTCATTCATCGCCATTCCGACCGCTGCAGCGCCATATTGTCCCAACGTTCAAATGCTATACGGTACCGTTTGGGCGTATTGGGGTGTTCAGCAGTACATAGTACCTTTACAAAGCCGTCGGTTGACCCGCAAGCAGGAGACGGCTGCTGCCTGGTCTGCAACACCTCATAATATGTTTACTTGTAGCTCGTAGTAGCTGTTGTGTGTACAGCGGCCACGCCCTGGTAAACCACTTCGACTCGTGTGCAAAACCTAATGAAGGGTGCTATGATATGAACATCTTTGGTGAACATAGTTTGTAGCTAATATATTCCGGTAATGAAGATAAAGTAAATGTCCTATTGTTTAAATCTGTATTAATTTTTGATACCTTAAGTCATAACAAGGGAAGTAACAGATCGGAAGATGATTACTATTAGGATATCAAGAATTAGGACGTTTACTTATTGGGTAAAATTACTGTAAATATAATACTAATAATATTATTCCAATATTTTAAGATATCGTATTGTAAAATACGAAAAAAACAAAGAGATTTTAATTTGAAAGCAATTATTAACTCTTCTATAGGTACTTAGAAATGTCTGTGTCTCTAGAGTCTCAAGTGAAAAGAGGTTTAACTTTAGCTAAGGCGCAAAATATTTCATTTAACGCCTATAATTTCCAATTTCACACAATAAAAAAATATAATTTCTATTATAATTAAAGAAAATACGAGACAAAAATATGAATAAATTAAAACCAAATCTATCATAACGTCCTATCCGGATACGTTTCAAACCTGTCACGTTTAGTTTTCGACCGGGTACGTCCTTAGACTACTTGCATCTAAAAGAGGGGCATGGGCACTGCGAATGTCATCTAGTTTTGTGTGGTAGGGCACAGATTTGCGAATATCATGTTGCTCAAATCTGGAGCAGAGCCCGACTGGGAAAGTACCTCCACCTCACCGAAAACCTTAGGTAAATAGGTTGTGTTCCTGTCGGTGAGTAAGGTCGCCAGAGAGCTCTAAATTGATGCAATATGTTGACGACGGGGGGACCCTCTTGTCTCTTTAGCCTTCAACCCAGTGTACCCTCTTTTCTAAAGGATACATATCTTCATCCATATCTTACTTTTTATTAAAAAGGTAACGTAGTGAATGAAAACGGCGTGTACATAGTGTAGCTTGATCGCAATGCTTTTTTAGATCTTACACTTAGCCGACGAAATTGGTAATAGTTCGGTGTAACTACAGCAGTAGTTAATTTTATTATGTTAATTTAAATTGTAACTGATGTTTATGCTATGAATTAAAACGATAAAATATTGATAATTGGTGATAATATTACATTTTAACAGAACCGATTATTTATTTTCAAACAATTATTAGAATTATAACACGTTCAATTTAACTTCTCTCATTAAAATACAAACAAATAACTAATAACACTCACGTGCCCTTAATAATCTGGTAATTCATAAAAACATATAAAGGACGTGTTTTCCTACAAAACTTAACTATATTCATGATAAGTGTCCTTTACACCGTTAGTTTACATTTGCACTGAGCGGAAATGTTTACTAATTTGAAGGTCAAACATTATATTATAGTGATAAAGGTCACATGAAACTACTTATTTAACATTATACACCTTTACATCCATGTTAATTCTGTCAATTTAGGAATTTATAAACTCCTTTATAGCAGTAAAGGTCACAAAATATTAGAAAAGTCCTTTACAACCATGTTCACATCATTACGCTTATGGCAAAATCATTTTAAAGCAGGTCGTAAAGGACAAACGTAATAAAACATGCCCTTTACACCCATCTAGCCCATACGATTTGAAAAATACGCAAAAAAAATGAAGGGCTTAAAGGACGATAAACGAGATGAAAGTCACTTACGATAATATTTATGTTTAGGGGCTTCCTTTACGATTATATCTTTAAACTGTAAATTTTAACTGGTCATTTACGTCCCTTTAAATAAGCTGTTTTTGCAAGCTCATAGTATAAAAATTGGGTCGTAAAGGCACCTTTTTAAGAGATATCGAAATTTTAAATATACAGAACGATAGCGCTTGAAATTCTGAACACAGCTGTATATATAACTCATTTTCGCCAAAATGTCCTTTACGCCAATTGAACCCAAAGGTATCGATATTATATATACATATACATATATATATATAAAGGTTTAGATGGCAATATACATAGTAACAAAATATTACCGATTTGAATTACAGTGGAAGTTGATGGAAAATCGATGTGATATTATGATTTAACGATCTATCATAATTGACAAAATTGTATTATGTCCACTAATGACTAATGAGCAAAGTATTGCTTAGAGATTTACGAACTAAATTACTCCCTTTTCATGTGACTATCGAAACGAAGGGGGTTATTTAATCATACAGTGAAAACATTACGCCAATAATAGTCAAAATGCGAATAACTAAAACGAAAGTTTCCTAATACTAGTGTCAGTCAAGTATAATCGTTATTTTATAACATTTATTTTTGATAAAACTTAAACGTTAATTCAAGCTATCCCTGTATTTAATAGGTGGAGACAATGCGTACTTGTATTCAAAAATACTTTTGATTGACTATGTATCGTAATAGTCGATGTAGTCTCGATGTAGAGTCTCGATGTAGAGTCTCAATGTAGAGTCTCAATGTAAATGTAGAGTCTCAATGTGGAGTCTCAATGTGGACTCTCAATGTAGAGTCTCAATGTAGAGTCTCAATGTAGAGTCTCAATGTAGAGTCTCAATGTAGAGTCTCAATGTAGGGTCTCAATGTAGGGTCTCAATGTAGGGTCTCAATGTAGGGTCTCAATGTAGGGTCTCAATGTAGGGTCTCAATGTAGGGTCTCAATGTAGGGTCTCAATGTAGGGTCTCAATGTAGGGTCTCAATGTAGGGTCTCAATGTAGGGTCTCAATGTAGGGTCTCAATGTAGGGTCTCAATGTAGGGTCTCAATGTAGGGTCTCAATGTAGGGTCTCAATGTAGGGTCTCAATGTAGGGTCTCAATGTAGGGTCTCAATGTAGGGTCTCAATGTAGGGTCTCAATGTAGGGTCTCAATGTAGGGTCTCAATGTAGAGTCTGAATGTAGAGTCTGAATGTAGAGTCGCGTATAGATTCGCGTAAAGAGTCACGTAAGAGCCACGTATAGAGGCTAAATATAAAGTCGCATTTGGGGGTCGATGTAGACTCAACGTGTTGAGACGAATATGTAAAATAAAATGACATGTATAAAATGACATGTAAAGTCAGATGCAGAATGTATGTATGATTCTTATGTAAAACCAAACTAATAGTTATCAGAAAATAAAACGTCTGAATTATTCACGTTTCTAAAGAAAGTGTTTACAAGTTTCAGACTGATGACCCAGGAGCGTCCAGGTGAAAGGGCCAGGGTTTGGTGTTTGTTTACCACCCAGGAGTGCCCAGGTGAGAGGGTCGGGGTGTAGAACACTTCCGACCCAGGAGTGCCAAGGTGAGATGGCCAGGGAAGGCTATGCTATTCTTCTTCCTCTAAAAAGGCATCACTACATCTTCTATGACGCTACACACTCGAGAGGTGATTCGACGGTCATGGTCGTCATCATGTATAAGCGGTCTTCGGAAAGAGACACCACTCTGCACGACTTCCCGTCATCTTTATGCATTCAACTACGTCTCGAGTGTTAATTAAAATGGTCTTAATCAATCGTGTGGTTATAAATATGGTGTTGTGCGATATTCATGTGAAAGTGAGTACGTGTATTTTATGTTATAAAGTTTTCGTCTAGTTATGAATTTTAAAATGCATTAAATCATGTCAGATAATATTTTATTACATAACGAAAACAATAATTACGCTTACTATTGGTTCGATGTTTGCTGCTGCATAGATATGTATCAAACTCAATAACTATGATAAACCTAATTGTTATTATTCAGACTTGATGATAAGTTATCTTAATTAATTGATGATGAAGTCATCCAATTAAAATATTAAGAAGAACTATTAGTTTGATCTTTGCTGTATTGATTTATCAAACTATGTATTACTATTCAATAATTTTAACGATTATATATACCTTATTTGTATTACTCAAATTCGATAATAAATAAAGTCAATTAACTAATAATATTACAAAATTCAGAAGTTGGATTTATTAATTTGTTTTCTTTGTTATTTGCTCGGAATAAAATAAACTTGTACTACTTTTACAAATGAGCATTTGTACATAGCTAACTTAATCATAAAGAGAGGAGGTGGGTAATCATCTCTCTGTGAACTCTAGTTCTATACGTTACTATCGATGATAGTTCATCTTACAGTGTATAATCATATTATTTCATTAACTTATTACTAGAAAAATAAATTATAAAATCCAATGTGCTAAGATTAATAACTATTGTTTAAACTATTATTTCATAAAGTTTTGGCGAAGGGTCTCGCCTCAGAACAGGATGGCCGAGCTGTAAGCATTATTATTCTATAAATACTTTATCTTTTAAGGATGACTACTTTGTATTTAGCATCATGTCAAAAGAGTGTCAATTGACTATTCCTTGTTGTTCGTTCCCGCCATTTTTGTAATTATAAAATGACGGGTATACAGCTGCGGCCGCCATTCCGTGCTTGACCAGGTTGTTGTAAAGACGTCTTGAAAGTATTATTGTCTTATAATGTAATTTGTTCATGTTCAAACCTTGTAGCAAACAAATATAAGTGTAACTACTGTTAAGTATTCGTTTATTTTCATCATCCTTGTGATATCCCCAACAATACAGATTTTTTGAAATTAGGCCTTAATTAAAAAAAAAATAATTTTAGACTAACATTTTGTTCAAGTGTGAAAATCTCGAAAACCAGGGGACTTTTACTAAACCCTAAAGTGGATTTTCTGGACCAGCCTAAGGTGGCCTATTGGTGGTTAGAAGGTTATCCATTATTTACTGGACACCCTGTATACCGTATTTATGGCTCTTAAGAGGCAGGCAACAGCTAAATCCAGTCCCTCCTTTTTGGAACGTGAGTGTAATCTATCTATCACTACATAGTATACAACAAAGTCGGTTCCGCTGTCTGTCTGTATGTATGCTTTTATCTTTAAAACCACACAACGGATTTTGGTGCGGTTTTTCTTAATAGACAGAGTGATTCAAGAGGAAGGTTTATACGTATAATAGTTGCACCCGGGCGTAGCCGGGGCGGGCCGCTAGTTATATTATATAAATATCGTAATCCAGTACCAGTTGCGCTTGCACACGACATAAAAAAGTCAAATACGACTATCATAAATACTATATTTGTAATTTGAACACTCATTCCGTTTTTTTAACGGTTTTTAGTTACCCCGCCTATCTCAAGTTACCCCACTTGACGGGTCCTAAAGTTACGTCCTCCAATCTTAGTTTACGAGGGCTTTTTATGTCCACATCTTACTACGATACGAGTTGGTAGAGTCTGTCCGGAAAGAAAAGTGCCGTGGTTTATATGGGAACTCATACGTTTCACGGCACTTATCTTTCCGGACACATCGTTAACAAGAGTGGAAATGTATTGTATGTTTTCTGTTTCAGCTTCAATGTTTGACTTAGGTTTTATTTTCTAACATTTTACTTAAGCTTTTTTTTTAATAATATAAGAGATTTTGCATTCGACAGTACAGTCAAACCAATCAATAATTTTAATAAAATTGTACATAAAGATTTTTTTAGGTACCCAAGGGAACGTACCCAAACTACGTAACCCATTTTTTTCAGTTTTTGACCCCCCTCCCCCCTCGGTGACCATCCGTAGTAATTGCCAAGACCCCCCCCCCCTCCCCCCTAGTTGTTACGTAGTAAAACTCGCACATATAGTTTAGAGTGATGTTTTGGACATAGAAAGCAAAAAAACATAATTTAGCCTACTTATTGCCTTTTATTTACTCGACACTGGCCGCGTGACGCCAAAAGTGCATGGAAACCTATAATTAGAAGCGAGATATTTGAGCATAATTATTGACTACGTGACAGAACCTAAGACTCCGCCCCTCCCCCCTGTGACCTAGAGTAGCATTTTGACGACCCCCCTAAACCCCCCTAAACTGGTCACGTAGTTTGGGTACGTTCCCTTAACGCTTTAGCTCCCACATAACATGGAACTTTAAAAGCACCATCTACTACCAAAATCAGAACATTTTAGGGACCAAGGGACATTTGCACCAACCACCTTTGATGGACTCATTTGCGTCACCCGTGAAGGTACTAAAAATATATAGGTTTAGTGATGAAAACTTCCATACGATAAACGGTTTGGTACAACCGATCCTAAGACCGCCATTTGTAGTTTTTTTTTGTATTTTTATGGAGGTTAAATTAATTAATTAATAAAAAAACTATTACTCACTTAAAGTATCTAAAAAGTGGAGCTCTGAATGATGCACTGTGGTAATCATAAGAGGTTATTATGTTTGTTTCTAAACTCGTTTTGTTAGTGAATTGTGTGTCCTACTTGAAAGGCAAGCAACGCGCATGTTATTTCAAAGAAAATGCAAGCTTTAACATCAGACAAGCAACACACTTATTACCCACCATCGTTGTAGCAACAGGGAGCTCTTTAACAAAACCGTTTCGTCACAACACGACGTTTAGTCAGACTAGACAAAGCAATATTGTATTCCTAGCCTTACCACAGACCGCGGCGCAATCTCCGTCATATTGACATATACTAAACACGTACATTATTTACTCCTTACCTATCCAAAACGTCTGATATACATTACATATGTCATGCAATAACAGACCTTAAGTATGAGACTGTTGGATTTGAAATTGGTCAGTAACAAATAGGCGGATTGTTCGTTTTGAGTTTAGTGATGTTCATTTATTACAGCAACCACTGCGTGGTTCGGCTGAAAATTCAAATTATTTCCACAAAATCGTATCAGATTTCAACTATTGTTTTAAAACAACCTTATTTAGTTAGAAATAAAGGTGATTTCAAATTAAACAGTTGATAAGTTATATGATTCTGTAAGTAATCACGTAAAAATGTTGGATGTAGAGAAAATTAATAATGGCTTTGATTAAGTAGTATGGATGAAGGCGAAAGAAAATTGCAGCTATAGTGCTCGGGAATAGTAATTAAAAATGGACTAAGCAGTTTTTTATTAAACAAAATCTCGCCTTTAATAAATTATATGAAATATACTAGTAAACCTACAAGCTAATATCATTAATAATTTAACCTACGGACACATTATTTGGGCCGTAAAACCTATAATATACTGCATGTAAGTGCTTCATTTCTGCGGAAGCTATGACGCGATAGACAGACACACAGATAAACAGGGTCAAACGTTATACGTAAAACACTTTTTTTGTTTCGTTGGAGGTTACGACCTAAGGGTCAGAGAATTTCATGAATTTATCAATCAATCAATCAAATAATTTATTTGTCAGAAATACGGTTACAAGATCTTAAGCGTAGTTAGGTCAAGCGTAGGTATTCAATCTGCATGCAGATGTACAAAATTAAAAAGAAATAATCAGACCATTTACAACGCACATCCCACGAATTCCTATTATCTGTTAACGACGGTGACTGCTTAGTTTTTGCCACCATATTAATAACAAAGGCTTCTGTTGCAAAACTACAAACTGTATCTTTTTCAATTTTACCTTATCCCTAATAGTCGATAAAATATTAAAGATACGACCACAGAGTAAATAAATGGACAGAGCGAACACACTGCAAAAACTTCTAAAAATTACAAATATTTTGTTAACGGCGTGATAAATTTTTTTTGTCATAATAACTAAAGTTTAGTTATCATTACAGGTGCTAGCTATATTTAACAACACTTTGGTAGTAGTATTTATTAAAACTTTGTAATTTCCACAAGTGAACTTCTTGCGATTACAAAATGTTTGTTGTCCCGGGATTTACAAAAAAAATCAGTAATGATTGCTATTTTTTTTTGTTGAAATAAACGTTTTTTTTTCGTGCAGTCGCTAATATCAAACGCATTTTCATGATCATGACAAACCATCTTTTTAATATTTATTCATAACTGGCAAGGCTGAGGGTGAAATTAGAGTGTTCACTTATGGATCACTGTTTTTTAGAAACGGTTCGTTCAACTGACAGTTTTGTTACTTTATAAACGGTATCGCAGTGGAATAGGATATCGATACGCTACATTAGCATATTCGAACTTAAACATTGATGTCAACATGATATCTTTATTATAAAATAGTTGCCAAGGTGTCGAAAAAATAACGGTACCGTTATACTTCATTATGTTATTTTTAATTTAACTTTTTATCTTTTGTTATTTATCATATTATCAATTGTTCTATGATACCATGTGTTTCAAAAGAACCGTATTTTAATTATAATATCATTTAATATTTCGCTACCAAAAATTACAATTGTGCTATTTTCACGTCACCAAAATTAAAAGGTATATTGCCATACCAATCTCGCTTTCAAAAAGTGTAAACTATGTTAACAGTTACTAACGTAGGTTAAGTTTAATAATAAATGTCGTAGTACTGACATTATATGGAAAGCTTCCGAAATAAATAATTATTTAATTTTATTTTACTTATTTTCCGGTAATTCAGGCTGATTTCAACTCTGTGGACCCAACTTAACAAGTACCTTAGCGCCATCTTTTATGTATTTTAGGGGATCATTTTGTGGCTGTTTAAGTTTTGTTTGATCGTTGCAAACAGGTAAGAGCACTTGTGAAAGCTTTTAGAGAAAACAGAAAGTTTAGTAAAACGTCGGTGATTGACTTTTGGGACACTACCTGTAAGTTCAAGATTTAGTTCGACTTACTTTTAGTGGAGAAAGGTTTTATATAAAAAATATGTTGGTGTGTTATGACTTATGATGTAATAATGTTTTAACCTTTTTTCTATGGCACAAGGCCAAGAGAGCCGAATTTAATATGCACTCTTACATTTCCGGACCGATATGACCTTCAAACCTTCAAGAAAAGAGCGCAACAAAAAAGGCCATTTTTTGTTGCGGTCCATGATTAGGGATGATGACACATGTTGAATTAGGCAATGAAATTTTGTTGATAGGATGCAAAATGATCAAAATATACAAAAAAAGTAAACATTAAAAAAATCTATTGAAATGGTGCAAAGATATCAGGCTTCAAAATTTCATTTTTTTTCGAATTTTGAAAGTACAAAATTTTAATAAACCAATGATACCATTCGATTTCTAACATTTTACTGTGAAATAAATTGTATAGCAACCATATACATAAACGCAACATTTCACTGTAAAAATGGCAATTTCATAATTTTTCCATACTTTAAACAGGGCAAATATGCAGCCGTGACGTCAAGGCTTTATATCATTTTGTTAGGAGCGTTTTGAGAAACAAATGCAAATCTCAGACTTTAAGTCTTTTTCCTGTCTTTTATGTTGATTTAAGGCAATTGGCCCCATATAGACAATTGATCCTCACAACAAAACGAATCGAATGATACCATGCATGAAAAACATTCATCTAGCCTATTTAATATGCACTCTTACATTTCCGGACCGATACGACCTTCAAACCTTCAAGAAAAGAGCGTACTCCCATCTTAAAGGCCGGCAACGCGCTTGTGACCCCCCTGGTGTTGCGGTCCATGGACGACGGTAATTGCTTACCATCAGGCGATTCGTCTGCTCATTTGCCTCCTATGTCATAAAAAACATTGGCAATGAGATGTTTTTTGTACTAAAATATCAATTTATTTAATGATAATGACATACCATGTAATGATCATATTACTTTATGGTGAATAAATAAAATTGAAAAAAAAAATGAAATTGAAAATATGGTTTTAACCGACTTCAAGATGTCGAAGTAGGAAGTTTTCAATTTCTCGGGATCTGTGTATCTTAATCGATTATTCCAGACCACTGGGCCGATATGGACAATTTCTTTTTTTAAAGGGTAATTGACGGTTGTTTCCGAAAAAAGCGCTGGTAGCCTTGCGGTAAGACGTCCGACTTTCAATCTGGAGGTCTCGGGTTCAAACCCCGGCTCGTACCACTGAGTTTTTCGGAACTTATGTACGGAATCATCATCATCATCATCATCTCAGCCGAAAGACGTCCACTGCTGGACATAGGCCTCCCCCACTGAACGCCACAATGACCGGTCCTGTGCCACCCGCATCCAGCGGACTCCAGCGACCTTCACCAGGTCATCAGTCCACCTTGTAGGGGGCCTACCAACTCTTCGCCTTCCGGTGTATGGTCGCCATTCGAGAACCTTAGTGCCCCAACGGCCATCGGTTCTCCGTGCAATGTGCCCTGCCCATTGCCACTTAAGTTTAGCGATCCGACGGGCTATGTCGGTTACTCTGGTTCTGCTACGGATAGTATCGTTTCTGATACGGTCACGCAAAGAAACTCCTAACATAGCCCTCTCCATTGCTCTTTGGGTGACTTTAAGCTTTTTAATGAGGCCCATTGTGAGCGACCACGTTTCAGAGCCATAGGTCATCACTGGCAACACACACTGGTCAAAGACTTTCGTCTTGAGACACTGCGGAATATTGGACGAAAAGATATGTTTCAGCTTCCCAAACGCTGCCCAACCGAGACGGATTCGACGATTGACCTCTTTCTCGAAATTGGACCTACCTAGCTGGACTGTCTGTCCGAGGTATACATAATCGTCTACAACTTCGAGCGTAAAGTCTCCGACTGTAATAGGGGTTGGTACTACATGGGCGTTAGACATGACTTTCGTCTTATCCATGTTCATCCTTAGACCAACCCTCTCAGAGCCTTTACTGAGGTCGTCGAGCATCGTACTTAAGTCCTCCATGGTCTCAGCCAGGACTACGATATCGTCGGCAAATCGAAGATGAGTGATGTACTCGCCGTTGATGTTGATGCCAAGCCTTCCCCAGTCCAAACCCTTGAAAATGTCCTCCAGGGCAGCGGTGAACAGTTTTGGAGAAATTACATCTCCTTGCCTGACTCCCCGCTGCAGCGGTATGGATCTCGAGTTCTGGTCCTGGAGTCGGACTGACATAGAGGCGTTCTCGTACAAACACTTCATTACCTCGATATAACGGTAGTCCACTTGGCACCTCTGGAGAGCCTGTAGTACAGCCCAAGTCTCGATCGAATCGAAGGCTTTCTCGTAGTCCACAAACGCTAAACAGAGGGGCAGGTTATACTCCTCAGTCTTCTGTATAACCTGACGCAGCGTATGAATGTGGTCTACGGTACTGAACCCTCTTCGGAAACCGGCTTGTTCGGGAGGCTGGAAGTCGTCTAACCTGTACGAGAGTCGATTTGTAATGACTTTAGAAAACAGCTTATAGACATGGCTCAGAAGTGTGATGGGTCGGTAGTTCTTCAGCAAGGTGCTATCACCTTTTTTGAAGAACAACACCACCACCCCTCTGTTCCATGCCTTTGGCGTTCTCCCTTTAAGTAAGACGGAATTAAACAGCTTCTGAAGGGCCATAAGGACCGGTTTTCCACCCGCCTTCAGGAGTTCGGCTGTAATTCCATCTTCACCTGGCGCCTTGTTATTTTTGAGCTGCTTCAGGGCCATTCTGATCTCGTACAAGCTGATGTCCGGGATGTCATCGGTATAGTGTCGGGTAAGCCTAGCTCTATGGTCATTCGCCAGGCTAACTTCGGGTCCACGAGTTGATCTATATAACTGCCCATAAAAGCGCTCTATCTCTCTCAGTAGCTCGGGTTTAGATGAAACCATTCTACCATCTTCAGTCCGTAATTTAGCGAGCTGGCTTTGCCTAATAGACAGATCTCTTGAAAATACTTTACAGCCCTTGTTCCGCTCGATAGCTTCGTGAATACGGTTCGTATTAAATAAGCGAAGATCGCAGGTAATGGACTTGGAGATCCGTCTATTAAGCTGCCGGAGTTGTATCGCATCAACTGAAGATTTTAGAACCATTTCGTTCCTCTCCTTCATGAGATTCTGAGTAGAGTTAGAGAGCCTCTTAGTCCTACTGGTGCGTTTCGTTCTAAAGAACTTGGACCCAGTGAAATGGACAGCTTCTACGAACCCGTCGTTATATTCGTCCACATCGCCGCCTAGGCAATCGAAACGGTTTTGAAGTTCCAGCTGAAAGCTCTCGGGATTTTGGTATTCGGTAGGTGCTGGACGGAGCGTAGACTTCACCAGTCGAGAGCGCTCTAGCTTGATACATATATTCAATGTGCCTCTTACCAATCGGTGATCACTCCCAGTTTTGACTGTGTTGATCACAGATACATCATTGAATATATGCTTCTTCGTCGACATGATGAAGTCAATCTCATTTTTTGTTGCACCGTCGGGGCTCATCCAGGTCCATTTCCTGTGCTCACGTTTCCTGAAGAAGGAGTTCATCATAAAGAGTCCCTCCTTCTCCAGGAAGCCGGCCAGCAAATGTCCCCGATGATTCCGCTTCCCAATTCCAAATTGCCCCACTTTCAGCTCGTCACCGTCTCTCTTGCCCAGTTTCGCGTTGAAGTCCCCCATCACAACGGTGAAGTAGGTTTTGGAACTATGCATGGCTCTAGATATGTCCTCATACATAGCCTCCACCTCGTCGTCGGAGTGTGCCGAGGTCGGTGCGTAAACCTGTATAACCTTCAACGAGTACCTTTTTGATACTCTGAGTATAAGGTACGCTACCCTGCTCGACACACTCTCGATCTTCACCACGTTATTCACGAGGGACTTGTGGACGAGGAACCCGACACCTCCTTGGGACTGTTGATCGCCCTCCCGGAAATAGAGCAAGTTGCCGGATTTGAGAGTTATCGTGTCCTCCCCCTCTCTTCGGACTTCCGATAACCCTACTATGTCCCATCGCAACTTGCTCAATCCTTCCTCTAGTTCCAATATCTTTTCGTCGGTCCGCAGTATGTACGGAATATCATTTGATATTTACCAGTCGCTTTTCGGTGAAGGAAAACATCGTAAGGAAACCGGACCTAATCCCAAAAAGGCCTAGTTTCTCTTCTGGGTTGGAAGGTCTGATGGCAGTCGCTTTCGTAAAAACTAGTGTCTATGCCAATTCATGGGATTAGGTTGTCAAGCGGACCCCAAGCCGGGATAAACGCTAGGAAGAAGAAGAATTGACGGTTGTTTCCATTAAATAGTCATCAGGTTAGGATTTTTTAAAAGGATGAGATCCTGGAAAAAATTGAGTGAACCCTTCAAATAGTATAGACATTAGACATGCCTATTGCGATTTGAGTATTTTTATAGGTAGCTCGGGCATTTTCTCTTGGAAAGGTGAAAGTTTTAAAGTTATTACTTAAAAACTTAAACCGTTTACGTTATTTCTGGTAATTATTCATAATGCAATAGATTTCATTACTTAAAGCAGGACGCTAACTAACAACCCTTCAGTTAATCAAATCAATTTCGAGATGGCATATACGATAGGCATAGTGGACTAAGAGCTGGCCACTTCAGATATGACACAATAATTTTATTTTATTTTTATTTTATTTTATTTTATTTGGGATGCTTACTGCCTAATATACATAGGTTAATAAACTTATGAACTAGATGCAAATTACAAGCTTCCACATATATGATGCTAAATAACAATAATATAGTCTCTAAATATGAATATATAACACTATTTAACAGTCAGGTCAGAATCTAATATATAATGAGAGCAACAAAACCCGTCTGGTTACATTGCTTTACTATCCTTATTGCTAGATCCGGGCATCTGGCAGCTTTTAATGGGTGAAGGGCAGAGTGACAGTTAAGCAAAAATTTTTAATTGTAAAATAGGTAAAAACTGCTGAAGAGGTTTCAGTTATAAAGGACAAGTCCTATATTTTAACATTAGAACAAAAAACATTGCGTATTATTACAGAAACAAAAACAATATAGTAGGCGACAAACTATGAATTACATTAAATATACGTCGTTAGGCAATACTTTCCCCCAACAGGTTTGCAATTTTACCTCCACCACTTTACAGCTGCCAGATGTCCAGATCTAAAAATAATAATATAGCAAACTGACTCGAGGAGTTTAGTTGCTCTCATTATTGTATCATATCTGACGTGGCTAGCTCTCCGCCTACAGGGATTGAGAGTAGCGCCTAAGTGTAGTAACCTAGTATTGATACTCAATACCGATAGTTGTCCTTTGACACAGACCGCACAATACACGTGAATTCTCAGGTGACAGTATCACAAAGGGCAATTATTTGTGTCTATTAGTGTATTAGTTACAACACGTCTACAATGCAACAGGCAGTAACAACAGGCTAGGTGGAATTGCTTACAATCAATACGATAGGTAATAATTGTTTTCTCCCCCCTAGCTCGGAAAGACCTTTTTTATTATAAACTTGTATAGATGTCATATACAAAGGAAAAAGTGACCAACGCCTCCGGTGCCCAAGGCTGGATTCGAACCAGCGTCTTCTGCATTCGCGGCAGACGCGTTAACCAACTTCGCCACCTGGCCACGAAAGCACCGGTCGAATTTCCCCGTGTATATGCAATCTTTGTAAATGCTAAGGCGCATTTGGCCAATCATCTAAGGTACAACATTATGAGTTATAACCTCCATTCTTGAGCTCTTAGGAGTTCATAGAATGCGAGAGAGATGGCGCTGCCAGTCAATAGAACAACATTGTATATGACATCTATACAAGTTTATAATTTATACATATAGTAGTGTGACTACTTAAAATAAACAAATCAAAATATTAATTAAAAATAATTTGATTTGTTCTTTCAGTACCTTTTTTATTATTTAAAAACAGATAGCAAAACTACATTTTATTGAAATTTGAACGTGTGATTAGTTACTTTTAAGGCCACTCCAGACAGGACAACGTTCGCATTTTTTTCAGTTGTTTTTCTTATACCTAATGTAGGTACCTATGTAGTATTTTCTCGCTTTAGTGAGGTGAAAAGATGTGTGTTACACACGATTGCAAAATTTTTTTACGTCTCGTGTTTTGCAATACTCAGGATTTTATTTTTGAACTACTCTCTTCGCTCAGAATTATATTTCCTAACAATAGAATTCATTCGCTAGCTCGTGTTTCAATTCCACACTCGCGGTTAAAATACAACTCTGCTCCCTTGTTTAACAAATAAGTAATAACTATTACATGTCCGTTCACATTAACAACTTTGTAACAATTCAAGATTTAAAATTTCAAAGTTTAACACTTTTTGCGTTTTGAGAAGCGTTGGTAGACTTGGTAGCCTGACGGTAACGACGTCTGACTTTCAATCCGAAGGTCCCGGGTTCAAACCCCGGCTCGTACCAATGAGTTTTTCGGAACTTATGTACGGAATATAATTTGATATTTACCAATTGCTATACGGTGAAGGAAAACATCGTGAGGAAACCTGCATACATCCGCGGAGAAATTCAAAGGTGTATGTGAAGTTCCCAACCCGCTTTGGGCCAGCGTGGGGACTATAGCCTGATCCCTCTCGTGCATGAGAGGAGGCCTGTGCCCAGCAGTGGGACGTATAGAGGCTAACATATTTTTTTTTATATATATACAGGGTGTAATCTAAAACGTGATACAAGATAATCAAAACTGAATCTATTCATGATATTTATTAGTGGGAACCAGCAGGCTTAATAAGAATAAACTGCGAGAATTCTGAATACTTGGTTTTATTTCTTCAAAAGCACACAATTTCATTATCGCCATATACAAGTTAAGAGTTGCATTGACAGAGGCGCCACACAACGGAACTTTTAGGAACTACATACTAATCGTTTATGAAGTTACCTACTAACTAACATACAGCTGCGTTTAGAGAGATAGATGTAACCTTTTAATTTATATTCCAATACTCCCACTTAAATTAATAAGGCTACATTTTTAATAAGCTTTACCTTAACTAATACAGCTTACCATATAAATTAACAAAACTACATCTTAAAATAATATTTTATCTCGAATGCAATTAAATTTTCCGACAGGCAGGGCTTTAGTGAGAAAATCTGCAAGTTGAGATGAACTCTCCACATATTTGATATGGATTATTTTTCCTTCAACTTTCTCTCTGATAAAATTGTATTTAATATCTATATGTTTACTTCTCTTGTGGAAGACAGGATTTTTAATTAGTTTAATTGCACTCTGGTTATCTATATTTAAAATTATACATTCTTGTGGCTCATTTATTTCTATCAGAAATTGTCTTAACCACAATATTTCTTTAGCCGCATCACTGGCTGCCATAAATTCTGACTCGGTTGTTGACATAGCCACGGTGTTCTGTTTCTTACTGGCCCATGTGACCGGCCCACAATTCATTAAAAAGATATAACCTGTGTTTGATCTCCTAGTGTCTATATCACCAGCGAAGTCAGAGTCTGAATACCCCACAAGTTCATTGTCATTGTAATAGCGAATTGACAATTCTTTAGTATTTTTCAAATAGCGAATAATTCGCTTTAAAGCATTCACATGTGCAGGACCTGGATTGCTAACATACCTACTTACAAGATTAACTGCATAAGATATATCAGGTCTTGATACAGATGACAAAAACAGCAACGCTCCCACTGCCTCTCTATATGGAAAATTATTGGACTTTTCATTATCCATATCCCTACATAACTGTACATTTACATCTGCAGGAGTATTGCAGCCTTTGGCATCTGTCATATTAAATTTATTTATTATACACTCTATATAACGTTTCTGACATATGGACACACACCCTTTTTGTTTATTTATCTCCATGCCAACAAAGGAATTGCAATCTAAGGTTTTAATATCAAAATTACCTTTTAAGTCATTCAAAATTATGGATAAAATATCCTTACTTTTTGACAGTAAAAGCCCATCGTCAACATAGATAACTAGCAATACCTTGATATTATTAAAATATCCCACAAATACACAATTGTCAGATTGGCATGGTTTAAACCCATATGTAGTCAGAAATGAACAAAACTTTTTATTCCAACATCTAGAACTTTGTTTAAGTTCATATAAACTTTTGTTTAACTTACATACTTTCGATGACTCAACTTGAACTCCCTCTGGTACTTCCATGTAGATTTCCTCTGAGAGCTCACCATAGAGGAAGGCGGTCTTAACATCGAACTGCTGGATCTCAAGGTCTTCTTTTGCCGCTATGCTCAAAAGCAATCTGATAGAGTCGTATCGTGTGGTCGGCGAAAAGGTTTCCTTGTAGTCCAGGCCTTCTACCTGTGTAAAGCCTCGAGCACATAATCTTGCTTTAAACCTTTCAATCTCTCCATCTCGATTTCGTTTTACACAAAACACCCATTTACATGTTATAGGCTTCTTAGCAGTCCTGTCGGTTATTGTCCATGTATTGTTGCGCTCATGGGATTGAAGCTCTTCCTTAATAGCTTTCTTCCAGTCATGGCAATTCATACCACTAACTGCTTCTTCATATGTGTTTGGTATTTCCACTTCAACAAAATTTGCTTCTAAATTTCTTTCATATCGAGGCCGAAGTGTCACGTTGCTTCGCTGCTCATCATCAATGTTGATCTCCATCGGAGGTTGGTATGTTTCATCAGCAGAATCATTGTGTATACTTTGCATACTATCATCAGATAGCAATTCTTGAGCACTTTCTTGATGCTGCTCTTCTCTTTGATAGGGAGATGTGACATCTTGGTCTTGATCATTCTCTGCGTTCTGACTTGACTTTATCTCATCACCATTTATTTTTATCTCTGCAAAGTTGTGTCGTTTTTCAGGAACACTACCTTCATCAAATTTCACATCCCTAGACACTGTAATCTTTCTTGTATTCTGGTCATACATTCTGTAGTTCTCTTGGTCATATCCAACCAGAATCATCTTAACACTCTTCTTATCTAACTTCTTCCTTTTCTCTTTTGGAGTATGTACATAGCCTACAGAGCCGAATATTCTGATATGCTTTAGGCTTGGTTTATCTCCAAACCAGAGTTCATATGGTGAGATATTAGGTGTCTGGCTGGATGACGTTCTGTTCAAAAGATATACAGCGCAGTGTACAGCTTCAGCCCACAAATTCATGGATATGTCTTTAGCATAAAGCATAGACCTAGCAGATTCCATTATCGTTCTCAGTTCACGTTCAGACCTTCCGTTCTGCTGTGGGCAATAAGGGGCTGTGCACTCATGGTTTATACCTTTATCTTCTAAAAATTTCTTAAATTCATGGTTCACATACTCACGTCCATTATCTGTATGTAAAATGCGCACATCATGTAAATATCTGTTTTTTACAATCGCATTATATTTTATGAAACAGTCAAGCACTTCACTTTTATGTTTCATGAAGTAAATATGTCGATAGCTTGTTGCTCCGTCCTTGAACAAAACAAAATATCTCATTCCTGATACAGAAAGTTCCTCAATAGGGCCACAAACGTCACTGTATACAATATCACCAGGTTGAGATTGTCCTCTATGAGATTTATTGAATGGCAATCTTGCTTGCTTGCCATATTGACATGCTTCACACACAAAAGTATCACTTCCAGTCAGTTCAGGAATAGCACCATTTTTACTCATATTTTGGATTTCTTTGATGTGTACATGACCTAATCTGTCATGCCACACCTTAATGTCACTTTGCACTACATTACAGCTTTCAGGTTTAACAGGTCTAATGTCCAACTCGTACAAATTGTTTTCTTTTAACTGAGCACACATAACCACAACGTTGTCTTTTGTTATAAATGCACTTTTATTCTTCTTGTTAATCGCGTATCCTTTTCTAATTACTGCACCTTCTGAACATAGATTTCTTCTCATATCAGGCACATAAAGTACATCCCTTAACATACTTTGCTCCCACTGGCCGTTAACTAACTTGTTCATCAGTATGGAGCCTTTTCCATAAACTTTTATACCTTGTTTATTTCCTAATATGACATTTCCACTTTGATACTCCTCCAGTTCACAGAAGAACTCCTTTTTGTAGGTCATGTGCATACTTGCACCCGAATCTAACAGCCATACATCTTCATCGCTTGCATAAGAGGACTTATTCTCAGCACTGAACGCTAACATGTCCGACTGCTCTTGGTTCTTACAACCAGATTTCTTAGGTGCTTTACAATCCCTTGCAAAATGTCCCCTCTTATTGCAATTATAACAAACAAATCTATGTTGTGTGTGACTGGATGAGCTTGGTCTATTGTTATTGTTTCGCTTATACTGTGCACCAGGCTTATTTGCTGCTAGTAATGCCGATTCACTTGTTTCTTCAGTAGTTAAAGTAGCTTCTTCGTCTAACAATCTTGAAGTTAAATTAGGTAGTGTTTGTTTAGACGAATCCAAAGATAACCAAGCTTGGCGAAGAGACCTGTAACTTGGTGGCAGGGTTGACAGTATTTTAGTAATGACAGCCATGTCACTTACACTTTCACCGCTTTCTTTTAACTGCTTTGCCAGATTCTCGACCTTTGAGATGTGTTGTGCGATGCTGTCGGTGGATGACATTTTGTACTGGTAGAACTTCTCATGTACCATCATTTTGTTAAACTCCGACTTCTGTTCATAGATCGACTCCAACTTATCCATAATCTCCTTAGCAGTTCCGCAATTTTCAATCAATGAAATTTGATTGAAGTCCATTGACGACGTTATAATAAACATAGCCATGCCATCTTCTTTTGACCATTGTGCGGATTGTTGCGCGGTCGCCGTCCCTTGTTCGGGTTTCACTTTGGTAATATCCAAACCCTTGGCTTTTAAGGCACAATTAACTTGAAATTTCCACTGACGAAAGTTTCTTCCATCAAACTTCTCTACTCGCATTGCATTTGTGACTTCCATATTCCGTAGAGGTTACACGGAGAGAATTTTTTACTAGAAACAAGTAAAAAATAGTAATTCCCAGGACAAGTCAACAATTTACTAAAAACAAGTAAACGTTTACTAAAAACAAGTAGACGCTTCCCTGTTTTTAGTAAAGTTTACTTGTTTTTAGTAAACGTGTACTTGTTTTTAGTAAAAGTTTCCTTGTTTTTAGTAAACGTTTACTTGTCCTGGGAATGACTATTTTTTACTTATTTCTAGTAAATTTTTTCTCTCCGTGTATGCTCACCATGCATGCGAGCCGCAATTTGCTTTTGATACTTTGCTCTTCACTGTTTATTTTCTTCTTGCGCACTAGCGTGCCTGGGCCCAATAACCTATTAGTGGGAACCAGCAGGCTTAATAAGAATAAACTGCGAGAATTCTGAATACTTGGTTTTATTTCTTCAAAAGCACACAATTTCATTATCGCCATATACAAGTTAAGAGTTGCATTGACAGAGGCGCCACACAACGGAACTTTTAGGAACTACATACTAATCGTTTATGAAGTTACCTACTAACTAACATACAGCTGCGTTTAGAGAGATAGATGTAACCTTTTAATTTATATTCCAATAATATTGAACAACTTTTACTATGGGAGCAACTTTGTAAAAAAATAAAAAAAAATTAAACTTCTCATACATTTTCGTCTACCTATCCTTGACTTTTTCTATGGAGCAGCTCAATTTTTTATTTTTTTTACAAAGTTGCTCCCATAGTAAAAGTTGTTCAATATCATGAATAGATTCAGGTTTGATTATCTTGTATCACGTTTTAGATTACACCATGTATATTATTATATTAACACTTTTTGCAGAAGATTCAGCGGGTTAAGCTTGAGAAAACAGTGTTATTACGTAACATTTATGATATAATGTAGGGATAAATAGAAATGTAGACAAGAGAACAATCTTACATCCAATTTCTAGAACAAAATTGTCATTTTTTACTATTTTCTAAAACGTTTAATCTTTCATAACATCCCTTCAATAAAAACACAGTTATTGAAAGATCACAACGTTACAGCAAAACTTATATTTACCTCTAATACAACGACAAGAAGCAAAACGCGGAGATATCCTTCCCCACGACGAAGTCATAACCGCCATTAAGCACCTCATTCAAGTATACACCGTATTCTTACGCAATAAGTTTCAAATTCGAACTAGTTTTGCAATGGATTTACGGCTTTTATCTTGGGCATCGCCGTGGATGATCCTCCGGTTATATAAATATTTCGTTCGGACTTGTTGTTCCCTATTGTGTCATATTTTATGATTTTGCTTGTCGAGCATAGATTACCTACCTTCTGTAGAATGGAAAAGGCCGGACAAAACTTTTTGTAGAGGGCGCTGTTTCAGATTACATACGATAAAAAAGAGACACATGCAATGAGAGAAAGAGACAGAAGATTAATGATTAACTAGTATGCAGGCAAAAAGCTTTTCTTAGGCAAAAACCTTCCCTATGGCGTTAATCTATTTATTTACGCATTTGAATTTGGAAACCAGTGGATTTTAATTTCGGAGAAATTGGAACCCAAAAATTTAGCCATTTTGCGAAAATAAATAAAAAATACACCGCGCCATACAAATTTAGCTTTTCTAAGGACCAATGTTGAAGATGTCACTTTGACAGTTGCCTTCCCCATTGTAGACAAATCTAAATAATTTCATAAAATGTGTTAAATAAAATGTCTAAAGTCTGTTTGTCATAATGTTTTTTAAAAGTTGTAAAGAGAATGAACTGTCATACTATCTTATTATAGAAAAAAACTACAAGAATATGTATTAAGGGTTTACAAAGATTGTCTTTTAAATTCTTAGCAATATTGGGCAGGGTGGATAGGTCATACTGAACAACTTTTCCATGGGACAAATCATGAATAATTTTGGCTCTCTCAAGAAAATGCCAAAAATAACATCGAGCGAAATAGTTAATTATGACATAGAAGTATATATTTTAAAAGGAAGTTAAGGGCCAATAAGCAAGCAGAGCTGCAATTGATTTACTGTCGCTTAAATATTAAATTAGCGGGAAGGGAATTCACCAAAGAATTTCATGGGAAGGATGCGCCGTCTAGTAGGTAAGTGGTCGTCGCAGTCGAGTGTCCTGGTGGTAGTAAGATTTTCCTTCCTGTTACATGTTTTAAGCGTTCTCCTTTACTCATCGGAGGGCCTGATAGGTTTTTGTCATAAATTTATTTGCAATTTATACGAGCAAAATGTGGTGCCTATTTAGATGTCCCGCCTTGATTTGATATTGATAAAGTGCATTAACTCGCGAGCTCAAGATCACCACGAGGCTCTCTACTATCTGCACCCAACGTGTTCTAAGTTTCTTCGGCCATCTGAGCAGATCCGGGCCAGAGAGTCTGGAGAAGCATATAATGACTGGACGCATGTCAAGGGCGAGAAGGAAAGCCTCTATGGCTACTCGTTGGGCAGACAGAATAACATCCATCACTAAAGCCACACTACAGGCAAGCATGCATCGGGCCCTGGATCGAGTGGCTTGGAGAGTGTTGGTGAAAAGTGTCCACAATCGTCACGTCCCTCAGCCATGAGGATACGACAAAGAAGAAGAAGAGAAAGTGCACTAATCTTGCTCGAGATCGTTAGACGTTAGCTTATCAGTCGACTTTCCTAGTGAGACTACGATACTATAATTGACTGAGGAGCCGAGCGTAGCGAGGCGACGAACGTCTCCGTTTTTACTCTCACTGGTACGACGATTTGGCAGATTGATGTGTGTGTATTGGTTGGTTGGTCAGTGTCGGTCTAGAGGTCGCATTTTTCATCCGATTTCGATGAAACTTGGCATATACGTTCCTTGATTTATTTGCCAAAAAATGTCGAGTGATTTTTTTGATTGGGGGGAAAATAAGGGGGAAAAAAGGGAAAGTTTGCTGTCGCGTTATTTATGGACGGATTTCAACCATTTTCGGGTAGTTCAAGCCCACACTTCCTTAGAGGTTGTTGTAAAAAAAAGTTTCGAGGGAGGGGGAAAGGGGGGGAAAAGGGGGGGAAATGCTCCGAAGTCTACGGTTCACAGAACTACTAGTACGTATAAGGTCATTTCGGCGAACACCGTCAGTCGACGAAGATCGGATAGCAAGCAATTACAGAAAATCTTGCGCAAACATCACGTTTCAAATGCGTTAATACGTGCAATTTACTATTCATACTAAGAACCTATACAGCATGGTTGTACATTTAGATCGGTCGGTATGGGCATATACTGAAATATATAGTAGACGGCCATAGCCTAAGAACTTTTTGAGGCTCCGAGTATTCAGCGCCATCTAGTTCAGAGTGACCTAAACAGAGCCAATATGGATGAGATAAAATCAGCGCCACCTAGTAACGAATAACGTACTAGTAGTACACTAGTAGCTACTAGGTGGAGTAGCAGTGCAGGTGACATTTCTCTTACATTTTCGGTATCTTTAGGTGGCTTTGACATAGATGGCGCAATTAACAAGAGCTTCAAAAAGTTCTTAGGCTGTGGTCGTCTATATCTCTATAGTCTCTGGTATGGGCTAGTCTGTAACTATGAGATATACAAAGATCTGTTCTTAGGAACCATGACATAGGTTCAGAGGCAAATAAAAACTGCTAACATAGATTTAAAAAAAAAACATTTTTTTTACCACGACGGCAGCAAACAAGCATACGGCCTGCCTGATAGTAAGCAGTTACCGTAGCCTATGGACGCCTGCAACTCCAGAGGATTCACATGCGCGTTGCCTACCCTTTAAGAACGTATACACTCCTTTTTTGAAGAACCTTGTACTAGACATACTAATACAGGTACAGTCGAGGTCATAAATATGTTTACTCTTTTTTACCTACTCGAATGCGGTCGCTAACAATTAGTATGCAAACGCATTCGACTAGGTAAAAAAGTGTAAACATATTTATGACCTCGACTGTACTCGTTTTCATTGCCCGTTATTGTAGCTATTTGAAATGTAAACCAAAGCCTTGGTGAAGTTCATTTTCCATTCAGAACCGACCAGATATCGAATAAGTTGCATCTCGCATAGTAAGCAGGTTAGAACAAAAGCCAAGTCTGATATTACGGGGTGACAGACCGCATCTAGTTCAATTTGATTTTAAAATTGCAATGCTTACTGAGATGAAGACTATGATGAGTCATGTAAAAATTGGAATATGAAAATTTGGGACGGGGATATTATACTCGTAGTCTGACTAGGATGTCACGAATGTCGTTTTTCTCACATTCGCGAATGCGAATGCGAATGCGAATATTCAGGATGCGAATGTCCGAATGCGAATGCGAATACGAATGTAACGGAGTAGATTCAAAAAAGTTAATCTTGCTTATCATTTTTATGCTTCCATAGTTCATAAATACAGAACATGATATGTGATGTGATGGAGTCCTATATTATTGATCAAAAGGAGACAAGTGATACCGTCGTTTTCACTTCATGTGTATGAGCAAGCATATGACCATCGGCCGGGTCAGCGCGGTCAAAACAGGATGCGTTCTGCCCACATTCGCATTCGGAAAATATTCGCATCATTTCATGCGAATGCGAATGTTGATACGAATGTCCAAAATGATACGAATATTCGTGTTATACGAATGCGAATGCGAATATTCGTGACATCCCTAGTCTGCAACTTCTGCAAGAGACTAGATTTGAGGAAGGGTGCCCATAAGGCTGACTGCAGTCCCTTGTTGAAAGGCAATGCCTATTTCTTTGCTCAAAAAATGAGCCAGCTTTAGGACCACGGGTCGATTCAAAGTTTGCAAACTAAATTTTTAAGACTCTACAGGATTGGGTCTACAGGATGTTTTTTCAATAACTACCCATATTGTGAGAGGTGATTAGGTAAATCATACTGGACAACTTTTTCTATGGGACCAACCCCGAAATCGCAAAAAAAATTTGGCCTACCCATAGAAACGTCGACGCCTGAGGCCAGTTTTATAAAGCTACAAATCACAATTTACAAGCGGAACTCTCTTTCTAACCCTATGTGTTAGCAAGAAACTTCCGCTTGTAAATTGTAACTTGTAGCTTTATAAAACTGGCCTCTGGTCGGCCGAAATGTATGAAACCACCAAAATTGTTTTGAGAATTCAGAGTTAGTCCCATAGTAAAAGTTGTTTAACTTTGGCTACTAAACAAAAAACTTTGTATATCGCTGTGTGCATGATTGTGGCGCCATCTCTTGGGTCCAATCTCTTTTTTTTTCTTTTTTATAAATAGGTTGTATTCCTTGCTTATATGAAATGTCACTGGCTGATTCACTATTTCGACAGCTAACAGGGGCTTTTGCAGTTTCATTTCTTGTCACATTGTGCACTGCGATCGTTCTGGTTACCCCCACCATGCACTTCGCACGTAGCGAACAGGTATCTCTCAGAGCGTGGAAAACATCTCCGCCTATCTGTATACATCATTGAGTTATAATATAATAGAGGCGCAGACACAAACAAGATTTTCCGAAAATATAGCACAAAAAAATGTGTAGCCGGCCAGTGCGAATTATTTAACATCGTTAAGGTTGTATTACAAATTAGAAGAAAGATATGATAAAATGTCACCTGTCATTCACCTGGCGTTCAAAAATCACATGGCACATAAGAGCAATGGAGTCACTCTTGGATCAATTACTTTATTATGTATACTTAATTTTTTTTTAATTTAAATTTTTTTTATTTAATACCAATTATACAAATATTTCATACTCTAAACATAAACAACTAACTTAACACTAACTATTTTCTAAGCTAGGGCCGACAGGTACCCGGCGTAAATGTACCAAAAATGCTGCCCGCGTTGCCTCGTTGAATTGCAAGCGATATCTGCTGCACCAAGTATGCACCGGACCTGGGGTCGCCACTTTTATCTCTTAAGCGCTGTCCGAGACTTCTGATAAATGACTTCGCTTCGGCGCACCAGGGGCCGCTAGTCTCTACTGCGACTGGTATGAAGTTGTATGCCGGCTCTAAATTTGAGTACTTATTGTGTTTGAGCTTTGCAGCGTTTTCGGCGGCGGCTCCAGCTTTGCGAATCGTGTGAGTGAGATGTGAGGGGGCGAACTTAATTTGTTTATGAAATTTTTGTAATAAATATTGATAACTTCATAATTATATCTATTTCGCGAATTAGTTTGTTTTAATAGATTTGTATAGTGTGTATTGTATTATATTGCCTTCATATTGTTGTTAAAAATAGGAAATTATTAACTATATATATATTGAGTTTTTCGGCCGCCGAGCGAGCAGAAAGGGAAGCAGGCATGCGGCCCATGCGGGGGCGAAGTACATGCTCAAGACAAATTTAGAATCAAAAGAAACACAATAGCTCGGTAGACATAGTATTTCATGCTTTCTTTTTAAATCTTTAATTCAAAAATTGATAGATCACACTTTGAAATAATGAAAAAATAATAAACGAAAATATTTACATAATTGCTTTCTTCGGATTAGATATGAGGATATTACGGTATCATTTGAGGTATATTTTACAAAAACCGGCTAAAGTTCGTGTCGGACCACGCATAACAGAGAGTTATTTAAAAAAATCACAAGTTATATCACAAGGTCGTATCTGCCTATGTACGTAGTTTTTTGAAGATCACTCAAAAACTCCTTAACCGATAATGTTCAAATAATTTTTTTAGCAATTTCACTATTGGCGCCTTGTGTTAAAATACACCTTGTGTTAAAATGTTATAAGGATACGTCTCAAAATGTCTGTGGCATACTTACGGAAGGACGGACGGACGGACAGACGGACATGACGAAACTATAAGGGTTCCGTTTTTGCCAATTTAGCCACGGAACCATAAAAAATGATTCAATATTATAAAATATAATATAATAATAGAATTTACTAAATAACTTTTAATAATTTTCCGAGTTTCGTAATTTAAAAAAAACAACAACTACTCCACTAGCCTTATGCCTCAATGCTGTCAGTTCGGTTTAAATTTACGAAACCTTTACTTCCTATCGCCGATTGTGCCTATAGTTCGTTGACCTTCATGCTGTAGCATTTAAGCTTAATCCCTAGTCTCACTTACACTGGTAATATTTTAACGAAACGTTTGTTAGTCCTTTGTAAATATACTCTTCGGAACGATCGGGCTTCGCTCGGCTCGGGCTCGGCTCTCTTCGGAAAAATGTGTCGCGTTGCACCGGCTTTTACTGTGCCACATTTGGAGTGCTGATTTCTTATCTAGTATATATAATATCATTGGTATACATATAGTTGTATAAAATTTATCATAGGAGGCGGGCTAGCATATCTTACGTTGTCGGCTGTCACTTCATACTTCAACTACAAGAGTCACGCAACAACGTAAGATGTACTAGCTGTGCTGATATTATTTCAAGTCAAGATATTACCTATGTATCATTGTTTCTACTCGTAGCATGAATAACCTAGAACTTCATTACAATAGCCATCAAAACTTCCACCATTACCCATAATGGCCGAGATAGCGGATAATTAGCCGCGGCCACGACGCAAAGATTTATTCACTTGTTTTCCACTATGTTAAGGATATCTGTAGTCATTAGGGGCAGGAAATAGCAGATTAAACAACAAGGGCATAAAGCGATCCATTACTATCCGGGACAATTTCTTGTGTAAGTTAAGTGTTAGGATAAAAACTATACACAATGTCTTGTGTATAGTTTTTATCGTAAACTATATGTAAGTTTTACACTCTGCTTTTCACTTCGATTGCAAGGATATTTTCGGTTGAATTGTGAGCAAATAAAGCAATGACATTACATATTTATATGCAATAGTTTGATTTCGGTGGCTGCGGCAATATTTGTTTTACTACTTTTTGTGAACTATGCTGATTATGCTGTATCAGGCGACAGTGCAATTTCAACGTCACTCGACGTCATTATTTATGTTCAATCGCTCAATAATTTCGGGAAATAATATTTTTCACTTCAATTTAAACAACAAAATTGCACAAATTTAACTTTATGAACTAGAGCTTAAAATGTGATTTTATTTCGTATACTTACGCACGACGTAAAGTCGAACTTTAAGAGCACGAGTAGTGAAAATATTATATCTATCTTCATCTTCTGAAAAGTAGGTAGGTTAGTTTGCAAGAACGTAATACGACATCACTCTTCAGCGGCAACGCTATGCATCTTTTTTAACAACTTCAGTTAAGTAAAGTAAATGATGTTGTGAAATAATTATATACAAACACAAAAATAACTAAAAAAAGTATATACTTATAAGTCAAATTGTTCCTACATTAATTGGTTTAGCTATACGATATCTTGTAAAAAGACCTAATTTTAACATAGTAAATTCACAAATAAAAAATTGCATAACCTACTAACTAGCAAACATTATTAAGTTAAAAAAAAAAACAGAAAAAAAACATTATTAAGTTTTAAAATTATTTCACTGAAACGGAAACAATCTCCCGTTAATATTTTTCATCAGCATAAAATAAACTACTTATAATAAATACAGCCTTGGCCAGAAGTGTTGAGCATAGGTGTTTTTTGTTTACAATTTTGATGTTAAGCATTATTTCCCTATCCTAACAATGTACGGTAACGGTAAATGTTATATTTTATTTATAAATATAGAAAACTTCACTTAATAACACTTTCAAGGTACTTAAAAAATATGAAAACAGAAGGTACCAAAAATGTGAATTTAAGTCGGTGCGACATATTGCAAATATTCTATGCAGTTACTACTAACTTCAACAAAACATGCCTATTAGTCTAAATTAATTGACAAAATAACTTAAACAAAGATGGAAACGATGGACTAAACTTTCCAGTTTTGTATGAAAATCGCATTGGTGCTCAACACTTCTTACTGTACTTCAAGCCATGAAACCGTAACATACCAGTAACCCAGCTTCCTAACCTACAAAATTGAGCCGGCGCCGACCGATAAACGTCTGACAACCAACAAAGTTAAGCCAATATTCTGTCGACTAAAGGTTACTGCACACTTACTCGCCACAAGTACTTCAAAGTATTTTAATAGATTAGTATGCGGAGTGTCAATCTAACACTTACCAAATTGTCCCTAAGCAAAACCTATAAATAACAGTCATAATACTTAGAAAACATCCATCAGTTAGCAAGCGGTGTTTACCTTTAAGTTTAAGTGATTCTTGCACTTAGCAAGTAGATAGTATAATTATTATAGACTAGCGACCCGCCCCGGCTTCGCACGGGTGCAATTATATATTTCGTCGCTGCGCGTGCAAAAGTCGCTATGTGAATTTTGACGATTTTTTGTTTTTAATGCCATTATGATCCTTATTTCAATACACATATGCTCCGAAAATCCTGTCAGGCTAATTTCAGTATTTCAGGATTTGACAAATCTAGCTATGTGATGTCCATACATTGAATGCGCCTACTATAATCGCTAAGTGAAATAAATCACATAACGATTTTCGGTCGCCATAAAAACCATTTTTAGAATGCGCCTGACAGGGCCGGCCCGAGCATTCCCGGCGCCCTAGGCAAGAGACTGAAATGGCGCCCCATTTTAGAGAATTCGTGACAAAATAACGCGCAATTTTTTTTTTCAAATGAATAGGTAGGTAACTGTAATGAGTAGGTAGGTAACTGTTATTTTACGCCAATATAAAGTGCTAACTTTTTAACTTACTAAGTGGAAGTGCTAACAATTCACGCTTGCACCCTTTCTCGTTGTAGACTGCCATCTAGTGCAACATAAAAATATACCCCCTTTTTACACCCCCATAGGTTATCTTTACCCACATTTGCGCCCCATAGTAAAGAATGAAGGGTAAAGATGACACCCGCATTTATTTGCGTCCAGAGGAAATAAATCGTTTTTATTCGTAATGGACATCTGCCTTTTTAGGTTTCCGTAGTCAAAATAACTAAAAATCTTATAGTTTTACTAGACCGGTCTGCGTGTCCTTCCTTAGCCCAGTAAACGTCACTACAAGCACAAGCCAGCTGAAATTCTTGATGAATGTCAGGGTGGAAAAAAATAACGGGCCTGGAGGAGAAATACCTTATAACGAAAGAAAATTTCTTTCATTTTTAGGGTTCCGTAGTCAACTAGGAACCCTTATAGTTTCGCCATGTCCGTCCGTCCGTCCGTCCGCGGTCTAGCTCAGTGACCGTTAGCAATAGAAAGCTGAAATTTGGTTTGAATATGTGCATTAACGAAGCCGACAAAACGGTAGAATATAAACTGGGAAAATATATGTTGTTAGGGTACCTCCCGTACACGTGAAGTGGGGGGCGAATTTTTTTTTCGTTCCAACCCAGGTGTGTGTGGGGTATCGTTGGATAGGTCTTTTAAAAAAAATTAGGATCTTCAAAAACAGTTTTAGGATCTTCTAAATAATAGCTCCAAAAGTTTAAAACAGGGCGTCCCCCCCATCTAACTTTTGAACCGTGGGTCAAACATTTTGAAAAAAATCATGAAAGTGAGGCCTAATAAGTACCTTCAATGAAAACTATATTGAATTCAATCGGTTGAGCCGTTTTTGAGTTATCGCTCAAAATCCATAGTGAAAGGTCTTAAGTGAAATGACTTAAGCGCCGCCAAATTGCCCTTAAGAAACGACCTTTTGAATTAATGAGTTGTAACAGGCCGGCAACTACGGAACCCTACACTGAGCATAGCCCGACATGCTCTTGGCCGGTTTTACTTATAGTTATAGTTTTGTCATGTCCATCTGTCCGTCCGTCCGGCCGTATATCAGAGCAATGTTATTCGTAAACTATAGATCATTGACGTGTAACAAAAATAACGCAAAACCAAAACCGACCAAGTGCGTGTCGGGCCGCGAACCACGAAGAATGGGGGTTTTCTTCGTGCCTACAATCAAAAGAACTAATATAAAAAAACCGGCTAAGAGCATGTCGAGCCATTCAATATAGTTCTCATTGAAGGTACTTATTAGGCCTGACTGTCATGATTTTTTTCAAAATTTTTGGACCCACGGTTCAAAAGTTAGATGGGGGGGGGGGGGGGACTTTTTAGAAGACCTATCCAACAATACCCCACACAACTGGGTTGCAACGAAAAAAAATTTCGCCTGCCACTTCACGTGTACGGGAGGTACCCTAATAAAATATATTTTTCCAGTTTTTATACTACCATTTTGTCGGCTTGGTTAATGCACATATTCAAACTAAATTTCAGCTTTCTAGTGCTAACGGTCACTGAGCTAGACCGCGGACGGACGGACGGACGGACATGGCGAAACTATAAGGGTTCCGTTTTTGCCATTTTGGCTACGGAACCCTAAAAAAGAAGGATAACTCGAAAATAGCTTAACCGCTAACGGTACGTAACGAACGAATTTACGTTGAAAGAATTCACAGTGATATATCTTCTTGTATTACTGGAGAGAAACATTTCCATACACAATATGTGTCCAGCTCTAGTCATACCCTCACCAGACAACCAAGTAATAGTTAACTGTTTATACTGTGAGCGCGGGTCGATGACAGAAGGTTCTACTAATTGGGTTCAGTGTGATACAATGCCATATGTGGGTACATCAACGATGCGCCAAACAAGTGGACAGATGTAAACTACTGGACTTATGTACCAAAGATTTTATTTGTACACGCTGCACTGCTAATGCTAACGACTTCTCCGAGTGTGTTGACAACGTAACCAATTTATCAGTTATACAAAAATTTAAAATATTGACAAACGGTTTACTTGACGACGTCCATTACTATAATTTTTTTTCGATGCCGCCGTTTGGCGCCCCCCTAACACGAGCGCCCTAGGCGATCGCCTAGTTCGCCTATATGGACGGGCCGGCCCTGGCGCCTGATATTTGATTCTTGACACATAGCGATATTTTTCGCATAAATTAACCAGAAATGTTCACCCGCTATGTAACATATTGCACATAGCGATATTTTTGTACTAGTTTGGATCGCTATTATGTTCGTAGACGCGACGCGAGACGTTGTTTTACGGTACATAGCGAGATTTTTCTATAGTACCTATATTCAGTCTACCGCATGTTACACTTCACTTGTATCTGCTTGTATTTACCTTCAAGTAAAATAAACATGTTTTCTAGTAAACCATGAAAGCCATCACTGGCAGTTCGATCGAATTATTTTGGTAAATAAGCGGGTACTCTGAAAATATAGTTGCTGTGGGTCTACGTTTAAAAGTGTTTGTTACTCGTAGCAGTTTAAGGTATAAGTGAATGGTAAATCACATTTTTTAAATTTTATTAAGATTAAAATGTAATTTTCTTGAACTTATTTATCCAAACCCTACTATAAATAGTTATTCTTCTTCTTTCCATAATATGACGGGATCAAAACTTTAAACCCTAATTATTTTTTACCGATTATGGTTAAATGGTTTGCCAACTCTTATCTCCGGGAAGTAGCTTTCTTTCCCATGCATAATTATTTATTGCATGTTTTTAAAGCGGGGCATACTACTCAGAGAATCAATCGACCTCCCAAACAATGTTTAGCTGTCTCGTGCCTGTATATTTTTGAGTTGAAAAGTATATACCTATGCCTAAGCTGGGTTTGGTCTGCGTTGATATCTCCTGGTAGTACGTAGAACGTCTCTGCCTCCTGGAAAGAGTGGGAAGGGTTCTCTGCCTTTTCGCCGAAAATTATATTGCCGAATTTCACTTGCCAACCAACTTTTCACAGAAGTTTCATTTGGCCGAATTTCATTTCCCAACTTTACATAATCCAACTAACCTAACCCAACCTAGTAAGTAACTTCTTCGAAAAGTTGGTTGACAAGTGAAATTCGGTTAACACAACTTTCGGCGAAAAGGCAGGATACCAGAAGGGTTTGACGTTAGCCTTTATGGCTTGACCGATTCTAGAAATGTTGAATAATGCTGTTCAAATAATAATTCAATAGGGTGATTCAAGTAGGTACGAAACATATATATTACGGCAAAAAAATCCTTTCGTACGTGTACACTAAAAGTCTTGCGGATTTAATTATTATTTGCCAGGCCAGAACGTATTGAAAACGTGTCTGGAAGGAGATATTTCTATTTCATAAAAAAATACCTTTTAGCTACGCCTACGGATTCGTTCTAATTATCGAAAGAGATAGGTAATGAAAGTAACAGAAAATCCGGAGATTGATCGTACTTACTGATTTTTCATTATAACTATTTGTCTAACCATAACTTTCTGGTTTTTTTAAATACCTAATATCATTTCATAAAATAACTATGTGACAATAACGCATACAAATTGAATACGCTCCTAAATAATTTAATATAGCTATGTGATGGCAAGACACATAGAGATTATTATGACTCAAACAAAAATCGCTATGTGCCAGATTTATCAACATGTATTTATTTTGATTTATTTAAACACGATTATTTTTCCAGAACAAACGTAAAGTATGTAAAAGAGTGCTTATTTTTACCAAAAAAATATTCATGTACTTATGTGAAAGCAGTGTCGAAAAAAATAGTTTTTTGTGTCTCCTGTAAAGTAGGTAAAAAACACATGGCGACTTTTGCACGCGCAGCGAAGATTTAAACCTTCCTCTTGAATTACTCTATTTATTAAAAAACACCGCATCAAAATCCGTTGCGTAGTTTTAAAGATCTAAGCATACATAGGGACAGACAGCAGGAAGCGACTTTGTTTTATACTATGTAGTGATTTATCGATTACTCTAAAATAATAATGATTTTATCAATTTAGTGCAAACTATCATTGGTGAACCGAATAAATAAATAAAAAATTAATATAAAAAAAAGATACCTTTGAGCCGCTTTTGTGAAGTGTATATATATCACCTACCTATTCTACCTAGCAAGCTTATCAGACACACTGCTACTTGATTAGAAAGCTGTAAAACTCGATGATAACAATACTGTGATTTTGTATAAGTAAAACCTAAGCAAGCATAATCACAGGGCCACGGAAAAAACGCTCCGAGCGAAATCGCTCGAAACTTCCACCAACTGTCACATTTGTCTGCCAACGGGCGGCCGTAGGGAGCGTCGAGTGGAGCACTTGGAGCGTTGTTATCATGCCCGAGGCGTTATTGTAGTGATCTCATCGCGCTTATGGTTCAGCCTTGGGTACTTCTACTCTGCATCTACTCGTATATATAGGTATATAATTGAAAAGCTGCTACTAAAGAATCGGTCTGCCAGATTGAAAACTGAGTAGGCTCTTTACCTGGCGTCGCATCCATGGTAAACAAATAAAAACGCACGGGAGTACTCAATGTCCGCTGCTCAAATTTCTTGGAAGCTCTAAGCAGCGCCTACGTTAAAAGTAACCAGTGAGCGTTAATCCTAAATAATCTACAAATTTCTAACCAGGATCCGGGTAATTTTCTATTACCCGCCATCTCGTGACGGCCGCCATTTTGGGATCGTAACCCGAACGGGTTCATGTTCTAAATGAATACAATTATTAGTTTGATTAAAAAGGATTGGGTTACTTTTAGGAAGGAATTTAAAATGGTTATTATGTGGTTTTTGCCCGACAGGCTTGTTGTGCTAATGTTTGATGGTATTCGAAAAAATATTTTGCAATGTAAGGATTACCAATTAAAAATCGAGTTTCTACATTGCAGTAAGCACCACTTCATTGATAAGATTTGAATAGTTTTTATATCCAGATTATATTGTTTTCAAGTAGAAATTGCTGTTACAGCTATTGAAAAAGGGTCGCTGTTTATAAAAATATTTTTAGAAAGCACCTAACCTGTTTTCACCACTAGAAGCCTACATAACTAAACTTACCTATCCCATGACTCAAATACAGTAGACTGTTTCTGCACAAAAGTACCCAATACTTAAAAAAGACACGCAACTTTTGCAAATTCGGGTAAATCCCTTGTACGAGTATAAGCTGTATTTTTCTAACATCCAAAGCAATGCCTCATATGTCGAGAGCGAAATAAAAATAGACGCGATCGAGTTAAGCCTGACGCATGTCATGCCTTGTCATCCGTTAGAGCGGGTTGTCAGCGTTGTCATGCGTTGTCATGCGTTGTCGGAATTGTCAGCTGCTCTGCCGACGACGGGACGTGATTTACCGCTATCCTGCGGTTGTAGTTTTTAAAACGTGTGCGTTTACAATTTAAATTACTAAGGTGGTATTTAATTTTTCATCTGGGTAAGTATATTATTTTTCTCGTTTTTAGTTTTATACATAGTTTTATTTTCGTTTTATATGTATAGGTTATTTGGCTATAATCATGAATTGTTATTTTTACACTTTTTAATTAAATTTAAAAATATACAGTCTGGGTATTTAAATTAATAGGTAACAGAAACGGTGCATATAGAACTCGATTATTAATTTTCAAACAGTCGAACAGTTTTTCTATAGCTTATCATTATTATTATACAGGGGGCGGCTTTGAAATAGTACTTTCTATAATTTACACAGATCAAGTAAATTATAAAAATACTGTTTGCTGCCTTTTTAAATGTCATCCTTTTTACGGTAAATAGGCATCAAATGGCATAAAAAAAAGTTTGTCAAAAGTACCTTTTCCTCGCCCCTGTATGTTTTCCCCAAATTCTGTAAACGCAAATCTTCATTAATTTGAAATCAAGGGAAGGTCTTCTAGGACCATTTTCGCGTAGCAGCACGGGATCTGGTAGCTGACCTCACTGACCCAAAAAGAAAATCCACCCTGTATATACAAATGAAAAAGTGACCTAGGCATCCAGTGACCAGGACTGGGATCAAACCAGCGTCTTCTGCATTCGCCGCAGACACCCTAACCACTAGGCTACCTGGGTCACAGCAGCACCGGTCGAATTTTTCCGTGTACCGTCAAATATGGCATCTTTAAAGACCAAGTAAGCAACTTTACTATAGTCAAAACATAGACAAAATATGGTATTACTACATAAAGCGCTGCCGCTGGTAGCCTTGCGGTAAGACGTCCGACTTTCAATCCGGAGGTCTCGGGTTCAAACCCCGGCTCGGACCACTGAGTTTTTCGGAACTTATGTACGGAATATCATTTGATATTTACCAGTCGCTTTTCGGTGAAGGAAAACATCCTAAGGAAACCGGATCTAATCCCAAAAAGGCCTAGTTTCCCCTCTGGGTTGGAAGGTCAGATGGCAGTCGCTTTCGTAAAAAACTAGTGTCTACGCGATGAGTGATTAGGTTGTCAAGCGGACCCCAAAACAGGGATAAACGCTAATAGTATAGGATGAAGAAGAGGAGGTATTACTTCATGTAAATAACTTATAGAAACCTCCTAATAAAATAGTTAGTGTACGCGATTAAGTCCCGTTTTAGTAAAAGTAATGAGTTAGCAAAGGGAACACAGAGTTTCGCGATAAAAGGTCGTAATTTTCCATATTTTTTGCTGACTTAAGCCTTTTCAAGGCACCATGATGTGTTAAAAAGTACGTCAACGGTTCAAGTTGTAAAGGACATTCGTCCTTTTGATACAAACCTAAGTCTTTAGCTGCGTTAGTGAAGAGACCAGTAAATGATATCAAGTTGATATATTTAAGATTTACGGAAAAACGGTTTAAACGTTCCGATTTCTCACATTTATTAACCGTGAAATATTCCGTTCATTCTCTTGTATTAGTAATTAAATGTTTATTTTCTTTTTGTTTGTAAACGGGGTGGTAATACCCACCAACTTGTGGTTGAATAGCTTTATACAATTATAGAGAAGTGGCGTGGCGCCAACAGTATCGTCACCAATTTACCATAGAGTAACTTTTAAATAATAATTCTAGTTTTATTGTAAACGGCCAGGCCCCTTTTTTATATCACGCTAGCGTATTGACATAACACACTGACACGCTTATATTTGTCATATATCAGCATAATTTTTACATATATTATGTCTAAATCAACTACTATTTTTTAAAGTGCTAGGTACAAAAAGTAGGTCAATTGTCAAGAAAATTCCCATACAATGTAAAAATATGTCAAAAAAATGTCAAGTTGTGACATTTTTAGCGTAGTGATGTATGATTAGCGTAGTATGATTTATTTCGCCTTGGGGTGCCCGGCCTTAGAATTGTCCCCAACCATATCGTCCCGTGGTTGCAGTAGGAGTCTGCTAAGGGAATATACCGGGAGATGGGCAGCAGCATCTTCCGAAAGCCTAAACAACAATAAACAAAACGAAAAACCCGCCTGCCAAGTGTGGCGCTTATGGCAACACCCCCCTTCCCCCTTCTTAAAGGGGAGGCCTATGTTCAGCAGTGGACGTCTTATGGCTGAAATGATGATGATGAAATATGATTTAATATGTTTTTAACATTTTCATACCATTTTGAATAAAACTAAGCAACTATTTTCCCGTCTTTACTGTTAATAATCTCTGGGTACTGGTAGCTAGTAATTAAGTTGTTCGTAGCTTGTTTAGCACTAATTAGAGCGTCGATTGACAAAGACCTATATTCTGTTTAGCTTGCTTTGTGGTGACAGTCTGTTCGTTAAGAATTACAAACTTGAGCACTTCAGACTTATAGTCCTTAGTTTTCTGTATTTTGGAATACACACACGGAAAAAAAAGCTTCCGGGATATTCTCAATCTAAGACATTATTATATTATGTTGAAAATATTTCCTCGTGACAAGCATTTATTTCCTTTAACGAAAATAAATTAAAGTTTTAAATATAACGAAGCGAATATACTTATTCTTACAGATTTTCTAGTTTTCTTTTACCTAAGATATTACTTGTTTGATTAAAGTATAATCTCTCTTATTTACTCAATATACTCTTGAAATAATACATTTTTGTATTTCTTTTTTAAGAAAACGTGATTTTATTAAGCGAAGAATCATATTTTTGGTAAAAAAAAAATACTTGTCACGAGGAAATATTTTCAAGAAAATAATAATGTCTTGGATTGAGAATATCCCGGAAGCTTTTTTTTCCGTGCATAAACATCACTTCTTAACATATTAATTAACGACAATGAAAATCTTAAATTTCATAAGGGTCATTTAGTCGTTAATCCACTTAATTAATACCAGTTAAATTAATTTGGTTCTATTGATCAGCATAATTATATTAATGATCTGTTCAAAAAAGTTGATTTTGCGTAACTTATTGCGATATGCTTAAAAAATCACGTGCATAATTAAAATCGACGACATCTTCTGACGCAGGGCTGTACAGTCGACCAAGAAAGTGGTTTACCAGTTTTGACAAAAGTTTCTGCGAGATCTAACTATCGCTAAGGTTGACTTTTCTAACGGAGTTTAAAACATGCTCGACCTTGTTGTCTCATGACGTTCAGACGAACCTCAACCGTAGGGTAGTAGAGCACATTTTTGGCCGACTGTACCAAGCATGTTTCGAGCATCGGTAATCCACAGTAAGTCGCAGTAAGGCCTCCTCTCACACACAAGAGGGTTAGAGCTATAGTTCCCACGTTGCCCCAAAGCGGGTTGGGGACTTCACAATCACATAGGTACACTATGGAATTTCTCCGCTGATGCATATTTTTGAAATGGATAAAAAATGGATACATTCATTAATACTAGCTAAGATTCCTTCAATTGGCATACAAACTTTGTAAATTAAAACCTTCTAACGAGATTGGGTATTCAAACCAATAGTATCAACAACAGCTGCCAACATTTCAATACGCCCGGATCCCAGGCCCTTTTTACACAGTCGTAACTCATTTCTCTGTCAATCTAAAAGCAACTTTATGCACTATTAATAAGGTTTGCATGTTATGAAAATAACGCAGTTACAGTTTGGTAATTGGATACTAGAAACGAAGCAATCAAGTTCTTCAGTTTGCGCATTCTCACGATTGGCCGTCGCATTTATTAACGGGTTCTTCAAATTTGTGTCAAGAGAAAACGAAACAATATTGTAGGTATTTACTTGTGTTTAAACAATAATATTTTCGCATATTCTTGGCTGAAAATATCCTTTTTTTCCATACATACATAATAACAACGTACATAATTTGCATTTACCTATTACTTATTTTCGAAATTATCAAAGAAAGTGTCCTTCATGAAACTTAATAAAAGTCAAACAAAACAAATAAGTTGTCGTTAAGATGTTAAATGGCCAATTAATATTCATGGCTAAACTTTGTCTATGGACTATTATGAAACTGATCAAAATACTAAACGATGTTCCAAAATTTAATAAGTTTACTTTTTAATGAGTACGAGTATAAGTTAGTATCCAAAATGATTTATGCTAGAATGATTTATTACAAAACTTCTAGAAATGAAGATTTTATTTTCACTATACAACTTAAAATCTCGAAACCGACAAGCCATAGGTTTTGATTTATTTGGATTCCGTACCCAAAGGGTAATAAAAACGGGACCCGCTATCCGTCTGTCTGTCTGTCTGTCTGTCTGTCCATCTGTCCGACTGTCAGCAGGGCGTATCTCATGAACCGTGATAGTTGGACTGTTGAAATTTCCACAGAGATGTATTTTGGTTGAAATTTCCACAGATGATGTAGCCTGCTGACAGAAGGACTTTTTAATAGGCAAGTCTCCGCAAGTCTTAGTAATAGGGTGCCGTTTTTACCCTTTGCGTACGGAACTCTAAAAACTGTTTACTCGCATAGGATTGCTTGTTAGCCCTAGAAAATCTACCCAGTCAAATAAATATCATCTTTATCTCTTTCCTTGAAGATTGCTGTTTGCCTACGCATTTTAAAAAGAAAAACAAGACTTCACATTGGTTTCATGAATGCAAAAAGTCGTGTTCCTAAGACAAAAACCAGTGGAACGTGACCCCATGACCCGTAACAACCATGAATATTCGTATACACTGGTTTACTTTCAACATTACTTTCACGTGTTCTGTATACGTTTAGAACTACCTAGGAATAACGTGTATTTCTTGCAGATTCAACTTTGTTCCGTTAAAAATAAGGTTTTAAATGCTTTACGTGTTGTTTTTAAAGAAAAACCGGAGTTGTAGTTAAATTGCTAAGAACAATCCGATATTATTTCGCGGTTGGCTTGCGGCGAATCCTTTTGTAACGAGTTTATGTCGCTCTTGTATGTAAAATTGTAAACTAAATTCCAACAATTTTCTTTTAAAAGCAAGAGTTTGAATGTTTGTTTCATTCGTTCTAAAGGTGTGTGTATAATACCAGAGACTATAGAGATATAGACGACCACAGCCTAAGAACTTTTTGAAGCTCATGGCGATTGCGCCATCTATGTCAAAGCCACCTAAAGATACCGAATATGTAAGAGAAATCTCAGCTGTACTACTACTCCATCTAGTAGCTACTAGTGTACTACTAGTACGCTATTTGTTACTATGTGGAGTAGCAGCGCAGGTAACATTTCTCTTACATATTCTGTATCTTTATGTGGCTTTGATATGGTGCAATCGACATGAGCTTCAAAAAGTTCTTAGGCTGTGGTCGTCTATATCTCTATAGTCTCGGATAATACTTAATTCTAGTTAGCTGCTTTTAGAGTTTATCTCGAGATTGTAAACCTTCAATAACATCTGGTTACAGATGTCGCTAGTGACTTGTTCACCATTACATGACTAAATTCGCTGTGATGGATAGAGGATCGTCTGGAAGCACGTTGGACTTGCAATCCGAAGGACGCGTTCGAATCCCGTGATATTCCAGAGTTCTTCACAGTTCATTTTTTCATTGTAATGTGTGTTCCCAATTTGTAGTTAATTCTAGTTATTTAAGAATTACAAGTATAACATAGATTATGATAGGAGAAACTTTTTTTTAGTTACCGTAAGTATAATGCTGTCTTTCGGCTGATAGAACAACATTTTATTGGCTTTTTAACTATTAAAAAGTTTTTTTTTCACCGTCTATCGACGTGCCAATTTTTTCACAAATCCGTCTCATAATTTGGATATAAAAAGAGAAGAAAATTCAAATACATATGTCTCGAAAATATTATGTCGTATTATCACCGACTGCAATTGAATGTATAAGATAAAGCTATATTTAAGACCAGGCATGATTTCTTTTAAGTTTAAATGTCTTCGAAACCTTATCTCAGAGATATGGGAACGTACCCAAACTACGTGACCCATTTTTTTCAGTTTTTGACCCCCCTCCCCCCCCCCTCGGTGACCATCCGTAGTAATTGCCAAGACCCCCCCTTACCCCCTATTCGTCACGTAGTAAAACTCACACATATGGTTTAGAGTGATGTTTTGGAGATAGAAAGCAAAAAAACATATTTTGGCATACTTATTGCCTTTTATTAACACGACACTGGCCGCGTGACGCCAAAAGTGCATGGAAACCTATAATTAGAAGCGCGAGATTTGAGCATAATTATTGACTACGTGACAGAACCTAAATCTCCCCCCCCCCTCCCCCCCTGTGACCTAGAGCAGTATTTTGACGACCCCCCTCCCCCCCTAAATGGGTCACGTAGTTTGGGTACGTTCCCTATTATTATAACAAGATAGCATTCCAAGCTAAAGCATCTCCAGTCACTGAAGATATACATCGCATAATGGTTATAGAGATAGCTATTGCATATTCGATATCATTGCAGATTAGATTCAAGCATCCAATCAAACTGGGGCTACAATGAACAGTCTAGTCGTCCAGTGGGTGCAAAGATGTTTTTACCCCACTACCTCGGAAAGCCCTTTTTTATTCTTTAAAAACAGATTGCAAAACTGACAAAAAAGGCTAAGACAAAAAAGTCAAAAAGACAAAATAGTCAAAAAAGTTTTCTCGCTTTAGTGAGGTAAAAAGATTTTCATCACACCTGCTCGTAAATGGTGTTATTTCATGCGGGTGTACTGAAGGACAAAGGCCTACTTTGATCCCGCGGGAGTTAGGAATTCTTATAACTCCACAGTGTGGAGTTATAGGTTTAGTTTTAAAAATGTTGACCCACTCGTACATTACTTCAGACTCAGGACATTTATATTCAGCCAGGGTTTTTTGTTATGTCACCCAAACTTGACTACAAGCAAATTTTAAAGTATATAAAACTAATACGGTATATTTCTTCATTATTTTTAATATTTTAAAGTATTTATCATTAATTTTGGTAAATATTGTTATAATAATTTTGCAAAATCTAGTTCGAAAACTATGTCGTAATGAAAAACGCACGGAATGTTTGTACCGCGTTGCTAAGCAACGGCGCAAGCAAAATGGCGATCGAATACCTATTTGAAACGTCACCGTATTTAAGAATTATTTCTCTTAAATTTTAGTTTTTTCCTCGCAAGTGTGATGAAAAACATTGTGTGTAACTCGGGGCGTAAGAATATTACAAACTCGAGTCTTTAAATCGCTCCGGCAAGCCGTCGCGATTTAACTAGACTCTCGTTAGTAATATTCCTCTTACCCCCCATGTTGCACAATGTACTATTGTGTTACACACGGCTGCAAAGTTATTTTTACATCTCGTGTGTTGCAACACTCGCTATTCGCTCAGAATTCTATTTTTGAATTAGTCGCTTCGCTCTGGATTCTTTTTTCGAACCGACTAAAATACATCGTTGCACCCTTGTATAAAAAATAACTATTATACGTTATAGCGTTCATCATCATAAAAATCTGTCAGTATCAAGATAAAATTTTCTTAATTTTACAGTATCACAGTAATACTGCCTCCTCCTATTCTGGACGGTAAAAAGATATAAATATCTAATATTCACTATCCTTCGGGGCTTCCGACCTCTTTGCCGACGAGACACCAACTAACCGACTGGCCGACCGACGTACTCTTCTGGAACAACGGACTTTTGAATTCAAAATTAGGCACGACGAAACCATAGACCGGACCGGACAACCGACAGTCCACGATAGACAGTGACTCGACCAAGATCCTCTGACTCCACGAACTAGACCGGACGGTCCACTAGGGACTACATAAAACCGATCCCAAGGTAGTTTCGGGTTGTAAAATTTATACAGGGTAAATTTTAAGTCGTGAATCGAAATATGTTTTTCTAACTCTATAAGCAACGAACAATTTAATGCCCCGACTCTCACTAAAATCAAACTAGATTTTTTTATTAAAATACACCGTTGGACTCTTGTATAACAAATAACTATTATACTTTATAGCATTGATCATCATAAAAATCTGTCAGTATCAAAATAAAATTTTCTTACTTTTACAGTATCACAGTAATACTGCCTCCTCCTATTCTGGACGGTAAAAACGATATAAATATCTAATATTCACTATCCTTCGGGGCTTCCGACCTCTTTGCCGACGAGACACCAACTAACCGACTGGCCGACCGACGTACTCTTCTGGAACGACGGACTTTTGAATTCAAAATTAGGCACGACGAAACCATAGACCGGACAACCGACAGGCCACGATAGACAGTGACTCGACCAAGATCCTCTGACTCCACGAACCAGACCAGACGGTTCACTAGGACCTACATAAAACCGATCCCAAGGTAGTTTCGGGTTGTAACTTTCATACAGGGTGAATTTTAAGTCGTGAATCGAAATATGTTTTTCTAACTCTATAAGCAACGAACAATTTAACGAACCGACTCTCACTAAAATCAAACTAGATTTATAAATACTCCTAATGTTTTTGTCATTTATTTTTCTTTTAGAGGTGATATTTATTTATTCATTTAATCTTTATTGCACAAAAGAAAATCTTATAGTACAAAAGGCGAACTTAATGCCAAGAGGCATTCTCTACCAGTCAACCTTAAGGCAAAGCAGAGAAGTTGTGGGCGGTGCTAATATTAGTTACAATACTTACATATAAGCAATACATACAAAATATAAATAAATATAATATATTAATATATATATTGTAACATTAAAACGGCTCTTTAACTTTTTTTTTATGTAAAATTAAGTAAATCTCATTTTTTGCTAGGATAAATTGCAAAATTTATGCTAATGATAGTTCCACATCAAAGAGTCAATTCAATTCACTAATTTAAATATCTTAATATGTCGGTGTAATAGCATGAAACCGCCATTAAAAGAAAAATTAAAGTCAAAAACATTATTTAAAAAATAAAAAATCTAGTTTGATTTTAGTGAGAGTCGAGGCATTAAATTGTTCGTTGTTTATAGGGTTAGAAATAGTACATTACACAACTAGGGTGGTAAAACAAAGAAAGGCCGAGATCGCAGAAGTTTGCGGCCCGAACTGCAAGCGAGGGACGTAAATATGCGATCGAGGGTTTTTTTTATTACCTCCCGTGTTGTGTACATCATTTTAGGCCTACACTTCCGTACGCGCAGCGTGCGGAAAAAGCCACTTTATGGCCAGGTGTGGCATAAAACATATTTCGATTCACGACTCAAAATTCACCCTGTAGTTAGGCCAATCAGATACATTTCTATTGTTTTGTAACCCTTTTACGACATACAGCAAAACGGATTAAATACCCACATCAACTACATGAAATCCCTCCGTAAAACACAATGCAATTTCAGAGGTCTCAAATTGACATTGCTTTATTGGGTCTCGCTTCCGATAGCTCCGATTTTTCGTATTGCCGGGCATTTATCTCAAAGCGTTCGTTCCAAGAGACACACTTCAGTGTCTACATGAAGACTGGTGTAGGTCTCAGCAAGGCGAAATGGGATATGAAACAGCTGTAGGTATGTTTCTCGTCTGAAAATATGAATAGGGTGCGTTGGGGTAAGACAGAAAGGTATTTTTTTTGGGATAAGACAAAAAATCATCCATATTCCGGAGCATTACAGACTATTTTTTATCTTATCCCTAAAAAAATACCTTTCTATCTTACCCCAACGCACCCTACATTTAATGTGACAAAAATATGTAGCCACGAGTCACCAAGTTGAAAAGTCTTGGCTAAGGTGTGTTGGGATAAGATAGAAAGGTATTTTTTTAGGGGTAAGACAAAAAAGCGTTTTTATCTTACCCCTAAACTTACTACTTTTTATCTTACCCCAAAAAAAATACCTTCTATCTTACCCCAACGCACCTTACGTGTTTTTGTCACATTCAATGTATTCATGGTTTCAGACGTGACCGTACTTTATACCTGAAACAGTTGGGCTTTATCTGAAATGGATAATTTATTAAGTCTCTTAACTTCAAACTCGGATAAATCCTTTTGTCAGATTATTGACAAAAGATTTATATTGATTTATTTTTCACGGAGGCTGGCTCAATTACAAGCGCTGGTTAGCCTTGCGGTAAGACGTCCGACTTTCAATCCGGAGGTCTCGGGTTCAAACCCCGGCTCGTACCACTCAGTTTTTCGGAACTTATGTGCGGAATATCATTTGATATTTACCAGTCGCTTTTCGGTGAAGGAAAACATCGTAAGGAAACCGGACCTAATCCCAAAAAGGCCTACTTTCCCCTCTGGGTTGGAACGTCTGATGGCAGTCGCTTTCGTAAAAACTAGTGTCTATGCCAATTCATGGGATTAGGTTGTCAAGCGGACCCCAAGCCGGGATAAACGCTAGAAAGAAGAAGAAGAAGAAGGAGGCTGGCTCAATTGGTCTCGACTGGAAAGAGCTGGAAGTAGCCGCTCAAGATCGCGACAAATAGAAAACTCTTCTGCGAGCCCTATGTCCCCAATGAGGGATAACAGGAACAAATCATCATCCTCATGCTATTTTGGTATTAAGGAAAGTAAGGTAGGTAGATATTTGCTGAGAGAGTCGAATGGATGAATTAATCCGAGTTTGAAGTTAAGTAGCACAATTTTAAGACTGACACCTAAGGTGTTTTAGGTGTCTCTTATTTAAATCAATTACTCCAGTAAAGATACGTTTTTTTGAAACATTAATTTATAATAGCGATTTTTTCGTTTATAGTTTTAAAATGTCATTCTAAGATGTAGTGAACAAAAAATCCTACAAACTTTCCATCGGGAAGTAAATATTCATCAAAATATATATGAAGGGTTTCTTTTTTTTGTCTGATTTTCCGTCATCCATAAATATCGTGTCTTAAGGAACCATAATAAATAATAAAATATTGATATATTTATTTAGGCGATTTTTTATAAATTAATTAAATGAGGATTTTTTCAAGGTAATTTTTTTGTAGGATTTTCTGTGTAGGTACGCAATGATTAACATGACTTTTAAGCCATACACCTAAATACTTCTGCTATTATGAATTATTTCCAAATTTGACATTTTTCCCATACAAGTGAAAATAAAATGACTGTACTAAATGTATTACCTTTGCAAAATATAGCCTAGCATTACACTAGGTGTGACTCTGGGTTAAACTAGTGCAATATGGCAATGAGGTCATAGCGGTATTACTGGAGCGATGGGCCGTTATATATAGTATACTCGGTCGGTCGATGTGGCTTCATTGACTTAGGATACTAGTTATATTAGGGGGAGGCTAGGAGCGTAATAGGCTATTACTTTCCTATGAAATCAAATCAGCTACTCTTTAGGAAACGTCGAAAATATTTGTTATGTGAAGTTTATACGGGAGACTAGTATTGTGACGTCACAATACTACATGATGAAAACATCTCCTTTATAAAAGTTTTAATCAATATAAAATAATTTAAAGCGCAAACACATGTTACTCGTACACCTGGATTTTCTCGTTTTTGATTTTATGAATACTAGTACAATCCTATTCAGATTTTATATATATTTAGTACCTATACGTTAGTATTCATTTAGGTAAATGTATTAATTGTGTAATCGCATTCAAACTAATAAATTACTTTTACAATTTTCGATAGTCTTCCGAAATATTTAACACAAACCGCATTGTGAAAGATTATGAGGAATTATATTATAATTTATAACAGAGTCATACATTATTTTACATGCTATTAGACAACACAAAGTTAAGAAATTTTTAAAGTAGTTTACCGTTGGGGGTCATACATCTATTTTCGGTATTTAAGACTCAAACAAGACTATGTACACGACACGTTATTTTTATATTATTTTGTCCATAGAAGAGAACTTTTAAGAAAATGTGTTAAACCTTATTACATCAAATAAATGTCCCCTTAGGGTGCCCTCTTTTTCGCATAAAATGGATTGTCATATTTGCACATGGCATAACACGATTGGCATAATGCCATTTCACATAAAAGTCACTATAATAATGCATATATTCGCCTAATAAGTAATTTTCATAACTATATATGAGCATAAAATGTTCTGGTATAACACGAAGAAGAATAAAATTCAGTTCGCCTAATTTCAATGTGCATAACATATAGGTACTAACTCGAACATCTTATCCTACTAATTTAGAAAATCATACATAACATCCTAGTGCATAAAATATACTAAGTCGAACATTTATTCCTACTAGTTTAAAAAATCCTCACATCCTAGTGCACTACTTAAGTCGAAAATATATTCGTAATAACTTAGAAAATCCGAACATCCTATATGTAGTGCATAACATATACTAAGTCGGACATACTCGTAGTAGGTTTAGGTTAGGTTAGAACTGCGAAACCTCAAAAACCAAACTGTAAAAGTTAGAAGCGATTGGTTAGGTTAAAAGTCTAAGGCGGAAGCAAAGGGAGCCTTGGTAGAGATTATTATTAAAAGGGTGTACCCTTGTTTTGTCGACAACCTTTTCATCGAATATTATTTCATCGACAACGATTCATCGAAACTTTAGTAGTAGTAATATTGTTTGGCGTTATTTTATTTCAACTACTATTTATTTAAATTTATCTTACTACGTAGAAATACTATTCAACGAATATTACTCAATCACTCATTTGTTTCAAATTATGTTAATTGGCACAACTACAAAACATTGCAATTAATTTCTTCGACGTATTACTTTAATACAATTTTATAATATATGTCCCTGCGTCCCGCAAGAAAACGAACTGTTGCCAGAAGTGGGTTAGGTTAGGTTAGAACTGCGACCCCCAAGAAAACGAACTGTTGCCAGAAGTGGGTTAGGTTAGAACTGCGTCCCTCAAGAAAATAAACTGTTGCCAGAAGTGGGTTAGGTTAGGTTAGAACTGCGACCCCCAAGAAAACGAACTGTTGCCAGAAGTGGGTTAGGTTAGGTTAGAACTGCAAAACCCAAGAAAATGAACTGTGGCCAGAAGTGGGTTAGGTTAGGTTAGAACTGCGTCCCCCTAAAAAACGAACTGTTGCCAAAAGTGGGTTAGGTTAGGTTAGAACTGCGATCCCCAAGAAAACAGACAGGATTAATGCTCCTCTATTTGATTTAAATTCTTCGCATACAAGTGTCTCCTCTGTATTACTCATTGTTCACCATACTATAATATACACAGGTAATTAAATCACTTCAGACGATCAACCATTCGATCAGAAAAACAATTTCATATCTGAAACTACATGGCTATAATCGTGCAGAGTGGGCCGACTGACGTGATTGCGTTTAGTTTCGATAACGAAATATAACCAATTGAAATAATTTTATGCGGAATAAATATTATTACATGTAAACAAAATGAATTAAAAAAACCCGAAATGAAACAACAGATTTAGGTTTTTCGGATTATGCGTAGTGGAGATTATGAATTACACTACTTTAGAAAAGTAAGTATTATGTCATATTTTATTAGTCGTGTAAGTTTTAGGATATTCAGATTTAGGCTTTTTGGGTTATGCGTATGGATGGATTCGATATGGGAATTTTATGACATTTAAACAATAGGACGGAGAACTCTTAGGATTTGCAAGCTTATGCGTATAACCATTAGGACAATCGATCTATTCGAATCAATAGTTATGCCAAACGTTGTTATGCCAATGGTTGTTACGCTAAGTAAAAATAGTCAAGATGAATTTATGCGTTCCAATATAGACCCGTCCCCTTACATTCTTTTCCGTTGTCTGCATTTCCATAATAACTCTCTATTGAAATTCATTTCATACTAAAATCGGTTCAGCAAGTCCGAAATAGACGGCCTAATTTAAAATACCACTTGCAGTACGAGATCCGACAAAATAACTCAACATGATGTTCTTTGTCCCGATACAATGCTGCACAATAGGACTGTGGACTGTAGCATCATAACAACTAGTGTTGTGACACTCGAACATTTGTTATTGGAGTCATTTTCATCGGTACTAAGTTTAGTAAGAGATCCGTCGAAATAACCCAACATAATGTTCTTTGTCTCGATACAATGCTGCACAATAGGACTGTGGACTGTAGCATCATAACAACTAGTGTTGTGATACTCGAACATTTGTTATTCGAGTCCTGTTCATCGATCGCTAACTCAGAAATGTTGCTAATTTGTGTGTCGGTTGTCATCAACGAGGAGCAAGCAGAAAATCGCTGCAGGCACCGAGCTGTAGCACAATGATGAGGTCGACCTGTTCATGTAAACGTTACTCTAGATACGTATTTATATAGATATTGTCTTTTAATTTTATTGTGTAAAAGCAAATACAATCATTTTCTTTTTTTTTTTAGTAAAGTCCTTGTTCTGCAGTGATAGAAGACAGCATACCGTGATGACCAATGGTGTTTGAAACTCGGATTATTTTTAGTACACTTTAAATATGAAAGACTTCATTACCAGACAATAATTATGCTTCTATTGAGCCGACAGGCAGTAATTACTGTAAGTACACAGTACCACCTACGTAATCCTACGCAACGTAATTTTCGTAATTATATCTTTTCCTACGTAATTAGAAATTACCCGACATGATGTTGGTTGTATATTTTATTCGACACCGTTTTTTGTCCTGGTACAATACTGCACATTGGGACTATGGACTGTAGCTTCATAATAACTAGTGCTGTGCTCTGTGCTGCTCGAACGTTTGCAGTGCAAGTCATTTAATCAACATGTGTCAGAAGGTAGATAGGGTGGTATATTTCAGCAATGAGACACAGTCTCGAGTAAAAAAACTACTCGAGTTTAAATGAAAACGTAAGCTGTGCTAGAGCACAGCACTGGGCCCGAGACGTCGCAGAATAACCTAATGAATCTGTGATGCAGAATGGGCGGGACACATTAACACTGTAGCGTAACAATTTTACAGTTGATATTTTTTTGGCTGAAATATGGGCGACTTAACACGCGAGCAACAACACAGTGTATCATTTTTGCATATCTTAAGTAGCTGCAAAGAATTAATTTTAGTAAATATTTTAATATTTTATCTATGCTCAAAATATTTAAATTGGCACTTTATTTTGGCACTTCACATTTGGAGTGCATATCCTTAGTTAATACAGGTTGAAATAATAACCACCGTTCATATTGAGCGAGGTGATTATGTAAGTCATACTGAACACTTTTACTATGGGATCGACTACTTATGAAATCGCGAAAAATTTTCGGCTACCCCGTACAAAACAACAACATCTAATCGGCTGAAATATATGAAACACCCAAAAATGTTTTCGCGATTTCGGAGTTGGTCCCATAGTAAAAGATGTTCAGTATGTCTTACCTAATCACCTCCCTCAATATGAATGGTGGTTATTATTTCATGCGTATTTCTGTATGTGTATTTAGAGTTAAATTTTTAAGATTTGTATAATTGTAAGGCAATACGCACCAACAACCCACACATACACACACACACACATACACATATTGTACGCAGGCCAATAGGTCGTCCAAGGTATCGCTGGGGCGATGCTGTGGAATCAGACCTGCGCGATCTCCAAGCTGTTAACTGTCTAGTCAAACTAGATCAAATTTCACTAAAGTCAGGAACTAATTCTAAAGACTAATAAAATCACTTCGGATTGTTTTGTATGGGCTAAAAATCGAACTTTATACAACCCCTACTAAATTCACCCCCCCGGAAAGGGGTGAAATCGGTTGAAAACAATGTAATGGTTATAACTACGAAGAGAAAAGTGGTGTACTCGGCGTAATTTGGCGTACGTTTTAAAACACGTATATCTAAATTTGCACGTGTTACTTATATTAATTTAAGCTACGGAACAGGTAAAAAAAAAACAACATAACAAAAAATATTATTTTGGCCATTGCGGGTCTGGAGAAAGTATTGTACTCGGTGCAAATTGAGTAAATAATTAGAAAAAAATACTAAATCCAATATCAAATTCGCACCAGGGTGCGACACCCGGAAAGTAGTTTTTCATGTTTTTACTGTCGTTGTACTAAAAGGGAAATTTTAATACTTTTGGAATTTGACGCAATCATATTCATTTGATTTCGTTTACATTCGCACGCAATAAAAAATTGACATTTTTAAACGGAACATGCAGTTCTGTAATCAAGTACCAAAAACGTAAAGCAATAACAATAAATACACAGAAGCGACAACGGCGTGATTAATGGCAAGAGAAGGAAAGCGCGTAGACGTACTGACGAAGCACGGCTCTTGAGGCAAGAGTAGTTACATGTACTGCAAAAATAGTAGGGTTTCTGAGTATGCAGAAAGACATTCAACAAATTAAATACAGGTACGCCCAAAGTTTGTTAAATTCGTAAAAACGTTTTTCACCAGACTTACGAAGCAGTTCAATGAGGTGTGTGAAGTCCTAATCTGCACGCTCTATCATTCTGAGAGAAGGCCTCTGACTAGCAGTGGGGCGTATATATGCTGCTGATGTTGATGAGGTTTTTATTATGAGAGACTTTAAATATTAAAACGACACCTATTTTTTATTAATAAGTTATATAAATGAAAAAAAAAACAATACTTTATCTTAATATTAAAACAACACCTATTTTTAACCGACTTCAAATAAGGAGGAGGTTCTCAATTGGACTGAATTTTTTTTTATATTTTTTTGTATGTATGTTACTCGATATCTCCGTGAATCGTGAACCGATTTTCAAAATCATTTTTTTAATCGAACGGGTATAACCCCTAGATGGTCCCATTGTCACCAAGTCGGGATCTTATGATGGGATCCTGGAGAAATCGAGGGAACTCTTCAACTATTATAGGCACGCCTATAGTGATTTCACTATTTATTACAGCAACTCGGCCACTTCCTCTTGAAATAGCGGATCCTAAGTGAAGTCGGTTCTTTTTTTGTTTAAAATTATATTTTTTCTCAATAAGAATTATAATTGAAACAAAACAATAATATCTCTCCAGTATTTCAAATAGGTATTTAGCAAAATTTGACGTAATTTTAAATTTTAAAAGAAATAATTATTAAACCAACTTAAGCGCTAAACCTTAACCCACATATTCATAAACTTACTTCAAACCTCATTTAACTAAATCATCTTTTGACCTTATCTGTCAATTTGACAGTAAAAGATAAAAGATATTTATTCTTCAATTTAGGCACATTACAATGCACTTATGAACGTCAGACAGAAAAAGAAACTACCACCGGTTCTAACTCTACACCTCTGACCCGAGAAGTATTACTTATTACCGGCAAGAAACTCGGCGTGACTTATTTTTTCAAAACAGTAATACAAATACATTAAAGATACTATATACAATAATGCGTAGTTCTTCAAAAAGGCATATCAAAACAGCTTGAAAGACAGACATGTGCCTGCCTATTGTGTAATTAAAATGAAAAATAAAATAAAATCCAAATCTGACTGCTTCGCAATACGTTTGATATGCCTTCTTACCTGAACTGTGTCCTCTAAATGCTAGATGATTTTATAGTTTCTGGTTTGGGCCATGCATATATGTCTGTCATATAGTCCTCGACCCTGTAATAACCCTTTGACATTAAAGTTTTTTTTTAAGTATTTCTTAAGAGCGGGAAATGATAGATTCAAAACATCGACGGGTAACTTGTTATAAATATGAATACCCTGACCAAAAAATGACTTATATGCTTTGCGGATACGACATCTTCTGACAGCAAGCTTGTTTTTATTTATAGTGTTATAGCTGTGTTTGTGTTTGTTACAAACTAACAAAACATAATTTAACTAAATAAGGATTGGAACACGTTTATGAATAAGCGGGTAAGAGGGTTGAAATCAAAAATTGCTAATAATGACAATGCACATGGATCGCATTTGGTAAGATAGTTTGAAGTCTTGTTATTGCAATAAAAGTACTTTAGGTCTATATACATTTATTAATATTTCATAAACGAAAACTCAATTTTTACAGAGCTTATTTAGTGAGGACGTTAATTCGTGCAATTTTCGAGAACATCGAGATAATATATTAAAGAGGCCTAGACTCGAACAAGATTTTCCTAAAAGTAAAACATTGTGACCGGCCAGTGCGAATTATTTAACATCGTTAAGGTTGTATTACAGATTAAAAGAAAGATATGATAAAATTTTACCTTACGTTCAACTGACATTACAAAATCACATGGCAAATAAGAGCAATGGAGTCGCTCTTGGATCAATTACTTTATTATTTGTAATTTTTTGATTGATTTTGTAATAAATATTGATAACTTCATAATTATATCTATTTCGTTTATTAGTTGGTTTTAATCGATTTTTATAGTGTGTATTTTATTAAATTGCCTTCATATGGTAGGTAGTTAAAAAATATTATGAAATTATTAACTATACAGGATGGATTTTCTTTTTGGGTCAGTGAGGGCAGCTACCAGATCCCGTGCTGCTACGCGAAAATGGTCTTTAAAGACCTTCCCTCGATTTCAAATTGACGAAGATTCGCGTTTACAGATTTTAGAAAAAACATACAGGATGCGAGAAAAAGGTAATTTTTGACACACTCTTCTTTTGATGCCATTTGATCCCATTCCTATCCAGGATCAAAAGCTTGTATAAGACCAAAAATAAATTCCAGCTAGAAAAGTCACAAATCGAGAAAAGCTTTCCCCATACATTTTGCATGAAAATGAAAACTTTTTATTTTTCACATGCTATTTTTTTATGCCAATCGATCCCATTCCTGTTCAGTATTAATAGTTTCTATGGGGCCAACTTACTACTTAAGCCACAAATTGAAGAACAATTTTACATATATTTACTGCTTTGAAACCCTATTTTTTGATATTTTGAATGCTTTTACTGTAATGGCTGATTGGCGTGATAGAAAAATGAAAATAAATTCTCCATAGTAAATGTATGAAAAAAAAAACATCTTCAATTTGTGACTTTTTAGTACATTACCGCTAGTTGGCCCCTACGAAACTATTAATACTGGATAGGAATGAAATCGATTGGCATAAAAAAACAGCACGTTAAACATAAAAGTTTTCATTTTCATACAAAGCTGGTTAAGCCCCCTAGCCGCGAGTACGAGTGGTGACTACCCATTGAGGCATTGGCAGTCGGGTAATTTGCAGAAAAAATGTACCTTTACTTTTTTATTTTATTTCATATATATTTTGAGTCTGTCGCATGCAGAATCATGAGCTCTATCGAGTCTGGTAGAATAAAAAAAATGGCCCAACTGTCCCAAAATTAACATCCAAAAAATTCGTTACGTTCATAAAAAAATGTAACGAAACTGATAATTTGTCAGTTTCGTTACACTTTTTTTATGAACGTAACGAATTATTTTGTATGTAAATTTTGGGACAGTTGGGACTAAGTAAAGGTACATTTTTTCTGCAAATTACCCAGTCAGCCTTGATATAGCTAAGGCTTTAGATCGGGTCTGGCATCAGGGTCTTCTGTCGAAGTTCCCAGCTTACGGACTGCTTGAGGGATTGTGCAGATGGGTTGCCAGCTTTTTGTCCGGCAGAAGCATACGAGCCGTACTAGCTAAAATCTAATAATAAAATTATCATGAATAAGAAAGTGGTGGACCCTTGGAGGGGTTATGTAAATTTGATTTTGAAACGAAGAATACAGTTATCTTTCTCTTTAATTTTAATACCATATTTTTTAGTAATTTGTGTATATTTTTTAGTAAGTTTTAATTATTTTCTGACTTTCGTAATTAAATAAAACAACAATTACTCCACTAGGCTTATGCCTCAATGCTGTCAGTTCGGTTTATATTTATGAAACTTTTACTTCCTAACGCCAATTGTGCCCTAGTCTCACTTACACTGTTAATATTTTAACGAAACGTTTGTTAGTCCTGTGTGAATAGCGTCCCCGGAACGATCGGGCTTTGCTCAGCTCTCTTCGGCTCGTTTTACTGTGCCACATTTGGCGTGCTGATTGGGTATCTCTAACTTATATGAGATCTATGCTGGTTGCCCGTTAAAAGTGTCGAACGAACGGTCTCAACGTACGGCGGGAGTAAAACAATTGCTGCGCGCTGCGCTATCTCCCCGCCCCGCGCGCCCCGCGCCGCGTGCTACCACCCACCGTTGCTTGCAGTTCGTTGCAATAAATTATATTTACTTTTTGACAAACTTCCGGTAAAAAAATCCTATTTTTTATTTAGTGCAAATGTAGTGTCTTTAGATAAGTACTGTTCTTAAAATTTTCACGTGTCTCTTAATTTCCCTTTCCAATTTAAAATAACAAAATAATCAAAAATACATGTTTCATAATTTGCCCAGGCGTGCAAATTTAACTGAATGTTTATAATGCTTTAAAAAGCTTAACTTGAAGTCGCACCAACCGACTGACTTATCCTCGAGCCGCAATCGAAAAAAAATTTTTTTAAAGGGTGTCATACATCGCACATCTTTTTAATTAAGATACACTATGCACCAAGCTGTTCTCTATACACTACTAAGCTTGAACCCAATAGCTTTTAACTTACTCCAAAATTACAGCACTTTATAGTTTACACCTAAAATTTAACAGTCTTCCGTATATAACAGAAACGGTGCAACTCGGGGGAAACAATCTAGTTGCGCCCTCTAAAGAATCCAAAAAGAACCACGACTACACGACTTACTTCTATACTTTTTTTTAATTAGACCATACTATGCGCTAGATCGAGACAACTGGCGTAAACTCGTGTCGGAGGCCAGGACTCACTTTGGGTCGGTGCGCCAATGAGTAGTAGTAGTATAATTGTAAGGACTTCTTTGTAAACTTCTTGGTTGTGTGTGAATAAATATAATATCATTGTTTCTCTAAGACTAAGTATATCACTGGGATTCATCTTGGCGAAAACCCAGGCACCACGGTGTGACGGCAGCCTGCATTGACAATGAGCCCGATGCCGGCTTGGTGTTACTGTTAATTAGCGATGTTTATTAGGTTTACATGTTTTATGCCTTCGTGTTATGGATCGACATTTCACACATAAAAACCTACGCTATTTCTAAATTTTGATTTGGAAGAAAGTAATTTAAAAAAGCGTCGGATATCAAGATTCACGAAATTTAAATATTTGACAGATTGACTTATGGATGGTATAAGGAAGCTAAGTATCTATTATACAGGGTGTTACAAAAATACTGGTGATCCGTTTAAGGGCTTTGTTGGTATCGTATTACGAGTAAGAAAAAGTAGAGTAAACATTTTTTGGACGTGAAATTTTTTTTTGTTTGGAGCACGTCGTCCCGGCCGGTCAACCCTCCATACAAAACCAAAATTTTATTTCGCGAAAAAAATGTATTCATAGTTTTTCACAATAACAATGCGATACCAATTATGCCCTTAAAAGGATCACCGGTATTTTTGTTACACCCTGTAGAAGAACGGTTTCGTCCGTGTCCAGCTGTAAACAGGAAATAATAGTTCCAAATCTCTCCGAGTGGCGCTAGTATAGCTATAGCAACTTAGCTGTTATAGACGGAGTGATGCGCTGCATATGCGTTACCATATACTCTATAGCTATTGTGGCGCCACCAATTTAACGCCTTTTGACGGCCACGTTTGTAACATAGAGATTACCTTCTAAGATCCATAGATTGACAGATGAATTGATATCTTTTGTCTTCTCTCCGCATAGTTTTTTTTATACAACGACGGTGGCAAACAAGCATACGGCCCACCTAATGGTAAGCAGCTACCGTAGCCTATGGACGCCTGCAACTTCAGAGGTGTCACATGCGCGTTGCCGACCCTTTAATAACAGGAGGATTCACTGTGTTGACGGCTAAACGAACAAGAGAGGTCCCTCGTCGTCAACACACTGGGTCCTCTTTGAGCTCTTTGGCAACCTTACTCAACAGAAAAACCAACTAACTATAGTATCCTCAAACCAAACGGACGACTGAGGTCATAGCGCTGTCTCCTTCACTTTTGCTGCGGCTGTGCAAGTGTGAAAGAGAAGTTTTATGACCGCAGTCGTCCGTTTGGTTTGAGGATACTATAGTAATCAACTTCCATTTGTTTGATTTTAATTTAACACTGTATAAATGAAGCCCATTCCGATCCCAACTCAACCACAATTATTAGTGTGTTAGTAAAACTAAAATCTACTAATTAAAATGTGACATTCCACGGGAAAAGATACCTTATGGCGGTAGGGGCTTACGCTATTTCTAACGACGCTGCAATACTAATGCGATGCTTCGCAACGTAAGCGCCAGCCGCCATAAGGTACTTTCACCCGTGGGACGACACAAATACGCTCTAAAATTTCAAACAATCAGCCGTTAACTTAGTTTAGCTAAGCCATTTTAAAATGATGGTACAACTTTATACCGTCGAATGATAAAACACTCGAGTTACAGTGTTTTCTTGGACCCAATGATTCCTTTATTGTTATCATACCTTGTTTTCAAATTGAACAAGTAACTCCCAATTTTTTTTGTACATAGTTTTATTGCTGACTGTACCTAGTAGCATTGTCATGTAAACTACGGAAGTATACCAAATTTCAGCTCAATCAGATACCGGGAAGTGGTTGATATTTAACTTACAAAATTTGATGCGTATAAACAAACAAATAAACAAATAATAAACAAATATACGGGGTCAAGCTAAATAAAACTGGGTAAAAACAGGATATCGTAGAACTAAAATTCGTTTCTCTTTTATTTTAGAGCTAAATGTTAAATCAAATCAATAAAGCCCAGGCAAATTTGATCCGGACGGTCATTAGTACTGCGGAACAAATATAAACGGATTCCGCATGATAATGCCGATATTATGGCTGGGACACTAGTTGGCGCGTTTACCCGACACCTTAACTATAACCAGAAGAGCGTAAGTCACATAGATTGTGTATAACGAAAGGATTTTAAATTATTATCGTAGTAAAGCGCGCCCAGTACTACTATCCACCTGACGTGCCTTGTTATAAGATTATTTTTTTGTTAATTATATCAGCCAAATAATAGTTATATTGAAGTTAATTTGTCAGATTGATGCAATGAAAATAAACACACAAAGCTTAGATATTATATATATTTATTAGCGCAGTCATATTAACTTTTACGAAAAGTTAAGCAAAAAAAAAATCATGGCGTGAAAAATGTTTCTTGAAATAGTCCTAGCATTTTAAAGCCACCCCTTCACTTTTATTTCTATTAGTTATGACTTTATAGCGCTTCCTAAACATGAACTCGGGGAAAGAAAAGAAGGCCTGAAGAAAATCTAATTTGGGACAGCAAATTGAAAATAATTTTGCCTCGACTATGACGTAAATAAAATTAATAGTACATTACTACAGAGGCCGGGAAGTAGGGGGTTGCCGGCTGAGTTATATAGACGGCCGAGAGTAGCGAGGCCGGATAGTTACGAGGCTGGCAAACCCTTTTCACGCCGAGGTATGTATAGTGCTTTTCTCAAACATGCAATGAAATAAATATGAAAATTATCCAATATTTTTTCCGACATACGTAAGGCAAAAGTCTACTCGTAAACTTGTATTAATAATGTATATGGTAACTGAATAAATTCAGAACGTTACAAAAAAACAAAAATTAAAAAAAAAAACAAAAAAAAAGAAATCCAAAAAAAAAATAAAAAAAAAAATCCAAAATTGGCAAAAATTTTTTTTCAAAAAATTAACAAAAAAAGTTGGAAAAGAAAATAAGCAAAAATTTTTTTTTTCCAAAAATAAACAAAAAAAAAATTCCAACAAAAAAAAATAAAAAAAAGGAAAAAAATTTAAAAAATAATATGATGAATATTGTTTTTTTTTATATGCATAAGTAGTGGCAGAATGTCAAATGAACCAAAAAGTAAATATCGCTTATAAGTTATAACCTTAAATGGCTGAATGCCGTGATCCTGTGCCACAAACATGTGGAATGGAAATTTAAAAAAATTTACTTCCCGGCCTAGGCCTTCAATTTTATATGAAAATCGTTACCTGTTCTCTGGAGTTGATCCGCCCTAAACGTGATACTTTGAAGCCTATTATGACGCACATAACGAAGACATTTCATTGCATGTTTGAGAAAATACAATGATACGACTACACGACTACGACGACGATGATGATGACGATGATTATACGACTCACAGAAAGCATTTGTCATTGGTTGAGTTGGAAAAGTGGCTGTTTAAACAAATACAAAGCAAAGTAGCATTCGATATTCTTAAAATTGTTAAGTGAGGACATATTTTTAACCGACTTCAAGATTTCAAAAGAGGAGGTTCTACATTCGTTTGTATGTTTTTTTTTAAGTTTGTTACTCCATAACTTTGTTATCTCTGAACCGATTTTGAAAATTATTTTTTTGATTGTAAGTATTTTACAGATTAGTCCCGTTTTTGTCAAAACGCAGTTCTGATGCTGGGATCTATGACGAATCTAGGGAAATCTTCAAATTTTAAAGGCATACAGTGATTTTTGTGTTTTTGTCAAGAAATCAAGCATTTTCATTCAAAAAGTGACATTTGATGAGGTGGAACTGCTGATGATGATTAGAACGGAACTCTTCGACAACGCATAGCTCGTATTTGGCGATTTATCCTCTTCGCTGTATCTATGAAGCAAGTAAGGTTTTCAAATTTTTTATTTTATTTCATTGTATGGAATCTAAGACTGCACCATCAATAATCATTCACCGGCCTCCCCATTGAAGTCGGTTTATTTTAAAAAAAGTTTATTAGTAATAAAACGATATAAGTACTTAACTAACATTAGTATGGCCGGTGATAGAGCGGTAAGCGCGTGATTGAGCTTGTGACAAGTTATGCACAGAGCAGAACTGTCAGCAGCACTATGTCATCAATCACGGAGTACGCGGTCACCAGATGAGCTCAGTTTATGGATAGTTGGAGCCAGGACTCGTAAACGATTTCCTCGGAATTACTAATTTTTACTTGTTTCTAGCATTTGTAAGAAGCATAAAATAATTGAAGGGTACACGGAAAGAACATGTCTAGTCACTTTGACAACATTTTGAGTTATAGCGGTTTTAAAGTTTGAAACGATTCAATTAACCATACTATTTTCGTAACTAGATGGTCTTTATGAATTAAAAAGTGGATTTATGTTAAAAATTCCAGCTGTTACAGAAGTTGTTGCTAATGGTTCATTGCATTTTGATACGAAAATCTCGTTTTACGAAAAAAGGGACGAGACATGTTCTTTCCGTGTACCCTTCAATTATTTTGTGCTTCTTACAAATGCTAGAAACAAGTAAAAATTAGTAATTCCGAGGAAAAGTAAACGTTTACTAAAAACAAGTAAACCCTTTCCTTGTTAAAGTTTACTTGTTTACTTGTTTTTAGTAAACTCTTACTTGTATTTAGTAAAGTTTACTTGTTTTTAGTAAACTTTTACTTGTTTTAGTAAACGTTAACTTGTCCTGGGAATTACAATTTTTTACTTGTTTCTAGTAAAAAAAAACTCCGTGTAGGGTTACAAACTTGTACAAACAGCAACACTCTTAACTGTACATCGGTGGACCTTATTACAAAAGGCATAAGGTCTAACGATAGGCAGTTAACAGTGTGGGCGATGGTCTCAAAGCAAGCATTAACTAGAGCTGGCACACGTGTACCCCCGTAAGGGATAGATATATAGATGCCCATAATCACTTCTACAGCATAAAACAGAACAATTTACCAATGTTTTCCTTAGCCGACACAACTTTCTAGGAAAACTAATAGCTTTTCTCGTAGCAATCACAGAAATTCTTGAAGAAATCGCGCATTATATCTGTTTGTTACCCTCCACTGCTAGAAGTAACGCGTGGAGGGTAATAGAAACTATGACAAGGACCAACGATAATAGCACCTCTCTGCCGTATCTATTGAAAGTGTAATAAGACCATCCCGTTCTATCATGGTATTATTAGTTCCGTGTCAGATCTATGGGTGGTATATCTATGGCGATGGTACAGCAAGGTAATTTCGACGTCTTTTTGTTTGGAAAGTAGTCATGTACCTTGTACAGTCAGTAGCATAAGTAGCTAAGCGGGTGGGGTGTCCAAATAAGGCTTTATAAATTATAAACCTACTTAGTTAAGATAATCTCAGAAATTAGAGATTGTAACTGAGTCCAGAACAATGTACTTACTAACCCTCAATTTAAAATAAACAGTTTTTTTTAATGACCTACACACGCTCTTATTCTCTAAAAAAATAAAGTCGTGTCCAGCTCTTTTTGAACACCCTAGCCGCTTAGCTACTTTTGCTGCTGACTGTACTTATATTGTGTAAGTGAGCTGCTGTTGAACGAGTATTAGGAAGCAACATGCAGTGGAAGCTTTAAAAAAAAATGTTTACACGAGAAAAGTATAATTTCATATCACCTACGTAAATACCGTTCACTGAAACAATTCAGAAGACAAGTATCGTAAGTACAAGCTTCGTCAAAAAACTACCATTATACACTAACTACCATAATAATAAAAATGATTGATTTGACCACGAAATGATATCTATATTGACGTGCAGATGCCCCGGTTGTGGCCACTGTGCCGGTTTTGGCCATTTTCAACTTTATTCAGGTATAGACCTATTTACAAGTCTAAGGCTTATAGTTAATAGATGAGTAAATTATGCCAGTACAGATGAAACTGTCATCTGTCAAGTATCAGTTGTCATTCAGATATCAGGACCCATGGAAAAAAGTGGCCAAAACTGGCTCCTGGGCCCTTTTTGACATCTCATTAAAGAATAAAATAAGTTCTAATGTCAGATTCTTAACAGCGAAGATTCAAATAAATATAGTAATATAATATATTAACAACGACTCAGTACGTAAATAATGTCATAATTCCTTATTGATACAAAATGACGGACGTCTGAATACACGAACTCTCCTTAAAGTGGCCAAAACCGGGGCATCTGCCCTACCTTGTGTTTGTTAAGCAATTCGTTATTGCTTTATTAATTATCAAACTTGTAGTTTGACTTAGAATGTATAGTTTATGTTGCTATGCCCTGACAGGGTAACCATGCTTGCACTTAAAACATATGAATACCTTGCTGTAACGCTGTAACCATGGTTTGCAATGAATAAATTTAATAATATTATTTTAGTATGGTACTAAAATACAGAATAAAATAGAGCATTGTTGTTGTTGTCCTAAGGCACCCCAGAGGTGCAGAGGGCCTTCACTAACTCGCGCCACGCCTTCCTATCCTCAGCGACCCTTCTAGCCTCCACCCAGCTCAGTCCCGCCGCTCGCAATTCACTCTCGACTGACCGACGCCATGATGCAATTCATGCAATAGAGCATTGCTCGTGTTTAATTTCTTAATTCATTTCTTCTTGGTGCCATTTACAAAAAAACGTGTATGGCTTAAACCTTGGCTATGAAAATCGTTTATCTAAGTTAAGCTTATCGAGTACATTAATAACTCATGTTTAGACAGGCCAGACTAGAAGTTCCAAGCTCATAGATTATTTATTTTGTAGGACAGCTGGCCTTTACCAGTCTGAAAAAGTTAGGTTTACTCCAACTTTTCATTCTAAAACTGAAATATATCAATAACTTTTAAGATGAAATATGATCGATCAACTTGTTTAAACGCATTAAAATGGAATGGAAAAGGTTGTTTTAGAAAAATAGGAACCATTATATTGCTATCGGAAAATGTCAGTTTTTTTTTAATACCACGACGGCAGCAAACAAGCATACGGCCCGCCTGATGGTAAGCAGTTACCGTAGCCTATGGACGCCTGTAACTCCAGAGGATTCACATGCGCGTTGCCTACCCTTTAAGAACCTATACACTCCTTTTTTGAAGAACCTCATACTGTAGCCCTCTGGGAAAACCTCAGCAGGGAGTTCATTCCAGTCTGAGAAAATTCCTCTTAAACCCTGCAGTGCGCGACCCTTTCGTCTCCAGGGTGTGAGGATGAACACCCTGCCGACGGCGAGCGGTGCGGTGATAAAAAGTGGCCGTGGGCATCATATCAAACAGTTCTTCAGAGCACAACCCATTGTACAAGCGATAGAACACACATGCGGTTGCGATACTTAAACCCAATCCAATCGAAGTTGTATAACGCCAAACCGGTATCTTTTAAACCTTTATATTCCGGTTATTCAGTCCCTTGTTAAAAGCTTTTGTTGTTTGAATTATGATACGAGTAATTTTACTGGAAGTTTTAGCTTTTGAAATAACAAACAAACAACAGAGTGCTAATTTTGATAATTTGCGAGCTCTGGTAACCTTACACCATTATTTCTATTATAGTATTACATCAAAGTAGCATTTTCAGAAAAACAAAACCGTAGGTGTAGGATATCGCTTCATTATCATTCTGCACGGAACAAAATTATCTTCTCCGAAGACAAATCCTCTTGATCAAGTCAATATTATGTCGTATATAGGTGGAAACAATTTGCCTAGAAAGTGTTCTTGATTCAAGTAAAATGTCTTTATTCAAGTAAAATATGTCTTGGGCTAAAGATATATAATTAGATTAATAGTCCAAGGCAATATTTACTTATGTTTAAACAATAATATTCTTGCATTTGTATTCTTGGCTGAATTTTCCTTTTTTCCCGTTAGTAAAAAAAATCAAGACGTCCAAGTATTATCTCCATCAAAACCCAGCTCCTAACCCTTCCAACATTAAACACCTAATTCATCTCAGCCCCTTAAATAAAACATTAGGCAAATAGCACCGTGAGCGCCCCATATATTATCAGTACGTGTGAGGTGTGAGCCTACCTGAAGGAAAAATGATGCGTTAAGCTGGATACATGTGTCCATGAATAATTTAACACCCGACGTAAGGATGTGCCCGAGTTTCGGGTGTACATTGCGGGTTAGAAAGGGAAAATGAGATTTTTTGCATAGTTTTCATGTGTCAAAATAAACGCTGAGAGAACCCAAATATATGCCTGATAGTACCTATTTAGGTATTATTATCACGATTGAGTTTTAAACCGAGTTTTTTTCATAGAACGATGGTGACAAACAAGTATACGCCCACCTGATGGTAAGCAGCTACCGTAGCCTATGGACGCCTACAACTCCAGAGGTGTCCATGCGCGATGCCGACTCTTAAAAAACAGGAGGATTCACTGTGTTGACGGCTAAAGGAACAAGAGAGGTCCCTCGTCGTCAACACACTGGCTCTTTTAGCTCTTTGGCGTTTCTGAGGATTGTGACCACTTGGTCTTGCAGTTCTTGTGATTCGTTTTCATTGGTCTCGATCTCCCGTAGCCCTCACCGCTTAATGAACTTTGCCTGAGGCCTTCCTAACTTGACCAGACCAGAAATGTTAAGCCAAATTAAGCTTCGGCTTGTCTAAGAAAAATTTTGAGCCGCGGCCACTGCAGCCTATAGCCAATCCCTCTCATGTATTAAACGAGGCCTGTGGCCTGTATATGTTATTAGTAGTAGTAGTAAAACACTTTATTGCACAAAACAAGTACATAAAATACAAGTACAAGTTATTAAAAAGCTGATCACTTTTTTACTGCAACCACTTGATATATCACGCAGCAATGTACACGTTCCGCCCTAACAACGGCTTACGCACCGTCAGCGCACGCGTCGCGGAAGACTGCGACCGACGTGCCGACGGTACTGACGCCAACAAACGCAGATATACTGGGCGATTCCGGGGTCGTGGAGCAAGCGATCAAGACATGATACACAAGCCCATACTGAACAACTTTTACTTAGGGACCAACTCCGAAATCGCGAAAAAAAATGGTAGTTTCATGCGTTTCGGCCGATCACATGTTGTCGTTTTCTATGGGAAGCCCATTTTTAGGTTTCCGTAGCCAAAATGGCAAAAACGGAACCCTTATAGTTTCGCCATGTCCGTCCGTCCGTCCCTCCGTCCGTCCGCGGTCTAGCTCAGTGATCGTTAGCACTAGAAAGCTGAAATTTGGTTTGAATATGTGCATTAAACAAGCCGACAAAACTGTAGAATAAAAACGCGAAAAATATATTTTGTTAGGGTACCTCCCGTACACGTTAAGTGGGGGGAATTTTTTTTTCGTTCCAACCAAGTTATGTGGGGTATCGTTGTATAGGTCTTTTAAAAAGAATTAGGGTCTTCTAAAACAGTTTTTGGATAAAACTAATACTTTCGGAAATAATAGCTCCGAAAGTTTAAAACGGGGCGTCCCCCCCCCCCCCCCCCCCCCCATCTAACTTTTGAATCGTGGGTCCTAAAATTTTGAAAAAATTCATGAAACTGAGGCCTAATGAGTACCTTCAATGAAAACTATATTGAAATAAATCGGTTGAGCCGTTTTTGAGTTATCATTCAAAAACCCATAGTGAAAGGACGCAAGTAAAAATGACGTAAGCGCCGCCAAATTTCCCGTAAGACCTTTTGAATTAATGGTATCAGTTTACGGAACCCTACACTGAGCATGGCCCGACATGCTCTTGGCCGGTTTTTTTTCGCGATTTTGGAGTTGGTCCCATAGTAAAAGTTGTTCAGTGTGGGCTTGTGTATTATGCCTTGATAGCTGGCTCACGACCCCGGAATCACCCAGTATAATTGTCGCTAATAATGAGCTGAATAATTGTTGTTATTTCTGGCTGAATAAATGAGTGAACAATCTTCTTTAGGAAAAAAATCCGTTGGTGACGTAGCGGATAAATAAGTTGCAGGAAAATCTCCGGTACCCAACCAAACCATATCAAACCACCAGACTATGTAAATAAAATCCAAATATGTTGGTGCACTCTTCAGGTAAATATTACCAAAAACACTTACAGAATACAGTATCTGTCCAAGGCCCTAGATCACGCCAGTGTGAAAAATCTGCTGTTCTATCGGTTTTTTCATTATAGGTATCATTGGCCTGTAAAGTCTATGGCAGACGATTAGACGCAATGTCCAAAATCACCTTAGACACTTCCTTTGGTGACTGTACAAACCAATACGGGAGTGGCAAGCGCGCCCACATTTCGCACAGTTAAATGTTGCAACTGATGTGCTGGTGTTACAATCCTGCCGTTTCGCCCTCTTATCGGTTAGTTTTTCGAACCAGATAGAGATTATAGGTATAGTTACATAGTAATAAGATTTTTGTGATAGAAACTTCTGCTATACGTACGACCACGTCTGAAAATATGGGTACTTTTTATGTGACAAAAATATGTAGCCTCAGACTCTATTAATAAGGCGTGAAGTCTTGGATAAGTATATATTTTTGGCACATTAAACGTATCCATTTATCTGCCATTGGTGACATTTAATTTAGTTTTATTTAATTTACAAACCAAAACCTTAACGTAAAGTGGCGGACTTAATGCCAAAAGGCGGACAAACTCTGCGTGTTGAGAATAAGCATTATACAAAGCCAAGAATATATTTCGGTCCAAGGCCAGAAACCACATTTTGGCTACCCGCTAAGTTAACCGAAATTGGAGTGGTTTCAAATATTAAAGGTTGGATAGCGCAAAGTAAAATCGGAATGTAAATCTGAGAAGCCTTTGACAGGCCACTCTATACCCTCTTACTAAACCAAAGCAACCTTAGAAGAATCTATAGGCACAGATGGTGCAAATTCTCATTTTTACCTATTTTACATAACAAGGTCAGCAGCAAAAGTACCTAAGGGGGTAGGGTGTTCAAAAGAAGCTTGACACGACTTTGTTGTTAAGAGAATAAGAGCGTGTGTAGGTCATTTTGAACACCATACCCGCTTAGCTACTTCTGCTGCTGACTGTACCTACTTTAGCTGATTAAGTGACTAGTTTTTTCTGAAGCCGACTGAAAAATAAATTTATTATGCACACTACTATAAAGATACCGATACTGGAAAGGCGAGCCGCACTTTTTTCTAAGTAAGCACAAAAAAATATCTAATAAAAAAAAACGTATAACCGTATTAAGAACCTCCTCTTTTGAAATCATGAAGTCGATTGAAAACTCTGGAAATGTGACCATTTGTCAGGTGATGCCCTTATCTGTAATAACATCGCTCCATACGACGTTATATGCGGTTTAAATATCAGAATAATGAAAGATGAACAATGTAAGTAAGTAATAATACTTAATATCATACACCATATTCTAATAACATTCTCAACGGGTCGATCAAATCAAAAATCAAATCAAATCAATTTCACACTGATAGTACTTGGCGTAATTGTATACCCTATCGAATTTTTTTCACAGGTTTCAATAAATCTTTTCTTGGAAATCTGTCGCGTCTACCACTCTAGTCTGTCCTCCACTCTCCTTACAAAGGGTGATTCCTCTCTGATTACTGACCCCTGGGTAATTCCGCCAATATTCCGACCACGAGGGTGTACTTAAATTTCGTCACCGGCATAAAGGCCGAAATTTTGTAGCAAATAAAACATTTTATTGGGGAAATTTATGGTCCTACGGGGTCACAGCGCGCCTATAAATTTACCATCTGCATATTAGCATGGAAATATTTGATGTCGGGTAGGGTTGACGCGGTTAAGTTGTTAAAGTACTTAAGAAAATATGCATATTGAGAACTTTCTTAACCCAAATGTCATCCGATTTAATGAGAGTGGCGGCACTGTGACGTCAGGTCTTTTTGATAGCAGCTGTCAAAATGCACCAATCAAAATAGTATTTTGTGCAACAGTTACATAATGAGGGTTCTTAAGATTCGAGGATCGAAGTTACAAAATGAGGCGAAGCCGAATTTTGTAAAAACAGACCCGAGAATTTTAAGAACCCTTATTATGTACCGTTGCACACAATAGTTTTTATACGAGTGCTTAAGCAAGCCGGTAAGAATTGAGTTCGACGAAAGCCGTGCACAACCTACTGCTTCTATGTAATTGAGTAACGTTCGATCTCCCGGTGGATTGTGCCGGCGGCGACACGCAATGCGGGGCCCGACAACAGTTTCACAATATTCTATGGAAATCCTTTCTGTGATTGTTATGGATGCTACAATATGCGACCATACAAGCTCTATCAAAAAGTATGCACTAGTAGTTCCGCCACCACAATCTCAATTCGAGTATTACAGTCGCCGAGTATAAAAAGTGATTAAACATGATTGTGTGGATTACGACAGCTGGACCTACAGCCACGGTGCTGGCACCTAGCGAAAAAATCGATTGTTTCCTGTACACTCATAGATGAGTCCCGGTAGAAATCGGTTTTACTTATATCTCTTTTTGGAACAACATTTTAAGCTTTCATAAAAGCGTTTTATATAATTTATCGATGGTATATATTTTTTATTTGTCAAGTAAAAGTTTGGCAGGTACACCCATTGCATAAACAAATAAATGAATTGAATTACATGCCCAAAAACTTGTTATTGCGACAGCTTTACAATAAAACATTTTTACAATATTTATATGCAGAAGTTATTTTTAACATTCCTATTTTTTTTAATCAAACAAATAATAATTTATTCACTAGTAAATTAATTAAACAATTTTCTAAGTACGTCCTACTACGTACGTCCGTACTAGCGAGTACATCCAAAGTAGGAATAGTAGTAGGAATTTATAAGAATATTATTTATTTTGTTGTTTAGCCTGATTTAGCGTCCCACTGTTGGGCACAGGCCTCCCCTTTTTTTCTCCACTCGACCCGGTCGTTTGAATATTGCCACAATGTTGGCAATATTATAATAAAAACAATATAATATTAAATTATACGCATCAATCAACTACTAGTGCCTATTAACAATAAAAAAAAATCTTAGTTACTAAAAAAAGTCTAAACTTTACACTCCGCCACTACAACCAGAAACCTTAATAACACATTGTTAAATATTATTGTGCCCATAACTGAATCATAATATACTTATTTCGAAATAAATTAACTTATTTACTACTGAACTGCAGAAAACGTGGGACTTATTGTTAAGCTTGAAATACCAAATAGGTTGTATATCTCATGTAACTATAGATAGAAGAATTGTCTGTAGTAGTTCGATATTCAAATTGAATCAAATATATATCAGTCGTGGCTTATGATCTGTGAGTTTTTGAAGCTCAAGTCGATTGCGCCCTCGGTCTGAAAGCCGCCTAAAGATACCGAAATTGTAAGAAGAAATGTCACCTGCACTGCTACTCCACCTAGTAACAAATAGCGTAGTAGTAGTACACTAGTAGGCTGTGGTAGGCTATATCCTATAGTCTCTGATTAGACTTACCAAAGAAAATGGAATTACTTACCAGTAAAGCACCACCCCTACCGGTTATCGTAAACGTTGTGCGGGAATTGGTAAAACATTTTACGGGAAATTACGTCTCAACGCACATCATATTTCATTGCATATTTATTGATATTTAAAAACATTTACAACTCAATACAGGCTTGTTTTACTAGCCTAGGGCGGAGCGTGCAAATGATATCGAATTAATGAAAGCATTCCATTTTAAAACATATAAAAATAAGTTTTTTTTAATGCCATAACTTATTGCTCCAATTTCGTATAAATGTTATAGACAGTATTTTCTTTTAAGTATTTTTTATTTATTTATTTATTGCAAAAAAACATTTACACATATACACATACATACATTTACACGTTATAAATAGATCAGTAGAAATTTGTAATGGGAAAAACGATTTAAACGTTGTTTATACAGGGTGTTTCCTGTAATAGGAGCAATAAATTAAAACGTAGTTTCTACTCGTCTAACAACACAACTTTTGTTCAACAACTTTAAAAATAAATTACTTTTTAGATTGTCTCTTTTTCATGCAAAATAAATAGTATTTTCAATGTAAGTTAAAATCCGTCTTGTCACCCTACGGGCATAATCAATTTCGGAATACATTGCGTGTTCGAATAATCTTATAAGTATACTAAAAATCAAACCATAAGTCATTTTAAAAACTCGCTGAGGAAACGTTCTCTGGTTTGAGAAATAGAATCTACGTTTTCATTTATTGCCCCTATTACAAGAAACACCCGGTATATCGATTACACGAGCGAGTAAGAAAACTTCCCATTATTGCCCGTACCTAAGCTATAGCTTTCGTGGCCTGGCTAGTTGGTAGTGACCCTGTCGATGAAACTGAAGGTCCTGGGTTCGATTCCCGGTAAGATAATTAATATGTATAATTGTATCTTCTTCTGCGGCGCTACAACCCTTTGTGTGTCTTGGCCTCCTCAACGATTCTTCTCCATTTTACTCTGTCTTTGACCTCCTTTCTCCAAGATGTTTTCCTGTCAATTTTTCTCAGATCTTCCTCGACTCTAGTTCCTTCCAAAGCTTTCTGGGTCTGCCTTGCGGTTTTTTCTGTATATTTATTTTTAAGACAAATATATTAATATTACAACAACTTCAATCAATCAATCAATATACCATTTGGTATGATATTGAAGTTGTCCTATTCTATTACTCACACTTTTATTAATATTGTAATTTTAAACAAAAAAAGAACCGACTTCACTTAGGATACGCTATTCCAAGAGGAAGTGGCCAAGTTACTGTAAAAAATAGTGAAATCACTGTAAGTGTGCCTATAATAGTTGAAGAGTTCCCTGGATTTCTCCAGGATCCCATAATCAGACCCTGACTTGGTGACAATGGGACCATCTAGGGGATATTAAGTACCCGTTCGAAAAAAAAAAATTTTGAAAATCGGTTCACGATTCACGGAGATATCGAGTAACATACATACAAAAAAAAACATTCAGTCGAACTGAGAACCCTCCTCCTCCTCCTGAGAAAAATCCTCCTTTTTGAAGTCGGTTAAAAAATAACATTTTTTATTGGAGTAAAAGTACAGAAAAAAGGCATTATTTTGCGAGTTTAAAAAAAACATGTAACCACACAGCATCATTTTTTTATGTACATATTTACCCCTACGTATTTATTTCAGCTCGCATAACAATGGTGAACCATTCTCAAAGCACTCGACAACGAGATTAAAATTAAACGACACTCATATCGCTATATCTTGGGGTGTTATTCCAATATTAACCGCGACCGACTCCCATTCGGTATTTTTATATATCATCATTTACGCATGTAGAATTTATTGTTTCTAGTTTCTGCCCGTGACTTAGAGTTAGAACCGAAAGTGCGTTTTGACATTAAATAATCGCGTTGCAAACATTTTTTATACCTAACAAGCTTACGGATCGCCTGGCGGTAAGCAGCTACCGCAGCCTATGGACGCCTGCAACTCCAGAGGTGTCACATGCATGTTGCCGATCCTTTACAAAAATGAGGATTTACTGTATTGACGGCTAAAGGAGCAAGAGGGTTTCGCCTTAATTAAATAAAAGTAAAATATATTTTCATTTTTATATTCAGACCTCAGGGTCACAATACAATAGTCCGTCTAAGAACAACAGTCGAGCAACCGATGTGAACACCAGGGCTGCCTCTCGTTACATTTAATTTAAGCGTCTGGTTGACCGACGACGGGCAACGGCAGTCGTTAACCCGGGAATGCCTTTTTGTACCTTATTGTTATTGTATATTGGGTATTAAATATTTGCAAACTGTCGGTTGAATAAGTTAGTATTATTTTAGGAGCAGTTAGTGGTATCACCTATCATAAACTAAACTACTTATTTAGTCGTATTAACCTGCTATAAAAGGGAAAATGGTTACCTATTTCATTGTACATACTTATAGAAATTAAAAGGAGTAAGTATTACATTTATATTTTAACTTTGTGACGATCAAGTGGAATATGCAAGTAACGTTAAATATGCCATTTCATATAACTTCCCAATGAAAATTTACTTAAGGCCGTTCTTCGATTCGGACAAGCCACGCCCATCCGTTGGAGACACGTTTATGGCTCCCGTGCACGAAAGAAAGAGATGCAGCGCTCTTAAGGATCAGACTTTTTGACCAAACTACGATAAATAAGCGAATCTATAAAGTTTTGTCTAATTTTGCTTCTGTGACTTTTTAGATGAACAAGAATACCATATTTTTTACTAAGTTATATTGCTTAATCTTTTATAGTTTACGTAAGCTAAGAAAAATAAGTGGAAAAAGGACCCAACTTCGGATTTTTTTTCTATCGAGGCAACTTTCAGCAATCGTGTTTCGGCTTGTGCCAAAAACAAGAGTATATAGTCTAATAATATATATTCCAAAATAAATTCAGTCCCTTATCCCGTTTAGTCACTAGAGCGTTTGAAAAAACCTATAAGTTTTCAAAGTAGCCCCTTAAGCAATTTTTTTGCCAGCAATCACATACTGTCCCTAGCAAAAATTTTGATATCATACATTCGTTTTTTATCATTCATACATGTATTGTCATTTTGTGTTTTAGAACTTAACGGTTGATTTATTTTATGTTTTGACGCTATCTGCACCAGTTTTATTATAAGTACCTTCGTATAAGTAAAGTTCCTAAGTAATTTACAGATTTGTATCATTATATAATAACGATCATAAACCCCAGCTCTACGCACCTCCATATTTGTTTAACACACCATGCATAATAAAGTACACACGAACATAAAAACAACAATGCCGCCAAAATATAATTTAACATTTTTCCGACCTCCCAATTCGCCCGGGGCATTTTCCGCCGCAAAGCAATTTGACAACCCTATTTACCTGTGGCATCCGAGATAGCACGTGGCCCTTTCATATCGGGCGGAAAAAGCCGCTATTCAGTAAGCGATAATTTGGTAAATGGGTGAAAGACAGTCGCGGTGTTCATTTCGTGGCGACACGTGTACAAATACAGTCGAAAAATGTGTTGGAATTTTGTTTTTACGCCTTTCAGGCTGCGTTTCTTCATTGATGCTTTGAAAGAATCAAGGAGCCTAAAAGTTACTTAGTTTGGCAACGTAGTTATAATCATGAATTTTGATATTTGTATGAACTTATGTAGTTTGTAAACTTGTATAGGCAAATAGGTTTAGGTTTTAGGCAAATATCAAGAAATGCGCGTGGCAGGATTTTACAACGCAATAAAGACGTCCTAAACCTAAACTATCTCATTTTCACAATTGAATCGTAATTATATGTAAGCTCCAAATTATTTCAGATTAAACCTTCATGCATAAAGCCATCCTCTATATGTAGAGTGAGTCCAACTAGGAATTCATAGTTGGCCGCTAACTAGAGTAACTAGCCGGAGATTACTTCGGTAATTATTTAGACGTCTAGCGACTAGACAAAGTCGGGGTTGAAAGCTGAATTAATAGTATAGTGTCCTCAGCTGAGAGGAGAATTTGGTTATTTAATTATTATTTTTTTTAATTAATGGCTTTCTCCCTTTGTCTAAAGCAATGGGAATTTTGCCAATGTCGAGTATATACGTTAATCTCACTTTTATTACTTTTAATAAAACATAGGCAACGTTGTTCGGTTAAGGCCTTGGTGATTGTAAAGTGATAGCCTCCTTACAAACACGTGGGCGGCCGAGACCCCGGATAACCGTTCGTTCGACTAAAGGGTGGTTAGTGTGGTTACGCGCGTTTTGAGACTAATTCTTCATTAACTGCCACTTGTTCGTTAGATCGCTATCAATATTATTCACTGAACTACGTAAATGAGCAAAAAACAAAGAACTACTCTAAAGGCGTCATCGCCATCTTGAGCTCAAACGATTATCCCGGTTATTTAATTAAAGAGTGCAAAAACGTTGAAATGACAGTGACAAACGAAATGGCTAGATGACATTATTTATTTCACAGCCGATTCCCGAAAATATACCTCCATAAGGGATTCCTGTTCGAGACGCAGAGTAGCATGGACTTTTTGGGAATAGTTTTTTTGTTTTTTGCTCATTCTAGTAGTTCAGTGAATATTGACAGCTTAATGTGCGGTGATCTATAAACAAGTGTGCAGCTAATGAAGAGTTAGTCTCAAAAGGCGTGTAGCCACTCTTTAGTTAGACATACAGTTCTCCGGGCATGGCCGCCACGTGTTGTTTGTAAGAAACATCTATCACCTTACAAACAGCAAGGTTTCTACCGAACAACGTTGCCTATGCCTTCACAGTAATCTTTAAACAAATATTCTGCTGCAAATTCTTGCCAACAACCAACGACCACCCTCATATTTCTCCTTCCAGCATTAATACAAGTGATGGATCACTCGCGCATAAACTTGTCCAATACATTTTTAACTGACACAGTGTTAAGGATGTTTGTGTATCGCGAAGATGTATTAGCTTCTTCAAAGCTAGGAAACTTGCATATTAATATCATAGCTGGTGCAAAAATATCATACAGAGTGTTTTTTCAATAACTAGCCATATTATGCGAGGTGATTTAGTAGGCCAAAATAAACAACTTTTACTATAGGACCAACTCTGACATTTTTAAAAATTTTTTGGCTGTTTCATACATTTCGGCGGATCTGGGGGCCAATTTTTGACTTTCGAGCGCCCGAATTAAAGAAGTTTAAGCTCGAAAATAATCGCACACAAAAGCTTACCGCCAGATTTTTCGCATGAAATTAATAGTTTAAATACTCATGAATTTATTTAAAATCCTATCGCTGTTATTTTTAAAACATAATTTCATCGTTTTATTCTGAGTTGTAAATGTCACTTTCGAGTACTCGAATCTCAAAAATCACCCCCCAGACGTCGCCGTTTTCTATGGGGAGGCCAAAATAATTTTTGCGATTTCGGGGTTGGTCCTATTAGAACTTGTTCAGTATGACTTACCTAATCACCTCTCACAATATGGTTCGTTATTGAAAAAACATCCTGTATAGTCTCATTTTAAGCAAAGTTGGTCGAATGGTTTAGTATAATAATACTTATTACTTACTTTTAAAAGGGTTTTAATCCTGGCTTCTTTCTAAAAATTGATGATACTGAAACTATAAAACTATCGTGAGACTCTTAACATATTGAGAATATTTACCAAACCTATCTCGGCACATTGTTTTATGTCAAAACTGGCAACTATTTCCTCTTTTTAACCGACTTCAAAAAAGGAGGAGGTTCTCAATTCGACTGAATTTTTTTTTTTTTTTTTTTATCATAATTTTTTTTTTTTGTATGTATGTTACTCCATATCTCCGTGAATCGTGAACCGATTTTCAAAATTTTTTTTTGAATCGAACAGGTATAACCCCTAGATGGTCCCATTGTCACCAAGTCGGGATCTGATGATGGGATCCTGGAGAAATCGAGGGAACTCTTCAACTATTATAGGCACACCTATAGTGATTTCGCTATTTTTTACAGCAACTCGGCCACTTCCTCTTGGAATAGCGGATTCTAAGTGAAGTCGGTTCTTTTTTTGTTTAAAATTATTATGACTCATATTTTTACAATTTTTTTTAAGTAAACTATATATTAGTTGTATGTTACGTTATTTATTTGTAGTCCTTATGTCTTTGTCCAAACTACCGTATAAATCTACTGTATGAAACTGCTATATTATTGACAACAATGCCTCCCTCTCAAGAATATGTATGTAATACCAATAACAGGAAAAATAAATTGATATTGCCTACTATTAAAGACACTCAAAATATCTACCTATCGATTATTTATCATACGCTGTCTTACTTATATGTATACAGTATGTTTTATTAAGTGGGACAGTATGGGGAAATCCTAAAATATAGGAGATACAGGAAAACTGCCTAAGGGAACATTAAGTTTTTTTTTTTGGGAAAATAAATTGGTATAGTCAAAATTTTGGTCAACTGTGGATTGTCCCTAAAAATTAATAATATTGATGATTTTGTACGCTGATCTATAAAGTTTCATGAGAGGATCATTTTATTATATCGGAAGAAAAAAATCGGAAAAGCAGAAGTTAGGTAAATTTACTAAAATAATGTGACATTAAATTGAATGTTGCCGAATGCAGGTACAGGCGCGTTTCAGAACACCTCTAGTAGCTTTAGAAAAGGCGTTATGGTGTATGTTCTTCAAATGATAATAAACTTCTTCATAAATTAGACCTTTAAGAGTCGCCAGGACGCTCGCGTGAACTCGCGTTGCCATACAAACGTAGTTCAGCTCTCATTTTAAAATAACTTGCTTTAGAGCAACGAAAACGAATGTCCGACCTAGATGTGTACTACTAGAATGCCCATGCCAAATTTCATGGTTCTAAAGCATGTCGTTTTAAAATGAGAGCTGAACTACGTTTGTATAGGAACGCGAGCGTCCTGGCGACTCTTAAGGTAAGCCCAAATGAAAAAATCGCTTCAATTAAATTAAATCTACTTTATGCGAGTTTGATAATGCCAATATGCAAAACGACCATAAGGTAATATCGGTTCTCTGCCTTTTCGCCGAAAATTGTGTTGCCGAATTTCACTTGCCAACCAAATTTCGCAAAAGTTTCATTTGGCCGAATTTCATTTCCTAACTTTACAATACATAATTTCCAACCTAACCTAACCCAACCTAGTAGGTGAGTTTCATTTCCCAACTATGGGGTTGCGAAATAATTATTGGGTAAAAGTTGTTCGGCCAAATGAAAGTTCTGCGAAAAGTTTGTTGGCAAGTGAAATTCGGCTATGCAATTTTCGGCGAAAAGGCAGGATACCGGTAATATCAAATGACAAATCAAGTAAGACTGGTGGTTCTAATCATTTAATCCTTTTTAAATCAAATAGTGTCCCAAATTCAAAAGTCATATAGAAATATGCAATACTTTTTATAAACCTTGCAGTGTACTTAGGCAATTTACACAGGTTGTAGTAATGAAAACACCAGAAAGCCTTAAAAATATTCCCCCCTGTATGTCGGCAAGGGCACAAAATATTTCGGTATAACAGAGACCGGAAGTAGGGGATCGTTTTCTGAGTAGTTATGTCACGAACAGCCAAGTGAAAGCGAGCCCCAAAAGCACTTTGTGCCGGAAAACCCATGTTTGGATTAAAGAACTGCCTATATTGCCTATTAACTGTTTTCATAAACGATACGAAAAAAAAGATATTTGAAAGCAAAAATATGTATGGGATTGACAGAGATAAATGTAAGAGGATATGTCACCTGCACTGCTACTCCACCTAGTAGCTACTAATGTACTACTAGTACGCTATTTGTTACTAGGTGGAGTAGCAGTTCAGCTGACATTTCTCTTACATATTCGGTATCTTTAGGTGGCTTTGACATATTAAAAAATATATATAACGGGTTACTCACGTAATTTCGAAGCATGTCGAGCAAAAATTGACAAAAATTACGTGAGTAACCCGTTATATTTTTTTTTTAATTATAGAGTCTCACGAAAGTTTTATAGTTAAAATTGGCTTTGACATAGATGGCGCAATCGATATGAGCTTCAAAAAGTTCTTAGGCTGTGGTCGTCTATATCTCTATAGTCTCTGTTAAGAGGAAATGTCAGCTGCACTGCTACTCCACCTAGTAGCTACTAGTGTACTACTAGTAAGCTATTTGTTACTTAGCAATGCAGGTAACATTTCCTCTTACATTTTGGGTAGGTATCTTTAAGGGGCTTTCGGACAGATGGCGCAATTGACTTGCGCTTTAAAAAAAGTTCTTAGGCTGTGTTGCTCTTCTATATAAGGTACTCTATGGTATTGATTAGATAACTATATCCTGAAATGAGATGGGTCTAACTAGTTTGGTCTAGGATCCAAAGATAATCTTGTCCTCCGAAATGAGAGCACGCCACCTATCCCGATCCTGCGCAACTTCTTGCCAGTTATTGACGCCAAGCTGCAGCAGATCCGCCGCCACACTGTCTCCCCAACCCTACCTTTAGTGGAGTACAACTACGCCTTTTTAACCTATAAAAATGACAACACTCACAAGTCCGATTTTATATTGTGCCCCGTTAGAATACGTTAAGTACTAATAATGACAAATATTTTCTAACAATTGTTAGCATGGCGCTAGGTATAATACACGTATTTGTTTGCTACATAAAGAAAAGATAATGCAAGTTTTATTTTTCTCTTACAGGCTATCGCTTTTTATTATTGCTACATAACTTCACATTTTATAACGGTTTAGTCAATAGCATTCGTCGTCTTGCACGCATATTTTTACAAATTGTTTACGAATATGCTTACATAATCTATTGACCAAACTCTTATAAAATGACAAATGATATTGAAATAGGTGAATGCAATAGTGTGGTAAAGAAAAATGTAATTTGTATAATCTTTTCTTGGTGTTATTAAGAAATATCTATATAATACCAAGCGCATCGTCAATAACTGTTAGAAAAGATTTTTTACTATGACTGATCATATTATATTCTCTAACTAAAAATTAAAATCGCACTTGTGAATTATAAAAGTTCAAAACTGTTCCAGTACTGTAGTACTTGGCCGACCCACCGGACGGCGACCAGTCGAGATCCTCACCCATTCTCTGTGTCTACAGAGAATGGGTTATCTAACCGAACCAGCGAAATATATGTGCCTTTGTCTCGCCGATGTATAATATAATATATACATATATGATTCCGGCCACTAACTCTTCAATGGCTCTAACGGCAGTAAATTTGTGTATAAAACACGAAAGTTTTAAACATAAACCCAAAAATACGTTGACAAAGATTTATTTTATTTTATTAAGTACTTACATAATATACACATACAATTAAATTAAAAATGAAAACTGCAGTGTTTTTATATTTTACACACATTAATTGTCTTCAAAATGTGTAAGAATATAACAGAAGATTAACTGAATTCGAATAGCGTTCAATTTCAATATTATTACTTTTTAATTTTGTCAACGTAATTTTGGGCCACCCTGTATAAGCTAACAACTGGCCCATGCTAACTTTCTTACATTAATATTAGAAGATCAAAATGAAAAAAGTGTGACTGATTATGATTGCCACCTTTCTACGGCAACTGTTGACTGATATGAAAAATTGCGAGAAATTAGAGCTCGGAATCGGCAAGAACCGATTTTTTCTGGATTTTTGGAACTGGATTCCGAATTCCCGGGATTTAATGGGATCTAACAGATCTGAGTACCGAAGCACCTATCACTACATAGTATAAAAAAATGTCGCTTCCTGATTTCTGTCTGTCCCTATGTATGCTTAGATCTTTAAAACTAACGCAACGGATTTTGATGCGGTTTTTTAATAGATGGGTTGATTCAAGAGGAAGGTTTATATGTATAATTGTACCCGTGCAAACCCGGGGCGGGTCGCTAATAACTATAATAAAACAGAGTTACCTAATAATTGACATACAACGCACAGACAAAACCACTCAAGACCCTTGAATTGAAACCATTAATCTTCACGCATCATAGAACTCCACAAAAAAAAGAAAAAAAAAACAATCCTTTAGGGACTGAAAATTGGCTTTATAGTTTTTAACGACCCCTACACTGTCGGTCCGCCTAAACGCTGGTCCGACCAGGAGTTCGATTTTTGAATCTCACCGGTGCCTTTTTTTGTATGCAGCCGATGACTATTTAGTACGAAATAAGTCACCCGGTGAGATTCAAAAATCAAACTCCAGGTGGCCGATGAACTCCAGATGCCGATGGCAGAGGCCCTTCACCAAGCAGAAGACCGCAACAAATGGAGGGGCTTATTACAACGTTTCCGTCGAAGCCACGATCCTCAGCAGTGAGGGACCGACTTAAGGAGGGAGGGAGGGAGGGAGGGAGGGAGGGAGGGACACTGTCGGGCGGGTAAAAGCTACCCAACTATTTCCATAGACTTAAATATATAGTAGACGGCCATAGTCTAAGAACTTTTTGAGGCTCCAAATATTTAGCGCCATCTAGTTCAGAGCCACCTAAACAGACCCAATTTCAATGAGATAAAATCAGCGCCATCTAGTAACGAATAACGTACTAATAGTACACTAGTCGTGGCGCTGATTTTATCTCATGCAAATTGGCTCTGTTTAGGTGGCTCTGAACTAGATGGCGCTAAATATTTGGAGCCTCAAAAAGTTCTTACACTATGGCCGTCTACTATATATTTAAGTCTATGCTATTTCTAAAACCCGAAGGACATTCTGAAAGCCCGCGGCCGCCACATTAACTTTATATTAACCTCTAAAGTTTTCGTCACCTAGGAATACACGTTAGCATGTTACGTAAGTACAGTCACCAGCAGAAGTAGTAGCAAAATAAGTGTCAAAATGACCTTCATTTATGCTCTTATTATCTTAAGAGGCTGACAACAGTTAACCTTGAAATGACGTTACTTAAACAGTTATTTTAGCAAAAACTATTTGTTTGACAAAAGTTAGAATAGGTACCTAATAATGTTAATGTTATTTGTACCTTCTCTTCTCTCTCTTCTCAGCATATTCGCATCCACTGCTGGACATATGCCTCTTTCATGGATTTCCATGTTGTTCTTGATGCAGCGGTTCTGTGCCAGGTCGGCCCTGCCGTCTTTTTAATGTCGTCCGACCATCTGGCTCGTGGCTTCCCGTCATCTCGGCTTCCCAATCGTGGCCTCCAGAGCAAAACTCTTTGGCTCCATCGGCTCCATATTTGTACCTTATTTAACTTTAAATACATGTACACCTGCCTATTTATTACATTTCATTCACTTTACTAAATAAAATAACAATAAATTTCATACATACAGTCAGCAGCAAAAGTAGCTAAGCGGGTAGGGTGTTCAAAATAAGCTGGACACGACTTTATTGTTAAGAGAATAAGAGCGTGTGTAGATCATTTTGAACACCCTACCCGCTTATCTACTTCTGCTGCTGACTGTACAAGGCTAAGTACTTCTATTATTCTATGCCTGACCAGATCTGGTCATACGAATAGTTTGCTGATAGAAGGTTTTTACAAATTACTCCAGCATTGTCCTGTCAGCCCTACCAATAGTGTCAAATTCTTATATTTTAACGTGCCTTTTAATCCAAATCCCGTAAAACAAAACTAGTGCCAGGACAACCTACGCTGGCGCCATCTAGCATAAAAAAATTAAAAAAATATATTCAAAATATATTTATTTCATATTATATTGGTTTTACAGTGGCAATACAGTGATCCCCACACTAGGCTGAGCCTCTGACGTGGGGATCTTAACGAAATACAGGAATATTAAAGCTAAAATTAAAACTAAGAATTTTGATTAAATGACCGAGAAACTATCTACTTAAGTACAAAAAGTCGGTTAAAATGGTCTTAGTAAGTTATAAATTATAAAAAACCTTTGCCAGTTGCCTTGCCATGAACGCTAATGCCACCATATCCGACTCAATGCCAGGCAACAATGCCTCTCAACGAGTAAAGCCCAGAGCTTTTGAGCCCCGCGTCAACCTTTGTCGGTATCTTCTTGTCTACCTGCAAGTGGCGATATGGACCAAGAGCTGTCGACGGCAGATATGACACAATAATGAGCAATGAAACCTGTCTATACTGAGCTTCTGATTAAAACAAATATTTTAAGAGTCACCAGGACGCTCGCGTTCCTATACAAACGTAGTTTAGCTCTCATTTTCAAACGACATGCTTTAGAACCACGAAATTTGGCATGGGCATTCTAGTAGTACAGATCTATGTCGGTATTTCGCTTTCGTTGCAAAAAATTGTAATACAAAGAAAATACAGCCAGATACAGATTTACATACAAAACTTATTTTTGCTATATTTTCTTTGTATTACAATTTTTTGCAACGAAAACGAATTACCGACATAGATCTGTACTGCTAGAATACCCATGCCAAATTTCGTGGTTCTAAAGCATGTCGTTTTAAAATGAGAGCTGAACTACGTTTGTATGGGGACGCGAGTTCACGCGAGCGTCCTGGAGACTCTTAATGAATCTGAGTTTGTTATTTGTTAAAATAGTTTCTGTTAGACACGGTATTTACCTGTTAAATGCTTTGCGTATTTTTTGCGGTTATTGAGATTTTCTTGAAACTTTTACTGGGAATACTGTTTTTTACAGTGTGACAAAAATACTGATGGTGATCCGTTTAAGGGCATAATTGGTATCGTATTACGACATTTGCGACTTAGAAACAGTGGGAAAAAAAATCCGGCCTACCCTTCATACAAAACCATTTTTTTAACACGAAAATCTTTTTTTTTAGTTTTTCATAATTAGAATAGTTAACGATACTTGTTACACCTTGTATACTTGAATAACAATAAGATACCTACCTCGGCGGCTCATCGAAATGATATCAAATTTGGAGCAATCAACTTTTCGAAAAACAACAGCTTTGTAAAAACAGGTCCAAGATCTTTGCATTTTGGTCCAATTTGGAATAAATCATAAAACGCGCAATGCATGTCCCTTGAAAAAACTACGAGTAGTCCACTTGTAGTTACAAAGTTAAAATACCTCTCGAGAAAAAAGTTCAAGTTAACTACCCAACTACGATTTTGGATTATTTTGCTACCATAAAACCAATCTAACCCCATTTTGTAAGTTACATTTACATTGTATTTTTAGGTTAGAATTTTCTTCTCCTTAACCTCGCCGATCTGTCTGTCATGCTTGTCAATGTCTTATGGCTCCTCTACATGATGGCCCATCATAGGGACGCAGCTATGCGTTAGAGGGAGCTAACGATATTTCGATCTCGTTCCGTTGTATAGCTGCGTCCCTATGATGGCCCATCATGTAGAGCCAGCCTTATGTGTAGCCGCCAGTGGCGCGGTTGCATAATGCAAGGCCAAGACAGGTACGGTCTGATATTTTACTTATGTATAAATACAAAATGTTCATGTTGTTTTGTTGTATGTTTATTAATTCCTTGTTATTTTCTATTGTATTCCTCTTTATTTGTGTTACCTGTCGTGATTTTCTCACCTGGTGGTCTCATCGGAAGATCAGCGCTGGCAATCGCTAGCACCATGCTGAGATGCGGCCATTTCGTGGCACTTTCTTTTTTTTGCTTATTCTTCTATGTATTATTCTTGTTTGTAACTGTATCTCTACGTATAAACTATTTTCTATTCTATTCTATTCTATTCTATTCATTGTCCCAGTCGAACAAAATCAATAAAGTCAAAATAACTAAAACCGCGGCGTCACGGTCGGAGCATTTACCTTTTCATTTTTGGGCCTAAAATTCAAAGGTGCGGTACAAAAGCCGAAAACAAAGACGCCGAGCAGCTTTACTGTAGGGAATGATAACGTATTGAAAAGACCCGTTTATTTTTGTGTCAGGCGCAGAAGAAAGGTATAAAATGCGATGTTCTATAAATATGTTATGGCATTTATTTTCGCTTAAACGATTTCGTTAAAAGAATAAGGTTTTGTTTATAAAATGCACCTTTGAACGTGAACCCTTTTATCTTTTATTCTGTTTTGTTCGAAGGTCAATTGGCCGTGAATCCTTTATAGAATTAAGTTTTTCTTTTGTTCAATTGAAACCTAATGAATATAGTTAAAAATAAATCTAAGAAAGCTAAAATAGTTTAGGTCATATTTATACATCTTCAGGGTGTAATCTAAAACGTGATACAAGATAATCAAACCTGAATCTATTCATGATATTGAACAACTTTTACTATGGGCTCAACTTTGTAAATTTACAAAAAAAATTAAACTTCTCATACATTTTCGTCTACCTATCCTTGACTTTTTCTATGGAGCAGCTCAATTTTTTATTTTTTTACAAAGTTGCTCCCATAGTAAAAGTTGTTCAATATCATGAATAGATTCAGGTTTGATTATCTTGTATCACGTTTTAGATTACATCCTGTATACAAGCAAAATTGCAGAAATACTGGTGATCCTTTTAAGGGCATAATTGGTATCGTATTCTTACCTATTGTGAAAAACAAGGCAAACAAATTCGCGAAAAAAAATTTGGTTTTGTATGGAGAGTTGGCCGGCTGGGACGACTTGTCCCATATAAAAACTAAAAATTTTTTTGCGTCCAACATTTTTTTCTCCTAGTTTTTCTTACTCGCAATACGATACCAATTATGCCCTTAAACGGATAACCAGTATTTTTGTTACACCCTGTATACAGCTAAATAATTTAAACATGTCTTTGGACTGATTCCATGGTATTTCAAACTTTAGAAAACTTATATTATGAATATGTTCATATAAGTTTTCTAAATGGTATAAGTATCAGCATCAAAGGTTGAGGTGACCCAGAGCAAGATATTTAATACCAGTGGAATTTAAATCAATGTTTTTTTTGCGGGTATATATTGATTGGAATTTCAATAACCAATCGCAACATTCACCAACAAAATTTCTTCCAAATAACGTACACATTAACTCACTCCTACATTCGTTAGCCTGTACCTACAATGAACAGTCTATGTAGCTGTGTAGGATACTGTAGATAAATGTACTAAATAAATATATATAAGACCACATATAATATTATGTATTATATATAGCGCACTATCTGCAATGCAATACATTTTCATTTTCATTTTCAATGTTATCATTTCACCTCAACCCCCCTGATACGTATAACTAATTTCACAGTGCGTCTTCATTGAGGTATTTCTCATTGCATCAAAATAGCTCGTTTCGCAAACGAGTAGATATGCATACGAGCCCTGACTACTCCCTGGGGCTCGTGAGGGCAGCTATAAAGTTTCACTCTTAAATGGAATGCGAGCTGAGCCCCACGGGCCTGTGCTAGGTCGGACTGTTTTTCTGCCTATTTGCGTACTAAAACGTGAGTGAGACAAACTGTGAAAACAATATGGATTTATAGTTTTGGCGTGTCATTATATTTTGTTGGGTGTGATATTAAAATAGATTAATATTATTTTTAATACAGTTGCTCAAAAAAGTGCTTTTCTTGTAATGGTTTAGCGTGCGGAAAGTTTGATATCGCGCTCTAGTGTTTTTTACTTTTCCAGCCAATCACAGCTAATGACAGTGACAGACAGCCAATCACAGCGCCGCACCGCACCGCGCGGAGCGTTCGGATACATGTACTAAAGTAACCTCAAAGTGAATAATTGACAATTTTATAATTTTTTCGCAACTGTATTAAAAAACGTCGTTCGATACTCGTGCGTAAATGTCATTCTTGTCAGTAATGACATACTTTCCGCACTAATATCGAAATGTACTATTATTGCACTACACAATGAAAAATAAATAAAAAAACAGATTTAACACGGTAATAATGAGTAGGTATGATAGGAATTGTATTAGCTAGATAGGTCATAGAATAAGAAAAATGGTTCAAAAACTGTAAGTGAATGCTACCAACGCCGATAAACTTAAATGTTTGGCGAAACTGATATTTTTGTAAATTAAATAAGAAAAAAAAACATTTTTAAAGAAAACACTTTCATCATATAGCTCACTCACGACTCTACATTCTTATACGTCGTTTGGCACTACTTTCCCCCAACAGAAACTTTTGGCAATGAGAGAAATTACATAAATAATCTAATTGTTTATGTAATTTCTCATAATATTGCTTCAAAACCAGAACTCTAGCATTTGTTTTCTTGAAGTGGTTTGCATTCTTTGACCACCACTTTACAGCTGCCAGATGTCCAGATCCATAAATTTAATAAGCATAGTATAGCAAACTATTATTGTGTCATATCTGACGTGGCCAGCTCTTCGTCTAAAGCACAAGTGTGATAACACTGATAACGCCCTATTTGCATTGAATTTAACGCCACATTTCTACTTGTGAATTCATACCACGAACCAATGAATCTGTAGGCTACGCGTGTGATCATGGATTTTTTACACATCGATAAATTGTAATGTTATTCACAAAGAGGTAGTAAAAAGGGTGAAGTTCTTCAATTCAAAGCTGAATTTGAGGTTAGGTAGGTACCCATTTGAGATTACGTATTTTTGAAGCGAAAACTTCTTTAGCCGCGTTGGGCACTTTCTTGGTAGGGGAAAATCTTATGGGTTCGCATCACCTACACCGTCACAAGCCATACGATTGAGAAACATGTAAAATGAAATGTAAAGTGTAAAATGTTAAATGAAGTGAAGTCCAAAGTCCAAACTCTAAAGTTAAAAATGAAAATTTATATAATTTATTTCCAAAAATAAAAAGTTTGACGATTTCACTTATATCGGCAGTCCTGCCATTTTTATTGAAATAACATATAAAAGTTGGCATTCTGATCGTTTTGAACGCATAAGTACTAAATAATATGTTTAAATAGGGTCTAATGTTGAATAAATAAAAAGAAATGTTTCAATTTCACAGAGGTAAATTCCCTGAGGCCCACTTCGTGAACATTAGAGAATTTTGCCGCGCGTTTTACCAATAACAGTTTGTTATAACTGTAATCCTACCAAATTTTGACCCATAAATACAATTAAACTTGTCATGATTAGCTGTCTAATATCTGAACTAATAATAAAATATGAAACCAAAACATAACCTCAAAGGTACCTTGACATAATGCTGAGTTAAGACCATTTCAGTGACGTCTTTAAAACTGTTTATTGTTATGAAATAAAACAACTTTGAACGGATTATATAAAGTTAGTTACTAGTTAGTTATATTTAAAGTTGTTTTATTTCATGAATAACTATCGCGGCAACCGTAGCCAATATTATGTTTATTGTTAATTAACAATAAACAGTTTTATTTAAGACGTCAGTGCATTAGTCTTAACTTAACTTTGTAGCGTCATGAATAAATTTATCTTCTTTCTTTATTTTATAACAATAATATCCGCACTCAGAATAGATCTGATAGAAAATAATTCCATATTCTAAACAGTTGAAGATAAATTAAAACCATTTGTACCTATTGAAAATTGTTTAGTGTTTCTCGATTTCACTCACTATTTAGACAATCAGTGAATGATAACGTCATTTGGTAGAATTTCGCTATAGATGAATACCATTATTTCAGATGTAAAATCGGACGTCGAATCTATTCGTGCTTCTAGAAAGATCACAGGAAACTAACTGTATCACTCTTGTCTACCCCGCCAAACCAAACAGATGTAACAGACATTAAAAAGTTTTTCAATTGTGTACCGTATGTTTACGCCATAAAGTCTAAATTTAAACAAGTGTGCAATGGTTGTTAAGCTTATATGCGTGTGGAATAAGTCACAGTTGACAGTGACTTTGAAAGGTTGGCCATTTAATAATTTTAAATGTTACAGAATTCTGCGGACAGTTCTTGATATCGGTTAAAACAGAGCCTTTGAATAGACTTTGTGAGCGGTTAGGACCTCAAAGGAATGTTTACCCGTAAATTATTAGAACTATTTCTACCAAATGTAATATGATATTCGCAGTAGCGCACAGTTTCTACCGGAAAATTTTGGTCAGATAAATGTGCAGTCAACGACAATAGTATGTTCCTACACGAAGGCCGCAAAAATATGTGACATGCTCATTGATTTATTATAATATAGGTAGAACCATAGACTTAAATATATAATAGACGGCCATAGCCTAAGAACTTTTTGAGGCTCCGAGTATTTAGCGCCATCTAGTTCAGAGTCACCTAATCAGAGCCAATATGTATGAGATAAAATCAGCGCCACCTAGTAACGAATAACGTACTAGTAGTACACTAGTCGTTACTAGGTGGCGCTGATTTTATCTCATACACTAGCAGTTGCCCGCGGCTTCGCCCGCGTACATTATGATTAATGCAGATTTCTACTCTTGAATAAAAGTTTTTCCCCGCGACTTCCTTTGCGTAGAATTAGTAATTGACCCCCCTTTTTACCCTCTTAGGGAATGACTTCTGGGATAACTATTATGTATCCATCCCCAGAACTCAAACTATCTCTATACCAAATCATCTAAATAGGTTCAGCGGTTATCAATTCCCCATATAAACTTTCAACCCCCTTTTCACCTCTTAAAGGGTTGATTTTCGGGATAAAACTATCGTATGTCGTTTTTCGAGACTCAAACTTTCTCTATATCAAGTTTCATCTAAATCGGTTCAACTGAAAATAATTCTATATAAAACTTCCAACCCCTTTGCTATGCACCCCCGTAAGCTTTGTTTTTCGGGATAAATACAATTTTGCCCCTTCCCGGGACCCAAACTATCTCCATACCAAGTTTCATCTAAATCGGTTCAACATTTAAAAATGCCCCATACAAACGTTTAACCCCCATTTCACCACTTTAAGTAACGATTTTAGGAAAAAAAAACACGCAAGTACGGGTCTTACTTGCGCCTCAAAGGTTTCGTACGAACAACTTTTTTATTATATGTATAAAACATGCCTACCTATATACATATATTTTTATGATAGAAAATGTAAAAATAAGTTTAAGATTGTTGTACAAAACCTATAAGGAAGAGCGGTGTCTCCCAACACAGGCATTTTTTTGCTTACCGGGAGGCCCCATCACCTGTATCAAAACCCTGTATGCTTAAATGAATAAAGAATTTTGTAATTTTGTAATTTGTAATTTTTGTAATTACATTTTTGAAAAAAGACGCTTTCAGCATGATTTCATGAGAATTAATAGGGCGGCTGAGTGCGAATCGGACACGTACCCCGATTTATTTATTTTTGTCTTAAGTCGGACTGGTGCTTGACTACACTCTTATTAGTTTTCCTGTAATTTATACGTAAATAACTATTATATCTGTAATTTTTGCAAAATTTTCTGTCGAACAGTTTCCGATATTGATTAATTTACACCTTTTTTTTAATAACTTCAAAGTTATGTATGTTTAAATTATAATAATTAGAGATCCTCACATTAAGGCCCTTTTATTTGATATGCCACACGATAAAGTTATTTGTTTTTTGATTTTTCATTTCTGATGGGCTGATTTTCGAGGTAAAAACAATTTTATGTTCCTTCTCGGGACTCAAACTATCTGTATGCTAATTAGCATTAAGTTTCATCTAAATCGGTCCAGGTGTTAAAAATTTCCTTATCAAAATTCCAATCCCTTTTTCCTTCAAGGGATGATTTTCGGAACGAAAACAACCCTTAGTCATTTACAGGGATTCACACTTACTATATACCAAGTTTCGTCTAAATCGGTTCAACGGTTTAAAATTCCCTATAAAAACCTGCAACCCCCGTTTCACCCTTAACTTTTTTACCTTTAAGGGTAGTTTTCGCGAAAAATTACTATTTTTTTTCCTCCCCGGGCCTCAAACTATCTGTATACCAAGTTTCATCTAAATCGGTTCAGCTATGAAAAAATCCTATATAAACTACCAACCCTCTTTTCACCCCTTTAAGGGTTAATTTTTTCAATGAAAATAACCCTTAGTCGTTTCCCGGGATTCAAACTATCTATTATATCAAGTTTTATTTAAATCGGTTCAACGGTAAAAAATTCTCTATACAACTTTCCAATCCCCTTTTCACCCCCTTAAGGGCTGATTTTCGGTATAGAAACTACCCTATGTCCTTTCCCGGAGGTAAAATTATTTCTTTAAGAAAAATTTCGATATTGATGCCATTTTCGTACTTAATTAACGTCCCAAAATACCATAAATCGACTCCCATCTCCCATATTGATTGATATTTAGTAATTTCAACCCTATCGCACCCCAACAGGGGGATGATATTTCACGCCCGCCACGTTATATCATAAAATCATTGGTGTTTTCGTAATCAGCGACCCGATAAACCATAGAAAAGATACCCATGTTGATTTTAAGACTTTTTCACCCCCATTTTCCCCTTTATGGGGTTGAATTTTCAAAAAACCTGGAACACGTGTTTACATATTTATTGTTAGGAATACTCCTGTGAAGTTTCAAATAAAACAGTCTAACTAATCTTGTTTCCCTATACAAACTTTGGACCCCCATTTCACCCCCTGGGCTGGGGGATGATATTTTACACCTGCCACGTTGTATAATAAAATGGTTGTTGTTTTCGTAATCAGCGACCCGATAAACCATAGAAACGATACCCATATTGATTTTCAGACTTTTTCACCCCCATTTCCCCCTTTAAGGAGTTGAATTTTCAAAAAACCTGAAACACGTGTTTACATATTTATTGTTAGAATTACTCCTGTGAAGTTTCAAATAAAACAGTCTAACTAATCTTGTTTCCCTATACAAACTTTGGACCCCCATTTCACCCCCTGGGGGATGATATTTTACACCTGCCACGTTGTATAATAAAATGGTTGTTGTTTTCTTAATCAGCGACCCGATAAACCATAGAAACGATACCCATATTGATTTTCAGACTTTTTCACCCCCATTTCCCCCTTTAAGAAGTTGAATTTTCAAAAAAGCTGAAATACGTGTTTACTCATTTATTGTTAGAAATACTCCGGTGAAGTTTCAAATAAAATAGTCTAACTAATCTTGTTTCCCTATACAAACTTTGGATCCCCATTTCACCCCCTGGGGGATGATATTTTACACCTGCCACGTTGTATGATAATATGGTTGTTGTTTTCGTAATCAGCGACCCGATAAACCATAGGAACGATACCCATATTGATTTTCAGACTTTTTCACCCCCATTTCCCCCTTTAAGGAGTTAAATTTTCAAAAAAGCTGAAACACGTGTTTACTCATTTATCGTTAGGAATACTCCGGTGAAGTTTCAAATAAAATAGTCTAACAAATCTTGTTTCCCCATACAAACTTTGGACCCCCATTTCACCCCCTTACGGGGTGAATTTTGAAAAATCCTTTCTTAGTGCACCCCTAGACCTTATAAGGGACCTACATGCCAAATTTGGAAACTCTAGACCCAGCGGTTTAGGCTGTGCGTTGATATGTCAGTCAGTCAGTCAGTCAGTCAGTTTCTTCTTTTATATATTTAGATATTGGCTCTGTTTAGGTGGCTCTGAACTCGATGGCGCTAAATACTCACAGCCTCAAAAAGTTCTTAGGCTATGGCCGTCTACTATATATTTAAGTATATGGTAGAACCTACTAGATGTGATATATAGAACAGATTTTGTGCGTCGTTTGGCGGTTGACAGCTACGACTGAATCAAAGAGGAGTATAGACTTGTAGTGATTTTCATAACTTTTGGGACAAAAAAAATCTGTGGGATGTTACTTGCTATTCGGCAATAAATAATTTTCTTAAAATTTGACTTAAACACGTAAACATGTACGTTGTTCCTTTTTTTAATACTATGTTGCTGAAGAAGAATTATAATTTTTGGTCCATTCTTTCGATTGGCATTATAAAACAAGGGGTGATTTTTTGTTCACATTTAAGTCGGTTCGATTCCCAGACGTAGCAAGTAATTCTTAGAAAATCTTTAAATGCAGAATTACTAACTTTTATATAACATAAAGTCTTCTTTCAGCAAAATATCCCATCTACGATATTTAAGGTACTTTGCCTTGATGTCCCATAGTCTTGGGACATCCTGTATATACTACTACCGGTGACTGTACGTAACACAGTAAATAAATACAGTTAATAATGTAACAACAGAAGATATATTGGTACAAAGGTAATGTAACTTAGGGTTACTAATAAGATGTATGTTAGACAATCATTTGATGATGTTTAGAATGTTGAAGACAACCACTGCTAAAATTTAAGAACGAGTAAAACACGGGCTTCATAGTCCCTAAAGCATAAAAATAGCATTTTTATAAAAGTATATTTAAAACACCGAAAAGTTAATCAAAAGGTGACTCAAATATAAGTTCCTTTTCAAGTACCTAAGAAAAGTCAAGAAACAGCGGTGTCCATAATCTTTGTTGACATTAAGCGCTTTTTTGTCGTAAATCGGTAATCAAACACCCCGCGTTCATTCGTCTTTGTCCTGATTACATTTAACCCGACGGATTTAAAGTCGCCCCGAGTTTTATTTTAAAATGTCAAAAGATTAATCCTAGCTGCGCTGTGGAGACAAAAATCCGTCTTTCATTAAAAACCCGGCGTGTTAATACCGGTTGAGATGTGCGTAACTTGGTTCATACTAAGTATATCGAAAAAAGTATTTTTTAATACAGTTGCTCAAAAAAGTGCTTTTCTTGTAGTGGTTTAGCGTGCGGAAAGTTTGATATCGCGCACTAGTGCTTTTTACTTTTCCAGCCAATCACAGCTAATGACAGTGACAGACAGCCAATCACAGCGCCGCACCGCACCGCGCGGAGCGTTCGGATACATGTACTAAAGTAACCTCAAAGTGAATAATTGACAATTTTATAATTTTTTCGCAACTGTATTAAAAAACGTCGTTCGATACTCGTGCGTAAATGTCATTCTTCACTCGTCCCGAGTCTTGCCACTCGCCTCTAATATCGAAATGTACTATTTGTTTTTTGAAAGTTGTACAATCACCATCAAGTATATCGGAGCGGCCAAGGTACTAAAAAATATCTGAACATGCAGCAGTTTATCGCCTTGACAATAGAGCCGTCATTCAGATATTGGGACATTTGGGACCACCTTGGCCGCTCCGATATTCGCTGTGTGCATGATTGTGGCGCCATCTCTTGGGCAGGTGTTCAATCTCTTTTTTTCCTTTTTTATAAATAGGTTGTATTCCTTGCTTATATGAAATTTAACTGGCTGATTCACTATTTTGACAGCAGACAGGGGATTTGCAGTTTCATTTCTTGTCACATTGAGCACTGCGATCGTTCTCGTTACCCCCACCATGCACTTCGCACATAGCGAATATCTCATCGCGACTTACATACAATCAACTCATTAGCAACTGTAGCAACTTGTTGTGTAAAATAATAAATTTAAGTCACCACAAGAAAAAGAAACATTTATTTAAAAAATTAGGTTCCTTTTTTTACATTCCACCACAAAAGAAAATTTTAACATATACTACCCAAGTCACGTACAATAAATTAAAATAACTGTTAAAAGTAGTTTTCTTATACAGTCCACCGAAATCAGTAAATTAAATACACAACCCTGAAAATTTAGTACAATAAATGCCACTGAATTGAATCACAAATTTATAAAGGTACCTAAACTGTAAAAATCTGGAGTAATGTTCCGTAGTGGTACCAGTACGTAACGGCTTAAATCTAATGACAATGTTATCAACAAATTTATAAATAAATAACTCCGCCTAGACTCTTCTTAGAATTATCATATAATTTTGGTTTTCGGATAGAACGGCACGGAGCGTAGCAGAACGGAACAGAACGGAACGGAACGGATGATAAACAAAAAAAATCGGTCACTTCCCTTGAATTGGGCGTCTCAGGTGGCCTGAGATCGAGGCTCGGACGAGAGCAAGGATCAGGCTATGTAGTATGGTACGTGTCTCACTCAGCCGGCTCAGCCCTCACATACACAATAATAAAAGGCTTTCCCGAAACGAAAAACTGCGGATGAAAATAAAGGCCACACTAAAACATCACGTAAATAAAAACAACTAAATAAATAAAGTTGCAACCAGACTTACCCGCGACAAAAAGCGGTTATTCCAACTTTTGTGAGGCCACAAAAACCTTCGTTATTCCAATTAATAATTTTTATCGTATCGTACGTAAACGTTGGGGCAATATTTATTTTTATTTATGAAAACTTGAAATTATAATTTTCTTCTGACACCATCCTTCAATTCATTCCTTCACTTATTCTCAAAACTCTCATTTATTTTACGACAGTTGTCAAACCAAAAAGTCCACAATGTCCACATAGATGATTACCATAAAGGTTTCTTCTGCAGCATAATGCTACAGATATTCTCTAACAAATACAAAAAAAATAGATCTTGTAGCTATTATGAAAGATTTCTTGATACAAATACCAAAATCTTACACACCCCAAACTTCAAGTCCTTAGTATTACTTCATACTCATGTCAAAAATATAAGGATAGTGTATAGTAAACAAGTGACTAGATGCAACAAGACGCAAACAAAACAATCTACCACATAACATAAAAGAACTGATTTGAGCATAATAAACGAAACCTTAACGTCGCTTACTTGAAAGCTATTTCAAGATGTCTTTAACGTGGTAAGGACCGACGTGAGGTGAATCTACATCAGCCAGCTCATAGACTTGCGGCGAAATACGCCTGACCACACGACACGAGATAAACCGTGGAGCGAATTTCCCACCGGTTCCTTCTGTGGTCGAGTAACGGTGAAAATTTTTTCGCCACACCATCTCACCTGGTTGGAACGTGACAGCCTTTCTATTTTCATTGTATCTATTAGCGTTCCGCTGAAAAGCGAGGAATAGAGAGTCAGCAACTTTGGCATAAATGTCTTGGAGTGCTATAAGATTGAAGGCGCGATCACCCCGACTACGGGCCAACTCTGGGCCTGGAGTCTGGGTATGAACACCTTGTCTTGTCGTCTCCACCTCACGTCCATACATTAAGAAATTGGGGGTATGCGAAGTCGCGAGACTAACACAGGAATTTAAATAAAGTGATACTTTAGGCAAATTTCTTGCCCAAGTGCGGTTGTCATTACCTACCAAAATACTGAGCGTTGTGATGACTGTTTGGTTGTATCTTTCTGCCACGTTGGCTTGAGGTGAATAATAAGGCGTGTAGCAGGGACCGGGAATGTCGTACGACCTCAAAAATTCTACGAAAGCCACACTACGGAAAACAGTGGCGTTATCGCAAAGAATGTTGGACGGCGTCCCATAGCGTAATATTACTTCAGATTCCAATGCCATAGTGATAGTTCTTGTATCAGCCTTCTTCAATGGGGCCAACCAAACAAATTTTGTGAAAACGTCAACTATAGTTAAAATATACCGATATCCGTAGTAGGCTATCGGAAGAGGCCCTACTAGATCCAAAGATATTAAATCTAATGGAGCGTATACAGGTCTTGGATAAAGCTGGTGTCCACGCGGTTGTGTGTTAGCAATTTTGTATGCTTTACAGACTCGGCATTCCGCAAGATGTTCAGTTACATCGCGATACATACTTGGCCAATAGTATAAGCTTCTCAATTTCAGATAAGTTTTCATAACCCCCGGGTGAACATTTGGGAATCCGTTATGAATTTCGGCGATAGCTTCTCTTATTTTGGCTTTAGGCAAAACCGTCCGCCAGGGGTTAGACGCTAAGGGATTATCAGCTGCCATCCGACGCATTAGAACACCGTCCCGTATCGCATAAGCCGGAAATGTTTGTGGTGATCTTGTTACGCCCGCAAACACCCTTTCGAACCAAGGATCTGTCGTTATGCTGTCACCCCGTCGGAATGAAATCAAAGCCACTTGAGGACGAGAAAGAACGTCTGGGACAATGTTTAATGCGCCTTTTCGATGTTCGATCTCAAAGTCGTATTGGGATATCAGAGTAGCCCAACGAGCAAGTCGACCACTTGGATTATCTAATGTGAGAAGCCATTTTAAAGCGATATGGTCTGTAATTATTTTAAACTTTGTTCCGTCGAGGTAACCGCGAAAGTGTTTGATAGATTCCAAAACCGAGAGCAATTCCCGTTCTGACGTAGAATAGTTTTTTTCGGCCTTGGAAAACAATCGCGAGTAATAAGCAATCGGATGTTCCTCTCCGTCAATAACTTGGGCTAAAACTGAACCAAGACCCACTAAACTGGCATCACATTGCAAGACAAAAGGTTTTGAAAAGTCCGGACATGCCATTACTGGAGAATCAATAAGGACCGCCTTTAATTGCTTAAACGCCGTTTCAGCTTCAACACTCCAACTGATGGGATCTTTGCCTTTCTTTTTTCCAATAAGGGCTGTTAAGGGCGCAATGATCGAAGAAAAATTGTCCACAAAACGCCTGTAGTATGAACACATACCAATAAATGCCCGTAGAGATTTTGCCGTGGTAGGCGTCGGAAAATTACTAATCGCCTCTAACTTTTTCGGATCGGTTTGGAGCCCACGTTCATTCACAATGTACCCTAAATATCTAAGTTCTGATTTACAAAATTCGCACTTTTTAATATTAATGGACAGACCCGCCTCTTTTAAGCGGTCGCGGACTTTTGTAATGAGGTTTAGATGACTATCAAAATCGCGAGAGACTAAAATTAAATCGTCAACGTAACCAAACACAAAGTCATCTGACTCTGCTGTAAACTCAAAGTTAACAATCATGTCAGTGAGCCGTTGCATTTCTGACGCAGCATTTGTGAGCCCGAAAGGCATTCGGACAAATTCAAATAGCCCGCGTTGGGGTACAATGAAAGCTGAACGCTCACAACTATCTTTATCAGCGAGTGGAATCTGCCAGAACGCGCTTCTAAGGTCAAGCGATGTGAGGTACCTCGCCCCACGTAAATTATCTAGGATGTCTTGGATTCGCGGAAGCGGATAGGAGTCGCGGATAGTAACACTGTTTAACTTCCTGCTATCTACACAGAATCTGACACTTCCGTCGCTTTTTGTCACCATCACCACTGGGCTTGCCCACGGTGACCGAGAAGGGCGTATAACTCCCATCGCGAGCATCTTGTCAATCTCTTCATTAAGAATCTTTAGCTTGACAGGAGACAGCGGATAATAACGCTGTCGGATAGGCGGACCAGTAGTTTCTATTTTGTGAGTGAGCCAAGACGTGCATCCCAGGCCTATCTTGTCGGAAGAGATGCCTTCCAAGGTGCTGATAACGGATTGGAGTTTGAGTTCTTGATCACCAGAAAGAACTCGTCTTGGATGTAAATAACGACTATCACTAGCTTCGACGCGGCCACAGATGGGAGCATGAGTGGACGGCACAAAAAGTTTGCCGCTGTCCTCTCCTTTGAAAAACTGCTTGATGAACGCCGTCAATCCACACACGTCCCAGAACTCCATTCCAAGGATAAATTGTGTGGGCAACCTCCTACCTACGAGACATGGGTGAGAGATAGACAATCCATGAAAAAAAATAGAAAGATCCACTCCTCCAAGAATCTCGATCGGCGAATTGTCCGCAGAAACCACTACTGGCATCGTACCCTTGTAATAATCTAAACCTAAATCCCTAAGAAGTGAAAGGTCGATGAGAGATCTCATGGCACCAGAGTCCAAAAGAGCTTTAACAGGGTTACCAGCAACAGAAACTTCGACGAATAATCTATTATCTAGAGAGTTATTTATGACTATAGGCGACACCAAAGGGTTGAGCGTGGCATCGCCATCTCCTAGTTTTTTTGTGGCGTGAGAGAGTTACAGTTGGGACAATTCCGAGTCACAGCACCTGCCCGCTTGCACTGAAAGCACACCACACCCGGAACATTCGGACATCCCCTATAATCGTGTCCTGACATATCACACTTAAGACACGCTGGACTTAAGGTATTAATTGGGGCCACTGAAATTGCCGGGACTTGTTGTGGTTGAAACGCCTCAAAATTCTTTGCTACTTCTAGTAAGGCATCCATGTCTCTAATAATATTAGTAGCAAGGCACGGGTGATATCGCGTGTGTAGACCATATTTGACTATAGTGAATAAGTTGTCTTCAGTGATTGGAACATGCAACTTAGCATTAAGATCACGCGCCTGTATGACGAAATCGACAACGGTCTGAGTATCGGACTGTTTCAGTTCTCGTAGTTGACATTCAGTTTTAAAGTCAAAATCAACAATATCAAAAGTGCGCATGAAGGCGGACTTTAGATCAACATAGGGAAGCCCTGGGTGGCGAATAGCGCGAAAATATTTCAGGGCACTACCAGAGAGTAGCTCGTGAAACCTCTGTACAACGTAGGATGGGCTAACTCCACGTGCGATGCCCTCTTCTTCAACACGACTAAAAAATTCACGTACGCACTTCTCACCTGAAAAAGTGAGATTCCACTTTGTCAGCGACTCAGGTTTGCATCGGGAATGGAATCCGGGTTGGTCTCCAGGGGTAGAAACAGCGAATGACCTAGGCCGCGGGGGCGGTTCAACAATTGGACTTGAGTGCATGTCACCACTATCCATGGCTTGTCCTAGCACGCGTGGATGTGGGTCAGCAAATGGGTTTTTAGATCGGTGTGGAGTTTCACCAATGGGATCTTCCCCTTGATTCGCCATTATGCTTAATATGTGGTATTAGACACAAACTAAAACGGTACTCACGAACTTGTAAAGGAATGAATGGATAACGTTATAATAAGGCCGAATGAACGGACTCCCTCCCCTTACTAATTAAAAAATTGAACAACGAAAGCTTTTCTATTATTTATTTTTAAGTAAGCAGTTATTTTGAGTTCGGGCGCCAAATTTGTAGCAACTTGTTGTGTAAAATAATAAATTTAAGTCACCACAAGAAAAAGAAACATTTATTTAAAAATTAGGTTCCTTTTTTTACATTCCACCACAAAAGAAAATTTTAACATATACTACCCAAGTCACGTACAATAAATTAAAATAACTGTTAAAAGTAGTTTTCTTATACAGTCCACCGAAATCAGTAAATTAAATACACAACCCTGAAAATTTAGTACAATAAATGCCACTGAATTGAATCACAAATTTATAAAGGTACCTAAACTGTAAAAATCTGGAGTAATGTTCCGTAGTGGTACCAGTACGTAACGGCTTAAATCTAATGACAATGTTATCAACAAATTTATAAATAAATAACTCCGCCTAGACTCTTCTTAGAATTATCATATAATTTTGGTTTTCGGATAGAACGGCACGGAGCGTAGCAGAACGGAACAGAACGGAACGGATGATAAACAAAAAAAATCGGTCACTTCCCTTGAATTGGGCGTCTCAGGTGGCCTGAGATCGAGGCTCGGACGAGAGCAAGGATCAGGCTATGTAGTATGGTACGTGTCTCACTCAGCCGGCTCAGCCCTCACATACACAATAATAAAAGGCTTTCCCGAAACGAAAAACTGCGGATGAAAATAAAGGCCACACTAAAACATCACGTAAATAAAAACAACTAAATAAATAAAGTTGCAACCAGACTTACCCGCGACAAAAAGCGGTTATTCCAACTTTTGTGAGGCCACAAAAACCTTCGTTATTCCAATTAATAATTTTTATCGTATCGTACGTAAACGTTGGGGCAATATTTATTTTTATTTATGAAAACTTGAAATTATAATTTTCTTCTGACACCATCCTTCAATTCATTCCTTCACTTATTCTCAAAACTCTCATTTATTTTACGACAGTTGTCAAACCAAAAAGTCCACAATGTCCACATAGATGATTACCATAAAGGTTTCTTCTGCAGTATAATGCTACACAACATAATAAGTAAACTTACATAATTATAGTATTGCTACCTAATTGAGTTCCTAAAGAAAATTACAAGAAGTTACATAATTAAAAAGTTTTGTTATTAAATGTAAAATATGAATTTCAAGAAATATTTTGCGTTAAAAGTAAAATGTCTACCTATTAGGCATATGCGAAGTCAACGAAGTACTCGTTTTAAAGGAAAGTCGAGCAATGGCATAGTGTGGTGAAAAATAATAACAACACAATACAATACCTAATGAAAGGAGACCAATATTATAATATGCCATAGTATAATCAAATTATAATTGTTGGAGGTATGTCTTAAGTCTGATCAGTCCATTATTATTACGATGTCTACTCTCTGATTTTCCCAACCGAAGTGAACGAGCCTCCACAACACGCTCTTCACCTTATCCCCACCACTTGCTACTCCAAGTGTTGCCAGGTGCATAATTAAAATTTGCCCGCCACCGTGACATTCATTCAAGTACTCTAAGAATGTTTCCATAATAAACTTAATATTTGCCTGCTGTATTACATACAATTACTTATTTAAAAATCGTGACACCTTAGACACACATCAATTCAGTGTATGAAATATTATAGATGGTTTTTTATCGGCTCTGATTATCATCTAATGGGATCTCCTTAATATCTAAAATATTCATGTCCCATAGACTTTTATCTTAAACACTAGATGCATCAAAATTTTCTATGTAAAAATATACTCACTATTCACTAACCTCTATCACTGTGAAATATACCTGTCACAAAATACTCGTAACAGTCATATCTGATCTAACGTAACAGGCGTCAATAAATCACGGGTTTCACAATCCCTAAGGTATAAAAAAAACATTGACAGACCGAAAAGTTAATCAAAAAGGTGACTCGAATTTAATTTTCTTTTCAGGTAAAAGAACATAACCCTAACTTCAGTGAAAAATACTCGTCACAAAATACTTGTCACAAAATACTCATCACAGTCATAACTAACCGTAACCGGCGTCAGTAATATCGGACGGTAATAACCGGAAAGAACCGGATTAACAGCTGGCAATATCTGTTATAATTATTTAATACTGCGGTCTTAATGGCGCGGCTTATATGAACTGGCTGGGAGTTGAGCCCTCTAATTACTCGTTCTGGTTACTTTGTTATAGTAATATTATCGGCAATAAATATTTCAAATGTCGTAAGTCGTCATTGCGGATAAGCTGCAGGAAAGTCGTCTCGATGGTATGGCCATATCAAAAGCAGACGACCGGACTACGTAGGAAATAGATACCTCGACCTCATTGTCCAAGGCCCTAGATCCCGCGGCAGGCTTAAGATGCGCTGGCTGGACGTCGTGAAAGCGGACATGGCAGAAAACAAACTCACATCTAAGGATGTCGAAGACCGGAAAAGTGGAGAAGGTTAAGCAGGAAAGCGGACCTTGGCACTAGGCCGGGAAAACGCTAAGCCGTAAGTTGTCCAATATTCGAAGAGAGGCCTATGCTGAGCAGTGGGTGCCAAATGATGATAATTATGAAATCCTTCCATGTGATTGAATTGAGTTTTTTTTTCTATCTATTACTGTTTCGTTAGAATCTTGATATCGCCTAAAAGGAGGTTAGGAGATGCTTGGTAAAGCGGTTATCACACTGCTGCGGATCCGCATGCGGCGCCGGTGTGCGAGCGAGATAGCGCTCTGCATGTGTCTAGCGCTATCTCGCTCGCGCACCGGCGCCGCATGCGGATCCGTCGCCAGTGTGATAATCGCCTAATTGTCGTAACTTTTCTTATCCCTTATAACAAAATGTATGTAGTCGACATCAAATATATAGAAGCGGCCAAGGTGGTCACAAATATCTGAACAATGCCTGTATTCAAGGCGATAAAGTGCATGTTGAGATATTTTTGAGTACTAATATATATTATGGTGACTATACATCATAAATCATCATTTTTATAATAGTCGTAAGTGACTATAAAAATAGTCATGGTTTGTCACATTTCTGATGTAAGAGACAATCATCGTTTACCAAATTATTAATTTTGAAAAAGTAGGTTGAAAAGTAACTTACATAAGAATACTACTCTTCATGGGATCAGGATATTTACAAAAATGTGAACATTTTACTCTGAATTTGGATTTTTGTGTCTCCTGAAAAGTACGCATTTGTCTCCTGCGGCATTTCAACTTTCAATCGTCGATCAAATTACGTGCAACTGCTACTCTAAGAATCGCGTGTACAAAAAGTTAGTTTTTTAACCTTTTCGCCGTCATTGATTTGATATGAAGTCAAAACATTTTGTGTCCCACACGCCACGACTTGATTTTTGCACTCTTGCGAAATGTTCTGGTATGTGACATACGAATGTCATTTCTTGACATGGCGGCGAAAATGTTAATGAATAGGTATCTAAGCTGCACGCACGACAACATGCGACCGGCCGCCGCTGCTGGCGGCGAGACGAGCGGCGGCACGAGCGGCGAGATCAAAACGTTCAGCAATATATGAAATTTTATCAAACCGTTTCCGCGAGCCGCGCGCGTGGCCGCCGTCGCCCGCGCGCGCGGCTCGCCGCTGTTTTCGTGCGTGCAGCCTAACAGCCACTCCGTTAAAACTGAAGGTGATTCTCCTCTTCGATAGTTATCTAGTTATAGCTAATGATTTGTTTTCACACAGCTCGGAAGTTGTAATCTCGTAGGACGGTTTTATTTCCAGGCACCAAAAATAACCGAAGGTTGTTTAAATGCCAAATAGGTACCAAATTGTTTGAATACACGTGTGGTGTCAACTTATAAGGTGCTATCATTCAAATACCAGGTATAATTAAGGTACAGTCGACGTCAAAGATATGTTTACAGTTTTGAGCCTTATAACAAAGGAGTAAGGTGCAAAAGTGTAAACATATCTTTGACGTCAACTTTACAGTACGCTTAAATGTCAAACGTTTGCGTAGGTTTTACGTGGGGCTGTAACGTAATATTGAGTAACGTGTCTATTTTTAAGTCTTTATGCATATATTTAGGTCGGTACAGGATCCATCGTGTAGAGGCTTCCTTTTTAGGGTTCCGTAGTCAACTAGGAACCCTTATAGTTTCGCCGGTGACCTATTGATTCTCCGAAATATTATTCGCCGATTATCTATTCGCAGACAACCATTCCCAGATGGGTTTTTTGGTAGAAACACGATTGGCAGAATTTCATTACGCAGAGTAATCTTTTCGAAGACCAGTCAATGCGCAGATTATTGATTCGCAGATTTTCTTTTCGTAGAATGATCGTTTTGTAAGTGACACGATAAGCCGACCGACCATTAGTAGTAATTATCATTTGCTATTAGCTTTTCGAGAACAATTAAAAGTTTTCCCTCGTCATGATTATTCCTTGGGTCCCAAGGATGGATTTGAGAAGTGGAGCGACGAAGATGTTTGATGAAAATAATAATAATTTCTTATTTCACAAAAGAAAAAAGCATAACTTAAAAAGAACCGATTTCAAAAATTCTTGAAGGAGTTTGTAACCAGGTGAGGGTCTGATGATGAGATCCTGGAGAAATCGAGAGAACTCTTCAAATATTATAGGCACACCTAGGAATTTTAATATTTTTTACAGTAGCTCGGGCAAGTCGGGCACTCTTTTGGAAAGGTGGAGTGGAGTCTAAGTGAAGTCGGTTATTCTTTTGTGTAAAATTATTAATTTATTTTTGTAGTTATTTATTAAACTTGAAATCATGTTATAAAATGTAGTTTTAGGGATTTAATTTTAGCGCAGATTTTGCTTGCACGCAGGAGTCGCGCCATATTTGACCGGTGAACGTGTTTGGCCTTTAACAGTTTCTAAAGAACTAATTTTGTAACATTCTAAGCATTACTCTACTAAAAGTTACGGAATCGAAATGATTACTCTGCCAAACGAATTTCTTCGAATAATAGTTCTGCGAATTGAAACAGATGCGAACTGAACCGGTTGTGAACCGTAGAGCTGCCAAACGTTAGTCGGCCAAAAGATACATTTACGAATAGACCATTCTGCGAATCGTTGTTCGGCGAGACGTTATCTGCGAATCGCAAATCTGCGAGTAATATTTCGGAGAATCATTAGGTAGCCAGTTTCGCCATGTCCGTCGGTCCGCGGTCTACCGTTACCACTGCCGTACCGTTAGCACTAGAAGGCTGAAATTTGGCTTGAATATGTGCATTAACCAAGCCGACAAAATGGTAGAATAAAAACTGGAAAAATATATTTTGTTAGGGTACTCCCGTACACGTGAAGTGGGGGGTGAATTTTTTTTCGTTCCAACCCCGTTGTGTAGGGTATCGTTGGATAGGTCTTTTAAAAATAATTAGGGTCATCTAAAACAGTTTTTGGATAAAACTAATATTTTCGTAAATAATAGCTCCGAAAGTTTAAAATAGACCCCCCACCCCCCCCCCCCATCTAACTTCTAAACTGTGGGTCCAAAAAATTTGAAAAAAATCATGAGTGTGAGGCCTAATAAGTACCTTCAATGAAAACTATACTAAATTAAATCGGTTGAGCCGTTTTTGAGTTATCACTCAAAAACCCATAGTGAAAGGACGTAAGTGAAATGACTTAAGCGCCGCCAAATTTCCCATAAGAAACGACCTTTTAAATTGTAACAGGCCGGCAATTACGGAACCCTACACTGAGCATGGCCCGACATGCTCTTGCCCAGTTTTTCATATATAAATAACAACGAGGTGAGGTGAGGCGAAATGTCATCGCGCTCAAATTTTGTACCAATTTATTGGAGGCTTACCTCCCTCGACCTCTCATATAAGGACACGTAAAAACAGCAGATATAATACGAGTGCTAATATGTGCCATTTTCAAGTAAAAGTTACATCATTGTGGGTTGTTAATAAAAGTACATTACTACAGAGGCTGGCAACCCCTTTTCACGCCGAGATATGTATAGTGCTTTTCTCAAACATGCAATGAAATAAATATGAATATAATCCAATTTTTTTTCCGACATACGTAAGGCAAAAGTCTACTCGTAAACTTGTATTAATAATGTATATGGTGACTGAATAAATTCAGAACGTTACAAAAAAATTAAAAATTTAAAAAAAAAATTGTTTTAAAAAAAAACTAAAAAAATATTTTTTTAAAAATACAAAAAAAAATGCAAAAAAAAGTTGAAAAAAAAAAATTCAAAGAAAAATTAAAAAAAAAAATAAAAAAAATTTTTGCTAAAAAATCTTTTAATTTTTTTTTTTTAAACAATTTTAAAAAAATATTTCGAAAAAAAAATATTATTATGATTATTGTTTTATTTTAAATGCATAAGTAGTGGCAGAATGTCAAATGAACCAATAAGTAAATATCGCTTATAACCTTAACTGGCTGAATGCCATGATCCTGTGCCACAAACATATGTGGAATGGATATTTAAAAAAAATTACTTCCCGGCCTAGGCCTTCAATTTTATATGAAAATCGTTACCTGTTCTCTGGAGTTGATCCGCCCTAAACGTGATACTTTGAAGCCTATTATGACGTACATAACGAAAACATTTCATTGCATGTTTGAGAAAAGTTTATTTCTTTATGAATTTTTATGGCAATAACATTGCACCTTATTGGCGACCGGCAATGATGTACCTTTTACTTGAAAACGACACATCGTCAGGTGACAAGCAAAACTCACTTAAAAAAAACAAAAATCAACCTTGATATGTTGCCAGTATGGTACATTATGGCTATGAACTTGTGGTAGTACTTAGTTAGTTTTGCTTGTCACCTGATGACATATTAAGCACTAGCTACTAAACCTTATGACTGTGTGTCCTGATAAAAGTGATAAAACATAGCGCATTCGACAATTGACGTCTGCCAATCACCATAAATTGCGCGAGCTGTACTCAAAAATATCTGAACATGCACTAAAGTGCTTAGACAATAGAGGCGTTGTTCAGATATTTGTGACCACCTTGGCCGCTCCGATATATCTGATGGCGACTGTACATAGTTTAATAGTGCCGTTATTTATTTCAAATTATCACGATGACGAAGAGCTGAGGTTAGTAAGTATTATACCAAAATTATAATCGTGATAAAGATACAAACACACATGTCCAGCAATTATCAACGTTAATTGAATTACAAAGTTACCGATATTAGAATACACAAGGGAGTAAGCGCCACTGCTGTTCAATACAAATACGACCTTTTGCGCTAGGACAGCTTTAATATGTCAATGTCCAGCGCAATGGATCGGCTTGTGCCTAAGTAATTATCTGTAATTAGTGCTTATAGGGTATTAGGCGATTAGATAGTCTAAACATTTAGATAATAATTAGTTTGTGCTATAATACCTAATACATTTACAGTTACAGTTTGTGCTATATATAATACATATCCATTAATGTTTCGTACATATTAAAAATACTACTATTACCCAAGACCTATTTCCAATGACCAATCATTATCACGAACCTGTAATTCATTATAAATATTTTTAGAATAGAATAGAAAAAACTTTATTTTACATCACAGACAGTACAGTACAATACAATAAATGTTAAATAAAAAAAAACATATATATTTTAACATACTAGTGTCTCAATATTTTAAAAGTTTACTTTCCTAGCGATATCTTGGCTATAGTCAATTAGTCACGCTAAGAGAGGTAACAAAAACTATTATACCATGTGCAATCTAAGAAGCGGTTTTTGACACCTGTCATCTCAGTACATTTTATAACCTAAAATCGATTTTAGGCTATAAAATGTACTGAGATGACAGGTGTCAAAAACCGCTTCTTAGATTGCACATGGTATAGTAGCATAAGTTACACTGCAAGAAACTCATTGTATTTAAAAATTTAGATTCCAAGTCTAAATAAAAAAAGTTTGATTATTCTTCTTTCGCGTACAGTCGACCAAAGAAAGTGAAATAACATAGTGTTTACATAGGTGGTCTTATAAAAACAGATGTCCTTATGTTCTACCTTAAAAATAGGCATGCAATGCAGTGGTCTACCAGTTTTGACAAAAGTTTCTGCGAGAACTAACGACCGCTAAGGTTGACATTGCTAACGGAGTTTAAAACATGCACGACCTTGTTGTCTCATGACGTTCAAACGAACCTCAACCGTAGGGTGGTAAACATTTTTGGTCGACTGTACCTTATGTCCATTCTATATGTTCTATATAGGTACGACTAACAATGGGTCCAAAGGGAAAACGATTATAACAGAATTAACCCTCTACCCCCGGCACCCTACTGACCTCAACATAAAATGCACATTTTTACTGACGAGGGCAGACAACGAAAGGGTTAATAACGGACTTAACTGGGTTACTTACTTTAAACGTCTCAGTTAACAAAAGACGTAAGTCACTTACAAAATTTAATAATTTAGGACGCTTTAAAACGACAAAGCTTTATAATGGCCAATCTTGGAAATTATGATCATAAATTGTCACGCATGTTAATTTTAGGTGACATTTTTGCATGAGTAAGCTAATGTATTAATAATAATGGGTTCCATTGCTCATTATAATAGGTATATATAGGCAGGATGAAAAAGATATTGTAAATGAAAATGAAATCGAGACTGTAATATCAGCGCTGGGCCTAGCGGTAGAACGTTAGTCTTTCAATCCGAAGGTCTCGGGTTCAAATCCCAGCGCGTACCGCTGAGCGGAACTTATGTACGAAACATCACCTGATATTTACCAGTTGCTTTTCGGTGAAGGAAAACATCATAAAGAAACCTGATCTAATCCCAACAAGGCCTAGTTTTCCCTCTGGGTAGAAAGGTCAAATGGCAGTCCCTTTCGTAAAAACTAGTGCCTACGTCAATTCATGGGAGTAGGTTGCCGAGCGGACCCCAGGCTCAATTGAGCCGTGGCAAGACCGGGACAGATTATATTTTATGCCTAGGTGCATTGATAGGTGTTTCTTTCTAAAGTAGTCATGAATCCGGATTGTTGAGCCTCTTGGCATCATTATTTTTTTTTTTTTTTTTTTTTACGTGTTTTTAAAGTGGTGCATTCCACTCAAACAATAGTTTGTTATTAAATCAAATACAAACTTTGAAAACATTGAAAAAATAATCAACCCAGTGGCAGTGGCTCTTGGCATCGTTCGTAATTTAGCCGTGCTATGAATGACCGATGTTATAGTTGAATTATCGAGAGCGTGGAATTGCATATGTAGTGGTTGTACCGTGTTGTGCCTCTTTGTGTGCGGATTCAAATATAGAATGCCTGTACACAAACAATACTATAGTTGAATTATCGAGAGCGTGGAATTGCATATGTAGTGGTTGTACCGTGTTGTGCCTCTTTGTGTGCGGATTCAAATATAGAATGCCTGTACACAAACAATTCTATAGTTGAATTATCGAGAGCGTGGAATTGCATATGTAGTGGTTGTACCGTGTTGTGCCTCTTTGTGTGCGGATTCAAATATAGAATGCCTGTACACAAACAATACTATAGTTGAATTATCGAGAGCGTGGAATTGCATATGTAGTGGTTGTACCGTGTTGTGCCCCTTTTGTGTGCGGATTCAAATATAGAATGCCTGTACACAAACAATACTATAGTTGAATTATCGAGAGCGTGGAATTGCATATGTAGTGGTTGTACCGTGTTGTGCCTCTTTGTGTGCGGATTCAAATATAGAATGCCTGTACACAAACAATACTACTACATATGCAATTCCACGCTCTCGATAATTCATCTATACCAACTAGCTGTCAACTGTCAGTTACATCGGTCGTTTATTACATGGCTAAATAGGGGATATTACTGCAATGTTCTACCGATGCCGCCAGAGTGCAGCACTAGCACATCGGTAAACCATAGAGTTCGTAATATATACTAGGCCTTAAACAGTTTTTTTTGCAAGTTTTCATACATAATTTATAACTAATAAATAATATGTCATTTGTGCACCAATGCGGTTTGTTTACAGAAGGCCTATCGTGAAACGAGAGAATCGAAATTTTGACATCTACCTCTCTATCGCTCGAATATGTAAGAGTGACAGAGAACCAGGTAACGAAATATTTATTTTCGTGTTTCGCGGTAGGCCCTCTGTTTGTGCTAGTGCCGCCCCCTACGCAGAGTTTTGCGTAATATTCCCTATTACGAACAATGACAAGTGTCTCAACAATCCGGGTTCGTAACTGTACGTGTTATTTGTTGATTGAAAAGCATGTTGTTACAAAAAAAAAATACTGGCGATTCATTTAAGAGCATAATTGGTATCGTATTGCGACTAAGAAAAGTAGGAGAAAAAATTCTAGGACGCAAAAAAAAAGTATTTTGCATGAGACAAGTGGTCCCAGCCGTCTATCCCTCCATACAAGACCATTTATTTTTCGCGCGAATTTTTTTTTCTTACATTTTCATAATTTATGCGCTTAAAAAGCATCACCAGTATTTTTCCTACACCTTGTATACGTATGTAATGATATTATTCTCAAATACCATTTCCAATCATTTCACTCAAATACTTCCTCATCGATACATCTTTCCACAGAATATACCTTTACGGGTGCGAATAGGCCCACAAAAGGTAAATCTGGGTAAAAGGCGTTAAGACAGATTATGCTACACCGAGGTAACGGATTGCCTATAAAAACAAAATGCTGCGCTAGTGTGGTGTGAAAAGTGAAAATTTTCATTTCTACCAGAGACTAAGGTATGTTCGCCTAATAAGGACCGGTTCCTAATAAGAGCCACCATTTCAAAAATCCCGCTCCTGATACTAAATTGAAATCAAGTCTCGCGCCGATGCTCCTCATTAACCAATTATTGAAGTGCATTGGCATTACTTGGGTTTTACGCCGCCATTCTGTCAGTATGCCTGTCGATTTAGTTCACGTCACGACGCGTCAGGTCGTTTTGTATAATTTGTTGGTGTTATTCGATTCATTCAAGGGGTTCTGATTCGTTTTCGCAAGAACTTAACACATGAAAAGGACAAAGTAACATTTAGGCGTGGATTGTGAAGATAAGGTTATTGAAAGAACTATTTTTTTTGTCCAAATTGGATTGGTTTGCTCCGGGATGGCGAAGTGCCTAACAAGGACCACCTCCTTGTCGCCAAATAAGGACCAGGCCTTTTTAATATCATGTCTAAAGACTTAATAAGGACCAAGGGCTGATGACTGAAAATGTTCCTAATTACCGTCACCTCGGGGTACTTTGGCCAAATCCAGGATACTTTGGCCCATATAAAAATCACATATCTAAGGGTCTAATAAAAAAGATAAACACGTTAACGGTTAGTTTTAATCAACCTCATGGCAATGTGCCACTAATTCAATGCATTTATAAAACCTGAACCAAGTAAATTCCAAAGGCCAAAGTTACCCTCCAGGGCTAAAGTACCCCGAGGTTACGGTATGTTGTTTTATGCTTAAAATAGTTTCACTTAGTAAATATCAATACAATACAAAACTGTGTTTTATTAAAATACATAAATCAAGTCAATTATTCTGCGTTTAAGTTTCTGTAGACTTTTTAAGGACCAGCAGTACAATTCATGTGAATTTTTAGATTAATCCATCGGGAGTGACAAAAACAATTGTTACAATTAACAAAAAATATTAAATAAAAAAATTTAATTATGTAGTTTCGGAATTATCTACGGAACAGGAATGACCCTTATTGAGAACACCCATTCCTAATAAGGTCCATTTACAAGTTTTTTTAAAACAGTGTTTGTCATTAATTTACTTCGGATTCGTGATTTTTACTTAATGTTTGTACTTCTAATATAGGCAATTTGTATATTTCAAATGTTTTTTAAGTTAAAATACTTCTTAAATCAGATTTATAAAGATTTACAAAAACCTGGTCCTTATTAGGCGAACTTACCTTATACTTCGTTTTTTTTTTGAGATTAGAAATTGAGTAAACATAGAAACAGAAGTTGCCAACCTGTTCTAACCTGTTCTGTTTGAATGTTCAATTTAAACACTGCAGGCACACCAACAAACGATTAGTATACATGATGAAGAGTTCACATTTGTAAATAAATGATGACAATTAGCAGATTATAATCCATAACAACAATAAAAACACAATTTCGTTTTGATTATCACGTTACAGACACATGACAATTGAAAAACTGACAGTGACGCAGGTACGTTCTAAATCGAAAACCATAATTATATTTCGAACCTCTTTTTCTCCAGGTTTTTTATTGTGCAACATTCACAAGAACATTAACAATGATATGAATAATTTTTTTCGTGCAAATGACAGTAATTATAATACTGTAAAATAATTAACATTATTCAATTTAACATTTACAAAAACGTACGCATGGCTTTACAAACATTTTTTAAATACAAATATTTTTTAATGGCCGCGTAGGCACTTTGACACTTTTGACATGTATCATGACGTATCGTGCCTAATAAAGAACCCTGTACATCCTTCTTTCAACATTTTTCTAATCTCAAAAAAAAACGAACTACATATAATAGATAGCCACAGTCTAAGAACTTTTTGAGGCTCCAAGTTTGAAACGCCATCTGCATCGAGAGCAACCCAAAGATACCCAGAATGTAAGAGGAAATATCACCTGCGCTGCTACTCCATCTAGTTATGAGCATCGTACCGTAGTAACGCTTCAGTCTTGGAGCCTCAAAAGTTCTTATATTGTGGTTGTCTATTATATATATAGTCTCTGTTTATACTTTCGTATTTATTAGGGTTTAACGGCTTAGTAACGAATAGTGTAGTAGTAGTACACGACTAGGTGGAGTAGCAGTGCAGGTGACATTTCATCTTACATTACATCTTTAGGTGGCTTTGACATAGATGGCGCGATTGACTTGAGCTTCAAAAAGTTCTTAGGTTGTGCGGCTCTACTATATAAGTTATTCTATGACCTGATGGTAGATTATAATCATAACAAATGAAGTTTTTAAACTCCGAATGTCGCTCATAGAATAGTTGGTTGCTTGAAAAGTAAATCGTGGTTCGTGATTAAATGATGGTTTTTAACGTAACAAGTTAACATCAAACAATTTTATTTATTTACTGTTTTATAAAATTGTGATTAAAATGATGATCGTTATCGTTTCCACCAAAAACTATTTTTTACCAATTCAAATCTAGTCTTTGCGAAAAAGCAAGAAATCATCTTTGTGTGTTACCTTTGAAAGCATGTAGTCAGGTTTCAAATCCGCTAACTTCTCTTAGTGTTGAAATAATTCCAAGAAACCGCCTGTACGGGCCAACAAATCCTTAGCGATTAAAACTATTTTCAACTCGCAGTGTAACTACGTATACTTCAAACTCAACTAAAGCTCGCAAAGTTCACAATCAAAACCATACTTTATCTTGTTAAAATAAGATTTGTTTTGGAATGCAGTGGTCAGACCACAGGCTGGGACTAGCGAAGCATTATTTACCTGTCAAGTCCTCAATCTCATAGAAAAAGGGCCTATGTCTGTTCCATTGAAGTTAAAGATTAGACCTTTTGTAAATATTTTGCTATGTGCTGCGATTAATCCGCGCTATTTTCTAAAGATTTCTCACGTTGGATTGAGATATTACGAGAATTTCTCTATTACCTTTGTACTGCACGTAATTTCGATTTGGTTTATGTTTTTATTAAGACTTGCTGTTTTTCTTATTAACATCTTAGTGTTGTGTTCGTTGATTTGAAGACTATTTCAGGTGCAGTTGAGGAACTTACTTTCGGCTTGAAAATCTCATTGCTAGCCAGTATATTTGAATCCATGATCGACTGTCATATTTGTTGAGTGTTGAGATTTAGTATTAACCAAGCTTGTTTAATTTAAGTTGACCTATATTAATTTTAATTAATTATAATAGGCCAGGTAAATTAATTAGGTTATTTTAAGTTTTACTTTCATATTTTAAGTATTCTATATCTCGAAAGATATTTGAGGTAAAATTAAAAGTTGTTACTGAACTAAATTGTAAAAGGGAACTTAATGAAACAAAGCACAATTTGTAAATTAATAGGGAAAACAAAAATCGGCAGTCAGTATCGCTCAGCTAGCAGAAAGAAATAGTTATATGTACCAATCAATCCCAAAAACATTACAAAAATCGAATACAAATTTACTTTAGCAGATTTGAATTTTCAACTTCGGCTTAATGTCTCTTAAGTATGTAATAGTCTACTCATCCTTTAAGTAACTCCCTTCTTAATTACCCACACAAAATGACAATTCTCATTCCCCCGCCGTACAGTAAACACGGCCAAGTCTAACCGTCTCACGGCGGATATTGCCGCGCGTGACTCGCCGTTATTGCAACTTGGCCTTTTTTTACGATTCACATTAAGAGAGTCGGCGCGCGTCTTTTAAGAGTTAAAGGAATTTGTACCTTAAGTAGATGTATTGTAGTAAGTGTTACAAAACAAGTACATAACAAAAAAAAGTGAGTGAGCACAATGGCGAACTAATCCGTTTGTTCGTTTCCTACTAGTCTTTAAACAACTGATAATAGTTTTTAACAAAAAGAGAACCGACTTCACTTCGGCTCCGCTTTTCCGAGAGAAAGTGACCGAGTTGCTGTAAATCTTGAAAACACTATAGGTGTGGCTATAATAGATGAAGAGTTCCCTCGATTTCTCCAGGATCCCATCAAGATCCAGACCTGGTGATCCCGACGAATTGAGAACCCCCTCCTTTGATCTTGTAGTCGGTTGAAAATCAATGGAGCGCGGCGCGGTAGACAAATATTTGTATGTAGCGGCAAGACTAATAAAGGGGACATAATAATGTTATAAAGGTATTTATTTATTTTCACCTCCCTAGCTCGGAAAGGCCTTTTTTATTCTTTAAAAACAGATAGCAAAACTGCATTTTATTCACAAGGGAGCAAAGAATATTTGAAATTCGAACGTGTTGTGGCGGCCTGCTCGCCCGCCCCGCGCCCGCGTGTTGCAGCGCGCGGTTGCCTAGCAACGAGACACACAACACTACGCTACCTAACCGTAATTTAATTATTAGTGTTGTATATAACCATCTTGTGTAAATATACTGTAAATACTCCGCCTGCGCATTTATTACTTCAATTAACAACCTGTCGTCCAACTGCTGGTAGGTAACCTTTACTCTATCTATCTACTACAGTGTTATTAGTTAGGTTTTTTGGAACGAAGTCAAAAAAGTCAAAAAAGTCAAAAAAGACAAAAAGTGAAAAAAAGTCAAAAAAGGTTTAAAAAAACTTAAAAAAGGACAAACATGTAGTATTTTCCTCGCTTTAGTGAGGTGAAAAGATTTGTGTTACACACGGCTGCAAAGTTATTTTTACGTCTCGTGTGTTGCAACACTCACTACGCTCAGGATTCTATTTTTGAACTACTCGCTTCGCTCAGGATTCTATTTTAGAACCACTCGCTTCGCTCGTGGTTCAACCCTAGAATCCATTCGCTAGCTCGTAGTTCAACCCTAGAATCCATTCGCTAGCTCGTGCTTCAAGTCCACACTCGCGGTTAAAATACAACTTTGCACCCTTGTATAACAAATAACTATTAATCTTTATTGCAAAAAAAGAAAACTTATCGTACAAAAGGTGGACTTAATGCCAAAAGGCATGAAGATACTATCTGAACCTTCGATATGGAAGTTAGAGTGTTCATCAATGGTCGACAGCAGCCGTAACCACGAGGCTCTGTCTTTTTAAAATCAGACTCTTTTTATGTGGAACCTACCGTATCTGTGCCTGTTTTGGCCTCTAATGCCTTAAGTGAGCTTTTATGGGCGGGCCTTGCATTGAGCTTATAAAGGAGCAGAAACATTTGAAGTGGAATTTGAAATCTGAACTTTGTCTCTGCAGCGAAAAGGTTGTTTTAACGGAGTTTCTTTGTGGATTTGGGCCTTTTTTCCTGCAAGTCGGTTTTGTTACTGAAATGTAAGGATTTTGCTGACTAGTGAAATCATTTCTTCGGCTGTGGTCGTTAAAATTTGTAACTTTTGTGATGACTTACTCCTAAAAGATTTAGGTACTTTAGGGTTATTAAAATAATTTACTTGAACATCGTCAGTTAAAATTAAAAGTATCTTTGCATAATATTCGAAACACTTGCCGTGGTTCTCAGTTTTGTTTGAAAATCTGTATTTTAATAAATAAAAATTAAAACATTCTCAAAATGTACAATCAATAAAATAAATAATGAGGATGAGTGTTTTTTTTTTGGTAATAATTAACTTTATCTATACCTAAGTAAAGAAACTTTACCGGTCGTCACTCTATTCTATACACTAAATTTTGATACCCGGTTATTAATGTAGTGTTATTAGATGTATTATTAATTTAGTGTTATTTAGTGTTATAACGTAGCACCAAATAAGCTTTATCTTGCAAAATACACAAACGTAGGTACCCAGTCTTAGCAATTTCCAGCACCACTACTCAGTTAGTTTAGTTAGAGTCGAGAGGCTGTAATTCCCACCAAATAACTAAACCATCGCTACATTTCGACCGGTTATCTGAAATAAACTCCGAAACACGAATCATACATCATAGAACCTTTTTTAGGGTTCCATACCCAAAGGATAAAAATATATATTACTAAGACTCCGCTGTCCGTCCGTCAGTCGCCAGGCTGTATTTCATGAACCGTGATAGTTAGACAGTTGATTCAGACTATGATGTAAGTATTTCTGTTGCCGCTGTAACAAAAGATAATAAAAACTAGAATAAATATATTGGTTATTCTTACTAACAGTAGTAGTGGTGGTAAAAAAAAAAGAAAAGATAAAAGATAAAATATATTTATTCTTCAATTTAGGCACATTACAATGCACTTATGAACGTCAGAGAGAAAAGAAACTACCACCGGTTATACCATCGCTCCTTATGCAGATATTTTCTTACAACTGTTTTATTGAAACGAATGTTCTGCAAGCAGGTAAAATAATAATGGTAGATTGAGTCTACCTTATTTGTTCTTTAAACAGCTTTATCTCACTTTACCTGGCGAGGTAGATTCACTCACAACTTATAGGTACTATTACATTTATTCCGGCTTACACGATTTGATCGAAGAGGGAATCGAGTTTTATCTTTTCACACCGGTGAGAACTAGTGGAGCAAGTAAGTCAGATGAGTTAGGCTGCATTTCCACCAGAGATGAGCAAGGATGCGTTGAGAGGAATGTGTTTGTTAAGAACCAATCCTAGAGCTGCGTTGTGCGAGGATAAACAAATGAAGTGATTCTATTGGTTATAAAAACGCATTACTCGCAACACATCCTGGCTCATCTCTGACGGAAACGCAGCCTTAACCGAGTTTTAAACACAATTTTAAACACAAAATTTCCGTGAGAATCAGACATATTAAATAAATCACGGGCTACTCACGTCTTTTAAGTCGAATATTGCTCGACATGTTTCGCTCCATAACGAGGAGCTTATTCATGAGCCATTCGCCACCGACCACCGAACCGACCGACTCCAACGAACCGAAACGAACCTTAGGAATCACTCAGAAATAAGCATACCCAAACAAAAGTATACATTTACTTATAAAATAATGTCAAATAAGTAAGAATAGTGGGGGCGCACCGCCATTCAGAGATTTCATACGAGTGCTTGAGAAGTTTCGATGAGTTACACTTGAACGGATATGGCTTGCATACTATACTGGTTATAACGTTAGCCGTGAGAGCTGAAATCTATGTTCGAATCTAGCCTTGGTCGCTGGAACGCTTGGTACAGTGGGCCAAGAAAGAGGTCAACCTTTTGACAAAAGTTTCTGCGAGGTCTAACGATCGCTAAGGTTGACTTTTATAACGGAGTGTAAAACATGCACGACCTTGTTGTCTCATGACGTTCAAACGAACCTCAACTGTAGGGTGGTAGACCACATTTTTGACCGACTGTACTAGGGCATGCAATACCTTTATTATTTGTATGGGCCATCCAGGAAATCTGGTATTAACCCATACAAGCAATACCGGTATTGCATGCTACTTGGTACCTATTTCTTAAGTACATGATATCTATTCCTTATTCCTTATTTCAGGTTTTAATAAATCACGATAGGGAACGTACCCAAACTACGTGACCCGTTTAGGGGGGGGGGGAAGGGGGGTTGTCAAAATACTACTCTAGGTCACAGGGGGGAGGGGGGGAGTCTTAGGTTCTGTCACGTAGTCAATAATTATGCTCAAATCTCGCGCTTCCACGCACTTTTGGCGTCACACGGCCAGTGTCGTGTTAATAAAAGGCAATAAGTATGCCAAAATATGTTTTTTTGCTTTCTATCTCCAAAACATCACTCTAAACCATATGTGTGAGTTTTAATAGGGGGAAGGGGGGGTCTTGGCAATTACTACGGATGGTCACCGAGGGGGGGAGGGGGGTCAAAAACTGAAAAAAATGCAGCAAGGAGCGTCTGAGACAACTGTTTATTTAAAACTATTTTTATTATTGGTATAATAGACATTATTGACGATTATGAATGAGTCCAGAAAAGTTTATTACAGAAACAGGTTTTTGGGATATATTTAAAAAATGCTCGATACTGTATAGTTGTAAGTATAAAAATAGTGTCATACTAGTCTGCGATGCCAAGTGAAATTTTTAAATAGGGCAGATGCCCCGGTTTTGGCCACTTTAAGGAGAGTTTGCCTGTTCAGACGTACGCCATTTTGTGTTAATAAGGAATTATGACACTCTTTTTGCACTCTTTAAGTCAGTGAAAATATATTACTATATTTATAAGAATCTCCGCTTGTAAGATTCTGACATTAGATCTTATTTTTTTCTATAATGAAATGTCAGAAAGGGGTCCAGGAGCCAGTTTTGGCCACTTTTTTCCATGGCCCCTGATAGCTAAATGACAACTTATACATGACAGATGACAGTGCCACCTGTACTGCCATATTTTACTCTTATATTAACCATAAACCATAGACTCGTAAATTTGTCTATACCTTTATAAAATTGAAAATGGCCAAAACCGGCACAGTGGCCACAACCGGGGCATCTGTCCTAAGTGACTACAATCACCCGCCTCCACCCTGCCTCAAATAAAAAGCGGTCATATTAACACAAATGGGTTTCAGTGACCGTTACGTTAAGCAAGGTTAACGTGTCTTATCCTAGACTTAGCATTAGAATGAATAACGGCTAAGTTATCAAATTCTCGTAAGCCTAGAGTTTAACATAAAATATTGCGTTTTTTTGAGGTAGAGATTAGTTACTCACTTCAAAGTATTTTATAACTATGTTTAAGAAACAACGAGAATAAATTACATACATTAGCTAGAAATAATGCCTACTGTTTTTTTAAGTAAAATGTTGAAGATAGAGAAATCTTATACTCGTTACATTACAACGCGAAATATTTAAGGTTCATGAGACTGTCTGTCTGTGACAATAAAATTGACAGTTGATCAGAAATTACCTGATTAAGTTGATATTTTGTAAATATAATAACTAAACTAAACTAATATTAAAATAAACTAAATTAAAATTAAATACAACTATAAATATATAAAACTACCTAAAAGCTTGACCTGAAATCCCAGTTACAAAAAGAATACCCTCCAAGAGGTCCAAGATATGTAAGTCGGCAGATGAACTTTAAATAGTATGTAAGTTTATTAACAGCAAGAGGATTACAACTATGTATAGGTACATAATTTCTTAACTATAATACAAAGGATCTATACTAGTACGTTATTCGTTACTAGGTGGCGCTGATTTTATCTCATATATATTTGCTCTGTTTAGGTGGCTCTGAACTAGATGGCGCTGAATACTCGGAGCCTCAAAAAGTTCTTAGGCTATGGCTGTCTACTATATATTTAAGTCTATGATAGGATGCATTGTCCAAATATTTAAATAATTATATAGGTAACTTTTGGGGGCTAATTTTAACTATAAAATAAGTGTTTCAAATTATTTTTTATTAATAAATTATATTTATTAATTATACCAATACCAAATGGAAAAGCATGTGGTTATAGAATCACATCTTTTTAATAATTTATTAAAAGTTACTGTCACGTGCTTCATCTTATTCCTATAAATAGCTGTTAAGTGAAGAGTGAAGAACAAAGGAAAAGTTTCACGGCTAAGTTGTGCGTGTGATGGTATTTAAAAAAGACTATTGAGTATAAAGTGATGCCAAGATCATTTTGAACACCTCACTAGCTCAGCTACTTCTACTGATGTACCTTGACAATTTGTCAAACTCACGATTGCATTTTGAAATTCGTTCCACGTTACGAGGTGTGACTGACGACTGTTCCAAGGTATCTTATCACCTCCATTCAGCTCTCGAATGGGGTCACAGAGTATTCTACAGAAGATTCACTCGATTTTACAAAAAAAACTGACAGCACTTCTGTCCCCTGTGAGACTTCCTATAACTACCATTTCTTTTTAATGTATGGTAACATTGGTAACAATTTTCAGATTCGTTTTGTTATGATTTCTATATAAGACCAATGCAAGCAACACAAAAGTCAAAAATGGAAGTAATTTATTTATTGTATGGCTGCATGTCACTGGATATAGATAGGCATTTCTTCTCTGGGTTAGTTCTTCGCCAGATTCCACTAAATACCTGGATATATGTTAGAAATCCTATTTGATATTATAGTGAAAAAAAGCCTTCGCGATTCTCGATAAAACATTCAAATCCATTCTCACCAGCTTAGGAATTGAAATTAAAAACATTTTGTATCTAGATTGCTTAATATTCTGGTAATTGTTAAATAAAATTTTCTTTCTTCCTTTCAAGCGATTTAAAATCTTCTTTAAGTGTGTTTTAATAGTCGTTAAAGAATCAAATACTTTTTAAGAGTTTCGCCCTCTGTTTGAGTTTTTTATTACTCCAAGGAAAGTTTGTTTGTTCAGAAAAAAAGTTAAAAAGTTTTCTGTTATGTCAACTGACAAGAGATAAAAGAGTACTTCGCTCGTACTAGAGGGGTTTTTTTATTTTTACAAATTTTTTATTAGTCATAACTGTCTTCTTGTTTTGGAACTCTCTAGAATTAAGCCACACATTTTGTCTATATTCTGTGGATTTTACATATCTAAAGAGATATTTGCATTAAACCATTGCAGCGCTAGATTGCATGTTACTTGGAAAGTTTATTTTTATAAACTTGTATAGATTTCATATACAAAGGAAAAAGTGACCAACGCCTCCGGTGCCCAAGGCTGGATTCGAACCAGCGTCTTCTGCATTTGCAAGTTTATTTTTACTTAAATGATCACTTGGAGATCTCTTTCTAGACGCAGTATTTTTTTAAGTGAGTACTGAGTAGTCATGAGCAGGTCCATCTTCTGGTGCCAGCTTATCATTGTATTTTGGGACACGTTGTCTAGTTGCTGTACAATTTATTTTTATTCCTTACTTTAAAAAGTTTAAAAAGTTTGAAATATTGAAGTAGAATAGAATAGAATAGAAAACTTTTATTCATGACAACAACAACATGTAAACAAATACCTAGTCTAAGGATAGTACTACTTATAATTAATTAAGTCTGATCAATCGGTCTTCCTTTCGATATTTTAACCATATGATTGAATGTTTTTTTTTCACTTTAATAAGATATATTGATCATTTTGCATCCATTCAACTAAATTCAAATCACTAAATTCAACATGTGCCATCATCCCTATTATACTGAAATTCACGCCAGACTCCACTAAATGTCTGGATGTCTGGCCTATAACCGCGAACCATTTCGTACATCGAATCGCCTATTTGCATCACTCTTTTTGGAATATGCAAGAGCGATAGAGACGGCGACAACGTATTGACGACTATCGAACGTCGCGGTAGGCCGACTATTAATAACAATAATAACACACCAAGGTAATATTAATAAAACATCTGTGACTAACATTATCTGTGGCGTCTACGTTCTACGCGTGAGGGAGCCAATAATGTAATCAATCGGGTGGTTCGGCCGACAACGCGGCGACACCGTATCCACAACACTGCGATACGATAAAATTGACGGCGTCGAAAAAGGCTTGAATGGCTTCAGGAAAAGGATAATACGGCCGTGCCTTTGTTGTTTGTATTGCAGATTCAATATTTTTTGTACCATGACGGTGGTAAACATGGATACGTCCCGACTGACGATAAGCAGCTACCGTAAGTTATGGACGTCTGCAATTCCAAAGGTGTCACATGCGCCGACCCTATAATAGAAAGGAGAATTTGCTGCATTGACAGCTAAAGAGACAAGAGGGTTCCCTGTCGTCAAAACAGTGCACCCTCTTTGAGCTCTGACATTCGCTACGTTGGAGGCAGGTCCGAAAAGAGCTTTTACACCATAATTTTTTTAACTTTTTACTACTATTTAAAACAATGTGGTCCCATAATAAAAATTGTCCAGTATGATCTACCTGATCACCTCATACTCATACTCATACTCATACTTTATGTATGTATGTATGTAAACACTTTATTGTACATAAAAAAAGTTACAATAAAACATGATAAAAGAGAAAACAAAGTACAAAGGCGAACTTATCCCTGTAAGGGATCTCTTCCAGATTCTCTTCTTCTTCTTCTGTAAGGGATTCTCTTCTTTACTTTATTGGTAATATAAAAATTACAGGTCAGCTTACAACTAGAAATAAAAAAAACAATATTGTTAATAATTGCGACATAATTACAACTCGGTAAAAGTATATCGTTGTTACACTATAATTATTTAACTATCCATATTTATATGTCAAAAATTCTTTAACACTAAAGAACGACTGCTCAAAAAGCCACGTTTTGAGTCTGCTTATAAAGCTTATGAGAATAGGTGCATCTGTAATTCTGGCTGGTAGGTTGTTATACACCGTGGAGCCCATGACGTTTATACTTTTTGCCGTTTTTGCTAGTCTGCTTGAAACTCCCTCTAGTTTAAGACCATATCGTGTAACACGGTCACTGTTTTCGCCCCGTCTGGCATAATTATCCAGATTCTCTCGCACGTATACGGCTATTTGCAAAATCAATAGACCTGGTATTGTGATGATACTTATTTTTGTATTAAGCAGAACGTCTGCTAACGATACCACAATGTTTAGAAATAAAGGAAAAGTAGAAAAATCCACTGCCTCAGGCGAGACTCGAACTCGCGACTCTGGGAAACATGCCCATCGCTCTGCCAACTGAGCTACTGAGACTATACCTGATGGCTGCGAATTTCTCCACCACATCCTTTATTTTATATTCGCGCCTTAGGGTGACGCCTAGCGACATCTGCCGACGAAGTCTTACACTTCTTAACCGGCCATCGGAGTCCCAAGTTGTATTGAGAATTCACCGATAACGATGCGCTAACCCATGCAATTTATTTTTGTATTAAGCAGAACGTCTGCTAACGATACCACAATGTTTAGAAATAAAGGAAAAGTAGAAAAATCCACTGCCTCAGGCGAGACTCGAACTCGCGACTCTGGGAAACATGCCCATCGCTCTGCCAACTGAGCTACTGAGACTATACCTGATGGCTGCGAATTTCTCCACCACATTGTGGTATCGTTAGCAGACGTTCTGCTTAATACAAAAATAAATTGCATGGGTTAGCGCATCGTTATCGGTGAATTCTCAATACAACTTGGGACTCCGATGGCCGGTTAAGAAGTGTAAGACTTCGTCGGCAGATGTCGCTAGGCGTCACCCTAAGGCGCGAATATAAAATAAAGGATGTGGTGGAGAAATTCGCAGCCATCAGGTATAGTCTCAGTAGCTCAGTTGGCAGAGCGATGGGCATGTTTCCCAGAGTCGCGAGTTCGAGTCTCGCCTGAGGCAGTGGATTTTTCTACTTTTCCTTTATTTCTAAACATTGTGATGATACCTCTACATAGGGAGGCGTAGCCGAAACACACGCTCCCGGTCGGTCAATATGACCGATTTCAGCCTGTACATTCGTACGACAGTGGACACATGCGCTTCCACGACAATGGATACTGATGAGTCCACGTTGCGTACGGAACCCGGGTTCCTTATTATATAACATTCGCCCCTCGAGGTTATTAAACCACAGTAACATACCTTCACTTGCTTCTATTGTTACTCGAATTTAAACTGTAGTGCTGCGGGGTAAGAATGCTTTTCTAAGTATGGGGAGGTAGATTTAGTAGTATGGAAAGGATATGATCATTAAAATGTTATTGGAATTTCTCAATTACTTCGTATAATTGTGTTCTAAATTAAGTTACACTCAGTAGTCCGCCTCGAACTGAAAATTTGTGAATTTTGTGATTTACCTACTTGCAAAGGAGTTGACCAATATTACAAGACCCTAAGTGGATTTTTTTCTCCTTCTAACTCCATAACCACTTCATCGATCTTGCTCACATACGAACTAATAAATTTTATGTATCTCTGCTACAGCCCCAAGAAATTTCATAAAGATCAGAAAACTGTTACTAAAGTTATCGTCGGACAAACTATCGAAATCAAAAAGCCATCCGAATGCCGAGACGTCTTAGTAGCCAGGTGACAGTTGGGTCTGAAGTTGTTTGTAAGAACTCGCTTCGCTTACACTCAGCTCGTTTTATAACGTGATATACTTAAAGCGGTTGATTGTTAAGATTCTGGTAAACTTTGAGAAGTGAAAAGAAACAAGATTACACGAACCAACGTCCTCACTAAAGAAGCTCTGTAAGACCAAAAGTGTTTTTTGCAATAACAAGACATCAAACTATATTATCAAATACGATTCATGTGAGTAATTTCATTATTAGCGATTTTCGTTTTCCAATCGTTACTGCACTCTTAACACGTAGGCTGCCATGAGCATCACCGATGGGATCACGTTTTCCTCTCTTTGTGTATGTCTCATGGCGAGTATTGTAGGTGCGATGTGCGATGGAATAAATAAAGCGAGCAATGTCAGATAGAGCGATGCTTTGAACATTACCGAAGCCGAGGGATCAGTAAATTTGTATGGAGCGTAGTGGGAGCATTACTGTAGGTGTAGTATGATGGGCATGGGCAGTCAAGGTGTTAAAACAAGTAACTGTCAGTAAAGGCACACCTTTATAATACATGTTGTTATTTACACATCTGTCAATTGCTTCTCAAGATCTTTTTAATGCGCCTAAACGGGGTGGATAATCGTTTGAGCTCAAGATGGCGGCGGCGTCTTTAGAGTAGTTCTTGGTTTTTGCTCATTTACGTAGTTCAGCGTGTAATATTGATAGCTTATTGTGCGGTGATCTAACGAACAAGTGGCAGCTAATGAAGAATTAGTCTCAAAACGCGCGTAACCACCCTTTAGTCGAACGAACGGTTATCCGGGGTCTCGGCCGCCCACGTGGTTGTAGGGAGGCTATCACCTTACAATCAGCAAGGCCTTTACCGAACAATGTTGCCTATATTTTATTATACCTAATAAAAAAGTGTGAAACGTCGTCATTGGCAGAATTCCCATTGCTATGACAAAGGGAGAAAGCCATTAAATATATTTAAAAAATGCGCCTAAACGGGGTTGCATTCCTACCTACAGGAGTTCCTTGGTTTCCTTACGATGTTTTCCTTCACCGAAAAGTAACCGATCAATATCAAATTATATTTCGTAAGTACATATTCGTATTCGTTTCTTAAGTATTATGAAGCGCTGGTAGCCTTGCGGTAAGACGTCCGACTTTCAATCCGGAGGTCTCGGGTTCAAACCCCGGCTCGGAACACTGAGTTTTTCGGAACTTATGTACGGAATATCATTTGATATTTACCAGTCGCTTTTCGGTGAAGGAAAACATCGCAAGGAAACCGGATCTAATCCCAAAAAGGCCTAGTCTCCCCTCGGTGTTGGAAGGTCAGATGGCAATCGCTTTCGTAAAAACTAGTGTCTACGCCAATTCATGGGATTAGGTTGTCAAGCGGACCCCAAAACCGGGATAAACGCTAGGATGAAGAAGATTTCGTAAGTACATAATAACCGAATAACTCAATGGTACATCTGGACATAGACCTCCGGATTGAAAGTCGGATCTCTTACCGCAAGGATACGAGCACTATTTTAGTAAACATTCTTACCTACGATTTTTAACCAAATCTTAACAATTAGGGTCCATCACGCCTAGCACATGAGTGACGCGACAGTATCTCGCGCGCGAGATAGTCTATCCGTCCTTTTCTGACTTCAATTAAAAAGAGACGGGTAGTCTATCTCGCGCGCGAGATACTGTCGCGTCACTCAAGTGCTAGGCGTGAGGCCTTGGGTTTTCTGGCCTGATGGTCTTGTTTTCGACCCTAACACCCCATATATGTCTGATTCGTCTCCCAGCTAGATTCTCGCTCGTAAATTCGTAGTAACCAGCGTTTACACCTCGATTAAAATCAGTTAACGACTGACAGATGAATTTTATGCATACGAAATTCTGTCGTGTTGTTATAATGATAAAGTCAATAACAAGTTGCACCTCATTTGGTGTTGTGTTGGTTGAATATGGACTTTGATTTGCTTATGTTAAGGTAGATATTTAAATTTATAAAATTCATCTGTCAGTCGTTAACTAATTCTAATCGAGGTGTACGATCTCTTAGCAGTTTAGCTCGGAATTATGTCGAGATTTTTGTCCTCGGAGACTGACTAGTTTTACTTGCGATATGTCAACAATTGCAAACGTATCTTTTTTTAACCGACATCAAAAAAGGAGGAGGTACTCGATATCTCCGTGAATCGTGAACCGATTTTCAAATATTGTTTTTAATCCAACGGGTATAACCCCTAGAACCCATTGTCACCAAATCGGGGTCTGATGATGGGATCCTGTAGAAATCGAGGGAACTCTACAACTATTATAGACACACCTATAGTGATTTCACTATTTTTTACAGCAACTCAGCCTCCTCTTGGAATAGCGGATCCTAAGTGAAGTCGGTTCTTTTTTTTTTAATTATTAAAGCAAATACCGGGTGTTTCCTGCAATAGGAGCAATAAATTAAAACGTAGATTCTACTCCTCAAACAATCAAACTTGTGTTCGACAACTTTAAAAAAATATGTATTTTGTAGATTGTCTCTTTTTCATACAAATTAAATAGTATTTTCAATGTACGTTAAAATCCGTCTAATTGACATTGCTTGTCAGTCTTGTCACCCTACAGACATAATCAATTTCGGAATACATTGAGTGTTCAAATAAACTTTAAAGTGTCGTAAAAATCAAACCATAAGTTATTTTTAAAAGTCGCTGAACAAACGTTGTCTGGTTTGAGGAGTAGAATCTACGTTTTAATTTATTGCTCCTATTATAGGAAACACCCGGTATAGCAAAAGGCAGGATACCAGGTAAGGTTTTAAAATTACTAGGAGCTTTGTGTGTCCTAGATATCAACTTATAAGAACGAATACATACCTAACAGATATTCTGAGCAAGTTATATCATTTAAATAACCCCTCATAATCTCTCAGGTCTCAATTAGTTAATTTTTGTTCTTCTGTCACTTTAACAGTTGTGTTTGTTAGAAGAAGACAAAAGATAAATTAACTAATTAAGAACTGTGACACGTTTATGAATAAGGGGGTTAGCTTATAGTCTATAAGCTAACCGCATTTATTACCTGTATTACCTCTGCATACATTTTTGTATGCTCCCCAGAGCAGCAGCTGCCAGTTTTTCTGACTGTACATATTTAAAATAGAGTACATGCAATCTTTATTAAGCTTAATGTGTGACTAGGAATGTACACTGTGGTATGTACAGTCGCCGTCAGATATATCGGAACGCCTACGGTGGCCACAAATATCTGAACAACGCCTCTATTTTCAAGACTCTAAAGTGCATGTTCAGATATTTTTGAGTACCTTGGCCGCTCTGACATATTTCATTGCGACTGTATGTTGTAGCCGTTATACATATTTACTAGTGGTTCTGTGAACCGTAGACTTCGGATAACATAAATAACGCGACAGCAAACTTTCCCCCTTTCCCCCCTCGTTTTCCCCCCAATCATAAAAATGGCTCGACAATTTTTGGCAAATAAATCAAGGAACGTACATGCCAAGTTTCATCGAAATCGGATGAAAAATGCGACCTCTAGACCGACACTGACCAACCAACCAACCAATACACACACATCAAAATGCCAAATCGTCGTACCAGTGAAAACGGAGACGTTCGTCGCCTCGCTTCGCTCGGCTCCTCAGTCAATTATTCACATGTAAACATAACCAAATACCAATTGCGGCTAAATACGAGAAAATAATTTGAGCAACATAAATTTTAAATCCGGGCCAAAGTCCGCCCTAACGAGGGAAACCACAAAAAATAAACCGGAACCCTCGCGGTTCAGGGTTCCGTCGGGCAAATCCTAACTGATGGCTATTTCAAGAGTCAGGGTTAATAAGTAGACAGGAATAAACGAGCGCGTGTGTTAGCTAACTCAGATAGGAAACAGTTATTTGTGCAACAAGGGAGGAAAGTTGGTTTTTCTTGCGAGTGTTGATTTTGAGTCCCGAGTAAGCGAAAGATTCTATAATTGAATTCTAAGTTAGAATCTTGAGCGTAGCGAGGGATCTCAAGAACACGAGATGTAAAAAAACTTTTCTCTCGTGTGACACATACAACTTTTCACCTCAGTAGTGAGAACATATCAAAGTTTAAAAAAACACATTTATTTACATTCCTGAATGAAAGGCATCATCATTATGACGAAAGCTTCTAGAAACAGAATTTCACTCCCTGGAGTGATGAAAGTCGCACTTTCGTCACTCCAGGGAGTGAGGAAACTAGGCTTGTTCGAACTGCTTAGGTGAAAACTATTTTTTCCACCCGTCGACTATAATGCTTGAATCGAGACTTTGTACACAATGAGAACTGCTAGCACATACTCGTACTTTTCGATGGTCGCATATTTTAGGATCGTCAGCTAAACTAAAATAAATTTTCCCTGTAATCTACTATTGAGTTTAGATTACTCAGACCTTAGACCGTCTTTTAGACGTCCTATTTCAGTTTTAGATCCACTCAGGTCCGACTTGTATCTCAATTTGCAGAGTGAAGTTTAAGCTCAAGTAAGTAAAGTCCACGCTATTTATACTACCACCCCCCGTTGACAAACAGCCCTTAATAGACTACGTAGAGCGGCCGCCTCCGAAAGCCTTCCGTAACTTATCCATAACAGGACGCCCACTGTATCCATCCATTATCCATCGTCTTCATTCGAATTGGGGTCACTATATAATAATAATTTTAATTTGATTTGTATAAATCTACAGCTCTATAAAGTAATAAATAGATAGTTCACTTGACTATGGGCACGGCACAGACTACACAGACACCTCATCATTAAGCTTTTACAGGGAGCACGAGGTCACCACGAATAAGCACAATTTTATTCGTAAATTTCTACGATTCGAACAGCACATCTCAATAGTATTCTATACCAATTTGTAGTATAACAATCCAGGTTCACCCATGTAACTTGATTATTGTGGATATTTTCATTAACATGAGTAATGATCAAAAACGTTAACTCAACTGAAATAAGCGGTCGCGCTCTCGTACAAAATTAAGGGGCTACTTTGAAAAACTATGGGTTTTTTTCAAACGCTCTAGTGACTAAACGGGAAAAGGGACTGAATTTATTTTCGAATATATATATTATTAGACTATATACTCTAGTTTTTGGCACAAGCCGAAACACGATTGCTGAAAGTTGCCTCGATAGAAAAAAAAATCCGAAGTTGGGTCCTTTTTCCCCTTATTTTTCTTAGCTTACGTAAACTATAAGAGATTAAGGAATATAACTAGGTAAAAAATATGGTGTTCTGGTTTATCTAAAATGTCACACAAGCAAAATTAGACAAAATTTTATAGATTCGCTTATTTATCGTAGTTTGGTCAAAAAGTCTGATCCTTAAGAGCGCCGCATCTCTTTCTTTCGTGCACGGGAGCCATAAACGTGTCTCTAACGGATGGGCGTGGCTTGTCCGAATCGAGGAATGGCCTTAGCACCTATGAGTGTTGACCTCGAGTTGTACGTATGATCTATCTAGTGGATGAGGTTATCTGTGGGGCACGGATACGGGTGGGCACGGGTATCCTTAAACTACGTCCAGACACGGATATGTACTTAAACTACGGCCAAAAGAGAGGTATGGGTACTGCGAATGTCATCTCGCTATATGTGGTAGGGCGCAGCACAGCGAATGTTATCTCGCTCAAATCTGGAGCAGAGCCCGACTGGGGAAGTACCTCCACCTTACAGAAAACCACAGCCAAATAGCACTAAACACAAATTGTCGACGTAGCTCGGAAAGCGGCCAAGCTAAAGTGGGACTGGGCTGGTCATGTCTGCCGCATGCCAAGCGAGCTGTGGGCCAAGATCACCACCGAGGCAGCCCACTTCAAAGCGAGGACCTGGCAGACCTCGTCAACAATGGCGAGACGAATTAGACTCTTTTTTAAAGGAATGGCCGAACGCTGCACAGAATCGGGAGGATTGGAAAAACCGGGGGGAGGCCTTTGCCCAGCAGTGGGACATTACAGGCTCCTAATAATAATAATAAATAGCACTAAGACTCTAGTCATAGTGTTGTATTTCTGCTCGTGAATAAGGTTGCCATAGGGCTCAATGAGGACCCTCTTGTTCCTCTAAAGGAAGAAGGAAAGGAAGGAGGATTCACTGTGTTGACGGCTAACCGTCAACACAGTGAATCCTCCTTTTTAAAGGGTCGGCGACGCGCATGTGACACCTCTGGCGTTGCAGGCGTCCATACGCTACGGTAGCTGCTTACCATCACGCGGGCCGTATGCTAGTTGGCCTAAATAAAATATTCAAAATACTTTATTTACGGAACCCCCGACTACTCAAACCCCGGTTTTTGCCGCGACGACCAACTCTTGCCGTTTTTGGGGCTTTTTAGAACGTCGACGAAATTGACGCTCACAAATTACACGCAAACATACTTTGAGCTTTTGTTTTTGTCCATTATCATTATGATTACGGAAAATTCTCCAGAGGTAATTCTATGCATTGTTAAAGCATGAAAAATACCAAAGAAACGCTCGTAACACAATAAAAGAGACAATTTCATTTTGTTTTGTTTTGTTAAAATTGCTTTGATTCGCCTCAAGATTTTTTCAAACTTGCAATTTGATATGACGTTAATGCACATGCGGTAATCAAGATCAAATTAAATGAATTAATGTATTCTTGATCACATAACTCCAACACACAACAAATAATCAACCAATATTAAAGTTATTTTGGAGTTGCATCGAATAATATTCGAGCAAATTCTGATATTCCTGATTCAGAATTGACGTTATCATCAGTATTGCGTAGTTAATGCTAGAGTTTTATTGTAGTTGGATCTATCTAAACGTGTTTTGAAGTTAGAATACGTCTCCATGGTGGGACAGTTACACTATAGTATCCGCAAAATTAAGTGTCGACTGAGTTCATAACGCTGTCTTCTTCTCTCTTGCCGTGGCGGTGCAAGTGTGAAAGAGAAGTTTTATGACCTCAGTCGCCACTTAATTCTGCGGATACTTAACTCGGTATACGACACGACTCGAATCTCCGGTGTTGAGTCAATACACGACAAGCTGTGATTTGAGCAGACAAATTGAATTCGCATCGAGCCGTATTTACAAGTAATCAGACGTACGTGTTGTATTGGAAATTCGATGAGTTAATCCTAAATGATTTCGCTTCGGCGCAAAAAGCAAGTATCTCATAGAGCTGAAACACCCGTATCACCGTAAGGGATAGAACACACACAACGCGACTAATTTGGAAACGCATTTCAAGATGGCTGATAGCATACTGTAGCTAGCCTACATAATTTAGTCGGTTTCATTGTTACCCTTCAAAGAGCGGTGGAGGGTGATAAACGTTTCTATTGTACTTAGGCCCTTATGGAAGTAAGCAATAATCACAAGGGTGAGTCTATGATAAGGACTAACGATAATAGCGCCTTCTCTGTCATATCTATGGAAAGTGTAATAAGAAGACTATCCCGTTCAATCTTGGTATTATTAGTTCCGTGTCAGATCTATGGGTGCTATATCTATGCTTCGGCGACTGACGGCGACTTCGAGTAAGTACCAGTCGCTTTAGGCTACAGCGTCTTCCGAGCGTCGGCGTCTCACCAGCGTAGTGTACGTTAGCCTTATGTTAAGGGGCTACTTTGAAAAATTATAGGTTTTTTCAAACGCTCTATTGACTAAACGGGAAAAGGGACTGAATTTATTTTCGAATATATATTATTAGACTAAATACTCTTGTTTTTCGCACAACCCGAAACACGATTGCTGAAAGTTGCCTCGATAGAAAAATAATCCGAAGTTGGGTCCTTTTTCCCCTTATTTTTCTTAGCTTACGTAAACTATAAGAGATTAAGCAATATAACTAAGTAAAAAATATGGTATTCTGGTTTATCTAAAAAGTCACAGAAACAAAATTAAACAAAACTTTATAGATTCGCTTTGTAGTCAAAAAGTCTGATCCTTAAGAGCGCTGCATCTCTTTCTTTCGTACACGGGAGCCATAAATGTGTCTCTAACGGATGGGCGTGGCTTGTCTTAATCGAGGAACGGCCTTAATGGGAAACGTCGTGAGGATTATAAAGTCATATATCCCATAACAATAACGTCACGTCAAGCTCATTTTAAACACCTCACCCGCTTAGCTAATTCTGCTGCTGACTGTACATACAGCATAATTTGAAAAAAGTTAACAAATTATGACACTGACAACAGTGACAAACTGTCATTAAATTATTGCCGCTGTAAGAAATTGGTTCCAATGAAATTCCACAACATGGCGCATGGCCATATTTGTGGTTAGACTTTAATTTTCGATTGAACCCTTGCACAATTTTTCATAAATACAGGGTGTTTGGCACATGGACCGACAAAATTGTTTGGGGGGGTTTGTTGTGCCATTTCCTTCCCTTTCTTCCTTGGAACCTTGGTCCTAGGAGCCACGGATCTGGAGATACGGTTTTTTTTTTCATAAATCATCCAAAATCTGATTTTCGAAGCCCCATAACTTTTTTTATGGTCTTAGGCTAAGGCTACCCCCATACTAGGATCTTCCGAGCGTCGACGTCGCCCAAGCGCCCGCGCAGCGTCGACGCGACGTCGCCCGAGCGTCGACGTCTCACCAGGGTTAACGTGAGTGATTTATGGGGCTTCATAGTCAGATTTTGGATGATTTATGAAAAAAAAAATAAAAAAAACGTATCTCCAGATCCGTGGCTCCCAGGAACAAGGTTCCAAGGAAGAAAGGGGAGGAAATGGAACAACAAACCCCCCAAAAAAATTTGTCGGTCCATGTGCCAAACACCCTGTATATTGCAATATTTTACTGGATATAGTTGATTTCAAAAATTAGATAGAGATATAATAATATAATAAGCAGATAATATCGAAAAGAAAAAAATGTTTGTCGTTATCAAATGCTAATCTACAGCGATAAATAATGGACATGAAAATATGCGATGCCTATTTAATTTCACAATGATTAAATTTTGTATGTAATTTTGAAACCATACGTCATCCTCTTAGCGTTAGCTAAGTGGAGCCTGGGGACCATGTCAAATCCCAGGTACTGGTGTAGGCACTTGTTTTAAGACAATTGCCATTGACCTTCCAACCCTATAGGAAAACTAGAACTTAGTTATTATTATTAGTTCCTTTTTTTAAGATGATTTATTTTACTGATAAGCGACTGGTATTAGAATATTAAGTAGATATATTTCTGAAGTCAAAGTTTGAACAAGCGTTCTTTGCTGTCTGAAAAACGTAAGTAAAATTCGAATTTGCTGCGAGCTTGAGACAAGAAGACCTTGAAATTATTAAAATACACGAACGGATCTGTCCGCCCGGCATGTCCGTCGGACAAATCCGGCGGGCACATCTGTGCGTGTATCCCTAGCTAATGTCAATAAATGAATCTTGGATTGAGTTGAAATATGCAGAATCATTCATGAAAGACAATGCTATATTATTATGACATTCAGCTGATTTAAAGTTTAATGCCTGACGGAATTAACACGTACTTAGTGACAATGACTCCTTAAAAAAATATTCAAAAAAAAGCTTGAGGCTATCATAAGGGGGCCCCCCGACTGTCCGCCTGACGGTATTGGCCTGTCAGTTAAAACAAAAATTTGACAGATCCGAACAACTGACAGACCAATATCGTCTGGCCGACTGACAGAGCCCCATAAGAATTATTTGACAAAACAAAATAACTCAAAGAGCTTGCCTAAGTGCCTTGAACATGCGCTACTCAGTTTTTTTTACTCTGTCTGTGATTTTTCATATCACATTTTATTAAGTGGCAAGAACCTCCATTATGTGTATTAAATAAATAAAAATAAATAAATATTTGGGGACAATCTTACACAAATCAACCTAACCCCAAACTAAGCAAAGCTTGTGCTATGGGTGCTAGGCGACGATATACATACTTAGATAGATAAATACATACTTATATACATAGAAAACATTCATAACTCAGGAACAAATATTTGAGATTAGCACACAAATAAATGCCCTTACCAGGATTCGAACCCGGGACCTCCAGCTTCGTAGGCAGGGTCACTACCAACTGGGCTATGGAGGCCGTCCGTATTGTTTGCACACTTGGCTGTTTTTCGTAATCATAAATACATACAAAAAGTTTGTCTGTAATTTATCAACCTATACAATAGTGTACATTCGGCATCAATAGCAGTGGCGGCGGGTCAAAAAATTTCTTAGGCAAGCCGATGCTTAATTTGACTTAAAATGTATTCCTGAGCTATAGAAAATGAGACAAGCCGACAGGAATCGTGTTCTATGGACGTGCCGCCACTGATCAATAGTATCTTCCTACACGAAGGCTGCAAAATATGTGACACGGCTATTGCTCTACAAATAAGAGCGTGTCACATATTTTTGCGGCCTTCGTGTAGGAAGATACTACTGATGCTGACTGTACATACTTAAAAAATTGAATAGTCAAGGTTATTATTAGCAACATTATCATTATAATTTTATACTTACTCATATTTCCATTTTGTTTACATTCTTACCTTACGTTATCTACATAAAAACTAGACGATTAAAATTATCTCAACTGTCTTTTGTTATAGCAAACAAATATCAAAAGAGCTTTGATGTTTCTACTTTATATGACTGTTACGACGTTTTATATTTACGATAGCAAATACTATAAATGTATATGCGATGATATATATGGCGTAAACAAATGACTACTTAGTCTTGTTCCGCACATAGTACGGAGCAGTCGTGGTACTGATACCAATTGTTATTTCTACGTTGACAGACGTACACGTAAGTATTTTTGGCAATATTTCTATAAATAATTAAATGGATATAAATACGTGGATATGTAGATGTTTATTAGGTATTGTTGCCATCAGATATTTTTGATTTGGTTACATGTTAAATTCAACTTCAAAACTTATTTGAGGCCAAGATATTCAACAGGATTAGACCTCTCAAAAGTGAAGTGTGGTTCAGTTCATGTCAAATAAATATTATGGGACAATCTTACACAAATATACATCAAAATGAGTGTTAAAGTACAGGAGGCAATACTGACTGCGGTAAAATTTCAACTAAATCCAAATAAAATATCTTCCGTGTTTTACATTAATAACTAAAGTGCCATCTATAGTGCTGAATAACGCTTTTCTACTATCCAGACATAGATGGCCTATAGTCAATGATGTAAATCATGAAAGATATTTCGATTTAGTTAAAATTTTCAGTCAGGATAGCTCCCTATTTCTACGTAAAAAGAAAATACGTTTTCTGAATCATAATTTTATGAAATGTAATTTTTCTGACAAAGAAAGATTGTGATATCTTTCTATCAAATGTTACTCTGCGTCCGTAGAAAATACCTTCGACAAACCTACATGTGATCCCTGGCTGGTGGTAAAAGAGTAACAAACTTGGCAGCTGCACTGTCCCATTTGGACCTCGCAGCACTCACTGGATTTTCTTCATCAACTGCTTCCCGACTACTAAGTGCCTGGGAGAAGAAATGTCCATATGTATCCAGTGACATGGTGCCGTACGATAAATAAATAAACCATTCATATTTAATGTTATGCATATTAACATTTCTTATATATATTAACATCTCTCCGTTTTCACTGGTACGACGATTTGGCAGATTGATGTGTGTGTATTGGTTGGTTGGTCAGTGTCGGTCTAGAGGTCGCATTTTTCATCCGATTTCGATGAAACTTGGCATGTACGTTCCTTAATCTATTGTCCAAAAATTGTCGAGCCATTTTTTTGATTGGGGGGAAAATGAGGGGGAAAAGAGGGGAAGTTTGCTGTCGCGTTATTTATGGACGGATCATTTTCGGGTAAAAGGTCAAGCCCACACTTCCTCAGAGGTTGTTGTAAAAAAAAAGTTTTGAGGGAGGGTGAAAGGGGAGAAAAGGGGGGGAAATGCTCCGAAGTCTACGGTTCACAGAACTACTAGTTTTATTGCATTTATACGAGTAGCCGTATTTTTGCGCGTCTTATATAGCAAAACAGGCTAGAATCAAAACATGGACCAGTAGCAATTTAAGTGACCAATTGAAGTATAATTCATTTGTTTGCTGGACGATGATCCTTTGACCTTGTTCTTTGTTGTCTAGGATGTATTCGGTTAGAGTACAGTCGCCATCAGATATATCGGAGAGGCCAAGGTGGTCACAAATATCTGAACAACAACAACAATTATTGTAAAGGCAATAAATTGCTTGCAAAAAATTTACATACAAAAAAATTCGAACGAAACTGAGAAATTATCATTTTCTTTACATTTTTTTTGTATATAAATTTTGGGTCAGTTGGGAGATTTTTTTTATTCTATCAAACTCGATAGAGCTCATGATTCTGCATGCGATAGACTCAAAATATATATCGAATAAAAAAAAAGTAAAGGTACATTTTTTCTGCAAATTACCCTGTTATAATTTGAAAAAATAGATTCCTTCATTGTCTGCGATACCTACGACACGCACTTGTCCGGATTTTATTGGTCAAATTAAAGCTATAATCGGTGTATGACATACACTTAAAATGATTGACCTTGGCTAGAGTAGTGTGATTGTCTGATTGTGGATGTCCCGTCGTTTTGTTACAAACACAATAGCTATAAAGATAATATACTATATATATAAACGCTTTGTATTGTATTTGTATATAAAAATAAAATCGTAATAGGTCGTCTACAATATGTAACAAAAATACTGGTGATCCTTTTAAAAGCATAATTAGAATCGTATTCTTGTTAAGAAAAATTAAAAAAAAAAATCTTGCGGATAAAAATTGGTTTTGTATGGAGAGTTGGCTAGCTGGGACGACGAGTCCCATACAAAAATAAAATCACGACAAGAAAATTTTTCTCCTACTTTTTTTTGTCGTACTACGATACCAGTTATTTTGGTTAAGTACACCTTGTATATGTCTTAAAAAAAATGAGGTTTGTTATGACTTTTTTGATTAAGTAAATATGTTCAGATCGGATACCATTGTTTTCATGTCAACAATCAGTTAGCGAGATCATTTGGAATCATAGATACCTAAATGCGCTTTCATACGAGTAGGTTCCACGCTAAACTCAGCCCTCTAGGACGAGAAAAATATTATATTCCCCACGCTGGCCCAAAGCGAGCTAGAGATTTCTCACCATTGCTTTTTTGCGCGGATGGTTGCAGATTTCTCCACGATTTTCTTCGTCGAAAAACGACTCGTAAATGTATACGACAAGACATTTTGTATCGCTCCGAAAAACTACGAGCGGAGGTTCAAACCCGCGATCTCTGGATTGAAAATCAGACCTTTTATACCTTGATGCTTAGCTACGCTTTAAGAAGTGAGAATATGTTTTTATTTGTGACACCGCATTAGTAAACAATGTAACAAATAATGGCCAATGGATTATAGATTTACTTAAATACAAGAAAATTGCTCAATATCATGTACTCAGTAGGATTTGCATAACTAGATGTCTTGCAGCGTCATGGTCAAGTTTTCTTGATTAGCCTTCTGACCGCCCGTGTCCGACACATACTCGTACTTCATAAATATAAATAAATATTAGGACAATCATACACAAATCAACCTAGTCCCACAGTAAGCTCAATAAAACTTGTGTAAGGTTCAGTAAGCCCCATTTAACTTTTTGACTCTGTGTCAGTTTGTTGCATTTAAACTGACTTTTGAAACTCAGTCGTCAGGAGGTGAGAAGCAAAATAAATGCAAATAAGTTCCAATCGAGACTTATTGGTAACTCTAGTATCTGATGTATTTTCGCAAAAATCTGGATTGGAACCCAACGGTGTTCCATAAGTAATCGTAACTTTTTTTACAGATCATGTTACTCTTTTTATGGATAGCAGCCCTGGTAGCGGCAGTATACCTGTACTGCCGACAAGTGTACTCCAGGTTCAGCAAATATGGAGTCAAGTACAAGAAGCCTATACCCCTGATGGGGAACATGACCGGCATCATATTCAGAACTAAAAGCTTTATTGATATGGTCGAAGAAGTGTACAAAGATTTCCCTGAGGAAAGGTTGGTATATTTCTGTCAGTACCTAGACAAGAACACAAAGAAAATATACAAAATCGCGTTTCAAAAAGTCGTGTAATTTTATCAAAAAGTTTGCCGGCAACCGAAATCAAAAACCTGATTGCTGAAACAACGTGAAAATAGCCAAGTATACAAGGGGTAACAAAATTGCTGATGATCCTTTTCAGGGCATAATTGGTATCGTATTCTAATTGAAAAACAAGGAAAACAATTTTTCTCGCAAAATAAAAGGACCACCAGTATTTATGTTACACCCTGTATAGATATTAATTATTGATTACTTTATTAATAGCTGTTGTTTTTATTTGTTTCCTTATCATGATAATAAATTTGAAAAGTCACTATGACTGTGTTATAATATTTTACTATAAAGTACTTTCTATAGCAGCTATGAGGGTACTTCAGACACCCTTCACGAGTACTCTGCTGCTTCAGAAAAGTCATTAAAATTGACTCGTATTCTGATAATTATTCTTATAATTGTACTTCATATACCTACTAATCATTATCAGGCGTTAATTGGATGATATAGTGATATTGGATGTCCTTATTATTGAACACCTGTGTGTAGGGCGTTTAATTATCATACTTTTTTTTTCGAATAATGATTGAGTACATAATAGCATTTTTTAATGTCCCGCAAGGTTAACTTTTATATACAGTTTAAAATAAGGCGGCAATGTGCTCAGTTTACGGTCAAATAAAAATTTAAAAAGTTGTAGAAATTGTAGGCTCGATTTTGCGGCATATTGTTGTATACAAATTCCATTATTGTCAAGGTACATTTTTTTTTTAAGTTCAACAGCCATATAAAAACAAAGGCAAACTCCTAAACAACATATTTTAGGTACTTCAAAATAAGGCACGACCAAGTTGTGTTGACTATAGTTAGCAGAATAGTTAAAGGAATACTTTGAATTAAATACAACTTTATTTTTAGGTTTGTGGGCAATTTTGAATTCATAAACCCAGTTGTATTCATAAGAGATATCGAACTTATCAAGAAGGTCACTGTAAAGGACTTCGAGTACTTCCTCGATCATCGCACATTTGTCAGTGAAGATGTCGACCCTTTCTTTGGAAGGAACTTATTCTCTCTAAAAGGTAAGTAAGTAAATAAATTAGCTTCGGACTTGTTTATAAAACATTTTTTTTTATTTACTATTTGAAGTTTTGCAAAGGCTTAACGTGCTCTGTGTTGAACAGCATAGTTTAAGCAAAACCGAAGGCAATGCTGCAAGAGCGCCAAAACTGGAAGATCGAATTATTAAAAACCATCTGGCATGTAATATGGAGGGATGAAAGTCATATGATGAAAAGGTATTAGAAATGGACGTGGAAGGATGGGAGAGGAGAGACAAATCATAGAAGAGATGGATGAAGCGTGTGAGAGGCGATATGAAAAGGAAGAGTGTGAATAACAAGATGATGGGCAACTGATAGTTATGGAAGAGAAAAACAAGCTGCGCCGACACCATATAAATGGGATAAGAACAAGCCAATTATGAATGATATATATGATTATAAATATATAAATGAAAGATCAAACATCTGAATTCCAAAGTTATATCAATATTTGTTTAGAAATTATTATTTCAATTTTAAAATAATAAATATAATAATGTTTTCAGGTCAGGAATGGAAGGACATGCGCTCAACATTAAGCCCGGCATTCACGAGCTCGAAAATGAAGCACATGTTACCGTTCATAGTGGAGGTGGGAAGCCAGATGGTCATCTCGTTGGACCACCAGTTGAAGGAATCTAAGAGTTAGTATCAGTTACATATATAAATTAAAGTGATAATAACAATATTAATAATGGCCTTGATTAAGACATTACATTAGCAAAGGAAATGAAAAATGTAAAAGAATAAGTACGAATATTTTTTCATCACTTTTGTATTTCGTTTTTGTACTAACTGCTAATTTGTTTTCATTATTTTTTTTTTTCATTTAATTTCATTTATTTATGCAATCCATGGTACATAGTTGTTAAAGTTATACATGGACCTGGTATAGGGTATAGCATTAATCCTTAATGATTTAGTTAAGCAAGTATTAAAAAATTATTAAATATATTATTAATTTTATTGCAGATGGTTACATAGACATTGAAACTAAAGATCTAGCAACTTACTATGCGAATGATGTCATAGCCTCTTGTGCCTTTGGTTTGAAAGTGGACTCCCACTTAGAGCCCAACAACGAGTTCTATAAAATGGGTTATAAGGCTTCTAACTTCGGCTTTGCGGCGATTTTGAAGTTCTTTGGATTCGCATCGTTTCCGAGCCTTATGAAGGTGTGATTTTGTTTTATTACCACAGTATACCTTCACTAAAAAAAATGCAGTTGACCGCTGGGATCTGAATTTAAGTATATTTGGTCTCAAAAATGTTATTATCTGACCCTGACAAGTGTCAGAAGCTTGATGTGTTGTACTGGTAAAATAGGCACATGAAGAAATCATTGCAGAAAAAGTGTAGTCAGCAGCTGGCATACTCGTAACAGCAGCTGGGTGTTGAATACGATTTTGGAACGACAGCGAGAAAAAGAGCGTGTGAAGGACATTTATATAATCTTATCCGCTAAGCTACTTCTGCTGTTGACTACACATTACCATGTTTGTGTTATCCTCGTGAAGTCCAACGTACATTTTGCATCTTACCTACATGAATTGAAGCGTTAACTATCTTTGTCTTTTCTGTCCTTATATCTTGTCTCTGTCCTTATAAATATTCCTTATTTCTAAGGAACCCGCAAAAATCGTGAATTTACTCTACAGGTAACCAAAATGTATACATATTTTTAGCTAATGAAGATGAACCTTTTCCCCGCGGATGTGACAAACTTCTTCCAGCACTTGGTACTCAGCACGATGAGGGATCGTGAAGTGCATAACATTCTGCGACCGGACATGATACACCTGCTTATGGAAGCTAAAAAAGGTAATACCTGTAACTCGCACGAAATAATGTAGAAAGCCTATAAAGTATAGTAATGGATAGGATATTCAAAATGATCCAGTTACATTTTTATTGCTAAGAGAATAAGTGCAAGTGAAGGTCGTTTTGAATAACTCGCTCGATGTTTTGATGCTGAATGTCCAAACGTCCTGTGACAATAAGAAAAAATGCAAAAAGAGAAGTCACAAGTTACATTGTTTCTGATCCATCTAAATTTGGGGTTACAGGAAGACAAGTTTTACGTGTGAAACAGTTTTTGTTTATTGAACTAAATTAACTTTCGCATCGGCGATGACTTTCCAGTTAAATAATTGTAGTTTTAATGCTTCAACGGTATTGTGATTTTTATCTAATCAGTAACTTTGCCAATCGGTCCCATCTAATGTAATAGTAGATATTAAAATCATTGTTCAAATATCGTTTATTTCTGATTAACATTTTTGCTGTCGTTAACTCTATCATAAAATTTAAATGATGTTGATATACTAAAAGATAAAAAAAGATAAAAGATGTTTACTCTTCAATTTAGGCACATTACAATTCACTTATGAACGTCAGAGAAAAAAAGAAACTACCACCTACAAGTTGTTAATGGTGTATAAAAGTAAATTTAAGAAATCGTATACAAGTTTTGTCTTTTGTATTACAGGTCAACTTGTTCACGACGAATCTGTTAAGGACACAGACGCAGGATTCGCTACAGTAGAAGAATCTAATGTCGGCAAAAAAAACATCAATAGAGGTAACTACCATTGAATGCCAACAAGGGTCATTGATAGCGTAACCTTATTTAATGTTAATAAAAAAATTTAAACCACCAATTATTTATACCAAAAACACACACACTTGGTCGGTTTTAAATGACACCCGTTCTTAAAATGTTATATCATTCCAATATTTATTCACCAGCCTGGGCAGATATAGACCTGATCGCTCAAGCAGTACTTTTCTTCATCGCTGGTTTCGAGACCGTCTCCACAGCCATGACCTTCCTCCTATACGAGCTGGCCCTCAACCCTGAGGTCCAGGAGAAACTGGCACAAGAGGTCAGAGAACATGAGCAGAAAAGTGGCGGCAAGTTTGACTACAACTCTATCCAGAACATGGTTTATATGGATATGGTCGTTTCAGGTAAAAATAATTACCAAGTCGAAAATTATTAATATCATTTATTTCTTTTCCTTTGGTAAATAAATTTGTAGCATATTGCATTATATATTTACTTGATTTCAGAATCATTGCGTCTTTGGCCTCCAGCTGTTGGAACAGACCGAATTTGCAACAAAGACTACAATTTGGGTAGACCAAACGATAAAGCTACTCAAGACTATATTGTAAGTTAACATGCAATTCATTTTAGCGAATTATTACTTACTTTTAAACTCTGAGAACTCTGATAAATCTGTACCTTCTTTCAACACTTTTTTGAAAAGACAATATTGCTAGTCCCTTTTCAATATCTATAATCATATTTCCTGCTTCACTTGATTTAAATTCTGTGGGTTAATAATTTTTACTTTAAGTTACGATGCTCAACTTTTCCTGGCTTGAAAAACATTGATTATCTAACCCTATTGCATATATATTGGCCGCTTTTTTCCCATCTCAAAAATAAAATAAGTAAACATCTGTTTGGTGAAGAACACCATGTTTTCCAAGCCACGCAAAGTTGAACATTGTAGGCAATGTTGTAGCACTTGACGGTATTTCATGAGTATTTGATTTATTTACCATACATTTTATAACTAATTCCAGTTGAAAAAAGGTGAAGGTCTGAACATACCCGTAGTGGCAATTCATCGCGACCCACAGTACTTCGAAAATCCCATGAAGTTCGATCCTGAACGCTTCTCCGAAGAAAACAAACACAAGATCCAGCCGTTTACTTACTTACCTTTTGGTCTAGGTCCAAGGAACTGCATAGGTAAGGAATTGTTATAATATTAGTACGAGTAATAGTAGTAGTAAAACACTTTATTGCACTAAAACATTGTACACAATTATGAAACATACATGTAATTTGTACAAAGGCGAACATAAGGGAAGGTAATATTATAAGTAGCGTAAACAAATAATGAAACGAACTTCCTGCGAAAAAACTAAAGTCATTTAGTTTAATTATTTACAATCCTTTGTGGGTCTTGGTCTCCCCCACAATTTTTCGCCAGTTGTCTCGTTGCCTGGCGACTTTTTTCCAGTCAGTGAACTTCCCCATCTTCCTGAGATCTTCCATACAATCCATCCAACGCTTCCTAGGCCTACCTTTCGGTCTTTTTTGTTACGGCGCCCATCCGGCTGAACGCCCGCTAAATAATTGCTGATTATGCACCAGTTAGTACTACGATACTTATAATAATTTACCCGATAATTTGATTGGCTTGGATGCAATCAAAAATCTAACAGGGAAGTAGTTCAGAATAATGAATTTAGTACAGAGAAAACCAAAGAGTCAGTAGCATTGAACTAGTTCATAATAAGGAATAACATTCTCGACAATAGTAGTTTATGTAACTGTTATATAATATGGTTTTATGAAACGATCCGCAGGGGAGTTTCATAATAAGATCACACGAGTGTTTTAAGGCCTCATTAATACGTATAGTTGCATACACTACTTTATCTACACATATATTATAAATCCTTAATGACGCATTCGGAAACCCTTAGAATGACCGCCATTGCACCGCCATGGCCAACTCGATTGTGGCGGCGGTCAGGGACGAGGCCGGATTTTCATTAGGTTTTTACCACACTGTCACAGATGTTACAGTACATGTTGCAATAATGGGGGTAATTACATACAGTTTTCGAACGCAGAATAGAGGACTTATTATATGGGTGTAGATAAAATAACATTAGATAACAGTAAAGCTAACAATGATGTTATTCTACCTAGGCTCTCGGTTCGCCCTGTGTGAAGTGAAGGTGATGGTGTACCAGCTGGTCCAGAGATACGAGCTGCTGCCGTGTGAGAGGACCACCATCCCTTGCGAACTGGCCAAGGACAACTTCAACCTGAGGATTAAAGGCGGCCATTGGTTGAGGCTCAAACCGAGGGTTTAAAAAATATTAGGTCATATAAATAATGTGTAAATAAAAATGTGAAAGGAAGGAGATAATGACGTAGCAAAAATGTAATTAATAATAATGTGATTTTGTGAAGCAGATCATTTAAAGCCTGTTGGTTAACATAACGTAGGGATTCTAAAATGGAAGGGACTATCGGACAAGAGCATGTCGGCCCATGCTCAGTTATAAGGTTCCGTAGTTTCTGAACCAAAGCAACCCAAAGATACCACATAATGTAAAGGAACCGTGCAGCGCAATTTAGTAACGAGTAGCGTTAAGTATTGGAGCCTCAAAAATTAACTGCCTCTACTAAATAGATACCTACTCTCTGCTGTAATTAACAAAAATACTGGAGATTCGATTAAGAGCATACCTGCCTAATTGGTATTGTATTGCAAGTAAGAAAAAGTAGGAGAAAAAATTTTTGGACGCGAATTTTTATTTGTATGGGACACGTCGTTTCAGCCGGCTAACCCTCCATACAATGCCAATTTTTGTTTCATGCTTTTTCATTACTTATTATTATAATAAGTTACCAATTATGCCTTTAAAATGATCACCAGCATTGTTGTTACACCTTGTATTTAATTATTTACATTAGTATTCTTAGAAAGTAATTTTAACTTTTTTTGTTATGAAGTAGCTAAATATTTACATAACATTTGCTAATAAGTACCTGTAATGTAATAGGTAGGTTTTATATGAGAATATTATAATCTGTAAATAAATCACAGGAGCATCTGTATTTTCCGTTTAAATTATACCCCAAATGATATAGCATCAGTTTCAACCTGTATAAAAATAGTTTTTTCGTGTCGTTTTGAAACTCCATTTTGACTCACCCTTGTTGAGCAGAAAACAGAAACAGGCGATACGTTGAGCGCCATCTAAGTGACAGAGTGCGAAGCTCTGCTACACCTTCTAGTCGGTACACTTTGCAGCTTCCACAGAGAGACGAAAGATGGCGCTTTATAGCAAAAGTATTTAAAGAAAATAAATGCTAAGCTACTCTATGGTAGACTGACATTTAAGGTAACGAATACGAAGATCAATAGGAATTAAATAAGTTAGAGGAATGGCTCATTTATTTTCATTAACACTACAGCCTAGTATTCAAAATAAATAGCAAATCCTTAATTTAGCCGTTAATGGGTAACCAAATTAAGGTGTCTTATTTAATAAAAATATTGTGACAATTAGAATTCTTGATAGACACGAATTTACGATAAAATGTCTGATTTTTTTACATACCAGAATCAGAATCAGAATGTGAACTGTGTATGTATATGACACCGTAAAATTGTAAATACCGGTTAGATTATAAACTAACGGTTTTGACAATTTTACGGTGACATACCTATACATACCATTAGAGTAACTTATATAGTAGTTAGGCGGTTATCACACTGGCGCGGATCCGCATGCGGCACCGGTGCGCGAGCGAGATACCGCTCTGCATGTGTATAGCGCTATCTCGCTCGCACACCGGCGCCGCATGCGGATCCGTCGTCAGTGTGATAATCGCCTTACGCTACTGTGTATAGAGCAGCACAGCCTAAGAACTTTTTGAAGCTCAAGTCAATTGCGCCCTCTGTCCGAAAGCCCCCTAAAGATACCCAAAATGTAAGAGGAAATGTCACCTCCACTGCTACTCCACGGAACAAATAGCGTACTAGTAGTACACTAGTAGGAGGAATAGCGGGTCCTAAGTGAAGTCGGTTCTTTTTTTGTTTTAAATTATTATGATTACTAGATTTATAAAACATGGGACGCTGTAAATTATAGGTACCGTCACCTCGGGGTACTTTGGCCAAATCCAGGATACTTTGGCCCATATAAAAATCACATATCTAAGGGTCTAATAAAAAAGATAAACACGTTAACGGTTAGTTTTAATCAACCTCATGGCAAATGTGCCACTAATTCAATGCATTTATAAAACCTGAACCAAGTAAATTCCAAAGGCCAAAGTTACCCTCCAGGGCTAAAGTACCCCGAGGTTACGGTACTTTATTTCTGTATTTTGTCAATTAACGGGTTCGTGGGGCCAATTCTTACATTGAAACACGTCTATTAATTGTTATCTTAGCTACTTAAGCCGATTAAAAAAACTAACAGTCACTGTGATTTTTAAAAAGCATACTGCTATCTACATATGACCCGGATCTGTTTAAGGTGATTTTATTTATCAATTATAAGCTTATAACATCAAGAGCCGTATTACCGACTCGAAAGAGCGGAGCGTAAGCGAAGCGACACACAACTTCTGGCTACTGTCGTCTCGGCATTTCGATGGCTGACTTTGAGAGTTTGTTCGATGATAACTTGAGTAGCGTTTTCTTGGTCTTTATAAAACTTGTTGACTTTGTAGCAGAGAGACATATCATCTGAGAGTTCGTATATGAGCAGGATCGATGAAGGGGTCATGGAGCTAGACTTAGAGCTTTAAACCAAGGGGAGTAGCCATTGACAGGCGTTCCCCTCTGCCGAATGAGTATGACCAGTGGACTGACGTTTATTTGACGTGGCTATTTTGACGTTTCGCATACATTTGACGTTCCCCTCCCCCGCAAAAAACGGCAGACTTTTTCCGATATAAATGAGAGCGCGTCTCGCATCCGGTTGGTTTAATAATCAAAGGAGCTAGAAAGTGCGAGCAATCAGCATATGGTTCTTGTTGTATTTGTCTACTTGTTTGCAACTGAATCGCGAGTTCTCAGTTCAAGGCGGACTACTAATAACTTTAGAACTCGCTAAGAAACGATCCAACTCCAATACAACGTCATTGCGTTCACTTAGTTATAGTCTGTATTTTTAGGTATTTAAATAAAAGTAAACAAAATCTACCCTCCAATGGCTCCTTAAGCCAGTTGAGGGTAGATGAAAACATTACCTGATCAAATAATGTAGGTTAAAGTCAGGTCGTTCGTTCAGTGACAGATCTAGGCGCTTTTGTATATGGTTATATAATACTCTTTTTGGTTGGTTAACCAATAAATGTTATAACTACCCGAGAATGTACAAATTGTTTGTTTACTTTTATTTAAATACCTGAAGATACAGACTATAGTACAGACTATATATTTAATTAAGTTTATGTCTGTACCATAGACTTAAATATATATAGTAGACGGCCATTGCCTAAGAATTTTTTGAGGCTCCGAGTATTTAGCGCCATCTAGTTCAGAGCCACCTAAACAGAGCCAATATGTATGAGATAAAATCAGCGCCACCTAGTAACGACTAGTGTACTACTAGTACGTTATTCGTTACTAGGTGGCGCTGATTTTATCTCATACATATTGGCTCTGTTTAGGTGGCTCTAAATACTCGGGGCCTCAAAAAGTCCTAAGGCTATGGCCGTCTACTATATATTTAAGTCTATGGTACAGATAACCCCTAAACATCTGTGCCACTTAGATTTCATGCAGTCTCCTTAGTGAGCACCCAAGTCTTGGCTCCGTATCTTGGTTGGCAGGGCACATTTGGTTGAATAGACGAGTTTTTGATTTACGGAAATAGGTTGTGTGCTTTTCTTGGGGTGGGTTGCACCACGCACAATTAACACTCATCATTCTTAAATATGACGACGGATGTCATCCCCATAGAAAGCTGTAAAACTTTTCATACAAGATTTTTTTAACGATTACGTTGACGTTAACAGACGGTTTGGTGCAACCGACCCTTAGTTGTTTTTTACCCCCTAATACAAACTCATGGCTAAATAATGAAATTTATTTTTATGCTCAATGTTAAAAACATAACCTAGTAGTTGTAATAGAATAAAAAAATCATTTTTGGTATTATTTTGCCTTTCTCTTCTTATATTTGTATAGTTTTTTTTCATCACGTAGACTCGTCCCACGATAACTCTGCATTAGAATTAACAAAGACAATCATACTATCTTTTTCTAATGCTAGTACTCTCACCACTAAGAAAGGGATGGGTATAGCAAGTTACTCTGACTGTTAATGCAGAGTTATCGTGGGACGAGTCTAGCTTGCCTAAGTTTTTCTACCCGTAAATATTGTAAATGTGGTTAAATGAAAAGAGGGCGCACTGAAAACCAGCGTTGCTCGATTCTATGCAATGGCTGACGCAGCATATGCAGAGACCGATTTCGATATTAGATATAGATGAATTATCGAGAGCGTGGAATTGCATATGTAGTAGTATTGTTTGTGTACAGGCATTCTATATTTGAATCCGCACACAAAGAGGCACAACACGGTACAACCACTACATATGCAATTCCACGCTCTCGATAATTCAACTATACCTACTTTTTGAACGTGATAATTTTTTGTGCTGTTTTCTTATGTTTATTCTTATTCTCTTGACAATAAAGTCGTGTCAAGCTCATTTTAAACACCCGCTTAGCTACTTCTGCTGCTTACTGTACAAGTACAGTCACCGGCAATAGTATCTTCCTACACGAAGGCCGCAAAAATATGGGACACGGCCTTATGACCCTACAAATAAGAGCGTGTCACATACTTTTGAGGTCTTCGTGTAGGAATACTGTGACTGTACCTATTTGATTAACCTTGATAGTATGATCTTCTCCATACGACGATAGCCCCACATCTCAAACGCCTCCAGCCTATCTCTATCCCGTTGCTTCATAGTCCACGTTTGGCATCCGTACATCAGGGCTAAGCTCCAGATGTACACTTTTATAAGACTTTTACGAATATTGCCTGATATCTTTAATTATTAAACCAACCGGATGCGAGACGCGCTCTCATTTCTATCGGAAAAAGTCTGCCGTTTTTTGCGGGGGAGGGGAACGTCAAATGTATGCGAAACGTCAAAATAGCCACGTCAAATAAACGTCAGTCCATACAATGAGTATGACCACTGGTCATACTCATTCGGCAGAAGGGAACGCCTGTCAATGGCTACTCCCCTTGGTTTAAAGCTCTAAGCCTGATATGCGCGCCTTGAATAGAATGAATGAATGAATGAATGAATAAATGCTTTATTGCACACCTCAAAAATTACAACACAGTAGAAAAAATATAATTAACAAAAAAGAGGCAAACAACAGGCGGTCTTATCGCTAATGAGCGATCGAGCAAAGAAAGCGATAGACATTTTTTGAATTAAAAGCTTTCTTACATTGCTATTCTGGTAATAATATTAACAATTAGGACAATTAACATTTAATTTTATGACGCTACTAATTACATATTAATATGATGATAAAGCCGCAGGCTATATATAAATAAATGCCACACGTTTATTCCCGAAGTTTCATCCTGAGGTAGTGTCCTCCCTTGAGCCTCAGATTGAATCCGCCGGGAGCCATCGTGGGGGGAATGGGTGTCTTCTCACACGGAGATAACTCCATATGCAGCAGGAGCTGGTATATCATTACCTTGACCTCACATAAGGCGAATCGGGAGCCTGAAACGTAAAGAATATTCTTAATTGAACACAAGTGTATTAGTATGGTAAGAATGCAACAAATTCTGAGAACAGAAAAAAAGGTTTATTGGATGTAAAGAAAGGTGGAATTCATGTGGACAATCTAAGTTGATCTTTCAGCCGATGTTAGCACCAGGATTTGATCTGGCATTATAGCAGCGACATCTAGACTTGTGTCTAGCAGACATCATTCATAATTTTAAAGAAAAAAGAACCGACTTCACTAAGGATCCGCATTTCCAACTGGAAATGCCCGCATTGCTGTAAAAAATATTGATATCTCTATAGGTGTGCCTATAATAGTTGAAGAGTTCCCTCGATTTCTCCAGGATCCCATCATCAGATCCGAACCTGGTGACAATGAGATGGTGAAGCATACTCTTTCAAACAAAAAATCGGTCCAGGCGTCTTCAAAAAAAATAGCAAAAACAAGCAAAGCTGCTTCGAAATCTTGAAGTCAGTTGAAAATAACTATTTTAAACTTCTATGGAGTTTGTCGTCCTTTAATGAGTCAATGGTCTCACCAATGCAGTTTCTCGGTCCCACTCCGAAAGGCATATACGAATAGGGAACGATCTTGTTCCTGTTTTCTTCAGAAAACCGCTCCGGATCAAACTTCAAGGGATCCGGGAAGTATTGAGGGTCGAGGTGGATAGACGTTATCGGGAAGGTCACAGTTTCGCCAGCTTTTACCTGAAATTTCATAGACATTTTTTAATAACATTTAATAAAATTTGTCCAACAGACACATCTTTCATAAAGATCAGACGGACAGATCTGCAAAAAATATCCATTGTATAAATGAAATGAAAAATGTTTATTTGGTGTAAAATAATATACCTAATAAAAACAATGACTATACATACAATTAAAAAGTTTACACCAAAATGGTTGCCACTCACATAAAGCTCTATACCTTTATGGCCACTCAGCATGTGTCATGATCATGACAGAGTAGCTGCAACGCTGATTTTCAGGGCAACCAAAACTTAAAACTATACTTAACTATTCTTAGCTATACTTAACCTAGCTAGTGACAACAATATTTCCAGGTGACATTCATGTCACTACTAACATAACATTATTTTAAATAAGAGAGTATTCAGTATGGGCGGGTGTGTGCTAAATTTGTGCATAGTTGTCTATCATGTTGTTTTTCCTTTTTTTTGTTTTTAGTGGTTCTGGTAGGCGACCACCATTATCAGTGATGTTTCATATACTCATAATAAGCCAGTCCTGGTCTAGGTATGTTATAGAGTGAAGGATGTAAAACTTTCATCATATAAGACTCGTAATTATGATGAATTGATGATATTTTAACAGAAAAAACCTCTCTTGTTCCTTTAGCCGTTAACACAGTGAATCCTCCTGTTTTTAAAGGGTCGGCAACGCGCATGTGACACCTCTGGAGTTGCAGGCGTCCATAGGTTACGGTAGCTGCTTACCATCAGGTGGGCCGTATGCTTGTTTGCCACCGCCGTTGTATAAAAAAAGAAGAACGAAATCAGTGTTAACTTACTATGTAATCGTTTTCGGCCTCGGCATTTGGTTTTCCCACATTATAATCCTGGAGGCAAAGTCTGCTGATCGCTATTGCTGGTGGCCAACGGCGCAATGTTTCTGAAATAAAGTGAATACATATTTTAGAGAACGTGACAGCAATTTTTTTGCACAAACGAATAAAGATTTCGATTCGTTAGCATAGCTTTAAAAAGAAACCGTTTAACTGCTTGTATTTTAGCTCGTTACCGACTTTATCAACGATAAAGAACAATGTTCTGTAACACTATCTTCATACACGGAAGTTAAGGTTTCCCTACTACTAGTATTTGGATATTTTTAGAGGTTAGATACCTAGGTACCTAATTGTGTTTTCTTCGATAGAAAGTAACGTAAAACCTACGTCAATAGTCAAGGCATTTTGATAATAGGGGTCTAAGATAAACTAGTTGTGGAGCAAAACGAGTTCAATTACACACGTCATCGTATAAGCTAATATAGAAAGAGTAGATATTGATATCTTACCCGAAACTACCATATCTAAGTAATTCATCTTCTGAATAGCACCGTAGTCAAATTTTCCACTCTTCTCCTGTTCCTTGATCTCCTGGGCCAGCCTCTCCTGGACCTCAGGGTGGAGGGCAAGCTCGTACATAAGGAAGGTCATGGCTGTGGAGATGGTCTCGAAGCCGGCAAGGAAGAAGATGAATGCTTGAGCGGTCAAGTCAATGTCTGTCCAAGCTGGTAAACAGAAAATCCATTTTATATTGAAGTGTGTAAAAAAAAAGTTGCAATACAATAAATGCGGAAAAATAATAATTTACTGCTATCTTACTTAATAATGCGTACTACTTCTATGTGAATCCGAGGCACACCACGTCGCTGCTTTAAACCCACCAGATAGATTTATTCACCATACCTTAACTTACATTTTATTATACATATATTTACCTAATATTGGTTTGGATTAACAAACATCAATGGTGCATTTCACGCTGTGTATGTATGTTAATCTAAAAAATGTTGCATTATTACATTGCCCCACTTTTTTTCTTAACAATCATATAAATAATGATAAGTAAATTAAGGTGTGGTTTAAAATCGACCTGGTGAGTAGGCATAAAGTGCGATCACGTGTGGTGTGTCTGATCTGATTTATCGAAACATAGTTAACTAGGTATCCATATTATCCCATACCTCGAGTCACTTTCTTCTTTCCAAAATCAGACTCTTCAACCGTCGCGAATCCAGCATCGGCATCTTTACCAGAATTATCATCATGTGTAAGTCGACCTGAAAATGGAAAAGTGTAAGACAATCTTTCAATGGCGGGACCAATTGAAAAATAAATTAGATACTCCACTCCATTGGCAAACTGCTTGAATGGTAGCTTAAGTATAATTACTTGACTTATAGTAAGTTCTATGAGCAGTGGGGCTCAAAGTTCAAGTCAATCACAATCATCTCTGTTGAAATCTAATAGCAATGATTGATCAATGATCCCGTGCCACAAAAACGCGTGCACTACTGGAAATGCTCATGTAGTTTATGCTCTATGGCTTACCTTTCTTGGCTTCCATAAGGAGATGGATCATGTCCGGACGCAAGATCCCACGCTCTTCGCGGTCCTTCATCGTGCCTGTCACTAGATGTTTGAAGAAGGATGTCGTGGATTCAGAGAAAATGGCAAGGCCCAATTTCTGCATAACAAAGAAGTACTTATGTATAAATAACTTTAGCATGACAAGCAGTAAGATGCATAGCAAGTATAATAACTAGTTATTAACTATCTCAGTGGCAGACAAACTGTGGGAACAGTTTTGCAGGGCATTGTATAAATTAATGTATACTTTTCGAATAATAAACCAATCTATCAAAATCTTTCTCACCTTAGCACCTTACTACACGAACAACAATTAATTTTTTTCTTTAAAATCACTGCAATATAATCGACGAGTGCGCTTTTAAATCGTTGAGTCAATAGATAGATAGATATATAGATAAAGAATTTATTTGAATACTGCAATAACACACAAAAACAGCAAAGTATAACAAGAACACAGAATAAGTTAAGACAATCAAAAATATAATGAAATATAAGTTAAGGTAGTATAATACATATGTGTATTAGATTATTTGAATATGAGTCAGTCTTAAATTAGTTAAAAATATATAGGTATTCCAAAATATCCATCCATCGCTCAAAAGTAGAGTAGATAGAAGTAAATATTTAGTATTTTAATATTCAACTTGTCGAACATTCATAATAATGCGTTACGTTTTTAAAAGTAATTATTTCTTAAACACTTACCTTCATTAGATCTGGGGAGAGCATGTTCCCGAAGAACTTAAGCACCTGTCCGAACGTGAAGTTAGAAGCCACGTGGCCCATCCTGTAGAACTCATTGCTGGGGTCGGTGTGCGAATCCACCCTCAGTCCGAAAGCACAGGACGCGATGACATCATTGGCATAGCGAGTTGCCAGATCACGGCAGTCTAAGTCGATGTAGCTTTCTGGAAGTTTGAAACAGGTCAATTTAACAAAAAATGTAAGGCGTACCAAAAAGGCAGTACATATCAGGACTATAAAGTAAATATATCAGTCCATCATCTACCTATATCTACCTATCATGCTTGCTATTAGGTACTTATCCGATGCTGTTACTGACATCGTCAAATTTCAGAATGAAGGAACAATTGAAAAAAAAAAAAAATTAAATACCACTTTAAGGGGAATTAAATAAAAAAGGGAAAAGATATTTATCCTTCAATTTAGGCACATTACGATGCACTTATGAACGTCAGAGAGAAGAAAAAATAAATTACCACAGGTTCTATTTAACCACATACACCGCTGATCCGAGAAGTATTACTTGTCTTATTACCGGCAAGAAACTCGGCGGGACTTCTTTTTTTTAAAACAGTAATACATTTAATCTTAAATCAAATAAAAAACATACCTACACGTTATTATTTATCGTGTAGTTACTCGTGATAAGTAAGCTATCAAGGGAACTTACTTCCACTCTCTCTAAGTTGCTTCTTCAAAGACACCATCATCTGGTCCCCTACCTCCATTATGAAGGGTACCATATTTTTCATCTTGGAGCTTGTGAAAGCAGGGCTCATCATTGAACGCATGTCCTTCCATTCTTGACCTGAAAGGTAATATTATTTTATAATAACAATCTGCTATGATATCAACCAGTGCCCTAATGACAGCTTTAATTATTTATCAGCCAGTATATACGTTGTGGTTTGCAATACCTTGCCGCAACCACACTTGTTCATGGTCAGTGGTCAGTTTAAAAAGAACGATTGAAGTTGCTGTGCTTTAGTTTTTTTTTTATTAATCTTTATTTTGTTTCTTTTTTATTTTCTTCCTGTTACCTCTTAATGTAAACAAAGCCCTCCCAAAGAGTGGATCGACTTCACTGCTAACAGTGAAAGCGTGGTCCAGGAAATACTCGAAGTCTTTAACACCTATTTTCTTCAGTAGCTCCAGGTCTTTGACGAGCAATGTGGGCTTGGTGAAATCGAATCTGCCCACAAATCTGCAATGGCCAAAGAAATACATGTGAAATTGGGACTACAAAAAAATTTAGATTGGTATATTAGCCAGGGCCGGCCCCGTCCATATAGGCGAACTAGGCGATCGCCTAGGGCGCTCGTGTTAGGGGGGCGCCAAACGGCGGCATCGAAAAAAAATTATAGTAATGGACGTCGTCAAGTAAACCGTTTGTCAATATTTTAAATTTTTGTATAACTGATAAATTGGTTACGTTGTCAACACACTCGGAGAAGTCGTTAAGCATTAGCAGTGCAGCGTGTACAAATAAAATCTTTGGTACATAAGTCCAGTAATTTACATCTGTCCACTTGTTTGGCGCATCGTTGATGTACCCACATATGGCATTGTATCACACTGAACCCAATTAGTAGAACCTTCTGTCATCGACCCGCGCTCACAGTATAAACAGTTAACTATTACTTGGTTGTCTGGTGGGGGTATGTCTAGAGCTGGACACATATTGTGTATGGAAATGTTTCTCTCGAGTGATACAAGAAGATACATCACATCACTGTAAATTATTTCAACGTAAATTCGTTTACGTACCGTTAGCGGTTAAGTCATTTTCAAGTTATCCTTCTTTTTTAGGGTTCCGTAGCCAAAATGGCAAAAACGGAAGCCTTATAGTTTCGCCATGTCCTTCCGTCCGTCCGTCCGCGGTCTAGCTCAGTGACCGTTAGCACTAGAAAGCTGAAATTTTGTTTGAATATGTGCATTAACCAAGCCGACAAAATGGCAGAATAAAAACTGGAAAAATATATTTTGTTAGGGTACCTCCCGTACACGTGAAGTGGGGGGCGAAATTTTTTTTCGTGCAACCCAGTTGTGTGGAGTATTGTTGGATAGGTCTTCTAAAAAGAATTAGGATCTTCTAAAACAGTTTTTGAATAAAACTAATATTTTCGTAACTAATAGCTCCGAAAGTTTAAAACAGGGCGCCCCCCCCCCCCCCATCTAACTTTCGAACCGTGGGTCCAAAAATTTTGAAATAAATCATGACAGTCAGGCCTAATAAGTACCTTCAATGAAAACTATATTGAATGGCCCGACATGCTCTTGGCCGGTTTTTTTATATTAGTTTTTTTGATTGTAGGCACGAAGAAAACCCCCATTCTTCGTGGTTCGCAGCCCGACACGCACTTGGTCGGTTTTGGTTTTGCGTTATTTTTGTTACACGTCAATGATCTATAGTTTACGAATAACATTGCTGTGATATACGGCCGGACGGACGGACATGACAAAACTATAACTATAAGGAAAACCGGCCAAGAGCATGTCGGGCCATGCTCAGTGTAGGGTTCCGTAGTTGCCGGCCTGTTACAACTCATTAATTCAAAAGGTCGTTTCTTAAGGGAAATTTGGAGGCGCTTAAGTCATTTCACTTTTCACTATGGGTTTTTGAGCGATAACTCAAAAACGGCTCAACCGATTTAATTCAATATGGTTTTCATTGAAGGTACTTATTAGGCCTCACTTTCATGATTTTTTTCAAAATTTTTGACCCACGGTTTAAAAGTAAGATGGGGGGGGGGGACGCCCTGTTTTAAACTTTCGGAGCTATTATTTAGGAAAATATTAGTTTCATCCAAAAACTGTTTTAGAAGATCCTAATTCTTTTAAAAAAACCTATCCAACGATACCCCACACGTGCACACACTTGGGTTGGAACGAAAAAAAAAATTGCCCCCCACTTCACGTGTACGGGAGGTACCCTAACAACATATATTTTTCCAGTTTATATTCTACCGTTTTGTCGGCTTCGTTAATGCACATATTCAAACCAAATTTCAGCCGCGGACGGACGGACGGACGGACATGGCGAAACTATAAGGGTTCCTAGTTGCTTACGGAACCCTAAAAATTTAAGAAATTTTCTTTCGTTATAAGGTATTTCTCCTCCAGGCCCGTCATTTTTTTCCACCCTGACATTCATCAAGAATTTCAGCTGGCTTGTACTTGTAGTGACGTTTACTGGGCTAAGGAAGGACACGCAGACCGGTCTAGTAAAACTATAAGATTTTTAGTGTTATTTTGACTACGGAAACCTAAAAAGGCAGATGTCCATTACGAATAAAAACGATTTATTTCCTCTGGACGCAAATAAATGCGGGTGTCATCTTTACCCTTCATTCTTTACTATGGGGCGCAAATGTGGGTAAAGATAACCTATGGGGGTGTAAAAAGGGGGTATATTTTTTATGTTGCGCTAGATGGCAGTCTACAACGAGAAAGGGTGCAAGCGTGAATTGTAATTGCGCGTTATTTTGTCACGAATTCTCTAAAATGGGGCGCCATTTCAGTCTCTTGCCTAGGGCGCCGGGAATGCTCGGGCCGGCCCTGATATTAGCTAGGGTCATAGCAGTACCTAGACTGCTTAAATACAATGACAAAGACACAGAATTTTTTATGTGCAATAAAGTTTAAATAAATAATAACGATTTCATTCACGACACTTGCCGCTCGACAAAGTCCCATTCTAGTTTTAACTAGCGCTCTTAATGCTTGAAGATGGAGACCTGGGTTCTCCGAAACATGTCGAGCATAGTGACTAAATGTACATAGGTGCGTAAGTAAAACCGCAATATTTTATAGTGTCAGTATGTCCCATGTAAATATCAATACGCTATCAGCCCTACAATTTGTTTGATCAAGGACAGTTCACCAGGTAAACTCATCTCGATCGCTAAGGTGATACTTTGATATTTAAATTTGTCGAGTAAATTCTACTGGAGAATGTACCAAACAAAAACTAACTCAAAATACTAGGCGATAGAAAATCGAATCATAGTCACCGTTATTAAAGAAACAAACTAAAAAACTTAACTGAACATTAAAACCAAACAAAAAATGCCAATAAAACAAAAATTCGGTTTTCGAATTCCGCTAAGAGCATTTTCACCTCCCTAGCTCGGAAAGGCCTTTTTTATTCTTTAAGAACAGATAGCAAAACTGCATTTTATTCACAAGGGAGCAAAGAATATTTGAAATTCGAACGTGTTGTGGCGGCCTGCTCGCCCGCCCCGCGCCCGCGTGTTGCAGCGCGCGGTTGCCTAGCAACGAGACACACAACACTACGCTACCTAACCGTAATTTAATTATTAGTGTTGTATATAACCATCTTGTGTAAATATACTGTAAATACTCCGCCTGCGCATTTATTACTTCAATTAACAACCTGTCGTCCAACTGCTGGTAGGTAACCTTTATCTATCTACTACAGTGTTATTAGTTAGGTTTTTTGGAACGAAGTCAAAAAAGTCAAAAAAGACAAAAAGTGAAAAAAAGTCAAAAAAGTTTTTAAAAAACTCAAAAAAGGACAAACATGTAGTATTTTCCTCGCTTTAGTGAGGTGAAAAGATTTGTGTTACACACGGCTGCAAAGTTATTTTTACGTCTCGTGTGTTGCAACACTCACTACGCTCAGGATTCTATTTTTGAACTACTCGCTTCGCTCAGGATTCTATTTTAGAACCACTCGCTTCGCTCGTGGTTCAACCCTAGAATCCATTCGCTAGCTCGTAGTTCAACCCTAGAATCCATTCGCTAGCTCGTGCTTCAAGTCCACACTCGCGGTTAAAATACAACTTTGCACCCTTGTATAACAAATAACTATTGTGTGTTTATCACGAATATTTGAATCTGAGAGAGTTTTAAATAAATACACACGGGTTACTCACGTCTTTTAAGTCGAATATTGCTCGACATGTTTCGCTCCATAACTAGGAGCATATTCATGAGCCATTCGCGTTGGCTAACCAACGGGAACGGGGACGGGTTGGGTGTCTGCGTATATAGTATAAGTTCGTAGGGTATCCTGGTGGACTACACCGTAAAATGGTCATCAATACCGATAGGTATAAACACACTCCTTTTAAGGCCGTTCCTCGATTCGCACAAGCCACGTCCATCCGTTAGAGACACGTTTATGGCTCCCGTGCACGAAAGAAAGAGATGCAGCGCTCTTAAGGATCAGACTTTTTGACTAAACTACGATAAATAAGTGAATCTATAAAGTTTTGTCTAATTTTGTTTCCGTGACTTTTTAGATAAACCAGAATACCATATTTTTTACTTACTTGCTTAATCTCTTATAGTTTACGTAAGCTAAGAAAAATAAGGGGGAAAAGGACACAACTTCGGATTTTTTTTCTATCGAGGCAACTTTCAGCAATCGTATTTCGGCTTGTGCCATAAACGAGAGTATATAGTCTAATTATATATACTCGAAAATAAATTCAGTCCCTTTTCCCGTTTAGTCAATAGAGCGTTTGAAAAAACCTATAATTTTTCAAAGTAGCCCCTTAAGGAGTCTAAACCTAATTCTACATTTATCTCTCTCAGTATCTCTGTCTCTTATTAATATAAATGTTATTAGTCAACACTGAAACAAACCTTTCTGTAGGAGTCTCCGTGTACAAATCTGCAGAGATATCCATCATATGCTTTTGCCTGAAGATAACAGGAGCCAAATTGCCCAGCAGCGGGATCGGGGTCTCTTGTTTGACCCCATATCGAGTAAAACGGGAGTAGATTTGTCGGAGATATAGGTAGATTGCTGCCAATAGTGCTACCAGCCATATGTACAGGATCATTTTCTGGGGAATGGAAGTATTATTTGTTTTTCCTTTAAAAGCCTGATTCGATCGAAGAATAGACAGAGTATTGTAATCTTGCTGCTATTAGAATTTGACTAAAAATTAAACAAATTCCTGTATAACTCGTACGCCAAAACAAGGATTAACTGTTGGCTTGATCCCAATCTAACCATGGTTCAGTAATATAATAAGAGAAGGTACCTTGTCGCAATACAATTAAGTTACTTGTTTAATATATGACAGCTTAACAGAATAAAGAGGTGTCTTAAGATTTTCAAGAAAATGTCGGGATGAAGATAAAATTCTAATTAACGCAATATTACGAGTAAATTGTCATATAAGTAATATACCGTGTGTGACCTCTACACGAGCAATAAATTAAAACGTTGGTTTTTCTCTTTAAGCTAGACAACGTTTGTTTAGCGAGTTTTAAAAATAACTTGGGGTTTTATTTTTAGTACAGTTTAAAGTTTATTCGAACACGCAATGTATTACGAAATTGATTACGTCTGTAGGGTGACAGGACAAGATTGACAAGCAATGTCAATTAGATGGATTTTAACGTACTTACATTGAAAATACCATTTAGTTTGCAAGGGAACGAGACAATCTAGAAAGACTACATAATTTTTTAAATGTCGTTGAACACAAGTTTTTTTGTCTGTTTAGAATCTACGTTTTAATTGTTTGCTCGTGTTACAAGCCACAGCTCACAGACAGTAGGTATGTATCATGAATAATCGTAACGGAAATAGGAGGTACGTAATATGCTTTGGATTTGAGTAGAGCTGACAATTTTGTTGTGACCAAGTTACTAAATTATAGCGCGTGACCTTGACGGCACGCCTCTACGGCTTCCGGCTTCCGTAAGGACCACTAGGGGTGGACCCCCGGCTCGCTTCTTAACTAGCTAAGCCGCGGGTCAACCAGTCGTTGGCGCGTGCCACCATTTTGGTTTTTGCCACGCAGCGCATCAATCGCTCGCGCTAGTAGACAGCTAGCCGCCGCATAGCGAACATAGGACATTCGCGCGCCTGTACAATTTTAACAGTGTTCTTATAGTAATAAAACATTTTTAAATCAGTGCCGGTGTTTGAGTAAAGTAGAAATAGATGAATAGTACCTACACACATATACAGTATGTGGCAACGGCGCATTTCCGAGATATCGCAAAGTTTCATTGTGCAAGATTGTTTCATCGTTTAACAACTGACCCTATTCTTAAGATTGTCAGTCTTGTCACCCTACTTACTTACCTTCTCAATACATTGCGTGTTCAAGTAAACTTTAAAATGTAAGTACTAAAAATCAAACCGTAAGTTTTTAAAGTCGCTGATCAAACGTTGTTTAGTTTGAGGAGTACAATCTACGTTTTAATTTTCTGCTCGTATTACAGGCCACACCCTGTATAGGTCGAATGTAAACAATCTTACCTCAGTTTTAGCGCAACAAAAACTTCCAATAGTATTGTGACGACGATCGTATTTATTTGCACGTAAGCAAACTTAAACTATAGACAATTAGCAGAACGAGTTTCGAGAATGATGCAAGAAATCTTGCGACCGACCGCCTCAGCTAATGACTAAAACATAACTGATTTTATAGCAGCTATACTCATACTGATATTGGATCTTACGCAGCAAAAAAAAATTGGATTAACATATCTTAGTGAGATTAGATATCAAACTAATTGGGGTAAAAAACAAAAACAAAGCTACGAGGGTGAAGATTTTGTGAAATGTAATAAATATGTGCTTTTATAAGCAAATGCAGGGTGTAACAAAAATACTGGTGATCCGTTTAAGGGCATAATTCGTATTGTATTATGACTATGAAAAAGTAGGAGAAAAAAATGTTGGACGCGAAAAACAATTTTTTTTTTTCTATGGGACAGGTAGTCCCAGCCGGTCGACCCTCCATACTAAACCATAATTTTATTTCGCGCGAAAATATTTTTTTCTTACTCTTTCGTTGTTAGAATACGATACCAATTATGCCCTTAAAAGGATCACCAGTATTTTTGGTACACCTTGTATACTAAGTTTTTTTAGCAAAATTACTTAACTAGAAACAAATAACATTTTTGGGGATCTCTTACAGGACAGACAGTCAGAGACTAAGTTAATATGTATGTAATCATTTGAAGAAATTTAATGTTTCCAAAAACAACATAACTAATTTTTTTTTTCGGATTTGAGTTGTTGGTATTATTGTGTTCAGCTATGATGGGGTACAGCTTGGTTACGTACCTACGCTGTCCAAAAGACACAATTTGTCTAAGATTCACCAAAACAATTTTTTTTACGTAACTCTTTTCAAATTCAGTGGATTTTTCTGAATGAAGAGCGAAAAGTACAGAAAAAATAAAGTCACTTATTAAAGAAATTAATTTGAATACAACAAAAAGTATTAAGTTGCTAATTGGTAAATTTGTCGCGTTTTCACTCAAAAACAACATAACTGACAAATATTTTACAAAAACGACTTATCTGACATACTTAGATACTTTCCTCTTTTTTCATTGCCTAGAATATAAACACTGAAACATGAATTTATTCTTAGCTCTGTGGTAATTTACAGAGTTAAATTAACAAGATTTTAAACTCTAGGTAGTAATACTTTAAGAGTTAATTAGATTTATTGATTTTCTGAAAAAACATGTCCAGTGTAGTTATGTTATTTTTAACCGACTTCAAACAAAAAAGGAGGAGGTTCTCAATTCGACTGGTTTTTTTATCATTATTATTTATTTTTTTATTTTTTGTACATGTTACTCGATATCTCCGTGAATCGTGAACCGATTTTCAAATTTTATTTTTTAATCGAACGGGTATAACCCCTTGATGATCCCATTGTCACCAAGTCGGGGTCTGATGATGGGATCCTGAAGAAATCGAGGGAATAACTCAACAACTATTATAGGCACACCTATGATTTCACTATTTTTACAGCAACTCGGCCACTGCCTCTTGGAATAGCGGATCCTAAGTGAAGTCGGTTCTTTTTTTTGTTTATAATTATTGTAAACATCACTTCGTTTACATTTAGACATTGTTGATTGGAAATTTTATATTTTACTTTTAGGTAGGTAGAGGTAGCCGTTTTATAATTATATGGTTAAACTTCGTGACTATAATTCAGTTGAAATTATTTACACTTTTCGGGTTAACAAAGTGACAACAAAATATACAAAAATATTTATTTCAATATATAACCTCAAGTAAAGCTGACACATAAATTTATCAATACAAAAAAATTATATCACATATAATATCAGTCAATAAAGATTAACATGATTAAAACACATTTTACAATGTATATGTTCGAAAAACTGCTCTTTTTAAGGGTAAAGTGTTATGCTTGTTAAGCAATTATTTGCCACACACGTGCGGGAAAGGATTTGCATACTTAGTACTTTCTTGTTCTCTACACTTGTAGCATAAATAACTATTTCACCACTCCACCTCGGAATCGCGCTCTTTATTTATTTATTTTATTCTATTTTATTCAATTAACAATTGTGTTTGAAATTTGCATATACATTGTAAATTAACATGTATTATGTATATACAAATAAAAATAACTTAACAAAAAAAACAAAAACATGTAAAATTAGTCAGAACAGAAGACAATCAATATTATTTAAGTAAGTAGGTAGATACATATATTATTAGTGGCAATGAGTACTTCAATATCAATTTGTAAGCCTAATCTTAAACCTAGTTCATAAATATGAGTATGGTCTTATTGACGATAAATGAGAAAGGCCACCCTGGGGACCGATTTTTGACAGCCGGACGCTCGAATTCAAAAAATTCAAGCTCGAAAATAATCGCACACAAAAGTTTGTCGCCAATTTTTTCGCATGGAATTAATAGTTTAAATAATCATCATTTTAAATTTCTATCGCTTTTATTTTTATAACATAATTTCATCGTTTTATTCGGAGTTTTAAATGTCACTTTCGAGTGCTCGAATCTCAAAAATCACCCCCTGGTTTGGTTAAAACAAAATGTAATACTGTCACTCAATATGAAAAGACAAAAAAACGCATAAAAAGTATAAACACATAGACAATCATAAGTAGACAATAATAAGCAATAAAAAAATTAAGAAACTATACAAAAGGTTGTGCAGTCTTGCCCAGTCTCATTCGATTCAGCGTAAAAAATACAACGAAAATGACACTTCTATCGCCTAGTTTAGTAAATGTGTAATTTTTAAAATGTCCTCCCCCTCTTCTGCCATACATCCCCGATAGGGGTAAGACGCATTTTATATAGGACTCAGCAGATCCTCATTCCTAAAGCCAATATAAATGTATAAAGATAAGTTTTATTGATTTCCATATTTGCTATTTTCTCTGTGCTAAAAAAATGGAGCATTCGTTATTCAGCCAAGTCTTATGTTTTTTTTTTTAGTTTTATGTTTGAAAGTGGCAGTTGACACTGTCAACTTGACAGATGCAAATTCTACGTAGTACTTACTAGAAAGCTAAAATTTGATATTTTGTAATCATGCTGACCAAAAGGATAAAACAAAACCCGCAAAAAAAAGACCCTTCCACATGGAGTGAGGGCTCTAACCCTATTGTGTGGGGTGTTGTAAAGTAAAGATTTTCAGAAATGATCAGTTCAAAACTTCAAGAAAATGTGTCCTTACCGTCTAACTTTTCAACCGTAAGCCCACAAATATATAATTAAACATTGAATTTCAGGCTTCAGCAAATATAATTTCTATTAAAACTATAATAAATAAAATCGATTGAGTCATTTTTGAGTTATCGCATAAACTTATCCTTATCTTAATAAAATGGCATTAGTAAGTGCAAGTGAGGTGATTGAAATCGCATGTTGTACTTTGACACTGCTTATCTACCAGTATCAAAACTATACGAGGTCGAGTTTCGCTCAAACCTGGCTCTTTCATGTTTCAGCCTTGTTTTGGTGTGCTTTAAAAAATGAAATATTTCGCGATGTTTCAAAAACGACTAAATCGATTATTCGGTACAGTTTTTATTTAAAATAATCCTCACTTTCATGATTTTTGTTATATTGGGCTTATGGTTCAAACGTTAGAGGGGGGACCAACTGTTTTGAAATATTCGAGCAATTATTGATTTTATAAAAAAATGAACATAAAACTTGGCTTGAATAACGAAAGCTCCAGGTTTAAGGCCGGCTACCAATATTTTTATTAACAAGCTGATTAGTGCCTTTGAATGGCATACGGCTCAATTTGCTACTCGATGAGGTAAAGACTGTGTACGTTGAAATCCGGCCACGCATGGTATGGTACATCTCCCTTTCGGATACACATTTTCAAGCAGTTCTTTTTTATAAATAATCTCTAATCATAGTAATATATAATAAAAATAGAATCATATTACAATTGTATGGGCTTGTCTCAGTTTTTACTGAAGGTATTTCATCATATCTTTAATGTTTTGTCCAGCGTTTTTTGATAATCTTCACTCGCTTCCTGCTACAATACCACAATTGTATTTATATTTTCACAACCGGTTTTATGGTCAATAGAATGTCATCTTACAAAAAAAAATGTTTTGAAACTCTATTCTACTTGAGGTAGTCAGGAAAACTTTCTATTCCAAGCACTGAAAGTAATTTTTATATGGCAGCCATTTTTTTGTCAAAAAGTCAAACTCACCAAAGTTAGAACACCTCCGAACTATTTCAATCTAAATACACTTAGAAAAATGTTAGCTATGGTGAAAAGAGAATTTAATAAGGTATCATTTGATTCATCTTATTTATAATAAAAAACTATTTTTAACAGGAAAATTTGGTAAACACTGTCAGAACACTGTGGACAAAAAATATAGGCACTGTGGAATATATAGTGATCAAACTCATAGACAACGTAACGTTTATATTATGTTTTAAATTTTATTATGTAGCTTGATAACCCCAAATTATTAATTAGAAGTGTTGGTTGAATATGCACATTCAATAAAAAGATGTACCATACCATGCGTGGCCGGATTTTAACGTACACAGTCTTTATATTCAAATAATTTTAGGCACCATACAATTAGGCTGAATTCCTCTAGTGCCAGGTTTGGGTTAGGCTACCACCATTTTTAGGCGCTTTCGATGAGCTCTAAGTATGTGCTACGTGCCCACTTTCTACTCGATGAGGTCGACTTCGTCAAAAAATATACGCCGAATTCTGCCACTCGATGAGCTAGCATTGCCAACGACCTACTCTTCCTATATAAAGCATCCCTATTACTTGCAGTAGTTTTAAAGAGAAGTGCGCATGTTTTGTCACAATTGAATTTTAGGATATTTATATCAAACCATCTTTGGAAGGCGAGTACCTAATGTTTTGTTCACCTTTTCATTTAGTTGTAAATTGTTCTCTGCCGATACGATGGCATATGTATCGTCAGCAAATACCACCAATCGGGTGTCTGGTAACAAGTCATTCATAACAGCTTATAAGGTAATTGATGAAAATTATAAAGAAAATAGGGCCCAAAATAGATCCCTCCGGAACGCCTCTTGTTAGTTTTGTCATTCTAGAGTTATAGGATCTTTCGTTTTTATCTTCTTTCCATTTTATCTCAATGTACTGTTTCCGGTTAGTAAGGTAGTAGCGAAAGATCGTTAGCATTTTACCCCTTATACCATAGTGTTCTACTTTCGTAAGCAAGAATATGTGATCAACTGTGTCAAAAGCTGAACTTAGGTCCAGGAATAAACCAGCGACCTTTCTTTTGAGTCAAGTTCATGTACTACATCACGAGCGTTGTTATTGCTTCTTTGGTACCTTGCCCTTCTGATAACCAAATTGTTTGGCATTTATTATATTTTCCCGATGAAGGTGCTTCATCAATCTGTTTTTCATCAGTCTCTTAAGAAGTTTGGAAAGGGTTGGCAAAAGAGATATAGGTCGATAATTCTTAGGATCCGATTTGGAGCCCTTTTTATGTACAATACCTTTGTTACCTTAAATTAGTCCGGGAATATACTGTTATCAAAGCATTGATTAAAAAAGTATGGTAGTGATTCTGCTAGAATTTCTATATTTTCTTTTATAATAGAAATTGGGATCTCGTCATATCTAGTTGATGTTTTGTATTTTAGGTTTTTTACTGTGAGCTTGATTTCAGCCGGTTTGACAGGCTCAGTTGCCTTGTCTTGCTGGACTCTTGGAAAATGTGAATGTAGTAATGGGAGAGCTTTATCAGAAAGCTGAGGTGTGTCGTTGCTCTAAGTGAAACCTATCTGAGAATCGTTTGGCGTTTCTAACAACGCCTTTGAAGGTGTTCATATATTTATTTGTGTAGCTTTCAACAGACTCTGAAGCACCACGTTTGCGAGTACTAAGGTAAGGACGCCGTTTATGCAACATGATACTCGTATGCCCTTTTATATTTTATAACTTATATTTTTCCTGTGGTGGTGTGGTGAATTTTTTTGTCTGATACTCGGCAGCAAAGTTTGTTCAACCTCTCTTGTCTTGAGGACCTCGTACGCTAATGGCTCAATTTTGGAATCTTTTGCTCGCTTGGGTCGCAATAAAAGCACGAGGGATTAAACATCAACTATGCCCCATTGTATAATAAATCAATACTTATCTCACTCCTCTCAAACTCCTTGGCACTCATTGTCAAATTCATTTAATTTTTGCGTGGCTTGAACCTAAGCCAGTTTCCTCCATCCACGGCCATTCGGAAGCCATCTTTGATGGACAGAATGATCGGGATGTTAGTTTTCTCGCAGGGCATCACCTCTATGTGTAGCAAGAGCTGATACACCATCACTTTCACTTCACACAGCGCGAATCTTGATCCTGTTTAACAAAAAATTATATTAACTTTAAAACCATAGTAAGTCGCTGAGACGCAGACGCGTTTGCACGATCAAGACTAAAGACTTATTTGTCGATTCATCCAAAATCGTGTAGTCCATTAAGATCCAAAATCGTGTAGTTTGTGTTGTCAGGTCAGTTGATTTTTAAGTAAACCCTGTCATTAGGTTTTATTATTAAATTTTCCGTTTAAATTCACGTTTGTAGTCACGTCCGTTAGAGTGACATATTTTTGACATGTAGTCCATCAAGATCCCCTAGTCAGATTCCCAGGGGAACCTGCTGAACTCATGACTTCATCAGGATCCCCTAAGGTAAAGCGTAGGTAGGTAGGTTAAGTTCGTTAGGTAGCTTAAGATGCCCGAAGGGCAAATCGCCCAGAAACAGGTCCCGTTTATTTTAAGTTGTGAAGGAAATGTTTTTGGAAAAGAAACACTGAGGGAATCCTGGTGAACTCATGAGTTGAGTAAGATCCCCTGGGGGATCTGACTAGAGGATCTTGGTGGACTACATGTCAAAAATATGTCACACTAACGGACGTGACTACAAACGTAAATTCAAACGAAAAATTGTATAATAAAACCTAATGACAATTTACTTAAAAATCAACTGACCTGACAACACGAACTATCCTGATCAGAACTTTTATGCTGTGATTCGGTTATAAAAAAAAAATCTAATTTTATACAAGCTGTAACATAACATAAATACCTACTGGTGATCCGTTCAAGGGCATAATTTGGTATCGTATTGCGAGTAAGAAAAATTAGGAGATTTTTTTGTAGGACACGTCGTCCCAGCCGGCCAACCTTCATTAAAAAAACCTTTTTTTTCATGATAAAAATGTTTTTCTTAGTTTTTCATAATTACAATATGATACAAATTATGCCCTTAAAAGGATCACGGGTATTTTTGTTACTTTCTTACTTTCGTTTGTCTTACGAGTATATATAGGTACCTAATTATTCTAATATACAGAAAAAGATAAAAACATTTGCTTATCACCAATATTCTATAAGACGTTCAACCATGGCATTTAGATTTTTGCTTTTATTACTGATATTTAATTGAGCGAAATATAAGCTCCTCACGAGAGTTAAAAATAAATACAGACGTTTCGGATCACAGAAGCACCGCAGAAATATATTCTTCTTCTTCCGCCTAGCGTTTATCCTGGCTTGGGGTCCGCTTGACCACCTAATCCCATAAATTGGCGATTCACTAGTGACACTAATGACACTAGTTTTTACGAAAGCGACTACCATCTGACCTTCCAACCCAGAGGGGAAACTAGGCCTTTTTTTGGGATTAGGTCCGGTTTCCTTACGATGTTTTCCTTCACCGAAAAGCGACTGGTAAATATCAAATGACATAAGTTCCGAAATACTCAGTAGTGCGAGCCGGGGTTTGAACCCGAGACCTCCTGATTGAAAGTGGGACGTCTTACCGCAAGGCTACCAGCGCTTCGTACATAACTCGTATATTGCACTTAATTAATTCCTTGATTTTTGTTATACAAAAACACCCTTTTAAGTCTCTGAGTAGAGGTATATGCAACAATGAAAAACAACCTGCCAACTTTCTGATTGAAACTGCAAAGCCCTTACACAGTCAGAGAATTTTCAGACTTACCAATACAATTTCTGGGCCCTAATCCAAAAGGCATGTACACAAACGGATCAATGTTGTGCTTGTTTTCTTCGGAGAAGCGCTCAGGGTCGAACTTCTCTGGATTTGGGAAGTGTTTCGGGTCCCGATGATACGCCCAAAGTGGTAATTGTATCGCGTCTCCTTTGCGAAGCTGCAGAAAAGATGGAACAAGATCAATACGAGTAGTAGGTACTTATAGACTTAAAGATATAATAGACGGCCATAGTCTAAGAACTTTTTGAGACTCCAAGTCTTTAGCGCCGTCTAGTCGAGAGCGACTTAGAGATAGCCAAAATGTAAGAGGAAATGTCACCTGCTCTGCTACTCAATCTAGTAACGACTAGCGTACTCTAGCACGCTAGTCGTTACTAGATGAAGTTCTGCTCTAGCAGGTGACATTTCCTCTTACATTTTGGCTGTCTTAAGGGTGCTCTCGACTAGACGGCGCTAAAGACTTGGAGCCTCAAAATGTTCTTAGACTATGGCCGTCTATTATATCTTTACGTCTATGCTATATAGTAGTAGTGTAGGTCCGAACACTGTTATTGACCACTTCAAAAATGTTTATTTTGTTAATACAGTATAACAAAATTTGATGTGATTTAAACTCACTTATTACTTTGACAAAAACGCGCACAAATGAAGTCCTGTTTTAGTCAAAATAATAAGTTTTGTTCCAATGAACTTTGTTTGCTATTTGTAGATTAGTTTTCTTTAGATCGTGTGTAGATATTTAAATTTGAAAAATTGTGCGTATCGAGAAAAAATTGTGAATTTTTGACTCCACGTATATCCACGTCAAAAAAAAATTTTTCTGAGCAGAATTTAGTTATAATGAGCAATACATATGTACATTTTAAGGTCAATACGCTACGGATGTTCACATTTCACATTGATTTTCGATACTTACTATGGAGATAGATAACGTACACACCATGACGCTATTTTTTTTCGCGTATTTTGTGTATGGTTAACGCTTTAAAAATTTAAAAATAAATGATTAATTAGTTATAAACGTCCTAAAAATAATAATGTTTTGAGTGTTTTTCTTCTCCGCAGAATTTAATTTAAATATAGATTTTTACTTTTTTAATATCAAGAATGAATTCTGCATGTCTGTTTTATACGGAAATGATACCACACAACCCTAGCAGTCTCAACCAAAGAGTATTTTGCACGGGACCTTATTTTGACGTGTGAAGGTCCAAAAATTTGACATACCTCCAATACTAAAAATATTCACCGTTAGGGCACTCTATCCATGGTCAAAAATTCACAACTTTTTCTTGATGCGCGCATTGTTTATCACTTTTGTACTGAGAGAGAACTATACTATAAGTTTTATTTCGGATACTTACAATAACATCTTTAGTAGCTTTATCGTTGGCTTTGCCTAGGTTGTAGTCTTTTACACAGAGACGGTCCACAACTGGAGCCCCTGGCCATTTGCGTAGAACCTCTGAAAAATATATTGTTATTTATTAACATTTGTAGGTACCTCTACCTACTTATATATTACTAGCTTTTGCCCGCGACTTCGTCTGCGTGGAATTGGTAATCCCCCTTAAGGAATGACTTCTGGCTATCAATCATTCTATATCCTTCCCTAGAGCTCAAACTATTTCCAGCGTTCAGCGGTTATTGATTCCCCATACAATTTACAACCCCCTTTTCACCCTCTCTAGGGTTAATTTTCGGGATAAAAACTATTCTATGTCGTTTCGCGGGACTCAAATAATCTCCATACAAATTTTCATCTAAATCGTTTCAGTGGAAAAAAATTCGCCATACAAACTTTCAACCCGCTTTCCACCCCTTCCCGGGTTGATTTTCGGGATGAAAACTATCCTATGTCCTTTCTTGGAACTCAGACTATCTCTGTACAAAATTTCATCAAAATCCGTTCAGCCGTTTTAACGTGATGCGCGGTCAAATAAACAGACAAACAGACAAAAATTCTAAAAACAGTTGGAACGTGTTCTCTGTTATCGATTCTAAGTATCCCCAGCCTACTTTTTTTCAAATATCTTCCATGTACAGACTTTCAACCCTCTTCAGCTTTATTTTAATATATGTATATGTATATAATTATGTATAGATAGATATTATACAGGCTGGATTTTCTTTTTGGGTCAGTGAGGGCAGCTACCAGATCCCGTGCTGTTACGCGAAAATGGTCTTAGAAGACCTTCCCTAGATTTCAAATTAATGAAGATTTGGGTTTACAGATTTTGGAAAAAACATACAGGATGCGAGAAAGGGTCATTTTTGCCAAACATTTTTTTTGACGCCATTCGATCCCATTCCTAGTTATTCCTATCCAAAATCAAAAGCTTGTATAGGAACAAAAAAAACCGGCTAGAAAAACCACAAATCGAGGAAACTTTCCCCATACATTTTGTATGAAAATAAAAACTTTTATTTTTCACATGCACTTTATTACGCCAATCGATTCCTATTCAGTATCAATAGTTACTATGGGGTCAACTTACGGTAATGTACCAAACAGCCACAAATTAAAGAAACTTTTTATTTCAAGAGCATTGCGAGCTTATGTTTATTTCAAGGGCATGTTAAGCCTTTAACACTTTCCGTACCGCGTAGCGCGTAGCCAGGTATTCCTCGTATGTAGCGCGTAGTAGCTACGAACAGAGAACCCGACAGTCGGGTTCTCGGTGCTGAATGTGTTAATATATATGTGCGACGTGCGACCAATGAGACCTATAATAACGCTGCACTAAGACTGGATTAGAGTAGTGACACAAGAAAATAACAATTCTCAAGATGAAGCGGACTGCCTGAATAAATATCAACTCAAAATTAAAGAAATGGTTTGCTACTCTATCCTACAATGACACAACATAATACACACTTACTCTTGGTCTGTGGTTAGCTAAATTATTATCAGCTAAGCTACTGGCACTGGCACTCGTTCACGTCACAGGCACACAACACACCACACCCCTACTCACATACACACTCATGCGCCTACACACAAATTACACTCAAACACTTAAACTTAGTGAATTCATTTTCATAGTGCATGGAATTGTTTGGATTGCACCAGAAAACTTGTGTAAACTGTTGTGTTTGAATTAATAAATTTAGTATAACTATTAACTATCATGCTCACAATACAACTGAACGTATGTCAACTCAGTCCTTGTATAAAGATTTTACAAAACGTACGCAATTCTCACCTGATACAACCATGTCCAAATACGTCATATGCTGCACCGAATTATAGTCAAACTTCCCGTTGTTCTTCTCTTCATTCTCCCGGATCTCTTCCACCAGCTTCTCCTGGCAGTCAGGGTTGACGGCCAGCTCGTACAACAGGAATGACATGGTTGTAGACACGGTGTCATAACCGGCGAACAGGAAGATCACGGCTTGGGCAACGAGATCCACGTCGGACCAGACTGGAAATAAATGAATCGTCTCTGAAAATAACTTTTCATCCCTACTATTCGAAAAAGGGTAATTTGTTGCCCATTTACAGGGAGCGAAAGTGACTTTTGATCCCTCTGCGATTTGTTACCCATTGATAGGGAGCAAAAGTGACTTTTAAATAAATAAATATTACAAATCTTACACAAGTCAACCCAGTCCCACAGTAAGCCCAATAAGGCTTGTGTTGTGGGTACTAGGCGACGATATATATATTAATAGATAGATATAGATAAATACTTAAATACATAGAAAACATCCATAACTCATGAACAAATATGTGCGATTAGCACACAGATAAATGCCCTGACCAGGATTCGAACCCGGGACCTCCTGCTTCATAGGCAAGGTCACTACCGACTAGGCTAGGAGGCCGTTACAACGTTACTTTTGATCCCTCTGCGATTTGTTGCCCATTTACAGGGAGCAAACGTGACTTTTGATCCCTCTGCGTTTTTTTTTACTAACAACATTATATAACTTCTCTTTCTAGCAGATAGCTAGTTTAGTACCTTTGTTTTCGTTTTTCTCATAGAAGGAGTGAAAAGTAGAGTATACTACGCGGTAGCAAAATTATTTCGATCTCGGGTCACTTGAATCCCTCGACTGAAATAAGTCATTTTGCTTCTTTGTAATACAATCTACTATTACGTTGCTAAAAATTGTAATACAAAGAAAATACAGCCAGTTACAGATTTACATACAAAACTTATTTTTGCTATATTTTCTTTGTATTACAATTTTTAGCAACGAAAATGAATTTCAGACCTAGATATGTACTACTAGATTGCCCATGCCAAATTTCGTGGTTCCAAAGCATGTTGTTTTAAAATGAGAGCTGAACTACGTTTGTATGGGGACGCGAGTTCACGCGAGCGTCCTGGCGACTCTTAAACTACTAAACTAATATAATAAAATATTTTTCCATTGGGATATACGCACATATGTGACCACCAGATCTGTCAGGCGGATATGCCCGGCGGATATGCCCGGCGGACTGATCCGTCCATGTATGGCGCTAATCAGATGTATCCGCAGACAAATCCATGTTCAATTTGCGCCATACGTGGACGGATCTCTCCGCCAGGCATATCCGCCGGACAAATCCGGCGGTAATATCTGTGCGTGTATGCCTGACTATTGTCGTTGTGAAATGATAGCTGTTCCTTTATAGGTATAGTTAAAATTAGCGTGTACCTACCAGTTTTATTTTTAACTTTTCCCACGTCCGACTCTTCAACCGTAGCAAAACCGGCGTGGTCATCTTTTGCGCTCTTGGTGTCATGCGATAGTTTTCCTGAAATCGAAATAGTAAATGCTATTGTAAAAGGCTATTGTATAATTGAAGGAAAAATTGAAGGGAAGCGAGGCCGCGGCAGAAGAACTAAAAATATAAGAGACTGGTTAAAAGTGAAGAGCATAGTTAGACTAATTCGCATGACTAAAGATAGAGAGACATATAGACATATGGTCGCCGACCTCCTGAACGGAGATGGCACATGGAGAAGAAGAAGAAGATTGTAAAAGCAAAAATAATACCTTGATTATAAACAAATCGTAGCACTTTATTAGTTGTTGTATCACTATGTTATACCTACTATACGTCCAATCTTGTTTGCAATAGGTTTATAGCTAAACAGTGTTAAATAAAATCTTAAAAAAACGTATGGAAATAATAAGACTTTTGTATTGGAGTTGGTAACAAAATAACAAAGAAGACAATCTTCTTTCGTATTTGATAGTTTACCTTTCTTGGCTTCCATCAGAAGCTGAATCATGTCAGGTCGATGTATGTGCTGCTCTTCTCGTTGTTTCATGGCTCCCAGCACCACGTTTGTGAAGAATTCAGTCACACTCGCTGGAAATACTGCTAATTGCAACACCTGTAAGGAAAAAAAATACCATGACCGTGGCAATTAAGCATACAAACAGCCCACCTGATGGTGAGCAGCTACCGTAGCCTGTTCTCTATCTTCTTATCAAATTGCTTCTGGCCTAAAGGGTATGAATCAGAATCCGAAATGATCCAAATATGATTTTGAGCATACTTACAGACATTATCCAAGGAAAAATTCTGTATCCAAAGAATCTCATCTTAGTTCCGAAATTTAAGTTGGTAAGTGCCGAGCTCATTTTATAGAACTCGTTGTCTCCATGTTGGGAATTGACGTCAAGACCGAAGGCACACGAGGCTATCACGTCATTGGCGTAACGCGTTGTCAGGTTCTTGGCTTCGAGGTCTACGTAGCCCACTGAAAAAAAAGAGATAAATTCCTTTAAGAATAATTTATCTAGCTATCGTACTGTTAAGAATTGAAATAATCGATATTTATCCTGGTCACAGCACCAAACTATAACAGCCCGCGGAAAATCATAATTATTGTTATAATGAATACAGTGAATTACTATCGACAAAGATGACTTATCCCGATTTCATATCATGAGTCGAAAACCCGATTTTATAAAAACTGATAAAAGTTAAACTTTGATATACCTATTTAACCACTTATTACATATTATTATTTGTTTGGCTTTAGGTTGGTATATTTATCAAAAATATTTTTATGCATTTTAGTAAGATTATAGAACAATAAAAAAGACGTTCCCTCGAGTCCCATGAGTCTAAAATAAATTAAGTAAATAGAAGGTAATAATCAATCCTTCAATCGGAAAGATTTATAAGAGGCTTGTTTGAAAATTTAGTATCAAAATGTAGTGATTTGTCTGATCTAGGCACCTAAGTACTTACCTACGAGTAAGTAGTACCTAAGTACTTGTGTAATGATGTAGATTAGATAAGAATCTATATTTGTGCAACTGATGCACCAAGTGTAAAATGTACTCTAAGTATCGTGTCCATTTGTTTGTACCTTTAGACTCTTCAATCTTAGTTTTTAGAGCTTTCATCATCTGGTCCCCGACTTGCACCATGAAGGGCACCATTAGCCGGATCTTGGAGCTGGTGAACGCGGGGCTGAGGGCGGAGCGCATGTCCTTCCATTCGTCACCTGTAAATAACGGCTTTTGTACCAAATGCAAACTGAGTGGACGCTAGCGCATCGCACTCGGCAAAAGTATCCTCTAAGGCTCTAACTACGCTTGACGATTTCATATTACTCTAACTCTAATCCCTTGAAAGTCTGGTCGCAATACTGCACGGGCAGATACTAAATATAGAGGCTGTACATTTATAAATCAGCGGTGAGGCATTATAACACGAAGCGTAGCCATAACACCAATTAATGAGAAACACTTCACGAAAGAGGCGAAGCGATATCTATTACAAAATGAAATTAATCCTCAGCATAGATAAACAAGTCAAACAACATGATATTTGAGATTAAAATTATCAGTGATATCGTTATAAAATATATTAAGTCACCGTGCCAATACGATGCAGACATGGACTAGCAAAACAGCATGATTTGCGGAATATTTCATGTTTTCGTCTTTACAGTAGCAATGTCATCGTGACCTGTAAATGTATTAACCCGTTATCGGTTACATTTTGAGTGTGTTCACTGGTTTTGTTATCAACAATTATGATAACTGATTGCAGAATTGTTTTAATACGTAAAATGACACTTAGCACTTTTAAGAAAGTATGAGACATGTGGAAAGTAAATTAATGAAATCGAAAAAGAATCACGATGAAATGTTTTGTTTCTTATCTGTTTAAAACCTCTGATATAAAAGTTTGATAGATGAGCGCGTGAGAATGTTTGAGGTAAATTAATATGTTAATTAGTTGCATATGTTCTATTTGAAACTGCAAATTAGCAACCGATATTTTAAGAGATGTTACTTTACATTCAAACAATTAACTTTCAATGGAAATTAAGAAAACTTTTCATACCATTTTTTTGTTTTCATGTACCGAACAAAATAAATAAATTATAATTATTTCTAAAAATAATTACCATGTGCATTTGACTGACAAGATTTATTTGCAACTGACATAACCAGACCAAAGATCTATATAAGGGATACGACATATGAAAATCAAACACTTAAAAATATGCTTGTCTCGTTTTAATTCAGCACTATATTGATAAGCAAAAAGAGATGACGAGTATGTACCTACGTAAAAACCTAATGCGGCCGAAAAATCCACCATATTGTGCGCCCATGACGTCATCGTCTGTCATTTTAGGGTTGTATTCTATTTATCGAAATTGATATCGATCTATTATTGATGCCTACTACCATTTACTTATTTCATTATGCTACCCAGCTTAAAACCCACACGAATTCTCTTATCTACATAATAATTATTTACACATATTTAAAAAAAACTGGCTATCTCTGGAGAGTATCTGTCCATGTTGTCAAATTCCTAATTGAAATAGTAGCGCCTGACTTGGCAACTGTACAAAAAAAGTGTTGACTGCGGTGAGGCCTGGGTCACTATCGATATTGATTTGTCGACAAAACCTAATCAAAGTAAAATCATCCGGGCAGCACTATAACCGCCATGTTGTGCGCTCGAGTACTTCAAAACCGATACGCGTTTTTCGTTGATATGCCGTTTCCATATTAGTCCTATTTCATTGAACCAGACAAGTAATAGCATTACATTGACAATCAAGTATTTAATCTATCAACGTGAGGCGGCTAGTTGAGTGAGGTAAAAGGAGATTCTAGAATCTGATCAATGAGGTCTCATTTAATTATCTCATGAACAGGATGTTATTACGAAGCAAATTTGTTTTTTAATTTTTCTCTAAAAAGCATCATAAAATCTACAAGGTTTCAGTCAATGTGTGAGCTGTAAAAATATCAGTAACAATTTTTTTAGCACCTTATACAGGGTGGATTTTCTTTTTGGGTCAGTGAGAGCAGCTACCAGAGCCCGTGCTGCTACGATATGATCTTAGAGGAGCATTAAAATACGAGCCGCAGACGAGTTTCATAATAAGATCACACGAGTGTTTAAGGCCTAATTACGTACAGTTGCACACACAGCTTTATCTACACACACATTATAAATCCGAAGTGACACGTTTGGAAACCCTTAGAATGACCGCCATTGCATCGCCATGTCCAACTCGATTGTGCAGGCGATCAGGGGGGGGGGGGGGGCATCACTGCGGTCGGGAAGCAGGCCGGATTTTCATTACGTTACCGTTATAACGATGTGGTAATGAATTTTCTTACGCTGATACCCACAGAGTCATAGATAATACACCGATGTTATAATAACTGGTTGCAATAATGGTGGTAATTACATACGGTTTTCGAACGCAGAATAGAGGATTTATGATGTGAGTGTAGATAAAGATTTTTATCGGTAAATATAGGTAGAGCAAAAATATTTACTTACATGAATATTAGTTACCGAACTTATGTAATGATAATAATCAATGAATGAAGTCTACCAAAAGACGTCTTACCACTACCACCGAGTCATCGCGTGAGCGCCAAAACACGAACGTAACGTAAGTTGCCTAAAAATGTATGCATGACTAAGCAATGGCTATCGATAGTTTGTAAATTGCTTACGTAAAACCAATAAAAGTAATAATCGCTTGATAATATTAAGGATAATGTAAACAGCGACGTCAACTTTTGAATTAAAGGTTAGGTTCACATAACAAAATGCTTATACACGGAGCAGTAAGAGACCGAGCACTTGAACAGTCGCCATCAGATATAGAGAAGTCAATTCAGAGGATTCCATCTGATGCATCTCAATTTAAATGATGACGTGATGAAAATAAATATAATAATTGATGTGATTGTTTCTTTTCAACATCGGACTCTTTCCATTGATATAGCAAAAAAAGTCGGAAACCTTGATATACCGGGTTAATAACCCAGCGTGCGTTTGTCTGGTCCAAATTGCACAGTATTATCTTATTTGAAACTGCATAATAATGTTGAGGAAAATCTCCTTAGAAAAATTTGCGTACGTATTAAAGTAGGCAGGTACAGACTACCGTACAGTAAACCTACCGAAATTAGTTCTCTACCCTGAGTACCCTTTTAGGCCATTGTCGCAGATTTCAGTCTCACTATTCCAATCACCTTAAGTACCTCAACATCGCATCATATAGTGCTTTAGGTTCGATTATTTGTGATTATTTGTGGCTCACGGAGAGCCGTTTTGCTGCATTGATCGTAGCAAATGGAAATCCGTGATCTCTGCCTACCCCATTTGGGATATAGGCGTAATTGTATGTTGTTGTTGTATTTGTAATAATAGTTAAAAAGATACCTTGCAAGGAGACAAGATTTCTTCCAAAGATAGGTTCAGCCTTAGGGTCGACAATGATCCTCCTATCGACGAAGTGTTCGAAATCCTTAACGGTAATCCTTTTCAGAAGCTCGGAATCTTTCACTAAAATGTAGGGAGTCAGGAACTCGTAGCGACCCACCAGCCTGGAAATATATTATTTTCATCACATTTGCTTATAATAATACGTTGCAGACGACATAGGAAGCCAAACAACATTTTGGGATTTCGAGGTTAGCCCTGCTCGACCGCCACCACCTAAGTCCCCGCGCCTGCGTGTTGCAGCGCGCGGTTGCTTAGCAACAAGAGAGACAACACTACGCTATCGTGATATGTTTAATTCGTCTGCTGATTTTCCCTAATTAATTATCAGTGTTGTTATAACCATCTTGTGCAAACATATTATAATAAACTCCGCCTGCGTATTTATTGTTTCATTCAACGAACTGCCGTCCGACTGTTAGTAGGTAGTTACAACTACTACCATCATCCCCATAATAAAAGTTATGCAGTGTGACTTACCTAATGAACTCGCTGAACATGACTGGTGAAAAATTTCAACCTGTATAGTTACGTAGAGTTTAGGGGACCATGCTTTTTACCATTTTTACCATTAAATTTTCTTGAAAATTGTGATTTGATATTGAAAAGGCATACCTCTCGTCAGGGAAGCTCTTATACGCGCGCATGTCCAGATCGGTCATATGCCCGTTCAAGAACGTCACTCCTTCTATATCTCCCGATAACGGCACATAGGGGCCATGTTACACAGCATGGCATGAGACTATTACGATAAATGTTGATCAAAAGGCATACCTCTCGCCAGGAAAGCTCTCATATGCGCGCATGACTACTTCAGTCATATGTTCCTTCAGGAAAGTCACTCCAGCCATATCTCCCAACAACGGCACATAGGGGCCATGCTTTATACCGTAACGGGATAATGTCGTGTATCTGTGGTAGAGCCACGCCGCGAAAACGCAGATTGCTCCGAGGAGGAGGTAGATGAATAACATGACTGGAAGATAAAGTGTGGATAGTAGAAAAAAAACATTGGCATGAGATAAGATTACGTGTCTTTTAACCGAATGTCGGTTAATACATCTTCCTTAGGTAGAGATTTCTTGCTTTATTTGAATTGTAGAAATATTTAATAATTTAATTCTTAATTGTTCTGAGTATTTAAATTAAAGATTTCAATATAAATATTTAAATATTAAGAAAGACAAAAAACTTGAAGTAAAATTTCTCTCTTGTAACATTCATTCAAAGCAAAGTAAAATTTTGCTTCCAACCGGCATAGAATGATTACAACCCGACGCGACCTATGATTAAACATCGGAATAGATGCTGCCCTTGACAATGACAATCAAGAGGCCATCTCTGCTGCGTCTAATATACAGACCGGTTGACAACCGGCTGACCTCCAAATTTGGCCGAGCAATCACTTATCAGTTGGTATACAAACATAACACGATCATAACAAACTGAGGTTGACTCATGGTTGACTTGATGTTAATAATTTAATTTTAAACAATTAAACAAAAAAAGAACCGACTTAACTTAGACTCCACTTTCTCAAAAGGAAGTGCCCGAGCTACCTAGCAAAAAATATTTAAATTACAGTAGTTGTGCCTATAATATTTAAAGAGTTCCCTCGATTTCTCCAGGATCCTATCATCAGATCCTGACCTGGTTACAATAGGACCAATTGTGACTCATTCAAATAAAAAAAGAATTTTTAATACAGTTGCTCAAAAAAGTGCTTTTCTTGTAGTGGTTTAGCGTGCGGAAAGTTTGATATCGCGCACTAGTGCTTTTTACTTTTCCAGCCAATCACAGCTAATGACAGTGACAGACAGCCAATCACAGCGCCGCACCGCACCGCGCGGAGCGTTCGGATACATGTACTAAAGTAACCTCAAAGTGAATAATTGACAATTTTATAATTTTTTCGCAACTGTATTAAAAAACGTCGTTCGATACTCGTGCGTAAATGTCATTCTTCACTCGTCCCGAGTCTTGCCATGAGCCGTAGATATCTCGGTACTCGTGAAGTACTTAATGACATACTTTCCGCACTAATATCGAAATGTACTATTTCCGAATCGTTCCAGCTGCCTTCGAATAATCGGTGAACATACATAAAAAAAAATCAAAAACAAAGATCCCGACGAATCGACCTCCTTCGAAATCTTGAAGTCGGTTGAAAAGGCTTACATTGTCTTTGGTAAAGATTTATAAAACTGTAATAAGATTGCAGTAAGGATTATTAACTCACTTGTGCTAAGAATAAATAGAAGAGCTGGCGGTGTCTTCGCACAGCGTATCAGCATTGCGATACAACGAGGACATGCCGCCAGCATCCTTGGTACAATGCCGCAAGGGCCTAGTTTAGATTTGAGCTAGTTATTAATTTAGTTTAGTATTTGTACTGTAGTACCTCTGTATATTTAGTTATGTAAATAAATGTTTTTAATCAAGCATAAAACCAATTCAGAGACATACCTAATTTTCCTTATGCCACAGTTGTCGTAAACTTGCGTTAGTTTTGTTGTTGGTTATCTGTAAAACACGTTTAAACGTATGCTCAGTTGAATGCAAACTGGCTGTGAAGTCCCTGTGGTACTGTTATAGCATCCCGACTGGTTTGCGCTTCGACATACGATGGTCAAGTCTGCAAAATAATACGTTATTTCATAAAATCAGTTCGATTTTAGTTATAGCAATGCCATATTAAATCGTATCATGTTATATATAATCTGTTTTCATATTAAAATGTCCTTGTTTTCTATTCTGCAATTTCTACAAAATTATGAATGGCCCCGACGAGAGGCATTACAATGCTGTAGACAGAGGTAGTTTAAATAGGTACTTTTGAAAATAATAACTATTTTATTATTGTCTATCAATTAGAGTTGATACCTATTTCTTTCATTACCTAAACTTTGTTGTGCACTAAACGTAACGTACAGATAACGGACTGAGCGGACATAATTTTATGAAGCATTCTCTATCAGTCGCCAAATTATAGCAAATTAGCAAAAATACAATTATTAAAAATATATTTTTAAGTTTTTTTTTTTAAATAAATGGCATTCTCCCTTTGCATATGAGCAATGTGAATTCTGCCAATGACAAGTTGACGACGTTAATCACATTTTATTTGTTAAATGAATATAGGCAACGTTGTTCGGTTTTAGCCTTGCTCTTTGTAAGGGTGATAGCTGCTCCTTACAAACAACACGTGGCGGCCATGCCAGGACAACTGCCCGTTTAACTACAGAGAGTTTACACGCGTTTTGAGACTAATTTTTCATTAGGTGCACACTTTTATTAGATCACCGCACAATAAGCTATGAATATTATACACTGAACTACTTAAATGAACAAAAAATCAAAAATGTTTCTCAAGACGTCCAAACTACCCTGCGTTACGAACAGAAGTCTATTACAAAGTTAAGAAACGGCATTGTTCATAATTTAAACCAAGACTTGGCCCGTACTTGCATATTGAAGTCAGGCATTAATTTCACAAACCTGACGCATACTACATCAGAGTGTTTTCCAAGTCGATGAACGGAAGCACAGCTATGCAACAATACATAAATATTATTAAAGTCAATGAAATACTTGTAGTAGAGACCAGTAACAAAATACGTAATAAAAAGAAAATGCACTTGCATTTTACGGTACACGGGAAAAAAACTGAGATATTCTCAATCCAAGATATTATTATTTTCTTGAAAATATTTTCTCGTGACAAGTATTTATTTCCTTTACCAAAAATATGATACTTCACTTAATAAAACCACGTTTTCTTAAAATAGAAATACAAAAATGTATCGTTTCAAGAGTATATTAAGTAAATAAGAGAGATGGTACTTTAATCAAACAAATATTATCTTAGGTAAAAGAAAACTAGAAAAACTGTAAGAATATATTCGCTTCGTTATATTTAAAACTTTAATTTATTTTCATTTAAGGAAATAAATGCTTGTCACGAGGAAATATTTTCAACATAATATAATAAGTGTAGTTTTAGAATTTAATACTCTTGACATGTTAATTACTAGATACTCTTGTGACCTGTTATATAATAATGTCTTAGATGGAGAATATCCCGAAAGCTTTTTTTCCGTGTAGAGCTTAAGCAAATATGTTATGAAGTTTTCTTTCGGACAATTGCTTTTCAAAAGGTGGCGGTTAAGTGAAGTCGTTTATTTTTAGTTTAAAATTTTAAGTGCCAGCGATCCCATGAATTTGTACCGCATAATTTTCAAATTATCGCGGTAACAACAGGTTGGGCGGGAGGGGGAACTTTAGATAACAATACCCTTCAAATATTTTTTTAACAGAACCATGGCCAATTTGCGTGATGGTCAGATTGCCCGTTAATCTGACTAGATAAGATATCTGAATAATACCCTCAGATACGTTATCCAAACGTTTCTATATATTATAGACGTAAACACCATAAATTATCAGTTCTACTCGCTCTTCGGGCGGACGCCAGAAGGCTTGGATCTTTCGCATAACCCGGTCAACTATTACCGCATTTTGTTTAGTTTTACTTGTGTAAATAAACACAAGTTTTATATATTATAATTAGATTTTGAGTGGCGTAAGGACTGACTCAGTAAATTAGTCGGTAAGTTTGTTAACATGTTATTAAACCAGTATTTTACTCGAGCGAAAGGCGCGCATTCAAACTCTTTGTTTCTTTACTACGACGGTAGCGAACAAGTATACGGCTTGCGTGATGGTAAACAGCTACAGTAGCCTTTGGACTGCAACTCCAGAGGTATCGTATGCGGTATGCGTGTTGCCGACCCTATAAAGGAGGATTTTCTGTATTGATTTTCTATAAAGGGACATGTGCTTTGAGTTCTCTGGGAGCCTTAACTCACCGGTAGGAACGCTTAACTACATAGTAGTACGTTTTAAGCTAATTAATTAATAGGTAATTTGGCTGTGGTTTTCTGTAAGCACTTTCCTAGTAGGGCTCTCGGAATTAGAGCGAAATAATACTTAGCGAGATGACATTCGCACTTCGCAGTGCCTTATATAAATACCTCTTTTTTGAATGTAGTTTAAGGACATAGTTACCTGGGTCAAAGAATATAATTTTGTAACTATAATTCTCAGTGCCCCATTTGGATTCACAGTACAACCTGAACAAAAGGTGTTGGTGATTATTATTTGGTAGCATTAGTAAACAAAACGCTTATTTTGCTAACACAAAATTGGAATAGGCCATCTTGGGTCCAATTTGACTACCAAAAAAAGTTACTTGAAACGTTGAGATATCTTTGAATCACTCGCTATTACATCACATTAGTTAAATAAGTAAATATCCCGCAAGAATATAGGTATAAGTGGATATCCACGTATCACAGTTAAGCATATCGAATACCTATGAAGTTTTGAAAACGATATTATTTTGCATTTATGTTTTTTTTTATACAACGTCTGTGGCCAACAAGCGTACGGCCTGCCTGATGGTAAGCAGCTACCGTATTCTATGGACGCCTGCAACTCCAGATCCTATCATCAGATCCTGACCTGGTTACAATAGGACCAATTGTGACTCATTCAAATAAAAAAAGAATTTTTAATACAGTTGCTCAAAAAAGTGCTTTTCTTGTAGTGGTTTAGCGTGCGGAAAGTTTGATATCGCGCACTAGTGCTTTTTACTTTTCCAGCCAATCACAGCTAATGACAGTGACAGACAGCCAATCACAGCGCCGCACCGCACCGCGCGGAGCGTTCGGATACATGTACTAAAGTAACCTCAAAGTGAATAATTGACAATTTTATAATTTTTTCGCAACTGTATTAAAAAACGTCGTTCGATACTCGTGCGTAAATGTCATTCTTCACTCGTCCCGAGTCTTGCCACGAGCCGTAGATATCTCGGTACTCGTGAAGTACTTAATGACATACTTTCCGCACTAATATCGAAATGTACTATTTCCGAATCGTTCCAGCTGCCTTCGAATAATCGGTGAACATACATAAAAAAAAATCAAAAACAAAGATCCCGACGAATCGACCTCCTTCGAAATCTTGAAGTCGGTTGAAAAGGCTTACATTGTCTTTGGTAAAGATTTATAAAACTGTAATAAGATTGCAGTAAGGATTATTAACTCACTTGTGCTAAGAATAAATAGAAGAGCTGGCGGTGTCTTCGCACAGCGTATCAGCATTGCGATACAACGAGGACATGCCGCCAGCATCCTTGGTACAATGCCGCAAGGGCCTAGTTTAGATTTGAGCTAGTTATTAATTTAGTTTAGTATTTGTACTGTAGTACCTCTGTATATTTAGTTATGTAAATAAATGTTTTTAATCAAGCATAAAACCAATTCAGAGACATACCTAATTTTCCTTATGCCACAGTTGTCGTAAACTTGCGTTAGTTTTGTTGTTGGTTATCTGTAAAACACGTTTAAACGTATGCTCAGTTGAATGCAAACTGGCTGTGAAGTCCCTGTGGTACTGTTATAGCATCCCGACTGGTTTGCGCTTCGACATACGATGGTCAAGTCTGCAAAATAATACGTTATTTCATAAAATCAGTTCGATTTTAGTTATAGCAATGCCATATTAAATCGTATCATGTTATATATAATCTGTTTTCATATTAAAATGTCCTTGTTTTCTATTCTGCAATTTCTACAAAATTATGAATGGCCCCGACGAGAGGCATTACAATGCTGTAGACAGAGGTAGTTTAAATAGGTACTTTTGAAAATAATAACTATTTTATTATTGTCTATCAATTAGAGTTGATACCTATTTCTTTCATTACCTAAACTTTGTTGTGCACTAAACGTAACGTACAGATAACGGACTGAGCGGACATAATTTTATGAAGCATTCTCTATCAGTCGCCAAATTATAGCAAATTAGCAAAAATACAATTATTAAAAATATATTTTTAAGTTTTTTTTTTTAAATAAATGGCATTCTCCCTTTGCATATGAGCAATGTGAATTCTGCCAATGACAAGTTGACGACGTTAATCACATTTTATTTGTTAAATGAATATAGGCAACGTTGTTCGGTTTTAGCCTTGCTCTTTGTAAGGGTGATAGCTGCTCCTTACAAACAACACGTGGCGGCCATGCCAGGACAACTGCCCGTTTAACTACAGAGAGTTTACACGCGTTTTGAGACTAATTTTTCATTAGGTGCACACTTTTATTAGATCACCGCACAATAAGCTATGAATATTATACACTGAACTACTTAAATGAACAAAAAATCAAAAATGTTTCTCAAGACGTCCAAACTACCCTGCGTTACGAACAGAAGTCTATTACAAAGTTAAGAAACGGCATTGTTCATAATTTAAACCAAGACTTGGCCCGTACTTGCATATTGAAGTCAGGCATTAATTTCACAAACCTGACGCATACTACATCAGAGTGTTTTCCAAGTCGATGAACGGAAGCACAGCTATGCAACAATACATAAATATTATTAAAGTCAATGAAATACTTGTAGTAGAGACCAGTAACAAAATACGTAATAAAAAGAAAATGCACTTGCATTTTACGGTACACGGGAAAAAAACTGAGATATTCTCAATCCAAGATATTATTATTTTCTTGAAAATATTTTCTCGTGACAAGTATTTATTTCCTTTACCAAAAATATGATACTTCACTTAATAAAACCACGTTTTCTTAAAATAGAAATACAAAAATGTATCGTTTCAAGAGTATATTAAGTAAATAAGAGAGATGGTACTTTAATCAAACAAATATTATCTTAGGTAAAAGAAAACTAGAAAAACTGTAAGAATATATTCGCTTCGTTATATTTAAAACTTTAATTTATTTTCATTTAAGGAAATAAATGCTTGTCACGAGGAAATATTTTCAACATAATATAATAAGTGTAGTTTTAGAATTTAATACTCTTGACATGTTAATTACTAGATACTCTTGTGACCTGTTATATAATAATGTCTTAGATGGAGAATATCCCGAAAGCTTTTTTTCCGTGTAGAGCTTAAGCAAATATGTTATGAAGTTTTCTTTCGGACAATTGCTTTTCAAAAGGTGGCGGTTAAGTGAAGTCGTTTATTTTTAGTTTAAAATTTTAAGTGCCAGCGATCCCATGAATTTGTACCGCATAATTTTCAAATTATCGCGGTAACAACAGGTTGGGCGGGAGGGGGAACTTTAGATAACAATACCCTTCAAATATTTTTTTAACAGAACCATGGCCAATTTGCGTGATGGTCAGATTGCCCGTTAATCTGACTAGATAAGATATCTGAATAATACCCTCAGATACGTTATCCAAACGTTTCTATATATTATAGACGTAAACACCATAAATTATCAGTTCTACTCGCTCTTCGGGCGGACGCCAGAAGGCTTGGATCTTTCGCATAACCCGGTCAACTATTACCGCATTTTGTTTAGTTTTACTTGTGTAAATAAACACAAGTTTTATATATTATAATTAGATTTTGAGTGGCGTAAGGACTGACTCAGTAAATTAGTCGGTAAGTTTGTTAACATGTTATTAAACCAGTATTTTACTCGAGCGAAAGGCGCGCATTCAAACTCTTTGTTTCTTTACTACGACGGTAGCGAACAAGTATACGGCTTGCGTGATGGTAAACAGCTACAGTAGCCTTTGGACTGCAACTCCAGAGGTATCGTATGCGGTATGCGTGTTGCCGACCCTATAAAGGAGGATTTTCTGTATTGATTTTCTATAAAGGGACATGTGCTTTGAGTTCTCTGGGAGCCTTAACTCACCGGTAGGAACGCTTAACTACATAGTAGTACGTTTTAAGCTAATTAATTAATAGGTAATTTGGCTGTGGTTTTCTGTAAGCACTTTCCTAGTAGGGCTCTCGGAATTAGAGCGAAATAATACTTAGCGAGATGACATTCGCACTTCGCAGTGCCTTATATAAATACCTCTTTTTTGAATGTAGTTTAAGGACATAGTTACCTGGGTCAAAGAATATAATTTTGTAACTATAATTCTCAGTGCCCCATTTGGATTCACAGTACAACCTGAACAAAAGGTGTTGGTGATTATTATTTGGTAGCATTAGTAAACAAAACGCTTATTTTGCTAACACAAAATTGGAATAGGCCATCTTGGGTCCAATTTGACTACCAAAAAAAGTTACTTGAAACGTTGAGATATCTTTGAATCACTCGCTATTACATCACATTAGTTAAATAAGTAAATATCCCGCAAGAATATAGGTATAAGTGGATATCCACGTATCACAGTTAAGCATATCGAATACCTATGAAGTTTTGAAAACGATATTATTTTGCATTTATGTTTTTTTTTATACAACGTCTGTGGCCAACAAGCGTACGGCCTGCCTGATGGTAAGCAGCTACCGTATTCTATGGACGCCTGCAACTCCAGATCCTATCATCAGATCCTGACCTGGTTACAATAGGACCAATTGTGACTCATTCAAATAAAAAAAGAATTTTTAATACAGTTGCTCAAAAAAGTGCTTTTCTTGTAGTGGTTTAGCGTGCGGAAAGTTTGATATCGCGCACTAGTGCTTTTTACTTTTCCAGCCAATCACAGCTAATGACAGTGACAGACAGCCAATCACAGCGCCGCACCGCACCGCGCGGAGCGTTCGGATACATGTACTAAAGTAACCTCAAAGTGAATAATTGACAATTTTATAATTTTTTCGCAACTGTATTAAAAAACGTCGTTCGATACTCGTGCGTAAATGTCATTCTTCACTCGTCCCGAGTCTTGCCACGAGCCGTAGATATCTCGGTACTCGTGAAGTACTTAATGACATACTTTCCGCACTAATATCGAAATGTACTATTTCCGAATCGTTCCAGCTGCCTTCGAATAATCGGTGAACATACATAAAAAAAAATCAAAAACAAAGATCCCGACGAATCGACCTCCTTCGAAATCTTGAAGTCGGTTGAAAAGGCTTACATTGTCTTTGGTAAAGATTTATAAAACTGTAATAAGATTGCAGTAAGGATTATTAACTCACTTGTGCTAAGAATAAATAGAAGAGCTAGCGGTTTCCTCGCACAGCGTATCAGCATTGCGATACAACGAGGACATGCCGCCAGCATCCTTGGTACAATGCCGCAAGGGCCTAGTTTAGATTTGAGCTAGTTATTAATTTAGTTTAGTATTTGTACTGTAGTACCTCTGTATATTTAGTTATGTAAATAAATGTTTTTAATCAAGCATAAAACCAATTCAGAGACATACCTAATTTTCCTTATGCCACAGTTGTCGTAAACTTGCGTTAGTTGTGTTGTTGGTTATCTGTAAAACACGTTTAAACGTATGCTCAGTTGAATGCGAACTGGCTGTGAAGTCCCTGTGGTACTGTTATAGCATCCCGACTGGTTTGCGCTTCGACATACGATGGTCAAGTCTGCAAAATAATACGTTATTTCATAAAGTCAGTTCGATTTTAGTTATAGCAATGCCATATTAAATCGTATCATGTCATTTAAATATGAAAACAGATTATAAATATTATAATCTGTTTTCATATTTAAATGTCCTGGTTTTCTATTCTGCAATTAATTTCTACAAAATTATGAAGGGCCCTGACGGAGAGGCATTACAATGCTGTAGACAGATGTCGTTTAAATAGGTACTTTTGAAAATAATGACTATTTTATTATTGTCTATCAATTAGAGTTGATACCTATTTCTTTCATTACCTAAGCTTTATTATGCACAAAACGTTAGAACGGTTAGCGGACTATGCGGACATAATTTTATGAAGCATTCTCTATCAGTCAACAAATTATAGCAAATTAGCAAATATAATTTGTAGTGTACTAGCAAATACAATTAATAAAAATACACTTATTACAACATTAAGACAGGGCATTGTTCATAATTTGAAGCAAGACTTGGCCCGTACTTGCATATTGAAGTCAGGCATTAATTTCACAAACCTGACGCATACTACATCAGAGTGTTTTCCAAGTCGATGAACGGAAGAACAGCTATGCAACAATACATTAATAATTGTTGCAATACTATTAATAATACTATCAAAACAATGAAATACCTGTAGTAAAGACCAGGGGGTCATTTTTGAGATTCGTGTACTCGAAAGTGACATTTACAACTCAGAATAAACCGATGAAATTATGTTTTAAAAATAACAGCGAAAGGAATTTAAAATCATGAGTATATAAATTATTAATTTCATGCGAAAAAATTGGCGGTAAGCTTTTGTGTGCGATTATTTTCGAGCTTAAACTTTTTGGATTCGGGCGCTCGAAAGTCAAAAATTGGCCCCCAGTAACAAAATAGGTAAAAAGAAAATGCACTTGCATTTTACGGTAGAGCTTACGCAAATATGTTATGATTGTTATGAAGTTCTTTTTCGGGCAATGGCTTTTCGAAAGGTGGCGGTTAAGTGAAGTCGTTTATTATTTGTTTAAAATTTTAAGTGCCAGCGATCCCATGAATTTGTACCGCATAATTTTCAAATTATCGCGGTAACAACAGGTTGGGCGGGAGGGGGAACTTAAGATAACCTTACCAATAACCTTAGATTTTTTAACAGAAGCATGACCTATTTGCGTGACGGTCAGATTGCCCGTTAATCTGACTAGATAAGATATATTATCTGAATAATTCTTTCAGATACGTTATCCAAACGTTTCTATATATTATAGACGTAAACACCATAAATTATCAGTTCTCCTCGCTCTTCGGGCGGACGCCAGAAGGCTTGGATCTTTCGCATAACCCGGTCAACTATTACCGCATTTTGTTTAGTTTTACTTGTGTAAATAAACACAAGTTTTATATATTATAATTAGATTTTGAGTGGCGTAAGGACTGACTCAGTAAATTAGTCGGTAAGTTTGTTGACATGTTATTAAACCAGTATTTTACTCGAGCGAAAGGCGCGCATTCAAACTCTTTGTTTCTTTACTACGACGGTAGCAAACAAGTATACGGCTTGCGTGATGGTAAACAGCTACAGTAGCCTTTGGTCTGCAACTCCAGAGGTATCGTATGCGGTATGCGCGTTGTTGCCGACCCTATAAAGGAGGATTTTCTGCATTGACGGCTATAAAGGGACATGTGCTTTGAGTTCTCTGGGAGCCTTAACTCACCGGTAGGAACGCTTAACTACATAGTAGTACGTTTTAAGCTAATTAATTAATAGGTAATTTGGCTGTGGTTTTCTGTAAGTACTTTCCTAGTAGGGCTCTCGGAATTAGAGCGAAATAATACTTAGCGAGATGACATTCGCACTTCGCAGTGCCTTATACTATACCTCTGTTTTGAATGTAGTTTAAGGACATACCTGGGTCAAAGAATATAATTTTGTAACTATAATTCTCAGTGCCCCATTTGGATTCACAGTACAACCTGAACAAAAGGTGTTGGTGATTATTATTTAGTAGCATTATTAAACAAAACGCTTATTTTGCTAACACAAAATTGGAATAGGCCATCTTGGGTCCAATTTGACTACCAAAAAAAGTTACTTGAAACGTTGAGATATCTTTGAATCACTCGCTATTACATCACATTAGTTAAATAAGTAAATATCCCGCAAGAATATAGGGTCGCCTGTTGTTTACCTCTAATTTAATTTTTTATTTTTTCTCCTGTACTGGTTTTGTTTTTGAGGTGTTCAATAAAGAGTATTTGTATTGTATTGTATTGTATAAGTGGATATCCACGTATCACAGTTAAGCATATCGAATACCTATGAAGTTTTGAAAACGATATTATTTTGCATTTATGTTTTTTTTATACAACGTCTGTGGCCAACAAGCGTACGGCCTGCCTGATGGTAAGCAGCTACAGTATTCTATGGACGCCTGCAACTCCAGAGGGCTCACAAGTGCGTTGCCGATCTTTTACAAAAAGGAGGATTCACTGTATTGAGGGCTAAAGGAACAAGAGAGACGCTCTTCGTCAACACACCGGGTCCTGTTTGAGCTCTTTAATAATATGGATATTTTTATTCCCCAGACAATGATCATCTACATATGGCTCGCAGCGGCCTTGGCAGCAGTCTACCTGTATTTCCGACAGATCTACTCTTACTTTAAGCAACGTGGGATCAAGCATTTAGCTACGGTCCCACTGTTGGGCAACTTAGCACCCGTTATCCTCAGAAAGCAGCACATGGTGGAGTTTTTCGGGGATTTGTACAGGGAATTCCCTAATGACAGGTATGTACTTACACTACTTACAGGTGTTGTTAATTACGTAATGTGTGATAGGTAGACCTGATCTGGCCTCGGACACCGGATGGCTTGGTTCTGAAGTAAGTGTAGGTACGCAACTTATTTATCGAACGAGCGGAGCGGGAGCGAAGTGAGTTTTATACAAACAACTTCTGGCTACTGTGACGTCTCGGCTTTTTGAGTTTGTTCGACGATAACTTTCGTAACATTTGATTGATCTTTATGAAAATAAATGTATTGGGGTTGTAGCAGAGATACATTAAATTTGAGAGTTCGTTTATGAGCTGGATCGATCAAGGGGTTGTGGAGATAAGGCGAAAAAAAAACTTTACATGGATCTTGTTATATTGGTCAACTCGTTTGCAAGTAAATCGTGAGTTCTCAGTACGAGGCGTACTACTTACTAATTCAATAAGTGAGTAGTAATGTATTAAATGAGCAATCTATATATTAAATACAGTGAGTTGGTTGTTTAACATATTTGAAAGCCACAAATTGGAAACTGATGTCAATAACAATGAAAAAATGAACTATGAAGAACTCTGGAACATCACGGGATTCGAACCCACGTCCTTCGGATTGCCGGTCCGACATGCTTCCCATTACACCAGACGATCCTCTATCCATCGCAGCGAATTTAATCATGTAATGGTGAACAAGTCACTAGCGACATCTGTTACCTGATGTTATTGAAGTTTTACAACCTTAGCCAATTCTAAAGGCAGTATATATTTGTAAATATTTAACTGAAAATGATTTCGTACCTGATTTGATTTGTGTGCTATACCAGAATTCATACGTAATTCGGAGGTACGGCTTCCACTATTACATTAGAAATGGTTAACTGCGCCTTAACATGAACAAAGATTGTATATACAAGAGGAAAGAGAGGTTACCGCCGTGGTAAGGCTACAGACCAAATGCAGAAGACCCTAATTCGAGTCTAGACTCCAAGATTCTTGGTCATTACCTTTCTTATCTTATTTCATATATTTCAAAACTTAAACAGATGTCATATACAAAGAAAAAAATTATCAATGCCTCCGGTGCTGGAGTTGAATCAGTGTCTTCTGCATTCGGGGCAGATGCCCTAACTCCTAAGTTACCTGGGTTACAGCGGCACTGGTTAAATGTTTCCGTGTAGGTAAGTATATAATCAAGGCAATATTTGTAATTTTTGTATGCAATTTTTGACACTGATTCAATTTCGACCGGCAATTGCGTGGCTCCGTATGATCGTCTTATCTGGCGAAGAATTAGGCAAATTTTCCCAGGGTATTTCTATTACAGTCTGATGTTGACTTGTATTTAATTGGTCTTTACAGGTTTGTGGGTAGATTCGAGTTTACGAAGCCCTTGTTGCTCATCAGAGACGTGGAGCTGGTGAAAAAGATAGCTGTTAAAGACTTTGAGCACTTCCTCGACCACGGATTGTCTGCCAATACTGATCCACTCTTTGGGAGAACTTTGTTTATATTAAAAGGTAAAGATATGATTCATTTTCGACTAAGTTGTAAAGGCCAAAATAATTGATATTTAAATAGGCCTAGTTACAATTACTTACGAACAAGCTGTTGCAAATATTATATTATCTTAAGCTAATTCAGAGCAATGAATGCATGCAGTTTTAAGTATTATAAGTTATAACTTAAAAAATATATCTTGTACACCTGTACAAGTGTACCTGTCTGTATACACCTGTATATTACAGACTAAATTTAGTCATATAAACGTGCCGGTGACTTCTATACGACATTATTTGCTAGTTGGGTAGAGATATTCTTATATCATCTGATTACACTTTCAGGTCAAGAATGGAAGGACATGCGTTCTATGATGAGCCCCGCTTTCACGAGCTCCAAGATCAGAAATATGGTACACTTCATAACGGAGGTAGGGGACCAGATGATGGTGTCTTTGAAGAAGCAAATTAAGGAGAGTGGAAGTAAGTTACTATAAATGCTTGTTTTAAAACATACCACATGATTTTTTTGTCATCTCAAAGTTGTTTTTATAGTTAATTTTGAAGGTACCTTTATACTTTTTCGAAACCTTTTGTCTTAGTTTGGCGGTAACATTATTTTTTCGTGCCTCTTTTTCAATTATTGGATAAATCGGAACTCATTCCATTTCATCGCATGCTATTGCTAAAACACTTTTGTTTGCAAAATTTTAAACTGGCGGACGATAATAAAACTTTCTACATTATAAGTGGCCCGTCCATTTTTCTGAGCTTATCTTATATCAAGTCGAGATAAGTAAAATGCTAATATTCTTCAAAGCAATGATCTTAAAACCATCTTTCAAACATTTTGAAATTTTCAGAGGGCTACATAGACATAGACGTCTATGATCTCTCAACCCGCTACGCTAATGACGTCATCGCATCCTGCGCCTTCGGGCTGCACGTGGACTCGCACACTGACCCCGACAACGAGTTCTACAAGATGGGCCACGTGATCAATAGCTTCTCATTTAGCCAGATGCTCAAGTTCTTCGGGCACGCCGCTTTTCCATTTCTAATGAAGGTTATACTTATTTTACGCAGAAAGTAATATAAAAATCGCATATTTTTGTTGAATTTTTTAAAATCTCAAATCACTACGGAATATCACTAGGAAAGTAATAAAACGGAGGAGATTAGATTCAATCTCTTACGTCAGATTATTACACTTGTAAGTTTTAATTCGGTAAGCAACGATGAAGCTATTATACAATTAAACTTAGTGATATTCATCTCTTGACCTACAGCTACGTCCCTATTTACCTAAGCAAAATTTTAGATAGAGATATAAAGATGTACTTGTTTGTTCCGCAGGTGTTCGGAATAAACATTTTCTCGGAAAGCACGAGAAACTTCTTTCACCATTTAGTTTCGGGTACTATGAAGGAGCGTGAGGAACATGGGATCGTGCGCCTGGACATGATCCATCTCCTCATGGAAGCCAAGAAAGGTATACATAGAGCAGGATATAGGAATACATCTGAAGATCGTGATACTGTAGAGACGAGAGGTTGCATTTCCGGCAAACACACGTTTCTATGATACGACAGCATTTTTTATCCATCTGGTGATGGGCATGACAAGAAACAACGAGGGTGAATATAATGAGCGCTGCCTCAGTAATTTCTTCTGGCTAATAACTCCAAGTCTAACCCTGTCTAAATTAACAGTTCAACAATGTACTCATGGTTGAGTATTTACTTATTTTTCAATGAAGGGGCCTATTAAGAACTGTCTCACATTTATGTTTTCTCATTTTCAGGTCGGCTTACACATGACGAGAATGCTGGTAAAGATGCTGATGCTGGATTCGCGACTGTAGAAGAATCTGATGTTGGAAAGAAGAATGTGAATCGAGGTATGAAGCAATATGTATAGTATAGTTCAGTAGGTAGGACTTACATACTTAAAATAATTTGAGGAATGCTAGCAAAGTTCATCTCCATTTTCCGGTTGAGTCTGTTTAGTTTAAGAAATATTGTATTAGCAATTCAAATGTAATATAAATGTATCGCTATATTTTTCGAAATTTCATTTCAATGTAATGCACTACAATATTCCTTAAATATTTATTGAATTACTTTAATATTGAAGTGCTTCCCTGTTCACCAGCTTGGACAGACACAGACCTGACCGCTCAAGCGCTCATCTTCTTCCTTGCCGGCTACAAGACCGTCTCCACAGCCATGACCTTCCTCATGTACGAGCTGGCCCTCAACCCTGATATCCAGAACAAGCTTTTAAAGGAAATTAGGGAGCAGGAAAAGCTTGGAAAATTCGACTACGGTGCAGTTCAGAGGATGACTTATATGGATATGGTGATCTCAGGTAAAAATATACCTACTGGAGCTCCGATGCGATAAAATTTGTCGGTATACAAAGCAATTGTCATGAATATTTTAATATTTATCACACTTTTACTTCTAATGAGTGTGGGCAATAATTGTTGCTGAATACAAGGATTTTGAAAAAATCACGGTCATGTTTAAAATGTGCTCCCGTTTAGCATTCCTTAAAAATAATGTTTAAAGCAGTGACTTCTAAAATTAAATAAAAATTACACTAATACCTCTCACTTTCCTATTTTTAAAAATCATAATATTATTTTAAAGAGTTTTATTCATTATTTAACCTTATTTTAGAATTATTGCGACGCTGGCCACCGGCAATAAGTACCGACAGACTTTGCACTAAAGATTACAATTTGGGAAAACCAAACAAGGACGCAACAGAAGATTACATAGTAAGTTCATCTTATGCCTAATTTTCTATCATTCATCATCATTATGATCCTTTTAAAGGGGAGGCCTATATTCAGCAGTGGATGTCTTATGACTGAGATGATGATGATGAAGATCATCATTATTAACGAATTCAACAAGATGTCATTAAAAGTTCTACACTCGTGCATCCTCTACGCACGAAATCAGCGATTGCCACCTGCCACCCGCATGAAACAGTATTATACTTAAGACTGGCTAATCTAGTATACCTATGATTTTTTATACAATTTCTACGAAACAACAACATATCCATATTTAACCCCAAATGTGAACCATTCATATACAACTTTGGCATAATTAGTCAGAACTGAAAGTTAGATTTAGCTGTATAAACGGCAATTAAGTATGCAACATCGACAATTATGCTTCTGTGTCTCCGTTTACGAGTATAATTATTATGAATATGTATTTATACATATCGGTTCTACAACGGAGAGTTATGGGGATGGGAGGTTGATATGCGTGCATAACTGCTTTTAGAGTTCAAAGGTTTCAAGTTTGTAAACCTTCAATAAAATCGGGTTACAGATGTCGCTAGTGACTTGTTCAACATTACGTGACTAAATTTGCTGTGATGGATAGAGGATCGTCTGGTGTAATTGGAACCACGTCGGACCGGCAATCCTAAGGACGCGGGTTCGAATCCCGTGATGTTCCAGAGTCCTTCACACTTTATTTTTCCATAACCGATAAACAGTAAAAATGACGAATTTAAAAGGTACCTATGGATTTTTTATCGCGATCCATGATGCAATGAAATTAAAATGAGATTCACCCCAAATTTTCAGATGAAGAAGGGCGAAGGCCTGAACATCCCGGTAACGGCGTTCCACCACGACCCACAGTTCTTCCCGGATCCCATGAAGTTTGATCCGGAGCGATTCTCTGAAGAAAACAAGCACAAGATCAACCCCTTGGCGTACATACCTTTCGGAGCTGGTCCTAGAAATTGCATTGGTAATACAATTAGTTCAATATAATTTTGAACAAAAAAAGAACCGACTCCACTTAGGATCCGCTATTCCCAGAGGAAGTTAGCTGCTGTAAAAAATAGTAAAATCTCTATAGATGTGCCTATAATAGTTGAAAAGTACCTTCGATTTCTCCAGGATCCCGTCATCAAATCTGGACCTGGTGACAACGGGAGCAAATGTGAAATATACTCTTTCAAACAAAAAAAGAATTTTTCAAATCGGTCCAGCCGCCTCCGAAAAACGGTAAACATATACATAAAAAAATAGATCCCGATGAATGGATATCCTACTTCTTCTTCAAAATCTTGAAGTCGGTTGAAAACAGACAAACAGCTAGTTGATGTTAACATTTAGACTTCTGTCAGGCACGTATGTTGTAGTTTCTACAACATAATTGATAACTGCTCTTCTGCATTTCCCAAACAGTGGAGACAGTGGGTGCTGCAGCGATTGAAGATCGCTCTCCGAGAAGTTGCATTTATACGCAAAAACCTTTTATACGCTAATGTGTCGTTTTAAGAAGTTTTTTTTTATATTTCAGGCTCCCGATTCGCCTTGTGCGAGGTGAAAGTAATGATCTACCATCTCCTGCTACAAATAGAACTGTCCCCATGCGAGAAGACACCCATTCCCGCGAAACTGAAGACGGGTACTTTCAATCTCATGCTTGAAGGAGGACATCTTATTAGGATGACACCAAGAAAATAGACGTTTAGTTTAGTTTTTACATATATTTTTTTTCTTTGTAAAAGTTTTTTATGGTATTATACAATATAAGAACATCGCTAACGATGGTCAATAAGAGCACCGGTAACGACGGTCTTAAGGATTCTCGTATAATAATATAATATATTCGAAGGGAGGATAACGTTCTCCCTGTCACACAATCTACCAGGAGATTCAGGTTACTAAATTGTATCGAGGCAGGGTTGTAAGGCGTTCGTCGAACTAAATTTTTAATGGCTTGCCTATTTTAAGCACTCGTGAAAAAAGTTATCAGCAAGCTTCGTGGCCTGAGCACGGTACTCGACTGAAAAGCTAAATTCACTATTTTACGATTGTATTTTTAGCAGTACGAGGATTTATGTAGGTAATCATAAAATAAGTACAAAAGGTGGACCTTCTTCGTTGAGGCATTTCCTGTAAGTCACCCAAAGAGAGAAGCACTGCAAGGTTCTTAAAACTTTGGTGAAGAAATCTTTGAAAGGTGATCCTTTCAAAGATTTCTTGGTCTAAGTAAAGTTGTTCAGCGCCATCTGGTAACTAGTCGCGTTACTAAGGTTCCTCCTACATTTTCTGTAACTTTGGGTTGTTCTCGTTAAGATGGCGATTCAGACTTGGAGCCTCAAAAATTTCTTAGACTGTGCGTCTCTATAAAATAGATACTTTCTGGTAAATTGGAACAGGCATCATCACTGAGTGGTTTAATGGCATGTCAATAATCAGATTCCGAGCACGGGACACCTTGGTCACTTCTATTTAAAATAATAAAGTTTATATAATTTTATTCTGATGTATATACGTTAAAAACGCAAATCAAATAAATACTTGCCAAGTGGGTTAACTAAATAGATTTTATTATGCTCAAAAATAAATGGAAGTCTGAATAAATGTGTATGCATTTTTTTGGAATAACCTCCTCCCTTTATGCGACTTTGGCAATATGTGGGCATGTGTGACCATGTGTGTTGTTGAACGCATCACTGAATTGCAACTGATTTAAATGTGCAATTGCACTTACCCCATTATCTGACTTCGGCGCCCTATAACTCATAAAATTAGAATCATCATCATATATTTAAGGGCTAGGCTCTTGTTGGTGGAGCAATTTCCATGCCTGTCTGTCATTTGCCTTCTCCTTTACAGCCTGATAGGACACGACGTTTATTTTTTCCTTTACTTGATCCATGTATGCTCTCCTTGGCTTTCCTGGCTTGCTTTCTGCTTCAACTCTACCTTCTATGATGTTTCTTATAAACTCATCGTGCCGTAGCAGGTGTCCAAGCATCTTCCCTCTCCTTTATAATTTTTATCCTTTATAATAATTAGAAAGTTAGTCATAATCTATTAATTAGTTTGGGGGTTCCAGCATGTTATTTATCTTATCTAATGACTCATTAGTGGAAATTTGATAATGAATTTTGTCCACCTAACTTGTTCTAGATGAAAAAATGTGTGGCGGCATTTCGGAAGCCATTGCTCTCCCGTGAAGAGAACGTGTTGTCCCTGTCGCGTCAAAGATTGAACTGGACTCGCGGCTGCGCTGTCAAAACTGTCATAGACAAAACAGATCGATCGACAGATCTGTCGAACGAATGAATAGAATAATCTGGGTGCAACACACGATGGGCATGCGATTTTCATGAAGAAGAACCATGGCCAAGTCGCGTGACGGTCCGACTGCTCGTTAATCTGACTAGATAAGATATCTGAATTATACCTTCAGATACGTTATCCAAACGTTTCTATTTATTATCACCATAAATTATCAGTTCTCCTCGCTCTTCGTGTGGACGCCAGAAGGCTTGGATCTTGCGCATAACCCGTTCAACTATTACCGCATTTTGTTTAGTTTTACTTGTGTAAATAAACACAACTTTTATACAGGGTGTAACAAAAATACTGGTGATCCGTTTAAGGGCATAATTGGTATCGTATTGCGAGTAGGAAAATATAGGAGAAAAAATTTTTGGACGCGAAAAATATTTTTTTTTTTTGTATGGGCCGATTCATTCCACCTGGCCAACTCTCCATACAAATCCAAAAATTTTTTTCGCGAGAAATTTATTTTTCTTAGTTTTTCACAATAAGAACATGATACCAATTATGCCCTTAAAAGGATCACCAGTATTTTTGTTACACCTTGTATATTACAATTAGATTTTTAGTGGCGTAAGGACTGCCTCAGTAAATTAGTCGGTAAGTTTATTAACATGTTATTAAACTATTTATTTCTTTACCACGACGGTGGCAAACAAGTATACAGCTTGCGTGATGGTAAACACCTACCGTAGCCTTTCGACTGCACCTCCAGAGGTACCACATGCGCGTTGCCGACCCTATAAAATAGAGGAGGATTTACTGTATTGATGGCTAATTAAAGGGACATGTGCTTTGAGTTCTCTGGGAACCTTACTCACTAATAGGATTATTAGTTGGTGAAATAGCAACAAAACGCTTATTTTACTAGCAAGGACTTCTTGGGTCCAATTGGGAACCGAAAAAACTGACTTGAAACGTTGAGATCGCTTTTAGGCTGGCTCTACATGATGGGCCATCATAGGGACGCCGCTATACGACGGAACGAGATCGCAATATCGTTAGCTCCCTCTAACGCATAGCTGCGTCCCTATGATGGCCCATCATGTAGAGGAGCCATTAGTCACTCGCTAGTGCATCACATCAGTTAAACAAGTAAAGATCCCGCAAGAATATAGATAAAGACTGTGTACGATAAAATCCGGCCACGCATGATCTGGTATATCTTTTTTTCGGATCCAGATATTCAAGCAGTTCTTTTATTTTAATAATCTGTAATTATAGTATACTGACTAATAAAAATAGAATCATATTACAATTGTGTGGACTTGTCACAGTTTTTACTGAAGGTATTCCATCATACCTTTAATTTTTTTGTCCAGCCTTTTTTTGATAATATTCACTCGCTTCCTGCTACAATTCCACAAGTGTATTTATAGCTTCACAAGCTGTTTTATGCTCAATAGTATGTCATCTTACAAGAAAAAAGTGGTTGTCTGTAAAGGCGGTTTACGGACTATAATTTTGCGTGATAACGTAATAAGAAAACTAGAGATGGACCGACTAGGGTTTTTGCCGACTACACAATCGGCTGACTAATCGGTTTTCAAATTGCCGATTAATCGACCGACTAGTCGGCAATGACGATCGTAGGTTTTGGCTAACTGATTCCCGACACTTACAAGCTGTCCAGTATAAGCGAATCTTTCATACCATTATAACTATGCATAATCAGAGGTCACCTTTACATTGGTGTATTTTAGTTGCGCGCTTGTTAGGCGATGGAAATTAAAGTACCAGGGCCTCAGTAATCACCGTCGCTTACCAAGCGCGTCTCTTTTACAAACCATTATTGCAGAGACCCCTAGATTCGTAACAAGTATGCGTAATCGTAGATTATTTTATACTGGTTTTATTGAAACGATCGACTCGACGAAATTAGATTAGATGTCAAGCGGATTTACGGTCTTACACCTACTCCTATGTATTCATTATGCCCTAGTACAATCGAAATATAAAATTTTTGACCACGTGGTCCCAGCGGAACGCTACATTTGTTTGAACATGCGGTCGGTTCTCCATCGATTTATAAAACGTTATCACGTCAAAAATGTTTTGAAACTCTTTTCTACTTGAAGTAGTCAGGAAAACTTTCTACTCCAAGCACTGAAAGAATTTTTTATATGGGAGACATTTTATTGTCAAAAAGTCAAACTCATCAAAGTTAGAACACCTCAGAACTATTTCAATTTATACACTGGCCAGCACACGAACGCAGTAGCAATTTACATCAAACAAATATATAGCAACACTCTAGGGCGAATCGAAAATCAGCATAGCTCTATAGAAAAGCAGCAATGAACATCGATCTATTTTTTTTTTCAAGTTGGCTGCATTGGCAGGGCCTCTCGTACGTCAGTGTAGGTGTAATAGTAAATATTGTAATTTCGTAAATTTCGTAAATTTTATCTTTGCTTTATTAGATAAAATCGTTGAAACCTCTAATATATGCAATATAATTATGACTTTTCTATAAATAAGAAGGTGCGAAGAAACTAAAATAAGCAACAAATATAAAAAGGACATAAGATTAGAGAAAAAAAATTAGGTAGGTACATCGAAGATATTTGAGAAAATCTAATTTAGAGGGTCTTAAAAACGTTGACTGAATACATTTTGGAGATTTTTTGAATTCTTGTCCGTCTATCTGTGAGTTTGTTCGCGATCTACGCAAAAACTACTGGACAGAATTTCATGAAATGATGTAGGTATTTTAACAGTTTATACCCCAGGGTAACATATAGGGTAGTTTTTATCCCCTTTGGAAAGAAGTCTTGGAAAAGTCTGTTTGGAAAGAGAAGTTTCGTGGTTTATATAGGAGCTCATGCATTCTGCGACACTTCTATTTTCGAACAGGCTTTAAATACTATCAGCCTCAGAACTGCATATCCAATTTGAATGTATGAATGATTGCAGCCTATATACTGTACAGATTACTAAAAAAACTTGATGTGAAAGTTGTAAGTAACCGGAAATAAAATGTCATCCACTAACTATATTCCCACCAAAAAGTGTAGAAATTAAAAAGTGGCATCATCGTAGTGTCGCAGGATATATATAGTCTGGCAAACCAAAAGCGCAGTAACAGTCAGAGTAACATGCTATACCCATCCCTTTTTTAGTAGTGTGAGTACTAGTATTAGAAAAAGACAGTATGATTCTCCCTGTCTATGCTTGAAGTGGAACAAACTCTGGCCGAACTATAGTTGCGTTTGCACACGATGACACGACATAAAAGTAAAATTTCCGTGGATATTACGGCGTGAAATAGGCTGAAATGGAATGCACCAACATTACTTATATTATTTTACCACAATAAACGAATTATGATCCTTATCCTTATTCAGCCTTATCATTCCACGATCGCAAAAAAATTATTAGATTTTGTCAATTAAAATTTTTGCCCCGTCAAATTTTTTTCTTAGTATATCCATAAATATCACCTTTAAGTTTGACAATTAATATTTGTATGTCTTTTCCGACCACGGAACAATGGTGTTCCGGACCTTTGGGACGCGTATGCGGAGCCGAAGCCAACGCGCAGAGGCCCTTTCGACAATTTAATGAAAATTGAGGGGTACACTAAGCGGATGTTGCCCCTGCCCGTGTCATGGGACGCACGCAGAGACAGTACCCGCCATGGTAAGGACTATTGAGAATTTATGGAGACTAAAATGTACTAGGCTATTGGGTGAAAAGTATGGACTGATTAATGGGCTATTGGATGAAAAACCGGACGCCTGCCTAATAAAACGGTATCCAATTTTATTTTCGGCAGACGGTGACTCGCCCTCCGCAAGATGGGCCCCCATAAAAAGCGACATCAAAGATGGCTCAAGGGCATCACCGGTGCGGGAGCTGGGGGTAGAGAGGTGTCACTGGACTTTAAACATATAGCCAACTCGCCACTTAGGTTTCCACATCTACCCTCGAGAACACAGCTCTAACGACCCCACTCTGGACAGCCGGCTAAGGCAAGCCAGAGGCAGGGGACCTGTCCCACCATCCGACAAGGCACCCCAGGGGCACTCAGGTACGTGGAGTCGCTACTCTCCAACAGCTCGCCACAAGCTGCCCTGCGTTGACTGATTGCGCTGGTGAAAACCAGAGGGCGATGGGGTCGTCACATCCTTACGCCTTTATATTACTGACTTTATATTATTATTAAATGAAAGAATAATAGAGCTCACTAAAGCATCTTTTAGTTTTTGATGATTCATAGTTCTTTTTAAGTTATGAATTTTTCCTTGTTAAATAAGAAATTCCAAATTAAGTATTTTTTTATATAACTACATGTTTTCGCTTCGGAACGGTGTCAAAATGATATCTAAAATGAATTCGGCATCCCCGTTTTATACGAAAACGATACCAAACTTGGCCTAGTAGCTTAACTGATGTAGGTAGCAAGATAAAGTTGAGAGCCTCCCGCCCCCGAAAGATTTACATCAAAAATCTTGGTGGCTCCACTTCTCAAATTCATCCTTGGGACCTAAGGAACAATCATGATAAGGAAAATCTTTTGTTCACAAAAAGCCGTATTTGGCTTTTTATGTCGTGTCAAGCGCAACTAATAAAGCAATACTCGCTGCGACGACGCTCCACCTCTACACGTTACTCGGTATTAGGCCTTCAAAGACATTGCCATTCAATTACGTCTGATTTATTCTCTTGCTGCAAAAGTACCACGCTTACCATACAGCGTTCAGTCCTCTGTTCGAAGCAAGTTATATAGCAGGTAATCGCCCATCAGCATTCACCTGTCTCGATGCTCTGCCTTTTAGAGACTTACGTTATTAATTTACGGCTAAAATATAATGTCTTTTGACTTGTAGAAAGCGTAGGTAAGTTATATAATAATACCCAGGAAATAGTCAATGAAAATGTCAAACCGCCTAAACGCACGCGGGCGAAGCCGCGGGTACAGCTAATAAGTATGTTGTTGTTGTTATCCTAGGGCACCCCGGAGGTGCATAGGGCCCGCACAAGATCCTTCCACGCCTTTCTGTCCTGAGCAACCGTCTTACAGCTAGTATGGAATATTTTTATTCCCCAGAAAATGATCATCTACATATGGCTCGCAGCAGCCTTGGCAGCAGTCTACCTGCAATCGCGACATATCTACTCTTACTTTAAGCGACGTGGGATCAAGCATTTAGCTCCGGTCCCACTGTTGGGCAACTTAGCACCCGTTATCTTCAGAAAGCGGCACAGGGTGGAGTTTTTCGGGGATTTGTACAGGGAATTCCCTAATGAGAGGTATGTACTTACAGGTGTTATTAATTACGTAATTTTGTTTAAACTTAGGTTTTGCGAGTGCCGAAAAACTCTAAAATTTGCAGCATAAACGACTGTATCTTTTGATTTCGTTGGCTTTTAAGTTTGATTTTTTCACAGCTTCAAGGGACAATAGACCAGAGTATATGATATAAATTTCAGCTTGATACTTGGCTACGCGTTCCTGACAAAAATGGCCTCGACAGACAGACAGACAGACGGACAACAAAGTGATCCTATAAGGGTTCCGTTTTTTCCTTTCGAGGTACGGAACCCTAAAAATGAACTACGAAGAACTCTGGAACATCACGAAATTCGAACCCTCGTCCTTCGGATTGCCGGTCCGACGTGCTTCCAATTACACCAGACGATCCTCTATCCATCACAGCAAATGCCCAAGGCTGGAGGTGAATCAGCGTCTTCTGCATTCGCGGCAGATGCCCTAACTCCTACTCCTAGGTTATCTGGGTTACGGCGGCACTGGTTAAATATTTCCGTGTACTATACCTACTCAAGGCAATTTTTGTAACTTTTGTAAGCAATTTTTGACACTAATTCTATTCCGACCCTTGGCAATTGCGTGGCTCCGTTGCGTCGTCTTATCTGGCGAAGGATTAGGCAGATTTTCCCAGGGTATTTCTATTATAGCCTGATGTTGACTTGTATTCAATTGGTTTTTACAGATTTGTGGGTAGATACGAGTTTACTCAGCCTTTGTTGCTCATCAGAGACGTGGAGCTGGTGAAAAAGATAACTGTTAAAGACTTTGAGCACTTCCTTGACCACGGATTGTCTGCCAATACTGATCCACTCTTTGGGAGAACTTTGTTTATATTAAAAGGTAAAGTTATGATTCAATTTCGTCTAAGTTGTAAATAAATGCCAAATTCAATTCAAATTCAAAATTTCGTTCTTTTGAATAGGCTTAGCTGTAAGCACTTATGAACAAGCAGTTGCAAAAATTATATTATCTTAAGCTAATTCAGAGCACTTAATGCATACAATTATAACTTAAAAAATATATCTTGTACAGGTGTCGATCTTCATAAGGACCATATATGTATATAGACTAACTTTAGTCATATAAACGTGCTGGTGACTTCTATACGACATTATTTGCTAGTTGGGTAGAGATATTCTTTTATTTATCATCTGAATACACTTTCAGGCCAAGAATGGAAGGACATGCGTTCTATGATGAGCCCCGCTTTCACGAGCTCCAAGATCAGAAATATGGTACAATTCATAACGGAGGTAGGGGACCAGATGATGGTGTCTTTGAAGAAGCAAATTAAGGAGAGTGGAAGTAAGTTACTATAAAAGCTTGTTTTAAAACATACCACATGATTTTTTTCTGTCATCTTAAAGTTTTTTACGAACGTACATTCAATTTGAAGGTACCCTTTTGAAGGAAACCTTTTGTCTTAGTTTGGCGGTAACATTATTTTTTCGTGTCTCTTTTTCAATCATTGGATAAATCAGAACTCATTCCATTTCATCGTATGCTATTGCTAAAACACTTTTGTTTGCAAAATTTTAAACTGACTATAATAAAATCAGATTTTTTTTCCTAAACCAAAGTAAACGTGCCAAACGTGGGCCGTCTATTTCTCTGAGCTTATATTATATCAGAGACTATAGAGATATAGACGACCACAGCCTAAGAACTTTTTGAAGCTCATGTCGATTGCGCCATCTATGTCAAAGCCCCCTAAAGATACCGAATATGTTAGAGAAATGTCACCTGCACAGCTGCTCCACTTAGTAACAAATAGCGTACTAGTAGTGCACTAGTAGCTACTAGGTGGAGTAGCAGTGCAGGTGACATTTCTCTAATATATTCGGTATTTTTAGGGGGCTTTGACATAAATGGCGCAATCGATATGAGCTTCAAAAAGTTCTTAGGCTGTGGTCGTCTATATCTCTATAGTCTCTGATTATATCAAGTCGAGATAAGTAAGTTTCTACTACTTAAAAGTATTTAAAGCAATGATTTTAAAACAATCTTTCAAACATTTTGAAATTTTCAGAGGGCTACATAGACATAGACGTTTATGATCTCTCAACCCGCTACGCTAATGACGTCATCGCATCCTGCGCCTTCGGGCTGCACGTGGACTCGCACACTGACCCCGACAACGAGTTCTACAAGATGGGCCACGTGATCAACAGCTTCTCATATTCGCAGATGCTAAAGTTCTTCGGGTACACCGCTTTTCCATGGCTAATGAAGGTTACACTTATTTTACGCAGAAAGTAATATAACAATATATAAACTAAACTAATACTAAAACCTAAAACATACTTACAAATAAAAAATGAGCTCCAGATCAGTACCACTCGGTAGGGTGCCCAGAAGGCTGGCGGCATTGCCGCGTTGGACGGCAATACCGATGCGCTGGGCAAAGTATGCCCCAGCCCTCTGGTCACCCGTCGCATTAATAAGGCGCTTCGCTAGCTCCTTATAAATTTTGTGAGCTCCTGGTCCCCACGGCCCAAGCGTCTCCACCCCAAACGGCTCAAACATGTAACCACTGTCGATGTCTACATATTTGCGCCGCTTGAGGTGTTCAGCAGCATCGGCGGCAGCCGCGGCTCTGGCTGATGTCCCTGGGACACCTCCCAGACGGCGCGAAGGTATCGACGCATGTGGCATCCCAAACCAAGGGCCGTCCCAACTTCCAGGGAACCAGGGTCATGCCATCTGGCCTTTTACCATCGTCACGCGCTAGACCCGTCGGTTCTAGAACCGACGGCGCTCCGGCGGTGACGAGGGCTCGGCGCAAGATGACATTTAGACTGGCATGGCGCGACATACGGCCGGCGCTGCTAGAGCACGAGAGACCGTGGAGACCAAACTTTGTTACGATAGCGCCGCAGTGGCACTGATGTGGAGCCACACATGCCGCCCCCAAGCGTAGCGATACTGCGAATCTAAATGAGTGGCTCGTGAGAAGTGTGCCAAGAATTCGTGAAGGAAGCGCTTGCAGCCATGAGCCGGACTCCCATTTCGTTCCAGCAAAGAGACGAGCTCGCTCTGCGGGGCTGGTGGTCGTTTCATATAGATTGTCACGTACCAGCGCGCAGAGCGGCTCGTCCCATTGGTGTTGCGAATGGCGCATCTCGGGCAGGTTCTTACTAGGGCAGGCGGCTTTCCAAGACTCGACAGCTTCTGGTAAAAAAAGTATGCCCGAAATAATGGGGTTAAGTTTTAGAATTTTAGAGAACAAGTTTTGAATGCTGTGACCTGAAGAAAGGAAGGCGGGTAAAGCGATGCTGGTGATTTGACGAGTTCCGATCCCGCCGTGTCTGATGGGTAAGGTAGCTTGGGTCCACTGACGATTGTCCAAATAAATATTGAAAACTGAACAAACTGTGTTTTTTATAATTTCGTCAAGTTTTGCCAAAAGGTTTAACAATAACAATCGCATATTTTTGTAAATCGAAATTGATCACTTCCAACACTTCCAAAACGTAACGTTGAATACGGAATATCACTAGGAAAGTAATAAAACAGAGGAGATTAGATTAAATCTCTTGCGTCAGATTATTACACTTGAAAGTTTTACGGTAGGTACGCAACGACGAAGCTATTATACAATGAAACTTAGTGATATTCATCTATTATTCTGACCTACAGCTACCTCCCTATTTACCCAAGCAAAATTTACAAGTGTATTCAAAGTCTAAGAAATATAAAGATTTACTTGTTTGTTCCGCAGATATTCGGAATAAACATTTTCTCGGAGAGCACGAGGAACTTCTTTCGCCATTTAGTTTCTGGTACGATGAAGGACCGCGAGGAACATGGGATCGTGCGCCTGGACATGATCCATCTCCTCATGGAAGCCAAGAAAGGTATACATAGATCAGGATGTAGGAATACATCTGAAGATCGTGATAGTGCAGGGACGAGAGGTTGCGTTTCCGGCAGTGCATACGTTTTTATGACACGACAGCATTTATCAACCATCCGCTGATGAGCATGCTTAAAAACTGTCTGCGCTGTCTCAGTAATTTCTTGTGTCTACTAACTCCAAGTCTAACTAGCTAAAGTAACAGTTCAACCACCTACTCGTGGTTGAGTATTTACTTACTTTTCAATTAAGGGGCCTATTACGAACTGTCTCTCATTTTTGTTTCTCACTTTCAGGTCGGCTTACACATGACCAAAATTCTGGTAAAGATGCTGATGCTGGATTCGCGACTGTAGAAGAATCTGATGTTGGAAAGAAAAATGTGAATCGAGGTATATGAAGCAATATGAATAGTTCAGTAGGTCTTACATACTTAAATAGTAGATTGTTCAACAAGGGACTAAAACAAGCCATAATGACACGAGATGTTTAGCCACCCGAGCGTAGCGAGGGTGGATATAGTTCGAGGATCATTATGGTTGTTTAGTCTCGCGTTAAACACTCTACTTTTCACTTTGAATGCGAGGAAAAAATAACGACATTCTATACAAAATCTCAATATTTATAATTTTTTTAATTCGAGTTTGTTTAATATTTTCGCACAGTTGTCATTTTGAGGATGCGTGGTCCAAAATTGTCTATGCACAATCACTAAAAAGGGCGGTAATCGTCCATTCATAAACACCGTGAGTGGCTATTTAGGGGTTTCCAAAGTAAATTTAAAAAAAAAATGTTTTAGTCCCTAGAGATTAATAAAGAGTTTTAGTCCCGATCCCGATCTGCACAGACTAAAGTAACATTTTAAGAGCATGAGAAGTGAAAATAATATTAGGAATATTGTCAAGAGATGTATTTTTACAAATGCTATCAAATTTCATCTTCATTTTCCGGTTGAGTATGTTTAGTTTAATAAATATTCCATTATTAGCAATTCAAATGCAATATACATATATCGCTATATTTTTCGAGATTTCATTTAAATACAAGGCACTTAAAAATTCCTAAAATATTCATTGAATTACTTATATTAAATGGCTTCCCTGTTCACCAGCTTGGACAGACACAGACCTGACCGCTCAAGCGCTCATCTTCTTCCTTGCCGGCTACAAGACCGTCTCCACAGCCATGACCTTCCTCATGTACGAGCTGGCCCTCAACCCTGATATCCAGAACAAGCTTTTAAAGGAAATTAGGGAACAGGAAAAGCTTGGAAAATTCGACTATGGTGCAGTTCAGAGGATGACTTATATGGATATGGTGATCTCAGGTAAAAATTTACTGGAGCCCCGATACAATAAAATTCGTCTAGTACAAAGCAATTTTCATAAATAATGATTACACGTTTACGTCTAATGACTAATGGGAGCATAATAATAAGTGTTGCTGAAAACAAGGATTTAAAAAAAATCACTGTCCAATTTAAGTTATGCTCCCGTTTACCACGTTTATTTCTTAAAGATGATGTTTCAAGCAGTGACTCCTGTAATTTTGAAAAACTTTTTGACATTATTATAACTTTCCTATATTTTATAAATCTTATTATTATTTCAAAGTTCATTGTTCATTGTTTAACCTTATTTTAGAATTATTGCGACGCTGGCCACCGGCGATAGCTACCGACAGACTTTGCACTAAAGATTACAATTTGGGAAAACCAAACAAGGACGCAACAGAAGATTACATAGTAAGTTTATCTAATTTTTCTATCATTCATCATCATTAGTGACGAATTCAACAAAATATTATTAAAAGATTAACACTCGTGCATCCTCTAAGCACGAAATTAGCGATTTCCATCTGCCACCCGGAGGAAACAGTATTATTCTTAGAAAAGTAGCTAATCTAGTATGTTTTTTTTTTAATTTTTACGAAAAAACAAAATACCCATATTTAACCCCAAATGTGAACCATCCATATACAACTTTGGCATAATTAGTCAAAAGTGAAAGCTATACTTAGCTGTACAAACGGCAATTAAGTATGCAACATTGACAATTATGCTTCTGTGTCTCCGTTTATATTATGAATATGTATTTATACATATCGGTTATACAACCGAGAGTTATGGGGATGGGAGGTTGATACGCGTAGAGCATAACCGCCTTTAGAGTTGGCTCAAGGTTGTAATTAAACCTTCAATAAATCAGGTAACAGATGTCGCTAGTGACTTGTTCACCATTACATGATTAAATTCGCTGTGATGGATAGAGTATCGTCTGGTGTAATTGGAAGCACGTCATACCGGCAATCCGAAGGACGCGGGTTCGAATCCCGTGATGTTTCAGAGTTCTTCTCAGGTAATTTTTTCATTGGTATGGACATCTGTTTCCAATTTGAAACAAAAAATAAATATTAAACTTTATTACACGATGCAAGAAAGTACGAGTAGTAATGACTTAAGTTCGTCGTAAGATTAAAATTAAATCCACCCCAAATTTCCAGATAAAGAAAGGCGAAAAGCTGAACATCCCGGTAACGGCGTTCCACCACGACCCACAATACTTCCCGGATCCCATGAAGTTTGATCCGGAGCGATTCTCTGAAGAAAACAAGCACAAGATCAACCCCTTGGCGTACATACCTTTCGGAGCTGGTCCTAGAAATTGCATTGGTAATACAATTGGTTCAATATAATTTTAAACCAAAAATAACCCACTTCACTTAGGATCCGCTATTCCCAGAGGAAGTTAGCTGCTGAAAAAAATAGTAAAATCTCTATAGATGTGCCTATAATAGTTAAAAAGTTCCTTGGATTTCTCCAGGATCCCGTCATCAAATCTGGACCTGGTGACAACGGGAGCAAATGTGAAGTATACTCTTTCAAACAAAAAAAGAATTTTCCATATCGGTCCAGCCGCCTTCCAAAAACGGTGAACATAAAAAAAGAATGATCCCGATGAATGGATATCCTACTTCTCCTTCAAAATCTTGAAGTCGGTTGAAAACAGACAAACAGCTAGTTGATAGTTAACATTTAGACTTCTGTCAGGCTCAAGAAACTACAACATATTTGATAACTGCTCTTCTGCATTTCCCAAACAGTGAAGACAGTGGGTGCTGCAGCGATTGAAGATCGCTCTCCGAGAAGTTGCATTTATACGCAAAAACCTTTTGTAAGCTAATGTGTCGTTTTAACAAGTTTTTTTTTTATATTTCAGGCTCCCGATTCGCCTTGTGCGAGGTGAAAGTAATGATCTACCATCTCCTGCTACAAATAGAACTGTCCCCATGCGAGAAGACGCCCATCCCCGCGAAACTGAAGACGGGCACTTTCAATCTCATGCTTGAAGGAGGACATCTTATTAGGATGACACCAAGAAAGTAGACGTTTAGTTTAGTTTTTACATATATTTTTTTCTTTGTTATTTTTTTTTATGGTATTATACAATATAAGAACATCGCTAACGATGGTCAATAAGAACATCGGTAACGACGGTCTTAAGGATTCTCGTATAATAATATAATACATTCGAAGGGAGGATAACGTTCTCCCTGTCACATAATTTACCAGGAGATTCAGGTTACTAAATTGTATCGAGACAGTAGGTTGTAAGGCGTTCGTCGAACTAAATTTTTAATGGCTTGCCTATTTTAAGCACTCGTGATAAAAGTTCTCAGCAAGCTTCGTGGCCTAAGCATGATACTCGACTGAAAAGCTATATTCACTATGGTACGATTGTATTTTTGGCACTACGAGTAAATACTCATACATAAATATGTAGGTATTCATAAAATAAGTACAAAAGGTGGACTGGACTTTCTTCGTTCTGCTGCAGGTTGATAAAACTTTGGTGAAGAAATCTTTGAAAGGTGATTGATAAGCCTTTCAAAGATTTCTTGGTCTAAGTAAAGCTGTTCAGCGCCATCTGGTAACGAGTCGCGTTACTACGGTTCCTCCTACATTTTCTGTAACTTTGGGTAGTTCTCGTTAAGATGGCGGTCCAGACTTGGAGCCTCAAAAATTTCTTAGACTGTGCGTCTCTATAAAATAGATACTCTCTGGTAAATTGGAACAGGCATCATCACTGAGTGGTTTAATGACATGTCAATAATCAGATTTTGAGCACGGGACACCTTGGTCACTTCTATTTAAAATAATAAAAAGTTAATATAATTTTATTCTGATGTTTCTACGTTAAAAATACCTAGTGGTTAACTAAATACATTTTATTATACTCAAAAAATAAATGGAAGTCTGAATAAATGTGTACGTATTTTTTTGGAATAACCTCCTCCCCTTATGCGACTTTGGCAATGTGTGGGCATGTGTGACCAATGTGTGACATAGGCAACAATCACGTCATGGTCATGACGCAGCCTAATGAAATGACCAATACAGTGTTATAACCAGTTGATACTGGCAGATCAGTAGCTCATCAAGCCTCATATTATAAGAACTATGTCGAAGCTTTAATTAAACTAATATTGCTATTGCTCCTCCATTAATTTGCCGTAGCGTTTCGGCAATCAGTAAATCTACTGCCTATCTAAGTATATTCGTAACGTATTCAAAATAAGTTCCTAAGTCGTATGAAGTATAAATTTAAATCTTTCATATCTGAGAATTTTGAGTCCCTCCAGGTGAGAAGAGAAAAAAGAGATGTATTATTTTTATACAAATTATTAAATAACTTAGTTGATTCTGATACTCTCCTTAGCAAGACTCTTTTAAGAGTCGCCTGACGTGGCCAGGACGCTCGCGTGAACTCTCGTCCCCATACAAACGTAGTTCAGCTCTCATTTTAAAACGACATGCTTTAGAACCACGAAATTTAACATGGACATTCTAGCAGTACAGATCTATGTCGGTAATTCGTTTTCGTTGCTAAAAATTGTAATACAAAGAAAATATAGCAAAAATAAGTTTTGTATGTAAATATGTATCTGGCTGTATTTTCTTTGTATTACAATTTTTAGGAACGAAAATGAATTACCGACATAGATCTGTACTACTTTAATACCCATGCCAAATTTCGTGGTTCTAAAGCATGTCGTTTTAAAATGAGAGCTGAACTACGTTTGTATGGGAACGCAAGCGTCCTGGCGACTCTTAAGATGTCCTCGTTTCCGAACACGGTCCACTGTTTTGCTGTCTGTTCCTTTCAGTCGCAAAAGATATGTAAATAATAGGTTAAAAGATAAAGGTAAAAGATGTTTATTCTTCAATTTAGGCACATTACAATGCACTTATGAACGTCAGAGAGAAAAAGAAACTACCACCGGTTCTAACCCTACACCTCTGACCCGAGAAGTATTACTTAATACCGGCAAGAAACTCGGCGGGACTTATTTTTTCAAAACAGTAATACTAATACATTAAAGATACTATATACAATAATGCGTAGATCTTCAAGAAGGCATATAGAACAGCATAAAAAAAACAAAAGCAAAATAAAAGTATAAATTAAGAATAAACAATTATACATTTAAGTCTTTTGCATGTTACTCTAGATTGAAATTATTCTCGCGCTGTTTTTGTTTTAAATTCTAAATGTGCTAGTGTTATTAACCGACTTCAATTCCATTGAGGAAGGAGGTTCTGCATTCGGTTTGGTGTTTTTTTTAATGTATGTTCACCGATTACTCCGAGACCCGTGGTCCGATTTGAGTAATTCTTTTTATGTTTGAAAGGATCTACATCCAAGGTGGTCCCATATTAATATGGTGCTGTTCTGATGATGGGATCCATGAGGGATTGAGGGAACTCCTCAATTTTTAAAGGCACATGTATGGTGATTTGGGTGTTTTCTTAAGCAACTCAAGCATGTTCTCACGAAAACCACCATTTCGATGCAGTGGACTTGATGATTGTTTTGATGATAATGATGAAGATTTTTTTATGCACGATGTTCAGCGATTACTCCGAGAACCGTGGTTCAATTTGAATAATTATTTTTTTGTTTGAAAGGAACTACCTCGAAGATGGTCCCACATTTATCTGGTGCTGTTCTGATGATGGGATCCACGAGGAATTGAGGGAACTCCTCAATTTTTAAAGGCAAGTGTATAGTGATTTGGGTGTTTTCTTAAGCAACTCAAGCATTTTCTCACGAAAACCATTATTTTGATGCAGTGGACCTGACGATGATGATTGTTTTGATGATAATGATGAAGATTTTTTTATGCAGGATGTTCAGCGATTACTCCGAGACCCGTGGTCCAATTTGAATAATTATTTTTTGTTTGAAAGGAACTACCTCGAAAATGGTCCCACATTTATCCGGTGCTGTTCTGATGACGAGATTCATGAGCAATTGAGGGAACTTCTCAATTTTTAAAGGCACGTGTATGGTGATTTGGGTGTTTTCTTAAGCTACTCAAGCATTTTCTCACGAAAACCGCCAATTTGATGGAGTGGTCCTGATGATGATGATTATTTTCATGATAATGATGAAGATTTTTTTATGTAGGATGTTCAGCGATTACCGATTTGGACAATTCTTTTTTTTTGTTGGATAGGAACTACCTCGAAGATGGTCCCACATTAATCTGGTGCTGTTTGATGATGGGATCCGTAAGAAATTGAGAGAACTCCTCAATTTTTAAAGGCACATGTATGTTGATTTGGGTGTTTTCTTAAGCAACTCGAGCATTCCCTCTTGAAAACCACCAATTCGATAGAGAGGACCTAATGATGAAGTCCACATATGATACGTGGACCTTTCCTTAGATAGATTGGGTGTATTATGAACTTTTTTTATATATCTTTACCGATTATTCCGAGACTTGTTGTATTTTGATAAATATAACCACTAAAAATTTAAAAATAAAAACTTTTTACAAAAAAAAGATAAACCGACTTCAAAAAGGATAAAATGAATCATTATATTATTTATATGCGTTACCAACTGATATGTTTGAAGTCGGTGCCAAGCCACAAATTACAAAACCGGTCAAATCAGTTCAAGTGTGAACATCACACAACATCGATACTAATAATGCAAAAGTGAATGCGATTTCATGTGTTACATTTTCATGTCTAAACTACTAATCCTATTTTGATGAAATGCGACAACGATATATATATTCTGATACACGTCTGCTTCGTCAATAATCAGAAAAAGGCGGCAAATAGAAAAAAAATTTGACACGTAAGATTGACCTTCCATAGACAATTTGAATTTTTACTGACACGGCGTGTGTACTGGGTATATGTGAGTATAGAAAAAATAATAAACAATTGAATTCCTTTATACTTCGGATTAAACCTTAGATGAAAAAGGATAAATAATTCAAACCGAACCACGGGCTTCGTTCGACATCCGGATAGTCCCAACAATGTGTTAACAAACAAACATAGGACGCATGATTATACTTTCTGTCCCTACTTGCGTAACAGTTAACGCATGGTCGAAACGAATCTATATCTAAGTGCGATTCATACCGTATTAGATTAGTTATTATAGTAAAAATAACAATTCACTGAACACATCGCCTCGTTCGTATTAACTCTTCCAAATTTGGCTTGGCACCGACTTCAAACATATCAGTTGGTAACGCATTCATTTTATCCTTTTTGAAGTCGGTTTATCTTTTTTTTGTAAAAAGTTTTTATTGGTTGCATGTATACCTTTTGATATCTTTGGCACTGAGTGATTATGTTACTTTATCTTCTCTAACCTGATAGTGATAATATTGTAAATTTCTACATTTTTATCATGTTCTTTTATGTGACATTTTTCGGAACAAAGGAATTTTGTATTAGTTATAAGTGGAAACCGTTTCGACTTATGTTTTTACATTATAATCTTACCTTATTGTATTACTAGCTGTACCCGCGCGGCTTCGCTCGCGTGTGTTGCAGTTGATTCTGTTACTTTTCGTTATCCTCAACAGTCCATTGCTGAACGCTTTCTACTTGTAAAATTTTATAAAGTCAATTTAGCAGTTTAGCTAAAACCGACTTCTTCCATATAACTTCGACATCCCAAAAGATCGACGGAAAGCGTCTAAGATTGGACTGTGTCAGCCATGGTCAAGAGAAGCATGTGAGTGGGAAGATCTGGCGAGCTAAAAAGTCAGAGCTTCCTTTGTAGAGTCATGTAGAGTCGAACGGCCGAAGTATCTCAGAGGAAAGTGCAGCAGGAGGTCAGAGATCGAACACAAATTAATGATAAGTCTTAAAAGTAAACCGAAGGGTGGAAAGACCAATAATAAGGCAGCCCTTTCACTAAGGCGGAGATGAGAGGAGACGTGCGGGAATCAACCAATAGCCGGGAATTAACTAAGAACCGTCACCGTGACCATGACTGATGCCTTGCTGATGATCGATTCCCGCATGTCCCCTCTTATCTTTAATCGTATCCGTATCAATAGCAAGGCAGCTTTAGTGGTAAGGTCTGCGTAGGCCGACAGCTAAACACTAATTAGAGTCGAAAACCCGAAGCGTCCCAGAGAAAACAACCTTGATGTTAAATTGTAAGCAAAATGGCCCCCAAGCAGCCTTTCAGCACGTAGTAAACTCTATCAAAACTGTTATTGATTCCGTCTTAAATATTCAACTTAACCATTTTTGGTATTAATAGTGAAAGTGCTGTGTGTTTTTGGTTTATGCAAGCTTTCTGCCGCTTATGCCATAAGTGCCATAACGCAAACTCTATCAAAACTTTTTTCTTCCCATCTGAAATATTCAACCTTACCATTTATGGTAAAAATAGCAATGGTACGGTGTTTTTGTCTAATGCGGGGGGCTCCGCCCCCGAGCCCCCCTTGTACCGTCTGCTGCGTGGAAAACTCTGTCAAACTCTTGCTCCCGTCTTAAACATTCAACCATACCAATTTTGATAACAATAGCAATAGCGCAGTGTGTTTTTTCTTTATGCTGGTGGTCCCCCTTTAACCGCCTTTCACGTGCTAAAACCTATCAAAACTCTTTTTCTCCCATCTTAAATGTTTAACCTAACAATTTGTGGTATAATTAGCAATGGTATGGTGTTTTTTATCTTCATGCGGGGAGCTCCGCCCCCTGAGCCTCCCTTTGTTTACCGCCCGTCACATGGTAAAACCTATCGAAACTCTTTTTCTCTCATGTTAAATGTTCAACCTAAAAATTTTTGGTATACTTAGCAATAGTGCGGGGTGTTTTTTCTTTATGCGGGGGGCTCCGCCCCCCGAGCCCCCCTTGTTTACCGCCTATCCCGTGGTAAGCCCTATCAAAACTCTTTTTCTCCCATCTTGAATGTTTAACCTAACAGTTCTTGGTATACTTAGCAATAGTACGGTGAATTTTTTCTTTGTGCGGGGGGCTCCGCCCCCGAGCCCCCTTTCTTTGCCGCCCATCACGTGCTAAACCCTATCAAAACTCTTTTTCTCTCATCTTGAATTTTTAACCTAACAATTCTTGCTATACTTAGCAATAGTACGGGGTGTTTTTTCTTTATGCGGGGGGCTCCGTCCCCCGAGCCCCCCTTGTTTACCGCCTGTCCCGCGGTAAGCCCTATCAAAACTCTTTTTCTCCCATCTTCAATGATTAACCTAACAATTTTTGGTATAATTAGCGATACTACGGTGTTTTTTCTTTATGCGGGGGGCTCCGCCCCCCGAGCCCCCCTTTCTTTACGGCCCGTCACGTGCTAAACCCTATCAAAACTCTTTTTCTCCCATCTTGAATGTTTAACCTAACAGTTCTTGGTATACTTAGCAATAGTACGGTGAATTTTTTCTTTGTGCGGGGGGCTCCGCCCCCTGAGCCCCCCTTTCTTTGCCGCCCATCACGTGCTAAACCCTATCAAAACTCTTTTTCTCCCATCTTGAATGTTTAACCTAACAATTCTTGCTATACTTAGCAATAGTACGGGGTATTTTTTCTATATGCGGGGGGCTCCGCCCCCCGAACCCCCCTTGTTTACCGCCTGTCCCGTGCTAAACCCTATCAAAACTCTTTTTCTCCCATCTTGAATTTTTAACCTAACAATTCTTGCTATACTTAGCAATAGTACGGGGTGTTTTTTCTTTATGCGGGGGGCTCCGTCCCCCGAGCCCCCCTTGTTTACCGCCTGTCCCGCGGTAAGCCCTATCAAAACTCTTTTTCTCCCATCTTGAATGTTTAACCTAACAGTTCTTGGTATACTTAGCAATAGTACGGTGAATTTTTTCTTTGTGCGGGGGGCTCCGCCCCCTGAGCCCCCCTTTCTTTGCCGCCCATCACGTGCTAAACCCTATCAAAACTCTTTTTCTCCCATCTTGAATGTTCAACCTAACAATTCTTGCTATACTTAGCAATAGTACGGGGTATTTTTTTTATATGCGGGGGGCTCCGCCCCCCGAGCCCCCCTTTCTTTACGGCCCGTCACGTGCTAAACCCTATCAAAACTCTTTTTCTCCCATCTTGAATGTTTAACCTAAAAATTTTTGGTATACTTAGCAATAGTGCGGGGTGTTTTTTCTTTATGCGGGGGGCTCCGCCCCCCGAGCCCCCCTTGTTTACCGCCTATCCCGTGGTAAGCCCTATCAAAACTCTTTTTCTCCCATCTTGAATGTTTAACCTAACAGTTCTTGGTATACTTAGCAATAGTACGGTGAATTTTTTATTTGTGCGGGGGGCTCCGCCCCCGAGCCCCCTTTCTTTGCCGCCCATCACGTGCTAAACCCTATCAAAACTCTTTTTCTCTCATCTTGAATTTTTAACCTAACAATTCTTGCTATACTTAGCAATAGTACGGGGTGTTTTTTCTTTATGCGGGGGGCTCCGTCCCCCGAGCCCCCCTTGTTTACCGCCTGTCCCGCGGTAAGCCCTATCAAAACTCTTTTTCTCCCATCTTCAATGATTAACCTAACAATTTTTGGTATAATTAGCGATACTACGGTGTTTTTTCTTTATGCGGGGGGCTCCGCCCCCCGAGCCCCCCTTTCTTTACGGCCCGTCACGTGCTAAACCCTATCAAAACTCTTTTTCTCCCATCTTGAATGTTTAACCTAACAGCTCTTGGTATACTTAGCAATAGTACGGTGAATTTTTTCTTTGTGCGGGGGGCTCCGCCCCCTGAGCCCCCCTTTCTTTGCCGCCCATCACGTGCTAAACCCTATCAAAACTCTTTTTCTCCCATCTTGAATGTTTAACCTAACAATTCTTGCTATACTTAGCAATAGTACGGGGTATTTTTTCTATATGCGGGGGGCTCCGCCCCCCGAGCCCCCCTTGTTTACCGCCTGTCCCGTGCTAAACCCTATCAAAACTCTTTTTCTCCCATCTTGAATTTTTAACCTAACAATTCTTGCTATACTTAATAGTACGGGGTGTTTTTTCTTTATGCGGGGGGCTCCGTCCCCCGAGCCCCCCTTGTTTACCGCCTGTCCCGCGGTAAGCCCTATCAAAACTCTTTTTCTCCCATCTTGAATGTTTAACCTAACAGTTCTTGGTATACTTAGCAATAGTACGGTGAATTTTTTCTTTGTGCGGGGGGCTCCGCCCCCTGAGCCCCCCTTTCTTTGCCGCCCATCACGTGCTAAACCCTATCAAAACTCTTTTTCTCCCATCTTGAATGTTTAACCTAACAATTCTTGCTATACTTAGCAATAGTACGGGGTATTTTTTCTATATGCGGGGGGCTCCGCCCCCCGAGCCCCCCTTGTTTACCGCCTGTCCCGTGCTAAACCCTATCAAAACTCTTTTTCTCCCATCTTGAATGTTTAACCTAAAAATTTTTGGTATACTTAGCAATAGTGCGGGGGGCTCCGCCCCCCGAGCCCCCCTTTCTTTACGGCCCGTCACGTGCTAAACCCTATCAAAACTCTTTTTCTCCCATCTTGAATGTTTAACCTAAAAATTTTTGGTATACTTAGCAATAGTGCAGGGTGTTTTTTCTTTATGCGGGGGGCTCCGCCCCCCGAGCCCCCCTTGTTTACCGCCTCTCCCGTGGTAAGCCCTATCAAAACTCTTTTTCTCCCATCTTAAATGATTAATCTAACAATTTTTGGTATAATTAGCAATACTACGGTATTTTTTCTTTATGCCCGAGCCCCCCTTTAATTGCGGCCCGTCACGTGATACACCCTGTCAAAACTCTTTTTCTCCCATCTTGAATGTTTAACCTAACAGTTCTTGGTATACTTAGCAATAGTACGGTGAATTTTTTCTTTGTGCGGGGGGCTCCGCCCCCCGAGCCCCCCTTTCTTTGCCGCCCATCACGTGCTAGACCCTATCAAAACTCTTTTTCTCCCATCTTGAATGTTTAACCTAACAATTCTTGCTATACTTAGCAATAGTACGGGGTGTTTTTTCTTTATGCGGGGGGCTCCGCCCCCCGGGCCCCCCTTGTTTACCGCCTATCCCGTGGTAAGCCCTATCAAAACTCTTTTTCTCCCATCTTAAATGATTAACCTAACAATTTTTGGTATAATTAGCAATTTTACGGTGTGCTTTCCTTTTTCGCGGGGTGCTCCCCGACCCCCTCCCCCTTCTACCAACCACCTCGTGGAAAATTCTCCCATCTTGAACATTCAAACATTTTTGGTAGCAATAGCAATAGTAGTGTGTTTTTCTTTATGCGAGTCCCCTTTAACCATCTATATTACGTAAATTCTATCAAAACTGATTTTTCTTCTGTCTTTAACATTCAACTTAACAGTTTGTTGAATTTTGTATTTCTAATTTATTTTTTCCCCTTGCATAGGCTTATATTGGCCCTATGGTTGACGACTGGTAGAGAAAACAATTTGGTATTATACTTACACGCCATTTCGTGCAATATAGATGAAATAAATAAAATATTCTAAAGGGTAGGCAACGTGCATGTAAATCCTCTGAAGTTACAGGCGTCCATAGGCTACGCAAACTGCTTGGCATCAGACGGCGGGCCGTATGCTTCAATGTCACCGTCGTGGTATAAAAAATATATAGTTAAAATACGATGGCATATATTCCCATATAAAGTCATTTCCCATACAAAGTTCAAATCTAAACAAACAGACAAAAATTCTAAAAAGCGTCGAAACGTGTCCTGTTATCGATTCTAAGAGCTACTAACTCATTTTTTTACTAATATCTCCAATGTACCTACAGATTTTCGACCCTTTTCAGCTTTATTATATGTAGGTATAGATAGAAGATTTACAAACTATTCACAAACATTTATAATACAGAGGTGATCGAGTAATTTTCCGATGAAAAGGAAAAATATACAAATTCGTATCCGCAGCAATCATTCGTCTTTTCAACCACAAACATCAGTGTTTTCAACAGCTCTGTTGATGAGATAGGCGTTGCTAAGCAACCGCGTGCTAGCGCGCCAGGCCTCAACAGAAAGAAGGAATAAAGAGGTAGCATAGATAGTACCTACCTACTATAGCCATCTAGGGAAATCTCTGCGAACTCGTGTTGCATTTAGTATGCGCCTAAACTACATATGTAGTGGTCAGATTTTGCGTAGCGAGGACTCGGTTAGTGACAAAGTCCTGCGAGAGATAGCGTTACCTAATCGTATAGCCAAAGACATATCTAGATACCCCTTTTGATGGTACGTATTTTTTACTTTTCCACTATATTTAACCAGTATATTATTATTTAACCCATTTATTTATTTATATATGAATCAATATAAACTAACCGAAAGTAGTTAAACAAATATCAATTTGCTGCTTGAGCTTAACACTCATATTCAAAGTTTAAACCCCCCTTAAACCCCCTTAAATCCAAAATGTTCGTATTTTTTATAGCCTATGTCCTGACCAGAGGTCTGTTGAACCTGCTAGTGAAGTTTTTATCGAAATCGGTTCAGGCGTTTTGACGCCAACTCTCCCCATCCAAACAGACAAACAGACAAACAGACAAACAGACAAAAATTCTAAAAATCGTCGAAACGTGTTCTGTTATCGATTCTAAGAGCTACTAACTCATTTTTTTACTAATATCTCCAATGTACAGATTTTTTACCCTCTTCACCTTTATTATATGTATAGATTATATGCTGATTGTTTCCCTAAATAAAGAAAATTAAAAAAAAATAGTACATATATATTTCTATTACTGCTGCTAAAAAAATGTACCTAAACAGGTTAAAGTAAAGTTTTCGATGGAATTTATCACGACATTTCAATATGTTATTGTATTATGTAATATCTGTGCTTTAGCTAATTAATAGGGGTAAGTAATATAAGACATAAGAACTTATTGTATAATATTCAAATTATATACGCTCTCACATTATATAAGCTTGTTTTGTATACCGTTCAAGTTCTATAATGAACGTTTGATATAACATCAAAATATCTATTTTTGTTAAGTATTCAAACAAATTAGCCTATGCTATAAACAATTATACATAGTAAAATCGTCTCTAAAAACTACTCACATTGCTATAGTAGCATTACTACTTAATTTTTCATCATTCAATCACCAATTACTTACTTAATTTACAAAATTTACTTAATTTTGACCATTCACTACATCACCATGACCCATCACAAAATTCCGACCAATGGTGTTAGGTCTGCAGAGATCCGTGAAGAACACTCCCCTTAATAATTGGTTCTCGAAACGTGTGTATAATCTGCGTCCCAAATACCAGTTCTCTTCTGGCCTTTAGCTCCAGCGGACGCTTGAAGGCTTGCAATATTTGCATAATCAACTTTTTATTTATTTAAATAATTAAGTTCCTCTTTTACCGCTATCTAAGTATTTGTTACGCTGAAATGAATGAACTTGTGGATTATAGTAATTTTGTGCGGTAATAACCGTGAACCGTCATAGTTTTGGCAGTGAGTTTGTTTACATACTAATCCACAATTCTTTATTGTTACGAACTAGCTTTATATAACAACTTTTCTGTCTTACAGTCTTACTACATTGACATAAAGAGTATTTATTGCTTATATATTTTAATTCCTTTTTCCACTGTTAGTAGTTGTTAGTCGCAATTTTTGACGCTGTTATTTTAATTATAATATCCTAACTTACTCAAAACTATTCTCTTGTTCAAAAAATGCTCACTCAACTCACTGCAGCGTCAATGCGTGTGATTATTTGTCTTAGAACCAGTAATGAACCTTGTTTAAATGACATAAAGTCCTTTTTAGATTGTGTTATCGAGTGCTTGTGACCGCAATTTGTGATCAATTATATTCAAGGACACAGGAATATTGATGACAATTTAAAACCAAACATAGATTGGTTAGATGTAATACATACTTGTAAGTATTTAGATTTCTTTAGATTTTAAATGATTTGGTAGTGGGTTGAAATTAATGCGGTTTTCCAAACCTTATTAAAATTTGTTATGGACGTCGTATTCGAAGAAAGTCAAGAAACAGATAAATCAAATAATGATTGTCTTTTTTAAATTATATTATAGGATAATTTGGGCCCTTGAGGCTAGTGCAGGAGTCCACAATATACATAAAACACATAATTCTCTGAAGAAAATTAATATCCAAAAATGTTTTCCTCAGTTTATAAGATTTGCATTAATATAAGTAGGACAAAACCCTGTTGTCCCTGAAGTTGTAGATAATGGTTATGGAATAAAGTGCACTTTTTTTAACAGGCAATAAGAAGAAACACATCAAATTTCCAGACAATGATCGTCTACATATGGCTAGCTGCAATCTCAGCGGCACTTTACTTGTATTGCCGTCAAACCTACTCCCGATTAAGTCGATATGGAGTCAAACATACGGCCACCATCCCACTGTTGGGCAACATGGCTCCCATTGTCTTCAGACGGAAGCACTTAGTGCAATTCTTTGCGGATTTGTACAAGGAGAATCCAAAAGAAAGGTACAAATACTTTTTCATATTTACATTAGTGATGTTGTTTTAAGTTTTTCTAAATAATGTTGAAATCTATAATTATATATCATCAATAGTATTATAGATATTTCATCAACTGGCCTTTCGATTCTGGTTTCATTTATTATGTTCTCCATTATTATAAGCAGATCGACGGATTTCTAGTGATCTAAATAATTTCCGACCGATATCGATACTTCCTGTACTAAGTAAAGTCTTTGAAAAGATAATGTTAAATGATCTACTGGGGCACTTCAACAGACATGGACTGCTTACAAGCAATCAGTTTGGTTTTACAAAGGGACGTTCCACAACCGACGCTGCTGCAGAACTCATTAAACATATTTTCAATTTTGGCGAGACAAACATTATGATGCAATTGGTATATTCTGTGACCTTTCAAAAGCTTTTGATTGTGTAGATCATAGAACGCTCATTCTTAAATTAGAACACTATGGTCTTTCAGAAAATGCCCTGAGTCTCATGTCTTCTTACCTTAGCAATAGAACACAAACAGTTGTTGTAAATAAAACCCAGTCTAAAGGGACTTTAGTAAAATTAGGAGTGCCACAGGGTTCCATTCTGGGCCCATTCCTGTTTTTGGTTTATATAAATGATTTACCTTGTGTAGTACAAAACCTTTGTGGTATGATTTTGTTTGCCGATGATACATCTTTAATTTTCAAAGTTGAACGGCAATCCAATGATTTATCTGTAATTAACAATACACTAGCTGGCGTACTAAACTGGTTTACTACTAACAATCTGTTACTTAATGCTAAGAAAACTACATGTATTCGATTTGTTTTGCCAAACGTGGCACCAATGGACACTAATATAGTTATAAATGGTGAATGTTTAGATATAGTAGATAAAACTGTGTTCCTTGGTTTAACGTTGGACAAAAAATTACAATGGAGTCCTCATATAAAAAAACTCGCTCTTAGACTAAGTTCAGCCGCTCATGCTGTTAGAAAAATTAGACAACTGACTAATATTGAGACAGCTCGCTTAGTTTATTATAGTTATTTTCATAGTGTAATGTCATATGGAATTCTGGTTTGGGGCAAAGCAGCTGACATACAGACTATTTTTGTTTTACAGAAAAGAGCCATTCGCTTTATGTATAACTTAAAGGCAGGTACATCAATTAGAGAATTATTTAAAAAAAAAAATATTTTAACTCTTGCGTCCCAATATATCTATGATAATATTAATTTTGTTGTAAAGAATATACACACATTCAAGAAGAATTCTGACATCCACAGCTATAACACTAGAAATAAAAACAAGCTTGCTACCAGACGATGTCGTGTCCGCAAAGCATATAAGTGATTTTTTGGCCAGGGTATTCATATTTATAACAAGTTACCCGTCGATGTTTTGAATCTATCATTTCCCGCTCTTAAGAAATACTTGAAAAAAACTTTAATGTCAAAGGGTTATTACAGGGTCGAGGACTATATGACAGACATATATGCATGGCCCAAACCAGAATCTATAAAATCTATAAAATCATCTAACATTTAGAGGACACAGTTCAAGTAAGAAAGAATATCAAACGTATTGCGAAGCAGTCAGATTTGGATTTTATTTTTATTTTTCATTTTAATTACACAATAGGCAGGTACATGTCTGTCTCTCAAGCTGTTTTGATATGCCTTCTTGAAGAACTACGCATTATTGTATATAGTATCTTTAATGTATTTGTAGTACTGTTTTGAAAAAATAAGTCCCGCCGAGTTTCTTGCCGGTAATAAGTAATACTTCTCGGGTCAGAGGTGTAGGGTTAGAACCGGTGGTAGTTTCTTTTCTCTCTGACGTTCATAAGTGCATTGTAATGTGCCTAAATTGAAGAATAAATATCTTTTATCTTTTTTTTATCTTTTTCAATGTCAACGTAGGGTACACGTCCGACTGTGACTTTGTCTGTTGACTTTGACTTTGACTTTAAGCTTAAGGCACTGGTCCCACCGCGAGCTAGTAATCTATGAGCTATCGGCTATAAACACGAACAAAAGATAAGCACTCCCGTGTAAATAAAAGAGACACGGCGATATTTATAGTTACTCGCCCAGCGGTGAGCTATAAATATCGTCGTGTCTCTTTTATTTACACGGGAGTGCTTATCTTTTGTTCGTGTTTATAGCCGCTAGCTCATAGCTTACTAGCTCGCGGTGGGACCAGTGCCTATGAGTGTCGGGCACTAATGCATTTATCTTATCTGAAAGCGACTGACGGAGTTGTACAAAGCAAATGTACCTAGAAGGGAGTAAAATTTCTTTCTCCCATGTTTCTCCTCATATTTGTCTTTCTTTTAAAAAATACGTATATTTGATTGGTTAATGGTTATTGCAGATTTGTGGGTAGATACGAGTTTACCAAGCCCATATTAGTCATCAGAGACCTGGAACTACTAAAGAAGATAGCTGTTAAAGACTTTGAGCACTTCCTTGATCACGCCTTATCTATCAATACTGATATTGATCCTCTATTTGGAAGAACATTATTCACTTTAAAAGGTAACTGAGTAACGGCATTGCTTTCATTATTTACTTTACTTTCAAAATTTTTTTTTTTGCTTTATTGTATCTATGTTCTTTCTTCCTTTCGTGTTACCTGTTGTGTTCGTTCTCACCTGATGGTCGCATCGGAAGATCAACGCTGACAATCGCTAGCACCATGCTGAGATGAGACAAAGAAATCACATGCTAAATAGTATAACAAGTAAGTTGGTGACTCATTAAAAAAGAGTCTGTACGAGTATTCCGATTAGGAAAAACTAAACCATATAAGATCAGATTCAGATTATTTACTCTGTTTCAAGTTTGCTCTGTTTCTGATCACTTGAAAAAACTTTATTCTGTTTCAAGGGTTTTGAACATCTTGTAAATCCAAAATGCTCTTTGCAACTTTATGTTCCTTTAAAGATTGTCTCAATTATTTGAGGTTTAATTCATTCATTTTTTATAAACTAAATCTTACCCAAATACTAATAAATACGAGTATGTCATACTCTTTTTTATTATTAGTGTGATTTGTGCCGTTGGTGGGCAATATTAAAACAGATTATCCTCATCTGATATAATTTTCAGGCCAAGAATGGAAGGACATGCGGTCAATGTTGAGTCCAGCTTTCACGAGCTCCAAGATGAAAAATATGGTACCCTTTATTGTGGAGGTGGGAGACCAGATGATAGTATCTTTGAAGAAGCAACTTAAGAACAGTGAAAGTAAGTTCCTTTGATAGCTTGGTTTCATCATTTTTTGATATTTGATATGCCTTCTTGAAGAACTACGCATTATTGTATTTAGTATCTTTAATGTATTTGTAGTACTGTTTTGAAAAAATAAGTCCCGCCGAGTTTCTTGCCGGTAATAAGTAATACTGCTCGGGTCAGAGGTGTAGGGTTAGAACCGGTGGTAGTTTCTTTTCTCTCTGACGTTCATAAGTGAATTGTAATGTGCCTAAATTGAAGAATAAATATCCTTTATCTTTTATATTTTTATTCGAGAGAAGATTTTGCCCTGCTCTCTTTTTTTTCAATAGTTTTTTGATATATGCGTATTATTACAAGTTCGCCAAACCAACGTTTAACGGCAATGTTATGCACTCTTTTCTCACTTAAATTATTAAGCATACACCATCATTACAAATAAAAACTAAAACTAGAAGCAGCTTAAAATGTAAACCATTACGTGTATCTGTGTAAATCTTAAAGTGGTAAAAGTTCTTTTGTACACGTTTTTAATAGTTACTTTAATAATGGTATAATGGTCTAAGAGCTGGCCACGTCAGATGTGACACAATAATGAGAGGTTTGTAATCAGTCCAGTTAGATTGCATAACCATCCTTATTGCTAGATCCGGGCATCTGGCAGCTTTTAATGGGTGGAGCTCAGAGTGACAGACCAACAAAGTTTTTAAGTTGAAAAAAAGTAATACCGAAATAAGTAAAAACTGCTGAAGTTGTGTCATTTATAGAGAACAGGGCCTATATTTTAACATTAGAACAATAAACATTGTGTATTATTGCGCAAACAAAAACAGTAGGCGAGTAAGCAAAAATTACATTATACATCATTTGGCACTACTTCCCCTAAACAAAACTTTTGGATATTATATAATCTAATTAATTATATAATTTTTCATAATATTGGATCAAAACCAGAACTCTATAATTTATTTTCTTCAAGTTATTTGCTTTCTTTGACCTCCACCACTTTACAGCTGCCAGATGTCCGGATCTAGAAATAAGCATAGTATAGCAAACTAACTAGAGGGGTTTCGTTGCTCTCATTATTGTGTCATATCTGACGTGGCCAGCTCTCCGTCTATAATATCCTTCTGAAGTTTGATGATGATAGTGATAGTATAAAATAAATGATAATTTTGCGATATATATAGATAAATCACCTTGCCTTACGATTGAGACTGCTCAAAACTGGTCCCATAATACTCTGTCAGTTATCACCGTACCTAATTGTTTATTAAAGGTTTTAGAATTTTTAAGTTTTCTACGTACTACTTGAATCTGGGTGAGCAGTTCCTACATTTTTTTATTAACAGCTGACTTACAAACCCTCTTTCACTTTTTCAGAAGACCACATCGACGTAGACTGCAGAGCTCTCGCTACTCGCTATGCCAATGACGTCATAGCGTCTTGTGCTTTTGGGCTTCGGGTAGATTCGCACTCCGAGCCCGACAACGAGTTCTACAAGATGGGCTACGTAGCTTCTAACTTCACATTTACACAGATGCTCAAGTTCTTCGGGCATTCTGCCTTCCCGGGTCTTATGAAGGTTACTATTTTGCAAAATGGTATTAAAATAAACGTATATTTAACAAACCTAAATAAAAATTACTTCCAAAACCATTGAATTCATAAATTCGCTTTTAAAACGTCATAATAATAATCTTTATCGTCCTCAGAAATTCGGGCTAGCCATTTTCTCGGATAGCACAAGAGCCTTCTTCAACCATCTAGTTATGGGTACGATGAAGGATCGCGAGGAACACGGGATCGTACGCCCGGACATGATCCATCTCCTCATGGAAGCCAAGAAAGGTAAGCCAATTAACCTCCACGAACACAAACCACCTCCGCTGAAACGCTTGCGCCCCAAGGGCTGCTTAGTATAAAGGTGCAAGTGCAAGCTAAGTACCCGCGTGAGCGGCGGTGACACTAATTGAAAACTTATGTATGGTCAGCTGCAACGAAAAAGGCCCCCGCTGCCATACAAACTTTGTCGGGGTCCTTTTCTCTGCAGCTGACTGCACTGCTGTACAAGCTGTTTAAATCCCTTGAAATCTCGAAACAACGCTGGTTACGTCACCGAATGCGCTGCAGGACACTCGCCAATGAGGCTGTATAAACTATAGCACAAGCTAAAGTCAAAGGAGCTGATCCATCCACTCTTGGAGGAATTTCTTTTAAATTAAGACCCCATCGCACCATCTACACCTCTGTTTTTGCATTTTCAGGTCGACTTACACATGACGAAAATCCTGGTATTGATGCTGATGCTGGATTTGCGACTGTTCAAGAATCTGAAGTTGGAAAGAAAAATGTGAATCGAGGTTTGCAGTCATATGTACCATCAACACAACGGAGAGTTGAGGGATTGGGAGGTTGACATGCGTGCCTTTAGAGTTGGCTCAAGGTTGAAAACCTTCAATAACAACAGGTTACAGATGTCGCTGTAACTTGTTCACCATTACATGACTAAATTCGCTGTTATGGATCGTCTGGTGTAATTGGCAGCACGTCGGACCGGCAATCCGAAAGACGTGGGTTCGAATCCCATGATGTTCCAGAGTTCTTCACAGTTAATTTTTTCATTCTAATTGACATCGGTTTCTAATTGTGGCATATGTACATGTTCAGTGCCGTCTTTTAAGCATCAAAATGATTTCCGTACCTAATCAGAATACCAATTTGTTTTTCTATCGCCATCATTCTACTTATTTCTGTTAGATTTAGGATTCTTATTTTTATCATCTATAAATTAATTCTCTGTTTTCCAGCTTGGTCAGACACAGACCTAACTGCTCAAGCGGTAATTTTCTTCCTTGCTGGCTTCGAGACCGTCTCCACAGCCATGACCTTCCTCATGTACGAGCTAGCCCTCAACCCTGAGGTTCAGGAGAAGTTGGCGCGGGAGATCAGAGAGCAGGAGAGGAGTGGCAAGTTCGACTACAGTGCTGTTCAGAGGATGACTTACTTAGATATGGTTGTTTCGGGTAAAAAATCAATAAGTATTTTGAATTATTTGAAAATAATTGAATTATTTATAACTTTAAAGTAGTTTCTATGCAGGAAACTACAATATTGCTTACCTACTAAACATTTTAAGTATTAGTAGTGAATCTTTATAATCATGTATAGAGATAAACATTTCAGAACTATTGTTTTATTGTTGATGGCGTAAGCAACAAACCCTCAGATAACCCTCCTTTCTGTTGGCAGTCGGGTAAAAATACAAAAAATTATTGCTTATGAAATGACGACTTGTGTTTTTTGAAACTTATTTTTTTATCATCACTAATTACTCTAAACTATATTTTAGAATCTTTGCGCCGTTGGCCAGCAGCAATAGCGACCGACAGACTTTGCATAAAGGATTATAATTTAGGAAAACCAAATGATGAAGCCGAAATCGATTACATTGTAAGTTATCTAAACTATAAAAATCAATCATCATCATCTGCGTCTTACCATGCCTACACATGATACAATCGCATACACCAAAAACCCCTTCAAATTGTAAAAAAGATGTAATCTTGAATTTTCAGATGAAGGCAGGCGAGAGTCTCAACATCCCGATAACGGCGTTCCACCACGATCCACAATACTTCCCGGATCCCCTGAAGTTTGATCCGGAGCGATTCTCTGAAGAAAACAAGCACAAAATAAATCCCTCGACGTATATGCCTTTCGGAATGGGACCGAGAAACTGCATTGGTAAGACCCGATCGTGACCCGATTCGATAGAAAGGTTCAAAATATTTGATGACGTCTGTCAGACACAAAAAGGGAACGTGCGTAAACTGAAGAGGGCAGCACAGGACGCCCCCTATTTATTGCCAAATTAGTGCACTAGGTGGCAGGACCTAAAACGTGCAATGGGACGTGAGTCAAATGTTGGAGCAGCACTGTCTATTAGCGTTGGGTATTTTATTTAGTAGTAAATGTTCGGTTTAGACGACAAGATGGCAATCCCTCCAACGCGCACAGTCCTATTAACCTCAGTTATTTCATGCTTAATTATGTCCCTTTATGAACCTAGATATCCCTGCCCTAACATCACATCAAATCGCGATGTCAAAAAAGTGAAATAACTAAGTTTATTTACATTAATTATTTATCTTTCCTTACATCCAGAAAAACGTTTTCTTCTGTTCTCAGAATTTGTTTCACACATACTGAATTGCGAATTAAGTTCAATTAGGATTATTTTTAATCGACTTCAAAAAAGGAGAAGGTTCTCAATTCAGCTGTTTCTTTTTATTATATTTTTTTTGTATGTATGTTACTCGATATCTTCGTGATTCGTGAACCGATTTTAAAAAAATCGAACGGGTATAACCTCTAGATGGTCCCATTGTCACCAAGTCGGGGTCTGATGATGTGATCCTGGAGAAATCGAGGGAACTCTTCAACTATTATAGGCACACCTATAGTGATTTCACTATTTCTTACAGCAACTCGGCCATTTATTCATGGAATAGCGAATCCTAAGTGAAGTTGGTTCTTTTTTTGTTTAAAATTATTCATGTTCCAGGATCCCGATTCGCCTTGTGTGAGGTGAAAGTAATGATATACCAGCTCCTGTTGCACATGGAACTATCCCCTTGTGAGAAAACGCCTATTCCCGCTAAGCTCACGACGGACACTTTCAATCTGAGGCTCAAAGGAGGACACTATCTTAGGATGAAACCTAGGAAATAAACGTTTAACTTTATTTTTAAAATTGCTTTTACTTGTGACTTTGTCTGCATCAGTAGCGGTGCCTCCATAGAACACGGTTCCCGCCGGCTTGCAAAATTTTAGACCACTGAGCAGTTTTCCTACAGCTGAGCAATTTTATTGAGACACCGATACCAGTTTACAATTCGAAGAAAATTTTCAAGTACATAAAGGTTGTGTCTAAAACAAATAGAACAACTGCTATCAGCTATCAATTGCAGTTTTTCTCAAATTATGGAAAAATTCCTATATTTCTAAACGAAATGCAATATAAAAGTGCCAATATCTTGAAAACTAAGCCATTTTCTTAGAGTCAATTTTACTTAAGGGGCTACGTTGAAAAATTACAGGTTTTTTCAAACGCCCTATTGACTACACGGGAAAAGGGACTGAATTTATTTTCGAATATATGTTAGTAGACTATATACTCTTGTATATGACACAAGCCGAAACACGATTGCTGAAAGTTGCCTCGATAGAAAAAAAATCCGAAGTCGGGTCCTATTTCCCCTTATTTTCCTTAGCTTTCGTAAACTACATGAGATTAAGCAATGTAACCAAGTAAAAAATAAAGTATTCTCTAAAATAACAGCGATAGAAATTTGAAATCATGAGTATTTAAACTATTAATTTCATGCGAAAAAATTGGCGGTAAGCTTTTGTGTGCGATTATTTTCGAGTTGAAACTTTTTGATTTCGGGCGCTCGAAAGTCAAAAATTGGCCCCCAGACCTATCCTGTCGTGGCATCTGGGAGGCGTTGTTTGATATCCGTGTCGTCGACACTGACGTTCCTTCTTACCTCTCACGACCTGTCATATCTGTACTAAAATCAGCTGAATATGAAAAGCAGAGGAAATATTCCAACGCCTGCGAACTGCGACATGCAACGTTCACCCCACTCGTAACATCTAAATGTGCTCGTTCATTAAACACATGGCAGAAACTATATCTAAACGAGAACCGATTAAGGGGCTACTTTGAAAAATTATAGGTTTTTTCAAACGCTCTATTGACTAAACGGGAAAAGGGACTGAATTTATTTTCGAATATATATTATTAGACTATATACTTTTGTTTATGGCACAAGCCGAAACATGATTGCTGAAAGTTGCCTCGATAGAAAAAAAATCCGAAATTGGGTCCTTTTTCCCCTTATTTTTCTTAGCTTACGTAAACTATAAGAGATTAAGCAATATAACTAAGTAAAAATTATGGTATTCTGGTTTATCTAAAAAGTCACAGAAACAAAATTTGACAAAACTTTATAGATTCGCTTATTTATCGTAGTTTAGTCAAAAAGTCTGATCCTTAAGAGCGCTGCATCTCTTTCTTTCGAGCACGGCAGCCATAAACGTGTCTCTTATGGATGGGCGTGGCTTGTCCGAATCGAGGAACGGCCTTAAACTAGACATCATTCTGGACTGGCTGAGATGCAGAGTCAGTATCGCCATAAATCGTAGTAATCGCCACCAGCATGTGCATTCGCGGTACACGCCACCGCTTTAAGCAACTGCCAGGATGGCTTGGATTTGATGATGGTGCCGTCCTTCCGCATATCCACTAACCTTGCAAGTTGCAACACTAAAATCCTATACTTTTCAGTTTGTATGTAGATTTATATTCTGTTGTATTCATATTGTTATATATCAATAAATTCAGTTTATGCATCATATACTACTGTTCCGTGTACGGGAAAAACTAACCTAAAAGTAACGTGTTAATAGTTTTGAAGTAACTAATTCGGAATAACATTTTGGTATCACTAAACTGATTTTTCTTTGTTCTTTTTAAATAATAAAATTTTACGTCAAAGTAAAAGTCGTGAAATTATTTTGAACCCTCGTTTCATCTCCTTTGGGGTTCAAGAAAGATTGGGAGAGAAATGAAAAATGTATATATATATTATTATAAACTTATATATATGTCATATACAAAGGAAAGAGTGCCCTGGCCTCCGGTGCCCAAGGCTCACAGAAGGTCACAGAAGCACCGTTCAAATATTCCCGTGTATGCAATCCTAGTTAAAAAGTAGTGTGTCTACTTAAAATATACAAATCAAAATATTTATTGAAATTCGACCGGTGCTTTCGTGGCCAGGTGGCGAAGTTGGTCAACGCGTCTGCCGCGAATGCAGAAGACGCTGGTTCGATCCCAACCGGAGGCTTTGATCACTTTTTCTTTTGTACATGACATCTATATACATCTATATTGATTTGTTCTTCAGATGTATATTTATCTATAAATATATGAATGAATGTAAATAGGTTTAATCTCCCGTATATCGCGTATATTTTTATAATAGTTTCGGCGGCATAAATTACATTAAAAGACTACGATAATGGCTTCCGCATCTACTGTAAATAGCTAACAAGCACCTACTTGCTATATATAACTTATCTATTCTGTTTTGATAGAGTTAGTATGAACGTAAACAATCATTTTGTTATGAAAAAAAATACTAAATCAAGCAATTAGTCGCCAGATGGAAGAAGGAGCGAACGGAGGTTTTTTATTATTTAGTACAAAATAATATTCATACTGTGTAATTTTTTTTAAATAGTGTTTGATTACTGATAACAGTGGTGGATATTATAGCGTCACATACAAGGTATAGAATGATTTTTTTTTAAGATATCGGAACTACAGGGGGGTGATTTTTGAGAATCGAGCACTCGAAAGTGACATTTGAAACTCTGAATAAAACGATGAAATTATGTTTTCAAAATAACAGCGATAGAAATTTAAAATCATGATTATTTAAACTATTAATTCCATGCGAAAAAATTGGCAACCAACTTTTGTGTGCGATTATTATCGAGCCTGAATTTTTTGAATTCGAGCTTCCGGCTGTCAAAAAGTCCCCTGGTAGAAATCCCTAGTAAGATTTCGTAAGTATTCTTATAAAATTACAACCTCAATGTCCTCAATGATGGTGATATTTTTAGTATGTTTTAGTTCCATTTAAATACTATTTGTTTCTTTAAACATACAACTTAAGAATAAATACAACTTCATAAATGTACGTCAACATTTTCAGATTTAAATTAGTGTCACAATTTTTTTTTTTTTCGTTTATACATTCTGCATTTTTCCCGTTTGCCATTACTTCATTTTTAGGGTTCCGTTTCCGTACCCAAAGGGTAAAAACGGGACCCTATTACTAAGACTGGCCTGTCCGTCCGTCCGCCTGTCTGTTTGTATGTCCGTCTGCCACCAAGCTGTATCTCATGAACCGTGAACACTTAGTTAAAATTATCACAGTGATGTATTTCTGTTGCCACTGTAACAACAAATAATAAAAAACAGAGTAATCTAAATATTTAAGGGAGCACCATACACTTGATTTTTTTGTCGTTTTTATAGATAATGCATGGTATGGAACCTTCGTGTGCATCCGACTCGCACTGGGCCTGTTTTGTCAATTTGTTTAAAATTGGACTCACAAATCTTACGACCCTGACTTAAATATCGTTATCCCCACTCTTCATTCCAGATGCTATTCCTTATTTGGATCTTAGCTATCACAGCAGCAGTGCTGTTGCACTGTCAGAAAACTTACGCGAGATTCAGCAGATATGGTGTCAAGCACCTTCCACCAATACCTCTACTGGGAGACATGGCAAAGGTCTTCTTCCGAAGAGAACATTTCATGGATAATATCAATAGGATTTATAACAACTTTCCTGAAGAAAGGTGAGCAGATTTGGTTAATGTTCAAATCTATTGTAAGTATTTCTGATATCGGAGTTTGAACTGTTATCAACCGACTAGTGATATTCATTGCTTCATTGTTATTGAAGGGTGTTATAACCTTTTTTATCTTGTTTGCATTGTCGAGACAAATATAAATAACTAAATAAGTTAGTTGTATTTGAAAATAAATAAAAACCGAAAAATATCTACACTTTTGGATAAGATACCTTGTCACTGGATAAATGGATGTGACTGGGTGTTAAGTACCCTAAAAGAAAACTATTGTTAGCGATTTTAGTTTAATTATAATCATTACATAATGTACTTTAAAACTTAAACCTAAAACCTCTCCAATTACCTGACCAAGAGCGGATTTAAATCCAGCAAGCTGTTCAAGTTTTTCATTACACAACCTAAAATTGTTACATAAATTTTGATAAATACTTACCTAACTAAACTATGTATACCTAAAATGGACTACTTTTACCTACCTACATATATTTATACCTAAGAAAAACTGTATAAAAGTAATGAAATAAACGTATTTGTATTTGTATTTGATAAATTGCCGCCAATGCGAATTCTGAGAAATAATACTTATGTTTTTACTAGGCGTTTCTAATGAGGGAAATGTACTGCCATGTTATATTTAATTTTACTCCAAAAAACAACAAAGAATTACATAGAAAATCCTTAAAATTACACTTATTAAATATATGAAAACTAAATTAAAAACTAACGTACACCTAACTTACTTAGAATTGTTAACTGAAAATCACCGGTTTGCCAGTCTGACTTATTAAATCCGTCTGATAAATAGCTGCCCAGATCTAGTAATGGGGATAGTATCTCAAACTATCTGCGAGATTTCGTTGTCCTCCAACTTACATACCGCTTTCCGGGACTAACTCTTACTCTTAGGCATTATAGGTGCTTATTACATGTGAATCTGGTTCTTCGTTATTGTTGTAGATTTGTGGGCAACGTTGAGTTTGTCAGGCCTGTAATATTTATCCGCGACATTGAACTAGTGAAGCAAATTACTGTGAAAGACTTCGAGCACTTTCTCGACCACGGGCTTGTTATTGACAAGCACATTGAACCTCTTTTCGGAAGGAACTTGTTGTCTTTAAAAGGTATTTATTACGATTGTCCGATATTTTTTCTTTGTTTTATAAATTGACTGCTTGTATAAGAAATTCCGAAGGAGTTGGGGCAGCATAAGAAAGAAGTGGAAACCCCGAAGATCTGCCAGACCTCACTAGGATGATCTGGACTAAATCTGAATCCATTCACTGGACTGTCTTCACAGTAGACTAGGATCAGTAAACAAACTGGCGAAAGGCCTTTACCCAGTAGTGGAACATGATAGATTCACCGAAATAGGTTTACAACAAACACTTTTTCATTTGTTTGAATTTTTTTATAATATGTTCAGTCTCAGAATAACAAGATCTGATCCTGATGTAGGAAAGAAAATTTAAAAAAATCTCTTGGTAATGGCAGCAAAATTAACTATAAATAATAAATAAATAAATAAATATTAGGACAATCTTACACAAATCAACCTAGTCCCACAGTAAGCTCAATAAGGCTTGTGTTGTGGGTACTAGGCGACGATATATATAATAGATAGATATAGATAAATACTTAAATACCTATACATAGAAAACATCCATAACTCAGGAACAAATATCTGTGATAAATACACAAATAACTGCCCTGACCAGGATTCGAACCCGGGACCTCCTGCTTCATAGGCAGGGTCGCTACCAACTAGGCTAGGAGGCCGTCTATGACCTAAAATAAATGTGATCGCTATCAATAACTGAATTTAAAAAACATGGTTCCTGATTTCCAATAAAAATTCACCGTGTAATACAAACGAAATGGAATAAAAAACATGGAATTCAAAAATGTTATGCTTGAAAAATACATTTTAAATACAACAGTGCCTTGTGCAGTCGACGTCAAAGATATGTTAACACTTTTGCACCTGATAGTGATAACAAAGGAGTAAGGTGCAAAAGTGTGAACATATTTTTGACGTCGACCGTACAGTTTTCTTTTCATAGTTAATATGCAAGTAGGTCATAACTTAATATCGTATTGTAGGTCAGGAATGGAAAGATATGCGGTCAACACTCAGCCCAGCTTTCACTAGTTCCAAGATAAAGCTGATGGTACCTTTCATGGAAGAAGCTGGAGAAAATATGAAGAAAAGATTGAAGAAAGAAATACTGGAATCGGGCAGTAAGTTCATATTTAATACTTAATTCGTGTTTGCCATTTCAATGCTACTTATACATGTTTGTCGGATTTTATGTGCCCTCACACGTCTTAAACTCTTTAGGAAGTTTCTATCAGTATTCGTGTCAATGCTAAGCATCTATTCTTAATGTTTTTTTAAAGCCTAAACTTATTTTTTACTGAAGATGTATTTACTGACAGAACACTACGCTGATATCGATTTCAAGGACGTTTGTAACCGCTATGCCAATGACGTCATCGCGTCCTGTGCCTTTGGCCTCAAGACAGACTCCCAGAACTATGAGACAGAATTTTTCAAGATGGGCAAGGTGGCTGCACAGTTCACCTATCTTCAAACTTTGAAGTTCTTGGCGTATCAATGTATTCCTAGGATTATGAAGGTAGATTATCAATTTTTATATCACCATCCCTCTAAAGTTTCTCCTGGCTCAGTTGAGCCCGTGGTTTTATTTTATTAATTGGCGTTAGCACTAGTTTTTAATTACCTGGCCGTCCAACCTTGACAGGAAATTATGCTTTTAGGCCGATACTGGAACGTTAAATTTGGCCTTAAAAAATTATAACTCACAAGTCAGATTTTATTTTATTATCAGTAAGAGTACAATGAGCACTAACGGCGAACATTTTTTTCTAACTGTTTTCGAGGATGCTGTAGGTATAATATAGGTATTTATTTGCGACACTCGTAAATTCAAGATAAGATAATTCGAGTGGTATTTCTTTTTATTCGACTATCGGATTTAACTATATGAATGTACCCTGACATTTGCTAACAGATTTACCAATGGCCGTATTTATTTAAATTTAAAACAAATAAAAAAAAAAATTCCTCCAAAAGATAATTTAAGTGGTATATGTTAACTGAAATATATTAAAAACTATCGAATGCGAGTAATAGATTTGATTTATAACACATTATTCAATAGATTATTTTTTAATGAACAATTGAATTTTTAAAGCGTTCTAATAGCTATATAAGAAATCTCCGAAATTTTCAAGTGGGCGCATTCTGTTCATTATCTTTATACTAAAACTTGCATCAAAGTTCTAACGATTTTATCAATCGCTCGAAGTTTTCTGAACTTATCAGTTCTAAACATAATCCAAACGCGCGGAGATTAAAGCGGGAGTCTATCGCATCATGGCATGGCGCTAGCGGCGGGGCCAATCACGACGCGCCGCGCGCTGTTGCCTGACCGCTGCGCGCCGTTGCCTGTCTGCTGTTTCCATGGTAACCCAGTAGGCACGCGAATATTGTATCTTTACGTTTGGTCCACAGAGTGAATAATATGACTGCCTAATGCGAAGCTTGGTTTGATAATGATTACTATAAAGTGCGATGTTTTTTTTGTTGAGAGCATGCCCCTCTATGGTGCGAATGAATGAAAAAGCGGACATTCCTACTTTTTCACTTCTCATGCTCTAAAAGTCTGTCGTACATTTAAGCTCTAGTGCTAATATGTATACATAATTTCACTTCTCATAGTTCTTATTGTTATGTCCTTTAAGTCTAATTTCGTAAAGTCTGTATAGTATGTATGACTATGGTCTAAAACCCATATTACCACAAGAACAATTTTTCCTCACTTGGTTCGGGAAAATACCACCACCACCTAGTGGTAATATGGCTTACTTTAGACCCTTGTCAAACAATCTACTATTTTCCGAAAAATGTATTTTTTTAATGAAATGAAATGTTTATTTGTATAACACAGGTGGCACAAATAGGGTCTTAATTTACAAAGGTGCTCTGTGTTTTGCCTATTGGCATACAAAATTATTGTTGTATTGTTCCATATTCGGTAGGAAATAGTATACCCTGGAGGCAATCGGCCTGTTTGGAGAAAAGTCGTCGACATCTCTTCTAAATACCTAAAACTGGTATACATGTGTTCCCCGTGGTCTTCAGACTACGAATTGACTGGTTTTAGTTTATGGAGGGGGAGGGGGGGATACGAAAAAAGTGAGGGAAAGATGGCAGACGACCATCATCGAAATTTGTTCACAACTCGAATCATATCGGACCGATCGATTTGTGTGAGATGTCATCTGAAAGACCATTAAAGTACTATAGTTGTTTCTAAATAGAGGCAGTCATCACATTAATCGTTTACGAAATATTTGAAAAAATATGAATTTTTTAACGTGCCTGTTTAGATAAAGTAGTGATAAAACATGCTTATAACTCAATAAATAAAGTATGTATTATTATAAATTAGACGGGAAAATGTATGAGCTTTCAAAAAACTAGCGTGTGGCGGTCGATCGACGTCGTATTTTCATTATTGCTCGGAATTTATTTTATGGATCAAATCCTGATGAGTATCATTTGAATGCATTTTAAATTTACTATAATAGGTTAATTGAGGTCTGAGATGTAAAATTAACAGTTTTTAGATTATTTTTGAAAACGTAAAATTTTTACCTAATAGACTGGTGGAATCAGGCTTGTTTGCAGAAAAGTCGTCGATATCTCTTCCAAATACCTAAAACGGGTATGGATATGGTCATCCTTGTCTCCAGGATATGAATTGATCAATTTTATTTTAAGAGGAGGGAACCAGTCGAAAAAAGGAGGGGAGAAAGATGGTGGCCGACCGTCATCGAAATTTATTTACATCTCGAGTCCTATGGAACCGAAAGATTCGTGTGTAAATATTATTTAATTATCTCGGGATGACACTCGATGTTCATTGCAACTGGAAGGAACACGTAGATATAGTATGTAAGAAACTGAACAAATTCATTTTTGCTCTTTGGCGTATCAGACTAACTGTATCGTTTAAAACGGCCCTATTAATCTATCACGGATATATTATGTCTATCTTACGATATGGTATAATTATGTGGGGCAACTCAACTCACTCTGATCGTGCCTTTGTCGCTCAAAGAGATTGTGTCCGGACCCTTTGTGGAGTAGAAAGACTAGCGCCTTGTAAACCATTATTTATTAAACATAAATTATTATCCTTTCCTTGCATCTATATTTATGAGATATCTGTTTTTGTAAAACTCAATATAGAACTATTTACCTTTATCAGAGATAAGGAGACAACACGGTCACACAGACGCTATAGGTTAGCAGTACCAGATTGTAATAGTTCAGCACTTAGGAGGAAAAGCGCTAATAACATGTGTATTACAATCTTTAATAAAATACCAGTTGAAATAAGGACATTGCCTATTAATGAATTTAAAACAAAATTGTACAAAATATTGATTGACAACTGTTTCTATAGTATTACAGAATTTTTATCGTACAATTTTTAAATTTTAAATATAAAATGACATGTAAAATCTAAAGGTATGTAAAAATGTATAATGTTGACAGATAACTATTTGCATGGACTAAAAATTGACTTATAAGCTTTCATTAATTTAAGTATGTTATTGACTTTTTATTAATTTAATTACCGTTGTTTATTCAAAATTATTTCTTGATAATTATTGTTAACCAACTCGCTCTCTAACGACTTTCACATGTCTACATAGACTGAATATATCAAGGGAAGCACTGTACATAACCTACCAACATTTTATGTTACCATATGTTCCTTGTGAATAAATATTTTCATTCATTCATTCATTCATACTATAATTGATTATAAATAACCGTCGTCATCAATGTAGTCGTTTATAAAACAAAACATTTGAAAATAACATTAATTGCGGTAAAGTTACAATTTATTGAGCTATAAGCATGTATTATCAGTACTTACGCCAACATGCACGGTAAAAAATCATACTTTTTCAAATATTTTGTATAGGGCTAAAGTGATGACTACAATTATTCAAAAACAATTATAGTACGTTTAATGATCTTTAAAATTGCATCTCAAACGAATATATCGGTCCCATAGACCAAAATGTGAACATATTTCAATGACGATCGGACACCATCTTTACCGCGTCCGGTTTTTTACTCCCCCCCCCCCCCCCCCCCTCTATAAAATAAAACTGGTCAATTCATGTCCATCCATCACAATGACGAATATATCCATACCAGTTTTAGGTATTTGGAAGAAATGTCGATGATGACTTTTCTTCAAATATGCGTTTCTTCCAGTCTATTAGAGTAAATATGTTACAATCCTAAAAAAATGGTTAATTTTGCAACTTAGACTTCAAAGAACTGATTATTTCAGTAAATTTAAAATAATTTCAAATGACACAAATCACGAATTAATCCGTTAAATAGATTCTGAGAAATAATGAAAATACGACGACGGTCGGCTGCCATTGTAAGACGAAACGTAGTGACCCATTCTGAACAAAATTCATCAATACTCGGTTATATAGTATTACATAGGGTAGCCAATCATTTGGCAAACAACATTTCATAAAATATTCATTTCACAAACAAAATAAAATATTCATTTCACAATGATTCCCATAAATAATTTTATATATTATTGTTTCACAAATAGTTCAAAAGACAAATTATTTGCTTGCAAAAACACTATATTACAAAACATTATTTGGCAAATTATTCATTTGCTATTCAGGGCAATTAACAAAATAACGCATGGTAAAACGTTAGTAAAATGCATTATTTAGTACCTAAATTCTTCGTTTAATAATCTCATGGTGTGTATGCCATTTATACGTGTATTATCTACGAGTACTACATTTTAAAAATATATTTTGTACTTTAAAAGTTAAGTTTGTTTTTGTTGAATATTATCACGGACAACTATGATTTGAGAGAGTCCAGATAAATGCGACGACGAGCAAAGCGAGGAGGAGCGTGGTAGATTAACTGTGACCTTACAGTTCTAGTAACTTATGTCGGGGTTAATAGAAATGTAAAGTACCCGTAATGTCAACATACCCATTTATACTACGTATACATATTAATTGCTTCGCAATCACTTATTTTTAAAAACAGCCACGGCTTTATTGTCAATTTATACACATAAAATTACCATTTTCATTTAGTTTTAGTAAAAATATCCATGAATTACTTATATTTCAGTGAAAACGAAATTCTTTTATAATATTTTGTCTTGTGTCAAATGCTATTTTTGCTTAGAAATACAGTTGTCAGTCAGCCATTCTTGTTTATCTTATTTTACTATTGTCCCTAAATTTATCCGGAACCGACTTATTAACCGACTTCAATTAAGGGAGGGAGTTCTCAATTAGTTTGCATTTATTTATTGTACTTATTATATTCAGTAAACAACAATAATTTATCTATTGACATTTTGCAAAATAACGGATTTTAACAACGATTTATTCACGAAATGAACGTTGGTTAAATAATAATTTGTCTTACAATATGTTTATAAAGCGCCCAAGTTACTAAATGTATATTTGTCTAATAATGATTTATAAAAATGAACATATTTAGCAATTACTTGTTGAAACGAATTGTTGTTTGTTCAGTGATTATTTGCGAAATGTTATTTATCAAATGAATCATTATCAAAACGAAACCTCATAAAATTTCCCGTATATTTTGTCATAACATTAATTGTGGTAAAGTTATAATTTATTGAGTTATAAGCATGTTTTGTCAGTATTTACGCAAACATGCACGATAAAAAAAACATATTTTTGTTAAATAAGTATTTTGTAAAATACTAAAGTGATGACTACGGTTATTTATAAACAATTGTAGTACATTTAACAATCTTTCGAATGACATCCCATACGAATCGTTCGGTCTCATAGGACTCCAGATGTAAAAATAATCGATGACGTTCGGCCGCCATCTGCCCCCCCCCCCCCCTTTTTACCGACTTGCCCCCCCCCCCCCCTCCATAAACTAAAACCCATCCATTCGTAGTCAGGATACTACGAGGAACTCATCCATACCAGTTTTAGGCATTTAGAAGAGATGTCTACGAAAATCGTGAAGGAGACGACTTTTGTTTAATTTGCCTCTAGACGATTATGGCAGGCTTATGAAACTCTCCCGCGCGGCCTCGGTTAAATACCTATGCGCCGGAGCCTGCCACGACCCGCCGGCGGGACGGTTAGTCAGTGAACCGAAAAGTCTATGCCAATAAGCCCACTCATGTTTTAAGGGTGACAACACACCTAGCGGAATTCCTCGCGGAATTAGCGGAAGTAGCGGAAATTTGTCTATGGTAGCGGAAATTTTTCTATGGCTTCCATACAAAAAATCTACTACCATAGACAAATTTCCGCTACCATAGACAAATTTCCGCTACCATAGACAAATTTCCGCTACTTCCGCTAATTCCGCGAGGAATTCCGCTAGGTGTGTTGTGACCCTTAAAGAGGAAATTCGACGCTGCATTGGAGAAATTCAGCCGCATCTATGCAAAATGGTCATAGGCAATTTTGACAAAAGAGTGCGTATCGTATGTGCCAGCAAAGCCTAGGAGGACATTTGCCTGACGTATTATTCCACAAATAACCCTATTTTATGTATTTCAAGATTTTATATACAAATATATTATAACGATAACAAAAAAAAATGTGTTTTTCATCAATTTCAAATCTTGCGTCCTTTTTGGGAGACTCTTTATAACCTTGTTTCATTCGATCAAACCTAACTTTAAATAAAGTATTTCCAGATTTCCCCACATTGACCTTAGATTATTACTATGAATAGTATGAATAAACTGTTGTAGTACAATAAATACTAAAATTAAATAAAGATGTTAATATACCGTAAAACGGGGAAAATAGGAATCGCGGGGTAAATTGGAATAAAAGTCTGCTTTTCTAAACTGGTCTGTTAGTTCCATTACAACCAGACAGGAGGTGAACTTATTAATTTCTGAATGAACATGGTATTTTTTGCTACTGACTACACTAAGCATTTAAATCAGCCAATGCCGTTTCAGTAAGAAAAACACATTTAAAGTTAGGGTAGTCGTCAACACGTGTGCATAGTGCTTTTTAACTTCAAGTTTTAGGTAAGTAATATTGTGAAAAGTGTTAAAATTTGTGCAATATCAATCATAATAGTGTATTGTGGTTTAGATAAATAAAAAAGTAAGTAAATAATTTTAATATTTCATTACAAATCTTAGTTTTTCTATAACCACTTGTTTTTAGGTTAATTTTGGGATAATAGGAACGGTGAAGGGAGAAATTGGCACGTCAACAGGTATAATTGGAACAACGTGGGGGTTATTTGGTTTGTTAATGGGGGAAATTGGCATTACCTAATAGGGTTGTCAAAAATTAAAAATATTTAATTCAATAAAAATATGGTCTCACAAAGCATTTTTAATTTAGTACCTATTGTAATGATTTTTTTAGACTAGTTTAAAAATCACCTGATGATGATGATGGTGATTATGATGGTACCTATCTATATATCTATATCTTTGAATAGATTGAGTGACAACCCTAGTGAAAATTCCAATTAACCTCACTTTCGAACCTATTTACCCCGTCAGGGGTAAATTGGAATCCGACCGGGTTTTTGTTAAATATATCAAAATATGGCAATAAGTCGGGAATCTAAGGCTACTCACCATCTAAAAGAGCTTACCATACATCTTTATGTAGTACTATAAAATACTCTATGACTTACGGAAGATGGTTAAAATACTAGTTGAAAGTGAACATTGGACCTATTTACCCCGTTTTACGGTACATTTTGTTATGAATGAAATTTTAATTCAACGGTTAAGTTCACGAGCCACAGCCATAAATAGCTCTGTACTTACTTTTACAGTAGTTTAAGTATTTCAATGATTGCACAATGAAAATAAAAGTAAACCAAGAAAAAATACTTTTATTTCAATACTGTTGGCTACCGCAATTCGTATTCAAAAGTAAAAACATTGCCTGGCCCGGTTAAGGGTTAATCATAATGTTGTATATGAAAGGTGAATGACAAGCTACGGCGCGTCGTGATTGGTGGACCCGCTCCTGCTGACCGCGCCTTAGACTGCCGCGCAAATCTCCTTGCGTTCAAATGACGAATTGAACTGATAAGCTCGTGCACTGTTCAGCTATTGATGAATTCGTTAGTTTTTGTGTATATACATTACTATAACGATAATAAACTAAACACGCTGACTTGGAAATTTTCTAAATTTCTTTTATGGTCAAGACAACGCTTTTTAAAATTCAAATGCTTAAAAAAAATCGATCTATTGATGAATCTATAATAAATTAAACTGATAGTTATCTTTGATAGCTTTCAATACATTTCAGTAATCATAAAACACTTTAGTAATCTTTTTGTAAAAAAAAAATTTTTCAGCATTTTATATTATCCTGAAACAAACTCTTGACAAATGCGTTAGTAAATGATAGTTGATGTTCAAACAGTTAAATAGGATTATATCATGAAGAAACTTACCGCTTGTATAATCTTACCTTGAATTAATAAGGCCTGCTAACAAATACCTACTTTATACCTAAATCTACGTCAAGATCCGATATATTTTTTTATAGGGAGTAGTTCTCAGAGTATTCTAACAGACTACAAAAAATAGCGCACTTGTGAGTTATAAAAGTTAATTCTGTATTTGTACGCCACTATTTGGTAAGGTAAAATATCTACGGGCAAACGGGCATCATCAAAAAGTAAATATTTAGTAAATATCATTTCGCACTTAAGTTCCGAAAACATAGTTTTTTATATGATATATTTATCGTATTCCAGTTCTTTAAAATAACATTCTTCACGACATCAACACAGAATTTCTTCAGGCAGTTAATAACAAAGACAATGGAAGAACGGGAGACACACAACATTATACGTCCAGATATGCTCCATCTTTTGATGGAAGCTAAGAAAGGTAAGCTGCGAAATATTCTAGCAACATAGAAGGGCTAAATTTTACTAATAAATTAAAGTAACATTTTAATGTAATCTTTAAAGGAAATCTAAAGCATGAAGAAAACAACAAAGTCAATGATGCTGGGTTCGCGGCAGTAGAAGAATTTGACGTGGGAAAGACAGCAGCTAAATCTGGTAAGATGTGGGTAAGATGCACCATGGTGTGAATACTATATACCACTACAGAGACCGTACGTACCTTCGTAGTATTTAAGAAAAATAGAAACATTAACCTATCAAAGTTCATGTTAATTATACTTGGCACATTAACAACTTAAAAAAATAAGTTGTATAAAATTCTGAAACTACATAGGTACAAAATTTAACAAATGTGTCATTATTTTGGTCAAGGTACCATGCAGGGTCACTATCTTAGGCCCGTAGGCCACGATCACGTAACAAGTAGATACGCCTACTTGTTACGTGATCGTGAGGATAAGATAAGACACTTTTATCTTTGTAATTGCGTTTTACATATTCGAACGGAATACTATTGTCTATAAGGATTAATCAGGGGATTATTATTCTTGTAAGATATGGGTATCTATAGATAATTATTTTTAATATCACCCTTTTAGTATGGACTGACGATGACCTAATCGCGCAAGCAGTTATCTTTTTCGTGGCTGGTTTTGAAGGTGTTGCCCAAGTCATGACTTTTCTTGTCTATGAGATGGCTCTCAACCCAGAGATCCAGGACAAGCTAGCTACAGAGATAAAAGAGAATGAAAAGAGGAATGGTGGAAAATTAAACTTTACGTCAATACAAGAGATGACCTATTTGGATATGGTTGTTTCAGGTATATTAACTATAAATACTTTAATATGCAGATGCACATAATGATGAATATAATGCATTAAAAATAAAAATAAATAATCTAAAAATTTACAAAATAGTTCAAGGATATTATTTCAATTGATTAGGTAAATAATGACACTGAACATTATTTTATCAATGTTTCATACATACCTAATTATATTTTCATACAAAATCTTCCAGAGCTTTTAAGAATTTGGACTCCAGGCAACGCCTTGGAAAGAATATGCACGAAAGACTACAATCTTGGAAGACCGAATGATTCTGCTACTCAAGATTATATAGTAAGTCCCTAAGAACATAATTTATTACCGTTATTTAACCAAATCAGAGGAGTGCACTTAATCAATCACCGTGCTGTCTTAGAGGACAAAAGTAAAACATAGTTATGAAACTAATCATCATAAAACGTAAACAGTTGCACCTGAATCTAATAAAATCCAAATGTTATCAGATTCGCAAAGGAGAAGGCGTGAAGATTCCGATGAGCGCGATTCACCGCGACCCACAGTACTTCCCCGAGCCTGACAAGTTTGATCCGGAGCGCTTCGCACCCGAGAACCGACACAAGATTCATCCCTTTTCCTACAACCCTTTCGGAATTGGTCCTAGAAATTGCATAGGTGAGTGTATTTAAATGTGCATTTTGAATAATTTCAAAGTTTTAGTCGCCGGTAGGGTTTGCAATCCGAATTATCCGAATAGTAATTTGTATGGAATTATTCGGATAGTAGCCATATTATCCGAATAATATTCGGATAATGCAAACTCTAGTTAGTCGCCGGTAAGATGAAATTAAATATAAGGATTAATCAATATCGTATAAATTATCAGGAAGATTTTACCATAAATATGCACTGCGATCGTTCACGTTACCCCTACCATGCACTTCACACATAGCGAATACTGCGACACCTTATTCACTTTTTCCTTTACTTTTGACACCTGTGTCAGTTTACTTAAAGATTTTAATCAAATGTATTACAGCTTCCAGATTTGCCCTCTGCGAGATAAAAGTGCTGATCTATCAGTTACTACTGCACATAGAAGTATCTCCGTGCGAGAAGACCATCATTCCAATCCAGCTGGAAAATTCCACCGTCAACCTGCTCATTAAGGGAGGTCACTGGATACGAGTGAAGGGCAGGCAATAAGTGGCAGTCCAGAAACAAGGGACAGACAATTCTAATTAATGAACCAAAAAAATGTAATCTGGCAAATAATGTTGGCCGCACACAAGCAAAGGAAACATATTATTTTATTTTTGTTTATTATCAAAGGCCCTTTCCCGCCATGTTTTACCTATTCATCGCACATAGGAAACATTATAAATTGAAAATGTGTGTATGTTGTACTAAATAACTTACTTATAACATAACTTACTAAGACCATTTTAACCGACTTTTTGACCTTAAGTAGATAGTTTCTCGGTCATTTAATCAAAATTCTTAGTTTTAATTTAAGATTTAATGTTCATGTATTTCGTTAAGATCCCCACGTCACAGGCTCAGCCTAGTGTGGGGATCACTGTATTGCCATTGTAAAACCAATATAATATGAAATAAATATATTTTGAATTTTTGAATTTTTGAAATAAGACAAATTAATTTTGTACTTAGCAGAAACGTCTGCAAACGATATATTATGTCACTCTTATAATTGAAATAAAAATGAAAAAGTTCACCACGACGAGCAAGATTCTTGCGGCCTTTCGGAACACCGGTCCGATCGCAGTGACCAACTGAGCTATCGACGCTTACTCGTTTTTCTACATTTTTCTTTTAATTATAATATTGAAATATCGCTTGCAGACGTTTCTGCTAAGTACAAAATGAATTTAGTACGGGCATAAAGCTATGCTCTAAGAGTACGGGTTAGCGCATTTTAATCGATTTTATTCCAATATGACTGGGAACCGTGAGCCACTTCTCGCCCCCGTGAAGAACGAGACGTGATGGGTGGCGAACCGCATCGCCGCCATGCGGATGACTATTAATTAAATAAATCACCACAGCGTTCTCACGAGCAGTAGGGATCAGAGGTTTCCTTATCCCTTATCCCGGGGGCGAGAAGTGGCTCACGGAGAGCCGTTCTGCTGCATTGATCGTAGCAAATGGAAATCCGTGATCTCTGCCTACCCCTTTTGGGATATAAGTAGGCGTGATTATATGTATATATGTCCAGATGACTGGGAACTTCGATTTCGTTAATGTGTGTATACCCTTACGGTAGATGTCGCTACATGTTTCCCGCTCACGCACCGATGGAAAGATTCACCGCGGCCGAGTAAGCGTCGATAGCTCAGTTGGTCAGCGATCGGACCGGTACTCCGAAAGGTCGCTAGTTCGAATCTTGCTCGACGAACCTAGATTAGATTGAGTTACCAGCATTGCTCGTTTTTTGTAACGTTGGGATAGGACCAAAAGGGTTTTCGACGAGATAAGCAGTGTTTTCTTGAAAGCTCCATTGTACAAACGACATGAGAACCAGGTACATGAAACTATGATTTTAGTAAAGACAACATATTTTTCTTTATATTTTATTTAAAAAAGGTTTTTTGTAGTACTTTAAGCATTTAAAAACTTTGAACAAAGTAACACTTGTGACTAAAAAAACGTGGGGCAAGATAAAAAAAGGTCATGGGATAAGATCGAAAGTTTTTAAAATAGCTTATACACATCGTAGGTATATTTGATTATACACTATGGCAACGTAGCTATTTAAAATTTTACTTAAAATTTGAAAAAAGGCATTAATTACACTGAGAAATACTTTATCTTCTCCCGTTTTTCATCTTATCCCAACGCAACTTACTAGAAATAGTACTGGGTTTCCAAAACCGAATGTAAATACATAATTATAATTACATGATTTTAAAGTGCAAGAAAATAGTTTTGTTATTAAATAAAATACAAACTTTGAACGCAAATTTATTTTTCTTTAAATTATAGGTATAAAAAATCCAATAAAAGTATGGTAGAATTTACAAAAATATCCGTTTCGCCAAACGCTTTTTGTACCCAATTTTCTTATTCTAAGACCTTGGTGGCTGATGTAACCACAACTTAAACTTTAAATACAAATAAATTAACCTAAACCTTGACAGTTGTCAAACAAGCGCTAGAAACCACCACGCAACTTCCAGCAATCCACTTTTACGGTACATTTGTATTATCTTCAGTGTAATTGAAGTCCTCTACACCAAGAATGACCCAGAAGGTGGATCAAAAGGAGAGGGGCCCGCTCTCAAACGCCTCCCAAGCTGCCCCAGAAAAGATCTGCAACCTATTTTTTACAACGAAATGATCATATTATCTACATTTGATCATTCCGTGGAACAATGTTCACATAGAGTGTCTTGTTGGGAGAAAGTACAATTCGGTACGGGCTGTATGAGAAGGACCGCACTGTGTTTTTGCCAGCCTCTAGTCTGAACTTAGAGAGCAACCTTATTAAGCACACCCTAGACTGCAAGTGCGCGAACCGCATACCTGAAAAAAAAAGAAAATATGTAATTAAAAATGTTACTAAATATGCGACCGCATTCTTTAATATACTCGTACATCGGCCATTTTATTTATGTTTTTTTTATACCCTTAGATAACTCAAAGCGTCAGGATAGCAGGGCATGTGTAAGTCCAGAACAAAAAACTGTAAATTTTGTAACATATACTTTGATTGAATTTAAACTTTCGTTAGACATATTAACACTATTATCACTGCATGCGGCTGTACTCACTTGTGTTGTGTCTTAGTACTTGAGGATTGAGGATGGAGACCTAAGCTCTCCGAAACATGTCGCGCGTAGTGACTAAACACAAGTGAGTACAGCCGCATGCAGTGATAATAACATATACTTTTGTTTGATATACATATTTATTTTTAAGGAGACACTACTATAGTATAAATTATAAACTTATATATGTAGATACAAAAGAAAAAGTGACCTAGGCCTCCGTCTAGGCGTCAAGGCGGAGGTCACTTTTTTGCACTGGATGGTGCCCAGAGATGTGATGGAACCAGTGTCTTCTGCATTCACGGCAGACGCCCTAACCTAACCCGTAGTATTTATTTAAAATTATTTGATTTGTTCTCGCTTTCCTTGAATTTCTAAAATTTAAAATTAACCACCTCTTTAATGACTTTGCCGGACAATTTAGTACAGTTTGTGTTAACTTAATATGTTGGCTTGTTTACTTACCAATGCAATGTCGTGGTCCGACACCAAAGGGTAGGTATGCACAGGAATCTCTTTCTGCTACATTTTCTGGAGAGAATCTATCGGGATCAAACTTCTCCGGCTCAGGGTAGTACTTCTCATCGTGATGGATCCCCAAAACTGATAGTATCACCATTTGACCTTTAGCTACTTTTACGTCAGTTCCCGGACATTGGTAGTCATTCTGCGCCCTTCGCTGTAAAATATCTACTACTGGGTGCAATCGAAGAGTCTCACTCAAAACTTGTTCTAAATATGTCAACTCATTTAATGTCTCCAATTCTATTCGGTTATCATGCCTGTGAAGATATTCGTCTATCTCGTTCCTTAATTTATCCTGTATTTTTGTATCTAACGCGAGGTGGTATAACATGAAGCCCATAGTCGAAGCAGTGGTTTCATAACCGGCTGCATAAAACACAAAAGCTTGAGCTTCTATTATACCGTTAGTTATTTTTATAGTTTTAACTTTTTCGTCACTAAACTTTTTGATAGTTTCAATCTCTTTTTTATTTTGTATTTCTAAGATCAAATCCATAAAATCTCTTCTAGTTGAAGGTACTCCGTTCCGTTGAGTGATCACAGTTTCAACGAGTTCTTTGAAAAATGTTTTCAAATATTTTGGAAATAAGTCCATATTAAGTTTTTTAAGTATACCTGGATACATGAAGTCTAACTCGTTCGTAAAGTTTGGGGTAAATATATCCTTATCGACTTTCTTCAGAGTTTCTACGTCTCCGCGGAAAGTGTCTATGTCGAGACCGAAGGCGCACGCAGATATTGCCGACATTGTGTACTTTTGCACCAATCCATGGACATCCTGCTCGGGTGTCTTGTTTGTAATCTCTCTTACAAACTCGACGAACTTGTCACCACGATCGTTGAGCAAATGCATCATGCTTTTCAACTTTTGATTTGTAAACATGGGCGAGAAACGACTTCTAAGGGCTCGCCATGTCTCTCCGTCAGAATGAAATAAATTTTTTCCCAGCCCTCTCTCGCCGAGGTCAAAGCCACGGTCCACAAAATTGTCAAAATCTTTTATCATGACATGCTTCACAATATCGAGGTCACGTACTAAAAGCACTGGAGTTGTCATCCTAAATATTCCCACTACTTTCTCATCTGGATAACTTTTGTATATATTCTTCATTACCTCCATCACTGGGACGTAGCGTAAAGCTGATTTATAAAGGTTTCCAAATAATGGTACGGGTTTCGGTCCTGGCACATGTCGGTCCTTCCAATAATTGAATGTCCTTGTAAAGTAATAATACAGTGCACTTACAACTACTAGTATCAATGTCATCACCGTAAGGAACGCCATTTTAATGCAAAGTGTTGCTTTTTGTAGTTATTAGCCCACACTGTTGGTAGTAAGGCCCACACCAGACAAATAAAGTCGCTTTGGTTTTTCGCCTTATATACATTAATATTTAATGTGCGAGTTGTGATGACGCAGCACATGAATGATTCCCATTTTTTGGCATCTGTAGTCGCGTCCAATTTGCGTGTCATTTTAATAACAAGTTAGCCTTGATAATAATGTTATATAATATGTACAGTTTAAATTTTTTCAATGTTATGTCATCTTGTTTATTTTTTGTTCGGTTAGTACTCCGGCTGTATTTATATTATTTTGGATCCATCTTTATGGAGGATAAATCCATAAATTACATTAACAACTTTATTTTTTTTCTTATTCTTTCGGGCCCACGGTTCAAAAGTTAAAGGGGGGAGCTAGTTTCGGAACTATTATTTACGAACAGTATTAGTTTTACCCAAAAAAAATATTAAAATGATCCTTATTCTTTTTACAAAACCCACACGATAGGGTTTGGAGCAAAAAACTACCGTACTCTAAAAAAAATTATTTTTTCAGAGTTTGCTTTACTATTTTGTCGGCGTGATTAAACACATACTCATTTCAAATTTCACTAACCATCACTGAGCAAAGCTTGGGATGGACAGACGGGCGGACGGACGGACATGGCGATTAAATAAGGGTTCCATGTTGACTACGGGATCCTAAAAAATGTAATTTGTTTAAAATATTAACGGTTTTTAAACTGAAAAGTAGTTAAGAGAGATGTATCATACACCTTGTAAACGTAAGCCACCACTATGTTGGAGGAAAAAAAGTATGTACTCGTATATGTTAAAGCGCCCTAAATTAACAGAAAAAAAATACTTTTGTCATTTTCACACGATCAAAGATTTATCAAATTTGAAATAGTAGTTAAAAAACTTAATACTGAAGCTTAAGGAACCCAAAAAATGTAACCCACATGGCGCGAGTCTGTCTCTTCGTCAGTCTGTTTTATCTTCAAATCGTCTGTGTATAAAATAATTTCAATTATTGTACTGTATGTTTTACTTGTGCGTTCATATTTATATTTGACTACTGTTTTAATGAATTGCCGATAACAATAATTTAAACAATTGATTGCAACATTGATACTATAAACATTAGCAAAATTCTATAATAATTTTGCAAGTCATTTTGAATAACTGCAAAACTCATAATAAGCATGACTCTTCATAAAATATATGGCATGCTTTATTGAAGACAAGATAATGGGGACATTGCACTTAATATAAGCATAACGTCGGTGCGAATAAAAAAATCGCTATGTGTTTTTTGAAGTCTTTTTATTACTTCATAATTAGTTCCGAAAATAACTATCTCCGCTTGGTCCAGTGAATTCTTTCAATGTATGGGGTAGACAAACAAACTAATAAAGCTTTGAAACTATTATAACATCATACTTTTAGGTATAGTGCTTAACGCCTAATACTGTCCACCTCCCCTGACGCTACACCCCCTTGAAACAAGCTTTTTATTTTTTGACAAACAAAGTGTCTATATTAAATGTTTAACAAAAAAGGTTCAATGCTTTTTTTTCAATAGACTTTACCGTATTCATGAAATAAGCTAAGTAAGGATCGACAAAACTCTGTTATTGAACAAATGAACCAACTCGTTATTTTCTAAATTACCATAGATAAACTCAAAGTCAAACATTCAGTAAGTAGGCCACAAGGGCACTTTTACACGTCAGATATTATAGATAAAAGAGAGGAAAAAAACACCGGTTCTAACCCTACACCTCTGACCCGAGAAGAATTACTTATTTCCGGCAAGAAACTTGGCGGGACTTATTTTTTCAAAACAAGAGTACATAAGATCTTAAAAATATATATAAGTAAATGCATTGTCTTATTATAAGAGAACACATCAAACCACTTTAAAAGAAATACCATATGTCAGAAAAGAGAATGCTTATGAGTCCAAATCTGACTATTTAAAAACGAAGCAAACAAAAGTTTAATATACTTTCTTATCTGAACTGTGTCCTCTACTTAAAATTACCAAATTACAATAATCCACCATCAAAAGTTAGGAACTAATTTTGAATTGAAATAATAATCATAAAAAATCAGTGATTCTAGTAGGTATATAAAACAAAAACATACTTATTCCTAACCTAATTATCCTTGGAGATGTATAAGGTCTCCAAATGTCTCTATATAATTAAAAAAAATTAAAAAATTATAAGGTAAATAAAACAAGCACCCAATGATGTGTCTAAAACGCCAATTAAACTAAAGTTAAATATCGTTAATAAAAGGTTACGGAATTTATAGCCTCAGAGAGCTTGAACAGTCCGGTCTTCATAAACAGCACCCGTTCACGAGTATGACGCAAATCTCAGCCATCGCCTCCCTCAACCTTTCTTCGGGAAAGTGGCGACCCGATCAACGACGCCACCATAAGCAAACACTGTTGCTGAAAGACACTAGCTGGCCCAAGTAAATATACTCGTCGACATAGTGTACTCTGTCCGTCTACCTCGACCCTACGTTTCGTGCTGTTGGTCATCACTTGGGTCTTTGCACGATTCATTTGGAGTCTAACCTGTTGGCTTGCGTCACTCAGGTCTTGGAGCATTAGCTGTAGTTCTGTGGCAGAAGAGGCAAAGAGAACAATATCGTCGGCAAAACGAAGGTTTGATAGTCTCTTGTTGCCGACAACTATTCTCCTAGCCTCCCAGGAGACCGCTAGGCTCTTAAAGGCTTCTTCAAGCGTACTGGTGAATAGTTTCGGAGACAGTGGATCGCCCTGTTTGACGCCTCGCTGTATAGGGAACGATGGACCGGAGTACTGAAGTTTAACGTCTGCTGTGCTATTGCTGTATATATTTTGGATTAGATTTATGTATGTAGGTTCGATATTTTGACTCTGGAGTGCTGTTACTATGGCAGAATGTGTTATGCTGTCAAATGCCTTAGTGTAATCCACAAAAGCTAGGTATAAAGGGATATTGAACTCTGTAGATTTTTCAATGATTTGGTTGACTGTGTGGAGGTGGTCGATGGTGGAAAATCCGGGACGAAAGCCAGCTTGACTGGGGGGTTGATGTCGGTCAAGTTGTCCAGCAATGCGACACTCGATGTCTTTAATTAATATTTTATAGATGTGTGACACCAGACTAATTGGTCGGTAGTTACTTATGTCGGCTTTAGAGAAATGTACCTAATTTCTCAATTTGTATTGTACTAGCCTTATCAAGCTGCAGGCTTAAAGGCATCAATATCCTCAATAAATTCCTTTAAAGTATAGTACTCTCTTCTTAACAAATAGCGTTTAACATGCGACTTGAATTTATTTAGGGGCAAATTCACTACATCAGCGGGGATTCTGATATAAAAACGTGTACAGTTCCCAACAAAAGACGAACGGACCTTACCGAGGCGGTGGCCGGACGCTGCAATCTTATCCTTATTTCTAGTATTATAGTTATGGATATCACTGTTGAGCTTGAATTCATGGATGTTTTTCCGCATATACACAATGTTTTCAAGTATGTATTGAGATGCTACGGTAAGAATATTTGCTTCTTCGAATTCGTTTCTTACGGATGCTCGACCGCGCATTTTATAAATGCCAGGTACAGCTCGTTTTTGTAGCACAAATATGGTCTCAATATCAGCTGCTTTACCCCACAATAGAATTCCATACGACATAACACTGTGAAAGTAACTGAAGTATAACAGCCTGGCAGTTTCTATGTTTGTTAGATGGCTGATTCGCCTCACGGCATAGGCTACAGAACTAAGTTTCCCAGCTAGAGTGGCTACGGTGGATGCCATTGTAATTTCGAGTCTAAAGTGACTCCTAAGAAAACAGTTTGATTTTTGAAGTATCCTGGAAGAGTCCCTCGGGATATTTATATTTTCAGGAGCACAAGGAAACACCGCCGTTAGGATTATACATATATTTCTGAATGAACTTAAAACTACCCGCCTGTCATGCGTTTATCAACTGGTCTAAACTACCTACATTACATCCCTCCACACTTAATTATTACAATAGCAACCCTAGTTAGAGTACTTATAGTTACTTACACAACAATTATTTACGTAACAGGTAACCTAAAAACTACAACTTATACTTAGGAGGGTTATCTACACGGCATTGTCGTATATGCCGCTCAGGACGAGTCTGGGGCGGTACAGGTGCCTTCGGCGGTGACGCTGGCGCTTTAGAAGGGCTCTTCGGCGGAGGGCCCTCGCGGTCGGCATCATGCCATGTTTCTTCCCCTTCCCCCGCTTCGAGCTCAGCATTACGTGAGCCCTCGGTCGACTCTTCGGTCCTCACCACTGGTTCAATTGGTGTAGTGTAGTCAGAATCATCATTAGGCCCTGCAAGCGAACTTAATCTACTTGTCCTCCGTCTTAACTGATCGATGTGTCTGTGCACTTCTTTACCGTCCTTGTCTATCACTTTATAATTAGTTATTCCTAATTGCTTTGAAACTGTACCCGGAACCCACTTCTCCCCTTGTAAGTACTGTCTATACCACACTGAATCCCCCGCCTCTACTCTCCTCTGAGTTCCTCCTGCTGCCTCCGTTTGTTTTTTCTGAGCCGCAAGCACTTTAGCTCCCCTATCCGGTTTTAAAGCGTCTAACCGAGTGCGCAACCTACGATTCATTAGCAACATAGAAGGTGTTTCTCCCGTCGATGAATGTTCAGTATTACGGTAATGCAATAAATAGGTGTTTAGGGATTCTAGAACAGGTTTCCGTTCCGATATAGCTTTCTTTATCACTCGTTTTACCGTTTTAACCGCATTTTCACAGGCCCCATTAGATGCAGGGTGGTAGGGAGCCGTAAATATGTGCTCAATAAAATTACGTTCGGTATGTTCTTTAAATTCCCTGCTAGTAAATGGTGGGCCATTGTCAGAAACTAGCTGTTTAGGTAACCCATACCTACTCCATAGTTCGGTAAGTATATTTATGGTGTAGCTAGCTGCTGTACTAGGCACTTGAAATACTTCAATCCATTTAGACATCGCATCCAGCACAACGAGATACATTTTACCGTTAATAGGACCTAGGTAATCTAAATGCAATCTGGCCCAGGGTCGGCCGGGCCAGGGCCATGCGCTCGGTGCGTGGCGCGGCGGCTGGTCCGCGTGCGCCGCGCACACCGCGCACGCCCGGCACGTCGCCTCCACGGCCTCGTCTACCCCGGGCCACCAAACGTAGCTACGGGCCAACGCCTTGGATTTCACGATACCCATATGGGGTTCATGGACTATTTCTAGTACCCTAGCCCTACAACTCTCCGGTATCACTACCCTATGGCCCCACATCAAACAACCGAGCTCTTCGTAAAGTTCTTGTCTCCTATTAAAATAGGGTTTGAGGTTATCTATGTCGCATTCGGCCGGCCAACCATCCCTAACGTAAGATAAAATCCTGCTAAGCATCGCGTCCTTAGCCGTTTTTGATTTAACAACGTTATAATCTAACAGTAATGCATCTTGAGCGAAATGTAAATAAGTCTGTTCCGGAATAGTAGCCTCTTCCAACCGCCCTGCCTCCGGCAACCGCGACAAGCCGTCCGCGCAATTGTCCGTAGTTTTAACGTATTCTATCTCGTAATCGTACGCAGACAAGATAACGGCCCACCTTTGCATCCGGCTGGCCGTCATTTGGGGAATGTTTTTATGTTGACCTAATATTGAAACCAAAGGTTTATGATCGGTACGCAATAAAAATCTGCGACCGTATAGATATTGGTGGAACTTCTTTAACGCGAATATTATAGCTAACCCTTCGCGATGAATCTGTGAATAATTTTTTTCAGCGTCACTAAGTGACCTTGACGCAAATGCAACTGCCCGCTCGCGGCCCCCCTCGCCCCTCTGAGAGAGTACGGCCCCGACGCCCCGCGGGCTCCCGTCACAAGTCAGCACCAGCGGTCGATCCGGATCGTAATGAGCCAGTACTTCCGCGCTAGTTAGCAATTTCTTTACTTCCTGGAACGACCGCTCGCACTCGCCGTCCCAATACCAATTCACACTTTTGCGTAAAAGGTTATATAATGGTGCTAATATGGAACTAATATTCCTAATAAACTTTGCAAAGAAGTTAACCATCCCTAGAAAAGAACGCAGCTCTGTCACATTCTGTGGGGTGGCCATTTTCAAAATTGAATTTATTTTTGACTTATCCGCCCTTATCCCGTCTTTCGAGACTACGTACCCTAGATAAGTAACTTCTTGAGTCAAGAACACACATTTACTTTTCTTTAGTTTTAACCCATGGTCTAACAAACGTTGTAAAACCATCTCTAGCGAGTGAATATGCTCCGCCTCCGACTTACCCCCTATTATAACGTCGTCTAAAAATACCTGGACATTAGGAATACCCCTTAATAAACCCGTCATTATTCTTTGGAAAATACCTACGCTTGATGCCAGTCCGTAAACTAAGCGGTTATATCGAAACAGCCCTCGATGAGTATTTATTACAGTATACATTTTAGACTCGTCTAGCTCCACCTGATTATACGCCTGAGATAAATCAATCTTGCTAAAATAACGATTCCCATTTAGCCCCACTAACACATCGTCAATCTTAGGTAAGGGATAGCGGTCGATCAGTAAGACGGGATTCAAAGTAGATTTGTAGTCCGCACACAACCTTAGAGTGCCATCCGGCTTAGGAATAGGTACCAGTGGCGAGGCCCAGTCAGAGTGGTCCACGGGCTCGATGACGCCCGCGCGCAGCATGGCGTCCAGCTCGGCGTCCACTCGTGCGCACAGCGCGTACGGCAGCGGGCGCGCGCGGTGGAACACCGGTGCCGCCCCTTCCCGAACCGCCAGCGTCGCCTTTCCGCCCGTGTACCGTCCCAGACCGCCACTGAACAGCTCCTTATATCTGTCGAGTAAATTTACAATTTTGTCATTCACATGTTTTAATTCTCCTTCTCCAGATACAAAGTTACAGGTAGATTGCGGAATTTGTATTTTCGGAACTTTTATGCCTAATTCAGCCAACCATTGCCTTCCTATTAACGAGGTCGTAGCCGAATCTATCACAAATAATTGCAATTTTTTTGTTATATTACCGTAGCGAACTGTGGGCATAATCATTCCGAAGGGTCTATATTTACTGTTATTAATAAATGTGAAAACCGTATTCCCGGGTTCTAATGCACAATAGTTAAAATATTCTTCATACGTTTTTTTACTTATACAGGCAATAGCTGTGCCCGTGTCAATCTCCATAGTAACAAGTTTATTGTCTATAAACACTGAAACACTTACTGGTTTATAGTCGTTCAAGCACAGATGGTTCAACTCCTGCTCGATGTCATACTCATTTTCGCCAGTCTCCGATTCCTCCATCTCCTGCGCCCTTCCAAAATGCAAGGCATTTCTCTCCGCCCCGCCCCACTCTGGGCATACCCGGCGTAAATGGCCAGCGCGCCGACACCTGCTGCATACAAAGTTCCTATAGCGACAGGCCCCGTAGCTGTGGTTTTGTGCTCCACAAGCCCCGCAAGGCGGATAGCGCTGTTGTGGTCCGGACGAAGGCCCCGCACTAGACCGGTTAGCCTTCCCGACTCCCGCCCGCTGCTGACCTGCCCAAGCCGGGCCCGCTCCCGCTCCGCCACCCGCGCGATTGCGCGGGCCGCTCCCGGCAGCCGGCGCCACCGCATGCACCGCAGTGGGCTCCCCGCCGACGCCGCTCCCGCTAGCCTGCGACTCCCGTGACCCCCTTGCCTCCACCGCGGCCGAGTCTCGTTCTGCCGCCTCCAAGGCGGTTGCGACCCTGACCGCTCGCGCATAGGTCACATCATCACTTTCCGCAAACAGCCGCTGGCGAATAATGTCACTCCTTATTCCACATACGAACTGATCGCGCATGTTGTCATTAAGTTTATCCTCGAACTTGCAATATCTCGATAATTTTTTTAATTCCGCTACATAACCGGCTATAGTTTCATCCGCGCCCTGTCTTCTTTGTCTAAACCGAAACCGCTCTGCCAACGCCGATGGCGCGGGTTGCAAGTGGTGACTCATGCACTTTACCGCCTCGTCAAAAGTCAACGCTGAAGGTTCCTTTGGGCTAGCTAGATTCACCAAAAGTTCGTACGCTTCGTCCCCCATAGACGCGATAAACACTGGTAATTTCATATCGTCCGCCACTTTATTGACCTTTATGTACATTTTTAAGCGATCTACATACGACGACCACACCCCGCACTTAACATCGAACGCACTCAACTTTCCAATCGACATCGCGAATTCCCGTATAACTTTTAATGTCCGCCGATAAATCTGGTCCTTAATTGACTCGTCGCCACTGAAGTATCCTGGAAGAGTCCCTCGGGATATTTATATTTTCAGGAGCACAAGGAAACACCGCCGTTAGGATTATACATATATTTCTGAATGAACTTAAAACTACCCGCCTGTCATGCGTTTATCAACTGGTCTAAACTACCTACATTACAATTTTCAACTTCCATTGTTTCATCATTTATTATAATCTTACTGCTGTTAATCTGCTTGACGTTGGGAAGTGTAAATTTGATGCACCTGGTTTTCTTGGCGTTTAAGAGTAGATTATTAGCCGTGAACCAGTGTAATACTTTAGAGAGTGCATTGTTAATACTATCGAAATTATTGTCCTTTCTGTCCACTTTAAATACCAGAGATGTGTATTACAGCCAAAATCCAAATGTCATAAACCCATTTTACTTAATTTAAAAATGTTTAAGTTCCAGAAAGCCTAAATTTCCAAATTGACTTGTTTTCAATACTATAAAATGGCATAATAACATTTACACATTACATCCGATATTCAAAATGTATAGTTAGTAGAATGAACAATAACTTCAAATACCAAATTATTATTAAGACTGTAAGTAAAAATGTATTAGTTTCATACTTAATTACCAAAATTTAAAAATACTTTTCGTTGACAGACCCAAAGATCAAAATGACACTGTTTCATAATAGGTACCTAAAATTTTAACTACGCAGTTTTTTCCATAATTGTATAGTTACGTACCTATTTATAAATGTAAATAGTCTGTTTTTTTATACCGTGAACTATTCAAAAACTGTTTTCAACATAAAATTAAATATTTTGTAAAGATATAAAGTTTTAGGTATTTTGAGAATGTGACGTTTTTCGGTCTAGTTAATTTGAGTTTTAGACATTTTGGGGAATGGTATAGGTACTTGAAAATTCATCGAAACCCAATCTAGTAAAGTTTTAGACATTTTGGGAAATGGCACAATTAAAAATTCATCAAAACGCGATTGAGTCTAAATGAATTATAGGCAGATTAAGAATAGGTACGATAATTTGAGAAGTAGGCGTAAGTCATTTCGATCTTTAGACATTATGAGAATAATCTGTTTTGACATATTGATATTCTAGCAACAAGTTGTTATGATATTTGGCTGTAACGAACCGGAATCCTAACATCTACCTATGAATACCCAAATAGGCACCTTGACATTTTACTAATAGCAGAGAGTATAGAGATATAGACGACCACAGCCTAAGAACTTTTTAAAGCTTAAGTCGATTGCGCTCTCTATCCGAAAGCCGCCTAAAGATACCGAATTTGTAAGAAGAAATGTCACCTGCACTGCTACTCCACCTAGTAACAAATAGCGTACTAGTAGTACTCTAGAAGCTGTGTGTTATTTTTAGGTATCAAACCTCTTTTGTTAGGTACGCGCTGACGTTTAGAGGTTTGTGCTGGCCAACTACTGTCAGAATGTCTTGATATTTTTTCTCTACGTCAAAAACAAAAGAACGATGGCAATTCCTGCAATGAAATTTATAAAAATTTCCTATTTAGTACTAAATTACTAAACTTCTCTGATTCGACATAATTATATATTTATTTTGTATCTCTTCTATTCCCCAGACTGGGGAATCAAGTCTGGGGTTGATTTGACCCATTTTCATCTTGGCTCAAGCTGCGACGCCTACATAGGTGTTCCGGTCTCCCAGACCGGGAACCTGATAATACTACTGCGTCTGAATTTGAAGACATTCACGTTTAAGGATGACTTGCTGCGACTACTGAAGCCCGATTTGACTGGCGATCTACAGGATAGTGACTTTTCATAAGGACTTGTTCACTTATTTTGTTTCATTTTCATTTCTTCCAAGAGTGCTCAGTGGCAGATCTACGGCCTAGCCGAATAATAGTTTTCGTATTCTTTTGATTTTTTGTTTACGTAATTATGGCTTTGAAAATTTAAACTCTCTTTTCCATTAATCTCTTGATCTACCTAAAACTACCTAACCACCCTCCTATTCATGACGACTCTAAAAAGTCACAAGGGTGCCACTTCGAAAGTCGCCCAGTGTTCTATAAAAAAGCGCACTAGTGCTTCTTTGAAGCAATTATTCCGTAGCTTTGCTGAAATCAGCAGGCCTCGTTTGATCCTGTCCCGATATTATGTACGCCTGATTATGACTTCCATCTCTCCTTTCGCGTTCATTATCTTTGATCGATGGGGAGAAGAATCGATCAAATACAACACAAACTGTTTTCGCGTTGTACCTTGTTACAATCTGCAGAATTTAATATATTTCCAAAAGTTTTTGGGTCTTCTCTGATCAGATGAAGAATGAATAATCCGTTTAATATTATAACATCTATGTGGGGTGGTGCTTTGCTTGTGATTTTTTTTTTTCAATAATTTGACTAAGGTCACTTTATCAGTCTTGCACATATAAATAAAATAAAAAGCGTTTTTATTCTTTAACAAAAACAGATGAATACAGAATTATTCATGCATAATTCAAATTTTAAAAAACATTATTCTCGATTAAAATGTCGTGCGCTTTAAAATAATTCTCATACCTATGGTTCAATATAAATAATTCAATAACATTATAAATTCATTTGATATAAATATGTAGATTATTTGAAATACGAGTATGTAATTACACAGAATGTTATTTAAGGAGGCCTTTACCCTAAGAGGGGTCTTAGGGTAAAGGCCTTCTCCAGTTGTCTCCACCTGTCTCTATCATTAGCTACCCGTCTCCAGCTGCCTCCAGTTGTTCGTGTGATCTCGTCAACCCATCGTTCTGCTGGTTTCCCTGCCCTTCGCTTGCCTTGTGGACCTTCCCAGAAGGTGGCTGTACTTTTCCATCTAATCCTGCCCATTCGAGCTACGTGGCCGGCCCATTTCCACTTGAGCTTTTGTGCGTGTTCTACACTAAAAACCATAATTAGGTGAACTAAATTGACAGGAGATTTCATAGAAAACTTGTCAAACAACCTGTCAGATGTATGAACCCTCCTGTCAATTTAGTCCACCTAATTATGGTTTTTAGTGTAAGGCATCTATTACTTTAGTGTTTCCTCGTATTGTAGAGTGTCTGACCTTATCTTTTTTTTTTTTTTGATGGAATACTTAATTACCTTATCTTTTAATTTGATACCTGACATGCTTCTTTCTATGCTTCTTTGACACACTTGTATTTTATTTCTTGTAGTTTTATTGAACACCCAGGTTTGGCATCCGTAAGTTAAGCAAGGTAGTAGACAAGAATCTGCAACTTTCTTCTTCACTGGCATTGGTAATTTGGACTTGAAGATCTCTTTATGACTCCAGTATTTATTAATGCGTCTATTCAATTCTTCCGTATGTCTATTTTTTTTCTAAATGTTATTAATTTACCCAGGTAAATATATTCGCCGATATATTCTATATTTGTACCTTCCGTCTTGCACATATACCCCAACTAAATGTAACATAGACATTTGAGCCGGAGTTAGTGGATATGAATTGGATTGAGGATGAGGACCCAATTCTTTAAGCTTTTTTTTGTTATGGAACAATAAATTCTTCCTTTACTTATGCTGTAAAACTTACTTTTTGCCAATTTTCATGATTCCATTCGTAGGTCTACAATGGGAAATACCGTGTAGGTTTGTAACTTTGTAAGCTGATTTTACAGTTTTTTCTTCTGATGGAACAACAAATTAACCCGTTTTCGGACATTACTTATGCTGTAAGACCTTCCTTCGTCTATGGAAAGTGCCCTATAGGTTTTGTTAGAAAATACGGTAAGTAATTGATTTAGAATTTAGTAGCTTGACTTCTATACGACAGTACGGGAACGGTTTCAAGCTTTTATAATTCACAAGTGCGATTGATTTTTTAGTTGGAAAATCTGACTACAGTGAAAAATATTTTTAACAGTTTTTGACGTTGTGCTTGGCATTATATATATATTTTCTAATAACACCAAAAAAATATTATGAGGTATAATTTTCTTTACCATACTATTGCATTCCATTATCTCAACATCATCCCAAGATCCAAGATACAGGCTGTGCCTAGTTTGGGGCCGACGGATATTCACGACATGGAACATTTCTGTTATTCTGATTATTTATTTGTAACTTCTCAATTGTCAACACATTTATGGTAAATAAAGACAAGACAAGACTCTTCACAAAATCATTACTAAATTTATAAAAGGTGAAGTTATGTCGCAATAATAAAAAGCGATAGCCTGGTGGAAAAAAATAAAACTTGCATAATCTTTTCTCTGTATAGCAACCAAATACAAGTATTATACCTAGCGATTGCGCTAATAAAAAATATCGATCGAAATCTCACGAAACATGTATGCGAACATTATGACTAAAACTAGAAATGCAGATTTCATCCTGTTAGGTTCATTATAATTCATGTTCAAAAAACAGGTATAAAATTAAAAACGATACAAGTTTGGTGGGCCAGACTATGACCAAACTTAGTGAGTGTGGCATTATTTAGGATAATTCTTAAGGGGCTCCCTAGCGCCAATGACCTTCGATCTGAACCCCTTAGTTTTCTAATGAGTTTTATATCTTATCATAGTATCAGTAACGTCCTTAATCAATATAGTATCCTATATTAACTTCAATGTTCATCGCCTTCGAGATATTTGACATCAAAGTCGAGCAATTTTAGGCCAAAAAAGTGGTTTTCTGGTCATAACTTTTGTGTTAATTAGTTTGAAATTAAAATCTCTCTTCAGTTTTTAGAGACGTCAAAAAGGAACCCTAATATGTAGATTTTGTATATGTAAGAGTCTTCACGGCATTCGAATATCGAAAAACGTGTCTTTAGACCATGTTTAAAAAAATCATTATAAAATAAGTGCTCATTTATTTCAAAATCTGGCTCTACAGAATGAAGATAAAAGATTAAAGAACCGATAGCCGTTTGCCTTATAAATCTATCTGTAGTGCAAATGTAGGAATATCGACTCAAAACTGGTCAAAAACCGGTAAAATACGTGCGTAAAAAAATGGGAAGTAAGTGATGAATATGTGTGTACGATTTTTTGGTATAGGAAATAAAGGTAAGCTATAGGAATTATCGATAATATAAGATTGCGAAAACAATTGTTAGAACATATTTTTCATTATTAGTACTTAACGTATTTTGACAGGTCCTAAAATAAAATCAGACTTGCGAGTTATTTAATGTTTATAAGTTTAAAAGGTTCTCCAGTACTCCACTATTAGGGATCTGTAGTCAACTAGGAACACTTATAGTTTCGCCATGTCCGTCTAACCGTCTGTCTGTCCACGGCCTAGGTAAAAACTGCCGAAGTTGTCTCACTTATAGCGGACAGGGCCTATATTTTCACATTAGAACAAATTACATCGCACATTATTGCGGAAATAATAACAGTAGGTACGGTTGCGGTACGACAAAATATTAATTACATTTTAGTTTGTTTGGCACTACTTTCCCCAAAATAAATTTTTGGCTATGAAATAATCTAATTATGTATATAATTTCTCAAATAATTCTCTTAACAATTTCTCATAATAGTGCATTACACGTTTCGAGCGGGGATGGGCCTGCCTCGCTATGGCAGCGTCTCGGGTATGTTCGCGGCTGCGCGCACTGCGTGTTTTCATACCACTATGCGATTGCGCGCCGCGTCCTTGGTCCAGTGGGTGCGAGGCAGCTCCAACATCGTTCTAACTATGATCGCGGATAGTCTGGACTGTCCATATATCATGCACTGCTGCGACAGGCATGTAAAAACAGGGATAGGTTAGAATAGAATATAGTCTGATATGTAAAACAAAATTTGACATACCATGATTATTTATTGATTTATAAATTATGATTTAATTTCAATGAATTTTAATTGTCAATTTTAATTTATAGTTAAGTTTTTTAATTTATTGTTAACGTTTGTATATTTTTATAAGGATTAAACTGTTTTGTTAAGATTTAATTCATTTGATATCTTGTTGACATACTATTATGAGCCTTGAAGCTTGAAATAAATTATTTTTCTTTTTTTTATTACAGCCGCGCTACTGAACCCTGAACATAACGAAGGACTCTAGATTTAACTCCCGAGCGCAGCGAGGGGGTTACGAGTTAATTCCCGAGTGTAGCGAGGGAAAGACTGAGTCCTGAGTGCAGTGAGGGATTTAAGCGCGCCCATGACTAAAACAGCTTTAATTATCCCCACTGAGTATACTCTACTTTTCTCACCTCTTGCGAGACAATAACAAAACCAGGGCTACTAGAAACGGAATTTTATAAAAGTAAATCAAAAACAAAATGGATGTTTGTTAGAATTTTATCTCCTACTTTAATAGAATCTGAAGTATTTCTCCGTATACTGCAGAGTCTTATGACAATCGCGGCAATTGTTTTAGGATTTAAAATGTGTTTCATTTTCAAATCAGTTCGGTGTGACGCCGCGGCTCGCGGGGATTAGCTGAGGCGCCGTGCGGACTTTACGAAATCAGACTTTAAGGACATAACAATAATTATTACCAGGCGGGTTATAATGTAACATTATTCCCCGCTAAAGCCAAGGGCTACAATGATTTGCTTTTGGTGGGGTTTTCATGATACATAATTTGGCATTGTCGAGCAGGTGGTGTGAAAACTAATTTATATTATCTACATTTGATCTTTCCGTGGAACAATGTTCACATAGAGTGTCTTCTTTGGACCAAGTACTACTCGGTACGGGCTGTATGAGAAGGACCGCACTGTGTTCTTGCCAGCCTCTAGTCTGAACTTAGAGAGCAACCTTATTAAGCACACCCTAGACTGCACGTGCGCGAATCGCAATCCTGAAAAAAAAGAAAATATGGAATTAAAAATGTTACTAAAAATCTGACCGTTTTATTTATGTTTTTTTACTCTCCTTAGATAACGTTAAGCGCTTATAGACTTTCAACTTCAGAACAAATTAATTTATAATACATAGTTTTGTTTGGTTCAAAAGTGACCTGGGTGCAGGCCCAGGTCACTTTTTCCTTTGCGCTGGAGGGTGCCCAGAGCTGTAATCGAACCAGCGTCTTCTGCATTCGCGGCAGACGCCCAACCCCAATAATTTATTAAAAATAATTTGATTTGTTGTCAAGTAGAATTAGCGTCAGCGCCATGTCTTTCGCTTTTTCGATTTCTAGTTTTTAATGACTAAGTAGTTCCCATACTCTTGTCGAGCACCTCCCTCCTTAGGGGCACATAATGTTCTACCTTATACAATTTTACGTCAGGGGTCTCTATTGGTTCCCATAATTTTTAACTTCCGTTTTTGTTAGTCCATAACGTTTTCGATCATAAATTTTATTAGTCATATTGTCAATAGTCATAAAATTTTACAAACTAAATTGCTGGTCCGATTTTTGCAGGTCATAATTATTGTTAGTCATAAAATCTGTTACTCATAATATTCAAAGTCCAAATGATGTTATTATTATATAATGTTGAAGGCAATAAACTTGCTTATAATAATTGTTTTAAGTTATTTAATCGTAGATTATAATGATAACTAGGGGTGTATATCGGCTTCCACAAATTTTAAGTTCCGATTTTTTATAGTCCATAACCTACCTATCTCTGGAAGCAGTTTCATTTTTAGGGTCATAAAAAAATAACCCTAACCTACCTATCTCTGGGAGCAGTTTCGTTTTTAGGGTCATAAAAAAATAACCCTAACCTACCTATCTCTGGGAGCAGTTTCGTTTTTAGGGCCATAAAAAAATAACCGTAACCTACCTATCTCTGGGAGCAGTTTCGTTTTTAGGGTCATTAAAAAAAATAACCCTAACCTACCTATCTCTGGGAGCAGTTTCGTTTTAAGGGCCATAAAAAATACCCTAACCTACCTATCTCTGGGAGCAGTTTCGTTTTTAGGGTCATAAAAAAAACCCTAACCTACCTATCTCTGGGAGCAGTTTTGTTTTTAGGGTCATAAAAAATAACCCTAACCTACCTATCTCTGGGAGCAGTATCGTTTTTAGGGCCATAAAACACTTAGTTTATGGAAAACAAAGGGATGACATTAAAACGATATGATTAACGACTATTAGTCCGGTAAAATATATGTCTTAAAATATTTCTGAATAATTATTGACAGACCTTCGAATGTTATACTCATCAATTTTATGCCTTTTGCGATTATAGTGTTTAATATTATAGATCTTTATTATTAGAACTATGAAACGTTATGCTTTACAAAAATTATGACTATTGATGTTTATGCCCATAAATTATATGGATATCAATTTCTGACTATCGAAATTCGAAACAACAAGTTTATGGGAAACAAAGGGATCCCGTGTTAACTTAGTATGTAGGTTTGTTTACTTACCAATGCAATGTCGTGGTCCGAGACCAAAGGGTAGGTATGCACAGGAATCTCTTTCTGCTACATTATCTGGAGTGAATCTATCGGGATCAAACTTCTCCGGCTCAGGGTAGTACTTCTCATCATGATGGATCCCCAAAAGTGATATAATCACCATTTGACCTTTAGCTACTTTTACGTCTGTTCCCGGACATTTGTAATCATTTTGCGCCCTCCGTTGTAAATTATCTACTATTGGGTGCAATCGAAGAGTCTCACTAAAAACTTGCTCTAAATATGTCAACTCATTTAATGTATCCAGTTCTATTCGGTTATCATGCCTGTGAAGATATTCGTCTATCTCGTTCCTTAATTTATCCTGTATTTTTGTATCTAACGCGAGGTGGTATAACATGAAGCCCATAGTCGAAGCAGTGGTTTCATAACCAGCTGCATAAAATACAAAAGCTTGAGCTTCTATTATATTGTTAGTTATTTTTATAGTGTTAGCTTTTTCGCCACCAGACTTTTTAACAGTTTCAAGCTCATTTTTATTTTTTATTTCTAAGATCAAATCCATAAAATCTCTTCTAGTTGAAGGTACTCCGTTCCGTTGAGTGATCACAGTTTCAACGAGTTCTTTGAAAAATTTCGTCATATATGTCGGAAATAAGTCCATGTTAAGTTTTTTAAGTACACCTGGATACATGAAGTCTAACTCTCCAGCATAGTTTGGGGTAAATATATCCTTATCGACTTTCTTTAGAGTTTCTATATCTCCGTGGAAAGTGTCTATGTCGAGACCGAAGGCGCACGCAGATATCGCCGAAATTGTGTACTTCTGCACCAATCCATGGACATCGTGCTCGGGTGTCTTGTTTGTAATCTCTCTTACGTACTCCACGAACTTATCACCACGATCGTTGAGCAAATGCATCATGCTTTTCAATTTTTGATTGGTAAATATGGGCGAGAAACGACTTCTTAGCGCTCGCCATGTCTCTCCGTCAGAGTGAAATAAATTTGATCCCAGTCCTTTCTCGCCGAGATCAAAGCCACGATCCACAAAATTGTCAAAATCTTTTATCAAGACATGCTTCACAATATCGAGATCACGTACTAAAAGCGCTGGAGTTGTCATCCTAAATATTCCCACCACTTTCTCATCTGGATATTTTTTGTATATTTTCTCCATTACTTCTCCCGTTGGTACGTAGCGTAAAGCTGATTTATAAAGGTTTCCAAATAATGGTACGGGTTTCGGTCCTGGCACATGACGGTCCTTCCAATAATTGAATGTTCTTGTGAAGTAATAATACAGTGCACTTACAACTACTAGTATCAATGTCACCACCGTAAGAAAGGCCATTTTAATGCAAAGTGTTACTTTTTGTTGCTATCAATGCCCACATTAGACAGATAAAATCGCTTTGTTTTTTCGACTTATATACATTAATATTTAAAGCACGCGGTTTGATAACGCAACTGTATTCATATCTAACGAGTGATTTGTGTGTCGTTCTAATCAAAATTATCCTTGATACTCCAAATGATATCAAATGGATGCACAGTTTATTTTTTTTTTCATATAATGTCATCTTGTTTTTTTTGTTCAGTTAATACTCCGGCTGTATTTAAGTATACTATTTGCGATCGATGAAGTTCATTGTTTCAATAATTTATATCAACTATTCATTCCTGTCTTGTCGGGTAAAAAAGAGGTTTTAGTAAGGATTAAAAACCAGCCAAGTGCGTGTCGGACCACGCATAATGGAGGGTTCCGTACCTACTAGCGAAAATATTACTATCGCAAGGTCTAATCCGTATTTTTTTGGAGATAACACAAAAACGCTTTAACCGATAATGTTCAAAATAATTTTCTTGGAAAGATTAAGATTCAATGTATCTTCTTGATTTTTTATTTTATTTATGGACACCGTTTTTTAGATTAGGATCAAACAGATTTAGGGAAAATGGCCGACTTTTCTGTGGAAAATAGAAAAGTTAATGATGTTGGTACATTCGATTAATAACTACTAATGACAACTAATACAGATTCAAAGAAAGAGATTTGCACCTGATGGTTTAGCAAGAAAATTAGACTTTAATTTTATAACGTTCACAGAAAAGACGCATGGTTCCTTAACTCATACTAAAAAATCTCTTTCATTATTGGAGTGATTATTTCTGAAAAAAAACACACAATAAAAAATATGGACAGTTACTTACATATATCCAGTGCCCCCGCTAAAAATGTTTTTTTTTTTGTAATTTTATTACAAAAGTAAGTAGCGGCACATAATATAAAATACACCTTTTATTCAAATTATGATAAAGATACGTCTTTTAGTTTCCGAGTTGTGACATACGAACGGACGGACAGACAGACGGATATGACGAAATTATTAGGATTCCGTTTTTGCCATTTTGGCTAAGGAACCCTGAAAACCGGCCAGGAGTAGTTGCCGGCCTATTACATCCATTTAAGATCGTTTATTAAGGGATATTCTGCGGCACTTAAGTACTTTTACTATGTGTATTTTCAGTTAACTCCAAAATGGCGCAACAAATATTCAATACAGTTTTATTGAAAGTACTTATCCCTCACTTCCATGAATTTTTCTAATTCATTTGGGTCCACGGTTCAAAAGCTAAAGGCGGGGAGCTATTTTCAGAGCTATTATTTTAGATAGTATTCCTTTTAACCACAATTTTTTTAAAGACTTATTCTAGACTAGCAAAAAGCCAATTCTCTCGATCAAAGATTTATCAAATTTGAAATAGTAGTTAAAAACTGAATGCTTATCATATGGGGAACCCTATAAATGTAATCCTTATGGCGCGAGTCTCTCTCTCCGTCAGTTTGTTTTATTTTCAAATAGTCTGTGTAAAAAATAATTTTAAACATTGTACTGTATGTTTTACTTGTGCGTACCTAATTATATTTGACTACTTAGTGTTTAATAACTTGACGATAACAATAATATATTATAAACACTTGATAGCAACATTGCAACATTGTATTATAAATAAAAATTTGAAATAGTAGTTAAAAAACTGAATGCTTATCATATGGGGAACCCTATAAAATGTAATCCTTATGGCGTGAGTCTCTCTCTCCGTCAGTTTGTTTTATTTTCAAATAGTCTGTGTAAAAAATAATTTTAAACATTGTACTGTATGTTTTACTTGTGCGTACCTATTTATATTTGACTACTTAGTGTTTCATAACTTGACGATAACAATAATATATTATAAACACTTGATAGCAACATTGCAACATTGTATTATAAATAAATTATAATTTTCCAAGTCATTTTAAATAACACCAAAACTCATAATAGGCAAAGCACTTGATAAAATATATGGCATGCTTTATTGAAGACAAAGATAATGGGGATAATTAATATTAGCATAACGTCGGCGTGAATAGATAAATCGCTAAGTGTTTTAGGGGTGTGTAATGTTTTGTATACAAACAAATAGCATAATTTAATTTTTCATAACAACGAATTGCATAATTTCAATTTGTATAATGGATTACATTGCACAAAATGCATAACAACTTTTTTCATATTTTCATCACTTATCTTATAATATTCATTTTGCATAATTTTAAATTTCATAATAAACCAATGACATAATAGTTCAAATTGCATAAACACGAACTGCATAATTTTAAATTATATAATAATTGAGCTGTATAAAAACAAAGTGCATAAAAATCTAACCTAACCTAACCTACTCTTCGGCAGAAGTTCGTTTCCGTGGGGGTCGCAGTTCTAACCTAACCTAACCTATTTTTCGTCATATGTTCGTTTCCGTAGAGGTCACAATTCTAACCTAACCTACCCTACTCTTCGGCAGAAGTTCGTTTCCGTGGGGGTCGCAGCTCTAACCTAACTTAACCTTTTTTGCGCAGGATTTCGTTTCCGTGGGGGTCTCAGTTCAAAGGTTTGAACTGCAATCTAACCTAGCCTATTTTTCTGGCATAAGTTAGTTTCCGTACATTATCATAGGGATTGCTAAGGACACTCGTTAATATAATATGTCATATTTTATTAGTCAAAATAAACGTTATAGTTAATGTTATTATAATTAATGAGTAGTATTGGCCGGGTGCACGACGCAGCGCCACCTAGCGTTCGCAACTTTGACGGCTCTGTCAAAAGTGTCGACTAATGGATACAACCAAATAAAGGTAATTATTTTAAAATATTGATTGTGGAGCAGTTAACAAATGCAAAATCTGTTTGTTTTTAATGTGAAACACATTTGGTTTTGTGCTTTATTGATAAAAGTAACTATTGTGCGTGTATTAAGTATAATTACGTCAAGTCACTTCATTGTTGTTTTCTTACAATTTAAAGGAAAAAATAATGTTTTATTATGTTTGCTTCCAGATAATTGAAAAATTACTACTTTTTTAAACACCGGTCTTAAATCGAAAGTAAAGGGAAGCTGTTAGGTTTGGCACATCACATTAGAAATATGGAATTGCAAAAATATGGAACAGTCGGACATAATTAGACAAGCTTCTTGGTTGACCTGAAGCAACGGGAGCCCCAGTGTAAGTATCTTTAGAAATAGTGCAAAAACAATTCATTCATTTTACTAGAAAAAATTTTTGGTTTTGAATCGTCATTCTTGTTTTAAGCAATTTAATTTGGTCTGTCTGTCAAAACCCTTTTTATCAGAAACGCTTGGAGGTATAAAGTTGAAATATAACATCAAATACTTATAATATATATATCTGCGGCGCCGCTCCTTGAATCTTTTAACTCGACGCAACCCAAAGATACGGTCATTTGAGCCTTATTTTCTAACACTTCGCAGGGAAGCGAAACCTACAAATAAAGTCCGACTCGCACTTGGTTAGTTTTTTATAATACAGACAAGATTTCTGTTTTTTTTTTACAGATACCTGTGTGCGTCCATAGTGGCAAATGTACCTTCGTATGTGGCCGCCTTGATATATTATATAAATCGAAAATGATGAAAGACCAGTGAAAGACAGACTTAAACAAGCAGGAGCAGCAGCGGGGAAAATTTGTTAAATACAAACAAAAGTTATAACAAATTATATATTTTGTGTTATTTCAAACATCTCTTCTGAAATCTCAAAATTGTTGTACTCTGTTTTAAATGATAGAAACAAATTGAGAAAATCTTGTGAGGTTTTATTTCTTTTGAAAATTTAGAAGTCCGTAAAGGATCATGCGTAAAGGGATCCAAAAACAAACAGAGCTATGAATTATCTAATTTAAAAGTTCGTTCGTTTTATATACTTAATTTCCTTATGGAGACATCAAGTTGAATTCCATTGCATAACTAAGATATTCATGATTTAGTCAGTCACAGTAATTACTAGGAAGTGCGCCTATGCCTAGACGGACTGGTTACTGTTAGACCTCAGTGGCCAACACGTCCGCCGAGCGGTTGTGAACGCAGCCCAGCTGCAATGCTTTATTTAGGCACTTAATATGTGATGTGACTAAAATATGAAAATCTCAGTTTTGCTGTGGAATTCAACTTGGTGCTCATAGAACTAAAGTCGATAGAGATACTTACATATTTAATGACCTCTTCTCTGATAGTTTTTGGACCACGATCCATATAAAGTGGCCCGAAATCCTTTACCAAAACGCAGCACGTAATGCATGTATGAAAAAATTCCGTAGGATTTTTATGTAGAATCTTATAAAGCCTCAATCCTTATCCTTACTAGTCCACAAAGAGTACCTACATAATAATAAATTGAGGTAAAATGGGTAACGTTATAATATAGGATACAATTTTATGGCACATAATAATATGTGCTCTAATTGAAAATGTGTGCAGTAAAATTGTATGCAGGCGTTTTATATACTTATTGTAAGTGTTATTCTACGCAGACGGAGTTGCGGACAGAAGCTAGTCTTTACATATTTCTTTCTACGTGTATCCTGTATTATAACGTTACCTATTTTACCACAATTTATTATTTAATAGCATATTTAAGTAGAAAGCGTAAGCAAAATAACTAAAACGTATGACGTTTCAAAAAATACAGCCGTCGCAGTTGCCACTTTTGGTCACGTCAAGCGCTGCGATCGTTTTAGCTTTTCCCGCCCAGTCTCTGCACCCGGCCAATACTAATTAAACATTATGATATATGAAGTTATACTAAATGATATTAGTTAAAATAAACATTATATCAAATGTTGGTATGACAAATGAGTATTATGCTAATTAATCGTTATGACATATAACATTATGAATTTTGTTGTTATGAAATTCGTTTATTATGCTTTTCAAGCGTATGCTAACTGAAAATATGAATTTTGTTTGTATGAAAAGTGTTTTAGGGTTCCGTAGTCAACTAGGAACCTTTATAGTTTCGCCATGTCCGTATGTCTGTCCGTATGGCTTAGCTCAGTTATCGTTAGCACTAGAAAGCTGAAATTTAGTATGAGTACGTGCATTAATAACGTCGACAAAGTGCTATAATAAAAACTAGAAAAATATTTTAATTAGGGTACCTCCCGTACACATGAAGTGGGGGATGATTTTTTTTCGCTTCAACTGTATCGCGCGGGGTATCGTTGGATGGGTATTTCAAAAAAGTAGGGTCTTCAAAAACAGTTTTTGGATAAAACTAATACTTTCGTAACTATCATGGGTGGGTCCAAAAATTTAAGAAAAAATCATGAATATGAGGCCTACTAAGTACCTTCAACGAAAATTATATTGAATTAAATCGGTTAACCCGTTTTTGAGTTATCACTCAAAAACCTATAGTTAAAGGACGTCAGTGCTGGCGAGTAAAATGACGTAAGCGCCGTCAAATTTCCCGTAAGAAACGACCTTTTGAATCGATGAAATGTAACAGGCTGGCAACTACGGAACCCTAACTACAAGTCTTTTTATTACGTCATAATTTGATTTCTTTTTTGATCCCGCGTTGATCCATGAAATAGTTTGTTTGAAACTTCTTTCTTAGAATTAGTTAAAAATAATAAGTACTTGTAGCTGGCTAACAAACTAAGTCCTACCAACTTATTCTGAATACGCACTTAATTTAAAGCGGGTAGATTTATGAAACCACTTCAATATTTCTTTGTAGGTAGGTACTTACTTAGGTACTCTTACTCAAATCTCCAACAACTTATCACAAGAATGTATGTGTCACATTTTTTTAAGAACATTAGCGTTGGAGTAAATTTTGCAAACATGATAAATTATTTTGATGTCCGCTTCCTCGTGACTCTCACGTGACAGTTGATCTACCGACCGCTGGACTGTTTCGTGAAGAGACTTGTATTGATAGCAAACGTCAAATTCACATACATGGTTCTTTTTCCAATGAAGGGTGCCGCTTCGGCAGTCGTCCAGTGTTCTATAAAAAAGCGCACTAGTGCTTCTTTGAAGCAATTATTCCGTAGCTCTGCTGAAACCAGCAGGCCTCGTTTGATCGGGTCCCGATATCATGTACGCGTGATTATGACTTCCATCTCTCTTTTTGCGTTCACTATCTCCGATCGACGGGGAGAAGTATCATATCATATCAAATATAAAAATCTGTTTACGCGCTGTACCTCGTTACAATCTGATAAAATTTGGATAAATTAAACACACATATCTATAATAAAACATATGTATAGCAGAGATTTTAACAACACAAGAAAACAAAACTGAATAATATAAACAAAAATGTCATACCTACAGACAGAGTCTATGCGGTGTCGGCCAGGATTAAACTAAGGAGGTTTATGATTGACACAATTGAACCTCCAACACAATCTGAAGATTTTTTATATACTATTTCCAAAAGTTTTTGGCACTTCTCTGATCAGATGAAGAATGAATAATCCGTCTATATAACATCTATGTGGGGTGGTGCTTTGCTTTTGTTTTTTTTCCAATAATTTGACTAAGGCCGCTTTATCAGTCTTGCACATAGACCCATCTAAATATGACATAGACATTGGAACCGGAGTTAGTGGGTATGATAGCACCTTTGTAACGACAATATTTTCTTCTGCTGCTACTCCCAACATATGCCCGAATAAATCTCGCTGCATCCTAAGTTCTTGCAGTTTACTACCAACAGTCACAGATTTTTTTAGAACCGACCGAAATTTTTGATATAATGTTCCGTTCTATCAGTTTTTCTAATGTGTCCTGAATGAGGCACGTTCTGAGATAAAAGTTTCCCGTAAACAAGTCTCCTTTTTCTTCGATATTTAGAAGAAAACTTGCAGATTCATTGGAAGCTACTCGCCCAGTGGCGATATTGAAAAGCATTTTTTATCTAGGTTAGAACCGAAAGGGTGAACATTTTTGTTGAATGTGTCCATAAATGTTTTAAGAAGCGCCGAACTATTTTTATTTGATTTCGTTCTAGATCACAGGTAATGTCTTGTGATTTTTGAATCCTAATCTCCTCATAAACTTGCGATATGACGGTTGATCGGATACTGTGACTTGCCCAACGTTGCCGAGCAGATATATTGAATTAGTCATGTGGATCACTCCTGTCAACCTTCTTGCCGCATCAGCGTTAATGGTCTGCTCTATAGTTAAATCCACAGGTTGCTTTAAAAACGGCTTATCAGTCCGTTTAACAGCAAAGTGCCCTTGTTCCAATAAATCTCTTAGTCCAGGGTGAGACTTTCATTAAATTGTCATGATATTTAACTAACCACTTCGGATAATTTAGGCTGGTCAAAAACGAAAAACAAATTCGCAATATTAGGCAATATATATATTTCTTAAGTTCGAAATCTCCAGTGCGAATGCTTCTCGTCAAGATCTGGTAATTGTTGACAAGCTTGATGTTATTCATTATATCATATAAAATTGCAATATTTTCGTCTTGTACCTGAAGGGTCGCGTTTTGATAGGTCAAATATTTATCGATTAGCTCTTTGTGTGCGTTTTCTTTTCAAGGATTTTGAAATATTTTTTGCTTGGAGACTTGCAAGAGTCGATATCATACAGTCGTCTACTTCGAATTTTTGACGCTCAAGAAAAGATTTAAAATGTAAGATTTCCAAGGCGAGAGAAACAATAGGATGTAACCGCTTGCATCGATGAAAATGTATTCCGCTTATGAAACCATTCACCGACCCATTAGCTATAAATTCGCTTCAACCATCATATAGGATAATCCACTGCAGCACTGTCGTCAATGAATTAGCCAAGCTTTGAAATAGGCCATGATTATATGAAAACTGCCAAGATGTATATTCGAATTTTTGGTGCTCAGTAATAGTATTTTATACAATCGTGACATAATTAAGAGCTTTTCAGTCGAGTACTCAGCAAGCTTCGTGGCCTAAGTAAGGTACGAGATTGAAAAGCTTGATTATGTCACTATTGTATACAATACTTTTTCTACGAGTGCTGAATATACGCAAGCCGACAAGAGTTCGACGAAAGACCTGCTGTCTCTATAGAATTTAGTAACTTCAATCTCCCAGCGGATTATGCCGGTCCCCCCTGGCGACCGCGGCGACGCAGGGCGGGCAGCGGCAACAATAATGCAATACTGGAAGTATAGCTTCGAGTGTTCTTCGCTTGTGCCTGCATGATTTTTCTGTAGATTCTTCGGAATCATCGGTGACGTATTCCAGAGAATCAGTATGATTAAAAGTATTCGCATTTGGGTATATAGTAGGGTGGCCAAGTTGAAGCGGAGAACTCTTCGTAGGACTGAAAAGGTTTATACCAACAAGTGGTATCGTTGGAATCAGCATAAGCTACTGATTATTAAACTATCTCTTGTCACTTCATAAAGTGGTGGAATGAGTTTTTATGACGTCACAAAGATGGCGCGCGACTTAGGGTTAAATTTTGTCGATTATTTCGAAAACTATTTAGTCGATTTAAGCAAGCAAGGTGTCATATGATTGATAGTTTCATGCTTAATAAAATATGTTAATCTACCTTCAACCAAAAAGTTAAATAAAAGCCAAATTTATTTTTATTTGTATTTCTAACACGCATTAATTTACATTATTAATTATGTTAAACTTTATTGCACAATAATAATAAAATAAGTCCAAAAGGCGTACTTTATACTTCAAGGCATTCTGTTCCAGTCAACCATAGGACCAAACAGAAATTTGCTATGGTGTGTGCAGTGAGATAAAAGGATTGTGAAATTATTAATCTCATATGAGTATCCTAGTTTCTAACTCTACATATTGTAAAGAAATATTTGTAGCTAATATATGTACATATATGTATAATTATGTATTATATGTAATAATCTTTATCTTTATTTAGCCTTATCATTATATATTTTATCATTAAGTAGTGTATTTTACAGTGTGTTTTAACATACTGTTTACGCTTTTGGGGCAGCTCCTGTAATACAGTTATCATCGAGGCCGAAAGAGCACAGCGTGCTGTCCTTAAAACAATATTAAAGAACCCTTCAGGTATTCCACACTTTTACTATATAAAAAGTCCGAAGTGTTGACGGTTCGTCAATTTATCTACTCAAAATTGTTGTTGATAAGCACAAGCAAATCCTTGAAACGAAGAGTGTATCGAACACAGGTTCCGTCCGTGAATACTGCCTTTGCAAAACGATTTCAACCGTACATATCTAGTTTTGTTTATAATTCCGTGACTAGACACTTAAGTCTAATTAGACATTAAAGATAACCCGTTTAAAAGCCAAACAAGTCATTACAAAAGCAAAAGCAATGGCTAGCCAGCTTAACCTATGAATATGCTGAAAATATTATCAAAATCAGAGAATAGTTAGACCTTCGTGATAGTCAAAATAAGCTAGTTATAATAAATTAGCTTAAGTAATATGTATACTTATGTATTGTGATGGTTGTAGACAACATCATACTTAAAAAAAAACTCTTTAATTTATCAATATGTAGCATATATTGTCATAACATGTGATATTGGTCCCCGCGATACAGGCATGCCTAGTGCGAGTGTCAAGGTTAACTAACACGAATAGTAATGCTTATTAGTGAATTAATTAATATTTAACATTTTATATCATTTATGTTCAGTAATTAACAATCAAAATCTTGATTTGTTTGTTTAATTTAAAATCTAGCTTCGATTTGGCTGATATTAGATTATGCTTATATTTAAGTATTTATTCATATTTATATTTATTTAAGGAGTTCCAACAGCTAACATACAAACAGAGAAGTTCGGAGTGGACGAATTATTCTTTTGCATTATGTCGAGCACCCAAAGTTTGTATGGAATAAGTAGAATGACCCGGCGTTCGCACAGTAAATTAGGTACATAATAACAGTTAGATAGATTTTATTGCGTTTCTATTTAATTGTCCTGTGCAACTGCGAAATCATTTTATTTATTATAAAAATATAGACATCTAATATTGAAACGGCCACAATGAACTGTTGTTAGTAAACTCCAGTGGGGATTGAGTTCTAAGGACACCGGCTTGGTTTTCTTTAGATATCGATACTTTTTGCGGTCTAAGAACAGTATTACGAGTCTTGTGTTCTTTCACATGTAATGTTTTTAATGGGATCTCATTCCTTTTTGTAAGTGGGGCTCCTTTTTCTCGTTCCACGATCATGCCGTGCCCATACCTATACTCACCCATGAACCCGTACGCATGCCCACATCTGAAGGTATTAATGGGCACTTAAAAACTGTCTTTATTTTACTAGGTATTAACTCTTCTATCTAATAAAGTGGTCAAAAATAGATCAAAATAATATCAACTGAAAATGTAACTTTGCAGTTCTTTATATGGGATTGCAATGTACTTGTAAGGTTTGTAAAACCAGGCAACCCGGCTGTAATTGCAGTATGTTAAGATTTTCAGGGGCTTTATAGCTCCAATATTAGATGCATGTGTTCAAAATTTGGAGCTTGTGGATTAGCTAGAGTTAGAATTCGTATGATCTGTCATATAATAGTCAGTCAGTAACAAAACTAAGGAACTTTGACTTGCAATAATTCTCAAATTATAAGTTAAAATTAAATGATTTTGAGAATATGTCTTCCTTGTGTAATGACTTCTTTTTCACTGAAAATTCAGACTTCTAGCTACCACCAAACACCAGAATACCAGAATTAGAGGGCGTCGGCCGTGCTTTTGTTGTTTGTTTTGCTCGACTTGGCAGGAGCACTGCCGTGCCCCCAGTATGTATGGCAGGATAGGACAATTAAATACCTATCATATGACACTTTGTTTGCGTCAATCGAATAAATAGTTTATGAAATAATGAACAAAATCTAACACTAAGTCGCGCCATCTTTGTGACGTCATAAAAACTTATTCCACCACTTTATGACGTGACAAGAGATATTTTCATAATCAGTAGCTCACGCTGATTCCAACGATACCACTTGTTGGTATAAACCTTTTGGGTCCTACGAACATCAAAAATAACATAGCTCCTACGATTTGGCCTTTCCTCTAATATAATGCCAACAGCTTTTGACAGTTTCGACAAATCGATCAAAATTTTCAAAAGCTCCTATGGGCAAATCTGTAGAGTGTATGAAGCCTTCAGGATAAACAGTTGAACGATTGACAGATGCAAAAGTTGTCCTCAGTGCCAGTGAGACGTCAATTAAAGGCGTGGGCTAGCAACAGACTAGTTTATTGTAGAAAAGATAAATCTACCCGCCACCATACATATTGTGAGTATTGTGACTTAACGTCACAGTCTTTATCGCCTATTTATTACAACTAATTTATACTAATAAACTACTTACACTACTCTCTTTATTTATTCTATTTATTTATTTAATATTTCCCACGAAAGTTTAAATTCAATAACTAATTTATATCATCTACATTTGATCTTTCCGTGGAACAATGTTCACATAGAGTGTCTTGTTGGGAGCAAGTACTACTCGGTACGGACTGTATGAGAAGGACCGCAGTGTGTTCTTTCCAGCCTCTAGTCTGAACTTAGAGAGTAACCTTATTAAGCACACCCTAGACTGCACGTGCGCGAATCGCATTCCTGGAAAAAAGGAAAATATGGAATTAAAAAATGTAGCCGTAACTAAAATGGCAAAAACGGAATCCTTATAGTTTCGTCATGTCCGTCCGTCCGTCCATCCGTCCGTATGTTACATCTATTTTACTCGGAAACTATAAAACGTATCTTTATAACCCTTTAGTGGGTAACGGCAAGATATTTGCCATCATACCACTCAGATATATATATATTTTTTTTATTCAATGAAAGTGTTGTTAGTTAATATAAATTTTGGTTCGCATAAGAGAATATACTCGTACCAATCTACGAAAAAAAGGAGAGCTGATAAACGATATTCCACTCCGTGTTAAAAGATGATTCTTAGACCTGAACTTAGATTTTTAACTATTGCCTACATTTGAACAAAAATGTTTTTAAATAAAATTATCTTTGCTGGATTTATCCGATAGTCAAAATTCTCTAGTTCCAGAGACAAGTTTGGTGATATACAGTTTAAAGAAAAACAATCTGTTATTTGATAATTTAAAAAAATGAAGACGGCAAAGGGTAGGTTAGGCTACTATTGTTATTGATTTATATATGGAGCAATATCTTAGTTCAATACTTCACATTATTACATGCTAGCAACCTATCCAAAGTTTTGCTGGGATTACAATAACTATTTGGAAATAATATACGATACCTACTCGTACAAAAAATAAATTGTATACATAATTTTTTTATAAATAGAAACAAACAACAATTTTACAAATCTTTTTAAGCTAAATAAAGGATTTAATTATTTCTTATCATTCTATTGGTTTTTAATTTATTCATTTTAGATACTTCATGCCACCCGTAGTGCCCCCAGCAAACTGACATGACGGTCACTTGCTGCCCTTGGCTGATAGCGGGCAGCAAACATACACGTCTTATAAATCGGAAACCTCGAAATAATATATTTATTTCTCTTTCTCAAAAATCATAAAAATAATAATTCATGCTGCGTATCGTTAAAGTTATTGATTCATATAAAAAAATAATGGTCAAAGGGTTAAATTTTAACATAAGGTGTATTTTGTGAGCCGCTCTGAACCGCAAGAGCAAGCAAAAATTATGAAAAAATCAAGAACATACATCTTTGCACATTCTTTTCTAGAAAATTATTTTCAACATTATCAGTTAAGGCGTTTTTGAGTCATCTTCAAAAAACTACGTATACACTTTGGATTGTCTTTTTGGGTAAGTCTCTCGTAGCATGGCACTTTCAAGAAGGAACCCACGTGTCATGGGACCTACTTATTTCAATTCGAGCGAGCGCCTTCCTGCCGAACTAAGAAATGAGCCATGTGACGAAACATTCAGGCGCAATTTGAAAAATCTTTTGTTGAATAATCCTCTGTACTCAATAAAAGAGTACATGACATTTAAATTCTAATGTACCTCTTTACATTATACAATTGACATTATGTACATATTATATATTAGAATTTGTAAGTATTTACATTTTTTTTGATTTGGATTTTATAGGTACCTATTAATTGTATTTTGACGATCCTTATTGGGAAATATAGGTACTAAACTAATATTATTATTGTACATGTTGCTGCTATTTTTTTATTTTTAATGTGACGGATGACGATCATGATAGAAATTCTTATAATTTTGAAAATAACTCAATACCTGCTTTTCTTGATATAAACTTATAATGTAACTGTTTTTCGTGAAATAAAACAAATCTAATCTAAACTAATCTAACCTTTTATTTATGTTTTTTATATCGTAAAGCGCTGGTAGCCTGGCGTGTTACGTACGTGTAACTCCAGAACACATCAAATTATTTTGTAACATATACTTTTGTTTGATATACACGGTGCCCGAGAGCATTGCGAGAGATTGTACCCACGTAATCCTGAGATCATAAGGAGTAATAAATGTTATTTGAATTTAGGGCGCTATCGCCAAAAAAAATGTTATTGCTAAAACTATCGACTAAAATAAATTGGTACATTTTTGTTCTGATAAAATGGTTTTCGCAAAGTATTCCTTGGCCATTTTCATATCTGTCGATAAGGATGTCTAGACTAGACCTCATAAAGAGTGAAATCGCTTTTAAAAAAAGCGGTTTGCACTGAGTCACAATTTTTTTTTTGTTTAATTGGCAGTAACTCCGAAACTAGGCGAAATGTACAAAAGTTTATACGATATTTTAATCTCCAATTACTTATGGTCAGGAATACACTGTTAAAATCTCTCACAATCCTCACGAGCATCGCATATTCGGGCATTTTTAAGGAGACGTGTGTCTCCGTTAACAATTTATACTATTGTAGTGTTACAATAGTATAAATTGTTAACTTATATAGATGTCATATAGTACCCACAAAGGAAAAAGTGACCTAGGCCTCCTTCTAAGCGCCTACCGCCTAGGCAAAAGCCTAGGTTACTTTTTTTGCAAGGGAAGCCCAGGGCTGTGATCGAACCAGCGTCATCTGCATTCTCGGGAGACGCCCTAACCCGTAGTACCTATGTATTAATAATAATTTGATTTGTTCTCTAGTTGTACCTATTGACGGCAGCGCCATGTCTCTCGCTTTCCTTGAATTTTTAAAATTTAAAATTAACCACCTCTTTAATGTCCTCTTGGTCCTCCCGGACAAATTTTGTACAGTTTGTGTTAACTTAGTTTATTAGTTTGTTTACTTACCAATGCAATGTCGTGGTCCGATACCAAAAGGTAGGTACGCACAGGAATCTCTTTCTGCTACATTTTCTGGAGAGAATCTATCGGGATCAAACTTCTCCGGCTCAGGGTAGTACTTCTCATCGTGATGGATCCCCAAAGCTGATATCATCACCATTTGACCTTTAGCTACTTTTACGTCAGTTCCCGGACATTTGTAGTCGTTCTGCGCCCTTCGTTGTAAAGTATCTACTATTGGGTACATTCGAAGAGTCTCACTAAAAACTTGGTCTAAATATGTCAACTCATTTAATGTCTCCAGTTCTATTCGGTTATCATGCCTGTGAAGATATTCGTCTATCTCGTTCCTTAATTTATCCTGTATTTTTGTATCTAACGCGAGGTGGTATAACATGAAGCCCATAGTCGAAGCAGTGGTTTCATAACCGGCTGCATAAAACACAAAAGCTTGAGCTTCTATTATACTGTTAGTTATTACTATAGTTTTAGCTTTTTCGTCACCAAACTTTTTGATAGTTTCAATCTCTTTTTTATTTTGTATTTCTAAGATCAAATCCATAAAATCTCTTCTAGTTGAAGGTACTCCGTTCCGTTGAGTAATCACAGTTTCAACGAGTTCTTTAAAAAATGTTTTCAAATATTTTGGAAATAAGTCCATATTAAGTTTTTTAAGTATACCTGGATACATGAAGTCTAACTCGTTCGCAAAGTTTGGGGTAAATATATCCTTATCGACTTTCTTCAGAGTTTCTATATCTCCGCGGAAAGTGTCTATGTCGAGACCGAAGGCGCACGCAGATATCGCCGACATTGTGTACTTTTGCACCAATCCATGGACATCCTGCGCGGGTGTCTTGTTTGTAATCTCTCTTACAAACTCGACGAACTTGTCACCACGGTCGTTAAGCAAATGCATCATGCTTTTCAACTTTTGATTGGTAAAGATGGGCGAAAAACGACTTCTTAGAGCTCGCCATGTCTCTCCGTCAGAGTGAAATAAATTTTTTCCCAGCCCTTTCTCACCGAGGTCAAAGCCACGGTCCACAAAATTGTCAAAATCTTTTATCATGACATGCTTCACAATATCGAGGTCACGTACTAAAAGCGCTGGAGTTGTCATCCTAAATATTCCCACTACTTTTTCATCTGGATAACTTTTGTATATATTCTTTATGACCTCCCCCACTGGGACGTGGCGTAAAGCTGATTTAGAAAGGTTTCCAAATAATGGTACGGGTTTCGGTCCTGGCACATGTCGGTCCTTCCAATAATTGAATGTCCTTGTAAAGTAATAATACAGTGCACTTACAACTACTATTATCAATGTCACCACCGTAAGGAACGCCATTTTAATGCAAAGCGTTACTTTTTGTTGTTGATGCCCACACGGTTGGTATTAAGGCCCAAACTATACTAATAAAATCGCTTTGGTTTTTCGCCTTATATACATTACATATTTAAAGTGCGTGTTGTGATGACGCAGCACATGAATGATTCTCATTTCTTTGACAACTGTATTCGTATCTAATGTGCGTGTAATAACAAGTTAGCCTTGATAATAATGTTATCTAATAGATGTACAGTTAAAATTTGTTCAATGTTATGTCATCGTGTTTATTTTTTGTTCGGTTAGTACTCCGGCTGTATTTATATTATTTTGTATCCATCTTTAAAAATTCAAATCATCATCATTCTCATTTTAAATGTCGTTTTAAAATGAGAGCTGAACTACGACGTTTGTATGGGAACGCGAGCGTCCTGGCGACTCATAAGATAGTTCACTACACAAATATTCGCCAAAAGCAGAAAATTGCTTACGATTTTCCTCGAAAACAGGGCATTTAATTTCGCTATGCTAAAAACACACTTAACGATTTATTTTGTCCAAATCTGGTTCCATGTGCACATAGCGGAGATAGTTATTTTGAGAATTAATAAAAATTTGAAACAAACTGTTTCATGGGTCAACGCGGGATCAAAAAAGAAACCAATGATGAAATAATAAAAAGACTTCAAAAAACACATAGCGATTTTTTTATTCGCACCGACGTTATGCTACTATTAAGTGTCCACATTCTCTTTGTCTTCAATAAAGCATGCCATATATTTTATCAAGAGTCATGCTTATTATGAGTTTTGCAATTATTCAAAATGACTTGCAAAATTATTATAGAATGTTGCTAATGTTTATAACATTTTTAGCAACGAAAACAAATGTCCGACCTAGATCTGTACTACTAGAATGCCCATGCCAAATTTCGTGGTTCTAAAGCATGTCGTTTTAAAATGAGAGCTAAATTACGACGTTTGTATGGGAACGCGAGCGTCCTGGCGACTCTTAAGATAGTTCATTACATTACACAAATATTCGCCAAAAGCAGAAAATTGCTTATTATTATTATTTTGAATTGCTATGGATCCTGGTTATCTGGAAATAAATACATATTTAATTTAATTTAAATTTAATTATTTTTCTCTAAAACCGGGCATTTAATTTCGCTATGCTAAAAACACACTTAACGATTTATTTTGTCCAAATCTTGTTCCGTGTGCACATAGCGGAGATAGTTCTTTTGAGAATTAATAAAAATTTCATTTTCTTCTGCTGCTACTCCCAACATACGCCCGAATAAATCTCGCTGCATGCTAAGTTCTTGCAGTTTAGTACCGACAGTCACAGTTTTTTTAGAACAGACCGAAAAATTTGATTTAATGTTCCGTTTTATCGGTTTTTCAAATTAATTAGGCACATTCGAAGATAAAAGTTTCCCGTAAACAAGTCTTCTTTTTCTTCAATATTTAGAAGAAAACTTGCAGTTTCATCGGAAGCCACTCGCCCAGTGGCGATATTGTGAAGCATTTTTTTATCTAGGTCAGAACTAAAAGGGTTAACATTTTTGTTGATTGTGTCCATAAATGTTTCAAGAAGCGCCGAACTAATTTTATTTATTTCGTTCTAGATCACTCCTCATAAACGTGCGATATGACGGTTGATCGGATACTGTGACTGGGTGCCCAACGTTGCCGAGCAGATATATTGAATTAGTCATGTGGATCACTGCTGTCAACCTTCTTGCCGCATCGGCGTTAATGGTCTGCTCTATAGTTAAATCCACAGGTTGCTTTAAAAACGGCTTACCAGTCCGTTTAACAGCAAAGTGCCCTTGTTCCAATAAATCTCTTAGTCCATGGTGAGACTTTCATTAAATTGTCATGATATTTAAGTAACCACCTGGCGTGATTAGGCTGGTTAAAAACGAAACACAAATACGCAATTTTAGGCAATATATATTTATAAAGTTCGAAATCTCCAGTAGGAATGCTTCTCGTCAAGATCTGCTTGCAAGCTTGATGTGTATCATATAAAATTGGAATATTTTCATTTTTTTCTTAGAAAAAAAACGCGACCCGCGTTCTAGTAGGCCAAATATTTAACGGTTAGCTCTTTGACAGGTGCGTTGTCAAAGATTTCCCACGAAATATTTTTTTTTCTTGGAGACTTGCAAGAGTCGATATCATACACTCGTCTACTAACCGCTAACCGCTTGGGTCGATTAAAATGTTTTCCACTTATGAAACCATTCACCGAACCAGTAGCTGTAAGTTCGCTTTCAACCATCATATCACCAAACCCACAGTACAGTCATCAATGAATTTGCAAACAGCTCTGAACTAGGCCATGATTATATGAAAACTGCCAAGATGTATTTTCGAATTTTGTGTTCTCGGTACTTATCGAACTCGCGGAGCGTAAGCGAAGTGAGTTCTTACAAACAACTCCAGACCGAACTGTCACCTGGCTGGGACGTCTCGGCATTTGGATGGCTTTTTGATTTCGATAGTTTGTCCGACGATAACTTTAGTAACGTTTTTCCGATCTATATGAAATTTCTTGGGGCTGTAGCAGAGATACATAAAATTTGTAAGTTCGTATATGAGTAGGATCGATCAAGTGGTTATGGAGCTGGAAGGAGAAAAAAAATCCTCCTTAGGGTCTTGTTATATTGGTCAACTCGTTTGCAAGTAAATTGCGAGTTCTCAGTTCGAGGCGGACTACTAGTTTTATACAATCGTGACATAATAAAGAGCTTTTAAAAGTCGAGTACCGTGTTTAGGCCACGAAACTTGCTGAGTGGCCTAAGTAAGGAACGAGATTGAAAACGAAAACCCTTTCTAACATCGTTGGCGATGCCACAATATGCGACCATAAAAGTTTTATCGAAAAGTATGCTCTGGTATTTATTACGTCTACACAATCTCAATTAAACAGCCGACAAGTTTTAAAATTTTATTTGTAATGCGAAATTGAATTTGTCTCCAGTACCAGTGAGACATCAATTAAAGGCGTGGGCTAGCAACAGACTAGTTTATTGTAGAAAAGATAAACCTACTCGCCACCATACATATTGTGAGTATTGTGACTGAACGTCACAGTCTTGATCGCCTATTTATTACAACTAATTTATATCATCTACATTTGATCTCTCCGTGGAACAATGTTCACATAGAGTGTCTTGTTGGGAGCAAGTACTACTCGGTACGGGCTGTATGAGAAGGACCGCACTGTGTTTTTGCCAGCCTCTAGTCTGAACTTAGAGAGCAACCTTATTAAGCACACCCTAGACTGCAAGTGCGCGAACCGCATTCCTGAAAAAAAGAAAATTATACAATTAAAAATGTTACTAAATATGCGACCGCATTGTTTAATATACTCGTATATACATCGGCCATTTTTTTTATACCCTTTAACTCAAAGCACGTGGTGTTATCACGAAACTGTATTCATATCTAACGAGCTTTGTGTGCCATTTTAATCAAAGTTAGCGTTGATACTCGTAGTGATAACAAATGGATGCACAGTTTAATTTTTGAAGTGAAAACTTCTTTAGCCGCGATAGGCAATTTTTGATAGGGGTAAGTTCGCGTCACCGACACAGCTCTACAGCTCGACGTCTACAGCTTCGGGAAGGCAGAAGCATTGCAAGACAGCTATTATATCAACAATTTACAGTCAGTCCTGTCTTGTCGGGTAAAAGAAGAAGTTATAGTAAGTCAATACACCCTGTATAATATGTGATATTCGTCTTGATACTACCAACAGGATTCAGAAAAAAATGAGAAACCCGAGTGAACGCTCATTTTGTGTTCAGACTGTTCATTTTTGGTTCACTCGTAGTGCGAGTGAAAGGCGCCGAATGAATTTTATCCCACAGTGTTGGATATTTTCACTAATGAAATCATTCTTCACTTTTGTTTTATTTTGTGATCAGATTTGTCACTTGAAAATGAAACACGAAAATGAACAAGAAACAAACAGTCTGATATGACCTAGCAACATTGTATTATAATTTGGCAAGTCATTATGATTAACAGAAAAAATCATAATAAGCATGACTCTTGATAAAAAAATATGGTATGCTGATGAAAAACAAAGATAACAGCTGAGTACCTAATATTAGCATAAAGTCCAACCACTTATTCATAAACATCCATAGTTTTTTTCAACTATGCTGCTTCAATTGTTTGTTTATTTCTTACGTTTGTTCTTTCAATTGTTTGTTTATTTCTTACGCAATGTGAATGATAATTTATCTCTAGATATATTTTCACTTAAAGTTGCACCATTAATCATTATACCATTAATAAAAATGTAAGCAAATCTTGTAAGACCCTTCCCAGTACCCTTCTGTAGAACCTAATAGTAATATAACACGACGTTTCTCTGACTTCTTCTTTACTCCAACTCTTTATTGTATGATACTTCTCATTCTAAAGTTGCCGTCTCGCGGCAGTTGTCCGAAGCATCTTTCTTCTTCTATTATCTACACATCTCGACTCGAATTTCAAAATAATATTTTAACATAACGGTTATTCAAATTCAAAATTCAAAGATTATTTATTTCAGACAACATGGTCCATTTTGTTAGTCTACAATTATTGTTGCTCAAAAAGAAACTTAAACTAAGTTGTTAGTAAGTAATAATATTAACGTACTGAAAATAAAATTTATTAGGTTTAGGTTAGAAACAGCACGTTGTCTATCTAAGAAGCTGACCCTGGAATTTCCATTGTTTTTAGCTTCTGAGATACAGAGAGCACATAAAAGGTTGTGTGTGAAGCATAAAGCGTCTCTTTCATGCATATGCCTGTCACATATTTATTTTAGTTTTTAGATGGCGACAGTTGCCTTAAGACTTTATGCATGTCTAAAATGCAGACATTATGTGAGGTTTTTATCAGTTCAGTAGATGAGAATTTATGCCTCAAACTTTAGTAACAAATTCTACCATTTTCTATTTTGACTTGAGTCCTTGCTTGAAAAATTTAGATGTAGTGTAAGTATTTAATCAACTAAGCGAAAACCAAAAGTAGGGTAAATGTTGTATGAATAACTTACTTGTACAAAAATACGAAAATATGTTCATTTACCCTGAATTGATGTTACAAAGGTCTTGCTCAGTAACCCTTATAATTCATACAAACACAAGTGTAAATTTTGTTTTCGATCTCTTAAAAAGTTAACTTTTTGACATCCGATTTGACCATATTGAACTAGAAACGAGACGTTGGTACACTTTTTTCTTTTTTTGGTAGGTACATGTCGATTTCAGTCTTACAATCTTAAATCCTCGGTTTGAGCCTCAGCCAATGGCCGCCCTTGATCCTCAGGTTAACATGGTTCTTTGCCAGCTCACAAGGGATGGTGGTCCTCTCACACGGCAGCAGCTCGTATCTCTGGACCAGCTGGTACACCATCACCTTCACTTCACACAGCGCGAACCGGGATCCTGGATAAAACAACTATATCAATAAAAGCTGGCTGAGGATAAATACTAACATTTAGAGGGAGAGAGAGAGAGAATGAACAATTGAAAACAAACAGATATAAACATAGTTTTTTTTTTAATTCCAGAATTGACGCTGAATGTTTCAACTACATAGACATGCAGTGCAGGTACGTAGAAAACTTCTATTAAGAGTCGCCAGGACGCTTGCGTTCCCATACAAACGTAGTTTAGCTCTCATTTTAAAACAACATGCTTTAGAACCACGAAATTTGGCATGGGCATTCTAGTAGTACAGATTTATGTCGGTAATTCGTTTTCGTTGCTAAAAATTGTAATACAAAGAAAATACAGCCAGATACAGATTTACATACAAAACTTATTTTTGCTATATTTTCTTTGTATTACAATTTTTAGCAACGAAAACGAATTACCGACATAGATCTGTACTGTTAGAATGCCCATGCTAAATTTCGTGGTTCTAAAGCATGTCGTCTTAAAATGAGAGCTGAACTACGTTTGTATGGGGACGCAAGTTCACGCGAGCGTCCTGGCGACTCTTAAGCAGGAACAAAAATTCGTGATAACAACATGAATAAGTTTTTGTCGGGACTCAAACTCGAATCTATAGTTTCCCAGGCGCCTCACATCACAACTGGCTAGGTGGCTACCATGGTAGGAGAAAACAAAGTAGATATCACTGAAAAAACAAATCAAATTATTTTTTTAATTAATAATTTGATTTGTTCTTTCAGTTCTATTGACTGGCAGCGCCATCTCTCTCGCATTCTATGAACTCCTAAGAGCTCATGAATGGAGGTTATAACTCATAATGTTGTACCTTAGATGATTGGCCAAATGCGCCTTAGCATTTACAAAGATTGCATATACACGGGAAAATTCGACCGGTGCTTTCGTGGCCAGGTGGCGAAGTTGGTTAACGCGTCTGCCGCGAATGCAGAAGACGCTGGTTCGAATCCAGCCTTGGGCACCGGAGGCGTTGGTCACTTTTTCCTTTGTATATGACATCTATACAAGTTTATAAAGTAGATATCACCGTACGCGATAGATACTACTTTGATCTCAAACTTAATATTTTGGGGTAATTTTATAACCTTGCGGAGTTCAGAGCCAGGTTCCCCAGAGTTTGCAGAATCCACTAATTGAGTTAAAATTACCTCAAAAATTTAAGTATGAGAATCTAAGTGGTCTCTGTGACCTACAGGTCGTAATGGCGATACCTTAACTTCTATATCATGCTGGCTATAAAGAACGACTAGCTTACAAAAGCGGTTAAAGAGTAGAATAGGTATTTGTTTAAAGTATTTATTCCTTCTTTTCATCTTAACGCCATATACACGGTGCCCGTGAGCATTGCGAGAGATTTTAACCACGAATTCCTGAGGCCATAAGGAGTAAAAAATGTTATATGGAGTTAAGTCGATTTTGCCAAAAAAGAAATTATTTTTTGCTTTTTGTTTCGATTTTTTTAATGTTTTGGAACATAAAAAATAAATGTTATTGATAAAACTAACAACTAAAATAAATTGGTACATTTTTATTCGTAAAAAATGATTTACGCCAAGTATTCCTTGGCCTTTTGATATCTGTCAATAAGGATGCCTAGACTAGACCCCCATAAAGAGTGAAATCGCCATCAATAAAGCAGTTTGCACTGAGTTACACTAATAAATATTATTTTGTTTGATTGGCAGTAACTCTGAAACTAGGCGAAATTCAGAAAAGTTTATACGACATTTCAATCTCCAATTATGATCAGGAATATACTGTTAAAATCTCTCGCAATCCTCACGGGCACCGTGTATATTTCCCGAGTGTAGTGATAAATTGGCAGTATCAGGCACATATGTTGCTCTATGTATAAATTCTCGCCAATTAGAAGTGGACGGATCTACGGCTAATTTGATCTGGTCTATCCTAGCCGATAATAATTCCTTACCAATGCAGTTTCTGGGGCCCACACCAAAAGGCAAATACGTAAAAGGAAGTATCTTGTGCTTGTTTTCTTCAGAAAAGCGTTCAGGATCAAACTTCAAGGGATCGGGAAAGTACTGTGGGTCTCGATGTATCGCAGTTGCTGGGATATTAACGATTTCTCCTTTTTTTATCTGAAATCATATTTATGGTCGATACGAGTATAACTCAAGGTATGAGAGTTCAAAACTGATAATTCAAGTCGGTAATGACAAAGACTCTAAAATATAAGTTTTGTAAGATTGTATTGTTATTAGCAAGTAATAAATGTTAATTTTTTATAAAATGGGAAATCTGTTCCACTTAATGATAGACGATAGGCGGTTTTTGCAGCCTACTTACGTTTACAATTCCAGGAGTTTCTGCAAAACACGGGCGGATCCAGTTTGGCGGAGCAAGTTTTGCATACTATGGGGGACATACGGGCGGACCGCAAGATTTTTTGTGAAGGAGTTGCCCTCCCCCTACCCCCCTGAACAAAATCCTGGATCCAGGCATGCTGCATAAAGAACTAGAGGCCAATTTATAAGTAAAAATATTGTTGTGCTCGACTTACAATATAATCCTGAGTTGCTTGATCGTTAGGTCTGCCCAAATTGTAGTCTTTAGTACAAATCCGGTCCATAGCGATCCGTGGCGACCAGAGGCGCAACGATTCTGCAAAACATATTATGTTAATACTTATATTACTTATGTTATTGCAGCATTATAAAGTTTTACCTATTGAAGCTATTTAAGACTTAGAAATGCAACAGGAGATTCGTTTAAGGGTGGTGGCTATATGGAACAATGAATTAGTTGAGAAATCCAGCCTTGAAGAAAAAATCCTATTCTAAAAAAAAGATAAAATTACTCAATATTTTAACCTGAAACCGCCATATCCATATAAACCATGCTCTGAATGGAGTTGTAGTCAAACTTGCCGCCACTCTTCTTATCATGTTCTTTGACCTCATGCACTAGCTTCTCCTGGACCTCAGGGTTGACGGCCAGATTGTAAAGGAGGAAGGTCATGGCTGTGGAGACGGTCTCAAAACCAGCGAGGAAGAACAGAGGTGCTTGCGCGATCAGGTCTGCGTCAGTCCAAGCTGATGAAAAAAGAGGTCAGATGACAGTAGAGGCTTTCGCAAAAAAAATCTACACTGAAAAAAAAAAAACAAAATTCGGTAAGGAGTTAATACATTTTATTTGATTATGACTCAAAGTTGATTTACGAAGAACAAAACATTTTGGTAAGTAATAAGCCTTAGGTACTTTTGAAGTCCCAAAACTTAAGATAATAGTAGTAAATTGGTTGCTGGTAACAAAATTACGTTCAATATATGGCAATTCTTGCGATTACGTTACTAAGCGAACCCCAAGTTCCATTGAGACGTGGCAAAAGTCGAAATAAATGCTAAATGATTATGATTAGAGTACTTTAATGTTTCCCATTCGATTCTTCATTTCATCTTGTTACTTCTGATCACGTGTCCAAGTTAAATTGTCCAACGTCACCCAGATACGACATGTAATTTATATTCCCTAATACTCTCCTCGTTATATTGTTTGCCAAAATCACAGGCCAGAGTATAAGCTATAGGAATTCAGTTTTACTAAACTTCATAGGTAAGGTTATCCACAATTTAGAAAAAGGCATTTCAGTTAATACAGCTGCCACTACTACTACTACAGAGCTAACTAGTTCGACTGTTAACAAAACAACTAATGTAATATCTGTGAATAATTCGTCGGACATAATGACAAATAACCATCACATACCTCTCTTCACAGTCTTCCTGCCGACAACAGATTCTTCAACAGTAGCAAATCCGGCATCAGCATCTTTGACGGAACAATTTTCGTGTACGAGTCGACCTGTAAAATTATATTTAAATAAAATTGTATATGTTGTTATCAAACAAACTACTTACTGATACTCTACCACACAGTTTTGAACTGGCCTTTATTTGCAACTAGTCTGTGAATGATTCATTAAATTATCTCCGAGCCCTCCAGGAGGGATACTGAGGAAGGTGTAAGTACGAAGGACAGTATAAATAATTTTACCATTTCGCTCCCTTAGGGGGTAGATTCTGGGAGACCCATGACTTTGCTCTGCTAACTCTATCACTGATAAAGTGATAAAGAAATGTCAGTATTTTTCACGCAAGCGCTTCAATGACTATTTAAATAGATCATAGTATTTAAAAATTAAATACTTAATGTTTAGATGTTTACAATTCGATGCATTTTACTTTTTAATATTGTGGAACATCCCACAAATTATATACAAATGGACGACTCAACACAGCCTACTCACACTTGCTGGCTATCCCACAGTCAATTGAGTCGTTCATAAATATTTTTTCATTACAATGGACATTTGTTTACAATTTGTGGCAAACTGCATTGGTAGTAAATATTTGATTGGATTACCTTTCTTAGCCTCCATAAGCAGATGTATCATGTCCGGACGCAGTATATTGTACACTTCTCGATCCCTCATCGCACTAAGCACCAAATGGTTAAAGAAGTTTTTCACATCTTCACCGAATATATTTATTTTCATTAGCTGGAATTAGGTATATACTTTATTTTGATAGAGCAGATAATAAGTACAAATTTTGTACAAAATAAACATTATAAATTCATGAAGATTCTTAGGTATTTAAATAAGTTTAGTATCTTAAGAAGTATCTTTGCTTGTTCGGCACGTTTTTTTAAAAGTGCAACTTATACATTGAACTTTAAGCGAAAAACATAAAAACATTGACCTTCGGCCGTCGTGAATCAATTAAACTCTCCAATATTTGAATTATCTCCCTCCCTCGATGCACAATGTACCATCGCCAACACTGTTATATTATTAACTAACCATTTTGTAATCCCTATTGCAATAGTATAAGGTCTATCGATGGTCAGTTAAGTGTGTTGGTGTTTGTACTATTGTTTTTCCTAGTCTATTATAGGCTTCTCCTGATACTGAGCAGCAGCTTTCCAGCTTTTTCTTTTGTTCTCCTCGACTCCCAGTTTTATAACTCCCCGATTATTGTTACGGAAGGAATTTCTCAAGGAAGAGTTTTCAATGTTGAAAAATTTAACATACCTTCATAAGTGTAGGAAACGACGCATATCCTAAAATCTTCAAAAGAGTCCCAAAGGCCAAGTTAGTAGCTTTATAACCCATTCTGTAGAACTCATTATCGGGTTCAGAGAGAGAGTCTACCTTCAAGCCAAAAGCACAAGTTGCTATGACGTCATTTGCGAAGTGGGTTGACAGTTCCCTGGTCTCTATGTCAATGTAACCGGCTGCAAAGAAAATGAAGGTAATTTAAAATTTAAAACACATAAACGTCAAACTCATAAAATAATTGGTGTGTGATATTTTATATTATCCCTCGATTTCTGGAAGGTTCGAGCGGTATGAAAATTACACCTTTCAAAAAATATTTGAATAAATATACCAGAAATCTTCTACCTTTTAACCGCCATAATCATATTTTTATTATTCTGGCTTGCCCCACTCGTATTAAACTAATATTATGCCGTTTGTAATTAAAATTATTTGTCCCCATAACTTCACCGCCTTCTGCTATTCTGTTGAACATCGTCAGTGGAAAGGGTTAATCATTGTTATTATCTTTTTTTTAACCTTAAGTCATATACCTACACCTACTAACTTTTCGATTCCTTCAACTGACGGTCCAACGAGATGACCATCTGGTTTCCCACCTCCACTATGAACGGTAGCATGTGCTTCATCTTGGAGCTCGTGAATGCCGGGCTTAATGTTGATCGCATGTCCTTCCATTCTTGGCCTGAAAGTATTAATTATTTACTGTGTAGTTAGTGTAGTTACCCATTGCTGTTATTATCATCTTCATTAAATTCATTCAGTAACTTTTACTAACACATATATGTATTTTTAATTGTTTAAACCTCTTGTTAATTTTTCTATGAATAACTTGTTTTATGCAACAGGGGCCCATTTCTCAAAAGCTTGTATCTTGCAATCAAGCGGAAGTCCCTTTCTAGCAAAAGATGTTCAAAAGTGACATCCGCTTGTATTACAAGTTACAAGCTTTTGAGAAACGGGCCAGAACACTATTTATTTAAGTAGTATGAGTGAATTTGATTAGGTATGAAAACTTCGAGATGTTACTGAATTTAAAGTATATTTGTCATACCTTTTAATGAGAACATACATGGCAACACTGCCGAACTGTCAAGTTGGTTTTAGAAACAGCTGACTAAATTAATTAAAATTTATTATATTTCTAGTCCTAAACTAGACGTATTGTGCATTAAAAGCAACATAAGTGATTATATAGTGTGTATACATCGATAGTTTTGTGAAAACGGCAGCGTAAAATCGCATAATTGGACTTTGAACCGGAGCAGCTGTCAATGCAAAAGTGATCACCGTTGGAATTTGGTTTTTGAAACAAAGGAAGTATTCGTTCTTTTTCTCGTTGTTACTACACATTGTTGTGATTAGAGTATCGTATGTTATATGTAATTTATATTATTTTCATGCAAAGCTCACTGTTACGGCCGTGAGCAACGTCAAGCCTACTACATTGGCACAGTACCGTTTCTCTTTGCTTGACGAACTTGTGGAAGCATAAGTTGAGACGACACAATCGCCACAGACAATACCCACTACTGACACACTGCACACATTATCATTCGTACCTTCTTGCACTCTACTCTAACTTACCATCTTAAAAACATTTCATTATCAATATAGGAACCAACTAATTTTTTTTAAACACCTTTTAGTTAACCTGAGAAGTGAACATGGACAACGATCGCAAAGCCACCGCACGCGCCCACACGCGCCAGTTAGAGATGCAAGTGAAGGCTACATCAAAAGACCTTAGGGCGGCCCAGGCCTTATCTGATCAGCTGATGCAGGAAAGGGATGATAGCGAAGTGGAGCTCAAGAGTATCATAGACAAAAACACAGCACTGAGAAGGGAGCTTGCAGACAATGATGTACAGCTGACTGAGGCTCGTTGTGAAGTGGACCGTCTACAAAAAATAGTGGACTCTTTTAATCATTGTGCATCTACACATGAAGTGGCCTTAGAGCGTATTGCAAACCTGGAAGAGGAGCTGGGTGACGCAAATGAAGAACTTGATTTGCTTAGAAGTGAACGGGAGCGCTATAATGCCTCGGGGCTCCATAATGTTTATCAAGAGTTGAACAATGGTGGATTGTTTTTTAACAGTAGCAAAAAGCTGAAGAAGTATGTTAAGATAAATAGGTATATTAGGAGAACCCAGAAGCTTATCAAAAGCCAAGCATGCATTAAAAACATTAAAAAAATTAAATTAGCATTGTCGGTAACAAAAAATAGGGTAAATAACTGCCATTTAGAGCTTGTGACCAAAGAAAGTAATTTACAGGAATTGCATGCTGAGATAAATAGGTTAAAGGATGAGCTTGCGGTAATATCCTCTAGATATGAATCTAGTAATAAACAAGTTGAGGAGCATACTAAGGCTTTTTCAAAACTGTTGGCAGAAAATCATAATTTAGATGAGCGTTGCAAGATGCTTCTTAATAGTAAAGTTTGTAGTTGTGAACAAACACCACCAACAGTGTCTGATGAACCAAGTGTGGCCCTCAACGCCTCTAAGCTTGCTGTGCCAGCAGTTCATAAACCTGTCAAGAAGACGGTTATTTACTCTGATGAGATTGGGTTAGGAATGGGCCCATTATTGAACTTTAGACTACAACAACAAGTGTCAAATTACTGTTACCACAACATAACTTTGTCCCATTTATGTGACCTTATTTCAAAGGGATGTTATGATAACAGCACTACATTGGTAATTTTAATGGGAAATAGTCTCAATGTTGATAAGCAAAGCATAGATAAGCTGATGTCAACTTTAAATGATATTGAGAGATCTGGAGTGGGCAAAATTATTTTATGTGCACTGCCATATTCAGAGAATATGCCTTATGAATACAATAGCAAAATATCACGCTACAACTCATTAATGTGCAACTCCATATCTCTCAATAATAAGTATCATTTCTTTGATTTAAATAAATTCATTGAGCGCTTTTGGCTAATCCCCGGGAAGATATTTTTGCCGAAGAAATATACTACGACTCTTATTGATTTGTTGGCCTTTAATATTGAGCCAAATAGAAATAATAGTGTTATAAATAGATCTCGGCAAGCGAACAGCGCCACAATGACTTTTTCACATTTAAACTAGATTGTCGGACAGCGGGAAAACATCTGAATATGAATGTTGTGCATCAGAATATTCAGGGTTTTTCCAGCAAAGAGTTAGAGATAGGTTTATTCTTAGATAATAATGATGTACAAATTATGTGTATTACAGAACATTGGCTAAAAGAAGAACATTTAATTTTTGATTTTATTAACTTTAAATTAATCAGTTTCTATGCTAGAAAATCTGCCATTCATGGTGGTTCCCTTATAATTGTTAAAAATGGCCTGAGATGTAAAGAACGGAAGGATGTTGTAAAATATTCCATAGAGAGAATTGTAGAAATTTCTTGTGTAGAATTAGAAAGTTATATTGTTATTTGTGTATATAGACCACCAACAGCGGCCGCAGCTGATTTCAACACATTTGAAAATACCATGGAAAATGTGCTGAAATTAGTGACTAATAACCGAAACTGCCGAAAGCATGTTATAGTCTGTGGAGATTTTAATGTTAATTTGCTTGAATCTTCTATTAATTCTATTAAATTGCTATGTTTATTTAAGTCGTTTAATATGTTTAATTTGTTCTTTGAACCTACCCGGGTGGGTGTCACTAGTGCGACATGCCTTGATAATATTTATTGTAACTGTGAATGTCTGGATAAGGAAATATTTAACTGTTTTAATTCTGATCACAGCGGTCAAAGGGCATCTTTTATAAAGCCAATTCAGGAAATTCCACAAGCTATAACATATAGACCCATTACTGGTTATCGTTTGGAATTATTCAAAAAAGAAATTCAAAATCATCTCTCCACACTGCCTTATTCACATTTTTATGAGTCAAATAGTTTGTATGAAGATTTGTTTAGTATGATTCTTTGTCAATTTAATAAACATTTCAAACTGAGAACTATTAGTGGGTCAAAAACTAAAGCTAAAGCAAAGTTTAGTGAATGGGCTACTGTAGGTATTCATAAAAGTAGAAAGAGGCTTTATGAACTTTATGGAGAGAGAGAAGTGAACAAAACTTCAGATTTTCTGGACTATGTAAAAAACTATTCAAAAATTTTCAAGAAGGTGTGTTTAACTGCTAAGGCGAACTATACTAGTGCAAAAATAAAAATGTCGGACAACAAGGTGAAAACAGTGTGGAATATTATTAATAAGGAAGCTGGTAAATGTAAATCACGCGATTGTCAAGTCAACATTGTCTCGGAGGAACAACAGGTCATGTCAAATGACGATGTTGCCTCGGCATTCGAAGATTATTTTTCTAACATAGCATTAAATACCACAAAATGCCTACAATCATCTTCGTCTCAAGCTCATTCCTTACTTTGCGCTAATATTAAGAAATGTAATACGATCTTTGAATTTGACCTAGTGGATTCCGAAAAAATTGTAAAGTCATTCAAATCACTCAATTTAAAGAAAACTGAGGACTTATGGGGAATATCAGTTGTAGTCATCAGCAATATCATAGACGACATAGCGCCTTACTTAGCCATCATTTATAACAATTCAGTTTCACAAGGTGTTTTTCCAGATCTAATGAAATGTAGTAAAGTCATACCTCTATTTAAATCGGGTGATTCTAGTGATCTAAATAATTTCCGACCGATATCGATACTTCCTGTACTAAGTAAAGTCTTTGAAAAGATAATGTTAAATGATCTACTGGGGCACTTCAACAGACATGGACTGCTTACAAGCAATCAGTTTGGTTTCACAAAGGGACGTTCCACAACCGACGCTGCTGCAGAACTCATTAAACATATTTTCAATGCTTGGCGAGACAAACGTTATGATGCAATTGGTATATTCTGTGACCTTTCAAAAGCTTTTGATTGTGTAGATCATAGAACGCTCATTCTTAAATTAGAACACTATGGTCTTTCAGAAAATGCCCTGAGTCTCATGTCTTCTTACCTTAGCAATAGAACACAAACAGTTGTTGTAAATAAAACCCAGTCTAAAGGGACTTTAGTAAAATTAGGAGTGCCACAGGGTTCCATTCTGGGCCCATTCCTGTTTTTGGTTTATATAAATGATTTACCTTGTGTAGTACAAAACCTTTGTGGTATGATTTTGTTTGCCGATGATACATCTTTAATTTTCAAAGTTGAACGGCAATCCAATGATTTATCTGTAATTAACAATACACTAGCTGGCGTACTAAACTGGTTTACTACTAACAATCTGTTACTTAATGCTAAGAAAACTAAATGTATTCGATTTGTTTTGCCAAACGTGGCACCAATGGACACTAATATAGTTATAAATGGTGAATGTTTAGATATAGTAGATAAAACTGTGTTCCTTGGTTCAACGTTGGACAAAAATTTACAATGGAGTCCTCATATAAAAAAACTCGCTCTTAGACTAAGTTCAGCCGCTCATGCCGTTAGAAAAATTAGACAACTGACTAATATTGAGACAGCTCGCTTAGTTTATTATAGTTATTTTCATAGTGTAATGTCATATGGAATTCTGGTTTGGGGCAAAGCAGCTGACATACAGACTATTTTTGTTTTACAGAAAAGAGCCATTCGCTTTATGTATAACTTAAAGGCAGGTACATCAATTAGAGAATTATTTAAAAAAATTAATATTTTAACTCTTGCGTCCCAATATATCTATGATAATATTATTTTTGTTGTAAAGAATATACACACATTCAAGAAGAATTCTGACATCCACAGCTATAACACTAGAAATAAAAATAAGCTTGCTACCAGACGATGTCGTGTCCGCAAAGCATATAAGTCATTTTTTGGCCAGGGTATTCATATTTATAACAAGTTACCCGTCGATGTTTTGAATCTATCATTTCCCGCTCTTAAGAAATACTTGAAAAAAACTTTAATGTCCAAGGGTTATTACAGGGTCGAGGACTATATGACAGACATATATGCATGGCCCAAACCAGAATCTATAAAATCATCTAACATTTAGAGGACACAGTTCAAGTAAGAAAGAATATCAAACGTATTGCGAAGCAGTCAGATTTGGATTTTATTTTTATTTTTCATTTTAATTACACAATAGGCAGGTACATGTCTGTCTCTCAAGCTGTTTTGATATGCCTTCTTGAAGAACTACGCATTATTGTATATAGTATCTTTAATGTATTTGTAGTACTGTTTTGAAAAAATAAGTCCCGCCGAGTTTCTTGCCGGTAATAAGTAATACTTCTCGGGTCAGAGGTGTAGGGTTAGAACCGGTGGTAGTTTCTTTTCTCTCTGACGTTCATAAGTGCATTGTAATGTGCCTAAATTGAAGAATAAATATCTTTTATCTTTTTATCTTTATCTTTTAACAAATTTCTTCCAACAAACGGGTCGACTTCCTCAATAAAGAATGACATGTGATCGAGAAAGTGCTCGTAATCCTTTACAGTAACTTTCTTAATAAGTTCGAGATCTCTTAGTAATACCACCGGCTTTGTCAACATATAGTTGCCAACAAATCTAAAAATTAATTATGGTGTAAGTATTCAGTGCCCGGAATGTCACGGAATGTGCTATCTGGGTTGATCGCAATTTTTTTATACCTTTATCTAATCTGTTCTTAATTTTCTCAGCTGTCGTCAAAATGGAATGACTCTTTTAAGATGCAAAATACACAAGAAATTGCATATTCTTAGACTTTCTAAATATATACACCTTTCAAAAATATTTATCATGTCAATGTTTCGATCAAAGATAATCATTTTCAAGAGCCTGCGACGAGAGCGAGGCGACAACTGCGCGCTCATGCTCTATGACTCTATGCCGTGCTGCTCACGAACAAATTACGTGAATCTACTTTTATACATATTTTTTTAAAGAGTCTCACATGATATTATAATTAAACTTATATACCTCTCATTTGGAAACATGTGATACAACTCTTCAACAGCATCCATAGAATGTTTAATTCTGAGGAACAATGCAAGCATGTTCCTGATCCCGTCTGTAATCGTAATGTACTTGACTCCACATTTTTTGAATCTTAAGGAATCTTGGCGGAAATATAAGTATACTGCCACTGCCACGGCTATTATCCAAATGTACAGTAACATGATCTGTTGAAAGAAATAATATAACTCTCTTAAGATTATTTTGGTGCAATAAAATAAATGAAGTACTATTACTACTATAAGTGTATAAATAAGCCTTCGAAGCTGCAGTTTCTAAGTTCGTAACCTAATCAGGACAATTTTGTGTTTTTATTACGGATATGATCCTAAATTATGTACGTTTTCCACGTATCCCATTATGTAATTAACTACAACAGTAAGTATGTTAAGTGTCGCCAATCATCCATAGTTCAAACTTTGTTTAGTACAGAACTATAGGTTGATCTGTGTTAGGTCGCAATGTTAAAACAAGGTAATTTCACGTCTGAATCAGAATTAGTTTTCATGTCATTGTAATAACAAAAGAAAATCATTATCCGTAACAAATCAAAATAAAATTCCAAATAGGCCTGTACAGATCGCGTTTGTATGTGTCACTTTGTATTGTGGCTCTGATTGCTCTAATGATTGTTTCATATTTGACGCCGCCAGCTCTCCGTCTATAGAGGTCAAGACATCCTACACAGTGACACTATTTTGGTCAAGGTCAATCAATTACGTCTGATCTCCGCCTGTGCCATCACTTGATTCGCCCAATTATGTATCGCATAGGGATGACCCATGCGTGCTCATTTTGTAAAGCGTTTAGTGGCTTCCAGTGGCGGTGGATCAAATTTGTGCTTAGGCAAGCCGATGCTGAATTTGGCTTAAAATTTCTTCATAGGCTGTGGGAAAACTGCTCAGGCGCCTGAAACTTAGGCAAGCTGACGGGAAGATATCGTATTCTATGGACTCGCAGCCACTGGTGTCTTCCCTATCTTGGAATATATGGAATGTTTTCATGCGTGTGGGACGTGGGTACAAATCAACGAAAAATTCGCCACATTCCCAAGCGTCTTAGGTACCATAGTAAACTTTTATCTGCCATTTCGAACGTGACTGTCCTATGACAATCACGTGCGAACTGGCAGACCCTTCCTATAAGGACTGGTGGTTGAAAAAAGGGATATTGCCCAATTTCACTAAAGTTTCATTTGGCCGAACTTTATTTGATAAAAATTCAATGGGATACACGCACAGATGTGCCCGCCGGATTTGTCCGACGGATATGCCCGACGGACAAATCAGTGCGTGTATGGCGCGAATTGGACACGGATTTGTCTGCGGACACATCTAAATAGCGCCATACACAAACGGATCTGTCCGCCGGGCATATCCGTCGGACAAATCCAGCGTGCACATCTGTGCGTGTATTAATATTAAAAGAAACAAACGTTGTATATATTAAAATAGTAATCTAAATACCTGCGTGAAAATTATTTCAGTCTCAAACACTCTATTGTATACCAAACTAATAGTTAAGTAATAACAAATTTATTTTGTTGCCACAAATCACGTGAAATTGAACTCTGTTGCCTTAAACATAACAATCACTTACATGTGTATTTCACACGATGGATCAAAGCTACATTTGACACAGGACTGACTAATTTACTACGCGGCGCGGTGCATAATCATACAAACAGAGGTCCATAGCATGACATGAATTATTAGACTAGGACCCGCGCATACAATGCTGTGATCAATTAAAATAAATTACCTACATTCAGAATATTAAATGCTCCATAAAAACATGTTTACAATATAGGCCAATAAAATAAGAATTTTTGAAGAATTAATTCTCCACCAGGCTGGCATTCGTTTTAATACCTTCATTTGGTCCTTAATTCGTGTTTTTTTTGCCCAATCCCTGGAGTTGTGGATTATTTTTGGGAATTTTTGCTCCTGTGTTGGTTCTGAGGACTTCATTTTAGCAAGTCGACTATTTCTGGCAGCTCTATATTCACCTAAGGCCAATGAAACCCCTTTGAACAAAATACACCACGAGAAATTCTTAAAATTCCTCATAAAGCCAAGTTTCAATCTGGCCTACCCCCAATAAATCCAGCCGAATTGAACCCTGTTTAACATTAAATGGATTGACTTTTTCCGACGGACCTACCGGTTTTGAGTTACAAACAAATAACTGGAAAAAGAGCAAACATTTCGCAGTTATTTTGCAGCCAAAAATTATGCACTCCTCTTGAGATTGGGCAAACTCAGATTACGCGTATCTTACGTATCTAAATATGTATGAAAAAATCGTGTCCGATTTTAATTGTGTTGGATTTTTTTGGATTTATCCCTGCCCCGAATACGGCTAATAAAATATAGGAGAAATTAAAAAAAATTGTTAGCAGTACAAAGTTCGCCAAGTCAGCTCTGTGCACTTTCATAAATAAACATTCTCTATTTCCCCGTTTCAACATGTCTACCATACGTAAACTATCTACTAATCATGACAAACCAGATTCAAAATGATTGAATTTGTTGTTGTGTCTCTAGTAGTCCAATAAAAGTTGAATTCATTCACCTGATTACGCTTACGTCATCGCGGTCCGCAGTTTTAAACATGACTACATAAAAAATATTGACCAGATCACAGTAGGCATTACTAGCAAGAACATGTAGTAGCTCTGCATTACGATGGCACTTTTTACGATAGTAACATTTATTGCCAGTGCAAGTGTATTGTACTATTACTTTACAAGAACTTTCAACTACTGGAAGGACCGAAATGTCCCCGGACCGAAACCTGTACCGTTTTTTGGAAACATGTCGAAATCAGCTTTACGCTACGTTACAGCGGGTGAAGTGTTGAAGAATATATACAAGAACTATCCAGATAAAGTCGTGGGAATATTTAGAATGACAACTCCAGCGCTACTGGTACGTGACCTCAACATTTTGAAGCATGTCTTAATTAAAGATTTCGACAATTTCGTCGATCGTGGCTTTGACTTCAGCAATAAGGGGTTGGGAATAAACTTGTTCTTCTCCGACGGAGATACGTGGCGAGCACTCAGAACTCGCTTCTCACCCATTTTTACAAACCAAAAACTGAAGAATATGATGCATTTGCTCAACGATCGAGGGGACAAGTTGGTTGACTACATGAATGAGATTACAGCCGTGACACCAGAGCATGATATCCATAAACTGGTGCAGAAATACACAATGTCAGCGATAACTGCGTGCGCCTTCGGTCTCGACATAGACACTTTCCGCGGAGATATAGAAACTCTGAAGAGAGTCGATAGGGAAATATTTACCCCTAAATTTGCTCTTGAGTTTGATATGATGTACCCAGGTATACTTAAAAAACTTAACTTGTCCATATTTCCGGGATACATGCTGAAATTCTTCAAAGAACTTGTTGAAACTGTGATTACTCAGAGAAACGGAGAGCCGTCAAGTAGAAAAGACTTTATGGATTTGATATTAGAAATAAGAAATAAAAATCAGATTGAAGCTATCAAAGGGGTAAGTGATAAAAACGCCATAACTCTTGAGATAACCAATAGTATTATAGAAGGACAAGCCTTTGCATTTTACACAGCCGGTTACGAGACAACTGCGTCGACCATGGGCTTCATGTTATACCACCTCGCATTAGACACTGAGATACAGGATACATTAAGAAAAGAGATAGACGCATATCTTCAAAGGCACGGCAATCGAATAGAATTGGAGACTTTAAATGAATTGACATATTTAGATCAAGTTTTCAGTGAGACTCTTCGAATGTACCCGATAGTAGATAATTTACAACGAAAGACACAGAATGACTACGTATTTCCTGGAACTAATGTGAAAGTAGTTAAAGGTCAAATGGTGATGATATCTGTTTCGGGGATCCATCATGATGAGAAGTACTACCCAGAGCCTGAGAAGTTTGATCCCGATAGATTCTCTCCAGAAAATGTAGCTGACAGAGATTCCTATGCGTACCTACCCTTCGGCCTCGGACCGCGACATTGCATTGGTAAGTAAACAATCTAACAGACATAACATTAGCCTATGATACATGTACAGATCTGTCCGCCCGATCTGTCTAGTTGATGTACACAGCGGGCAGATCCATCAATGTATTGTGGGAATTGAACACGAATATATATGCGGACAGACCTGTAATATCTGTATTGCACCATATGCTGAGGGATCTATCCGCCGTAGGGCATATCCTCCAGACAGATCCAGTGGGCCGATATGTGTGTGTATCCCTCGCTATTAGCATTAATTTAACAGATTTCTCTGAAATATTTTATTGCATTCAGATAATGAATAAGTAATACCATTAGGTATTGTATAGATCATGGTTTAAGTACATTTTGTGGTTTTAGCTCCAATAGCCCACCCCCTTATTCAAAGTCGTATCTCAGGCCACACCTATTATACAAGGTGGCCAAGAGGTATACACTTTATTCTGGAAATTTTATTCTATAAAACATAAAAAACATTAAGTATTCCTTGTTAAATATAATATGTAAGGTCAGCAATTACACATAGAAAATAATGTCAGAAAAAAGTCCACCTCTAGCAGCATGGCACATGCGAACCCTTTTCATCGCGTTTTTCATCACTTTTTCACACATTTCTGGCGTTATCTCAGCGACAGTGTTTCGAATATTTTGTTTTAATTGCTGAAGGTTCGTTGGCCTATTATAATAGACACGTCCCTTTAGATAGCCCCACAGAAAAAAGTCAGGAGCTGTTAAATCAGGCGATCTTGGGGGCCAGTCAATGTCACCGTTTCTCAAAATTAATCGACCGGGAAACGTTATTTTTAATGTTTCTATTGTAACTCGTGCCGTGTGACACGTGGCCCCGTCGTAAAACGCTCCATAATAAATTTGCCGTATCTACACAAACTAATTTTCATGCAATAATTGTAATATTTCCCGCCAAAATAAAATGGTGGCAAAAATCGTTGGTTACCTCTAAGTTGGCCACCCTGTATTAGTTACAAAAACTATTTAAAACGGGATATTTACCATGTGAGTTTATTATTGCAAACACAATAATAAAACAATCAGGCGTAGGGATGTGACGACCCCATCGCCCACTGGTTGTCACCAGCGCAATCAGTCAACGCAGGGCAGCTTGTGGCGAGCTGCGGAGAGTAGCGACTCCACGTACCTGAGTGCCCCTGGGGTGCCCTGTCGGATGGTGGGACAGGTTCCCCTGCCTCTGGCTTGCCTTAGCCGGCTGTCCAGAGTGGGGTCGTTAGAGCTGAGTTCTCGAGGGTAGACGTGGAAACCTAAGTGGCGGGTTGGCTATATGTTTAAAGTCCAGTGACACCTCTCTACCCCCAGCTCCCGCACCGGTGTTGCCCTTGAGCCATCTTTGATGTCGCTTTTTATGGGGGCCCATATTGCGGACGGCCAGTCACCGTCTGCCGGAAATAAAATTGGATACCGTTTTATTAGGCAGGCGTCAGGTTCTTCATCCAATAGCCCATTAATCAGTCCATTTTCACCCAATAGCCTAGTACATTTTAGACTCCATTAATTCTCAATAGTCCTTACACCATGGCGGATGCTGCCTCTGCGTGCGTCCCATGACATGGGCAGGGGCAGCATCCGCTTAGTGTACCCCTCACTTTTCATTAAATTGTCGTTGTTGTTGTGTATTATTGTGTTGTTTTTCCCGACCAAGCTCACAATAACAAACTCACATGGTAAATATCCCAGTTTAAATAGTTTTTGTAATGTTAATGACCATGTTAGCTTAAAATCGTATTATATTAGTTAATTTATATTTTGTCTGTTTCTAGGAAACACAACTGTCAAAGTGTAATTAGTTCTAATTGAGGCCCGCGAGATGTTTGGGGGTTGGGCTGTGGTTACCTATCTGTCTCTAAATTTAATTTTTTTTTTTTTTTTTTTTAGTTTAATAGCTGATATTTTATTTGGAAATAATATTTTAATAGTTTTAACGCAACTGAAGAATTTAGTTTATACATAAATACCTACTACTTAAGTGAGTACATTACATTTATTTACACATATCAGTTCTTACATGGTTAGTAATATAAAATCGACATGAAAATAATAATTAAAAGATTATTAACAAATAATAAGTAATATTTAATACAATAGATCAATGAGGTAAAATAAGGATTACAAACATCACAACTTGTTGACAATATATAAAATCTAACCTTTAAATCTAAACAAATAGATCTTAAAAATTAAGCTTAACTCTAAATTTACCCTACCTTATCAATCAAATAAGTCGCCCCGCATCGCTCCCGATGCAAATGTGCCCATTACGCTCGCCGCGTTGCCGCGTTGAACCGCAATAGACAGCCTCTGCACCAGGAACGAACCAGAACGTGGATCGAGGCCTCTCTCTCTCAACCGTCTCCCAAGCTGACCCAGAAAAAGTTTTGCCTCAGAGCACCAACACCCAGTGGTCTCCACCGCCAGTGGCACAAACAAATAATTAACGAAAGCCGCATATTTCTCCCGTTTCCGAACTGCGGCCACCTCAGCCGCTGCCCCTGCAGCACGCATGGTCCGGCCAATGTGCGAAGCAGCAAAAGTGCTGACACATGTGGCGTCCCACAAGAGGCTCTTACCCTTTTCCCACGGGATCAAAGTCAACCCGTCTGGCCTCTTGCCGTCTGAACGACTAAGGCCTGGAGGTTCGAGCACACATGGGATGCCTGCCGAGACTAACGCCCTCCGAACGATGTCGTTCAGGGCGTGGTGGCGCGGGAACCTCTATTCCTAAATTTAATTAACGCGACTATTTTATATATTAGGTACCTATTAGATATACCAGGTGTAATGAAAACGATGGTGAGCCGTTTAAGGGTTAATTGGTATCGTATTTTAATTATAATCAACCAATAAAAAAATTTTTCGGCAAAAAAATCTCCCTCTTTTTCTTATTTGCAATACGATACCAATTATGCCTTTAAACGGATCACCAATATTTTTGTTTCAACCTGTATTATAAAATACATGAATTAGTGGAAGTTTTTAGAATTAAATTCTGTAGCCTCATTTTGTGAGTATTTTTAATATATTAGGTAGAACCAAGGCATTACGATCTACAAAACATTTACCATTTTCACATAAATCACAACTAAAAAACTTAATAGTACCATAGACTTAAATATGTAATAGACGGCCATAGCCTAAGAACTTTTTGAGGCTCCGAGTATTTAGCGCCATCTAGTTCAGAGCCACCTAAACAGAGCCAATATGTATTGACTCTGACTGGTAACCACTGACTCTGACTATCCCACAGTACTAATGCTTTTTCATTATTAGCTAGGTACACACCGATTGATCCGTGCGCTCCCGGGGCGCGTCAATCCCACTCACACGGTTCGCTTGGTTTGCCGCGGTAAACCACACCGTCACCCAGACCCGCCGCTGCAGTCCCTTACGGACTACGGTGACCGCCAAGCGTAAAGATAGAGATAGAATCAGCGCCACCTAGTAACGAATAACGTACTAGTAGTACACTAGTCGTTACTAGGTGGCGCTGATACATATTTGCTCTGTTTAGGTGGCTCTGAACTAGATGGCGCTAAATACTCGGAGCCTCAAAAAGTTCTTAGGCTATGGCCGTCTACTATATATATTTAAGTCTATGATGATGGTACTAAAATTAAGGCGACGCGCGCGACATTGTGATCGATTTATTTTATTAAAATGTTAAACTATTGCACAATACTGTCGCGTTAACCACTTAACCATACGAGTATTATATACAATTGACGAACATAATGCCTAAAGGCATTCCCTACCAATCAATGTTAAGGTTTCATTGAATTATTTTTATCATTATAATTTCTCAATATGTTCCCCAGGAATGCGATTCGCGCACGCGCAATCCCGAGTGTGTCTCATCCGAATGCTCTCGAAGTTCCGACTGGAAGCTGGGAAGAACACTGTCCGATCTTTCTCCTTCGATCCGTATCGGCTTGTTCTAGCTCCTGACAAATCGTTATATGTTAACGTCTACCCAAGAAGAGATTAATACGTTGTAAAACTATTATTAGCTCTAATGGGCCCACCAACTATCAGTCGGCCTGACGATATTGGCCTGTCAGTTGTTCGGAGCTGTCACTTTTTTATTATCTGACAGGCCGATATCTTCAGCCGGACTGATAGTCGGTGGGCCCCCTAAGATCCAATATTAACTTAAGGAGACCAAACTAATTTAAGGAAACCAGAGTCCGTACCAGTGTTGGGCTCTCAAAAATTAAATAATGATTCTAATAAAAAAATTGTAAGACTAAACTCACGTTGAATTTATTCCCGTTAAATTTATTCAAAATAATGCTTACACAACTCTGGAACGTACTAATAAAAATCGGCAACATTATCCAGTTTTATTTATCATTTTTGAATTCAAAGTTCAAAGATACAGTGTATTTGTAGATTTCTTGGCGTTCAAAAGGTTAAATTATAATTTATAAACCAATCCCTTTTTCACATTCATCCATTACCATATTCACGCCATCTAGCGCTAAATACGAGAACCATCAGGCTCACCTAGTCTTATAGTTCTTTTATTACAGCGACATCTAACGGCGAGTAGCGTAACTATTATATGTGTAGAAATTGTACTAGATGGCGCTGTAAGTCTGAGATCAGAAGATCACAATTACATATTTGAATATCATATAATGCAGAAACGTAGAACTACGTTAAACTTATAAATTAACTTTAATTTATCCGAGTTCTATGAATTAATTTCAGTCCTCCAAACATTTTTTTTTCCAACTTTACTCCCTGTCATTCCTAACGTTGTCATCTGACTGACTGAATAAGTTTTGTGTAAGTCTCGCTTGGTATTGTATCAATACAAGAAAAAATATACCCCCCCCCCCCCCCCCCCCCCCTCCCCCCATGTTTACAGGTGATTAAAGTAAACAGGAGAAAACAATTAAACTAACATAAAACGTGACTATACCCTTCAGATCATCCATGCTCCGAAATACTTTGTTTTCATCACCAAAGTTGCACAGAACTCTTCAATATGAAGTGTTCTCGTTTGTCGTCTTTAGTCCCTCGAAGCACCTGAACTGGAAACCCTTTGCTGACTTTTTTCTGCTTTTTTAGACACGTTTACGTCCTAGCATGATAAAAAAAACAGCCGGGCTAGCATTATCTTACGTTGTCGCCTCGCCTGTCACTTCATACTTCGAGTCGCGCTTGAAGTATGGAGAGTCGCGCAACAACGTAAGATGTGCTAGCCGTGCAGGTATAGCAGTCATTACGTCACAGACACCGCCTTAATTGTTAAAGTTAAATTTTTGAGTATTTTTAACTAAATTAGTGGATTCTGCATATTCTGCGACTCTGGTGAACCTAAACCTGGACTTGAACTCTGTAAGGTAGCCACATCCACTAAGTTAGTTAATATTACCACAAAATTCAAAGTATGAGAATCTAAGTGGTGTCTGTACGTAGTTTAAGAATCAAAGCACTTGGTGTCTGTTTATATCATGCGTCCTAGCAATTTGGAAGTCCAGTATGAAAGAAATTTTATCGAGTGGTCCCTTATAACTGAAAGTTTAAGAACCATTGTGCTTTAGCCCATACACTCCATACAGGCTGTTTTCTGAAACTTAACCATACAGGGTATTTTTGATGTTTTATGAAATAGCCAAAAATGGCTGTGACATACGGACGGACAGACGAACATGACGAAACTATTTTTGCCATAAACCGTATTTTCCATCTTAGTTACGGAATCCTAAAAACGATGTAAAAAATGTGTGACAGAACCCTTTGAGCACGAATATGACACTCACTTCACCGGTTTTTTTAGTATTTAGCTTAGACCTTATGGATACCTTGTCTTCTTACCACCATTTCTTTTAGGTATCCATTTACAGTCAGGATCCTGCGCCTGCGCCGGCCTTGCACGCGCATTGCAATGGCGGGCACGCAGCGCGTCACCCTGAGATTTGGAGCACCAAGGTGCCGGCAAGGAGACATTTGACTCATCACGGACTACGTGACATTAACATCGTGACGAGCTCATTATAATCATCTCACAAACTACAGGTGCCGTGAGTTAACGAAAAACTTCCACAGATTGAAACTTTTAAACACGTTAAGGCATGATCCAACTCCAATGCATTTTCTAGAGTCACTAGAGACTGTGTCGACCGTCCAGGGGGCCAATTTTTGACTTTCGAGCGCCCGAATTCAAAAAGTTTAAGCTCGAAAATAATCGCAACCAAAAGCTTACCGCCAATTTTTTCGCATGAAATGAATACTTTAAATACTTATGATTTGAAATTCCTATCGCTGTTATTTTTAGAACGTAATTTCATCGTTTTATTCTGAGTTGTAAATGCCACTTTCGAGTACTCGAATCTCAAAAATCACCCCCACTTAGCGCCCTCATTGGGCGGATTGTTTTTCCTAATAACCGAATCAATTTCTGTAAAGTCCCTCATGTTAAGTTGTGGTCCTACTAATAAATACTAATTCCGCAACTTTTGGTCTTCGTCAGTCGTCATATAGTTTCATTTTGTGTATTTTTGCTTCATTACCTAAACGGCAAATGGTGCCCATTTTCGTTCCGTTTAGGAGATGCAGCCAAAAGTAAGTAATATAAAACTTTATCACATAGATCATAAGTTGCGGAATTAGTAGGTGGTACTTCATCTTAACATGCGATTATACAGAAACTGATTCGTTTATAAGGAAATACAATCCGCCCAATGATGGCGCTACGTGATTTTTGAGATTCGAGTACTCGTAAGTGGCATTTACAACTCAGAATAAAACGATGAAATTATGTTTTAAAAATAACAGCGATAGGAATTTCAAATCATAAGTATTTAAACTATTAATTTCATGCGAAAAAATTGGCGGTAAGCTTTTGTTTTGCGATTATTTTCGAGCTTAAACTTTTTGAATTCGGGCGCTCGAAAGTCAAAAATTGGCTCGACGGTCGACGCAGTCTTAAACGTCTGAATCAGAATTTGGTTGAAAATTTATTATTCCGATGCAACTGCAGTGGTAGATTATTTTGTTGTGTGTTGTAGTTATGTTAGTGATGGATTGTTAATGTATTAAAGTTAGTATAGGCCACCTTGTCACTGTACGTGCGCAAGGCCGAGCTGCGCATGCGATCCTGCTGTTCCGATAAGGTCGTACACTTTTCTTTCAAGGTGGAAAAACTGACGTTGCAAAAAGGCAATTAATATCGTGCCTTCAGAAGAACATAACAATTTTACATGATTATGAGCCGTAGAACTTACTTGTATTACTTATATTCAAATAAAATATGAAAAAATATATTAAAATACAGGGTGTACATCTGTTAAACAACTGTCAAGACTTAAGACGGTTATCCAGGATGGATTTTCTTTTTGGGTCAGTGAGGGCAGCTACCAAATCCCGTGCTGCTACGTGAAAATGGTCTTAGAAGACCTTCCCTCTATTTCAAATTAATGAAGAAACAAATAAAACATACAGGGTGCGTGAAAAAGGTCATTTTAGCCAAACTTTTTTTTGATGCCATTTGATCCCATTCCTAGCTAGTATCAAAAGCTTTGTATGGGACCAAAAAAACTTTCCGGATAGAAAAGCCACAAATCGAAGGAATACTTTTCCCATACATTTTGTATGAAAATGAAAACTTATATTTTTCACAAGCAATTTTTTATGCCAGTCGATTCCAATCCTATTCACAATCAATAGTTTCTATGGACTCAACTTACGGTGCTGCTTAGCTGATGAAATGGTACAGTTTTAGAGATATAAATAAAAGAAAAAACATTTTAATTGGGGTCGTATCGTCTGGTTTTATCTGCTAACCCATTATCTGTTCAATCAGCTCTAAAAAAAACTACTTGAAATACGCGACCCGTACAAACAGCCGGACAGCAAGGCATAATACAAAGCATTTTTAAACTCCGAGGCGTACAGTCAGCATCAATAGTATCTGCCTACACGAAGGCCGCAACAATATGTGACACGCTCCTATGGCTCTACACATAAAAGCGTGTTACATATTTTTGCGGCCTTCGTGTAGCAAGATACCTACTATTGACTATACATTGTTTGGGATTTGGTTTATGAGTAATTGCATTGAAATCGATACCTACAAAGCAGTCAGTTTTAAGGCTGACCACATTTTTATCATTGCATGTTTTATAAAAAAAAATACTAAGTATATTCTGGTTAGTCAAATGTATGATTAATACGCTAGCCGCAAATAGTACGTTATCATGCTCAAGAAATACGTCAATGTGACACATTTTCAACCGACTTCAAGATTTCGAAGGAGGAGGTTCTCAATTGGTCGGGATCTTTGTTTTTTTTTTGTATGTATGTTCACCGATTATTCGAAGATCGCTGGACCGATTTGGAAAATTCTTTTTTTGTTTGAAAGAGCATACTTCACAGTTGGTCCCATTGTCACCAGGTCCGGGTCTGATGATGGGATCCTGGAGAAATTGAGGGAACTCTTCAACTATTATAGGCACACCTATACAGTATTTTTACAGCAACTCGGGCATTTCCTCTGGGAAAAGCGGAGCCTAAGTGAAGTCGGTAGGTACTGTTTTGTTTCATCATCATCATCATCATCTCAGCCATAAGACGTCCACTGCTGAACATAGGCCTCCGCTTTATTAAAGGGGGGGGGGGGGGGGTTTGCCATACGCGCCACGCTTGGAAGGCGGGTTGGCGCGCGCAGTTTTTTTTTTTGTTTATTGTTGTTTTGGCTTTCGGAAGATGCTGCTGCCCATCGCCCGGTATATTCCCTTAGCAGACTCCTACTGCAACCACGGGACGATATGGTGGGGGACAATTCTAAGGCCGGGCACCCCACGGCACTTTTTTGTTTAAAATTATTTAATTCTATTTTTTGTAACGAAATCTGGATGAAATGGTCAATAATGTAGCCTCTCTGTCTGATCACTGTATGCGGTATTTTTTCACTATGTCATTGATGACGGAGTTTGTGACTAATTGCTGCCAATAATTCCAAGTTGCCAATAATAAGTGCAATAACGTCTTTGTTGTGCCAATGAGTCGGTGTGAAATATCGTAGACTCTTTTATTCATTTAACCTAGTACCTATTTTATACCTATATGCGGTCATATGACCAGAGACTATAGACATATAGACCGCCACAGCCTAAGAACTTTTTGAAGCTCAAGTCAATTGCGCCCTCTATGTCAAAGACCCCTAAAGATACCGAATAAGTAAGAGAAATGTCACCTACACTGCTACTCCACCTAGTAACAAATAGCGTACTAGTAGTACCTACACTAGTAGCTACTAGGTGGAGTAGCAGTGCAGGTGACATTTCTCTTACTTATTCGGTATCTTTAGGGGTCTTTGACATAGATGGCGCAATTGACTTGAGCTTCAAATGTTCTTAGGCTGTGGCCGTCTATATCTCTATAGTCTCTGATAAGACGTATACACAAGAATGATAGGTACTAGATTGACAGGTTGGAGCACCGACCTAAATAATATCGTTGTCTGTGTACACAAGTATTTTATCGAAGATGTTTCAAAAATGGTTTATTCCACCGAAAAAAATCAGATACCTACGGTAAAATGAAAATTAATTTTACGGTTTCTGAATGCCGTGCAGTGCCCGGTCTAAGGGTAGGGTAGGGTCAGTACTCGGCCAAACAACTATCCGCTGCATCTCTAGTAGTAATGCTACTCGTTACTGGCTAGATGTCGCCGCACGGTTCCTCCTACATTTTCAGTAACTTTGGATTGCTCTCATTCAGGTGGCGTTTCAGCCTTGGAGCCTCAAAAAAATCAAAGACTGTGCGTCTCTATAAAATAGATACTCTCCGATAATACCTAGTTCTACAGCATCAAATCGCCGAACTAATGTACTTAGGTAAGTAAGACTCGTCGTCAGATAATATACATACAGTGTGTCTTTCATAACGACACTAATTTTAAGGGCTGAAAGTATTAACTCCTAATGAACTGAAATTAGCATAATTTAGTTAAAAAATTAAAAAATAAAATTTTCATACAAATTGATTAGGCACGCAATGTATCAGTAATAAATTAAACTTAACAATTGACATGTGATTTCATTGAATTTCGCTCTTAGTGTCATCCTGACAAGACCGTCAAAAATCATTGCTGCTCGAGATTTTTTTTTAAATTAATTACTCTTAATTATAAAAGGCAATCGTTATATATTATGATGGTGTTTGCATGAACAACTTCAGCTATGCAGACGATATGGTGTTGCTAGCGCCATCTCTCGGGGGTTTGCAAAACTTGATCGATGTTTGTGAGAGATACGCGGTGGCCCACGGACTTAGATACAACGCCAAGAAGAGCGAATTTTTAGTGTTCAAGGCTGGTACAAAAACATATGAGACTCTGCCACCTGTTTCGTTATGTGGCACACAACTAAACAGAGTCAAAAGCTTCAAATATCTGGGTCATTGGGTCACTGAGGATCTCTGTGATAACATGGACATCGAGAGGGAGCGTCGGGCGCTGTCCGTCCGCTGCAATATGTTGGCTCGTAGATTTGCAGGGTGCACAAAGGCAGTAAAAGTAACTTTATTTAGGGCATACTGCCAGTGCTTTTACACCTGTAATCTATGGGTCAATTATGCGCGGAGGACGTACAGCGCTCTTCATGAGGAAGCGCTGTGCCTCCTTGCTCCGAAGGTTAAATGAGAGTTCGAATAGCATCCTTAGGGCGTTTGCCGAGAGATGGGACTCGCCGATGAAGCAAAGGTGGGTCGGTTTGCACTCAACTTTTGTTAATTTTGACGGGTGAAAATCTATTAATTTATAAATTTATTAATCTTATTTTAATTTTATTTTAATTTACCTGGTTGACATTCAATTCAATTCTAAGTATTTAATTTAATTTATAATGTTTTAATATTTAGAATTTACAATTTTTGATTTTTTTGGCAATTAATAGTATTTTACCTGTTGATTTTATAATTTATTTCCAATTTTGCTTTATGATTATTTCATTTTATGTCTATGCTTAAATTTTAATTATAATAGTTATATTCTTAGTAAGATGATAATGATAATAATTTGTAAATTTGTATATAAGTACCTACTAACATTAGTTAAAAATATAAGTCTGTAACCTACTAACACCAATATGGGCCACGGCCTGAAATAAATGATTATTTAATTTAATTTAATTTAGTTATATTCTTTTGATAAAACTGTTAACAGCACTTTAAACTATCGTTACTTAAAACCAATGTCGTTATGAAAGACACACACTGTATAATAGACTGTCACAGTATATTCCACTATGTCTATTATATAGGTAGTATAGGAAAAGTATAAAATAAACAAAGATGACGATAACTTAGCAATGTATTGTTGAGTCACGTTTGAAAGAGGTTTTCCTTGCCTTATTCCTTCCTTACTCCTTAATTTTGACGTAGCTTTGTGACATCACTGCTTGGTTATCCGTGTTATGATTAGCTGACGTTGTGGTTCACAAGGAAACTGAAACGGCCTTGAGTACGAGCTAAGTTTGTTAGTGTTGGAGTTGATCGGTTAAAAGCGAATTTTTATTAAGAAAATAACCCGTTTTAGTAGGAAAATAATCGGTTTTTAACCGAAAAGCTAAACCATTCTAGGCGTATATAGGACTTGGCGAGAAATTAAATTTTATCGAAATACTGCCTACCAATTATTATTTTTTTACTATAGATAATTTACACTCTTACGATGAGTTTGGTACGTTACAGTATAGTAAAACATAAAATTTTGTTTATTAGGATCTATACAGGTGAAATCGGGTTCATGTAGCAAGCGATCAATGCATGATAAAATATCGAAAGATGAACCTAATGATGTTAATCATAATTTTTTCGTCACCAAGACTGATAATTATTCTTTAGATGATAAATGGAAAAAATATTTTTGACGTACAATTCGGTCACCCGGTGGTTTAACTCTGTGACATCTTGTCGTGTTCCATACAGTGAATAATTTGGGTAAGACATATTGCCAGGCTGGGTGACGATAGGTGGAAAAAAAGTTGATAGAATGGTGGCCACTTTTGGATGAAAGTAGTCCGTTGGCTCGTCGGGCGGATCACATTCGGAAGATCGCGGGTGACTTCGGATAAGATTAGCTCAGAACTGGGACAACTGAAGGTCTAAGCCAGATTAACCGAGTAAACCCCAGCATTTTTTATATTTGTTTATTTCAAAAGTACAAAATTACACCCTTTTTATGTTATTCACTTTTAAGTTACTCGACCGTTACAAGAAGATTACGTGATGCATACTAAGTACTTAAGTAAGCTATGTTCTGTTGTACGATTCCACTTATTATTCCGAGGCCATCTGTTAAGTTAGGTGAATCCCCTGACCCTTGCAAGCCCCGTTTTTTGGGCCACGGGGAATCATACTTTAGTCACCCTTTTATAAATGTAATACATGTCTTATATAAAGAAAAAGTGATCAAGAACTCCGGTGCAAAGGGCTGGAATTGAACCAGCATCTTCCGCATTCGTGGCGGACGTCCTAACCCCTACACTGAGAAAAATAAGCGGTGACTACCCCTGATAAACCATTAACGTCTACTGCTTCAAACAGTTCCAGGGGAGCGTAACGATCACTGCAGTAAATTTTACTGTTCCGGAAACATTAAAATATGACAGTAAATTTTACTGTTTTGACAGTAAATTTTACTGTTTTGAGTAGCTAAAGCTATTATTTTTCAATAATTAGTAGCAATGAGTCAATTTTACTGTTTTGTATTTTATTAATGAAAATCAGTTTACTGTGTGACAGTTAGATATTTTTTTGTGTAGCCTTATTTTAATTACCTATCTATTACTTAATAAAATAATAACTTGAGGTCTTATGCGTATTAACGTGTTACAAGTGCTTTGATTAACTTGTTTAATTATTCTTGAATACATTGTACGGTATATTCATGTGAATATGTTTGGACGTTATAATTATCGTTTGGACGTTAAAGTCGCATCCTAGGACACAATCATTGCATTTATTAACGAAATCGCGTTTTTGATATAACGTAATAAGTACCAGAGACTATAGAGATATAGACGACCACAGCCTAAGAACTTTTTGAAGCTCCTGTCAATTGCGCCATCTGCCACCTAATGATACCGAAAATGTAAGAGAAATGTCACCTGCACTGCTACTCCACCTAGTAGCTACTAGTGTACTACTAGTACGCTATTTGTTACTAGGTGGAGTAAGTACTTTGTATGTCATCAAAATAACATAAAATAACATGCATACCCAAATGTTACCACAACATACGCATGATAACATTTAATGAAAACCTCAAACTAATATGTTTTCATCCCAAATATGGTAATATAATTTGTTACATTATTACCTGTTTTTACATTAAAATTAACTGTTTGCTAATGATGCACGTAGGTACCTTTATAAATGTAAGTATGTAAAATACGTGTGATTTCAATTTAATTATTTAAGCATGATAATTTACGATATTTACCTCTTAATATTTATCAATTATTATGCCAGTATAAATGGTTTAAATGCTGTCATGGAGCTTTATTAGGGTAGGATTTTTGGGAGATTAAGCCCCTATGGGGATGAAAAAGGGGTTTAAAAATTTAAAATAACATAGGTACCTACTTTAAGTTATACAATGTGCTCACAGGTACCAAAAAAATTAGCAGTGTATTCCTGATCATATTTTAGACTATAATCACCAATAAATACAAGGTGTTACAAAAATACTGGTGACCCTTTTAAGGGCATGATTGGTATCGTATTCATGATAGAAAAAAGTAAGAAAATAATTTCCTCGCGAAAAAAAAAGGTTTTGTTTGGAGAGTTGACCGGCTGGGATGACGTGTCCCATTCAAGAAATCTTTTTTCGTGTCCAAAAAAAAATTTTACTCTACTTTTTCTAACTCGTAATACGATACAAATTATGCCCTTAAACTGATCACCAGTATTTTTGTTACACCCTGTATACTTAGATAACAAATATATAAACAACATTAAATTTCGTAAAATCGGTCACGGACAACAGTTTTTTTGCATGTTTTTTGTTCTTTTTGAGCCTGCCATAAAATGTTGTAAAAGAAACGTGATATTGATACGAGTGTGAGTAAAGCAACCTAACCTAATCAGTTTCGGGCGAGGGGCAAAAAATAGCGTAATTAATTTGACATCCGTTTTGTAAAATATACGTTTTGGTAATGACCTTTTTAGGGTTCTGTAGCCAAGATGGCAAAAACGGAACCGTTACAGTTTCATCATGTCCGTCTGTCCGTCCGTCCGGCCGTATATCACAGCAATTTTTCTTGGAAACTAGGTATAAGACGTATCTTTACATAAGTTGTACTTAACATAAGTTGTACTTTGTGTGCCGCTTCTTAGTTTTATAGTGAAATTGTGGGGCACTCCATACATGTAACTAATTGTCAATAAATTATTTTTACCAAATATCAACATCAATCGTTAGGTCTTTAAAAATAACATTGAAGTTTGTTGAACATTTTTTGATAAACGTCTTAACCGATAACGTTCAAAATAATTTGTAAGAATGTGGAAGAATATCCAAAGATGTAGGTACCTTCTTGAATTTTTTTATAATTCTGGACTTTTCAAACGTTACAGGGGGGCGACACATTTTTTTTTACTTTTATTAACTTTTGTTGTCTCATTAAAATTTTCGATTTAGTTTTGCAAATGTAAGTAGATAGAACTAGATCCATATTATAAAACTTTAGCCTTCTTTTCTACCAGTAATGAGCGAGCATGCATTTGCGAGGAATGTGTTTCGAGGAACCAATCCTAGAGCTGCGCTGTGCAAGATAAGTGGCTACTTTGAAAAATTATAGGTTTTTTCAAACGCTCTATTGACTAAACGGGAAAAAGGACTGAATTTATTTTCGAATATATATTATTAGACTATATACTCTTGTTTATGGCACAAGCCGAAACACGATTGCTGAAAGTTGCCTCGATAGAAAAAAAATCCGAAGTTGGGTCCTTTTTCTCCTTATTTTTCTTAGCTTACGTAAACTATAAGAGATTAAGCAATATAACTAAGTAAAAAATATGGTATTCCGGTGTATCTAAAAAGACACAGAAACAAAATTGGACAAAACTTTATAGATACCCTTATTTATCGTAGTTTAGTCAAAAAGTCTGATCCTTAAGAGCGCTGCATCTCTTTCTTTCGTGCACGGGAGCCATAAACGTGTCTCTAACGGATGGGCGTGGCTTGTCCGAATCGAAGAACGGCCTTAAGTAAATGAAGTGATTCTATTGGATCTTAAAAACACATTTCTTGCAACACATCCTCCCTCATCTCTGGTGGAAACCTAGCTTTATGCTTTGCAACTGTTACAACTCGGTAATGCGTCCTTTTACAATGCTTAAAAGATAAGGACCAATCTCTTTGTTAAAAGGACTATAAACAGTATATTGGGGCTATCAAGCTGTGTTACCATTACAAAAATAACATACGATAATCCAACCACATTTCAGTTAATTAATATTATCGTGGTCGCCTATAATGACGTCAAGCGATAAATGGAATTGTATGGTGAGACCATGGCTAAAATACAATAATAATTAAAGTACATTACTTGGGATTGAAAATACACGACTTAATTATAATAAGGCGTATTCGGTTAAACATAAATTGATATGCGAAAATGAGTGCCCAGAACATCCGGTGCTCGGTCTGTAATTTAACTCGTGACCGCTAGGCTACCCCGGTCACAGCGGCTTCAGTCAAAATTTTCCGCATACTTATACATACAGGGTAGCCAAAAAGGAACTAAATTCCCGTAGGCGTGGGTTTTGGGACGCTACTCATCTTCTTCCTCCTAGCGTTTATCCCGGCTTGGGGTCCCCTTGACAACCTAATCCCATGAATTGGCGTAGACACTAGTTTTTACGAAAGCGACTGCCATGTAACCTTCCAACCCAGAGGGGAAACTAGGCCATTTTGGGATTAAGTCCGGTTTCCTTACGATGTTTTCCTTCACCGAAAAGCGACTGGTAAATATCAAATGATATTCCGTACATAAGTTCCGAAAAACTCAGTGGTACGAGCCGGGGTTTGAACCCGAGACCTCCGGATTGAAAGTCGGACGTCTTACCGCAAGGCTACCAGCGCTTTTTGGGACGCTACTCATCGCCGCCGCTCAATGACCATACAAAAATCCAAATATAAAATCGATCTGAGAGGTTCCAAAACCATTTAGCGAGGATTTGTAGCGTCCCAAAACCTTATAGCCAATGGGAATTCAGTTACTTTTTGGTCACTCTGTACAGGGTGTAACAAAAATACTGGTGATCCGTTTAAGGGCATAATTGGTATCGTATTGCGAGTAGGAAAAAGTAGGAGAAAAATTTTTTGGACGCGAAAAAAAACATTTTTTTGTATGGTGCGAGTCGTCCCAGCTGGCCAACCCTCCATACAAAACCAAAAATTTTTTTCGCGAGAAAATTATTTTTTCTTAGTTTTTCACAATAAGAATACGAAATACAAATACAAATACAAATAGTTTATTCGCAGTAATATGGTTACAAAGGTCTTAAATTACAATAGATCTGCATATTATACCATATGCTGGCGTGCGAATGTTGTGTGAACTTAAACTAGGTACATTAGCTATTAGGTGCTACATGCTTAGTCTATCAGCTAACATGCTTAATCTATCAACTAACTATATTACAATGTCATTCATAACTATATTACGATACCAATTATGCCCTTAAAAGGATCACCAGTATTTTTGTTACATCTTGTATATGTAGTCTTTTTAAATGCTAAGACAGCTTTGGTCAATTTTCAATAAGTAGTTGAAGAAGTATGTGCTTGTGCGTTGCAGTGACTGCAGGCACTGGTTTGATTCCTGCCCTGGGCAGCGAAGACGTTAGTCACATTTTACTTCATACAGGGTGTTTTTTCAAACTAGCCATATTGTGGGCAGTGATTAGGTAAATCATACTGAACAACTTTTTCTATGGGACCAACCCCGAAACCCAAAAAAATGTTGGTCTCACCATAGAAAACGTCACCCAAACATCACCGTCTGATCGGCCGAACATCACCGTTTTTTCGTTACGTTCATAAAAAAAGTGTAAGGAAACTGAGAAATTATCAGTTTCGTTACATTAAAAAAAAAAAAGTAAAGGTACATTTTTTCTGCAATTTACCCCCAAACATTTTTTTGAGATTTTGGAGTTGATCCCATTATAAAAGTTGGTTAGTATGGCCTGCCAAATCACCTCGCGCAATATGGCAAGATTTTCAAAAAACAGCCTGTATCTATATGACTTCTATTTCAGTTAATATTTTTTTTATACAACGACGGTGGCAAACTAGCATACGGCCCAGATGGTAAGCAGCTACCGTAGCCTATGGACACCTGCAACTCCAGAGGTGTCACATGCGCGTTGCCGACCCTTTAAAACAGGAGGATTCACTGTGTTGACGGCTAAAGGAACAAGAGAGGTCCCTCGTCGTCAACACACTGGGTCCTCTTTGAGCTCTTTGGCAACCTTACTCACCAGCAGGAACACAACACTATGAGTAGGGTCTAGTGCTATTTGGCTGTGGTTTTCTGTAAGGTGGAGGTACTTCCCCAGTCGGGCTCTGCTCCAGATTTGAGCGAGATGACATTCGCTGTGCATGTGCTGTGCTGTGTGTAATTTATATCCTTAGTAGAATTCCTACATAAAAACAAGAAACAAAATAATTTTACCAAAAAAAGAACCGACTTCACTTAGGATCCGCTTCTCTAAGAGGAAATGCCCGAGTAAATGTAAAAAATAGTGAAATCACTATAGGTGTGCCTATAATAGTTGAAGTGTTCCCTCGATTTCTCCAGGATCCCATCATCAGATCCAGACCTGGTGACAATGGGACCAACTGTGTGTGTGTGGGACTTTCAAACAAAAAAAGAATTTTCCAAATCGGTCCAGCCGTCTTCGAATAATCCGTGAACGTACATAAAAAAAAGATAGCAAAAAAAGATCCCAACGAATTGATAATCTCCTCATTCGAAATCTTGGAGTCGGTTGATAAACAATAAATTGATTTATCTCCAAAGATACATAGATAGGAAACATTTATGAGTTTTAATTATGTGATACATCATTTTATTTCCATCGTTGCGTCCCTTTCGCACCAATACAGTAGTGCAAGTAAAATACTGTTGCTATGCTCTATATTTCTAATCTTACGTAGGTATATAAAATACATTTCAATACTTAGTTGGATCTAATAAGGTTCATTTTTGCACAAAATATTCACTTGAACATACAGTGTAAAATCCTGGGTTTTTCGGTCAATATTTTTCCTATTAGATAATGGAAAGCAATCATGGGTGTTTAATGCTGGTAAAATTATTAATAAATATTAATACAATTTGTTGGATGGCTGAAGGCAAACGAAGCGATTTATAATTAAAAGGGAGTATGAGGAAAATACCATTTTCCTGTTTTATATGTCGATGATGTCGATGTTTTATATGTGTATGAACTTGTATAAATTGTATTGTTATAGTTTATACAAAAATAATACCCAATTTTTTAGTCTTGAACATTTTTTTCACTGCGCGTTAGGGCATGCAATACCGGTATTGCTAGCATGGGCTAATACCGGAATTCCGGGATTGCCCATACAACCAATACCGGTATTGCATGCCCTACTGCGCGTCCCTTCAAGCTAATACCATCTAATAACTACCTACGCTCCAAGCCTCAATTCTAAACAAATTTTAATTGTTTTTTTTTGAGAAGCCTACCAAGCAGGGGGTCCCGGGTTCGAATCCTGGTAAGGCCTGCCTGATTTTACGATCGGCCACCGACATATACAAGTAGGTACATCGCCACCTAAGTACCCATAGTACAAGCTTTGCTTAGTTTGGGACTAGGTTGATTTGTATAAGATTGTGCCCAAATATTTATTTTATTTATTTATTTATAGTCGCACTGTCAAAATACAGTCTTTACTTGAATATATAAGATTGCGCGTATACAGGGTATCCCTAAAACGAACATCAATACTTAAAATTTGATAGAACCACAGAGTAAATAATAGTATAATACAGAGAGACCTCTGTAACGTCACATAACGTCACGAATCATGTTGTCCCTTCTTAACGCATGACAAGTTCTCTTTCGCACTTATGCAAACGTATCGGATAGGTCGTGTCAAACTCAAATTTTTTGACAGATTTACACTGAGTTGTACCCCCCTGATAGAACGATGGCTATCAGATTAAGCAAATTGACCCTAATTTGTCATTTTTCCGAGTAAATCCTTCGGCGAACGCTTCGGCTGTAGAATAAACTTCCTGTCAACGTTCCAAGAGAATGCGGTAGGTATATGGGATTCTTCAAAAAAGGAGTACATGATATAACTCTGGTATTAGAGGCGTTATTAGGCAACGGTAACTGCTTGTTAATATTTAAACTGATTATAATGACTTTGACTAGATATTACTTGAATTAAATAAGGATTTTTCAACTGACTTCAAAATTTCGCAGGAAGAGATTCTCATTTAATCGGGATCTTTGTTTTTCCTATTTTTTATGTACTTTGAAGTCGGCTCAAGAAAGTCAGATCATTTAGAAAATTTTTTTTTGTTTGAAAGGGTATAGTGACCGATATATCCATTGTCATTAGGTCAGGGTCTAATGATGGGATCCAGGACAAATCGAGGGAAGTATTCAAATATTATGGGCAACATGTATAGTGAATTGAGTATTTGAGCCACTTTCCTATTCAATATGTTTTAAGCATTTTTCTGTACTCTTATTATGTAGGTACTTATGCGAACGTATTGAATAAACGTCTTTTATTATTATTATTATTATTTTTAACAGTAGCTCAGGCACTCGTTTTTGGAAAGGTTTAGGTAGACTGACTGTTTTTTTTTCTCTAAAATATAAATCAATTTAATAAATAAATAAAAAATCTTTATTGCACTAAATCAGAAATCGATTACAGAGTACAGTAACATACAATTTAGGTAACAACAGGCGGTCTTATCGCTATAAAGCGATCTCTTTCAGACAACCTTAGGGTAGCAGGAAATGTTAAAATAATGTGTTGTATGTGTGTGTTGTGTTAATGTTAAAATTATTTATTATAATGAGTAAGCGTTTTCATTTAATTTGTAAGTACTAAACTATGAATGTATTCTTAATGTTAGTCGGATTATTGTAGCTATGGTTAATCTACGGAGATTAAGAGTCGCCAGGACGCTCGCGTGAACTCGCTTCCCCATACAAACGTAGTTTAGCTCTCATTTTAAAACGACATGCTTTAGAACCACGAAATTTGGCATGGACATTCTAGCAGTACAGATCTATGTCGTAATTCGTTTTCGTTGCAAAAAATTGTAATACAAAGAAAATATAGCAAAAATAAGTTTTGTATGTAAATCTGCATCTGGCTGTATTTTCTTTGTATTACAATTTTTTGCAACGAAAATGAATTACCGACATAGATCTGTACTATTAGAATGCCCATGCCAAATTTCGTGGTTCTAAAGCATGTCGTTTTAAAATGAGAGCTAAACTTTTGAGCTAAGTTTGTATGGGAACGCGAGCAATGGTATGGCGACTCTTAAGTTAACCATATCCTTATCCTTAACAACAAGCATTTTTTAAAACTGTATTATTTACGAGCGCTTTTGCCTTAAAAGTTTTCCTCAAAACTGCATGTTTTTCGCGTCACAAGGAAGGAAGAAATAGTGTTTTTATATAACGAAGTGGCATTAACCTTGTATCTTGTATTTACTACTGCACTACACTAGACCATAGACTTTAATATATAGTAGACGGCCATAGCCTAAGAACTTTTTGAAGCTCCGAGTATTTAGCGCCATCTTGTTCAGAGCCACCTAAACAGAGCTTATATGTATGAGATAAAATCAGCGCCACCTAGTAACGACTAGTGTACTACTAGTACGTTATTCGTTACTAGGTGGCGCTGATTTTATCTCATACATATAAGCTCTGTTTAGGTGGCTCTGAACTAGATGGCGCTAAATATTCGGAGCCTCAAAAAGTTCTTAGGCTATGGCCGTCTACTATATATTTAAGTCTATGACTAGACGGAACGCTAGCCACGTCAGATATGACACAATAATGAGAGCAACGAAACCCCTCTCGTTAGTTTGCTATACTATGCTTATTTCTAGATCCGGACATCTGGCAGCTGTAAAGTGGCGGTTTTATTTACAAAAACCTCCACCTTTTAAATCATTGAAAAATATTGTAGAATGTACCGAAAAATATTCGTCATGAAAAAAATAACATGACGAAGTAGTATAATTTGAAATCAAATCATACCTTATCAAATTTCCTTAGCTTCTCAATGCTACCTCGAAACTTCATTTAACATACAGTCGCCAACAAATATATCGGAGCAGCCAAGATACTCAAAAAAATCTGATCATGCACTTTATCGCCTTGACAATAGAGGTGTTGCTACTTGCTCAGATATTTGTGACCACCTTGGCCGCTCCGATATATCTGATGGCGACTGTACAACAGGCGGACTTAATGGTATAGTGCATTATCTAACAAAGCAAAGCAGAGTTATTTAGCCATACTATAACATTTTACTCAGCATCTTCCGAAAGCCTAAACAAAAAAAACTGCGCGCGCCAACCCGCCTGCCGAGCGTGGCGCGTATGGCAAACCCCGCCTTAAAGGGGAGGCCTATGTTTGGACGTCTTATGGCTGAGATGATGATGATGATGATAACATTTTACTCTGTACATGTTTAAGGCAAACGAACCCTTTGCACAATTGCAAGTTTTCCTTAAAAAAATCTAGCCACGTCACCAAGGAAGGAAAGATCGCATATTAAATATATTTCCATAAGGATATGTTGGACAACAACCTTTGATCACGTAAAACGTTTAAAAAACGACAACTAAGTACAACATTTAGTTTTATACACCTTTTTTTACAAGACCTCCACCTTTTAGATTATTGAACTAGCTAAATAGAATGTACCGAAAAAATAATCGTCATGAAAAAATTACATGACGAAACTAGTATAATTTTAAATCATAATCAAATTTCCCGTCCTTCTCAAGGCTACCTCAAAACCTCAATTAACATACTAGAAACCAAGAAAAAAATCCAAATGATCATTTAAAGCTTGGGATCACCCTTAAGCACTAACCTTGGAAGGAGGAAAACATTGTTCTCAGAAATTAGAGCGGAAGGATTTCCCATGCGGTCATAACATAAGACGCGCTGTCTCGCTTGCATAAAGAACTTAATTATTATGTAACTTCGTCGCGTGGATTTTTGGTGGTTGTGGTCAGACACGGGGGGGGGGGGGGGGTTCAACAGGGGCAATTGCCCCCTTAGATAGATTTTTTGTGTAGGAAAATGCCCCCCCTGAACGAAATCCTGGATCTGTGCCTGGTTATGGTCATCACATATGTCGAAAAAAATACACGCTGAAATTAGGCTACCTATATAAAAACCAAAAATTTTTGTCGAATAAAAAATATTTTTTTCTTACTTTTTCATAATGATAATACGATAACAATTATGCCCTTAAAAGGATCACCAGTATTTTTGTCACACCTTATATAAAAAAATGATAAAACTTTTGTTCCAAGATCATAACGTACCTAATAGTTATTTGTGCAACAAGAGAGGAAAGTTGGTTTTTCTTGCGAGTGTTGATTTTGAGTCCCGAGTAAGCGAAAGACTCTATAATTGAATCACGAGCGAAGCGAGTGATTCTAAGTTTGAATCTTGAGCGTAGCGAGGGATCTCAAGAACACGAGATGTAAAAAAACTTTTCTCACGTGTGACACATACAACTTTTCACCTCAGTAGTGAGAACATATTAAAGTTAAAAAAACACATTTATTTACATTCCTGAATGAAAGGCATCATCATTATGACGAGAAGCTTCTAGAAACAGAATTTCACTCCCTGGAGTGAGGAAAGTCGCAACTTTCGTCACTCCCTGGAGTGATGAAAGTCGCGCTTTCGTCACTCCAGGGAGTGAGGAAAGTAGGCTTGTTCGAACTGCTGAGGTGAAAAATCTATTACGCCCAGAAAAAAAGTTCGCTACCATATTTCCCTGCCTAGATCAATAATATTCAAATAAAATAAACAAATGTAATTATCAACGCATTACGAGTATTAAAATGCATCTTCAAGCTCAAGGATGTCCACGTCAAGTTGATATTTTATGTCATGTATGCATTACATTAAAGATCGTAAATTAAATGGACGCTAACATAAATTACTATGTTGTATGACCCACTGACCGTGATTATATACATACAAGCATACAGGATATTAATGGCTGCTGCTGTAAATAAAAGTTTATTTCTACTCCAGGATTTTAATTACACATGCCCGTAAGGACACAGAAAAATTTACCACGCATCCTGAGACAAGAAGGAAAAAACATTATACAAGTTTTGGTTAATTCCGCCGTATTTTTTTTTACTTTTTGAATGTTTAGTTAATGAGTAAATTAAAAGGCTGACAGGTACCTATATAAAAAAAAAACTGTAATTGTTGTCTGGTATTCAAAACGACCATCAACAGCGATGGTCTTATGGATTTTCATACAATATTATAACACCGTAATGAAGTTTTGTCCGTTCAGGTATCTTGGAGTGTGCTTTGACCTTTCAGAGTGTGTCTCAGAGTGTGCCAGTGCAGGAGAACAACCAGCTCCGGGAGATTGAGGTTGCTACATCTCACCGGCGCGGGGCGTGTCTATTTAGAGCACTTGTCGAACTCGCGGAGCGTAAGCGAAGTGAGTTCTTACAAACAACACCAGACCCAACCGTCACCGTCAACCGTCGTCAGAAATGCTTGAAGGGAAAGCTTTTAAAACCAAACTGAAAAACCTGTTAATCGATAAGGAGTTTTATAATCTAAATGAATTTTTTGCTATGTAAAAATTATAGTTTTGTAGTATACTTAGGATTAAAACATAAAATATTGTATGCCCGCAACGGGTAGCTGTGTATACTTAAGTACTATTATGTGAACTATGTACAATTTACTTTCACAGTTATACAATAAAGATTTCTATTCTATTCTATTCTATTCACCTGGCTACTGGGACGTCTCGGCATTTGGATGGCTTTTTGATTCAGATAGTTTGTCCGACGATAACTTTAGTAACGTTTTTCTGATCTTTATGAAATTTGTTGGGGCTGTAGCAGAGGCACATAAAATTTGAGAGTTCGTATATGAGCAGGATCGATTAAGTGGTTATGGAGCTGGAAGGAGAAAAAAAATCCTCCTTCGAGTCTTGTTATATTGTTCAACTCGTTTGCAAGTAAATCGCGAGTTCTCAGTTCGAGGCGGACTACTAGTATAACAAATTTTATATACTCGTACAATAGGGACATAATTAAACTTTTCAATCTTGTAGTAGGCCACTCAGCCAGCTTCGTCGCATAATCACGGTACTCACCTGAAAAGCAAATCATTATTTCACCATTGTGTTATAATATTTTGTATACGCTTACCAATCAGACGGGTTTTGGGTTTGTTTGTGATGTTATAAAAAAAACGTGTAAGTAGGTTTTTGAGTTTTTCAAGCCCACAATAAAATCAACCGGTATAGCACATTGAAATGAATAGTATAGGTAAAACAGCTATTCTAAAAACATACATCATGTCCAGCGTAAAACAAGTTAAGGTACCGGACGAATGCAAATTTATGGAGAATTAGGACCTTGGGTTGCATTCAGAATGGAAAATTAAAAATCAATATAATAGCTTTTCAAAATTAATAATAATCATCAGTAACTTTATTTGTGTATTTTTTATTACCTCCTTGTTTTTGTTTACAATGTATTTAATTGATTATTCTCTTACTTTTCTCTGCACCTTTTTGTCATGTCTCTGTTTAGCCCAATGGTTGACTGGTAGAGAATGCCTTTAGGCATTAAGTCCGCCATGTGTACATTTTTCTGTAGTGTGCAATAAAGTTTAAATAAATAAATAAATAACCGTCTGCTAAACTTCCGCAAAATTTTAGCTAAAAGGTCTGCTACTAAGTTGTATCAATTACTCGTAACATTTTTGGAACTTACAATAGTTAAGTTAGTAATATCACAAGTAGATTTTAAGTGAAAAGTAAGTTGTGAAGAAACTTGCATATGAAATGAAATGAAAAACGTTTATTTTCAGGCAACTAGTGGCCCATAGATAAATACCTTAAAGACTAGCATACATATTACATTATAAACTAAAACTATTATTTTGGAGACACGACGGTTTTCTATTGTGCCACCTGCTCTGGTGTAATATTACATATACGAGTAGGTACACTAGTAAATAAGTTTGTATGTTTTAAATCGCAAGAGTAGCGTGGAACAGTCGCATAGAACAAACTCTCTATGAAATGGAACGTCCCAGCAGTGGTACAGTCAGCATCAAAAATATGTAAACATTTCGGCAATTATGTCTATGGGATAAGACTCAAATTCGTCTGTACAGTCAGCATCAATAATATGTATACGAATTTGAGTCTTATCCCACAAACATAAGTGCCAAAATGTTTACATATTTTTGATGCTGACTGTACAAGGTGTAACAAAAATACTGGTGATCCTTTTAATGGCATAATTGGTATCGTATTCTAATTATGAAAAACTAAAAAACAATTTTTTTCGCGGCCAAAATTGTTTTTCTACTTTTTCTTACTCGCAATACGATACCAATTATGCCCTTAATTAAACAGATCACCAGTATTTTTGTTACATCCTGTATAAGTACTATAAGTAGGCTCGTGATGATTTGTTACCGTTGGATTAGTTTTGCACCCAATACGTTTTTCATATAAATTTCATACTTAAATAATACATTTTGATTAATCATCTTTTAAGTATATTTAAGTGCTGTATGTTAATTTTATTATTTTTTCAAAACCTGTCCAGCAATTGACCTCAGACAACACATAAAGGCTACAACTGGCAACATCATTTGTTTTAATGTCTCGTGACGATGGTACAGTCGCCATCAAATACATCGGAGCGGCCAGGGTACTCAAAAATATCCGAACATGCAGTTGACGCCTCGACAACAGAGGCGTTGTTCAGATTTTCGGGACCACCTTGGACGCTTCGATATATCTGGTGGCGACTGTACCATAATGATTTTGTTAAATAGCAGCGGTCAGGCCAGTTACGATATCCAAAATCTTCCTATATGTCTATATCCAAAACGCATAGATTGAACACTGTATGGGCTACGCCGTCCCAACTGGCTAGCACTCTACAAAAAAAATCTTATTCTACTTAAGTTTTTTTTGACAGGTTTTTTAAGGAGTTTTATTATTTTATTGTGAGCCTATAGTGTCTCACTGCTGGGCAAAGGCCTCCCCCCACTTTTTTTTAAAGGAGTTTTATTATAATTTTTTTATTTTATTTCCTGTCTTCATTCTATGACTTCATACCCACTAATGTGAAGGCAATGACAACAACAAATTTACCTTTATCCTCTCTTTATATTCAAATCAGGACCCAACCACACTGAACCAAACAGGCTTAAGTGCCTTTTCACTTCATAGACACTTACTCCATTTTGACTAACTTTAAAGTCTTCGGATTTATGACCATTTAAAAACAAAACGATTAAAAGTCGAAATTCGCGCAGGCCTCGATCCGTACGTGCCGCGTAGCTTTGAAATCAAAAGCAAAAAGCCTTGGGGTCACAACCTGTTTACAGTGATGCTACCTGATTTGAGATTATATCAAAATGGCTGCTATATGGATGCTTAGAACGTAATTCTTACGGCGTTCGTGTGACGTACAAATGTACAAAAAAGTGGAAAATTGTGATCGGACTACGGTTTGTAGTACTCTAGCTGTGATTAGCTAGGGCAAAGGGATACGCACAGATGTGCCCGCCCGATTTGTCCGACGGATATACCCGGCGGACAGATCCGTTCGTGTATGGCGCTATTCAGATGTGTCCGCAGACAAATCCGTTTCCAATTCACACCATATACGCATGGATTTGTCCGCCGGGCACATCCGTCGGACAAATCCGGCGGGCACATCTGTGCGTGTATCCCTAGCTATTGTGTACCTGCTTAAGGGGACTATCAGTACGCCGGACGATATCGGCCTGTCAATTAGAACAAAAATTTAACAGTTCCGAACAACTGACAGGCCGGTATTATCCGGCGGACAGACGGAGAGCTGGCCACGTCAGATATGACACAATAATGAGAGCAACGAAACCCCTCTAGTTAGTTTGCTATACTATGCTTATTTCTAGATCCGAACATCTGGCAGCTGTAAAGTGGTGGAGGTAAAAGAAAGCAAATAACTTGAAGAAAATAAATTCTAGAGTTCTGGTTTTGATCCAATATTATGAAAAATTATATAATTAATTAGATTACATAATATCCAAAAGTTTCGTTTGGGGGAAGTAGTGCCAAATGATGTATAATGTAAGTTTTGGTTACTCGCCTACTGTTTTTGTTTGCGCAATAATACACAATGTTTTTTGTTCTAATGTTAAAATATAGGCCCTGTTCTCTATAAATGACACAACTTCAGCAGTGTTTACCTATTTCGGTATTACTTTTTTTCAACTTAAAAACTTTGTTGGTCTGTCACTCTGACCTCCACCCATTAAAAGCTGCCAGATGCCCGGATCTAGCAATAAGAATGGTTATGCAATCTAACTGGACTGATTACAAACCTCTCATTATTGTGTCACATCTGACGTGGCCAGCTCTTAGACCAATAGTGGGTGAGCCTTTTTATACCGGGTCTTTCGTTTTATAACTAGCTTCGAAAGGCAAAAAATTCCAATCGGTAACTGATTACAAAGTACAGTACCCATTCGTAACCACGACTGCATGGTAGTGGTAACCTGCTTCGAAGCGGGAAAAAAATCCCAATCTGTTACTGAACTCATTACGTAACCGGTTACAAGTCACAAACCAGGAATTTTGTTTGCAATTCTGTAGCTGGTTACGAAACTTAGTTGGAAAATGGCACAACAGAGGCTCAATATATGTAGTAACTGGTTACAAGCCGCGCATCATATTTCCCGTTCTGTAATGCTTATGAAGTTTTGGTTACCAAATAATACTCAAAGGGGTTGTCTTCGGTTATAATTTTAATTAAAGCCCACCCACTCCGGCCGTCATTCAAACCGTCGGATCCTGCCTTAGAACAAGAATTTGACAGACCGATGTCGTCCAACGGACTGATAGTGGGTGTGCCCCTTAAGACACGCTTTACAAATCGCTAGGTCTTTAGTCAGTTGTCCAGTACGGCTACCTATCACTGAGTGGAGATACTTCATAGATGCTCGGTGGTTTAGTTTTTCACGTTCCGCTTGGTGTGCTGTATTAAAAATCCCATACAAATGAAGACCTAACCCAAACGAAATCGTTACGTTAGGGTCTCCCCCCATCTATCGACGCGGAGTCGGCTTTCACCGATAGAAAAAATCTTTATGTCGACGCAATAAGAGCGAAAAAGACGTCGACGCGTCGGCAGCCGTCGGCCGAGCCGAGCCGAGCCGAATCGTGCCTTGTTAGCTCTTAATGCGTCGACATAAAGATTTTTTCTATCGGCGAAAGCCGATTCCGCGTCGATAGATGGGGGGAGACCCTTACGTTAGTGAAACGATTACACTAAGGGTTCTGCAATGTAACTTGTAGACGTCCAATGTATCTTGTTGTATTATAAAATGCGCCCCTGGTCACGTTTGATCCTTCGAGGCATGAAGCACTTGTTTACTAAACACCATTCCATATGACACACACGTATCTTGAGATCATATCTGCGGTCAAGGTTTACTTTTTGTTTTTTAATTCGAGGTCAAGGTTAGTGACCTTCTTAAGTGGTCCATTTATTTTATATGGTTCAAAGACAATGAACATGTCATTTGGTTAAAAGTTATTTCTTTATGAGATATATGAGCGCCACAATTCGTTAAAGAGGATTTTCAAGGCAGGTTTTATTTACCCGGGTACATACCCGGGTATAAAAAACCTGCCTTGGACATCCTTAAACTACGTCCAGACACGGGTATGTCCCTAAACTACATCCAAAAGAGAGATATGGGTACTACGAATCTCGCTACGCGTGGTAGGGCACAGCACAGCTCTGTCATCTCGCTTAAATCTGGAGCAGAGCCCGACTGGGGAAGTATCTTCACCTTGCAGAAAACCACACCCAAATAGCACTAGACCCTACTCATAGTAACGCACATGTGACACCTCTGGAGTTGCAGGCGCCCATAGGCCACGGTAGCTGCTTACCATCAGGCTGGCTGTATGCTTGTTTGGCACCGTCTTGGTATTAAAAAACCTTTAGGTACGGAATGACAGATAATAATACAGAAAATATGAATTACATTAATTCATATTACGTATATTTACACTTTAAAACAAAAGAAGAATTCCTTTTTTGTGCTTTAAGCAGTACAATGGAATCCGTGAAATAATACATTTCCAGAGGTACAGTCGACGTCAAAAATATGTTTACACTTTTGGACCTTATTACAAAGGAGTAAAGTGCAAAAGTGTAAACATATTTTGACGTCACAGGACAATCTATGACACATACCTATATAAAGGTAATTTTATATGATGAATCCTTTGGTGAAATTATTAAATGACAGGTACTTTGCGATCACATCACCTTCCACGACTAAAAACAAACAGCATAAATATTTTTTTGATAATTAAGATACCTATCTACGTGTTATGATTTATGAAAACCACCGAATTACCCTTGGGGTTATGCTCTTTTGAAGTTCGACTGTAATATATTCGAAAAACCACAAGGAAGTCTAAGAAATAACGGGACCTAAAAAATACCCGGCAAAATAAGTTACACTTCTGAAAAGTAGGATCCGAAATAGGGTCCCGTAAATGTGGGGTCGTAAATTATTTATATAATTTCTCATAATATTCTCATAATCATTATCTAAGTATTCATTGGAACAGAAGACATCATAAAACTTATTAAGTCAAGATTGCTTCCATCATATTTTTGCCACAAATTCGTAAAAAAAACCTGAAATGAGTTTTATAGGTCAAATGCCAATTGAAATCGCAAGAACTAACGGAATTAAATATTTATTTATTTATTTAAACTTTATTGCACAAACAAAAAGTGTACAAGAGGCGGACTTAATGCCTTAAGGCATTCTCTACCAGTCAACCTTTGGATCAAACCGAAAACTTGAATTAGTGCAGGATCATAGAAATCGAGAGATATTTAGAAACACAAATCAACATTACTATTTATTTAAAATACACATACACAAATAAGAACATAACATATACATACATATACGCATACATAAATAAATATATAGTACCCATGTATATAAGTAATATGCAGATAACTAAACCTGAAACGAGTTAGGCTAATTTGAAAAGTGCTTACGCAACATACGTTTAAACGAAAATTTGCTCTGTGCTTGTGTGCTTGTCTTAAGGGGAAATATACACGTGTTCTGGTGGCGTATTTACAAAGTCTATACTATTAGAGTTCAGATGCGAACTGAACTGGATTAGCTTTAATTTTGAATGCAAAAAGTTGACAAATCCCTAATCGATTATAGTCCTGAAATTGACTTAAATCGCATAGACTTTGTTAATAAAATTCATACTGATATTGCAGCTACAAAAGCTAGACTGTTATGATCTTTAGAAATAGTACATTACCCAATTAGTAGGTTTAACCTAACCCACTTTTTTGTAGCTGTTTGAGTTGGTTTGGGGTCACAGTTCTTGCCTAACCCACTTTTTGAGCAGATGTTTGATTTGGTTAAGGGTCACAGTTCTAACCTAACCTAACCCACTTTTTGAGCAGCTGTTTGATTTGTTTATGGGTCGCAGTTCTAACCTAACCTAACCTAACCCACTTTTTGAGCAGCTGTTTGATTTGGTTAAAAGTCACAGTTCTAACCTAACGTAACCCACGTTTTGATCAACTGTTTGATTTGGTTAAGGGTCGCAGTTCTAACCTAACCTAACCCACTTTTTGAGCAGCTGTTTGAGTTGGTTAAGGGTCACAGTTCTAACCTAACCTAACCCACTTTTTAGCAGAACCAATAAATTTGCTACCTACTTGTACTTTATGCATAATTTGTTTTCTACTTTCGTGAACTCAACTCGACTAGGTATTGTTGATACATAATCTCTTTAAATATGCCGGCAAAAAACTAATCTATTTGAGTGACATTCGTAACTGAGATAGACTTCTTAAATACAAATAAGCTAATAATGAACGGTTACTTGGCTAGGTACTTTTTTATAGCCTGTGATAGTAATTTTCTCGCTTGATTCTTATACCTAGTATCTTCTAGTAACTCTAGTCGAACTCGCGGAGCGTAAGCGAAGTCAACTCGTTCGCAAGTAAATCGCAAGTTCTCAGTTCGAGGCGGACTACTAGTTACAAGAAATTACCTAAAGTAAAACTAAAGTTTTATTCTTCAATTTGCCGAATTATCAACCGGTTCATAAATGTCCGTTCGTCTGTTTGTCTCTCTCAAGAGACGTAATGTTATTGTTACCAGTCTGTCAAAGAAATAAACCATAATATGTTTAGTATACTCAGTATGATTAATCAATGTAATATGAAATAACAAACATTAGTCAACAAACTTGTCTGGGCTTTACCTGCACTCAGACCAAGGTCAAATTCAAAACCAAAAAGATAATCAAATAAAAACCGGTCAAGAGCATGTCGGGACATGCTCAGTGTAGGGTTCCGTAATTGCCGGCCTGTTACAATTCATTAATTCTAAAGGTCGTTTCTTACGGGGGCGGCGCTTAAGTCATTTCACTTACGTCGTTTCACTATAGGTTTTTAAGTGATAACTCAAAAACGGCTCAACCGATTTAATTCAATATAGTTTTAATTGAAGGTACTTATTAGGCCTCACTTTCATGAATTTTCCAAAATTTTTGGACCCACGGTTAAAAAGTTAGATGGGGGGGACGCCCTGTTTTAAACTTTCAGAGCTATTATTTACGAATATATTAGTTTTATCCAAAAACTGTTTTAAAAGACCCTAATTCTTTTTAATACACCTATCCAACGATACCCTACACAACTGGGTTGGAACGAAAAAAAATTTCGCCCCCCACTTCACGTGTAAGGGAGGTACCCTAACAAAATTTATTTTTCCAGTTTTTATTCTACCATTTTGTCGACTTGGTTAATGCACATATTCAAACCAAATTTCAGCTTTCTAGTGCTAACAGTCACTGAGCTAGACCGCGGACGGACGGACGGACATGGCGAAACTATAAGGGTTCCTAGTTGACTACGGAACCCTTAAAAACGATCCTTGGTATATCCATAGCATTTTAAGCTTTAAAATTGCTTTCATAAAGCTTATAGTAAAGTTATACCTAGTGTGTGAAATACAGTATCTTGCATATAGATAAATAATTGTATTGGTTCCCCGTATTCTGCAGTTATGCTGCGAATGAATAATTTACTTTGAAAATTAGCGCTCTTAATATGTGTGTTCTTAGAACTATTAGCACAACTATTCTGTCTCACCACATATCAGGTGTAAGAACCAATGGATAAATATTTCGAATTAGAATTTACTGAGCGGAAATACAATTAACAATTGCATTACCAACCATCTACCTACTAATATAAAAATGTTGACTGGACTCTCATTTAAACGCCAATTAAAACAATGGCTAATCGAGCACGGTTTTTATGATTTAAATGAATACTTTTTATTTAAAACCATGTAAAGTATAATATATTTAACATGTATTTAACGTTTGTGCTAATTTAGCTTTACTTAACTGATCTCATTAACATATTGTGTAGTAATTAGTATTAGTAAATAAATTAAGTCTAGTTTAATAAATAATAAGCTGTAACTTGTTAGTTATATTCAAATGTAATATTGTATACCCGAAAGGGTTAACCGTTGCTACTTTTTATTTTGTAACATCAATGCTTGACACGGTAAACAATAAACGATTTCTTATTCTTATTCTTATTCTTACTTGTTACAAGAGTGATGCCTAGTGGCAGTGTTGGCAACGTGCCGTCTATAAAACGTAAGTATTAGTAATCTTACGTTCTTGGCCCTCATGATAAGCAGGATACTACTGCGAGAGTATCACAAGCGTGTTTTGGACCTAACAAAATTTTAAAACTTAGTTTTTGAATGACAACCTCAACATTTATTTGGTATCGCAATTCAGAGCAGCGTGATGCGTGATGGGCACTTAGCCTAAAGAACGAGATTTAGCAAAAAGTCTTTTTTTCTTTTTGTTTCTTTTTTAAATATAGTTCCTTTTTTGTTCTTTAGTGTTTTTAAGTTTTGAATTTTGGTAGGTACATTATCTTTGTGTCCATCTGGCCGAAAGACGCGTGAACTTCAAGGGTATATCATACGACATTAACACAGATAACTTAAACTTAAGAAAGACCATCAGTTACCTCAAACATGGAGGAGACGATCCATTATTCACACGCCCTAAAAATCATTTTAATACTCAAAGAAACAACTCAATTTCCTCAAGTCCACGATAGAGATAGATACATATGAGATTCATTCATAAACCATAATTCGCAAGCAAACAAATACGCCTATTATTACTACTACAGCGTAGAAAACCCAACGGATCCAGACATATTTTCTCTCCAGGTACAAAATGACGTAAACGACACTGATTTGCAACTACGAGAAGCCTTTTTAAACTGTTGCGTAATAAGATTTTCCTGTCCGGAACATGCTTCGCATGTTTCCGTATTGGTTGCGCGTGAGTTGATATTTAATGATGCACATTTTATTGTTTTTTAAAACAAATATTTTGGTGTTCCTTAATACTCTTAATATCTTAATATGTGATAGTAACTCCATATCGACAAAGTTGTTCCTTTACGACGAATAACGTACTAGTCGTTACTAGGTGGCGCTGATTTTATCTCATGCATATTGGCTGTTTAGGTGGCTCTGAACCAGATGGCGCTAAATATTTGGAGCCTCAAAAAGTTCTTAGACTATGGCCGTCTACTATATATTTAAGTCTATGTTATTACTTAGGCTCTAATATCTTGGCTGTACTTTTTTGCCTTGTACATTAAAACGAATGTTTTATGACGCAGCTTGGGAAAAGCGTGATTAACATGCATTTCATCGTTGCATCATTCGCCCTACATGTTCTACTAGGACAATGAACGCATTTTTTGTGGTTTTCAAACTGCGGTTATAAATCAATGCGAAATCAAAAGGACGTATAACCAGTGCGTGTATTCCAACTTCAACCTTCATTATTTACTATCTAGGTTTATTTTTTAACAAACCTTAGAAAAAAATCATATTAGGAGTTTGTTAATTTTCTATGTAAGCATCGTGCATCATAAAAAGCTGTCTAATATAATTGGGGTCTGTGATTTTGCATTATTCTTACGAACCTAAGGGTCAAGTTATACTAGGGTTTACTTCAAAACCAAGATCACATTAAATTTTCCGGCTTTTCCTTGAAAAGTTATGTCAGTGTTTGTCACTAGGTCAGTGAACCCGCTGCACCTGAATTACCTAAACTGGATCTCAAGAAATATTGTGTGTTGGAAAGTCTCTGGGATTCCCCGTCGACGAACGCGAGAGCCTTAAGTTTGCGCTCTTTACTAGACTCTTTACTATAAATTACTATTCTGAATTATTTTAACTAACTCTCTCAATCTAGAGTTGTCATAAATACCTTTGCAATTACAACAAGTTAATTCAACCTACAGGGTGCGAGAAAAAGGTAATCATTGAAAAACTTTTTTTTCAACACACTTGCTTGTAACGGGGTACTTATTCCATCGCTTTTAGGCTCATAATCCTAGATATTAAACACGCGTGCTTTTCACAATAATTATATAACTAGTGCTATAAAGTATTAAATCCTATCAAGTGACGTTGGTATTCTAGTACCAAGTCTTATATGCGCAGACAGAGGCGATTAAATTAAGTCGGGTATTATTTTTATTTTTTCTAAACTGATTAGGAGTTTGCATGGCAAAAAAGTAAAAATAGTACACATATACGAGAAAATACAAATTATAATATCCTAATTGTGAAAAATAATCATTTCAAGTAATTATTTTACTCATAATACACAATAAATTATGTTTTAATAAACACAAATTATGTTTTAGTATTGGCTGTTTGTCATAAACCTTTGCCTCAAGGTGCGCGTGAATGCAAAAAAATGGGCGCCATATTAAAAGTTTACTTGAAGTTACAGTATATTTGTTAGATTTTTCTCGTTGTGTTTTATTAATTTAAACAATTTATATTTTAAATGAGTAAGAAACCAACTTTAGTGTTCATTTAACCTCCGGGTCCGGATATGTTTTCAAACTGTCATACCTACAGACTAGTAAAATGTTGTCACAAAAATCGAGTGAGAAATACATGTAAGGAAACATTCTAACTTATTTGACAATAAATGTGTAGTGTTGGATTATTATGAAATGCTTCGAAAAAAAGTTCCAGAGAAATAGATCCAGTCAATAACATCAAAAAAACAGGTTAGTTAATTTAATTAGCAAAGTCAGTAGGTACCGCTATCCTGTAAGCATTCTGAAAATCAATGTATTTATCAAAAGTTATTACTTACAGTTTTCTGTTTTTTCCTCGCAAGTGTGTTGAAAAACGTCGTATGAAACGCGTGTGCCTGATCATTACATAGCTCGGCTTCCTTGTGCACACTCACTTCGTTCGTGCGCACAATATCGCCTCATATGTAATGATCAATTTAGCACACTTGTATCATAATGTACTATTGATGCCATTCGACCCCATTCCTATTTAGTATCAAAAACTAGTATTGCACCAAAAAAAATTCCGGCTAGAAAAGCCACAATTCGAGGAAAACTTTTCCCATAAATTTTGTATTTCAGATGTCATTTTTTATGTCATACAACGAGTCTAATATTTAATATAAAATAATAAAAAGCATTAAGTAGGTATGAGAATCATTTATGCATTTCTGAATTCCCCTAATGACGTTGCATAAACCACATTATTCCATTTATTCATAATCATTTAAAACAAAGGTAAAACCTTTTATACATTATAGAATATAAGTATTTACTCATAGTTAAATAAACCAAGAGCAGCTGCCGAGACACAAGCGGCCTTAAGAGTCGCCAGGACGCTCGCGTGAACTCGCGTCCCCATACAAACGTAGTTCAGCTCTCATTTTAAAACGACATGTTTTAGAACCACGAAATTTGGCATGGGAATTCTAGCAGTACAGATCTATGTCGGTAATTCGTGTTCGTTGCTAAAAATTGTAATACAAAGAAAATATAGCAAAAATAAGTTTTGTATGTAAATCTGTATCTGGCTGTATTTTCTTTGTATTACAATTTTTTGCAACGAAAATGAATTATCGACATAGATCTGTACTACTAGAATGCCCATGCCAAATTTCGTGGTTCTAAAGCATGTCGTTTTAAAATGAGAGCTAAACTACGTTTGTATGGGAACGCGAGCGTCCTGGCGATTCTTAAAGCGCCAAAAATACGCTCCTTTAGGGTCAGGGTAAGTACATTTTCGTCCCCTTCGCAGTGGAAACCGCGAGTTGCTGGGGGGCTGACGCAAAGCGATTCATCCGCGAGTTGGGCCGTCGATTCCGGCAAAAGGGCGAGGACCCTCGCTCCGAGTCGTTCCTGGTACAAAGGCTGTCCATAATAATCCAACGTGGTAATGCCGCAAGTGTTATGGGCTCCTTCGTGCCGGGAGCGGCTGGGAGCGAGATGTTCGCGTAAATTTTTGTAAAACGTATATTTTGTAAATAATATTCGTTTATTTTTGTCGTGTAAATAAATTTTATTCATCAATAAACCATATTTACCATCGATATATTTAAAAAGATTTAAACAAATTGTATGTTTACAATAAAATACAAGGTGTAACAAAAATGCTGGTGATCATATTGCGATTATAAGAAAGTAGGAGAAAAATTTTTTTAGATGCGATTTTTTTTGTAAGCTGGCCAACCCTCCATACAAAAGCAAACTTTTTTTCGCGCGAATTTTGTTTTCCTAATTTTTCATAATGAGCAATCGATACCAATTATGCTCTTAATGCCTTAAAAGGATCACCAGCATTTTTGTTACACCTTGTATAAATAAAAGCAACACAATCATGTAAACACAAATAAACTATAGGTCGAAATTTCAAGAGCAAGAAAATTATGGGTTTGAAAAATGGAGTGTATGCATATTTATGATAGTTGATAGCTATCAACCCATACTTGACATAAACATAATGTCAATAGGGAATATTACGCAAAACTCTGCGCAGGGGGCGGCACTAGCACAACCAGAGGGCCTACCGCGAAACACGAAAATAAAAGTTTCGTTACCTGGTTCTCTGTCACTCTTACATATTAGAGCGATAGAGAGGCAGAAGTCGAAATTTCGATTCTTTCGTTTCACGATAGACCCTCTGTCAACAAACCGCCTTGGTGCACATATGTCATACTTATTCGTTATAAATTATCTATGAAAACTTGTAAAAAACTGTTTAAGAACGTTTAGTATGTATTAAGAACTCTATGGTTTACCGGTGTGCTAGTGCTGCACTCTGGTGGCAGAAAATTGCAGTAATATCCCCTATTCCAATCAATCGCGTATGGATGGTAGAAGGGAAGGATGACAGTCTCTATACTCTCTATGTTACTAAAGTGTCCCTCAAAAGGCGTTAAATTGGTGGCGCCACAATAGCTATAGAATATATGGTAGCGCATATGCAACGCACTTCCTCCTGTCAATAATATAATTGCTAAGTTGCTATAGCTCTCAAAGCAAGGATTTAACTAGAGACCGCATACTCGACACACCCTAAAGGACAGAACGTACGCATTGCGACTGATTTTAAAACACGTTTCAAGATGGCTGATAGCATGCCTTAACTAACCAACATAATTTAGTCGGTTTCATTGTTACCCTTCAAAGAGCGGTGGAGGGTAATAAACTTTTCTATTGTACTTAGGGTCTTTTGGAAGTAAGCAATAATCACAAGGATGTGTCTTTGATAAGGACCAACGATAATAGCGCCTTCTCTGTCATATCTATGGAAAGTGGAATAAGACCATCTCGTTAAATCTTGGTATTGTTATTTCCGGGTCAGGTCTATGGGTGGTATGTCTATGCTATAGCTTTACTAGCGCCACTCGGAGAGATTTGGAACTATTATTTACTGTTTACAACTGGACATTTTGTGATGCAAGTTCATTTTTTTTTTATTGTTATTGTCTCCCAATGTATTTGTATGGTAGTGAACGTCACAAATAAATGATATTACTTACTTACTTACATTTTTCCGTCCTCCTATAAGAGATACTTATCCTCCTTATTCGCTGTGTGCATGATTGTGGCGTCATCTCTTGGGCAGGTGTTTAATCTCTTTTTTTAAATAGGTTGTATTCCTTGCTTATATGAAATGTCACTAGGTGATTCACTATTTTGACAGCTGGTAGGGGCTTTTGCAGTTTCATTTCTTGTCACATTGTACACTGCAATCGTTCTCGTTACCCCCACCATGCACTTCGCACATAGCGAATACCATCCATACAATCGCGGTTCGTGTGTGTCAAGACATCATTTCTCACGGTGCATTTTCCTGTTTTGTTCACCAATATACTCAAATATATCTTAAAATTCCGATTGTATAAAACCACAAACCGGTCTATCAGGATCGGTTGCGATCTGATACAAGCAGCATTTTAGCTGCGCGCACGCGACTAACAAAACCGGTTTCTGATACATCCACAGAATTACCCACATTACCTATCCTATGTGGGTTTATTAATCCTTATGTTTTGGAGATAAGAGCTATAATGGACGTAACAGCCAATCGTATGTGGATTTCCGAATAGGGTACGGTTAATCTTACGCAATGTTTTTATCATATTTTATTAATGGTGGTTTTTCCCGTACACCTGAATGAATCGATAGTGAATCTTTGTCTTAAGGAAAGTGTGAATTGTGGCGGACTGACACATTTGACTGACCTATAGCAGAGACTATAGAGATATAGACGACCACAGCCTAAGAACTTTTTGAAGCTCATGTCGATTGCGCCCTCTGTCCGAATACCCCCTGAAGATACCGAAAATGTAAGAGGAAATGTCACCTGCACTGCTACTCCGCCTAGTAACAAATAGCGTACTAGTAGTACACTAGTAGCTACTAGGTGGAGTAGCAGTGCAGCTGACATTTCTCTTACATATTCGGTATCTTTAGGTGTCTTTGACATAGATGGCGCAATCGACATGAGCTTTAAAAAGTTCTTAGGCTGTGGTCGTCTATATCTCTATAGTATCTGCCAATAGTAAATCTCTGGCATAAGGTGCATGAATAAGTATTTATTGTGTGTGGTGTGGTATAAGTTCCGTTTTAATTTGAACTAGGAGTCGGATAAGGAAAATATTAGACATAAAAACAGGGTGTTTTTTCAATAACTAGCTATATTGTGCGGGGTGATCTGGTAGACCCTTAGACTATTCAACCAACCGGACCGGCCATGTCTGTCATTTTCTATACAAAAAAGTCTGCCTATTTTTGCGGGGGAGGGGAACGTCAAATGTATGCGAAACGTCAAAATAGCCACGTCAGATAAACGTCAGTCCATACAATGAGTTATGACCACTGGTCATATATTTTCGGCAGAGGGGAACTCTAAAGGTAAGCCATACTGAACAACTTTTGATTTGTGTAAGATTGTCCCCAAATATTTATTTATTTATTTATTTTACTACCTATGGGCCAACTCCGGAATATCTCAAAATGGGAAATCCTGATTTACTCGGATACCTACCTACCATATATGTAAAATAACTTACTTGATTTATTTTAACTTTACATAATTTACTGTATAACTTTAAATAACTCTAAATAATTTACTCCTCATATTCTTAATCATTCTAATTTACCCATAACTAGCTTTAATTAAGCGTTATCGCCTAATCTAATGGTCTATATAATCAGTACTTACAAATTAACGCTTAATACCAAACATATCCTACCTTTCAAAAACCCATCTCAACACATACATATTAAGACACCATTTACAATGAAAATATAACTATTAAATGTTGTTACAAAAAGGGCGTAAGTCATATGGGTTTGGGAATATTATACGCCGTTTTACTATCGACTCTTGCGCACGTGTCTGGGCAAACGAGACGCGCATGTTTCGACCGATTAGCTACAATTATTAAACCGACTTCCTTGTACATTTGCATATTGCACGAAATGTTTATAATAAAATAAAGTATAGAAACCAACTTGTTCCAAAACAGACTTAGGAAAATGGCTAATTTAAAAAACTTTCTACTCTGTTACTGAATTTCTTGACCAAAATAAAATCAATTTCAGTACTTACCTACTAATTGAAGGGTACACGGAAAGAACATGTCTAGTCCCTTTTTTCGTAAAATGAGATTTTTGTATCAAAATGTAGAGCGTGCAATGAACTATTAGCAACAACTTCTGTAACAGCTGAAATTTTTAACACAAATCCACTTTTTAATTCATAAAAACCATCTAGTTACGAAAATAGTATGGTTAATTGAATCGTTCCAAACTTTAAAACCGCTATAACTCAAAATGTTGTCAAAGTGACTATACATGTCCTTTCCGTGTACCCTTCAATTGTAAACTGACATAACAAATTAATGAATAATTCTAATTTTACGTTTAATAATACATAATTGCAATCAATATGCTATGATATCTTTTTGTCATGTACTTAATATTTTGAAATATTATGAATATATGAGTATGAGTATGATAATTTTAAACAAAAAAAGAACCGACTTCACTTAGGATCCGCTATTCTAAGAGAAAGTGGCCGAGTTGCTTTAAAAAATAGTGAAATAACTATAGGTGTGCCTATAACAGTTGAAGAGTTCCCTCGATTTCTCCAGGATCCCATCATCAGAGCCCGACTTGGTGACAATGGGACCAACTGGGGGTTATACCAGTTCGATTAAAAAAAAATTGAAAATCGATTCACGATTTACGGAGATATCGAGTAACATACATACAAAAAAATAACGATAATAAAAAAATTATGATAAAAATAAATTCAGTCAAATAGAGAACCTCCTTTTTTGAAGTCGGTTAAAAAGAACAGTAATGTTTAGTACATATATGCCTAGTGGGTCGTTTTCGACCCTGGTATATTGAGGTTACAGGCTCAATCTAAATAAAATTCAAATGAGTACGACCGAGTTTTTTCCATAGGGTCAAAAATTACACTCTGGGCATATTTGATATAGATTTTTTTTTTAAATTAACTGCCTCGAGTGAGAATCGAACTCGCGTCTCTGGGAGACGCCCCTATCTCGCCAAGATGACAAAATATTGTCCGACATATCCAAATTTTCCTGAGCCGTCCATAGGCCACATTAACCGCTTATCATCAGGCGGGCTGCATGCTTGTTTGCACATAGGTTCTAAGTTTGATGAACTGCTCACGACAATTATCACGAGAAATAATAGTACTTAGAAGAATTGTCGATATTTTTCGATATAACGTTAGGCTTGTGTCGTAATTCGTGACAAATGTCGTATTTTTCGAGACATATGTCGTGTTTTTCGAGACATATGTCGTGTTTTTCGAAACATATGTCGTGTTTTTCGAGACATATGTCGTGTTTTTCGAGACATATGTCGTGTTTTTCGAGACATATGTCGTGTTTTTCGAGACATATGTCAAAACCTCTGTTTTATCTGAGCATGCACTTTATCACCTTGAGTATAGAGGCGTGGTGCAGATATTTGGGGCCGGCCCGGCCGCTCTAAACTATCTGATCGCCACTGCACAAATACGAATACCATGGTTTCGTATACATTTATTTACTTATCTATTGCCTCCAGTTAACCTAAACCTGACTTACCTACATCTACGTAAACATTGAAATCCCATCCCATGTAGGTACAGTCGACGTTAAAAATATATTTACACTTTTGGACCTTATTACAAAGGAGTAAGGTGCAAAAGTGTAAACATATTTTTGCCGTCAACCATACATCACATTTCATTTTCAGCAAATATAAGTATTGGTTTGCCTTATTTTTTATTTTACAGGATATTTTATATTCCCTTAACCGACACAGAAATAGCATGTTTATGTCATTGTTATAAAACTTTACCTTTACCTATATTAATAAATATAGTTTGTTTGGTTTTATTTAGGTAGTCAAGTAATAGGGAAGTTGGCTGTAGTTAACTACTAATGGCAAAACGTAAATCACAGTTATTTTTGGACTTGAGACGGATTGCATTTTTAATGTAATGTTTAAGGGGCTACTTTGAAAAATTACAGGGTTTTTCAAACGCTCTACTGACTAAACGGGAAAAGGGAGTGAATTTATTTTCGAATATATATTATTAAACTATATACTCTTGTTTTTGGCACAAGCCGAAACACGATTACTGAAAGTTGCCGCAATAGAAAAAAAATCCGAAGTTTTCTTAGCTTACGTAAACTATAAGAGATTATGCAATATAAGTAAGTAAAAAATATGTTATTCTGGTTTATCTAAAAAGTCACAGAAGCAAAATTAGAGAAAACTTTATAGATTCGCTTATTTATCGTAGTTTGTTCAAAAAGTCTGATCTTTAAGAGCGCTGCATCTCTTTCTTTCTTGCACGGGAACCATAAACGTGTCTCTAACGGATGGGCGTGGCGTGTCCGAATCGAGGAATGGCCTTAAGTATTTTAAAATTAGAATTCGGCACCGTGTTTTAAAGTAAGAAATACGGCGCACTATCACACTCGCTAGAGAAATTTGCTACGAGCGTAGACATGCTACGGCTACGGCGTAGCTTCAGCGCAGAAGAAAGCCTCCATACTTTCCTCACTACCACGTGAATATAAAATGTAACTTTTGATTTGTGGGTCCAAAATTAAGAAACATTTCAAGAAAGTGTGGCCTAATAAGTACTTAAAAAAAAACTATTTTAAAATCGATTCAGCCGTTATTGGGTTATCGCAAAAAGTTGTGATTCCATAGTAAAAGGTAGTAAGTGCCACAAAATATTGAGTCTATATTGAGCATAGCCAGTTCCTAAGGGAGATGTCTGCCGTACAAACAGCAACCGTACATCGGTGGACCTTATTACAAAAGGCATAAGGTCCAAAGTTACCAACCAGAGGGTTCTTGACATGGCACAGCTGCCCAGCTTAACTGCGCTTCCGAAGCAGAAACGCTAAAAGAAGTGTTAAAAGGCCTATGCTGCGCTTTAGGCTAACCCCACACTAGCGTCTTCTGAGCGTCGACGTCGTATAGTTGAATTATCGAGAGCGTGGAATTGCATATGTAGTGGTTGTACCGTGTTGTGCCTCTTTGTGTGTGGATTCAAATATAGAATGCCTGTACACAAACAATACTACTACATATGCAATTCCACGCTCTCGATAATTCAACTATATTCAATTATAGAATCTTTCGCTTACTCGGGACTCAAAATCAACACTCGCAAGAAAAACCAACTTTCCTCTCTTGTTGCACAAATAACTATTGTGACATACCTGATGTATATTTCGATGTTTAGTATATTAACGCCATACGATTAAATAAATAATATATTATTTTAAATTATAAATTAAATTGTTGAATATGTTATTATTATGAATAAGCGTTGGTAGCCTGACGGTAATGACGTCTGACTTTCAATCCGAAGGTCCCGGGTTCAAACCCCGGCTCGCACCAATGAGTTTTTCGGAACTTATGTACGAAATATAATTTGATATTTACCAATCGCTATACGGTGAAGGAAAACATCGTGAGGAAACCTGCATACATCCGCGGAGAAATTCAAAGGTGTATGTGAAGTTCCCAACCCGCTTTGGGCCAGCGTGGGGACTATAGCCTGATCCCTCTCGTGCATGAGAGGAGGCCTGTGCCCAGCAGTGGGACGTATAGAGGCTAACATATTATATATATGTTGAATATGTTACGTCACACCAAGAGGAGGGTGTACATATACAAAATGTGATGTAACTAAATGTGACAAGGAGGAAGGGGACTAAAAAATGTAAATTTGTGAAATGTAATCTGTTGAAGAAGTTGAAGTTGTCTGTTTGTTCGTTATGACTTGTCACGACCTACTTTTCACCTAACAAAATACTACGAACATTGAAAAAACACTGTATTATCGTGAAATATCTTACATAATTTACTCATGTTAGATGTTATTCCTATGGAACAGGAGGTCGTTGTTCCCCTTACAGAGCAAATAAATAGGTCAAGGCGTCTCCCTGGAAAAAACCGAGTTTTCATCTCAAGAAAACAATTTTCTTTGTTGCGTTTGTGTTTAATAGAATTAATAGAGATCATAAATAAGTATATGAAATAAACGGGACTTAACCGCGTATATATTTTTAAATTACCTTCGACGTTTCGAGGACGACATTGTCCGCGTGGTCGCAAAGAAAGACCAGCTCGTTTTTTTCAAATAGTTGTGTGTAAATACCGTGAAAGTCTAAATGAGTGTAGGTATCATAAATAGTTAAGTGTTATTCATTTAATTTAATTATTTACTTTTCTATCAAGGACATCACGTTGTTAATTTATCTGCCAAAACTATATAAAAAACACAATATTGCTACACCTACTTACGTGTAGGTATATTCTCGAATACACAGGTATTTTTGGATATGCTTAGAATCCTGAAATGTCTTTTTTATTTTTTATTGTGACTCCTACACCTTGAAAAGCTTCAATGAACCCAAACATAAACGAAAAATAAAGAAATATAAACCAATAAAAATGTATTAAGTACATCCATATTTTATTTATTTAAACTTGATTGCCCATAAAATCGCGGTTAATGTCAAATGGCATCCTCTACTAGTCAACCATTGTATTAAACAGAGATATTGCTCTAGCAATTAATTTTACCTAAGTACTTCATGAGTTTTCAGTAAAAAGTTCATCGTGATTTTTTATTTTACCAAAATAAAAATATATCACTATTCCCACACATGCCTAAAGTGAGTGGGCTCAAAAGACCCGAGAGTTTTTAACGGAGATATTGTACAATAATGTATGAGTATTAGAAGTTATATTATTAGGTATATGATGGGGCCTGATGGGTCTCAACAAGAATTCAGATAAAATGATATATCCGACGGCTGTCAAAACGTAAATTTTATGAGCTGTATTACTCTTAGGTTGTAAAATGTGCTGATATGACAGAGAACACTGATTGCTTATCTTTTTTCATTCACCATCGTTAAACAAATTATCGGAATAAAAAAATGTGTTTATAATGTTAGAATAATATGTGTTAAACGCTTCGTTTAATCTCGTATCTCGTTTTCAAGATTAAAAAATCAGAAAACACTTTCTACGTAAAAAAAAAATCTGTTTATTATAAAGGAAAAAGCACAATTTTAACATTTATTAGGCTCGGCATAATCTCAACTTTTAGAGATTTTGTGGAATACTACGTTGGAAAGATACTTTTATTACCTACTAGCTTTTACCCGCGACTTCTTATGCGTGAAGTTATTAGTAATTCACCACCACAACTATTTTATTACTATTCTAGGATAAAATGTTGAGCCGTATTCTAACTTTAAAATACACAAAGAATACATTAAATACATACATTTATCTCTAACACAACTCCAACACAAATAAATAACCAACCAATATTGGAGCTACACCGAAATAATTTTCAAGCAAATTCTGATTGCGGCGTTTAGGTGATAGCTAGTGCTGTATTCCAATTTTAAAATACATAGACAAGACATTAAAACTAACACACAACAAATAACCAACCAAATATGGGATTTGCATTGGAATAATTCTCAAACAATTCTGATATTTCTGATTTAGACGTTTAGGCGCTAGCTGTATTGCGTAGTTAATGCATTGGAGTTGTGCAAGTGCATGCTATTGAAGGAATATATGGAATAATATACACTAGCATTAGTGTATTAGCATGGATATATTTCTAATTTTTAACCGACTTCAAAAAAGGAGGAGGTTCTCAATTCGACTGATTTTTTTTAATTATTTTTTTGTATGTAGGTATGTTACTCGATATCTACGTGAATCGTGAACCGATTTTCAATTTTTTTTTTATCGAACGGGTATAACCCCTCGATGGTCCCATTGTCACCAAATCGGGGTCTGATAATGGGATCCTGGAGAAATCTAGGAAACTCTTCAACTATTATAGGCACACCTATAGTGATTTCACTATTTTTTACAGCAACTCGGCCAGTTCCTCTTGAAATAGCGGATCCTAAGTGAAGTCGGTTCTTTTTTTTGTTAAAAATTTTAAAGTTATACGAAATGTTATGTACGTATTTTATTGAAAGTTTTTAAAAAGACAACAGCCTGCATTGAGTTATTTTTCATCAGTCTGCGTTTGAAATCAAATCTTGAAATTAAATACAGTATGGCTAAAATTAATTCAAGTATATTGTATTATTCCGCTCATGTCTTGTTTATTGTCATATTAAATATACTATAGTTAATACTCTGCCTGACTTCAAAAAGCGGTAAATTCGTTTGGTATTTGAATGTACTTACATACTGCCTGCTTGCGTAGGTCAGAACCGTGACCTAGTATGTTAACACTTTGCGGGCTTTTTATGAGGCTAACCATCCATTAACATTGGTTAGAAGAATGGTCACCTTAGTTGCCTATCATTTAAAGCAGTGTTTACATAATTTTACACAAGTAACTGTATCTATCTATGTATAGCAGTGGCGGCGCGTCCATAGAATTCGATTCCCGCCGGCTTGCCTAATTTTCTGGCACCTAAGCTGTTTTCCTACAGCTCACGAAATTTTGAGTCAAATTAAGCTTCGGCTTGCCCGAGACGCCGCCACTGATGTACCTATAGGTAAAGGCATTTTTTTTAAAATATTATTGTAAATAATAATCACACCAAAATCGGGCAATAACTTATCGAGTTTGCTTCCCAATCTTCCCATGTATAAAAATAAGATAACAAAGTTGTGTTACCATTGACATTTGTCTAGTCTAAACACACATTGTAAAATTAGTGTTATCAGTGTTAGACTGTATACCCAATCGACAGATTATCAGCCGCTATCACAAAAACAAAACACGGCTTGTAAACAAACCGAAGCGTGCCAAGTATTAGTAGGCGGAGTTGCGCAGCGAGTGGCATTCCGCGCCCGACCGCCGACCGTGTCGCTCGCGCCATGCTGGATTACGCGCGCCCGTACGACCCTGCCATGTGCGACCTGTACCTCGCGCCCGCCGCGCCCCCCGCGCCCGCGCGCCTCGACGACTTCAAACAAGTCTTCAACAAGGGCCCCGCCTCCTACATCTACGGAAACTACTACACCAACCCTCCCTACGACGTATACGCTGAAGAAGACACCTCAACAAACGTCTACCACAACCTCGTCAGCTCCCGGGAGTACCCGCGCGATGAGTGGAAATACAAATTCGTCGTCGACTGGAACGAGGATGACACCATATCCTGGATACTCGATACCGCAATCACGATGGGCTTCAGTGAATACGATATACCGTGGTACAACTTCAAAATTCTCGGACACGAATTGCGAATTATTAAGAAAGATGAGATGATGCAGAGACTCGCACATCCTAGCGTCGATCCTAATATCACAGCCAGAATCGGCAGTGGGTTGTTTGAAAAACTCCAGGGCCGTATCAACGATGAGTTGCTTAGACAGTCGTCAGTGCTAAGGTACGCAGAAAGTGATCCCTACCAGCATCAGGAACCTGCACATACGATGTTGGACTTGGATTTGGATCACAAGAGTCGGATGTATACTTCAGACTACAAGCCAAACAACAGCAGTTTGCTAGCGGCATGCGATTCCAGTGACGACGCAGAAGACGTATACCGTAACTCAGAGACGGCATCCCCTGAATGTTCCTACGGCAGTGACGGAAGCAAGTCTGGAGACGAAGACGACAAGAGGAAGCAGTTCAAACGGCCGCCGGGCCGGCCGAAAGGAAGCGGCAGGAAAATCTGCAAGCGCCCAAGAAGCGTCTCAGTCCCAGAGTTCCTCAGAAATCTCCTCTTCGACCCCAAGTACTGCCCGTCGATAATCAAATGGGAGGACCATGCCAACGGCAAATTCAGGTGAGTCTTGTTTGTCCTTGTGGAATGCAGCAAAAACTGTGTCGTGACCAAGACGTTAGCGCAGCATCCGTACCTTTATTATAAATCACGTTTGCGGCACGTGGCCCACTACACATGTTTTACTGCTTCCATAATAATAACGCTCCGCTTTATTCACTAAGTTATTACTTTACCTGTAAGTATATGAGTCTACCACAGGTTGTGATCAGAAATCAAGACCGATAATTATTATATAATTGGTCGGTTCTCCTTGGCCATCGATTGTGAAGATCAATTACTCCTGAATGATTAGCTGTCGCGAAGCTGGCATCTGCCGTGACGACCTTTAAACTCGCTCCATTTATCGATGCAATCCGCATATTGATTCGAACTTAGCTATAATTTGGCTCAGTAGTTGTATTTATAAACTGACCTCACAATTTACATTTCAAGTTTTTACAATAGTCACCTAAGACAATTGTGTGAATTGAGCCCCGTCAAGAGTTAAAAGTTGATAGTTGAGTTGATTGACTCCCTGTATAAATTGTTCAGTCAGCATCAGAAGTAGCTAAAGGGGAGAGGTGTTCAAAATGATCTTGACACGACTTTACTGACAACAAGATTGTGTAAAGATTAATGAACACTTCGGCTGTGCTGCTGACTTTTCAAAGATTCTCAATAAGATTGGAAGAAAAATTGTTCCTATAACTGTGAAACGACACACGACGAATTTAAATAACAATCATTTTTTTAATTATTTAAATGACACGTGCGGATTATGTAAAACAACCGGTGTAGCACATGTTATGTATGTATAAATTATACTTAAGTTCGAAGATATAAAAAATACGAAGCAAATAAGTTATGTCCGACTCGAAATACCGGACGATGTTCTTTTGCGCGTTTTTGTGCAACCCACGATATCAATTTTGGGTTACAGATTTTTAATCAGAACTTAATAAAAACTTAATCGACCATTAACATAAGAAATAATTGAAGACATAGAATAGATCCTTAATCAATTACACGGATAAAATCTTTAAGTGTCATGCTGATGATATTTTTCATTCTAGAACCTTCCAAAGATCATAACATTCATAACAATGTACCTTCATCTACCTAGTAACTTATATCAATATTGAACGGTACCTACCCATTGAAGGCATGATACTTGTTAGTTATACTTGTAAATTCTCATTGACGACTTCTCTGGGTATTATTTCGGTTTGTCATTAGAGCTTTTGTGATAATTTGAAATTGTACGTAGATTTTACAACAAGAGTTTTGGCTTTGGGAGTGACACATATAAAAGTTATGGCCTCTATCTCGCAACACATCGCGTGCGATTTTAATACATTGCGGCATTTGTTCTATCGATTGATTTTGTTGCACCAACCTAGACGGTAATCTATCGAAGTTGCATGCGATTTACGTCGAAATCGCGTCATTTATGAACATCATTAGCGTGTGTGAGCCGTTGATAATCGTTTATCCTTTTCCGTTATTTTACACATTTTTAACAACATTAAACATAGGTTTGCTATGTTTTTGAATAATTCATTCACAGATTCGAATGCCGAATCTGTAGACTTATTGGAAATCCATTGTTTCCACCATTATTTCCACCATTGTCTTAAAGCAATGAAGTAAATCCTAATGATTTAGTTTGTCTATTACTCAACTACTCATCGCCTTAACCTTGCCCACCGGCCTCGTCTTCGCATGTTGACATTGCCACTGCAACACCTTCATCTACCATGACACCTATCCAGTTTTAATAAAGCTGATTCTGCATTGTCTTATTACCTGCTTAAGTTTGCATGTTGACATTGCAATTGTAGCAGCTGCAGTTGTTTTGGATTATAACTCGTTGTGATAGAGGTTATTTCGCTTTGTGCAGAGTTGTACATAAGTTTGTAAGGTTGACGTAACACCATGAACAATTGCAATAATTGTAATAATTGTAACTGGTGGCTTCTTTACGCGTTGCTACTTCGGACGAAGTTGAAGGTTTCGTTTTTGCTCTCAAACTTGTTGTTTTTATAAAGTAAACATGATTATAGTACGAATTTTTTAAGATGTCGGAATTGTAGGTAGAAATTCCTGACATCTTAGAAAATTACTACCTTATCTCAAGTTATTTTGATAGTTATCACGATTCTGTATTACGCGTATTACATCTTAGTTTACCAAAAAACACCCCCATTCTACGCTCCAAGCTGTGACACGTGGGTATCCATGCCAAATTACTAACTGTTTGACACATGTGTTATGAAATGATTATATGTAATAATGAAAAATTTAAAAAAAAAGCTAAATGTAAATATTTTCCACGTTGCTTTCTTAGGGCCTACGCTAATCATCCTAATATAAGGTATAGTCCAAACTTGGTACGTTTTGAAATTATTTTTTAATATTTAAACATGTAATATATTTTTAGAATTGGCTCAGAAAGCCCTTTCATTGAGGTTTCAGAACAACAACATAAAATCATACAAAAAAAGATGACTAGGTATATAATTCCTCTACTTTTTTTTACTTTTTTTGGGGCTTCGGATCAAATTGATTCATATAGCCTTAAGATCAATCGTTCTTATTTTCATGCTGTTAACACCATTTCCAGCATTTAACTGAATTTCGGGGTGTACCGCTAGCACTACTAGAATGTGCCAAAGATACAAACATCAAAAATTACATATATAACATTTACCAATATTTATAAATTAGGATTGTATTGGACTGGCTAAGATCCAAAATTATGATTTCGATAATCCGAGCCACCAACCAGCATGTGTAGCCGTGGGACACGGCACAGATTCAAATCCACCCAGCATTTCTTAAGTTTCATCGACGGCGCTGCCCTACCCAGCCCGTCTGCCTCTGCCCTGCATTAGCGCCACGTTCTTGTTGTTGGTCAATGTTTAGTTAAAATTGTAACTCCATTTTATGTTAAGTAAATTAATAGTTTTAGTATACTAGTGGTTCTGTGAACCGTATACTTCGGAGAACATAAATAACGCGACAGCAAACTTCCCCCCTTCTCCCCCTCATTTTCCCCCCAATCAAAAAAATGGCTCGACAATTTTTGGCAAATAAATCAAGGAACGTACATGCCAAGTTTCATCGAAATCGGATGAAAAATGCGACCTCTAGACCGACACTGACCAACCAACCAACCAATACACACACATCAATCTGCCAAATCGTCGTACCAGTGAAAACGGAGACGACAATGAAAAAAAAATTACTTAAGTTACGATAGCAAATTAATCTAAAATTTATACTTTTAATCGTTATAATTCTTTATAGTTAGATACTTACCCCCTGTGGTGATCATCAACGTACTTACATACCTACCTACGGTTGAGTTGAAGGATATGTCTAAACTTTTTGTCTAAACTTTGTTCTTTTAGCTTAAGTTCGTTTTTTATGCTGTACCTATACAGGATGTTTTTTAACATGCCTGTTTCTTCCGTCAGCTGATTAGATCTCGATGTTTTCTATATTTTTGAGTGGATACCATATCAACAGTTGTCTAATGTAACCTAATATACACCTTCTTGAGTCAATATTTGTGGAGTGAACAATCCGAAATCAGATATATCCATATTTTCCACAAGTATTATTAAATTTGGCAACTGCGTATGTTTTGACAAAGCGCGCACATGACCTGAGAACCAGTTCTGCTAATAAAAAAGGTTTTTTACCCATTAAGCCCTCCAGAACCACACAGCTATACGTCAATAATGAAATGTACAGGTGCAATATGTGTAAATTTGCACCTTATTGAGTTATAATAAAGTGCATGATGTATGTCCATCGTGTATATAAGACTTTTGGGTTTAAAATGGAAACAGACAGGTTTAGTGCGATGTTGACTGCAACAACGATGCGAGGTCGATTATCTTCTTTTTTTAATTAGGCTATATAATAAAATAAACATACTTGAACTTCATGTTCCGTCCCTCAGTTTCATTTTGTACCTCTGCATTTGTTTTTATTGATTATTTGACAAAATCGGAGATCATTTGACAGCAAAAAACATTGACATACTAAATTTTTCATCCTAACTAATGGTTATCTTAATAAAATAAATTAAAGCACTAAACAAAATTCACAAAAATAAATATAAGTCATTTACCGCAAGTACAAATATATCTCCTTATTTAGGTTCCCATTTTCATCATTACCCTGTATATAAAGCCTCGCACTTAAGACTTTTTTTCCATATGAGTAGCCATTTAATAATATGCGTCTAGTTGCCAAGTGTGATATCATATATATATGTTATTCTATGTATCATATAGAATATAATAAGCGACCTTGTGGCTACAGTATTCAATCATTTGATTCGCTTATGCATTATTCGATGTGGTTATGTTATGTATGATTTTTGCAATATTTCATATTTCCAATGAACTTGGCCTTATGTTTCCAAATATTGGAGTTTTATTTATTTGCTATAGAATAAAGGCGGCCACCGACTATCAGTCCGCCTGCAGTCCGCCTGATGGCTGCTCTACATGATGGGCCATCATAGGGACGCAGCTATACGACGGAGCGAGATCGCAATAGCGTTAGCTCTCTCTAACGCATAGCTGCGTCCCTATGATGGCCCATCATGTAGAGGAGCCATGACGATCTCGGCCTGTTAGTTAGAACAAAAAAAAACCGACTCCGAACAACTGACAGGCCGATATCGTCAGGCGGAATGATAGTCGGTGGCCGCCCTAAGAAAGATAATCCACATGAATGTTTAGGTAGACAAGTACGACAGGTGTGTAATTGTGCATAGTCCGCATTACGGAAGAGACCTAAGAATTCCTGGAATACATATATTAAATGTCGTCAAAAAATGTGCAGTGTTGCATGAAACCTATCACTTAATTTACCAATAATTCGGACAATAAACTCTTTGATCGCCAAAACTCTCAAAGCGTCAAATGACCGAAAAAATAATCGGGAAATTATACACTGAAACAGTTATCATATCACAACCTACTTTGAGAAAAAGTGAGTAATTAAGTCCTTCAGCGTAAGAGGCCAAATGTGAACAGTCTTCTTCAGCTTAAGCGTCTGACACCATTATTTCCTGATATGACCGCCCTAGGCACAATAAAACAAAAAAATAAATAAAATATGTAAAATAAAATCTTAATTGACTTGAAATTAAATATAAATAAATATTTATTTTAAGTTATGTAAGTTTCTCATATAAGTGAATTGTAAAATTCTTTTGAGAAATAAAGATCTTTAAACCGAAATTATTGTTATATTAGCTTTGTAACAGTGGACTATACACTTTGTCTCCTTAACTCAATATAAACATATAACCTCTTTCCTAGTTGCAATAAGGAAAATATTATTTGTGAATATACTTATGATATGACTTACAATGTGATTCGACAAAATACAAGCATAGTGCACGCTACATGCTCACATCATTAATGATTGACATGCATCTAAATTACTACAGGCATTATCATTATCATTAACATATACTTTTTTAGTAAATCATTGCACGAGCTCGAACAGTTCATGCCACAACCTTCTCAGAAGCGTGTTTACTAACATATATATATCTCGTATTAAATATATATGGAGCATTATATTTATAGAGCATTATCACCCTAATAGAAATAACTAAGTTTTAATGACTTTATTATACATTTTACTTGCGTTTTATTCATTTATGTACAATCACCTTCATATATATCGGAGCAGCCAAGGTACTCAAAAATATCTGAACATGCACTTTATCGCCTTGACAATAGAGGCGTTGTCCAGGTATTTATGACCACCTTGGCTGCTCCGATATATCTGATGGCGACTGTACAAAGGGTATTAAATGAATGCGTAATCCTTATTGCAAGTATAATAAGAGCTATGGTCAGTTGATTTTGATGTAACTACATACAATAAAACATATCTATACGTGTTTTATTTTATTCTGATACAAAGGTGTCTTACGTGTATATTTTATTGATATATTATGCTATTACTGCCATTATCGTAACATAACATATAAGTATATTAAAATACACTATTGCCTACCCGTGGCGTCGCACTGGCGGATATATGATCGAATAGTATAAAAAACTGATGGTAGTCTGGAACAAAGAACTATCGATTCTTGCAAACGAATTGACCAGTATAACAAGACCCCTTAATAAAAAACTCTTAGACCTTCTGATTTCAGAATCCTCTGGTCAATCCAGCTCATATAAGAAATCCCTAATTATATTTATCCCTGCTGCAACCACAAGAAATTTCATGAAAATCAGAGAAACGTTACTAAACTTTACGAAGAACTAACATTCAAAACCACAAAGCCAGCTAACAGTCGTGTTGTATCTAAAGTTGCCTGTAAGAACTTCGCTTCACTGCGCCCGCTCATTCTATAAGTAGATACGTATCACGTAATAACACTGATTAAATGTGATATTAAACACTTTTAAATTTGGTTTTCATCGTGACGTTTAACGTTTTAAATTTAATGAATTCCGTCGTTAGTCATTGCTGATCAATTAATAATGACTTATGAACATATTTTAATTACCGCTGATTAAATTTTAAATCGACCTGCCGGTTAGATAACTTTTGACATTACAACTTTGTGATTTGTTTGGGGAGAGTGGGATAACAATATGGGTTCATGTAGCTACAGCTCTGTTTGGTTCAGTTTTCAATGGCTTTAACCTTTTCCACGCCAAAGACGTATATATCGGCACCACAGGTCCAACGCCAAAGACCGATATATCGGTCACCGACCACAGAGCAAAATAGACCTACATGCACACACATAAAGTTTAACTTCATTTTTGACATTTAGATGTCGTGGCGTCTGAGTGGTAGGTTTTGCGTTTGACATGGCGTCGAAAAGGTTAAGGCCTTTTGGACTGCTCAAGGAGCTGCTCATGGGTTATATTTCTTTATCTACGCCCACATCATAAATCCTCTATTCTGCGTTCAAAAACCGCATGTAATTACCACCATTATTGCAACCAGTATTGTAACATCAGTGTATTATCTGTGACCGTGGGTAAAAATGTACGAAAATTCATTACCACATCGTAACGAATGAAAATGCCTGCTCCCTGACCGCGGTCATGCGCCCAGCGACCGCCGGCACAATCGACTTGGCCATGGCGGTGCAATGGCGGTCATTCCGAACGTTTCCAAACGTGTCATTTCGGATTTATAATATGTATGTAGATAAAGCAGTGTATGCAACTGTACGTAATTAGGCCTTAAAACGTAACAGTTAGTAGTTACATAAACTACTATTTAAGGCTAATATTATAAGTACGGCTAGACTCGAGAGAAGTCTCGAGTGTAATGCTCGTGTCAATGCATTTTCCTTAATTTCTAAATATTTCGTATGTAATTTCAACTTTCGAGGGACATACATGTTACACTGTAACAGATTACGATTCCACGCACTTATTTTGTTGTTAATTTTTTTTTAAGAAGCGACACTTAATAAAATAGTTATTTTTCACCTCAGCAGTTCGAACAAGCCTACTTTCCTCACTCCCTGGAGTGACGAAAGTGCAACTTTCTTTCTCTTCGTCCCTCCAGGGAGTGAAATTTTTTTTTAGAAGCTTTTCGTCATAATGACGATGCCTTTCATTCAGGAATGTAAATAAATGTGTTTTTTTAACTTTAATATATTCTCACTACTGAAGTGAAAAGTTGTATGTGTCACACGAGAGGAAAGTTTTTTACATCTCGTGTTCTTGAGCTCCCTCGCTACGCTCAAGATTCAAACTTAGAATCACTCGCTTCGCTCGTGATTCAATTATAGTTTCTTTCGCTTACTCGGGACTCAAAATCAACACTCGCAAGAAAAACCAACTTTCCTCTCTTGTTGCACAAATAACTATTGTGCAACAAGAGAGGAAAGTTGGTTTTCCTGCGAGTGTTGATTTTGAGTCCCGAGTAAGCGAAAGATTCTAAGTTAGAATCTCAAGAACACGAAATGTAAAAAAAACTTTTCTCTCGTGTGACACATACAACTTTTCACCTCAGCAGTGAGAACATATTAAAGTTAAAAAACACGTTTATTTACATTCCTGAATGAAAGGCATCATCATTATGACGAAAGCTTCTAGCAACAGAATTTCACTCCCTGGAGTGATGAAAGTCGCACTTTCTTCACTCCAGGGAGTGAGGAAAGTAGGCTTGTTCGAACTGCTGAGGTGAAAAAGATATTATTATTTAATCAACTTTTTTTCCTACAAAAACCATACGTATAACATATTACATAACAATGGTACTGTAGATACCCAATACTGTCCTTGACTATTTCCCGCCGTTTATGTACATTTTTTCTCATAGTTTTGTTTTTGCGGTCCGTCTCAGTCGCGTTTAAATAGTCTATCGAATAGGCTTTATTTTCACATGATAAGGTCAAAAATACGTTAAATGATTCTCATGTTGTCCACTTGTCTGTTTGTACTTAAGTGCAAACTTTACTTTATTAATTTATTAAACTATAGTCCGCAAGTTCCGCAACTGTTAGTAGTATCTTTATTATCATCATCCTCTCCATTCTTGGCCATTTCTCCACAAGCGGCTTCCCTGTCTTGTCCATGTCCATTGTTATCATTCACCTTTTCTAAGTTGTCTTCATGTTCACTATCGTCTTCATGTTCATCATCCATTTTGTCGTGTTCATCATCCGTTTTGTCGTGTTCATCATCCGTTTTGTATGCTTGTTTGCCACCGTCGTGGTATAAAAAATAGTATGTAAGACCCCAAGTAAATGGGACAAGGGCAAGCGAATGATGAGTATGTAAGACATCCACATCAGAAAACACTGTATGTATGTTAAACTAGGTAGGTATGTTACTTTTAACAAAGTAGGAGTAATAAGTTATACTACAAAAAAAATCATTAAAAGTTAAAAAAGGATAAAATATATTAAATTCTTCAATTTAGGCACATTATAATGCGCTTATGAACGTCAGAGAGAGAATTATCGAAGCAAAAGTATGAGTAAAATTAAGAAACCATTAACTTATGGTTATTCATAAAAAATCATTATGTTAGTGTTACCACGTAAAAGTAAAAGAAGTTAAATGGAAGAGCTACGCAGATCAAAACAATAGGTGGATAAGCAACATGATAAAAACTTCAGGAATTTAATTTTTTCAATATTTTTAGACCTACGTATTTTATGTATTTAAATAAATGATTGTAAAAAAAACTTGACGGGACACACCCGTGCTCTCGTTTGATACCATGACTTAAGTATTTTTACCAATTAAAAAAAACAGCAGTCGAAAGGTTACTTTCCACTTGTAAGTACTTACCTAATATCAAAAACATACAAATAATATAACATAAATGTACATTTCACCAGCAGTCACTCAAAAACTATTATTTTTAATGAGTCAATTAGGGCGGGGCGCGCGGGGTGCACGGGGTCCGTATAGATTTTCTTTTTTTCTCTTCCGCCCGTTGCTACGCACCCAAAGCCTACTTCCGGTGCCTCCCTGTTTTCGAGATTCCACGAAAACGCAGAAAAAAAGTGACATTAATTAATTTGGATCTTAATTAAGGGCCCTTAAATAAAACGTAATTCGTTCAAGCACGGACAGATAACGCTTTTTTCAATTTTACGAGCATTTTGCAGGGAATTCAAGAAGATGTTGCCGAATGTACTACCTATTTGAGCTGTGAATTTTTTTTAAAGAATATTCGAGTCTGTAAACTAGCAGACCTAGCAGTTAAAGATATAACCTTGCAATTTAGAACATATGTGTTAGGGGCGGCGGGTCCATAGAACCCGATTCCCACGGGCTTCCCCAATTAATAGGCGCTTGGGTAACTTCCCTACAGATCATGGAGAAAAAAAAAACCAAATTAACTTCGGCTTGCCTACCAATATTTTTGACGCGCCGCCACTGATATGTGTCATTATTTTGGTAAAGGTACCATTTGATGGGCGGCGGCGGCGATGTGGCGGCCAATGGTACCTTGATTAAAAAAAAAATCTTCAAATGAGCTTATATATTTTTTAAATTCAAGCTGTTTGAAAGTTTTTAATGAGTTTTGCGCGGGCGCGGACGAAGTAGCGGGTAGAGACTAGTATAGTAACAATTGTATTTAAGTGCATTGTTCAGAGCTAGAAAATAAGTTTCTAAGTAATTAACATTTACGAAACAGTACAGTTACGGAAACATCGTCCTAATGTTATTTTTTATTCGTCAAGTAATCTTAAAAGCATGTGGGTAGGGCAATTATTTTATGATTTTATACTCGACTATGATGCTTATGATATTTTTGCTAGTGGGAGTCTTAAAATTACCTACCCTCATATTGTACCGTAATAAATATTATCATTTAATGCAGGCACATTAAGTTAGCTTATTCAGATGGGTTGATCTTTATATTTATAAATGACATGACGTTGAACTCTCCTTTTGGCCGTTGGGTTAAACACTATTTTTTATTATAAACTGTTAAGTGCAAGTATGTTTTTTCTACAAATTTGAATTTGTAAAAAAAACAAATTCATACACCTTTGCACCGGGAACATACGGGAGCGGGTTTTAGTGTAATTTTTATATTTCTTTTCTATACCTATTTTGACATTCATGTAAAAAAATTAACACATTTTTTAATACTTTTTATTGAAAATAGTCAGCATATTATGTATAGTCTACAATATCGACGTCATAAGCTCATACTTTTTGACAATAATTCATACATTAATTAATTAATATTATCGACTTTATTTACCCGTAAAACTAACAACAAGACAACATATTTGACTTACAGTATATCGGTATCGGTATGATAAACGCTAGTATCATACATAAAAATACAGATAGAAAAGACATCAATACACGGAAAAAAAACATTTATTTCACAAAAAAATTAAATCATTACAATTTTTATTGTAAATCATGGGACAATATTTTTTTTGTAATCGCAAGAAACACAAAGTTTTATTAAATATAAAAATTGTTGTCACGCCGTTTACAAACAATTGTACTTATATTTAAAAAAAATCCGTGTTAACAATAATGTTAGCAAAGTTATGGCACTATTTACTAAAATCAGTTATTCAAGAAACTTTTTCGTCCATTTTCCGACCACTTATACGGACATTTAACATTTATATTTAAAGGTCAGATTTCGGTGGTATAGCTAATAGTTTTCCCGGCAAAAGGTCGTACTTTTTTATATTATTTCATTGATGTATTCTACTAAGTAGATGTGACATCTAGAACGTTTAGTAAGAGGAGAAGACAGCCCTGAGATTTTTTTGTCCCATAAATTGTAGTAAAAATCACTACTCTTTGATCCATTCCATGTCAACCGCCAAGCATGGCGCACAAGATTTGTTCTAAATATCACACCTAGAATACATAATAAATCAATGATCTAGAATTAATTTTGTGCGCCATGTTTGGTGAGTTAACAGCTGAAACTGAATCAAAGAGTAGTATAGACTAGTAGTGATTTTTCACTACAAATTATGTGATAAAAAAATTCTTAAGGATGATTATTTACTGCTTCTGTATATGTAGATATATATCAATTGATGTTGGTAATACGCACTAACTAAATCTTTGAAGTTACTGTAAGTAAGTAAGGTTTTATTTGTAAATATAGGTAATTACAATGGTGGTAAATTTATACATCGTTTCACTATATTTTGCTATGAGGCGTACAAAAAAAAGTTGAATTTAAATCTAAACAATAAAATTACAGTGTAGTACAGATGTAGTGAATAATCCTTTCCTTTCGTATTTTCTCGGAAATGTTCGTGTTTGTCTTACATCTCAGTGTAAGACAAAAACGAACATTTCCGAGAAGATACGAAAGGAAAGGATTATTCACTAAATCTGTAGGTAGGTGTAGGTGTCTTTTTAAATATAAAATATAGCAAAAAATACTTCAATTATAGTATTTATATCCCTCGTGTACCCTTAATTGTATTTTGACAAATAAGAGCGAGTAGCATTTGTACGGGATTCTACATCCGAGTATTTACCTTCGTGCGTTCAATATTTGTATTATTGCCATCGTATTTCTATTAACGGACTCGTAAAAAGATTCTCAATTCCATATTTCATCGCACACCGATTTTAGAATTACCCTCTAAACTGGTCGTTCTATAAATACATGTACATTAATATCGTAAAAATCGAACGCGTCACAAAATTCGAAGCGTAGTTATTCAATCACAACATATAAAATTACTAATAAAATGTCTTCTTTTTTCATTTATTTAACCAGGTAGGTTTAGCAATACGCTGTGCCACCCCCGTAATACAAAAATACATGTTGTTGAAGTTGTATTGAATTTCCATTGGAATAATTTTCAAGCAAATACTGATTATTTCTGATTCCACGTTTAGGCGCTAGCTGTATTGCTTTGTTAATGCACTGGAGGGTTTGGAGTCTGGAGGTGTATTGAAGTTGGATCGTTTCTAAATGTGTTTTAAAGTAATACGGCCCCATGTATTTTAAAATATATATAAGTATTTTCGCACTGTCTGTCAAACAAATTGTGAACATTCCTAAACCTTGTAAACGTCCCGTTCCCAAATACTAAGTCAAATACCGAACCGTAACATCCGAAACGCTGCAAGAAAAATACGTAGTACGCCTCCGCCCCGTTGCCATGGCAACCCCGGGAAGCCTCAGTCACGTGTCACGGGCATTTCCGCTCTTTTTCTCGCGTTTTTTCCCCCCGGGCGGGGAGGGGGTGAGCGGGGGTAAGGGGGCTCGTGTACGCGACTTAATTGCGTCTGTGAGTGTGGTCCGGAGAAATTAGAGCGAGGGTAGTGAAGGTGTAGAGGCGGCGGAAAAACGGTTACAAATTATGAAAAGAAAAGAAAAATATTTTTTCACGCCAAAAAAGTTGATTTTGTATGGAGGGTTGGCCGGCTGGCAAAATTTTCTCCTATTTTTTAGTCGTAATACGATATCAATTATGCCCTTAGACGGATCACCAGTACCTATTTTTGTTACATTCTGTTTAGTGCAGTAGGGTATTAGGTTCGAGTCCGGATTTATTACCTATTTTTTTACTTTATTTTTGTTAAGTTTTGGATATTTAAATAAGTATATATTTATTTTAACTGAGTAAAGCAAGCCGTAAAATTGCATAGATTTTTTAGTTCGTAATTTATGAACTCCCATATAAATCACGAAACTTTTCTTACCAGACAAATTCTATGAATGTAACCAGTTATTAAGTACATTAAAATAATTTGTTATGAAGATACTGTATTTTTCAATTAGGTTACGAAACATATTTTAAATAAATGTAATATTGATATTTAATATTTTAAATACAAAAGGAATAATAGTAATATTTCTTTTAAAATACATGGCCGCATATTTAGTATGATATTTGAAACATTGTACTTCATTATTGTACAAAGAAAATCAAATACCAATAAAAACTAAAGGTACTTAAGGTGTGAAGTTATGTAAAATACACGTTTAACTTGTATGTTTAACTATCCATACAATATAAGTATGTGTTATTCTTTATGCCATATGTAATGAGCCCGATAGAACCGCAAAAAACTGGTTTGGTACTTTAATTTATTTTATAACACAGTTGCTCAAAAAGTGCTTTTCTTGTTAGTAGTTTATAGTGCGGAAAGTTATATTTCTCGCACTAGCGCTTTTTACTTTTCCAGCCAATCATATATACTCGGATATATAGTACTAAAAGTAACCTCAAAGTTACTAATTGTCAATTTTATCATTTTTTCACACCTGTATTAAAAAACTTCGTTCGATACACGGATGGAATATCATTCTTCACTCGTCCCAAGTTTTGCCACTCGCCTAAGGCTTGTAGCAAAATGTCTCTTCCTTTCCGACCTAGTATCGAAATGCACTATTTTTACATACCTATCTACTTTAGAAATTCAAATGTAAAGAAATTATAATATATATAAAAAAAAAACATTTTTAGCATATTTTCGAATTAATAATAGTGTTAGAAAATACATCATTATAAACCTAACAAGAATAAGTAAATAACTTAATTAACTATGTACAGTATTTGAAAAACAATTAATGGTGTCAAGTAACGTACCTACAAAGGTCACAATATATAATTACTTGTATATTATACACCAGCTAATTACGCTACAAGATAAGAGAATATACTTGTAAATTATATATTGTTAGTTTATTTACTCCGTTGCCAATTAGTGGTCGAACTAAATTAATTGTATTTCGCCTATTCAGCCTATTTGTTACATTTGGATCCACTCTTAATAAGTTTGAAACTAAAATTAATTAACAAGAATACAAATGTTTGTTATCACGTAAATTTTCAATAGAGATTTTTCAATAACGTTTTCATGAATTTGTAATTATTGTATCTACATAAAAACAGTTTTTTTTTAGCTATAATAAGTACTTGTTTTAAGAAAGTAACAAAATATATATTAAAATTCATTATATTTGGATGAACTTTCTTAGTTCAGATACATCATTGGATGAAATCGGCTAGATAGAAAAAATTCCAAAGTTACATCTTAAAATTAGCTTTAAACAGCTGCATGTCTATAGTTTCTTGACTTACGCGTTTAATGAAGGAAAAATTTCCACCACACTAATACTAAAAAAAAAAATTTTTTATCAATTAATGCGGTGTTTTTTTTTCATTCATCATTTTGCTGAAAAAAAATAGGGATGGAGTTTAACTGTGGTCATCCCCTCTACCAAAAAAATGTGCAAATTCATAAACAAAATTTATTTGTAAACCTAATTCTAACATTAATTGTGAAAACGTCTCTGAAGCTCTCTAACTCTACGCCGCGTGCACCAGAGTCCCTGTAACATTTCTTTTTCGTGAAAATCTATTTATAACTAGGGCAGCTCGTGCTTAAGTTTGCACAACCGAATCTCCACCTCCTCCCTTCTAAAATACAGTCGAATTTCGCTTGGTTAAAGAAACTGCGTAGATACTTATACATTTTTTCCCATAGTGGCTCTATTATATTGATTAGTAAGCCCCCCTTCCGGGGAGAAGTGTCTTTTGTGCGATTTTTCTCGGCTTTCCTTTGTTTTTCATCTTGTGCTCGCTGGCAATGTGAATGAACGGGAAACATAACAAAGTTTCTTGAACGTTGAGCCTAGTAGTTAGATCTTTAAGTATAAAGGATGCTTAATCTATCAGATAGGGAAAATCTGAAATCATAAGAGATATGCTTAGACCAATAAGTCGAGTAAGAGATAGTTCTTTAAAAAAAAACACAGCTATTTTTGGCTCAATCGCTCTATATTTTTTTTTATAGTTTCTTGTCCATTTTACCTTCGTCTATACGTTTATAGGATCCCTAACATCAGTAACAAATATAATGCAAGTACCTAGTCTGTAGTTGTATGGTCATCTTAAAAAATCTTATTATAAGACAGCTGACTCTTGCAACGAATTCGTTCCACGACGCAGAGTGAGAGTATTATACAGAATTACCAGCCTCGGCAATTAATCGCTAGGTATACAGGTGTCCCAGAAATCGACGTCAAGCCGTGAATGGATGATAGACCAAGTTATAACAGTTATCAGAAAAATACAAAAAAATCTATCACATGTTCTTCAAAAATTATGGTCACTTTAAAAATTTACTAGAAGTTAAGAGACCAGGGCGTGAATATTCTAGTAAATTTTTAAAGTGACCATAATTTTTGAAGAACATGTGATAGATTTTTTTTTGAATTTTTCTGATAACTGTTATAACTTGGTCTATCATCTATTCACGGCTGGACGTCGATTTCTGGGACACCCTGTATGTATGTTTTCTTGGGCTTATATAAAGATGAAATAATACAGGCTTATCATCAAGTTTTTTTGTGCTGTATTGTTGAAACATTACCCGTCAAAATAAGTTTATTTATTTCTCAGATACCAACTATATCTACATGTTTACATACAACTAAAAAGTTTTCAAATATATTTTAATCGATTTGGTTACAACAAATTTACTGACCATTACAAATAAATCATACTATAGCATTTTAAAATAAGAATTGAAGCAGCGTCCGAACTTAAAAAGTTTGATATTAACTTGATTTATTTTGATATTGATTTGACATCACTCATAGCATTGTTACGCGCCAAACGCCATGCGTGTTTAGAAATCAAGTTGTTTTCAAAACTACAGTTCAATATCTCCAATTGGATTCAAACTGGACTAGAAATCAACAATCTCCGCCTATCAAAAGGCCTCAACTCATCAATGAGAATATTTTGCACGACGGGAATCCCCAGCGGAAGACTCACACGCAGACAGACACGCACACATACACAGGTGTCGGTGTAGCAACGTGCTGCTGGCAAAACTTGAAATCGGATTAATTACAACCAGATTACGCGATCGGACCAATAATGAATAACATTTCAAAGGGATACCAAATCTAATTTGATAAGTATAAGATACAAATTAGCTTTTCTACGGAAATGTGACTTATGCTGTTTTATTTTCGATCCAAGAGTTGGCGACTAGATTAACTAGAAAAGGTCTTATCTGTTATGTAAATTCTGTATTAAGTTGTTCTTTATACGGGTTGTTATACATTTAACTGTTTTTATTGCACTATTATTTCCAAATGATTAACCACCTTACTATAAGAGGATAAGGTGGTTTTTGTAATGGTTGTTCAAAAAATTTAAGTACGTTGTAAAAACCTCATTTAAAAGTCGATGTTCTAGTTCTTACAAAACAATATGCTAAATCGTACGTTATAATAATTACATGCCTGTAGAAGTTTTCAAACGATTCCAGCTTATTTTTTACCAAATGGTCACACAACTATTGTTTACCATTTTCATTATAATATATAATGCCTCAGACATGCGTATAATAATTTTATATTTTATATGTCTTTTCATTATAATTATTTCTCTTTTGCTGTATTTGTTACCTTTGTTATATTAACAATAGTTGTTGTTAACTATGTTTTTGTACCTACTTACACTTTTATGGGCTTTGCCTGAAATATAAATGATTTAGAATTACCTAACTAAATTTTTTTTAATACCCGGTCAATTAAAAAATGAGTACCTATTTTATTATCAAAGCACTTCTGGTCATAATAAACATTGACGTAAACAATTATGTATAAATGTTTAAATAATATTATTAAAAATCTATTTATGACTTAGATCTAGTACTTGTATAATATCAAAATAATAAAAACAAAATACAAATTAGAAGTCAAATTATATCAATCATATATTAACGACTAGCCGGGTCCTGACGTCGTTACTAAAATCGTCTATTATCAGAGAAGTGTCTGCAACATACTGACGTCATCGGCGCGGGCGCCGTCTGCGGGCCAATCTACCGTATTATCAAAACGATATAACTGTATATACAGTCCACAGGCACTTACGTCATTATGTCACGAGACAAATAGCAAGGTGATGATCACACTGACAGATAAAGTTATTCTTACGTCTTAATTTGTTTTGCGTGTTTGAATATTGGCATGTTTTATTTTCGTAGGTCACCGATGAATAATAATGTGTTATTGTTGTGTACAAGTTTCACACGGTTTTTGTTAAATGCTAATTACTTACATTACATAAATACTTCCACGTTGTAAACATGGAAAAGTGTGAAAATGCCACGCGTTATTTTATTTACCAATGATCCATTTTATAAGTATTTATTTAATTGTACATATAACTGGTAACCTTGAAAATAATTAATTCTTTAACCACACTCAAGAGCAAAAGTTTCGGGTCACTAGCATTCTATTGAATATCTCAAAAGATATTAATTTTAAAGATATTAAAGTTTATGTTACTGACCCGAAATTATTGCTCTCGAGTGTATAATAATATGACTAAACTAGCTAGACAGACATAATGATATTACTTAGTTAATTTTATTTAAGTAATTGAACTTATGTAGGTTTTATATATGCCCTTAACTTATCTATTTCTGTAAAAAATACTACAGACAATAGTTTCCACATGAGTACAATTTGGGTCTCTTCAAAGCGCGAGTAAATAGGTATCTCATAGGTAAGCGTGCCCCACCGTAGACCGCATCATCACTTACCATCAGGTGAGATCGTGGTCAAACGCCTGCCTATTCTACATAAAAAAAAAAAACAGTATTGCTTTATTTCTAAACAGAAAATCTGAAAAAAGGTCGCTGACATTCACATATATATACATATGTATGACTCAAAAAAAAACAATATATCACCAGTATGTCGCGACCCTAGCCCCGCCCCCCTTACTACGAGCAAAAACGTCAGCGAACGCACATATACTATAGAACAGAGCGAGACAGAATGAGGAAAACGTGAAATTAATTGTATGATAAAGAAGATCAACATTATCAGTGCATTTATAAATCATATGATATAGTGTGTCAATATGATAAATATTGACCGAGCTTAACAAACTTCTTAGTAATTTTTATGATAAACAATGATACATCATATTTACAAACACGATGATTTACGCAAAATATAAATATTGTTTTTATTTATCTTTAATTAAGATGATATAATTATTATATGACATTTGACTTTTAAGATATTGTATAGTCGGCGCAAAAGATATGTGTATATATTTATTTGCACCTTACTCCTTTATAATAAGATACAATGGTGTATACATATCTTTGACGACTGTAACTATAGCAACATATTTACTAACAATTAGTAGACTTTATGTCGTTAAAATACGGTTTATAATCGGTTAACTCCGTGTATATGTTGATATCTGATTCTGAGAAGCAAAGAAACCGGTTATAGGGACTTTTATAGCTGATGCAAGGCCGAATCGTAAACATATATGATGTGCTATATATTTGGTATAGCCATGTAAATTGCTTCAGTAATTTAAGTACCTATTAAGATACATATTGATTATATAAGGTTCTTTATATGAGTTTTGCTTCAAATATCTATCGTGAAAAATATACACAACCCGTAGTGCTCTCTGCGTTTAATCTGTGGAAAATGCATTTTTCCAATAATTCAAAAAGCTCCTCATATTAAGTTTTTTTTATTACAGTTTGTTTACACAATATCTACCTAGTTTTCTGGTCCTGGGTAGTGATTATGGTATTTTATCTGGTTTTGTTTAAGGTACTTTTGGTTGTAATTTTGATAGTTTTGTATTAAAATTACAGTTGGATTGGGCAGAATGGGTCGTATGGAAAAGACGCAAGATCAGAATTCATCGTGTTGGTCGTTTTTAACCTTTTTCAACCGACTTCAAGAGTTCTCAATTCGTCGGGATATTTTTTTTATGTACACCGATCACCGGTGGATACCGAGGATCATTCAAAGACGGCTGAACCGATGCACAGTTGGTCCCATTGTCACCAGGTCCAGATCTGATGATGGAATCCTGGAGAAATCAAGGGAACTCTTCGAGTATTATGAGCACACTTATAGTGATTTCACTGTTTTTTACAGCAACTCTGCCACTTCCTCTTGGAATAGCGGATCCTAAGTGAAGTCGGTTCTTTTTTGTTTCAAATTATAGTGTCTATTTTTATTGCCAACTAATTGTGAAATATATCCAGAATGCATCTAACGCAATCTTCAATGCGTCATTCTCCAAGTTCACAACAACAAGTTTCATATGTTTGTTCGTTTCTCCCAATTCTCCGAACTCGTACGCATCGTGAATTTTAAAAATAAACTCCCATCACTGGAATTTAAACTTTAATCTCTTTGAAACTGGGTTTGTTTCTGATTGGAAGGTAACGATTATATATGAAGCTATTGGCAATTCTGTGCCAATTTGAGACTACAGAAATATGTTAACTGTCCTTCGTGTTCAACTTTAACTGTATTAGGGCCGGGCCATATCAGATGGGTGAGCACCACGGCTATTGCTCCCATGCAAATATACCGTTATGTATGACAGATGTCACATTACTTACACTCGAACTTATATTCTAATATTTTTTTCTACTTGCTCGACGATGACTGAAGTTAACTAAAGTTTTTTTATTGTTCTGTGGTTTTTATGATTAATTTGGTGGGATTTAAAGTATAAACATTACATACTTAAATCTTAGTTGATAATAAAATATGAAATACATAACTTTTATAAACTTGATAAAATAACTTACAGTAATGTATATCTTGGGTAAACAAAATGCAATTCCAGCTACTCTTGATAACATTTCAACAGTTTTGTAAATAATTAAGTTTTTAATACTTGTCTTTGTATTTTTAATACTTTTATATAAAACTTCATACTATACAATTATTCTTTAAAGCAAGAGTCAATAGACCATAGGCCATTCTTTAAATAATCTTAACTACATCTAACACTTCTCAGGACATATAAGTTGTAACAAAAATACTGGTGACCCTTCTAAGGGCATAATTGGTATCGTAATATTCTAATGATGAATAAGTAAGAAAAAAAAATTTCTCGAGAAAAAATAAAATTTGGTTTGTATGGAGGGTTGGCCATCTGTGACGACATGTCCCATACAAAAATGGCGTTCAAAATTTTTTTTCTCCTACTTATTCTTACTCGAAATACGATACCAATTATGCCCTTAAACGGATCACCAGTATTTTTGTTACACCCTGTACAATACTTAAACACAAGTCAGTTAATAAAAATCGTGTGGTAGCTATGCCTATGACGGCTACGTTAAAAAGTCACTGAAATCATAAAATGCACCATCAGTCCATCAGAAATAGGATATATTATCATAAATCCTATTAAAACGTGCTATACTCAGTTCTACCAAAGAGTTTTCCCGTCTTTAAAAACGCCCGGTACCCCCACCGACTTAACCGATTATTTAAATTGGAGTTAAAGTCAGCTAGTTACCGCTAGTTAAGTAGAGGGCAAGCACTGATAGCGTTATCGGCCGTCAATGGCGTCGGCCGGGACATTACCGAACACATTATGTGTGGACTGGACCCTCTGGTCTAACTGATTAAAACTAGAAACAAAGGATTACGACATATTATATGATCGCATGTAGGTATATACAGCCGGCAGCAGAAGTATTTAAGGGGGCCCACCTACTATCAGTCCGCCTGACGATATCGGCCTGTCAGAACAAAAATTTGAGAGCTCCGAATAACTGACAGGCCAATATCGTCAGACCGACTGATAGTGGGTGGGCCCCATAAGAGATATGTACCTACGTTTTTTCGGGATTAGGTACTGTAGCGCCATCTGTCGAGTCTGGTGGAACCTAATGACAAATGAAATATATATTTAATGATATACGTACTTAAATATAACTTAAGAAAATAAGAACAATATTATAACTTCAAAATAACACTACCTAAATTAAATACAAATCTAAAAATCTATAGTTGGCCGCAGTGGCATAGTACCGAGGATGCTGGCAGCATTTCCTCGCTGGATCGCAATACTTAGGCGTTAGATGAGGAAACTGCCAGCTCTTTTATCTCCGATTATGTCGACCAGCCGTTTAAATAGCCAACTCTCAAAAAAGTTTTTGTGCTGCTGGGCCCCACGGACGAAGAGTCTCGATCAAATACAACAAAGTTGAAGACAACTATGTACGGTCAGCTGCAACGAAAAAGGCCCCCTCTGCATACAATTTTTGTATGCAGAGGCGGGTCATTTTCTCTGCAGCTGACTGTACATTTTACAACTTCCAATCCATAGAATAGGATTCCCGTCGGCTTGCCTAGTTTTTAGGCATTTGAGCAGTTTTCCTACAGCTCATGAAGAAATTTTAAGCCAAATAAATCTGCGACTTGCCGAAGAAAAAGTTTTAGCCCGCCACTTATAGGAACTCCTGTGTTTGCGACGTTTAAGGGTCTCAGCTGCCTGAAACCTACATTATTTTGCTATGAAATAGGTAAACAATTTCCATATGTTATACAATAAAATCTCATCGATTTTATTCGATCGTTGCTCAAAGACGCAAAACCAAATTCGAAATCACAACGCACTTACATTTAATTCAATGTAAACATGAAACCTGTTGCAAGTTCACTCCCCCCACTTACACCCCCCTCCCACACCCCCTTCAACTCGCAAAACGTGACTTAGTCAGGCAAACAAGTTTTTTGGAAGCTTTTTGTTATGACAGTATCTTGATTTAGCGTTGGGCTTGCAAATATTGATACAGCCTTTAGGCTCTTGAATCTGACATCTAATAATCGAAAGGCAACAAATTGAACTTTGTCAATTCAATAACAGAAATTAAGGATGTTTCTTAAGGGGCTACTTTGAAAAATTATAGATTTTTTCAAGCGCTGTAGTGACTAAACGGGAAAAGGGAGTGAATTTATTTTCGAATATATATTATTAGACTATATACTCTTGTTTTTGGCACAAGCCGAAACACGATTGCTGAAAGTTGCCTCGATAGAAAAAAAATCCGAAGTTTGGTCCTTTTTCCACTTATTTTTCTTGGCTTACGTAAACTATAAGAGATTAAGCAATATAACTTATTAAAAAATATGGTATTCTAGTTTATCTAAAAAGTTACACAAGCAAAAATAGACAAAACTTTATAGATTCGCTTATACATCGTAGTTTGGTCAAAAAGTCTGATACTTAAGAGCGCTGCATCTCTTTTTTTCGTGCACGGGAGCCATAAACGTGTCTCTAACGGATGGGCGTGGCTTGTCGGAATCGAGGAATGGCCTTAATAAGCTCCCTGATCTTACATAAGAAGACAGTCTTCTTTCCAGATATCTCCAACGATTTAGGCTGTAACTATTGTCTGCCCATCTCTAAGCAACGAGTCTGATTTATACAAGGTGGCCAAAAAAGAACTGTATTTCCATTGGCTGTAGGGTTTTGGGACGCTACCAATCCTCCCTAGATGGTTTTGGAACCTCTCAGATCGATTTTATTTTTGGAATCTTGTATGGCCATTGAGTGGCGGCGGTGAGTATATAATGGCCATACAAAAGTCCAAAAATCAAATCGATCTGAGAGGTTCCAAAACTATCTAGGGAGGATTGGTAGCGTCCCAAAAATTTACAGCCAACGGGAATTCAGTTCTTTTTTGGCCACCTTGTATATACAAATGTAGATTGATACTAGCTTTTGCCCGCGACTTTTGCATAGAATTCACACTTATAGTATAGTATATTCTTCCCCCTATTTCAGGCTTAATCATATTATTATATCCTTTCCGAGAACAGAAACTACCTCCACACCTCATTTCATCTATATCGGTTCAACTGTTCAAATGTAGCAGATAGAGAAACAAACAGACAGAAAGACTTACGCATTTATAATATTGGTACATTGATAAGAATTAATAATAAATAATACTTTAGCAAACCACGCCAACGCTCAGTACGTACCATTATCGACCTTTAAAATAATCGCCACCGTAAACGCGCATGAGTTTAACCCACGAAACCGCATAACAAACGTTATAAGTCCCTCCAAATTCATATAAACTTAAGCTCTTTTTGATCTACAATACTTCCATGGTGTTTCAGGTGATAAGGTAATACAGTTTATACAGTTTGTGGTCAATTACGGGCACCACTTCCCGTCAGGGAAAACCATGTGTTATTATACATATTAATACATTTATTATGTTTTCCTGTTTCAGGATTAATCTGCTGCCTAAGCGGAAAATTGTAATTAGGTATTTCAGTTATTTTTAATTAATTTCATATTTACTAAAAAAGCTGAAAAAGTTTTTACTGAAGTTAATGTGCGACTTTCTTTTAAAAAATCTAGATTTTTTACGTTCTTCATCATCATCATCATCATCATCTCAGCCATAAGACGTCCACTGCTGAACATAGGCCTCCCCTTTGGACCTCCATAAGTATCGGTCGGAAGCGACTTGCATCCAGCGTCTTCCGGCGACCTTTATAAGGTCGTCTGTCCATCTTGTGGGTGGACGTCCTACGCTGCGCTTGCTAGTCCGTGGTCTCCACTCGAGCACTTTTCGACCCCATCGGCCAATTAATTTATAAGGTTAACGTTCTTACGATCGTAATATTGCTTTCCTTTTCCGTTCAATTAGTCCCAATTAGTTTTACGTATACGAATATACTTATTACCTTCGTACCTACTATGCGTAAATTCTTATCTAATTATACGCGTTTGACGAAGAAGGGTAGAACGACAGGAAAAATAGGAGAAACTCCCAAATGCGTAAATTCGGTAGGGTTTCTCTAAAAACCTATAATTTCTTTAAACTTTAGTTATTAAACCTGAACACATGGCGTATCTACTATAGAGGCATAAATAATATATAAACCACGGTAGCACGGAGGCATAAATATAAGGATGCGTTTCCTCCAGAGATGAGCAAGGATGTGTTGCGAGTAATGTTTTTTTTAACCAATAGAATCACTTCATTTGTTTATCCTCGCACAACACCTAGGATTGGTTCTTAACAAACACATCCAGAACGCATCCTCGCTCATCTCTGGTGGAAACGCAGCCCAAGACTGAATCGCAGATGATGCTTTTGAAATGTTTTGGAACAGTGCCTTTGATTTTTGAATTTCGAACATTGCTGCACTGCACGTTGGACCTTGGACAATAGGTTTGGCTCATAATATGTGATAGGTACCTTACCATCTTTTGTGATATGCTTTCTTATAGAACCACGCATATATATAAGTATTTTAAAATTGAATGCACTTGTTGTTTTGAAAAAATAAGTCCCACCGAGTTTCTTGCCGGTCATAATTTCTTCACGGGTCAGAGTCAGAGGTGTTGGGTGTTTTTTTTTAATGGCTTTCTCCCCTTGTAATTTGGGCAAAGGGAATTGTGCCAATGACGACGTTTTTGAACTTGACACGCAAAAAGACAATATTCGGTGATTTGAGAACCAGTGTATCCCACCGCGCTGTCACCATGAAGTAAACACAATGATGGCTGGATATAGACTAATTTATTAATTTTATAAACCTACCCACACAGTCACATATTAAATCTACTACAGTTGGGTTTTTTTTTCTCTTTTATCTGACGTGTAAAAGTGTCCTTGTGGCCTACTTACTAAATAAATGTTTGAGTTTGAGTTTTGTGTCCAATCTGAAAAATTATCTGGTGAAATGTTTCATTTCGATCACCATTGGTCGCTTGAATCTCATCATCGCAGATCCTTGAATTGGATGAGATTGGTCCTTAGTTGGTTGTAGCAAAAGCTAGTATAACGATACAACTGTATAAATGGTGCGTATGACTCTTTAACTCGGTCAAGGAACAAGGCCTTTACGATGTTGCAATTTGTAAGAAAAAGGTTTTAATTCCAAGAAAGTACTTGCTGGAGAATTTTTCAATTTACTTTCTTTTGAGGTGAGAAGGGAAAACTGTGAATAGCTTTTCTATTTGTCAACAAGTAGATGTGACTCAAGTCAAGGTATTGAACTTGATATGATCATGTCGCGTCGCAAAACTTTAGAGATTTTTTTCTCAAGTACCTATAAACCAGTTAATACCTCAGTCACCTTTACACAGTTATGTCTTTTAACTTGTATTTATACGTCTGTTATTTATAAACAATTTGTACATACCTACTAATCCTTTATTGTTTCATATATTCCATAAACTGCGCAGTTTTCTTTTTCATAAATTTTCAGCTTTGTCTTGGCCACTTCTCTTTTAATCGTTCAAAAAAAACAGAAGCTGAATTCAGCTGTTGTTTGCCTCTTATGTTTCAATATTGAGCATAAGGATTGACTTTTGTTTTTCGAACACCGTTGCCCAGGCGCACGCAGGATGCCTTGCACGTTGGCTCCTTGGCCCAGGACGCAAGGCCGGCGCGCGGCCTCGCCCGGACGCAGCGCGCATCCAAATTTGTGAATCAGTGCGCAAGTAAGGTTAACGACTGAGAGAAATTCACAGTGACATTTTTGAAAATATTACAATGCTGTGGGTGTGATTGGCAGTTTGGAGCCTCGAATTCTGCGGCATTGTTCGGAATTGGCGTGCGATTTAACAAACGACGACTCATGCTGTAAATCACGAGATTATGTTTTTATGTAGGTATTTATATGACAATCACCATATTTTTTATGATGACCAGTTTTTGCGGACAGTTGTGAGTTTGTACGCGAAATAAAAGAATAACTTTTCAAATCAAAGATTATAGAAAATAAGGTATAATTGTATTACTAACATGCTTATGGGCCTAGGCCTGAGATAAATAAATAATTAATATACATATAAATATTAACCTTTTTATCTTCTCTCTCTCTCGGTGATTAGTATAGGACATAAGAAATGTAATGAGATAACTTTTACTTAGAATTGCAATTAACATTTTATCCATACAAAATAATTCAGCCCGCAATGTAATGCAAACACACTCGCGTTAAACGCTCGTTGACAACTAATTTCAATACCATGTTTACAGTACATTGCTGCTGATAAAATTTTCAAAAATTAATTATTGGGTTACAGTTAATGTATGTATGTATGTATGTATGTATCACTTTATTGCACATAAACAAGTATAACATTAAAACATTAGTAAAATACAAAAAGATATGCACAAAGGCGAGCTTATCCCTAAAAGGGATCTCTTCCAGCCAACCAATGAGAAAATGAGAAAGGAGTAATACTATACAGTGAAAGGCAAACTATGCACTAAAGAGGTCGAAAAAGTTTGGAAACACATAAAGCTTCAAGTAAACCCTAATAAATACGCAGGTACAAACATGTACCACACAAAAACCTACTTAAAATATGCATGAACTATATACATATAACACATATTAATAAAAATATAAGACTATATACCACGTACATAAATAAACAAATATATATATATATACATATATATAAAGTAGAAATATATAATATATATGTAAAGTATTCAATTCAAATTAAAAACATTAAGAGTCCATTAGCCATAACTTGTTCAACTTCTCCTTGAGTGAGGCAACAGACTGTGACTTTCTTACATCCACTGGCAACTCATTCCACAATTTAACTGCATAAGCAGTGAACGACCTAGAGTAAACACGCGAGTGTTTTGACGGAATAGCTAGAGAGAGATTTGTACTAGACCGCAAGCGATGACCGCTAACAGTAGCCAAATAATGAAACCTCTCCGACAGATACGGTGGAGATGCAGGATTAAAGAGTACGTTGAAGAGCAATGACAGGACATGCACATCCCTACGACGGCGGATCGGAAGCCAACCAAGTTGAGAACGAGAGGGGGACACATGATCAAACTTACGCAACCCAAATATATACTTGATGCAGGCATTTTGCAACTGTAACTACTGTAACTGTACTGTGTTTTGTAAGTGTAACTTAAAAAACATTTTTATTAATGATACTCGTTGCGTACTCGTTATTCTATGGATGATTTTCATAATCATTATTTTAATACAGTTTTTAGGGTTCCGTAGCCAAAATGGCAAAAACGGAACCCTTTATAGTTTCGCCGTGTCCGTCCGTCCGTCCGTCCGTCCGTCTGCGGTCTAGCTCAGTGACCGTTAGCACTAGAAAGCTGAAATTTGGTTTGAATATGTGCATTAACTAAGCCGACAAAACGGTAGAATAAAAACGCGAAAAATATATTTTGTTAGGGTACCTCCCGTACACGTGAAGTGGGGGGCGAATTTTTTTTTCGTTCCAACCAAGTTGTGTGGGGTATCGTTGGATAGCTCTTTTAAAAATAATTAATAAATAATTTTTGGATAAAACTAATACTTTCGGAAATAATAGCTCCGAAAGTTTAAAACAGGGCGTCCCCCCATCTAATTGAATCGTGGGTCCTAAAATTTTGAAAAAAATCATGAAACTGAGGCCTAATAAGTACCTTCAATGAAAACTATATTGAAATAAATCGGTTGAGCCGTTTTTGAGTTATCATTCAAAAACCCATAGTGAAAGGACGAAAGTAAAAATGACGTAAGCGCCGCCAAATTTCCCGTAAGAAACAACCTTTTGAATTAATGTTCTCAGTTTACGGAACCCTACACTGAGCATGGCCCGACATGCTCTAGGCCGGTTTTATAAGACATGATACGACGAATAAAATAATTTGTTGAATCAAAAATAAATCGCGTGATAAATGCAATCGAACATCATCCACAGACCTTCACAGGTGATTTTCTTGGGCATGTAATTATAGACATTGCTATAAAACAATTAGTAATCAATACCAAGTTCGTTACTCAACCGCGTCGCAATAAGGATGCGCATGCGCAATGACATCTTATTTATGCGTTTAAAAACAATAGGGCCACAGTAAGATAAATTATTCCACAACTTTCGTGAAAACGAAACTAAATATAGAAATATAATTTAAGTTCTATCGTTGTTTAAAATAGGACTTCATACTTCGTTTGTTTAAGATTAGAAAAATCGCTCGATTTCTGGAAAACGACTTAAAAAGGCGCTATTCAGCTTCTTTCTTCATTAAGCCTATCACTAAGTAATAATGGAAGCAAGTACCTAGCCTCGTTGAAGTTTTTCCCTAATATAGCTGAAAAAAATTAAGATACAGTCAACAGTAGAAGTCTTCACACGCTCTCATTCTCTTCAATAAAGCCCTGTCACACTCATTTTGACCATCCTACCCGCTTAGCTTCTGCTACTGACTGTATGGGCGCTTGAAACGCCAGAGGTCGTTTTTATGCTTAACTAGCGACCCGCCCCGGCTTTGCACGGGTGCAATTATACATACAAACCTTCCTCTTGAATCACTCTATCTATTAAAAAAAACCGCATTCAAATCCGTTGCGTAGTTTTAAAGATCTAAGCATACATAGGGACAGACAGCAGTAAGCGACTTTGTTTTATACTATGTAGTGATAATAGGTAAGCAATTTAGTTCAGTTATAGTATTTAATAAACTATAAAAAAATAAAACTCTCGTGAGACTCCAACACATTAAAAATATTTACAACGACCACCAGCAGAACACCGCGCTGCCGTCGCCGAAGGCCGCTCGTGAAAATGATCATCGTAAATTGATCGAAACATGTCGAGCAAAATTCGACCAAAATTACGTGAGTGACCCGTTGTAAATATTTTTAATATGTAAAAATATTGTTTAAAAAATCTGTAAGCCGTAACATCATTTTTCACCTCAGCAGTTCGAACAAGCCTACTTTCCTCACTCCCTGGAGTGACGAAAGCGCGACTTTCCTCACTCCAGAGAGTGAAATTTTGTTTCCAGAAGCTTTTCGTCATAATGATGATGCCTTTCATTCAGGAATGTAAATAAATGTGTTTTTTTAACTTTAATATGTTCTCACTACTGAGGTGAAAAGTTGTATGTGTCACACGAGAGGAAAGTTTTTTTACATCTCGTGTTCTTGAGATCCCTCGCTGCGCTCAAGATTCAAACTTTATATTATAGAATCTTTCGCTTGCTCGGGACTCAAAATCAACACTCGCAAGAAAAACCAACTTTCCTCTCTTGTTGCACAAATAACTATTGTCGTATCAAAGTAAAGCATGACACATACGCAAACAGATACTATCTTGATAAGATAATACTATCCGTTTATTGTCATATGCTTCTATATTATTGATAAAGAGCAAGATTACGCGTATCAATAAATTATTCTATGAAATATCACGCAAATATCATAATGCAAACCTCTGCTTCAGCAGTATTGATATGATATATCTTAGAAACGGCTACATTACTTCTAACCGGATAAGGGTTATCTTGGATATCAATGTATCCAAAATAGGTAATCAAATTGGTTTATATAGATACTAGCTTTTGCTCGCAACTTCACGGAAAAATACATTTTTTTTATCAAATAAATTAGTAATAATTACTAAAAAAATTGTAAAGCTGCAGCACTGTACAGACGCCATCAGCCAAGGTGGTCACAAATATCTGAACAACGCCTCTATAGTCGAGGCGATAAATATATTCTTGAGTACCTTGGCCGCTCCGATATATTTGATAGCGCAGGGGGGTGATTTTCGAGATTCGAGCACTCGAAAGTGACATTTAAAACTCTCAATAAAACGATGTAATTATGTTTTAAAATTAACAGTGATATAAATTTTAAATCCTGATCATTTAAACTATTAATTCCATGCGAAAAAATTGGCGTCAAACTTTTGTGTGCGATTATTGTCGACCTTAAATTTTTTGAATTCGAGCGTCCGGCTGTCAAAAATCGGCCCCTGTACATGTAGAAGCCTATCATTGGGATATTAAAAGGCTAATAAAACATATTAATTCAATAGAAAATGACACTTACGCATGCAAATTAAGGTCAAGATAAAGGGTCAGATTAACATATTTATGCACAAATGCCTCAAGGCGGTCGCGCGATATCAACTCCATGGACCGTAGCTACTAAATAGCACACTCCTTACTAAGTAAAGCGGTCCAGACACTGTCAGTAATAATGTCATTATTTCTGTACCCGTCCTTTTCTATGTATATGAAGAAGAGAAGGATGGGTACAGAAATAATGACATTATTACTGACAGTGTCTGGACCGCTTAAGAGTTTACATAGTGTGGTAGGTCATGTACACGCTTTTAGGGGTTTTTATTATAACTCATAAACCAATTAAATCAGACAGTTTAATAGAGACCGAAATTATTTTGGATACATTTTCAAAATGGACAAAACACAAGTGGACATTGATATGCACGTATCAGCTATAAGCTGCCTGTACATTAATCATCATCATCATCCTAGCGTTTATCCCGGTTTGGGGTCCGCTTGACAACCTAATCCCATGAATTGGCGTAGACACTAGTTTTTACGAAAGCGACTGCCATCTGACCTTCCAACCCAGAGGGGAAACTAGGCCTTTTTGGGATTAGATCCGGTTTCCTTACGATGTTTTCCTTCACCGAAAAGCGACTGGTAAATATCAAATGATATTCCGTACATAAGTTCCGAAAAACTCAGAGGTACGAGCCGGGGTTTGAACCCGAGACCTCTGGATTGAAAGTCGGACGTCTTACTGCAAGGCTACCAGCGCTCTACTGCCTGTACATTAATAAATAATAATAATACCCTACCTGTACGATGCTGAATCTGACTGTGGAAACACTGGCAGCTTGGCGGTAAGATAATCCAACTTTCAGTCCGGAGGTATCGTGTTCAAACCCCGACTCGTACCACTGAGTTTATGTTCGAAATATATGTTTTGATATTTACCAGTCGCTTATCGGTAAAGAAAAACGTGAGGAAACCGGATATAATCACAATAAAGCCCAGTTTCCTCTCTGGATTGGAAGGTCAGGATGGCAGTCGCTACGTATAAACTAGTGTCTTTGCTAATACTTGGGATTAAGTTGTCAAGCTAACCCGAAGGCTCAACTAAGCCATGTATAAAAGCCATGATAAGTGCTAGGAAGATGATGACTCGTGCGGCATTGAGACAAGAAAGGTAGTTTTTATAACGTATTTATCTACATAAAATCTAAATGTTGTGTAACCTTTATAAAGCCAGTTATCAGGCTCAGAGGTGTAAGTATAGAAACTGAATATTATCTTTCAAAGAAAGCTAAGCAAATCTACTTTATCGTACTTATACGATTTTCAGCTAACATGGTCATTAACATTACAAAAACTATTTAAGACGGTGTATTTTGTTGCGCTTCTGCAGCGCATCAGGGATGTTTGCAGAAGCCAGAGTAGATTGCTTCTATGCAACCATGCGCAAGAGGGCTGCATCCCTGGTGCGCCGGGTGCGTGCCAGCCCCAACACCATCTTGAGGATGATAGGGGACAGGCTGGACTGCCCCTACTTGCTTCACTGTAGTCGGTTACATGCACCGTACTCAGTGAATTAAAGTAAAATAAAAATACTGTGTCCCTAGTTAGTTCATAAGTACTAACATCTTAGTTCATAGGTAAACTAACAAATGTATGGATCTATTGTTATCTGAAAAATAAATAAATAATTTAATTTACCATGTGCATTTGTTTTGTCGAGTTTCCGATATTTCGGGACAGTCGCATGCGCCATTATCACGGAGTAACTGAAGTTCCTGCGAGTGTTAGTTGTGGTCTACCCACACACCATAGCGATCTACCCTCTTTCGAGTTCGCTTTTTTCGTCCGTCGTCACTGCTACTACTACCGTCCACATTCTCACTTGATCGAGCATGGTTATCGAATATCGGAAACTCTACAAAACAGACACACATGGTGAATACCCCTCCCCGCCCGTTTTAAATAGTTTTTGTAATGTGTCGTACTTTGCAATCAGTTATACTTATCTTTGTCATAAATGAGTCAGTTCTCATCGCGACCCCGCGACCAGTAATCCTTGGTCAGCCATTATCTGGACACTTTGCATCGGAACTTGACACGGTTCTGCTACATCTGCGCTCGCGCAATGCATCGTAAATTACATGACGAGACCAGTTATTACCTCCTTGTTGAACTTGACCGGCTGAGAGTGTTTATATTATTGTAGTTAGCCCGTAATGCTAGGTACTATTGGCATTATAAATACTATAATAAGCTTCTTTAAGGGTTATTCAGATTTTATATTATTTTTGACCCTAAAAATGTTTAAATCTAGATTAGTTACCCTTTAAGAGTCGCCAGGACGCTCGCGTGAACTCGCGTCCCCATACAAACGTAGTTCAGCTCTCATTTTAAAACAATATGCTTTGGAACCACGAAATTTGGCATGGGCATTTTAGTAGTACAGATCTAGGTCGGTAATTCGATTTCGTCGCAAAAAATTGTAATACAAAGAAAATACAGCCAGTTACATATTTACATACAAAACTTATTTTTGCTATATTTTCTTTGTATTAAATTTTTTTGCGACGAAATCGAATTACCGACCTAGATCTGTACTACTAGAATGCCCATGCCAAATTTCGTGGTTCTAAAACATGTCGTTTTAAAATGAGAGCTGAACTACGTTTGTATGGGAACGCGAGTGTCCTGGCGACTCTTAACAGTTTTAAGGAGGGTTTCCGGAATTCACTGTGACGAAGAGGTCTTTTTGACAGCAGCTGTCAAAATCCACCTATCAAAAAATATTAAACGTGACTGGTGGACTAGATCTCTTGCTACGGTGCTGCCACTTGCTGACAAAATTGATTCAGGAAACAACTAAGAAATAAAAATCGATTAATAAAGTGTTATATATTTATTTCCAAACCTTAGATGAGCTTGAATTGAAGGGAGACTGCTCAGGATGGGGAGGAATGAAAAAGTTGGGGGAAGCTTTTAGGCTACCCCCACACTAGCGTCATCGCGTCAACGGGGCGTCGGGAGACGTCGACGCTCAAAAGACGCTAGTGTGGGTTAGCCTCAGCCAGCAGTATATAGGCTCACAATATTATATTATACAGTTACTAGAAACTTGTCCAATTGTGTGCCACGTGCCTTGATGACATATTTCAATGGCGTCGATGACATTGTACACCGTGGAAGGACCCATTCGTTTTACGATTATCTATCGACCGAGGCCGATGCCTACTGCTGATTACATAAGGCATTTGCGGGATTGCAGAGAAATATTACTCGTGTTGTATTCTTTTCTTACCTTTGATTTCATTGCTTGATTTTAATAAAAATCCTTTATTCCACATTGAAAGTTTTTAAAGATATTATTTGAGGTTTCGTGTTTATTAAGTTCTTTATCTATTAGTAAGTAGCGTATAAAAATAAAACAAAACAAAAAACAAACTAAGTATAAGTATAACCTGTGGCATGATACCATAGTAGCCTAGACCCTTAGATCCTTAATCGGTTAATATGAAAGGCATGACTTATAAATGTGAAACGTGTTCTTTTTTTGTAATATCAAAATCGAATAATGAATCAAGCATCGACTAAGTACATACCAAACCCTATTGAGCTTAATAAACTGCGAAGTTACGTTGCCGGTCCAATAAAAAAAATACTTTTTATAACGAGTCGATAGGGCTCATTAAATTTATCTTACTTAAAAGGAAGCTTGATACGGTCGGATTTCCTTCGATAACACTATTTCACTTTAATTAATCTCACAATTTCGTTATCACGTTCCAATTATTTACTATAACTTAAAATAGGGCTTTTATTAAGGTATTTTCGTACCATGACTTATTTAATTGTTAGTATTTTCTAAAAAAATCTATCAAGAGTGATTTTAATCACCCTTGACAGCTCCAGAATTGCAGAACAGACACCTAAATAATAAATTAAGTATAGATTAGTTAAAAAAAATTGTGTCGCCAATTTTTATCGGTATTTCATGGTTTATATGATTCTTTCTCCTTTGGATACATTATTTTTAAAGGTCGTCTTAAATCCATTTTGTCAGTTGTCAATGCAACCCACATTCACTCCGCATACAAAGATCTTAAACCTATCCCTAACATATCTCTTTCTCTTTCCAGGTTCGTCAAACCAGACGAAGTGGCGAAACTATGGGGCAAGATGAAACAAAACGACGGCATGACCTTCGAGAAATTCAGCCGAGCCATGCGGTACCACTACCGGCAGTCTGTCCTGGTTTCAGTTCCAACCGCGCGTCTGGTCTACCAGTTCGGCCCTAAAGGCCCAGACTTCAAGACGGAAAACCCTAACTTTGTCAAAGTGAAGTCGGAATTGGACAGTTACGAAATGTACTCCTAGTTTAAGTAGTTAGGATGTAGAAGCGCTAGGGTAGTCCGTTGTGATTGGAGGCTCGATGATGCTGTCCACGGTAGTTGACTCCGATTTGGTAAACAAATTACCTACTATGAATTTATTACACTAATCTACTTGAAATTTTAATTAGTATTTTGAATCGCCTACAACATCATGTCACATCAACATGTCACAAACTTGTAAAATTTAGTAAAGGTAGGCTTGTCAAAATGACTACGTGACATAAACGACCTAGTGCTTGAAATTCTCCATATAAATACCAGTTCACAGTCATACGGGTGACTAATACAGCCAACTATGGGCATTTTATTAAATTGACACACACAATATTTGGCTTATAATTTATATTTGTTACATTACGTGTACCTACATTTAACTAATTCAAATATGTAAGGTGCGTTGGGGTAAGAAAGAAAGGTATTTTTTTAGGGGTAAGACAAAAAATCATCCATATTCCGGAGCATTACAGACTACTTTTTATCTTACCCCTAAAAAAATACCTTTCTATCTTACCCCAACGCACCTTACTTAACTTTTTAGTATGGATTTAAATGATTTTGACCAATCCGTCCGCATGACAGAATTTACCTCGCATCCAAAGGAAAAATAACACTTCTGTTATTTACTGGAGTCTTCTATCGTGGGGGCGATGAGTCGTGAAGCCCGTTAGATAGGTGTTTCAGAAAGTTCTGGGTGTGTTAGGGATAGTATACTGTTTCGGTTTCAGGCCAGCTATGCGATTCACAACCTGTCCCCACCAGTATAACTTGATCCTGAGATTCATAACAACTATGTCGGGGGCTAGATATTGACAGATGGTACCAGTGTTAAACTTACGCGGTGTTCATTCATTAAATAGAAACAGACTTAATCACTCTTACTATTATTATTTCACCTGATGTTTCGAACGTAGCACTACGTTTATGGGCGCAGGCAGACACGTGAATTTCGCGTTTTTATTTAAATGATTACTTATTTTACTACATATTAATTCAAAGATCACAGTAGATGTAGCTTGCAATACTACCACTTTTCTAGACGGAGAAGGGACCGTTTCGCAGGCAATAGCCTTTGAAATAAGGATCAATGGGTATTTTCCGTTACTAAAACTGCCCCCCTTTACTGGTGGGTAAGATTGTGAACAAAGCCCTGGAGTGTGGTTTGACCCGTCAATTACTAGAGCGCCCAATTGTTAAATGTCCATAATTAATCTTTAATCGTGATTAAGTATTTTTACGAACAGTTTTTATTGAGAGCTTCGGACTCGAAGGTTGTTCTGAACGAATTTTTGATAAAGTATTTTTGATGTTTTGATTGTTGTTAGCATTTTATGATAGTGTTAAGCGCAGTTGAACAAACATTCCAATCTTATTTATATTTGTATATGTAAGTTAGTATAAGTCCGTTTCCAATTTCAGTTCAAGTTGCCATAATTAGTTATTAAGAAATGAATGTACTTAAACTTTATGTTTCATTATTGTATAGTTGTTTTGCATGATCGATTATAGTATAGACTATAGTGAGGGTATTCGCGATCGAGATTTTCACTAGATGACAGCATCGTGGCGAGAGGTTTTTTGACAGCAGTTGTCAAAATCCACCAATCATTTATAATTTTTTTTTATTGGTGGAATTTGACAGCTCCTGTCAAAAAAATCTGTCGCCACATGGGTGCCATCTAGTGAACAATTCGATCGCGGAAACCCTCACTGAAGGTTAATGTTGATTATTTCTGTCGTTGTTAAGCTTCTTCTCAGTGTTAGGTAAGATATATTATTGAAATTATTTGTAATTGAGAATCGCCGTTGTGCAATAAGGAATTTATGACAAGGATAAAAGATCTGCTAGCCAAAGATTAGTTTTGACAAATTACTTAATGTGTTTTAAGGTTAACAATGAAGGTTATTTTTTTGACAATTTTTAACACTTTTTAGAGTTAGTTTTGAGACTCTCAGGCGATTGCTGTGATGTAAGATAAACTGAATAATTTCTTTGTAAATAGCTTTTCACTAAATGTCTCACGATATCATTCTTGTTTATTAACTTCAGATTTTCATTTGTCTAACAAAATAAATTATTTCATTAGAGTTAAGACTTTTCAATTAATCGGTGAGATGACTGTATAATGATAACTGACAGTACAAAGCTGTGTCTTTATATAATGTTGTATGTATACTTATCGTGCGCTGACGCAGGCCTAGTTAGAATTAAAATTACGAAAACGTAGTTAAATAAACCATTGGCAAAAATATATGTTTGGAATAACGTTCCGTTTGGTTGTTTAACTTTGACTAAAACTTATAGGCGTAATTAAAACTAAATATTGATCGACTCATATTTGAGAAACTAGATAATTCCTAGGTTTTCTTTGTGAAATTTGCAGTTTTGATTGCAACTTCTTAAATAATTATACAACGATTTAAGCCAATTAAACTAACTTTAAAAGAAATATTTTCTTTGAAAACTTTGAAAAAAGGATACGTACTGCAAAGCATTATATTTAATTAGATTTTTCAATTATATGTCAAATTAAAACATTGAATGTCGGTTGACGTCAGTTACCACTTATTGCTCAAGTTTAAACGTCATTCGGTATATTGTATTAAACCATTACTAATAATATACGTAATATTTGAATCATAAGACTTTGAGTTAGTCACTTTCTAGATTTCTGTAAAATTGGTGCACTTACATTGATGTTATAATCATTTTGGATGCATTTAAATGGTGCAAAGCCAAAATTTTGTGTTATAAATTTATGATTAAAATTTAATCATATAATTATGTCTGTCTATATTATATTAGTGTCACTCTAACTATTACTAAGTTCCTCTGGTTTTTCAAATGCATCAGGTAGTTAATACCTCAATTATATGCCTCATATTTTATCCTCGTGACTGTAGGTAATTTATAATGCATAAAATGAAAAAATCGTTTAATAGATCTCCATAAATACACATATGATGTACATAAATATATCGCTGAATATTTGTGACTTTTTCAAGCAAAAGGTACATCATTGTAGGTTGTTAATAAAGTTTATTTTTAAATGTATTATTATGTCAGTAATGTCTTATTGACAACAGACAATGATGTAGGTACCTTTTACATGGAAACGGCACATATATGTTGTTAAAATATGATACGTGTATAACTTATTCTTTTCAATAAGTATTTTAACCACTAGTATGCCATGACTCTGTCATATATTTTTTTTATTGTTGAATGAATTAAACTTTGCTTGGCATTAGTGTTATTATAAATATACACTTATATAAAAATATTGCAATATTATTCAATGATACAATAATTTTTTGACAAGTTGTGACACAATTTTCGGCCATTAAAAGTCATCCAAAATGAACACCTTTAAAACCACTAAATTATCGCCATGTCCTATGTACAGACAGCAACATACTTAACTGACCATAGATAGACCTTATGCCGTTGCAATAGGGGTTACAAATGGTCAGTTAACAAAGTTGCCACAGGGGCGGTATTTTAGTGGTTTTTTGTTTGTAATAAGTAATAATAGCGACTTAATCAAAGTGACTGTACTCATATCACTTCATGTTCTCAAGTAAAATAGTAAATACAGGTTAAGTTTATTAACACAACTCACTTTTAAGTACTATTATGCGAATAAGTTGTGTACATATAGGTATTTTGAATTCAGTCGTTATTATTATAGAAAAAGTATTTTTTCTCAATCTTTTCTACAATACTATGGTTGTAACTGTTATTTTGTTTAAGCTAGCTCTAAGTGTACGTGCAATTTGAGGAGAGGTGTATTATTTGAAATTAAAAGAGAAATATATGATCTATATGAATGTGAACTTACACTTTTATTCCTATTTTAGTTCATCCTTATAATATAGTGGGTACCTCCTTAAACTTTCTGAGGCCCGTGTACATTAATATACTAAGTACATAGAGTTTGGACTCCTCGATACAGTACTAAAGCTAAAATTTACATATAATATGACGTAACCAAACCTAACGAGATAAAAGATAATATGTACGAGATAAAAAAGTATATATTGAAGATAAAACATGAAAAGAACGTTAGTGTAGAGTAGATATATCAATAACAGAGAATAGCATACTTTTTGAAGCTTGCCAAAGTTACCGTAGTAATACCGTAATAATAGTAACGCTATCAATTACTAGATGGCGCTGTACTCTCTGCTCTACATTTACAGTAGCTTTGAGTCACTCTCGTTCAGATGGTGCTCCAGACTTGGAGCTTTAAAAAGTTCTTAGACTGTGCCGCTCTATTAAATATAATACTCTCTGTCAATAATACAATAAAATACAGATTTATTCTAAGTATTTGATGTTTCTGAGGCTAAAATGCATCTTATTAACGTTGATACTACAAACTCAATGCTTATTGATGAGTATAAGAGATACTCAGGTGCTCTACACACATTATACTCCTAACCAGACCTTAAAATAAAAGAAAATCCCAGGTAGAAAAAAAACCAAGATTCATTTAAATGGACCTGATATGCATGGAGGTGTTTTTCAAAAAGGCGCCTTAATATTGGCGCTTACAGTCTAATTTTGAGAATAACTAACTAAAGAAACAAGCTCTGTCGATACACGGGATTTGATAAATGATTTTCCTAATCTTTATCGTAATTCGTCCCAAAAAAATAATAAAAACCGTGCAATGATGCAATGAACACAATGAACAAGTCTGCCCATTCAATATCTCTGTAAAAATCGTTATTAGTCTTTAAAATGTAAATAAATTTAGCTAGAGCTCACAGATAACCTTAACCACAAGATAGATCATAAATACAACTCGAGGTCACCACACAGTATATGTATGTCCTCCCGTACTAATTTTGTATGAGAGCGCGACCGCTTATTTCAGTTGAGTTAACGTTTTTGATCATTACTCATGTCAATTAAAAATATCCACAGAAATCAAGTTACAGGGGTGAACCTGGATTCTTATGCTACAAATTGGTGTAGAATACTATTGAGATGTGCTGTTCAAATCGTAGAAAGTTACAAATAAAATTGCACATATGTGTGGTGACCTCGTGCTCCCTGTAAAAGTTTAATGATGAGGTGTCTGTGTAGTCTGTGCTAGACCCACATGAGACAGACTACAAAAAAGACACGTGTAAAAGGCAGTTCTTACTCTTTCTTACTAGGCTTTAGGGCATCGGTAAGTGTAAGAGTAAGTATGCAATAAGCGAAAACCGGACATTGCCAACTTAAGTACTGGCTTTGTATAGAAAAGTTGTATTTTATATGGGTATCTATATTTTTACTATAAACTAAATACATACAATATAGGGCCGGTTGCACCAAACCGTCTGTTAACGTCAACGCTATCGTTAAAAAAATCTTTTAAGAAAAATGTTACGGTTTTCTATGGGATGACAGCTCCGTCACCATATTTAACGTTTATGAGTGCGTTATTTGTGCAACCAACTTAGGCTCAGTTGCACCAAACCGTCTGTCACCGTTAAAACGTACGCTAAATTTTATTGTATGGAAATTTTCATAGTAATCTGCCGGTTGACGCTGATGAGTCCGTCAAAAGTGGTTGGTGCAACTGGCCCTTAGTGTAGAGAATTTTAAGTCCCATCCCGGCACAAAATCTTGATTACATTCCAAACAACGCCATTGGCATTCCGTATCTACAATTTCTCGACAATATTTCTGAAGAAATGAAGCCACTTGGAAAATCTAAAGCAAAAGGTTATCTACCTACTTACATTCCAACTTAATGACGAATTGGAAGAGTAACTACAAAGACGAGAAACTAAAAATATCCTGCCTATACCTACTTTTAAACGAAAATTAAGGTGCATTTCGACTGGGATGTTTCAACTAACTCGCAATATCTTACGTGTTTTAAATAATTAGGTAACTATATTGCCATCTATATCCGGATAACGGAAAAGCTACTTTTTCGCTCTATAAATGGCACGTAGTCAATGTAATATGTAAAACACGCGTAAGATATTGAGACTTAGTCGAAATTGTCCCCCAGTCGGGTTTCCCCCCCCCCCCTGTACATTATTTGCTCATTTCTTCAGAACGATTCTGAGACTGCTAGGGAAATACCTATGTACACTAACTAACTGCAAAACAACAACAACAACAAATAACGGAAAAAAATTGTACACACAAATGTGTAACAAGAAGACGCCGGTCAATATAGGAATTGTTAACTGCACGCCTAGCACATGAGTGACGCGACAGTATCCCGCGCGCGAGATAGACTACCCGTCTCTTTTTAATTGACACAGTCAGAAAAGGACGGATAGACTATCTCGCGCGCGAGATACTGTCGCGTCACTCATGTGCTAGGCGTGCAGGTTGTTAAGGAAATAAAGAATTTCGATTTTTTAGATTTTCTACTTTCATCAATTTTGGAATACATTGCGTGTTCGGAAAATCTTTAAAGTGTCGTAAAAATCAAACCATAAGTTATTTTTAAAAGTCGGTGAAGAAACGTCGTTTGAAGAGTATAATCTACGTTTTAATTTATTGCTTCTATTACAGGAAACACCCGGTAATTAAGTCAAACTACCTACCTACCATAGTTTTGATATACCTAGCTAAATTTTACTATTAATACCGTTTATACATACATGGCCATGTTAGGCCGTTAACACAGTGGTTCGGCCATCCAATTGGACTAAGAGCTGGCCACGTCAGATCTGTCATTTTTGCGGTCTGTGAAACCCCAAATGATATGACTTTGTGTCCATATTATACATGTACGGCTGGTTTCTCCGGTTTGAAATGTTATATATAGGCAATTATCGGCACGTATGACTACTAAAGGCTGATAGTAGGTATTTGATATTTATTAATAAATTCAGAGTTGTGTGAGTAAGTAGGTATGTAAGTTAATAGTAGGTAATACGGACATCTACACTGGTACATCTTTGAGCCGTTTGGGGTGGAGACGTTTGGGCCGTGGGGACCAGGAGCTCACCCGTCCAACGCGGCAATGCCGCCAGCCTTCTGGGCACCCTACCGATCGGATCTGATCTGGAGCCCATTTTTTATTTGTAAGTATATTTTAGGTTTTAGTAGGTAAGTTAATATTGTTCAACAATATGTAATTACATACTTTTTGACTTACCCAGTTAAGAGGTTTAGCCTCTGAGAGGATAAGCCTATAACTTAAAGGCCAAATTAGCTTATATTTACAATAATGTGTCACTCATCAAAATCTAGAAAAATACCACACAGGCGTCATAATTTTACTATTTAACTCGTTTGCCATAAGACTTCGTTTGGCGTGACATCTAGCGCCAAGTAGTATAACTAAGTTGTTTCTAATTGGTTTGCCGTGTTACGCTATTGAACGCTAGATGGCGTGGAACAGGCAAATAACATTTTATTTCATAGCAACATATTATTATATATTATATGTATCATAAAATTTTGTTAGGTACTTATATTTTTACTAATATACTTTTGTTCTAGTTATTTTTTCTTCAAAAATAAGAAAATAAATGCAATATTACAGTTCTGCCTTGTGTTCAGTAGGCAAAGTTATAAGTAATGTTTAAAATTTAAAACAGATGGGGCTTTGCTTACACCATTGACTTCGCCACAAGCATGCCACAAGTATTTAATTGAGTAATCTAAAATAATTAAAATATAGCAGAGACTATAGAGATATAGACGACCACAGCCTAAGAACTTTTTGAAGCTCAAGTCGATTGCGCCCTCTGTCCGAAAGCTGCCTAAAGATACCGAAATTGTAAGAAGTAATGTCACCTGCACTGCTACTCCACCTACTAGTAGTAACAAATAGCGTACTACTTAGTAGTAGCTAGCCGGCCAAACCTCGATACAAAAACAATATTTTATTTACGATTTTTTTTTCTTAGTTTTTAATAATTCAAATATACCTATACGATACCAATTATGCCCTTAAAAGGATCACCAGTATTTTGTTACGCCTTGTGTGGCCTTGTATACCGCTATCTACCGAGCGAGGATTTTAACACCTATACTGTACCTACGGAGACCTCACGAGGTAAAATAAATACCCCCTTTGGAAGTGTATCTTAACACTCTAAACACCGTCTCACAGCATTGTTACTATTGGCCTGATCTTATTGATAGGGGGTGGTTATTGGGTAACTTTTGAGTTTCTGTGAGGTGAACCATTTGACGTCCACTGCCGAGCATAGGCCCCGACTACGCCACGTTGTTCAGTCCTGATCTGAGTTAAACTTATCATCATTTGATTGTGTTACTTACAAATCTTACACTACAACTTACTATGAGTGAGTAAAGAACACTTCCGAATGACTAGGTAGTTACCTTTACCTACCTACTTACTTACTTTTTTCCCAAAAACTTATTAGGTAACAACTACTATTTACCTAGGTAGTTAGTACTAGGACACTGAAATCAATAGTCACTAGGCACTTTGACGTTTGTCATCGTCATCGCATCCGGCGGTAGGAAGCGAGCCGACCTCGCGTCTTCCGCGCCCAGCGCAAAAACATCTACACGCGCAAAACGTCATAACTACCAACTAGGAAATATATACCTTATTACAGATGTATAAAGTCTACAATTCGTTGTGCATTTGTAAGGTATAGTTTAGCACTTAAGACGTTTGGGTGTTAGGTGCTACGGATGGCGATTCTTTAATTTCACGCGTGTTTCGGATGTTGAAAAAAACAGATGTGAAAGAAGCCAGATTTTATCGCACCGTTCGTAACAGTTAGAATAGGTTTTGTTTCTTTCGTACTTATATAGTTAAAGTGAGAGAGATAGCGAAATTCATTGGCGTTTTAAGTATAGAACCGACTACCAATGGGGTAAAATGGTGTATTCCCATCAGTACCCTATAGTCACAGATGGGAACGAATCCTTCCCATGATGGGATTAGGTGCCTTCCCAACTGTGCCCGTGGGAACAGATGGAAATTGAACTGTTCCTGGTGGGTACTGATGGAAAGGATTCGTTCCCATCTGTGACCGCCCCACGTATTATAGGGAGCACGGATGGGAATACACTGGCAACACGAATCTTAACCCAGCCAGAAAAAGCCTGAACCAGGAGGACCGATGATAAACTGCTCGAAATGGCAGGAACCCTTTGGATAGCAAAGATCTATGGGTAGAAGTGGGGAACTATACAACTCAATTCCCGCCGGCTTGACTGATTCTTTAAAATTATAGCAAATTTCCTACAGCTCCTTTAAAATAATGATAAAAAATGTATGTATATATAATGGCAGTTTGAATAGCAGACGTATCATTTCGCTATAACTTTGACAGAAAACGTTAGAAAGTAATGCGCTCTACCAGATTGTCAATTTCGTATTTTTATAATTTTTATACAACAACGGTGGCAAACAAGCTTCCGGCCCGCCTGATGGTAAGCGGCTATCATAAACTATGAACGCCTACAAACCCAAGTCAAAGGTGTCACCTGCGCGTCGCCAACCCTTTAATGTAAATGAGAATTCACTGTATTGACGGCTAAAGGAGGTTCTCCGTCACCCCTATCGTCAACACAGTGCATCTTCTTAAGCTCTATGGCAACCTTACTCACCGGCAGGAATACAACACAGTTGGGTACGTTGGCAAGATTAGCCGTTAGAACTTTACATAGTTCGACGACTTCAACGTGCACAAAAATCGGCTCAAAGCTAGTTTATTAACTCTTGTTATTGTTCCTAGTACCCCAGAGGTACAAAGGGCCTTCACGAGTTCACGCCACGTCTCTCGATCCCCAGCAACGCTCCTAACGCCACTCCAGCTCATCTGGATGTCATTCAGCTCCTCAACAGAACGCCTCCACGATTGCACGGGACGACCCTATCTACATTCCCCTCCTGGGGGTTTCCAGTTGAGGGCAGTGCACGCGATTTTATCGCCCTGGCGGATTATATTATGCCCGATCCATATCCACTTTCGCTTTGCGATTTCTTGCCCCATCGGGATTTGTTTACACTGGGCCCACAGATCCTTGCGAATCCTATTTGGCCAGAAGATACGGAGGATCGATCTTAGACACTAGTACAAGACCTAAGTATAAATACCTACTCGTATAAGTTGGTAAATATTGACCAAACTCTGTCATTGTCGCCTGGTTGAAGCGGTCCGGCCGACATTGACCGGTTTCGTTTCTTTGTTTTGGACTAACACTGACATTTATCGATGAAGTAATACGCAAATTAACGCGAATTTAAACGGGCTTATACTCCTATAGACGGAGAGCTATATACCAATGGTGGCGCGCCCATAGAACACAATTCCCGTCGGCTTGTCTAAGTTTCAGGCGCCTGAGTAGTTTTCCTACAGCTCATGAAGAAATTTTAAGCCAAATTCAGCACCGGCTTGCCTAATAAAATGTTGGCCCACCGCCACTGCTATGTACAGCCAAGGAATTTGATTCGCGTACCGTCTTAAGTCTAAATTACTGATGACAATTAATAGTACTAAGGGCTATGTTTCTTCGCTTGCTTAAAGAAATATAAGCCTTATGATATTCTGACATTTCAAGCAATAAATCAACGAAACGGTACGCGAATCAAATTCCTTGACTGTACCTTCGTCAAATATGACACAATAATGAGAGCAACGAAATCTCTCTAGTCAGTTTGATGTACTATGCTTATTATAGATCTAGCAGCTGTAAAGTGGTGGAGGTAAAAGAACGCAAACCACTTCAAGAAGACAAATCCTAGAGTTCTGGTTTTGGTGCAATATTATGAGAAATTATATAAATAATTAGATTATATAATTGCCAAATGTTTCTGTTGGGGGAAAGTATAATAGTGCCAAACGACGTTTGATGTAATTCATAGTTTGTCGACTACTTTTTCTTTTCCGCAATAATTTGCAATGTTTTTGTTCCAATGTGAAAATATAGGCTCCGTCCTCTATAAGTTATAGACTATAACAGAGACAATTTCGACAGGTTTTATTTAGCTAGTACTATTTTCAAATTAAAAAAAATTGCTAGACTGTAACTCTGACTCCACCCATTTAAAGCTGCCGGATGCCCAGATCTATTAATAAGGATAGTATAGCAATCCAACCAGATGGGTTTTGTTGCTCTCATTATTGTGTCATATCTGACGTGGCCAGCTCTTAGTCCAATACAGATACGATAAGTTGCAGAATAAAAATACCGGCGGGCTGTAACTCCGCAGCGAAATTACGCAGTAAATATTTATTAAGCTTCAGTTACATTTTTCTTGTCCATTTTTTCACCCCCATTTCCTAGTTGACTACGGAACCTTAAAATCTGAATAACCATGCATGGAAGAATTTTTTTGTTAGACATTACGTTTTTGCTACATCCAGAATCATTTAAATACAAAACTTGGAGACCTCTAGCCACCTATGATACAATCTACCTATATTTTATTTAAAAATCAACTTGTTTCCTTGCACCTAATTGCTAAATAAATAAATTGCTACCTATTGTAATTAAATATAATAGGATAATTACATAAATAAGGGATGATGACACATGTTGAATTAGGCAATAAAATTTAGTTGATAGGATGCCAAATGATCAGAATATCCAAATAAAGTAAACATTAAAAAAATCTATTGAAATGGTTCAAAATTTCAATTTTTTTTCGAATTTTGAAAGTACGAAATTTAAAAAACCAATGATACCATTCGCTTTCTAACATTTTATTGTGAAATAAATTGTAGCGCAATCATATACATAAACGCAATATTTCACTGTAAAATTAGCAATTTCATAATTTTTCCATACTTTAAACAAGGCAACTATGAAGCTGTGATGTCACGGCTTTATATCATTTTGTTAGGAGCGTTTTGAGAAACAAAAGCAAATCTCAGACTTTAAGTTTCTTTTCTGTCTTTAATGTTGATTTAAGGCAATTGGCCCCATATAGACATTTGATCCTCACAACATAACGAATCGAATGATACCACGCATGAAAAAAATTCATCTAGCTTATTGTCAGTATGAGTAATTAACAGTGTGTATAAATTGATAAACATGCGTCGTGTTGAGGATTTTAGAGTAGCTCGGTAGGTAAAGCAGAAAATGAAATCTACTTTGGTTCAGTCGCCATCAAATATATCGGAGCGGCCACAGTACTCAAAAATATCTGAACATGCTCTTTATCGCCTTGGCAATAGAGGCGTTGTTCAGATATTTGTGACCACCATGGCCGCTCCGATATATCTGACGGCGAATACGAAGATAAAACGACTAAACATTTCACATAATGTCTTAGATGATCGATGTCTGACGAATTTTCGATGAATTTTATCTACACAATCATTAACCCTAGAATGCGTTCGAAAACCGCAAATTATAACCAACATAAAGATACATGGTTTTAAGAACAAATTTCTTAATCTGTAAACATTCTTTTATAGGTTCATAATAACAAATAATTCGATTTTCTTTATAAGTAACATTAAAAACCAAGAGCGTCGTATTGATCCATTGATATGCTACATTCTACCTTACATCAAATCACGTATAGCTGATTTTTAGGGTTCTGTAGCCCTAAAAAACGGAACCCTTATAGATTCGTCATGTCTGTCCTGTCTGTCTGTCCGTCCATATGTCACAGCCATTTTACTCGGATACTATAAGACGTATCAATATCAAAATTTTACATAAAGTGTATTGTGTGTGCTACTTAGTTTTGTAGAGAAATTGCAAAAAAAAAGTTTTTAAGGTGGGCACTCCATACATGTAACTAATTGTCAAATTTTTTTTTGCCAAATATCAACATGACGCACATCAATCGATAGGTCTCTAAAAATAACAATGAGGTTTCTTTGAACATTTTTGATTAAGTGGATACTTTCAGAAATAATCGCTCCGAAAGACTAAAAAATTGTGTGCCCCCCCCCCCCCTGTAACTTTTGAATCGTAAGCAAAAAAAATTATGAAAAAAATCAAGAAGATACACCATTAACTATTCTATCAAAAAAAATTATTTAGAACATTATCGGTTTAGGCGTTTTTGAGTTATCTTCAAAAAACTACGTACTTACGCAGATACGTCCTTGCGATAATAATTTATTCGATACTATAGCTAAGGTAAAATCCACAATTCCACGGACTGATTTGACAGCTCCTGGCATACAAAGCGATTGTCAAATGTATGAAAAGAGCTGTCAAATCAGTCCGCGGATTTATGAATTCTACCTTACGGCTGGTCTTTATGAATAATGGTACGGAACCCTTCATGCGTGAGTCCGTCCGACTCGCACTTGGCCGGTTTTTTTTTATTTTAGATCTTAATAGTGATATTGATGAAACCCATATCTGATTTGATGTAAGTGGCCACTCAACTACAATAACCATGAAGTATGTGAAAAAAAAGACGCCTATTCCCAGCAGTGGAATACAAAAACTCCGGCCTGAGGTTCACATTACGTCTTTCAGGTAAATGCACAATTCACCGATTACCGCGAAGCATCGGAAGCTGGCGATCAAGAGCCGATGACAGACAATTGAGCCGTTACCTTGTTTCCAAGTACTGCGTCGATCGGAATATCGTGAACCAGTGAACTTCGGTTTAAATCTGATCGATGCGGATTTTTTGCCCCTAATGACTACCTAATCGTGTTTTAGTTAGGAGCTAGTTTTTTTTCATTGGCTCGAAAATGACCCTCTGGGCATCCTGTATAGTAATGTTAGCCCATATATATACAAAGAAAATACTGGTGACCCGTTTAAGGGCAATGGGCAATTGAGCCGTTATCTTGTTTCCAAGTACTGCGTCAGTCGAGAATATCGTGATATATCCAGTCAACTTCGGTATCAGATTGATGCTGATTTTTTACCCCTACTTAGGGTGGGTTGCACCACGCACAATTAACAGACTCATCATCGTTAAATATGGCGACGGAGCTGTCATCCCATAGAAAACTGTCAGACTTTTCATACAAGATTTTTTTTACGATTACTGGAGGGCTATTCGACTGTGCATAAATGACAGTGTCATGCAATAGCACCACAACACCTCCGCGATATCTCACTTTTGAGTGACGCAAAGCTTCACTAAAGTGAGATAGGTACTTACGTCAAAATCACAGATCAGCAATGCGCATGTGCAAGCGCTGGTACGACTAGATACGTTGTTGGACCTAAGATGCTTGTATCACTCTTGCGCTTTGCGCCCCGTTAGCGCCAGTGTCAATTTGAGATTTGCGGAGTTAACATTATCAGATTCTAAGCAAGAGAATAATTTTATATAAATGGATGAAGTAGGTATATCATGACAAAAGTTCCATAAATACTCATTATTATACAAACCCTTGTTACATTTAGTTCTTGCGTAATATTACTGCTGATTGATTAGAATGATTATTCAGATTATCTCATCAAAATATGTATAAATGTATCGATCTGTGTACCCCAACGCTATTAGCACAGATGTCTGACAGCTAAGACAATTATTTGTCAAATATACTGACACGGTCGATTCCTATAGAAACTATAGAGAAGGGCGCCTCTATCCTAAGAACGACTACGCATAAAGAGATCGGTCCTCTGTGAGCGATACCTATTGTTAATGTGACAGATAACAGCAATACCATCGCAATAGAGCCGCAATACAATCGCAATAGAGGTGACATATGTTAGTGTTACACTTAGTCGAGTCGAATAGAGGTCCTGTTACGTTTACAGACAGTTTGGTGCAACCGGCCCTTAATCAGAGAGAGTTTTTTTTCATTGGCTCAAAAATGACCCTCTGGGCATATATTGGCTAACATTACTATACGCGTGTAACAAAAATACTGGTGATCTGATATAATATATTAGGTATCGCATTGCGACTAAGAAGAAAATATAGGAGAAAAAATATTTAGGGTTGGCCGGCTGGGACGACCGGCCCCATACATCCTACTCGTATATATTACGAAGGATTTTTTTTCCAAAACATATTTATTTTCATTACCTACCTCTAGGTAATCACTTAGCCTTAACGCACCCCTCACGTAACCTTGAGCCTTGGACCCCCAAGGGCGCGAAGTGCATACATATTGCATAACAACGCATGCAATTATTCAACCCTCTGTCATAGTAAAGAAGGTATAATATAGCTTGACAATAAAATCACCTTCATCAGAGGACGTTATTTCTGCGTAGTATGCAAGATTAGGGGAGAGAGTACGCGATTTTGGAATTATTATTAGGAATGACGTTGTTAAATTACTCATAGACACTTCCCCTTGTGCCGTTTTCTAAGTTTAAAATACTTGTTGCCCGTTTATGACAAGGAATTATGGAGAATACCCCCCACTTTACAAAATCGACCGTTTTCGGAACTCATATCTGGACAACCATTAGTGTAGGTAAAAAGTGAATTAATGAGAGTTGTAGAGAATTTTATCAGCTTTAATTATGTACTCAACAAAATTGTCTATGACGCATGGTTTTTAAGATGTAAGCAAAAAACCAAAAAACGGGACCCTTGCCTCCCCACTCCTCGGGCTCACCTCCGGCCGGGGTCTGGGGACTTTTAGTATGTTAGTCTCCTAACTAGTCTTAACATAGTTCCAAAGTCAACATTTCTGCTTTCCACTTTTCCAGCTAGACCCGTTTTTGAGCATTCATTTACCAGGCTATTAATACTTTGGAGTGTATTAAAGTTGGGTCGTTTCTAAACGTGTTTTAACCGTTTCCACGCCAAAGACGTATATATCGGCACCACAGGTCCAACGCCAAAGACCGATATATCGGTCACCAACCACAGAGCAAAATAAACCTACATGCACACGCATAAAGTTTAACTTCATTTTTGACATTTAGATGTCGTGGCGTCTGAGTGGTAGGTTTTGCGTTTGACATGGCGTCGAAAAGGTTAAAGTTAGAATATGGCCCGTTACGAGTAGAATATGTTGTTCTGCATAAATACAGAGTATAAATACGTATTATGTATACAACATTGAAGAACTATAGCCAGCATATTGTGAGAGGTGAAATATTAGGTAAGTCATACTGAAGCTGAACCACTTTTTCTAAGGACCAACCCCGAAATCCCCAACCCTGTAGGTACGTAGTTACTTAATGGCGCCTATTCACATCGTGTATTGTTATCGGCATTTGTATTCATACCATGAATACTTACTTATTTCAAACGAAAGTGACGCTTACACACTACCTTCATTACGAAATGAATAGAAACCATTTAATACCTGTATACATATAATTGAGCAGTTGGTCCGCTTAGATATTTTTGGCTTCGCTAAATAAAACAACCCTATAGACAGTTGCTAGTTGCTACCTACAATAATAGCCAAACAAAATCTAACAGTATGAAAGATGTTACTTTTTGACATTCCACATTCGTGGCCAATCTGAGTCATTCTAGTATTGGTATTTTTCATAAACCATGTAATAAACGTTAAATATTAGCACAAATGTTAACTTTCTTGTTCATACCACATGTAGATGTAAAAATCACGTGACCATAGCAACTGATCCATTATTTCATCTATATGTACATAGCCCGGATAGCTCAGTCGGTAGAGCATTGGACTTTTAATCCAAGGGTCCAGGGTTCAAGTCCCTGTTCGGGCGGCACTTCTTTTTGCTTTTTTCTTTTTTTTGCGGTTTCTCTAATTATTTTAATTTTGTTATTGTACTTAATTTAAATTATTTTTTCTCGTGGATATCAAACTTATTTTAAATTGATTCCCAGTAAAAAATAGGTTTATATTTATGTACCTAATGTACAGTCAAGGAATTTGATTCGCGTACCGTTTCGTTGATTTATTGCTTGAAATGTCAGAATATCATAAGGCTTATATTTCTTTAAGCAAGCGAAGAAACATAGCCCTTAGTACTATTAATTGTCATCAGTAATTTAGACTTAAGACGGTACGCGAATCAAATTCCTTGACTGTACCTATATGGTTTTTCGTTTGTGATTTATACATTTAATATGTACCTACGTGAATAAAATTTGATTAATTAATTATACGTACTTAAGGAGAGTTTTTGTTAGGTACTCGTACGAGTAACTTTCTTTTTTCAACAGGAAGACAGGAACCTAGTAAATAATTAAATATAAATATAGATGAGCAAGGAATCATATTTAACTATCAGTGATTGTTGGTAGGAATACCAAATTATTCACAGGAAATTAATTCATTAGTACTACAAATAAACCCACTAATTAGATTTCCACGGTTTTCAGAATCTTAGCAAGTTTGTTAGGTACGCTGTCATAAAAAAAAACATAATTACAAAAATACAGGCAATTTACTTCGAGTAGCACCAAGCCGAACACCCTCGAGTCGAGTGCCTTCACAACGCGCTCGACAGGCGCCGCGGCCGAACGCACCCAACCCGCGAATCGCATAAATTGAGCGCGAACATGCACCAACCATAAATACCCGTAAACAGTGCAAATAAAAACATTCCAGTGTCAGGAAATGTCCCGGGCTTCAGTTTTCAAAACTTACTTCTAAATACACTCTAAAATGACTAAATACAAGTTAAATAATACCGTCAGGTCCGCGTCAGAGGTTACTTTAACTTCTTTTATGACCGGCAGCACAGATTCGAAAAAGGAAGACAAATACCAATTGGATTTGGACACGAATCAGAATGACAATTTAAATTCCGTGTCTAATAAGAATTTAGAAAACTGTCCGCACTCGTGTGGTTACATAAAGAACCGCTTGACGTCGCTAGTGAAAAGTGATGGGTTTGGGGTCGGACTGAATGAGCTGAAGGTGGAGGGTATGGACAAGAATGTATGTTTGTGTGAGGTGTATAATGGGGGCTGTAAGCTGTGTCCGAGGCCAAGCCTGGCCCCCACGTTGTCGCTTAGTGTGGACGCGAAGGACTGCGCTGCGTGCAACGGGGCTTGCAATGTAAATTCCAGTAAGTAAAACTTTGTTTCGCACCAGGGCATTTCCAAGCTCAGATTAGTTGGAACATTCACGAGTGACTATAAACGTTAGTGAAACCGTAAACTTGTATAGTTTTAGAAACTTTAAATTCAGGAACATTCTCTTTGAAAATACAACGATTGGTTAACAACAAAATTGTATCATAAATACGATGCCATGGCATCATCAAATCAAATATAAACTTTTTTAACTGGCGGTGGTCACTAAGGCACCTGATACCATTGGTACTTACTCAACTCAATTAATGAAAAAAAGTGATAAAAAAATATCAAAATAATTTGAATATTTCTATTAATTATTAATGTACAACCGCGTTTGTTGAAGATTCATATTTAATCGATTTAGTGTTAATAATGAGAGATTTCTAAATCAGTGAGATAAGATAATCATCTCATTCGCGAGTTTTAACTTTATTTTAAAAATAATATGACCAAATGATACTTCGAGCCGGCCCCATAAAGATGAGAGCCTAGAATAATGATGATGACCAAAAGTATGCTACGTAAGTATTGAATTAAGTATATCGGCAAAAACTATTCCACTGGGTCAAAGTTCATGCAGATAAGAATAATGAAACCTAAACTATGTAGAAACAGCTTCTTCCCATAGGTGTAGTACGTGTTACTTTGCAACTTAGATTATAGCTTAGAAATTTAAAATCTAGATTAGGTTGATGACATTTTTCAAACCTGCATTTGACAAGGCTTATATTTACTATGACGATGACGTAATATTGTATGTCATAGGAGAACTATTATTCAAATAAATCCCCTAAAAATCGTCATAACTGATGATCATCATAGTTTTTTTAGTTTACTGGGTGCCCTCGTCCATATGAAATTGTTATCAAAATTCTTATTTTACGTTTTCCCCTCTCATAATAGTTAAAATCCTCACTTTAACAATCTTGAATCATTCTGAATAAAGGCAATTGTTTAATACGCGTAGACACTATCTCCCGTATTTATAAACATATTCAAGCTTCTTTGAGTTGAATTATTTTAATAAACACAACTGTTAAAGTGACAGATAAGGACAAACGATCACTAAACTAAAAACCATAATTAGGTGGACTAAATTGACAGGAGGGTTCAATTCAATTCAATTTTTAAAATATGGCATTCTGTCCACAATATTGGGACAATTTTGCCAATGTCGAAGTAGATACGACAAGTGTACGGTTAATTATTTAAAATTTCGCTCCAAGAACTGGACATTGTACGGTGAGGTTAGGCTTTTTATAAGGAGATAGCTACTCCCTACAAACAGCACGTGGACTAACGGATATCTAACTCAAACAGGGGTTACACATGTTTCGAGACTAATTCTTCATTAGTTGCTCACTAGTTGGTTAAATCACTGCAGAATAAGCTATATATTACACATTGAATCACGAAAATGAACATAAAATAAGAAGTTTTTCCCGAAACCAAACCACCTTGCTCGACAAGATGGCCGCAAGTCCGCCAGGAGGGTTCATACATCTGACAGTTGTTTGACAAGTTTTCTATGAAATCTGTCAAGTTAGTTCATCTAATTATGGTTTTTAGTGTAGTTAAGTGAAGCTTGTAAGACGTTTATAAATAAGAGGGTATGTTAAACCTAAAGTCATTTCAAAACTAGTGCTTTATTATTATTAATTAAAATGTTGATTGAGTCGGACATAATATTTAGTCAATTCTAATGTCATGATTGCGAAATGTATTTCAAAACCGAACATAATCGCCGGATTGTACATTTCCACGCCATTGTACACGTATCACCCAGCTCTTGGTTCCACTGCTTGCCAAGGGCATCACCTCACGATAACCAGTCTAAGCCGGATCCGTGCGAAAGAATATTTATTATGGAACAGTGTCAAATTATACTGGAACGGAGCAAAAATTTGAAACAGACCATTTTGCGAGTTACTAGTTAGTCACACAGCTGAGATTCGACAAATACTTATAGCAAATATAAAATGGGCCAGCTAATACATAAATATGTTTATGACATTTTTATTATTTTACCTACTTTTTTATGGCATAAATACATGCACTACTACTACTACACACACATACACACACAGTATACATATGTGTACAACTATACATAAACACATGTAAATTGCCCTATTTAATTAGTTTGAAGAAAAAAAATATTAGGCAGGTACATATATGAAACTTGTTGGCTTTTGTTACAACACCTATATCACCTGCCTACTCGTGTCATCATCAGACATAGATCTTTATGGACTAAGAGCTGGCCACGTGAGATATGACACAATATATAAAACATTAACATATTATCATAACATTACATAGTACAGTACGAGAGGGAGTCGAATATAAAAATAAAGTTCCTAATTATAATCGGCATTTTTGCCACTAAAACTTCTATGCCTGGTGATAATAATTAACATATTATAAGTTGTAAATATCAAATACATACCAACTGAATTATGAATAAATAAATAAATAAGAGATCAATATTATTCAGACATAAAAAACGCCAGTTATATCATAAAATGCTTTTATTTTTCCTTAACGTTAGTATCGGAAATAATTCAACCGCGTAATTCAATTATATAAGTGAATTGTGACCAAAACAATTAAATTCTAATATCCTTTATCGTTCAAGAAAATAAAACAATGTAGAGTGCAATTGCAGATTATTACTTACGATTAATACCGACGACGATTAGTTTACCTTACCGGATAACGGACTGACCTATTTTAACAGTGCCGATCACATGACATAAATCAATTGAAAATAATTTGTACTACCTATTTAAATAAGCAGTATGAAAATCTGCAGCAAATTTTAGCTGAAAAAATGAAATAATAGTTGAGCTGACGGAGAGACATTTCACATTATCTCGGTGGCTATATTCTCCTACTATTTTAAAAGCAATGAAGTATTTCAGGCAGATAAATGAAAAAGGAAACACCTGCGTGAGTGAAACACCAAATGACATTAATTTTATTTGTTCTTAGAATGTACGTCATATGGAGGGAAGCTTGACGATTCAGCGACTATTATTATATTGATACTCATACATTTACATACGTTGATATGAGTTATACATAACATAAACAACAGTGTGTCACTATTTGTTATCATACGATTGCTTAACTTCGTCTGTGAAAATACTAAAGATTTTTCTTCAACTCCGCAAAAACGAAAAAGCCGGCCAAGTGTAATAAGGAAAAAATTATAGCAAAAAGACGTGATACCTATTTATATGATGGGCACTTACTTAATCAGTGAATGATAACAGGGGGGTGATTTTTGAGATTCGAGCACTCGAAAGTGACATTTAAAACTCTGAATAAAACGATGAAATTATATTTTAAAAATAACAGCGATAGAAATTTAAAATCATGATTATTTAAGTTAATAATTCCATGCGAAAAAATTAGCAACAAACATTTGCGTGCGATTATATTCGAGCTTGAATTTTTTGAATTCGAGCGTCCGGTTGTCAAAAATCGGCCCCCAGAACCCTTACATTGTAGTTACTTTTAAAGACGTATCGATTTAGACACAATATGTTGTATTTGAAAAAACAAAATACCATTATTTACTTGTATGGAGCCGCATATGAATATTTATTCACCATCTAAACTTCAAAACTAAGCAGCGGCACATAAATTAGGTTAACTGTCGCTAAATTTGCCGTTTTCTCCAAGAAATTTGAAACTTCACACAAGCTTTTGATTAAATATTCATTAAAAATTATATTCGCATTCACGTTATGAATTCTCTTGGTCATGATTAGTATTGACTATTGAAATATCCCACCAAATAGTAATATTATATTCAGATAGCACGATTCACGAATACAACCGGAGCAGCTAGAAATATTCCGAACAGGGGGCCAATTTTTGACTTTCGAGCGCCCGAATTCTAAAAGTTTAAGCTCGAAAATAATAGCACACAAAAGCTTGCCGCTAATTTTTTCGATGAAATTAATAGTTTAAATACTCATGATTTTAAATTCCTATTGCTGTTATTTTTAAAACATAATGTCACTTTCGAGTGCTCGAATCTCAAAAATCACCCCCCCAGCTCTCGTATTTTGGAACGACGAGAAATTCATGTAAAGATGCTAATATAATTTAGTACCAAGATCGAATTTATAAACATTTATATTTAGAATTCATAAATGATATAACATTAAATGTTATATCATTTATGAATTAAATTTTAAGCAGACTCTAATAGTTGTCCGCAAAAATGACTAGTGAAACCTGTCTGAACTCAAGGTAGAATAAATTCGATTCGCCTTCATCAAAATGACCTTCACACGCTCTTTTATAATACCACAACGGTGGCAAATACATAAGCTGCTACCGTAGTCTATGGATACCAGCAACTCCAGAGGGGTCTCAAGCACGTTGCCGATCCTTTACAAAAAGGAGGATTCACTGTGTTGACGGCTAAAGGAACAAGAGGGACCCTCGTCGTCAACACACTGGGTCCTCTTTGAGCTCTTTTGCAACCTTACTCACCAGCAGGAACTATGAGTAGGGTCTAGTGCTATATTTTGCTTGGTGTGCTGTATTAAAAGAGTCCGGTAACGATTTGAAAACGAAAATCGCTAATAATGACATTATGCACATGAATTGCGTTTGGTAAGATAGCTTGAAGTGTTGTTATTGCAAAAAAGTACTTTAGGTCGATATATATTAATGTTTAATACCTTAAAACTCGATTCTTACAGAGCTTATTTAGTGAGGACGTTGACTCATGCAATTTTGTCGTATAATTTTTAATTATTATTTGTTATCGACCCTAATATGTTTTATATTATCTGAATAAAGCATGAAGCCAAGTTTATTTTTGTATTGTTAAATTTGTAAAATACTTTAATATCTTCCCAAAAAAATCACCTAAACTTCGGCAATTTTTAGCAAAATTGCTCTAGCAAAACATACTCTCTCTTTAAAAAATATATATGAAAATGTAATAAACTGTTACATTTATTCCTCAGGCGACTCATTTTCCAATGTATTTATATATTTGACGTACTTGTATAACTTAATTTTAATCAATAAAAACCTTACTCTTTTCACCTCTCCAAGCAAAAATTGCGAAACTGGTGTTAGATTAAGGTGAATTATTTATAAATGAAGCATACAATTAAAAAATCGTTGTATTTATTCCATCCAAAAAGAAACGATCTTTCATAATATGTATACAAAATTATATAGATTATGTTAGTTACTGCAAAATAGCGTCAAAAAGTTGAGCAAAATCGAAAAAAAAGTTTACCGGACTCTTAGGACCTAACGCAAACGCAATAGTTACGTTATGTTAGTGAATCGATCACACTAAGGGTTCTGGTATTCTGTAAGGTGGAGGCACTTCCCCAGTCGGGTTCTGCTCCAGATTTAAGCGAGATGACATTCGCAATTCTGTGCTCTACCACGTATAGCGAAATAACATTCGCAGTACCCATACCTCTCTTTTGGACGTAGTTTAAGGACATACCCATGTCCGGACTTAATTTAAGAACATACACGGGTCTTGTCCCCTTAACAATAAAGTCGTGTCAAGCTCATTTTGACCCCACTACAAGCTTAGCTACTTCTGCTCCTGACTGTACATCGGTCACTCTGAATCTTAACATTTTTATCCACCGATTACAGTTCATTAACTATTCCATTCCGTTACAAATAGGTTCTTGAAAAATAAACCAATTGAATTACGATTTTAATTTGATTGAACCGAGAAGTAAAGTTTTTGCGGCGCGGAATTTCTGTACGCACCAGTTTTTGTGGGTGCTAGGTGAAAAATCAAGCCTAGCTGTCGACAGGTCAATTCAAGGTCTAAAATGTTGTAATAATGATAATACAATACCTGAGTGTAATAAATACGTGAGAGATATTGAACTGGGAATGCCTAAGAGTAGGCTTAGAAAAGTAAATTGTCTTAATTTTTAAATGAGTCGCTTAACTTCAAACTCGGATAAAAAAAATTATACCTATATAAAAAAGATTTAAGAATAAGTTTGACTGGTAGAGCTGGCGCCTTTTGTACGATAATGTTTTCTTTTCTGCAATAGAGTTTAAATAAATAATAATAAGAGTAATTAAAAAGGCAACCTTAAATAAAACATGAAAATGTAAATGAAAGAATCTAGCTTTAGTCTACCACTAAACGATTTACAAAATGACCTCAGATCAAACTGACAAGAACAAACGCTGGGCACGTGAGTCGCCCGTGCCAAGCTCGTGTTCCTTAGACATACCTACAGAATGAGCAATTTATATGGGTCAGAACAGAATGGGAAGCAATGAATATCTCGATTAAATACATTGGTTTAGGGCTAATTTGTTAGCTATAATTTAAAGGCCGACGTTACGAGGAACCCGATATTTTCCGTACTAACTACTTCTTACTTAAAAGTAAATATTACACTTCATTCCAATTACTGATAGTTTACAATTTTTTCGTGTCTAAAATTTTTTTTATGCATGTATCAACTATGGGTAGTTAATATAGTACAAGGGAGAGAGAGGCTCTATTAAAACTCTCGCTCAGTATGAGAATTTGCTGCACACTTTTATAACTTTTTACGTCACTCTGGGCGCTAAGTGAGATTTACCGCCCTAGAGCGCAGTGGCAAATCTCACTTCACACCCACGAGAAGACGTAAAATTATGTACGTACCACGGGCGGTAATAAGGGAGGCCTCAGATCGCTTGTTTATGGCCCTTACCTTCGGTTCAGGCCACAAATACCCGCGATATGAGCCCTTCTTTATTTTACCGCCCTAGGTACGTAATGTACTATTACGAAATACAGTCCATATTTTATCCTCCTGACGTTTTAGAATTACTCACCTTGTATAAATGCATGACATTTTGTGGCTGACGATTTCGCAGAGACTGGTTTCGCAAACCATCGCGGGGGCTATATTGGTCCCAATTGTTGTCCAGATATTCTAACACGACATCCGCAGATCCGAGACGATTCAAAGAAATCACGATCTTAAACTACGTTAGACCCGTTTTTTAGACGGCACTTTGTCCCTATCACGTTACTCACCCAGTACAGCATTAGATGTCGTGGCTCACTGATTCTAAGTGGTACGCGAGAGATATATCTGCCTGAGTTGCCGGCCGGATGTCCTGACACGATCGCAGAACCTGGGTGACAATGACATTTGATGATTTTAAATAAATATTAGGGGAAAATCTTACATTACAACCTACCTCAAAATCAAATCTATGTAGGTCATGGACACTTAACTTGTATGTCGATGTCAAAAATATGTTTACAATTTTGGACCTTATTAAAAAGGAGTAAGGTGCAAATTGTAAACATATTGTTCACGTCGACCGTACTATAGATGAAAAGACCTGGGGGGTGATTTTTGAGATTCGAGTACTCGAAAGTGACATTTACAACTCAGAATAAAACGATGAAATTAGGTTTTAAAAATAACAGCGATAGGAATTTAAAATCATGAGTATTTAAACTATTAATTCCATGCGAAGAAAATGGCGGTAAGCTATTGTGTGCGATTATTTTCGAGCTTAAACTTTTTGAATTCGGGCGCTCAAAAGTCAAAAATTGGCCCCCTGGGGGGCGCCGGACAGGACTATTGTAGCCAATAAGCCTGATATAGTGATAATAGACCGATCGCAACGCCGGGCCATGCTCGTCGACATCACCGTTCCATGTGACGTTAACCTCGTGAAGGCTGAGAAGGACAAATCCAGCAAGTACCTAGACTTAGCTCACGAGGTAACCGCCATGTGGGAGGTTGATTCGGCGATCATTGTGCCGATAGTTGTTTCTGCGAACGGTCTCATAGCGAAGAGTCTCGACCAACATCTTGAGAGGCTTTCGCTACGAGGTTGTGGTTGGATCAAGGGTCAGATACAGAAGGCGGTAATCCTGGACACGGCGCGTATAGTCCGAAGGTTCCTCTCTCTGCGGCCCTGACCACCGGCAGCCTGGGCCTTGCTCCGTTGCCGGCGGCACCCTAGGTTAGGTTTTTTATAATGTTTTTATTGTTTTTGTATGTTTTTGATGTATTTTACTTTTGTAAAAATATTATAAAACCTAACCTAAGACGAAAGATAAATAAAGAAAATAATTAAATAATCTTAAATTTTCCCTGATATGGCTAAAAATAACGTAGGTACATTGACAAAATCGACCGTTATTTTTCTAATCTAAAAAATTAGGTGAGGTACAGGGGGACAATTTCAAAATGGCAAAAACGGAACCCTTATAGTTTCGCCATGTCCGTCCGTCCGTCCGTCCGTCCGCGGTCTAGCTCAGTGACCGTTAGCACTAGAAAGCTGAAATTTGGTTTGAATATGTGCATTAACTAAGCCGACAAAACGGTAGAATAAAAACGCGAAAAATATATTTTGTTAGGGTACCTCCCGTACACGTGAAGTGGGGGGCGAATTTTTTTTTTCGTTTCAACCAAGTTGTGTGGGGTATCATTAGATAGGTCTTTTAAAAAGAATTAGGGTCTTTTAAAACAGTTTTTGGATAAAACTAATACTCTCGGAAATAATAGCACCGAAAGTTTAAAACAGGGCGTCCCCCCATCTAACTTTTGAATCGTGGGTCCTAAAATTTTGAAAAAATTCATGAATATGAGGCCTAATGAGTACCTTCAATGAAAACTATATTGAAATAAATCGGTTGAGCCGTTTTTGAGTTATCATTCAAAAACCCATAGTGAAAGGACGTAAGTAAAAATGACGTAAGCGCCGCCAAATTTCCCGTAAGAAACGACCTTTTGAATTAATGGTCTCAGTTTACGGAACCCTACACTGAGCATGGCCCGACATGCTGTTGGCCGGTTTTCGCTCTATAAATGGCACTATAGTTAATTATGGAAAACACGTAAGATATTGCGACTTTGTTGAATTTGTCCCCCAGTCGAAATGGCCCCCAAGTACCTTATATAGTTTCTGGAATTGGTCCATAGTCCCCATACTATTAGCAGTTATACTAAAGTACTCTGAACTTGCCTTTCCTTTTTCATTTTGATAGACCATGGCTTTTGTCGAAAAAAATATTTATATATTTTTAGTCTGAGCATGACATTTTCATGAGAACCATTGAAATGACAACTGTCACTAGCCTAGATTAAAACATATTTAACTATTTCAATGACTTGTCTTACGTGACAGAAGCAACTAGGTACTATTTATGGGTAATTAATGTGACTTGAATGATTTCATTCATAATTCATGCTTTAACAAGATCGTCCATCTCGAAGCTTCACTAACGGTGATAATACTGATATAATTCTCGATATTTTTATTTCCATACCTAATTTTCTCATGATTATGTTGAATTGAGAATGAAGCGATGAAATGTTAGTTGCGTAAGTTGTGTCATTATATTATGTTGGTATGACAACAAAAACAATTTTTTTCTAGATAAAACCATAGTGGCTTTGCGTTATATTCTGTACCAAATTTTAACTAGATATGAACGGTACTGTCAATAGAGGACATATTTTTAACCCCTAATAAAATTACCATTTAAGAGCAACGGCACACGGAAAAAAGCATATCTTCAGCCAAGAATATCAATGCGAAAATATTATTGTTTAAACATAAGTAGGTAAATGCCGCCAGCATCCTTGGTACAATGCCGCAAGGGCCTAGTTTAGATTTGAGCTAGTTATTAATTTAGTTTAGTATTTGTACTGTAGTACCTCTGTATATTTAGTTATGTAAATAAATGTTTTATTGTTTAAATAAAGTGAAGTGAAGTCCAAAAAAAAAAAAAAGTAGGTAAATATTTTCTTGGACTAATTTTATATCTTAATTTTACTTGACATTTTACTTGAATAAATATCACTTTCTAGGCAAATCGTTTTCGTGATATACAAAACAATTATTGTTTCGACGAAGAGGATTTGTCTTCGATGAAGATATGTCTTAGATACTTTTTTTCCGTGAATTTTGCGTAGATTCTAAGCGGGTGGCATACGATGTATTATGTTAATTTGCTGCTATCGTGGGATTCATCTGGCAAGTTTCATACCTGAATGCGTGATACAAAATGTGTCAGTATGATATGAATAAGTATAAAAACATTATAGTTTGTAAACAAGAAGTCTCTGCGATGTGTATTAATCTTGCGGAATCAGGTATCTGACTAAGTGAAAACTGAAACACTGCAGCGTGATACGATACTCATGACTCTTTTAATTATTTCTTTATGGAGGTAGGTCGCTGTTATTGTTGAAATTTTCACCAGAAGGCATAAATAAAGACCAATTGCATTTCCCTCGGTCGCATTACTTGCACACATGTGCAGAAACAAAATGCATCGCTAGATTTGCGATTTCAAAATAAGATCATAAGATTCATTAGTTATGCCTATGGTAATAGACAATAGCATGGTTGATGGCAGGGTGAGTTATCTAGTGACAAAATTGTCTCAGTCAGTCATAGTCATAGTAGTCATACCATTTTATTGGAATTAAATTCACGCTTCATTTTTCTATTAAAGAGAGTTTAACCACGTATTTTATCTCGTGAGTTTTAAACTTCCTTTAAACATAGGCAGGTATATTTTCTGTCGTAGTATTTAATCTCAAAGTAATTGAAACAGTGAAAAGTTGATCACTCGATCACCTTGACCGATAACCAAAAATAAACATATTGCTTTGCCTATACTGCATTTAGCAATTATATGTTTTTGACATACGCTTACTACCTATAATGTATAAAATGTTATAAGTATAAGTATTTTACACTAATTAACAGTCAAGTGATAAATGCCAACTACAACCTCACGTTACGTCTAACAAGCTTACTTCGCGATATTTCGTTGCCTATCAAGGCAATTATATTTAAATTCATCATCATCATCATCATCTCAGCCATAAGACGTCCACTGCTGAACATAGGCCTCCCCTTTAGACCTCCATAAGTATCGGTCGGAAGCGACTTGCATCCAGCGTCTTCCGGCGACCTTTATAAGGTCGTCTGTCCATCTTGTGGGTGGACGTCCTACGCTGCGCTTGCTAGTCCGTGGTCTCCACTCGAGCACTTTTCGACCCCATCGGCCATCTGCTGTGCGTGCAATGTGGCCTGCCCATTGCCACTTCAGCTTGCTAATCCTGTGGGCTATGTCAGTAACTTTAGTTCGTCTACGGATCTCCTCATTTCTGATTCGATCACGTAGAGAAACTCCGAGCATAGCCCTCTCCATAGCTCGTTGAGCGACTTTGAACTTTGTGATGAGGCCAATAGTGAAAGACCACGTTTCGGAGCCGTAAGTCATCACTGGTAACACACATTGGTTGAAGACTTTCGTCTTGAGGCACTGAGGTATGTCGGACGAAAAGACATTACGTAGTTTCCCGAACGCTGCCCAACCGAGTTGAATTCGGCGGTTGACCTCTTTTTCGAAGTTGGACCTACCTAATTGGACTACTTGTCCTAGGTAGATGTACGAGTCAACAGCTTCGAGTACCGAGTTCCCAACAGAGACTGGGGTGGGCACAACCCTGGAATTTGACATAAGTTTCGTCTTATCCATGTTCATTTTCAAGCCCACCTGTTGTGAAACTCGGTTGAGGTCATCGAGCATCATGCTGAGTTCCTCCATCGACTTTGCCATGACTACAATATCGTCGGCAAACCGAAGGTGAGTGATGTATTCGCCATTGATGTTGATGCCAAGTCCTTGCCATTTCAGGAGCTTGAAGGCGTCTTCCATTGCGGCAGTAAACAGTTTCGGAGAGATAACGTCTCCCTGTCTTACGCCTCTTCGCAATGGAATCGCCCTCGTACTCTGCTCCTGTACTCGGACCGACATGGTGGCGTCACTATACAAGCACTTCAACACTTCGATGTACCGATAGTCAATATGGCACCGCTGAAGAGACTCAAGCACCGCCCATGTTTCCACCGAATCGAAGGCTTTCTCATAGTCCACAAACGCTAAGCATAATGGCAGGTTATACTCTTCAGTCTTCTGTATAACTTGCCGCAGCGTATGTATGTGGTCTATGGTACTATAGCCTCTTCGGAAACCGGCTTGTTCGGGAGGCTGGAAGTCATCAAGTCTGTGTTCGAGACGGTTCGTGATGACCCTTGAAAACAGCTTATAGACATGGCTCAGAAGCGTGATGGGTCTGTAGTTCTTCAAAAGGGTGTTGTCATATTTAAATTATGTTTTTAAATTATATTTTATTAATTAACAAATAATGTTATAAATCCTGAATAAATAAACTTCTGACAACAGGTACAGTCACGCTCCGTGATTGTTGAGCCATTTAGGGTTCTAGCTAAATTGGACCTTCCATAGCGCAAGTATTGTACAACCAATTTAGCTAGAACCATAAATGGCTCAACAATCACGGAGCGTTACCGTACAAACTACAAACATTACTTTCAACTCTTCAACTAAAGCGCACACGTAACTTTATAATTTTTATAAAACATTTAACTAATTTTACATTGGCGAATTAATGTATAATTTATATCATTTGGCTTTCAAAAAGTAAAATTAGTAAAATGCAAAAGTAGATTAAATTACAATTTCAAAAACTTTGTTATCACGATTTATATGATTTCTTAGTTACTATCTTTTACCAGAATGTCGGCTCCTTCCGTGCATAACCTAAAATGTCGAAGGTCATTAACATTTGCGGAATGTTTTTTTCTTAATTCAATATTGTCGATGGTTTAGGCACCGGTCATTGTCCGTGAAAGTCTCGGCATAGAGCATTAATCATGTTTGACAGCGGCGCAAAAAATATTATTAGAATAGGTAGCTATTGAATTTCATTAGAAGCTTTCGCCGAGTTCATTGATTTGTTCAGTAAACAAACATTGAATACTGGCTGCATAGACTTAAAGATATAATAGACGGCCATAAGAACTTTTTAAGGCTCCAAGTATTTAGCGCCATCTAGTTGAGAGCGACCTAAAGATAGCCAAAATGCAAGAGGAAATATCAGCTAGTGCACTACTAGTACGCTTTTCGTTCCTAGACGGAGGAGACATTTTCTCTTACATTTTGGGTATCTTTAAGTGGCTCTCAACCAGATGGCGTGATAGACTTAAGCTTCAAAAAGTTCTTACTGTTCTTAGGCTGTGCAGCTCTACTAGTCTACTACATAAGTTAGTATATGCTGGCTGTAAGATATATCAAGATTGAATTGGGATTTATGGCAGGGCATTTGGCATTGTTAATGTACTATTGAGATTCTTTTTTATTAAACGTAAAAAAATAAAGGCCCCTTGCAAACATCCTCCTAACCTAGGCACGAGCGGCTGACTGTGATATCGAGAAGTACCTGTTATATTTAATAGTCTAAGAACTTTTTGAGGCTCCAAGTCTGAAGCGCCATCTGAACGAGAGCAACTACGCTACTCGTTACTAGATGGCGTTCTATTATTTATTTTATTTAGCTAAAAATTCTACGCCGTAGGATTTTTTACGCGTGGGCACGCGTCTGCGCCTTAAAAGATTTCTACGTGGGATATTTTGGTGAGTATGTAAAACGTATACAGGCCAACGTATAAACATGTAACAAAAATAGTGGTGATCTGTGGGCTTAATTGGTATCGAAATAAGAAAAAGTAGCAGAACAATTTTAAGAACGCCCAAAAAAAGGTTTTTGCATGAGACACGTCGTCGCAGATGGTCAATCCTCTATACAAAATCAATTTTGTAAGCGAGATTTTTTTTCCATGTATTGCTAATTTGAATACGATACCAATTTATGCCCTTAAAAGGATCACCAGTATTTTTGTTACACCTTAAATATGCACCATTTTGTCACCAACAAACAGCTAAGATCACTCTTAGCTATTCAAGAAAATTTGATAACAGAGTCATCTAGCGGGCAATAGCTCAACTTTACAAGTGCCGTTCAAATTCCCGGAACTGTCAACACAATAAAATTAGTTTCGACCAAATTACAACAAAATAACTCCAAAATGATCCAATTTGGACAAGTGAGCAGGAAGTCCGCAACGAATTGTGATAACTCGCAGCAAAATAATAACACTGGCTAGCGTAAATAATTACTACGAAAAATGTTTAACATTAAATCGGTCCAAAGATGGCGCTGCCAAAGATATTACTTATAATCTCAAGGTGTTATTGATTAAAAACAGATGATTTAAACTATTTGGAGACGACCATAGACATATAAAATAAGAAGATGTGATCCCACGAAGATAAAACTGTGATTCCATACTAAGCCGCGGTCTTGTGCACACACATTCACTTTTGACGTTTGAACCAATCACCACTCGTTGTACATGTGTGCGTGTCGCGCACGAGGAAATCGGCTTATTATGGAATCGTAATTGTCATCACGGCACCACGTCTTCATTTTATTTGTATATGAATATTTTCTCTTATCTGTGATTTTTTTCCTTTGACATGTGAATAAATTATCATGAACGCTAATTTAACATGCGAAAGTATAATTTATATATGTAGGTATGTAAACAGGAGACATTTATAGTAAACATTAGAAATTATGAACGTCAAATGAACGCATGCATTTTGTAAATAAATTATTCCGATGTAATTTACATTTCAATGAGTTGCCGGCCAAATATCATTTAAAGTAAAAGAAAAAGTAAGTGTTTAGTACCAAAAAACCTATAGTAGAAATCTATGATAAAAACTGACAATGCCACCCAAGGCAACTAATCTCCGTTTAACTTTATTCTAAACATTCTAAATTCATCCTCAGTTTTATAATGTCAAACAGTTTAAAGCACGTACTTTTAAGGGCTTAGACTATTCAACCAATCGGACCGGACATGTCTGTCATTTTCTATAAAAAAAACTGCAGATTTTTGCGGGGGAGGGCAAAGTCAAATGTATACGTAACGTCAGTCCATACAATAAGTATAAACACTGGTCATATGAAGGCACACGAAAAGAACATGTCTAGTCCCTTTTTTCGTAAAATGAGATTTTTGTATCAAAATGTAGAGCTTGCCATGAACTATTAGCAACAACTTCTGTAACATCTGGAATTTTTAACATAAATCTACTTTTTAATTACTAAAACATTTATTTACATAACTAAATATACAGAGGTACTACAGTACAAATACTAAACTAAATTAATAACTAGCTCAAATCATAAAAACCATCTAGTTACGAAAATAGTATGGTTAATTGAATCGTTCCAAACTTTAAAACCGCTATAACTCAAAATGTTGTCAAAGTGACTAGACATGTTCTTTCCGTGTACCTTTCATATATTTTCGGCAGAGGGGAACGCCTGTCAATGGCCGCTCCGGTTGGTTAAATGCTTTAAGGGACAACATATCAAAATGCAAAACAGTTACCAGAATTGTCATTTTCTTTAGAATTACACCGGAATAAAAAACTACCGCATTCTTGCTCAACGAAGAGGAAACTAAAAAAACGCGTTGCAAGAGCTTTTAAGGAAGTCGCATCTTCCATCATAGAAAGATGACAAATTGGACACAGGTGACGCCCCCAAACGTCCAGTTTTTACGTCATTCCAATTTCCTTACAGTTGGAAAGGTTGGTTGTAAACTAATTAGTTTTTTTCAGTTAATTGCTCGCTCAAGGCAGGCAACCGAGTGCGGCTTCCTACTAATTCTATTGTTTTTCGAACCGTTTTTGTGTGTGACCCAATGTGTTGACTGTTACTGTGGTGCATGTAGGGTTAAATGTTATAGTTAGACCGCGCTCACTTTGAATTAACTTTGCAAATGTGACAGTATGTAGAGATTTGAATGACGTTTATGGTGGCGCTACCACTACGTGGTATAATAGGAATTCTAATTTGATATTTTACATATAAGTGCATAGTATAGATATTATAGTAATCTATCTCGAAACATGTCCACGTTCGGTGTTTAAAATAGGCGCTGTCGCAATCACTGCATCTCACTGCATAATGTCATTGTACAAGTATGTGTGTGGCCGCTCTCTACGTGGCGGCTTAGGGAACGTACCCAAACTACGTGACCCATTTTTTTCAGTTTTTGACCCCCCTCCCCCCCCCTCGGTGACCATCCGTAGTAATTGCCAAGATGTCAAATTTGGAAATAATTTATAATAGCAGAAGTATATAGTTCTACGGCTTAAAAGTCATGTTATTCATTGCGTAGATAAGAAATCGTACAAAAAATTGAACATGGAAAAATCGACATTTAATTAATTCCTAAGAAATCGCCTAAATAATTATATAAATATTTTATTATTTATTTGTGGCTTAAGACACGTTATTTATGGATGACGGAAAATCACACAAAAAAAGAAACGCTTCATATAAATATTTTGAAGAATATTTACTTCCCGATGGATTTGTAGGATTTTTCGTTCAGTCATCTTAGAATGACATTTTAAAACCATTTAAATAAAAAATTCGCTATTATAAATTAATGTTTGAAAAAAAACGTATCTTTACTGGGTTACTGCCAGATGTCGTCAGATTACTTTGCTCAATCAATATTTAATTCTACTTTACCTGTCCTTAACAAACTGTTATCGTGGACCAACCGCACCCGAAAAGCTTAAAGGCATACCGCTGACGTTGTTACGTTTTCTTAATATTCGCCCCCGCCCAAGTTTGTAGATGGATTACTTTATCTAAGTACCTACTATATTAATATAAGTTTATTATGATAAGTAGGCGTGGGTTCTTGTTTCCACGAACGACCTATTCGCAATTCACAAGACACTTTATTACCATCGTAACATTTTGACGGCCAAGATCAACAATTCAGTATTGATGAGAATGATGAGCTATTTTAGTGCCTATTGCTTGAGAAACAATATTTATGAGCTTCGTGTTCTTAAAGGTCTACCTAATTACTATTAGCATAATCCGCGGGAAAAAAGGAAAAATAAGGGTGACTTTCGTAATGAACAATGTAAATTGTTGCCATTTTCTGGTGAAAAAGAAAAAGCTAAAAAATACGGCGTTTTTTTTAAAATCCCTGTAGGTATTTTTCTATACAACCTACCTTAATGATGATAATAATGATGTATCGTAAAATAGTGTGAGTAGGGACGAAATGGAAGTTTGAACCTGGACAAAAGTTTATATTTACGAGTATATGTGGCACATTAATTTATATACAAAATAAAGTGTTCCGGATGTATACATTTTAATTTGTCAATGATTTTGTGTAGTTCCATTTCATATTTTTAAGAATATAGACAAAATCCCACCTCACCCCGTAGTTGGGTGACTTTTGAAAATTATTAAATCGACACTTTTGGATATAAAAAATTACAATAGCTTAATTTATAACAAGAATATATTATTTTCGTAGCCGTAGCTTATAAAAACCACCTCACCCCTCAGTCATCTCTACTTTCCCCATTCATGACCCGACTGCTCCCGCTATCCCCACTCACCCCATTTTACGGTACTTAGTTTATAGTTGTTTTTTTTTTAGATTGCGCGACAAATAAGTTTGTTTTCACCACACAACCAGTATTTTTATAAGGATCGCCAGTATTTTTTTACACCCTGCATAATTTAAAGCACGGGAATACAGTTGAATGGGTTTTTCCATTGCTTTACGCTTGGACATAATCTCTGTAATTTTCCCTTACTCGATTCAATGTGGAACAAACATTTCAAGTAACAATTAAACATATCAATATGAAGGCGTATCGAAGAAACAATGGCACTGAGGTGCCAGGGCATTGTAAACCGCGGAAAACTACATACCGTTGGATAAAAGAATAATTAGTGTATTATTTGACGGAAGAGGTAAGCTAAGGATACACACACAGATGTGCCCGCCGGATTTGTCCGGCGGATATGCCCGACGGACAGATCCATCCATGTATGGCGCGAATTTGACACAGATTTGTCTGCGGACAAACTGCATTTTATTCGGCAGGTAATTGGGTAATTTTAAATTTGATATATATTTTGAGTCTATCCTATGCAGAATCATGATTCATGAGCTCTATGGAGTCTGATAGATTTAAAAAAATGTCCCAACTGTTCCAAATTTTTCATACAAAAAAATTCGTTACGTTCATAAAAAAGTGTAACGAAACTGATAATTTCTCAGTTTCGTTACACTTTTTTTATGAACGTAACGAATTTTTTTGTATGAAAATTTTGGAACAGTTGGGACATTTTTTTTAATCTATCAGACTCGATAGAGCTCATGATTCTGCATAGGATAGACTCAAAATATATATCAAATAAAAAAAAGTAAAGGTACATTTTTTCTGAAAATTACCCAATTGGTACTGATTAAAATCCGCTATTCTAAAAGAATATTGGACCATAGGCGAATCTTTCGAAAGGGTCACCTGTTTGAAACGGTACACAAAACTATAGGTACACAGAGTATCCTAGTCAATATATTATTTTTTCTCGTTACAACACTAATGTATTAAAAATACATTTAGTACATATTTTACGTTTTTAAACCCCAAGTTATTGTTGTTACAGTTCATCTTTAGATCGCGTTATTAGGGTTAGGGTTCAAGTATGTATAATAAAACAAAACACGACTCAGCGTGAAGCTCTAGTTATCATTACTTGTTTCCGCTTTCTTCACCCTGCATCCTAAACTATTCAAATTCACGAATCAGTCCAAAGACGGCCAGAAGGATGAATCACTACTGGTACGGACTGGTGCACTCCCGCGCACCCTACGGAAGCCAATCACCATTCAGCGACAGTGGCGACATCTTTATGCATTTAACGGGAAGTCCTGCACTTAAGTTGTGTGGCAGAGTACCTTAAATCAATCTGTATGTTCCTATACACCGTGGGCTCGAGTAACCCGACAAATTTTAACGGTGTATTCCAGATCATATTTAGAGACTAAAATGTTCTATGAACTTTTCTGGAATATGCCTAGTTTCAGAGTTAATACCAATTTTTAAAATTCTTTTTATTATTATTACTCAGCACAAAACGCCTTTTTGATGGCCTTGTTGCCACTATTGGGCATAGTTTACACATCCTTATTGACAGATATCAGTTTTGGAAAAAAAATATCTTTTCGTTTTAGACGATCATTTTATTAATAACATTTACTTTTTACGTCCACAAAAAGTTAAAAAATTTAAAAGAGAGGGCGGACAAGACAATTACAGGCCAAATAGGTATAACACTGAAATCTCAAATTCCTATCCGTCTATACCTAATACTTGAGTGGTAGTCTCCGTTTTCTTGCCCTGTTAGCTGTACTGTACCTAATTAATGGTCGGTTTAATTGAGGTACCTAATCAAGTAATCATTTTCACTCAGCTGAGACGAATCAAGAATGCAAACCTAAATGTGTGAAAGAATGCCAATAATCCTTATGGTTTGTTTAGACACCTTACATGTGTAGGTTATGTTAGCGATTCCTTGTTCCAATGAATTAAGTATATTGAAAAATTGTAAAGGTAAACCATGATAATGTCGATAATTGTTCATTACCTGCACGTAAAACCATTTCTGTTCATCCCTATGGTTGACGGGTAGAGAATGACTTTAGGCATTGAGTCCGCCATCTGTATTCTGTACATTATATTTGTACAGTGCAGTAAAATTTAAATAAATAAATAATTATAATTAACGCAATGTTTATGGATAGACAAACTTCGTTTATCGCACCATATAATCAGACTGAATTTTTCCTTACTGATATTTTTATAGCCGTGATTTTATAAATCTTGACTTTTAATTAATAATAAGATGCACAGGACAAAGGAAGGAAGTCTGCAGCTGCACCCAGGGTTACGGCTAGATCTGTTATCTACTTGAATATTCAGATTAGTGATAATGGCTTGAAGCATCCGTTGTATAATGGCAGTCCATGTTGTCCGCAATTACCTACCTCAAGGATAATGAGAAAGGATCACTTTACGGAATGTGAAGTGATCCTCGAATTTATGATCACTGAATTTGTATATAAATAAAGTATAAAGTATATGACAGCACTTTCCAAACATTTGACAACCGCTTTGTAAGCCATGCTGCCAGGAGCTATATGAAAGAGTCAAATTACTCAACTGAATTATGATCAAATTCTACCATAAGTATATATGTATAAACTATAAAGTATGATCTTCTTGGGACGAAAATTTACAAAGCTATAAATTTTAAACTTAAAAGTTTCTTTGCTCCCGAAAAACAAGCGTTTCGTCCTTAATGGGGCCCACCCAGTAGTTCGGAGCTGTAAAATTTTTGTTCTAACTGACAGGCCGATATCGTCAGGCTAAGACATTTATTTATTTATTTAAACTTTATTGCACAAAAGAAAAACTTGATGTACAAAAGGCGGACTTAATGCCATGAGGCATTCTCTACCAGTCAACCTTAAGGCAAAGCAGAGAAGTTGTGGGCGGTGCTTACTAGAACAAGAGGTAAAGAATTAACTATAAGTAAACAATGGATACAATATAATACAATTTATACATATTATACAATATATATAACAACAATACACACATACATATTTATATAAATATATACATATATATTTATTATATATAGACGAAACTCATCAATCGGAACTCTAATCTTTCATTCCACTAGCGAAAAAGCCACGAACAGCTTTTTTAAAGGCAAACTTGCTGGGAGCATTTTTAACATTACGGGGAAGTGTGTTCCACAGGCGCGCGGCCCGAACAGAGAAGGAGTTTGACATAAAACCGGTGTGGTGCACAGGTATTGAAAGGGACAAATTACCGGAAGAACGGAGTTGACGGTCGCGAGACACGCCATAATACTGAAAGAAAGACTTAAGGTATCTGGGGGAATGTGGGTCATTAAGAACCGAAAAGAGGGTGCAAAGCATGCGAATATTACGTCGTCGACGGATGGGGAGCCACCCTAACTGGGAGCGATAAGAGGACACGTGATCGTACTTGCGAAGACAAAAGATGAAACGGATACAGTTGTTGAGAAGGCGATCCAACTTATCAAGAAGTTCCTCGTTTAAGTCCGGATAACACACATCACCGTAGTCGATTATAGGTAAAATCAGGGTATTGACTAATAACACTTTAGTACTGATGGGCAAAAAGACATGGGACATTATAAGCTTCCAGTGTCTACATACTACATACAAGGTGTAACAAAAATACTGGTGATCCTTTAAAGGGCATAATTGGTATCGTATTCAAATTACGAAAAAGTAAGAAAAAATTTTTTTCGCGCGAAAAAAAATTTTGGTTTAGTATGGAGGGTCGGCCGGCTAGGACCACCTGTCCCATAGAAAAAAAAATTTTTTTTCGCGTTCAAACATTTTTTCTCCTACTTTTTCTTAGTCGTAATACGATACCAATTATGCCCTTAAACGGATCACCAGTATTTTTGTTACACCCTGTATATCATTCCCAGGTTTTTACTGTAACACAAAATGTGTCACGCGTCACGCCCATAATTTACGCATGGGCACCAAGTTTAAGTAGCTGTAGCTCTAGCTGCGTCAGTTTGTACAGGTTTCGTGACACCGAAGAGCGATAAATTGAAAATTACCATAAACAAACTATGTCACTACGAATTAGAACAGACATACGACTTTTTGGATTCGTACCTACAGTTAGTGTAGTAGCCATACCAAGATTTACGACTGTAACATAATTACCTAAGGAATGCTTACGGTTAAGTATTATTGAAGAGTGAATTTCAAAAAGATATATTTATTTACTACTAGTAATACGCCACGAAATAAGAACTTTTTATTCTTGCTATGCTAACAAGTTATTGACGAGTTAACGAGTTCTTGAAACTCTTTTAGACCTTCTGGTTCCAGAACCCCTCGGTCAATCCAGGACATCTAGGTCATATAAGAAGTCTCTAATTATATTTATCTGATTTAACTCTGCTACAAGCGCAACAAGTTTCATGAAGACCAGAAAAACGTTAATAAAGTTATCGCAGAACAAACATTCAGAATCAAAATATCGTTTTGCAATGAACGTCCCAATAGCTGGCTGGATAGTTCTGTTGTGTCCAAAGTTGTCTGTAAGAACTTCGCTTCGTTGCGCTCGCTCGTTCGATAAACTTAAACAGTATGTCACAAATAAAGGAAAGTGACCAGGGCCTCCAGTGCCCAAGGCTTGAATCAAACCAGCGTCTTGTACATTTGCGGCAGGTGCAAGTTTAGGTATAATTTATATGTATGTATGCTTAAAAATAAACAAATACACATATTTTTTAATACATAGTTTGATTTGTTCTCTAGTGGTAACATAATTTTTCTGTAAATGTCTCTGTAAATTAAAACGTTAGCCAATCCAATTCGCGACCATTGGGCAAGGCTGTTTAGTAGGATGCCTTACCTAGTCCTAGCGGTACACGCCGAAATTCAGTATAATGCTGCAAATGGTGTTAAAAGCATAAAAATTTAGGCCAAATGAATCGATTCGGCCCGTAGCAGTAAAAAAAAAAACAGAGATCAGTTATGACGTCATCTTTTTTTGTATGGAAAAAAAAATTTTTTGTTCTGAAACCTATCGTGTGTGGTATCAAATGAAAGGGCTTTCTGAGCTAATTCCAAAAACATGTCACATCATTACGTTTCAGTCACATGTTTGAAATAAACATAAAAAACATTTTCAAAACATACCAAGTTTGGGGTCCTCCAGATACGACACCAAGGAATATTTTTTTGTACATTATATCTCAAATGATACCTAATATCCTCATATCTAACCCCAAGAATGCAATTTTGAAAATAATTACATTTAGTATTTTTTTCTGATTTTTAATGTTTACAAAGTGTGTCGTATTACTGAATACGAGTACGAGTACCGTAATATCCTCCAACTTTGCCCCCAGGCGAAACTTTGCCCAACATTTTGAACAAATTCATTAATTTACGTAATTTTATAGTATTCTGGTGCGGGCAAGTGTTGATGTGAATCTCACAAAATGGGAAAGCATGGTGAGTAAAACCCATACTTTTACTTATACCTGTATATAATAAGGCAATGGGGAAAGCCAGTGAAACCTTATTGTAGAGGGTGCTCTTTTAGATTACATACAATGAGGAAAAGAAACAAAAGATGAATGGTCCTTAACAATGTACGGGAACTATGTACAGTTAAAAGGCTTTTCTTATGCAATTGTTTCCCTATAGCTTATTGCTTCAGCATTTTCATTTTAGAGTATTGTGACAGTTGCCATTACTCTAGATTGTTTATGTCGTAATTCGATTTCAAAAGGATAATGAATGAAGAAGTCTTGATGTGGGCAATGTTACGTTGTAATGTAACAACTAGTGATGGCCAACTTTGCCCAAGACAAAAAAAAATCTTAGGGCTATCAGCTTTTTGTATTAACCACTCGGCACGAAAAAAGGTGATTATTGTTTTTGAAATATATATATGACGTTTTGGAACTGTTTCTTTATTTTTTTAATGTAATTGTTAATGTGAAACCATAGTATTCAATATATACATAATTTTCTTTGATCTGCCGATTTATTTGTAAACATTACTAAGATAGGTTCGTTATGATTTATTTCTATTATAAATAATGAAATATAACTCATTTAATTATGTTTTGTTTAATATACATACTAATGCCTGAAAAATAAATCGATGACTAAATTAAAAAAAATAAGTCAAATGAGACAACCCTTGTACTTTGGAATGCTTGTATGCACCTTGTACCGTAAAGATCAAAAACGCGTACCTATCATTGCCCACCTAATTTGTACAAAAGTTTACGTACTTATCGCTGAACTATTTAAAGGGAATGATAGGATTACCCTAGAGACTTGCTGTAATTCTTGTTTCAATACTATAATCGCATTATTTAAGCGCAAATCGACTTGAGCAATGTTGGGTAAAACTCGATATAACTTTACCCACCCTCAAGTTCGCAAAAAATGGGATAAACTTAATACACTTTAAGTAAGAAAAATCCTGATATGTGCAACCCGGGTTCCTCGAGCTCACCTATCACGTTATATCAAAAGAACGTGTAAACAGAGTGACTGAGCGTCGGCCGCCGCCGAGCGGGCAAGAAAGGGACGCGGGGAGGGAGCGGGGGCGGAATCCATGCTCAAGATAAAAAATCGAATCAAAAAGAAAACTAATAATTGCACAAACACCAGTGTTTTATGATAATTTTTTTATATTTAATTGATAGATTGATAGATCCCACATTCGTAATAATGAAAAATTAAAAAAAAAAACTTAGTGAAATTATTTTCAAAATTGCTTTCTTGGGGTTTGAAATGAGGATATTAGGTATCATTTAAGGTATATTTTACAAAAAAATATTCTACCGTATCGTATTTGTAGGAGCCCAAACTTGGTATGTTTTGAAAATTATTTTTATTTTCATTTGAAACAAGTGACATAAATATAATGATATGATATATTTTTAGAATTGGCTTAAAAAGCCCTTTCATTTGATACAACACACGATAGGTTTCAGAACAAAATTTATTTTTTTCCATACAAAAAAAAGATGACGTCATAACTGCACTCTTTTTTTTTTTTACTGCTACGGGCCAAATCGATTAATTTGGCCTAAAGATCAATCGTTCCAATTTTCATGCATTTAACACCATTTGCAGCATGTTTAAGGCGTACCGCTAGGACTAACCGCTATCCCTTTCAAAGGGTGAATGGGTTTTTCGTGAAAGTTTACCTAGAAAAGATTTTTAGTGCTCCAAGTTTGATAGCTTTACTAGATGGCGGTGTTCTGCCTTATAAATATATTATGTGGTAAATCTTGGACTATTGCCCCTCTTTTTAGTCATTATCTATGCTAGTTCATACTTTCTCATGTTCCATCAACTACATTCCCATTTGTTTTTTTTTCAGAATCTGGCGGGTTTCCCGCCAACGTGTTTCCCACATCAGACGGTGGTTGGCGACGGGGCGCGGCGCGGCGCGCGCGCGCTCTCTGCTCCGCCAAGACGTTCCGCAGAAGACTGCCAATACTGGAGTGGTTGCCGCAGTACTCAATACGGAAGGGGGTTTCAGACCTAATAGCTGGTGAGTGAACCTAACTCTTAGCCTGCCAACGTGTTTCCAAATATGTCGAATCGCACGCGCTCTGCTCCGCTAAGACGTTTCGCAGAAGATTGCCAGTAAGTGCTTGAATGGCTGCCGCAGTATTCAAAACGGGAGGGAGTCTCAGGCCTATAACCGCGAACCACTTCGTTCATCGTATCGTCTATTTGCATCACTCTCTTTTATATTTGCAAGAGCGACAGCGATGGAGACGGGGCCAACTTTTTGGTCGATTTTCGAACTTCGCGGTAGTAGATCTTATTGTCGGTAAGCGAAGTTAACTCTTAGGGTGGGTAGCACCATGCATAACTAACGAACTGATCAACGTGAAATATGGCGGCGTCCGCAACACAGACATCCACAAAACAGATTTGACGAGTACATCTGTACGTGTATGCATCATATAGCATTTCGTACTGCGCGACACATATGTGGAACTTTCGTCACTGTTGATAGTAAATACTATCTACGTCTCAGACAAAAAACGTTAATTGCTTTAAAGTTACAAACAGACGCTTCTAAGAATTAAGAAAATCACCAAAGTAACAAATAAACAATTATCAATCCACTGATCGGCAACACCATCAACATGTCATCAAAGATCAATCTATTGCTAAATAACAACACAATGATAATGTTAATTCTCGTTAAGAACAATAAAGAAATTGATACTAAGTCGTATAACATTCTTAAAACATTTGTAGCCACAACGTTTTAGTTAAGAACTTAACTACCTATCGTGAATCATTTAGCATGGCAATTAGGTTTTTATCTAGATTTTTTAACAAACGAAATATGCTAAAAAGCATCGGACGGTCTCCGTGACCTGGCTAAATGGTATGTAGGTGAAATTTCATGCCACTTGATTCAATATAGTAGCAGCTCATCCGTGAAACCGATAGACAAACAACCTGCCTTTGACTGACTTATTTCCTATAGATAAATTTAATTACCTACTTCGTAGCGTTCTGAAATCATACCTACATGTGTAACACAGGTCAAACATAAATTTTCCATGACTATTCTATGTGAATTTTAAACTGTAACTGTAACATTACGTTATGTTACAGTTTAAAACCCTAATACCTAAAATATGTAGAAATGTTTCATACAGTGTAGCTGATCTACAGCCTACAGGCATATAGGCAAGTTACCAAATGTTTAGTAAAGGAGTCATGGCCACAATGTTTACTAAGCGTCAAAGAGATACCAAACGAAGGAAATCGATGACGGAGAGAGTCGATGGTTGAAGTCAAGTTATTATGCAAAGTCAATGTACCTTAAATCACGGCTTGAAGTAAGTAACCTTACGCCACGGTAAAAAAAATACACACATGGGTAAATTCCTATGGTGTCACGTTGATACTAGTACAATCAATGAGTATCAACATAACTGCATCTCCAGCCGATCAGCGTGATGTCACACGAGCAAAAACTGCACAGTGGGTGCAGCGCACGCAGTGAACCGCGAATTCGATTGTGTCCAGTTCGTGGCAACAGCGCCCTCTGTGCACAAAAGAGCTTAACTAACTAGATGTGTCGGATAAAATAGGCCTTTTGTAGCCAGGAACCTGGGTACAAAAACTATGGTAGTTATATTTCCTACTCATTTGTTTTCGGTGAAAAACACTGACGAATTACTATTAAAATTACGACGTAGAGATACAAAATTAAATAAAAGCTGTTGACAGACGAGCAACCATATAAGTATTATTGGCAGAGCAACTTTCAAATCTAAACATCCAATAAGGAACCATTTTTAGAGAGCCGTCTACAAATACAGATAAAAATAATAATAGACCCTAACTGATTCCATTTAATACATATATGAATAAATAATCCATTGCCTTTAAGGCCTCAATACGATAATATTGTCAGGTGACAAGCAAAACTCACTAATTCGAAAAAAAATATTACCTAAAAGAAAATCAACCTTGTTATGTAGCCAATATCGTTCATTATAGCTATGAACTTGTGGTAGAGCTATTTAGTGAGTTTTGCTTGTCACCTAACGATATATGGTGAACCGTCTACGATCCAATATTTTGTGGCTAGTAGAATTGCCTATAGCAAAATGACTATCCAATGAGGTTAAGAAGTAGAACCCACATAAGTGGCTCCAAGTGTCTATTTCTTTGAAACCATAGGTACACAGTCTTAAGAGCGTTTTCACATTATCCTACACGATATCGGATGTCGGAAGGGTCTATACTGAAGTAAATATGCGTACTTTTGTATTTTTTCATTCATTTAACTAATCTCTATTACTAAAATAATGCGTTCACGCAAAAAAGGCGGACTTTGCGCCACAAGGTACTCTCTAACAGCTACCTTTCTACTTGGGGCCTTCCGACATCCAATATCGTCCGATAGAGATATAACATGTCGGAGCCCCGATGGCTGTCGGACGATAAACTTTGTTTGTGTGCGTGTATGTGTAGGTACAGTTTTGCTGTAGTGTGCGTGACGACGCTAGCGCGGATTTTAAATTTCGAATGCTCGAAACAATTGAACTCCAAATTCTTTAACGTTTTTTTTTTATTTATTTAATACACAAACGGCCAAGGAAGTAAACATAATTCGGTAGAAATAAACAACGTAGGTGTAGGTAGTTCAAGAATAATAACATACATGAATATAGTATATAATTGTCTTCGCATATACAGGATGGATTTTCTTTTTGGGTCAGTAAGGGCAGCTACCAGACCCGTGCAAAATGGTCTTAGAAGACCTTCCCTCGATTTCAAATTAATGAAGATTTGCGTTTACGGTATTTTTTTCAAAACATACATTATGCGAGAAATATGTTATTATAGGATATTTGACAAACTTTATTTTTTAATGCTAGTCGACCCTATTCCTATTCAGGATCAAAAGCTTATTAGGACCAAAAAAAAAATCTGGCTAGAAAAGTCACAAATCGAGGAAAACTTTTCTCATAAATTTTGTATGAAAATTAAAACTTTTATTTTCACATTCCATTTTTTTTGCTTATCGATCCCATTTCTATATAGTTTCCTAGAGGTCAACTTACGGTAGAGTATACTAAAAAGCGACATATTAAAGAAAACTTTTTCTACAGTAATTTGATTTATAGTCATTTATCGCGCCAATCAGTTCTGTTACGTTTAAGGTCCATAATACTGTATGAGGACATTACAGACAAAGCATTCAAAATATCAAAAAACCGGCCAAGAGCATGTCGGGCCATGCTCAGTGTAGGGTTCCGTAGTTGCCGGCCGGTACAATACATTCGTTCAAATAAAATAAATAATAATAAATAAATATTTGGGGACAATCTTACACAAATCAACCTAACCCCAAACTAAGCAAAGCTTGTACTATGGGTGCTAGCCGACGATATACATACTTAGATAGATAAATACATACTTATATACATAGAAAACATCCATAACTCAGGAACAAATATTTGAGATTAGCACACAAATAAATGCCCTTACCAGGATTCGAACCCGGGACCTCCTGCTTCTTAGGCAGGGTCACTACCAACTGGGCTATGGAGGCCGTTCAAAAGGTCGATAATTACGGAATATTTTGCGTAAGTAATTTTACTCGCCGGCACTTACGTCCTTTCATTTTGCTTTTGACCGTCATTTTATTCAATATAGTTTTTATTTAAGGTACCAGGGTCGCGTTTGCCTCTCTTTCTATCCAATATGTGTGCTAGGAAGAGAGGCAAACAGCGAAATCGTAAATTGTAACTTTATAAAACGCGACCCAGGTCTCACTCTTATAATTTTTTTTTGGTCTCATACAAGCTTTTGATCGTTGATAGGAATGGGATTGAACGGCATCAAAAAAAGTTTGTCAGAAACTTGTTTTTTTCTCGCAACCTGTATATGATTTTTCCAAAATTTGTAAACGCGAATCATTAATTTGAAATCGAGGAAAGGTCTTCTAAGACCATTTTCACGTAGCAGCACGGTATCTGGTAACTGCCCTTACTGACCCAAAAAGAAAATCCATCCTGTATACTTACAAAGAGTTTTCACGCCAAACTGGCTTTACATAGGTACGGTCAGTAGCAATGAAAAAGGCCCCCACTGCCATACAAACTTTGTATGCAGGGGGGTCCTTTTCTCTGCAGCTGACTGTACTAGTAAAAAGTATTGAAGTAATGTTGAACTAAAAGTACTTTTAATAATTTGATAAGACTGAGCATAAATTTACCACCCACCACATATTATGACATTATGAGAGGCAAATTGTTTGAGAACTTTTGTCTCATTCTACTCGTACCTTTATTATAGTTCCATCTCACTTTGTTGCCTCGTCATATCGCTGTCGTCTGTAGAAGCCTGATAAATTGTAACGTCTATAGGACCTCCGTGTCGTCCGACATTATTTATCGGATGCAGGGTGTCGGATGTAGGATGTAGGATGTCGTCCGACATTATTTATCGGTCCGACATCCGATATCGTGTAGGATAATGTGAAAACGCTCTTACAGACCAGGGGGCCGATTTTTGACAGCCGGACGCTCGAATTCAAAAAAATTAAGGTCGAAAATAATCGCACACAAAAGTTTGTCGCCAATTTTTTCGCATGGAATTAATAGTTTAAATGATCATGATTTTAAATTTCTATCACTGTTAATTTTAAAACATAATTTCATCGTTTTATTGAGAGTTTTAAATGTCACTTTCGAGTGCTCGAATCTCAAAAATCACCCCCAGTTTGTCTATAGTGTATGGATTTTACATACTTATCCAAGTTTGTTATTTATTAAATAAATACAAACTTAGAAAACACTGAAAAAATAATCAACCCAGCAGGACTTGAACCTGCATCGATACGCCTTGCCGGGGCTCGATCTCTTTAGCAATTAAGCTATGGGTTCAGTTGCTAAGCTGACGAAATTTTCAATGCCTTCAAACATCTTTTTGCATTATTTTACATCGGCTTTATAGCAGCCGTAAGCGACATCTAGGTGCTACCAGAGGTAGACACCATTCCCACCAGCAGCAGTATTTATGTAGTGGCAGTTTGTATTTATTCAATAACAAACTTTAGTTTGAGTGGAATGCATGCAAGTGCTTTTCGATCGATTATAGCGCCATTTGCGCGTGTTTTTGCTCATTTATCGTCACTATTCAACTTCAATCATGATGTCCTTGTATAAATATAAATTATGGAGGCGATTTCAATTAGAGTAACAAGAGGCAAAGGTGAAGTCATCTGAAGATTATGCGAAAAATTCAATAACAATGATAATGTCCCACAATTCACCTGAAATTACTAGAATTGTTTTACCGTTAATAATGGTTGTAATAGCTCTTATCACGTGCCATGTCAGAATTGCTATCATTAGGAACATTGTATAAAACCAACTAATTGCTAAGTCGATGATTGAATTAATTGATTAATCTTGATTTGCGTCATGATGTCATGAGCTCAATTACGTTTCCGATTTAATACCCCTTTAATAAAAATATCATTACAGTCTACTTAAAAAAAAAGTTAATTTAGAAGTAAGAGTAAAAAAAAAGAATATATTTGTTACCACTGTTACTAGCTGTTCCCGTGGCTTCGGTTGCGTTGGTTCGACTATTACCTGCCTAGGGATATAATATATTACTATACAAAGTTTCATGTAATTCTGTGCGTTCTTACGTAAATACTCGTCATCTTATATGAATATAATGCTGAGTTAAAACGAGACAAACATATTTTTAAGTGTTTCATTTTCATATGTTGGATCCCTTATAAACAGATCTGTAGTTTATTTAGATATCAATTTGATGACAATAGAAGATTATTTTGATAACAAATCTAGAACAAACCGTACAACCTATCGCTCCTATATGTACAGTGACTAACAAAACATGGATTGTACTTTCATGAGATTATTATTTCACAGAACAGATTCTTTTCAGTAACATCGCGGTATCGTGAATATTTTAGCCATTTTTAGCACTAGGTATAACAAATTTACTATGTGCCGTATCGTAACTTAAAACACATAAACGATACATTAAAATAAATTAATAAATAAAAATCATTTATTTCAGATTTTTAAAATCCATAATAATAATATGTGTTAGTAAACTTAACCTAGACTTACTTACCTAAAAAAAATACCTAAAAAAAATACCTAAATCATTCTTGACAATAAATTAATGGCAAGCTCATTTGGAACACCTCGTCCGGTTAGCTACTGCTCCTGCTGACTGTACATATTTTACTTGAAATAACTGTTTTTCGGGAAAATTCAGTAGGTATACAGATATACGTACCGAACTCGTAAATCCATATATGGCGGGAAGAAGTTGACAAGTCGCGGCGAAAAGTCTATGGAATTTGAACATTTAAAAAAATCATAAGGTTCAAATTTCTTCAATTGTGTTATATTATCTCGAGTTATCAACTTTTCCCGTCTTGTACCGAAATATACATACATATCTATTTTACAAGGATCCAGACATGAATTGAACGATCTAGCACGCAATTGATGCGTACCACCATACATACCACAGTGCGTGTCGGATGCTAATTGTCAATGGTATCGGAAACTGCGCGGTAGCGGTGGAGCCTAATGTTGTGATTCCGGCACATACAACAAACATTACAGTCATTGTCAACACCAGAGGGCCGCGAAGTTCGAAAATCGACAAAACGATGGCCCCGTCTCTATCGCTCTTGCTTATACGAAAGAGAGTGATGGAAATAGACGATTCGATGAACGAAGTGGTTCGCGGTTATAGGCCAGTTTAGTAAAGAGGAAATTTTGTACTTCCGGATATAAGGGTGAATCGCAGAAGTTTACGTTTCACAGCTAATAAATGAATTGGTATCCTGCCTTTTCGCCGAAAATTGTATTGCCGAATTTCACTTGCCAACCAACATTGCGCAGAAGTTTCATTGGGCCGAATAACTTTTACCAAATAATTATTTCGCAACCATTTCATTTCCCAACCCCATAGTTGGGAAATGAAAATCACCTACAAGGTTGGGTTAGGTTAGGTTGGATTATGTAAAGTTGGGAAATGAAACTCGGCCAAAGAAACTTCTGCGAAAAATTGGTTGGCAAGTGAAATTTGGCAATACAATTTTCTGCGAAAAGGCAGAGAACCAAATGAATTAAAAGATACAAAACCTGATCAAAATTAAAATTGAACGCCATTGTGTTGCCTTATTTATAGCCCGATCGATTGCATTGAAAATAGAAAATTTAACTTACGAGTAGGTACCTATGCATGTTAAAAGAATACAAGATGTATAACGAAAATGCTGGTGATCCTTTTAAGGGCATGATTGGTATCGTATTTACTATGAAAACGAAAAAAAAAAATCGTCGCAAAAAAAAAATTGGTATTGTATGGAGGGTTGGCCGGCGGAGACGACGTGTCAAATACCAAAAAAAAAATTTTTCGCCTCAAAAATTTTTTTTTCCTGCATTTTCTTACTCGCAATACGATACCAACTATGCCCTTAATCAGATCACCAGTATTTTTGTTACATCTTGTATAAATGACAAATGTCATGGACAAATAAATGTTAATTAAAATTGGCTAGTTGTCAATGGTCGGCGTAACAGTAAATCAGACGCACTGATATCGGAAGCGGCGTAGAGCTGACCTGACCTATTGTGGCGGTTCCGGCGTGTGCGGCACAATGCTGCGTGCGCGTGCGCGCTTGTAAAAGATCGTAAGTCGGGTACCTAATGATCATAATCATGTCATTTAAGTGCCTACTCGTACTATAATTCTATGTTATTATGAGTATATAATAACATAAATATTATTTTTATACTCGGCGACTGTAATACTCGAATTGAGATTATGGTGGCAGAACTACTAGCGCATACTTTTCGATAGAGCTTCTATGGTCGCATATTGTAGCACCCATAACAATCACAGAAAGGATTTCCATACAATATTGTGAAACTGTTGTCGGGCCCCGCATTGCGTGTCGCCGCCGGCACAATCCACCGGGAGATCGAACGTTACTCAATTACATAGAAGCAGTAGGTTGTGCACGGCTTTCGTCGAACTCAATTCTTACCGGCTTGCTTAAGCACTCGTATAAAAACTATTGTGTGCAACGGTACATAATAAGGGTTCTTAAAATTCTCGGGTCTGTTTTTACAAAATTCGGCTTCGCCTCATTTTGTAACTTCGACCCTCGAATCTTAAGAACGCTCATTATGTAACTGTTGCACAAAATACTATTATTGCACACCTCAAATTAAAGAAACAGAGTACCTATCACAAGTTAGAAACAGAAATATTATCATCCTAACAGCCAAATTGTATAAAACTGGCAATGATTTTCGCTTTTTAGTTTTTCTAGTAGCTGTAAGCTAATAATTATCTGATTGAGACTGTTTATTCCTATTGATTCGAAAGTTTTTACATTTTAAGGGTAGGTCGTATGCACCTACGTTGCTCCAAGCCATCTGTCACCGTTAAAACGCTCGCTAAATTTTATTGTATGGAAATTTTCAAGCCCTGCCGGGACCCGCTGATGAGTCCGTCTAAAATGGATGGTACAACAGGCTCTAAAGAGGCCCACCGACTATCAGTCCGCCTGACGATATCGGCCTCTCAGTGTCTCAGTTAGAACAAAAAAATTATAGCTCCGAACAACTGACAGGCCAATATATCGTCAGGCCGGCTGATAGTGAGCCCCATAAAAGTTACATATGTATATATTATGTGTGTTAATCTGTCTGTCGTTCTACAGGCATAACCGTCGGCCTCACCGTGATCCCGCAAGCCATCGCGTACGCCGGCGTCGCCGGCCTCCCGCCCCAGTACGGCCTCTACTCCTCCTTCATGGCCTGCTTCGTGTACACCGTTTTTGGCTCCGTGAAGGACTCTGCCATCGGCCCTACGGCCATCGCCGCTATCCTGACGAGGGAAAACCTGCACGGCCTGGGCCCGGAATTCGCTGTGCTGCTGGCGTTTTTGTCTGGGTGTGTGGAGCTGATTATGGGGATCCTGCAGTTAGGTGAGTTTAAAGACCCCGCTGAACATAGACCTCAAAAAACCAACAAAATAAGAGAATAAAATCAGCATTTGCGCGGCTCTCTTCGGCAAAAATACCCTATTTTTTGTGCCGCTTTCTAATGTTGTCCGTAATTTAGCTAGAGTTGCACAATATACCTATAATAAATATTTTCTTAGCTTTGTTTATAACTATAGTAGCACTTCCAAGTTTCTCTGTGTTTTAATGTTACAAATGCCTACCATTAGGACATTATTATGTGCGAATTTTCATCATTTTCAACAATAGCATCACACCCCATGTGGACATGTGACACCTCTGGGGTCGCAGGCGTCCATTGGCTACAGTAGCTACTTACTATCAGGCGGGCGATATGCTTGTTTGCCACCGTCGTGGTATAAAAAAATATGCTTTAAAAAAGTGTGGAACAAAAATCCAAAATTTAAAATTGCGCTTCAAAATATCGGTGGTTATAATTAACTTTGCGATACTCATACTAGAGTTGGGACGGTTCAAAATTAACGCATAATTATATGAAAATGTGTATTAAACACGAGTTTAACTAAAGACAAATCTAAAATCGACTAAGAGTAATCTCCTTAACCGTCTTCCAAAATATTGATATAACGTACATTTTGGAAGACTCTGTTCTGTAATCCTTACACACAAACTAATAATTATTTTATCTTTTTACTTACCTACATATTTCTTACGCAAGTTTCACAACGCAAAACATTCATTTGTGTCCATTTCAAAAGGACGAGCCACAAAGGTAACAGTAACAAGCAATTCTCTCCAGTTCATTGTCTCTTCTCGTAGCCGTGTCTCCTTGGCATTGGCGACAAAGTGACAAACCTCTGGCTTCCACATTGTCACACTTCCATATTGCTATGTAAACTAATGTTTCCTGTTTGACGGAGGCATATTCGAAGTATATAATGGTTTGATTGAAATTTGATATTGAAGAACATTAGAGTTATAAACTTATATAGATAATATAGAAAGGAAAAAGTAACCTAGCCCTCCGGTGCTCAGGGCTGGGATCGAACCAGCGTTTTCTGCATTCGCGGCAGACGCCTTAACCACTTGGCCACCCAGGTCACAGCAGCACCGGTCGAATTTTCCCGTGTATATGCAATCTTTGTAAATGCTAAGGCGGCATTTGGCCAATCATCTAAGGTAGATAATTATTAGTTCGTACCTCCAATCGGAACTACTTAAAATAAACTAATCAAAATATTTATTAAAAATAATTTGATTTGTTCTTCAGTTAAACATAGAGCTGTTAAAAACGACACGTACCTATGGTTTATTCAGATTATCCTCTTTTTGTTATCAATTTGTTGTCAAATATATATCAAAAAGAGATAGTTTATCGTCAATAAGTGACAAGCAATCATCGTATGACGTCAAAAGAATTCGTTTTCATGGTTATCAATATGATTACAAATTCGTAACAAAACATGAAGTTAAAGAATACCACTCTCGGTAGCGAAACTTTCCAATGTCAACAAGAAGTTTGGAAAGTGGTTTTGCTAGTTGTGCTATTGTCATGCCTATATTTAACATAGTTGTGTAATATTTAGGAATAGAAAACCGTTAATAGTCATTCATTACGAATTGTTTTCGCTCGTAAAAGAACATATAAATAGGACTCATACTCTAGTCTCCGCGAAAGTACGAAAGATAATGCGGGTTGGAGACTTCACATATGTACAGTCGCCACCAAATATATCGGAGCGGCCAGGGTACTCAAAAATATCTGAACATGTACTTTATCGTCTTGAAATGGAGGCGTTATTCAGATATTTGTGTCTACCTTGGCCGCTTCGATATATCTGATGACGACTGTACATCAAAAGTTATTTTAAATGACGTTTTGTTTCTAGAAGAAATATCCCTATAAGGCGCACCACACATTAGAAAGGAATTCAGCTATTCATAGAAAAATGCATATATTTGTCTATGACCTCCATACATAAATTCCGCTACCATAGACAAACTTCCGCTTTTGTCTATGAATAGATGAATTCCGCTCTAATGGGTGGTGCACTTAAAGCGGAAAAAGTGATCTTATATGCTCCGGTTATGTAAGTGGAATATCACAGGATGTAACAAAAATGCCGTTTAAGGGCATAATTGGTATCGTATTCTAACTACGAAAATGTAAGGATAAAAATTCTCGTCAAAAACAATTTTCTCCTATTTTTTCTCATTCGCAATACAATACCAATTATGACCTTAAACGGATCACATTTTTGTTACACCCTGTATATAGATATACATATCACTGTCTCATCAGTCTTATATCTGCGTAAAAGGATACACAGATACGCATTCCTTTCCACGATCCAACCATAACAATTTGGTTTTATCTCTCATTAGATTCGGCCTTGTGCAAATATAGGTATTCGATACAGCAATTTTTAAATATACACCCATCACATAAATCTAAACAATCATGATCAAAATCGGTAACTATATGACGTCACTACGTCTGTTTCTGTGTGACGTCACGTTCTCGGGCGCCCGGCCTTCGCCGTAACCGCCCCAATATACTGCCATACTCGAAGGTAATACTCGACTATGTCAAGTGACAAGCTGAATGAATACGCTTTTCTGTAATGTACTTGTATATTTAATTTGATCGGCTGTTTAGTTTTTGTACGATTACGGTAACTGGACCGAGACCTTTTAAAAAATCTATGGTGTAGGGAAGAGACAGAGGCATTTATATTTTTCTTCTGGCGCCATGCCGAGTGTTTAAAAATGTCAATGGATTTCTTGTTAATAGAAGTTGTATAGGACGTAAAACTGGGTTTTCGAGTTGGGAAAAAAATGTTGAGAAACTGCTCTAAAATAATATAACTACCTAAATTATACAGGATGGCCAAAAAGAACTAAATTTCTGTTGGCTCTAAGGTTTTGGGACCCTACTAATCGTCCCTAGATGGTTTTGGAACGTCTCAGATCGATTTGATTTACTCACCGCCGCCGCTCAACGGCCATACAAAAATCCAAAAATCAAATCGATCTGAGAGGTACCAAAACCATCTAGGGAGGATTGGTAAGCGTTCCAAAACTTTAGAGCCAACAGGAATTTAGTTCTTTTTTGGCCACCCTGTATAGTCTATGATATATAATGTAGAATTGGGCTTTTGGGACTACGAGTTCACTTCAGTTGCATATGAAACTATTCTTGACGTTATAACGTTCTGGAAAAAAACGTTTCTTAGTTCCTCGCATTGGAAAATATTTACCGCTCAATTTTTGGAGACTAAAATCACAACAGACCATTAAACGATTGGCATCAAAGTTACAATATTCCAATTGACCACATAATCGCCTTATAATCTACGAGCTAAAAGATGATTATGATGAAGATGCCGCGATAGGGTGTGGAATTTGCTAGTACTTTAGATAACAAACCGTTTTGTAGACGATTGGCGGTTTCCTGGCATTGTCTGGCATTTATAGTTGAACCGCTCTATATTCATCTACAAGTCACGTCAAGTAACAAGTCGAGGTTTTGGTCAGGGTTCAGGTATTGTATTTAAACCAAAAGGATAAACTGAATGCTATTCTCTCAGGCGATCTCAGATACTACACAGAGTCAGTTGTTTTTAAGACTCCCGACCCCTTTATTAAAGGGGGGGGTTTGCCATACGCGCCACGCTTGGCAGGCGGGTTGGCGCGCGCGGTTTTTTTTTGTTTGTTGTTGTTTAGGCTTTTGGAAGATGATTCCAATTCATAAAAACAATGGTGAAATTAATATCATAAAACCAATAGCTAATATATGTTCTCAATCACGAAGGAAGAAATCAATCTCTCTGAGATAAAAGTTATTTAATGATGCAGCATTAAAAGTCACGCCTACCTACCTACACAGATTTTATGAAATACAAACCTACCTAATATCATTTATTAAGTACGAGTAGGTATCAATATCACATTCAAAATAACAATAAAGCCTGTTAATAGATTAACTAAATCAAAATCGAAAAAACGTCATCACTACATAGTATAAAACAAAGTCGCTTCCTGTTATCTGTATGTCCCTATGTATGCTTAGATCTTTAAAATTATTTCGATGCGGTTTTTTTTTTAAATAGAGTGATTCAAGGAGAAGGTTTATATGTATAAAACGTGCATGATATAGGAGAGAAACTGTGATAATTTTAGAGGTATTTAATGTGATGTCGTAAACAAACACATTTTTTTACTTAGGTACTTTTTAAGAAAATTGCACCCGTGGGAAGCCGGGGCGGGTCGCTAGTTTATTATTAATTCCGTTTATTCCTATCATACGCTGTACCATGGTTTGCAATAAACTTTTATGTACAAATTTCTCTGCAGGATTCCTGATCGACTTCATCAGCGGGCCGGTGTCGGTCGGGTTCACTTCTGCAGCAGCCATTATCATCGCTACAACGCAGGTTAAAGATATCCTGGGCCTCAGCTTCCCCGGCGGCAAGTTTCTTCAGGTAGGAATAATAATAATTTTAAACAAAAAAAGAACCGACTTCATTTAGGATCCGCTATTCCAAGAGGAAGTGGCAGAGTTGCTGGTAAAAAATAGTGGAATCACAATAGGTGTGTCTAAAAAAATGTTGAAGAGTTCCCTCGATTTCTCCAGGGTCCCATCATCAGATCCGGACCTGGTGACAATGGGACCAACTGTATACACTTTCAAACAAAAAAGAATTTTCCAAATCGGTCCAGCCGTCTTCGAATAATCGGTGAAGATACATAAAAAAAATAGCAAAAGAAACAAGCAAAGATCCCGACGAATTGAGAACCTCCTCCTTCGAAATCTTGAAGTCGGTTAAAAAGTGGTATCAATCTAAACCTAACACCCAAAGCAAGAAGAAAATAATCTCGACAAATTAATCCTATGCTTAACTCGTTTTTTCTCTAATTACATCAATTTTTTTCATATAATCGGTTGTTTTTGTCGATCGTTGCTTTCTATAGACCTTGAAGTTTTTGTCGCAAACACCGATTAGCACCCAGCACGCGACAACCACCGAAATATTATGCGTCTCGCTCTAATTGTAATTCTAGTTGACGACGATTTTTATCAGTTTCTAGTAAAATTTCGTAACTTGCTTGCCTCAAATGATACCTAAGAACGTTAAGAAAATTGTTAGCTTACCTAGATTACTTATTTTATTATTTTAATTGTTTACAGACCATTTTGTTTACCTCGATTTTTTGATAAACACCTTTGAGTGTTTGTTCAGTCCAAGTGGCGATCAAGAACAATGGTTTTTTTGTGTTTATAATATAGAAATAAAGCATAATTATTTTGAAAATAACACTGCCCCGAGCGAGATTCAAACTGGCGACTGCAAGAGCCCACCAATTGAGCTACGTAGACCCGATTCCCGCAGGCCCCAATTTTTTCTACCATCCTTCAATATGCGCCTTTGGCAGTTATGAGTATGATTCTCGCCGTGATGCAGTGAATATTTTCCATTCTTCCTATAGTTCTAAACTTTATAGTATCGTTAGACGATATTTCTGCTTAACACCAAATTATTGTGGAAAGTATTTACAGATGCTGCCAGCTTAGGTTGTACGTAACTTGTTCCTATCAGTATCAGTACTACCAATTGGGTCAAATGCTTGTTTTTTGCTAAAGCCCTTTAAGCCAAATCCCATAGAACAATACTAGTGGCAGGTACAACTTAAATATGCTGGAGCCACCAGGCCAAACCGTTGACAGTTGCTCCATTTGTCCTTTTAACTTGTAACGATGTCTACAGTTCAGTATATTTGCAGGTGTGGACGGGCATATACGAACACATAGGAGAGACGAGGCTGTGGGACACCGTGCTGGGCGTCACATGCATCGTGGTTCTGCTACTGCTCCGGGTAAGTTGCTTTTGTACTTACTACATAGAGAACCTCCTATAGAGTAATAATGTTGCTCATTTTGTTCGTGCCACGAGTCACGAACACTTGCGGAAGGCATGCGGGGCGGGTGGGTGATAGCGGCGCTGTGGTTGGTCCATTCAAAAATCGCGCGCTGTCGCATGATTGCGTAGTGATGGGACACGCGTACTACAATTAACTGGTACTGTACCGTACCGTAAATTAATTTACTGTTGCTAATTTAGGTATTTACTGTTTACTAAATTAGTAACGGTAGGCAATTAAAATATATATCTACCTACTTTAATATTTTTTTTTTTATAAAGTTACTAAGTGGCTTATATTATAGAAGCAACGCTTATGTGACACCCATTGAAAGTGTCGTTTAAAAACATAGCTCATCGCACCTATCAAAAGTTGCTTAAAGCCACTCTCATGTGACACCCATTGAAAGTGTCATAGAACAACGCTCATGTGTCAAAATGCCAGCCGTCATCGAGCCTATTGGCCTTTCGAGAGACGATGGTAAGAGGCCCGACGGGATGACATTGGTGCCTTGGAGGATGGGGCGGCCCCTAGTCTGGAATGCTACATGTGTAGACACCCTGGCGCCGTCCCATCTTCCAGGCACTAATAGTAGTGCTGGATCTGCAGCATCCACAGCCGAAGACCTCAAATGCTGCAAGTATGCTACTCTTGGCAGTGGCTACATATTTATTTTATATTTATTTATTTCTACAATAAGCACTTACAGCTAAACCTTACGTGCTAATTGGCATATTTATATCTAGGGACTAACATGCATTATAGAAGCATTACATATAAACGAAGTCAAGCAACGTAAAATGTTTAAAATAGATTATCAAATAAATGACAGGTGTGCGTGTTTAAGATAAAATAAGCGATAAGATATTTAGATATATTATTATAAGGGGTCGAAACGGTAGGGCCATTGGAGACCGGACAACAATGTACCCTATCCACACTCCCACAACTCAGACAAATCTAATAACATCTCGTACGTTGAAATCCGTCAATCGCTGTAGGCTGTTGTAGGGCATGATAAACAAATGGACATACACACTCTCAAAAAACATAACCCTCCTGTCTTTCGGCAGTCGGGTAGAAATATCAAAACACAGGGATTTATTTTTAAAACAGTAAATGTATGGAAAAAGTTTCTTCAATTGATGGCTTTTTAGTACATTACCGTGAGTTAACCCCATGGAAACTATTGGCATAAAAAATAACATGTGAAAAATAAAAGTTTTAATTTTCATACAAAGTGTATAGGGAAAGTTGTCCTCGATTTGTGGCTTTACTAGCGGGAATTTTTTTTCGTCCCATACAAGCTTTTGATCCTGGATAGGAATTGGATCGAATGCATAAAAAAATATGACAAAAATGACCTTTTTGTCGCACCTGTATATATTTTCCAAAATCTGTAAACGTGAATCTTCAATTATTTGAAATCGAGGGAAGCTCTTCTAAGACCATATCCGCGTAGCAACACAGAATCTGGTAGCTGCCCTCACTGACCCAAAAGAAATTCCACCCTGTATGTCGATGAATCATTCATCGTTAAAACATACAGTCGGAGAAACGTGCGTAGGCGAAACAATCTGTCGGCGAAACGTGCGATGTCGAAAAGGAATGTCGTCGAAAAATCAAAAGATGAATAGTTCTGTCGGCGAAACGTGCATCTGAGAAAAGCTCTGTCGACGAAAAAACAAAAGATGAAAAATTCTGTCGGCGAAACGTGCATCGGAGAAAAGCTCTGTCGACGAAAAAATAAAAGATGAAAAGTTCTGTCGGAGAAACGTACATCGTCGAATCGCCTGTCGGAGAACCGTTACAGATTCCGAAATATAGCCCCCGCTTTTACACTTGGGCTTCATTAGGTTATAACCCTTTTCCTTTTAGGTAAATACCTACAAATGAGAAGGCGCAATCTCCAACACGTGACTGGTCTGGTCTCTAATACTGCCTATACATGGTTGTGATATTATATCACGTGTCTGCGATATGACACTGCACTTAAATGCATATCAAAACACGCGTTAACCAGTTAGCAATTCCAAACAACAAGCGCTCTCGTGTGAAAATGACGGACAATTAAGTGTGAATCGCGTGTGTACATACACTGCATTTTTCCTGTAAAATAACGTGATTCGTAGCCTTATTGCATTGAGATAAGGTATAAAAGAATCACAAATGATGTTTCATAATTGCATGCATATTTACAGCGAAGGATAAGACTAAGTATACATATGTATTTTATCAGTTATATCAGCTTTAAATAACGAAGGAAAAGAATATCGGAGGTGAGGCATAAGCTAGGGATAGACGCACAGATGTGTCCGCCGGATTTGTTCGACGGATATGCCCGGCGGACAGATCCGTCTGTGTATGGCGCGAATTGGACACGGATGTGTCCGCCAGACGTCTGTCCGATGTCTGTCCGTTGTCCAATTCGCGCCATACACGGACGGATGTGTCCGCCGGGCATATCCGTCGGACAAATCCGGCGGACACATCTGTGTGTGTATCCCTTGCTATTCAATTGAGGCACACATTCCGCGATCCGATCAATTTTTCGAATTTGGTAACTAAATATTGAAAGCTGAAAAATAGGGGAATGGATAAATTATCAGGGGAATAATAGGACAGTTTTGCTGTTCGCTGTTGCCCTATATTTTATCGTCATCACTACTGAGGAAAAGAGGATTATTAAGGGTCGCTAACTTTACTAGGCATTAGTTTAGTACGCCGTGGGGTACCCGGCCTTAGAATTGTCCCCACCATATCGTCCCGTGGTTGCAGTAGGAGTCTGCTAAGGGAATATACCGGGAGATGGGCAGCAGCATCTTCCGAAAGCCTACAAACAATAAACAAAAAAACTGCGCGCGCCAACCCGCCTGCCAAGCGTGGCGCGTATGGCAAACCCCCCCTTAATGATAAGTGTCCAAAGGGGAGGCCTATGTTCAGCAGTGGACGTCTTATAGCTAAGATGATGATGATGATGATGAGTTTAGTTAGTAGTTTTTTCACACTGTCGAAAAACCTACCTACTAAAACTAAGTAGGTACCTAACTAGTAAGAATAGAGCAAAAATGTGATCTACCTAGCGACTGGGTTCTCTTTTTGTTCGTTCATGAGTGCGCAGTTAGTTGACATTTCAACTGTGGCCGTGCTATCTTCAAGTGATATAATTACGTTATAATTACGCCAACAGAGGCATTAAGCAGCAGATGACTGCAAATGTATGGTTTTACTAACAACAGGATATCCTCAGTCTCAGTCTATGATTAATGCCGGCTTTATTTTCAACTATCTCATGCAGTGTATCACGTGTTTCAAGGTGATGCCATGCACGTGGCCAAGCTAACAGTCGCTATCTAGAATTGTTTCCGAAATTGGAAACCACACGTGCTTTTACTAGTTTTGATCTTCTGTTGCAACAAAGCGATAGGCCTGTTTTACCATGTTTTACTGTTTATGTACGTATATCAACACTCTCATAAGAATGCTAGTGAATCACAACCTTGGAATAAAAATAGACAAATACTGATGCGGGCCAAAAAAAGGTGCCGGTAGATGAAAACCAGTGTTTTCGCTGGCGGGAGTGCGGAAATGGGGAAGAAAAAAAACAACAATATATTATTATGTGCCTACCTAATCTCGAAACTGGAATTCAAGGCCAAAAAATCTACGACAGATACGTCAGTGTCATAACCATCATTGTCGCTTATGTCACTGTCAAGTAAACTTTTCAGGTTTCGCCAACCTTTTTATAATATGCTGCTTTATATTGGCCAACATTATCATATTATTTATTCTGTGACATTATCTAAAGAGTGGAGCGTAAGCGAAGTGAAGTACTTACAGACGTACGGATACAACGGAACTGTCAGCTGGCTACCTAGACGTCTAGACGATTTTTGATTTTAAATAATTGTTCCACGATAACTATATAAAATTTCTTGGGGATGCAGCATAGATAAATAATATAATTTGAGTGTTCAAATATGACCAGATTGATCAAGGCGTTATGGAGCTTAGAAGGCGCGAAAAAATCATCATAAAGTGTCTTGTTATATTGGTCCACTCGTTTGCATGTAAATCACGAGTTCTCGGTTCGAAGCGGGCTACTAGTTAAAATAAGGTTTTTGTAAAAAAAGGTAGGTATGAACTTTTGTCGCCGACTGTACTCTACTTTCAACAGTAAACTAACACGGAGACAATTTTAACGAACATATTAAACACGATAAGGTTTCGTTTTTGACTTGATGTAGTTCTTAACTTAGTCGTAAATTATTGTACCAAATGTTATGAATACCCGAAGTAATACAAGTGCAATACCAGCTTTGCAACCAAAAATCACGGATGTTTAACTTTTTATTAGGGCGTCTTTTATTTATGTAAAATAAGTAAATACAATTACTTCTTTAAATTATAGGATTTAAATTACCAACAAATAAATTATCTTAGCGTGTTTTTAATAAAAAAGGGAATTTACCATTGTACAAACATTTTACTGCTGTAGCAACATTGTAGTAACTTTTTTGGCCTTGAATTACAGTTTCGAGATTACACGCGTACACGCTCTCGGTTTTTATTTATGTTTAATTCCTTAACTCTTGGTTTTACCCTAATTATACTGGTGATCCTTGTAAGGGCATAATTGGTACCGTATTCTAATTATGAAAAAGTAAAAAAAAATCGCGTCCCAAAAAATTTTCCCTACTTTTTATAGAATACCAACTATGCCCTTAAACGGATCACCAGTATTTTGTAACCTGTATGTCTTGTTATAAATAAGATCGAATTCAGAAATAAGAGCGAAACTTCCTCTGTCCACAGAAAGTGAAGGACATAAAAGTACGCGGATCGGAAGAAAAGGGAGGGTGCGCGCACGTTGCCGCGCAGGCGCTCTGGTTCCTGTCCACGACGAGGAACATACTTGTGGTGCTGGTGTGCGCTGCACTAGCTTATTACTTCGACACGCAGAAACAGACTCCCTTTGTACTTACTGGTGAGTCAAAAGTAGAGGGCCGAATACTGACCCTTGTGGGAAGCCTTCAGTCATGGCTGTTGTAACTTAATTCTACATACTTTATCTCTTTTCAATTTATCTCATATAGCATATGAGAGAGCGCTCTAGAAATATAGCTTCAGTTGCTTACGCGCAAAAAACAATTTCAATTTTAGTGACAAGTATTTCTTGATCATTTTGATCAACAGTGTCGAAAGCCTTGTTAAGATCACAGAAAATGACATCCTAACTTTTATTGTTTATGTTACAGGCGAGGTAAAGCCGGGCCTGCCAGCGATGGCACCGCCACCGTTCTCAGCCACGGTGGGCAACCACACGTATACATTCATGGAAATGGCTTCCACGCTCGGATCAGCCATCTTCGTGGTCCCGCTGCTCTCTATTCTCGAGAATATTGCGCTGGCTAAGGTCTTCTGTGAGTATTCTATACCTTGAACACATTGTCTTTATTTTGTTTGATTCTACGTTTTTTGTAAGTACCATGTTAGTAGCAAACAAGCATACGGTCCATCTGAAAGGAAGATAGGTTACCGTAACCTATAGACGCTAGTTGTTGATCTTGCAGAAACCTGTACATTCCATTTTAAAACTCCGATAAGTACTAGTATTAGTCCCATTCCTATTGTTCCCGTAAGAACACCACTACCACTGAAACTGTTTCTCACGATACCTTAATATTGTTGACAACTACGGTTAAAATCATAACCCTCCTTAATCTCCTTATTGCTTCATCATAGTCTAGTAAAAAGTGCGTTAGTTTTTCCTAAATTAGCCATACAAGTATAATCAATGGGTCGTATCAGTCAAATGGTCCAAAAATCCAGAAGCCCAGGTCACATGTTGAGGATCAGTTACAAATATTATTTTTATGCATGCTCTTGTACATTCCAGCGGAGGGGAAGTACGTAGACGCGACGCAAGAAATGTTGGCGCTGGGCGTCTGCAACATCGCGTCTTCACTCGTCGAGTCAATGCCAGTGTCTGGGGCATTGTCCCGAGGGGCAGTCAACCACGCCAGTGGTGTGGCGACTACTGCCGGCGGATTGTATACAGGAGCACTTGTACTACTGTCTCTGCAAGTAAGTAGTGTGCTGGTTATAGGTATGCAAGGTGGCGTTATCACTCATCACTGGTGTAGCGCGTTTGTCCCGGGGGCATTTCTATGATTTAAATGATGATATAATATTTAATCTGCACATTTGTTGGTCCATCGCGCATAAACGAGAACGGATTGGGGTGAATTTGGCACTCAAATAGTTTCCAAGCTGAAATACAACAAATGATATCCATCTCTATCGGCGTAATATCGACATCTAAATAACAATTTTTTGCAGTACTTCACTCCATACTTCTTCTACATCCCTAAAGCGTCTCTGGCGGCAGTGATCATCGCAGCTGTGGTCTTCATGATGGAGCTTCACGTCTTCAAACCCATCTGGAGGACTAAGAGTGAGTTCCGATGGCTCCATCACCTTTAGTTCTATTTTTAGAGCATCGTGTAAGTATTTTGTTCTGAAAAACTTTTTTTTCGCTCTATGACACCGCTGGCCTTATGGATTAATCGAAATCTCAATTCCGATCATCATCATCATCTCAGCCATTAGACGTCCACTGCTGAACATAGGCCTCCCCTCATTAAAGGGGGGGGGTGGGGGGGGGGGGAAGATTTACCATATGCGCCACGCTTCCGATCAAATTACCCGAATTTAGACAAAATTATATAACTTTTAAACTGTGGGCGGCTGGCCTGATTTGACTGTCCTAGAAAAAGTTGACATCTAATCCGGAAATGTATGAAACAGCCAAAAAAAAACACGCTGTCGGGGTTAGTCTCACAGTAAAACTAGTTCAGAATGTGGTCTCCTAAATCACCTCGATCAATATGGTAAAAAGTTTAACAAACAACCTGTATTTATTGCGTATTACAATACCGAAGAAACATCTCTGACTTGTATAAACGCTGATTCCAGAACTAGACATCATCCCAGCCGTCGTCACCTTCGCAGCTTGTCTGCTCATGCGACTGGAGCTGGGCATCGTCATCGGTATCGCTGTCAACCTCATGTTCCTACTGTACGCTTCAGCCAGACCTTCGGTGAAGGTCACCCGAGCTGTGGTGAGTACTAGATCATGCTCCAACATTATCATTCTCATGTCTTGTATCCCAATGCTGCAATCTATGTTCTCTGGTACCTAATGGTTATATATTCTGTCCACAGTCTGGTAGGTTGTTCTTTAATTACGAGAGAGTCAATACTCGTGCGTGATTGAGCAAAGAGCGGCTCATTCCATTTAAGGTCCGCGCCTTTTCCTTTTATGACAAGACAACTTAGAACTAGGAACCTTCTAAACAGGGTGAAAAAACCCGAATCGGGTCTCGTGAAGATGAAGGGCAAAATCGAAAGAGGGAGAATCCAGTAGGGGAACACTCATTAAGGTAGACAAAAACGGAAACTAACTATTATTCATCCCATTTCAGTCGAGCGACGGCATCGAGCACCTGGTAGCAGTGGTGGATCGGTCACTAGCCTTCCCGTCAGCAGAGTTCGTGCGGCGTGCGCTCCGCAAGGCGGCCGACAGCGCGCGCGCCGCGCCGCTCGTGCTGGACGCCACGCACGTGCAGGCGGCCGACTTCACCGCGGCCAAGGTTACCACTGCACTGTCATGTCAAGCCAAAACCCTTTATCAGCGTTACGACGTACTTATCTTCGTTACATCAGGGCCCCAGTTCAACAACCGAATACTCACAGTTATTCCAACACATACCTACTTACAGTCAAACAAGAAGTGATCTCGCATGGACGTGTCACAGTTTGACATGTGGAAAGGGATCCAGAAGTCCAACATTTAATAAAATAAGTTACCCTCCAATGACCATGACGATAGTAAACCCAGTTCTCCTATCTAGCTTTCGTAGAATTTTTGTTTTAGATTGGGTACAATGGATAACCTATTCTGAAAACGGCGACCTAATGTTATTGTATCATTTGCAGGGCATAAAGACCCTGATAGAAGAGTTCGAAGCGCGCGGACAAGCGATCATCTTCTACAACGTGAAACCGTCCATAGCAGGCGTTTTCCAAGGCGTGCGACCACGCTCGTTCCTCCACGCGTCATGCCGCGCAGAGTTGGACCGGCTTCTACGGCGAGTGTCACCGCCAGCGCCTGCATCTTTGCCGCATATCACGTGTGAGTATATCCTCTACAACGTGACCGTCCTTAGCATGCATGTTCCAAGGCGCGCGACCACGCTCGTTCCTCCACGCGTCATGCCGCGCAGAGTTGGACCGGCTTCTACGGCGAGTGTCGCCACCAGCGCCTGCGTCTTTGCCGACGTGATATGTTACGTGTCATTATATCCTCTACAACGTGACCGTCCTTAGCATGCATGTTCCAAGGCGTGCGACCACGCTCGTTCCTCCACGCGTCATGCCGCGCAGAGTTGGACCGGCTTCTACGGCGAGTGTCACCGCCAGCGCCTGCATCTTTGCCGCATATCACGTGTGAGTATATCCTCTACAACGTGACCGTCCTTAGCATGCATGTTCCAAGGCGTGCGACCACGCTCGTTCCTCCTCGAGTCATGCCGCGCAGAGTTGGACCGGCTTCTACGGCGAGTGTCGCCACCAGCGCCTGCGTCTTTGCCGACGTGATATGTTACGTGTCAGTATATCCTCTACAACGTGACCGTCCATAGCAGACATGTTCCAAGGCGTGCGCCCACGCTCGTTCCTCCAATTTTTTCGTGACCCTCGTGTAAAGACAAATTTCCCTAGGCACACCTCCTTAAGGCGTTTTCTTTTATTTCAAACATTGTAAAGAAGCTAACAGATGACACTTTTGTGTTCTGAATTATTTTCTTATACCTAATAACTTAAAAGATATAGATTGATATAGACTAAAGGTTTTGTCCATACTACCTTTCTCTTTTCGACCTAATAACGGCGAGCGGCTGGCATCGGTGAAATCGAAAGGAGCTAACATTGTTTAAAAAAAAAACGGCTACTAATAATACGTTATATTTTTCAGAATGCAAGCCCGAAGCCGAGCCTGATCTCCGGTCACCAGACTCAGACAGTATTTATTAATTAGTTAATAGCCATATCGTTAGTTAGCATAGCTAGCTTAATATAAGTAGGTAGTTACATTGTTACGGTTAAGTGAGTGCCTCTTATGCGAGTAATAAAGACATGTTCGTTATATTTACTTGTATCATTTTATACTACTCTTATAACAACTTACACCTAGCGAAAATGCTACGCTTTGGCCCAAAAGCTACCAATAGGTGGTAGGTATAGGTATTAATAGTAGGCGAGGGTTTTATGTGATGTAAAAATAATTTTCTCGATGTAAGAAATGCAAATATGTGACAATCCATATTGAAAGGGTCTTGTATAGAAAGTCGTCGTCCATAATCAATAATAATTTTCATTAAATAAAAACGTGAGTGGCAATATGGATTATCAATTTATCACTATAGTTATTTTGGTGTTCTTTTCCTGAAATTTTAAGACTTTGAAGCCATTTTCGTTTTGATGCTTCGAAATAGGTACGGTTGGTAGCTCCGGTTACGTAGGTACCTCCTCTAGAAAAGGCGGTAGAAAATTATGGACGCTAAGAAAGCCTACTATGTGTCACGAGTTCTCGTGCCCACAGCGAGCAACTACTCGTTTAAGTGTTATGGCGTACCTACGCTGTCAAAGTAACCTTCATATTTTCAAGTACGGTTTAAATTGGCTCGCTTGCACCAAGGATCTTGGCATTCAAAAATAATGGATAGGAAGTTACTCTGCTAAAAATAAAACACATCATGGGAGATAATGAAGTGTATTTATTTATTACATTCGGCTTTTGCGCACTACACTACGTACGCTTACGCGGGCACCGCATCGAGCTGCGTTTGCGATCACCGGGCGTTCAAAAATGACGCAACTCAAAATCACCTGTCATTAGAACATCGACCTTGTACACTGAAAGATTAAGGTTAATTTTCTTTTTAAGTTTTTCATTTTTAACCCAGAAATATTGAAAACGTAGCTCAATTTCGGCGCGCGCTCGTTTCTATCCTCCGAGCGTAGTAAAGTAACTCAAACGTTGAATAGAGATCTTTTGAGTTACACCATTAGACCCGGACCATACCACATCGTCGATAATAAACCTAGCATATTCTTTTTCACCTCAGCAGTTCGAACAAGTCTACTTTCCTCACTCCCTGGAGTGACGAAAGTGCGACTTTCATCACTCCAGGGAGTGACGAAGGTTGCTACTTTCCTCACTCCAGGGAGGGAAATTTTGTTTCTATAAGCTTTTCGTCATAATGATGATGCCTTTCATTCGGGAATGTAATTAAATGTGTTTTTTTAACTTGAATTCATGTTCTCACTACTGAGGTGAAAAGTTGTATGTGTCACACGAGAGGCAAGTAATTTTACATCTCGTGTTCTTAGGGAGGGATAGTGTTGATTTTGAGTCCCTCGCTACGCTCAAGATTCAAACTTTTATAGAATCTTTCGCTTACTCGGGACTCAAAATCAACACTCGCAAGAAAAACCAACTTTCCTCTCTTGTTGCACAAATAACTATTTCCCTTCTTGTTTTTTGTCGATTTTTACGGCCATCGAGTTAAATAAGTATCGGAATATTGTCGGCATACAAAGTAAGTTTTTATCTGCTCTTAAATGAGTTAGGAAATATAGCATGATGGGAAAAATACTAGATTTAGCGTGATACTAAGTTTATTGTCTTACAATGTGGTACAGTTATTCTTTTACATCACGACTTCACACTAAGGCCCTTCTTTTTATTAAAGTAGTATTTTTAATTGACTGAATTAGGTAATCTGACAGCGCCTGCCTTATAAAGTGGTTTACAAAGTCACTTTACTTAATTAAAAATATTACTTTAAGGTAATTTTCTAAGATCGAAAAACCCTTAGTGTTCCGCCGTTCAAAACTCGTCATTCGATATATTTATAGACAAAATTGACGATTACAATAAGTTTTAAGTGTTACTTAGTTCATACAAAACGCTCACAGGCTTTTTACGCTAACTTAGTCTACTTGTGACGAATTACATGTACAAATACAATACAATACAGAACCAAAAAGGCTCATGTTCAACCTAATCTTGATGCAATTATAGCACCGACATTTAATTTATAAAAACGCAGAATTGAGCAGTAAATTGGTATAAAGGATAACACTATGAATTCTGAAATTCGTCCGAAAACATTTTTCCAAATACACTTAAGGTCCAACCGAAAAAAGACCAACACAGATATGTATCTTAATCTTAGAATAAACTCCAAACTACCGAATTTGTAAAAATGTTTTCGAATAATTTTGTATAAATCCTGTAGTGTACCCAAAAACGATAATTTTAAATAGATCGGAAAGTCCCGCTAGACAAAAGTGAGCAGGGATAGGGAAGCGGCGGGCCGCAGCGCACCGACATATTTGGCCTAACCTGAGACGAACGTACACTGCCAAACTCGATACGACGTTTTTGATATAGATGGCGCCATTTCAGCAAGTTTCCACACAATACTTCCATCTGTGATTGCTCATCGCACTTTTAGTGATAATAAACTAAACACCCATAGATTATAATAGGTTTCAAAAGTTCAACCCAAACAAAAGTCTAGACACTTCTACAGACAAATTGGCTCTTGGTGAATTTTAACATTCTCAGTCCGAACACCAGAGGCCCTATGACCCTATGTGTTAGAAAGAGACTTCCGCTTGTAAATTGTAACTTGTAGCTTCATAAAACTGGCCTCAGGTGTCTTTGTAATCAAAGAATGAGGGTTTCCTGAAATTAAGTTTTTCACCACGTGGCGAAAAGTCTAGCTGTCAACTCATAATCCACCAATTATGTTTAAATGATTTTTTTATTGGTGGATTTTGACAGTTGTCACAAAGACCTCTCGACACAGTGCCGCCACCTGGGATTCCGGAACAATGAAACTTGGCCAAAGAGGCACCATCTAGCGATATACCGTATCGAGTTTGGCAGTATTTCGTCTCTAACCTAACTAACGAATACAATATGACACATTTAATACACCTAAATAAAAATTTGCACTCTCTCGCACCGGGTCAACAATTAAAAAATCACTTACTAATAATGGATAATCACCGAATAATTAACTAAATAGGAGCTATCCCCGCCGAGCGGCGAGCGGCTTCTAAGATTCTTTACTTGTAAGATACAAAATCACTTATGATGACTTTTTGTAAAGATACAGTCACTAGAATAACTATTTAATACGGGATATTTACCATGTAAGTTTGTTTTGATGAGTTTCCGATATTTCGGCACAGTTGCATGCGCCATTATCACGGAGTAACTGAAGTTGCTGCGAGTGTCAATTGTGGTCTACCCACACACCATAGCGATCTACCCTCTTTCGAGTTCGCTTTTTTCGTCCGTTGTCACTGCTACTACTACCGTCCGCATTCTCACTTGGAACTCGATCACAACAAATTCAACAAAACAAACTTACATGGTAAATATCCCGTTTTAAATAGTTATTGTACAGTCACGATGACTTCTCAATACGTATAGAAAGCCTTAATACGACCAGCTACCCTAATATGGTCGGGTTATCATCGCATGTCACCATAGCTGTCACGTTCTACCAAGAACGTAAGTGCGAAAGTGACGCATGACGCTGACAACCTGACCATATTAGGGTATCAGATACATATACAAGGTGGCCAAAAAAGAACTGAATTCCCGTTGGCTGTAAGGTTTTTCGCCACTTGTGTAGGACGCCACAGTCTAAGAACTTTTCGAGGCTCCAAGTCTGAATCGCCATCCGGACGAGATCAACCAAAGCTACCGTATAATATAGGGTAGAATACTCTGCTCCTCAGCGCCATCTAGTAATTGATAGCGTTACTATTACCGTAACCTCGGGGTACTTTAGCCCTGGAGGGTAACTTTGGCCTTTGGAATTTACTGGGTTCCGGTTATATAAAAGATTTCAATTAATGGTACATTGCCATGAGGTTGATCAAAAGTAACCGATAACGTTTTTATCTTTTTTATCAGACCCTTCTATATGTGATTTTTATATGGGCCAAAGTATCCTGAATTTGGCCAAAGTACCCCGAGGTGACGGTATTACAGTTTTACTACGCGAATTTTGGGTTACTCTCGTTCAGATGGCGCTTCAGAATTGGAGCCTCAAAATGTTCTTAGTCTGTACCTTAATCAAAATTTTAAAGCATTGAACTCCGTGAAATCTTCTTTTATAAACTTTTTTTCGTCAAGCATCTCGTGACTGTACCTATACCACAAAGAGTCAAACAGCGATGGTCAGACATACCGACGACCATCGATTAAAATTCGTGATGTGACTAATATGTATGCATAAATTCTCTATGATCGCCGATAGACGCGAGCCGCTAGCTTACAATAAGAATGAATGAGTAGCGACCGACGGCCGAGTACACTAATCTTATTAATAAATGCATCGAATCTCTGGGACCTCTATTCGACACACACAAAGACATTGTTAATTAGCAATCTCTATAACGCATCATCAAATGCGATCGAGAGATGGCGCTATATGCCTTTGCGTGGTCAAATAGGAGTCTAGCACCGATGCACCACTTACATCATGCTAAAGTGACGTTCACAAACAAAAGGTACTGTCGGTGGTCGATAAAGAGGAATTCAAAATTCATCTTTACCGAATCGAAAACCTTACGCCTGAGAAATAAATGAGTATAGAAAAGAGATTAATTTGAATATAATTGATATTCAAAATAAACGAGTTTTCTTTTTTCTAAGTGTTCAAATCGGTACTTGTCTAAAATAATTAACTACGCAATATTAAGCGGTGCCGCGGTGCCATACAAATCATATCAGTTTGCTGCCGTCAAATGGTAAAACGCTGCAACTCGAGTTACAGCGTTTTAAGTGTTTTTGGACCAAATGATTCCTATAAAGTTCTTCTATCATACCTTGTTTTCAGATTTTTGATATCTCTTTTAATTAAGGCTGTAGAAAACTGTCAAAACGCTGCAACCTCAGCATAAGCACACCAAAACATAGCAACTGCAATTGCTATGTTCTTTTTTAGAGTCACGCTTATCTTCAGGTTAAGTAGAACGCTGCAAGATGCAGTTGCAGCGTTTTCCTTCACTTTGCTTGCACTAAAATAGTTTAAAGCTAAGAGCGCGAAATATGCCAAAACGCGGCAAGTGGAATATGGGTTTAAAGCGGAATAGTAATACCGTTTATCACGACAAATTTATTAAAATTGAGTATATGTCTTTTTTGACTACCCGCTTAATTGAATCGGTCGTCGTGTAGAAAGCACATATTTCGTTAAACAATAATAAACGAAAACATTTAAACTAAATCAGTACAAATAATTGACAGTTAAAATTAAAAAGTGGATGTATGAAATGACTAGAAAACTCATAACTTTGTATTTGCTTAAATTAGCAACTGAACTGGATTCTCGTGAGGTTAGTTTCCGATGTTTTTTGTAATTGTTTTTACGCTTATATAGGTATTTCTTTATTATTATTTGTATTTTACCATATGCCATGCCCGTTTCCGTTATTTCTGATAACATAGGTATTTAACATGTTGTATAATTCATGCTTTGTCGATGTACCATCAGGATTAAAAATTGACTGTGGGACTAGGTTAATTTTTGTAAGATTGTCCCATAATATTTATTTTTCATTTATTTAAAGTGAGTTGCATATGGGTTTCATTATACCCTAAGGCATCGCCCTAATAACGATTCAAGGCGATTCACGCGATTGTCATTTGGGACACCTATTCGAGTTCAATATGTTTGATCGTGCGTTCGTAGGTACCTACTAGTAAAATTCGCGCGAACTTACGACGATCACCTATTCGCGTTTTATTAGGACGATACCTAATACAACTTAATGAAATTAATTTAGCAGATTTAGGCATCAACTGGTCACACCAAAGTTTTGTTCTAACCGGTCATACTGCCGAAACCAATAATATTTGTTTCAACCCGTCACAAGTAAATATAGTTCTATTAAGTCACATAGTAATTTTGTAGCTATTGGTCACACTGAAAATATGTTCCTATTCGTCATCCCGTCAATAAGTTCTAACTGGTCACTGTGATACAAAGCGATGGCTATGGCGAAAATCATATCCCTTTACGTTGTTCAGTCAGCAACAAACAGCAGCAGTATGCAAATTAATAAAAGTTAGTTATAAGATATTGATATTATGGTCGTGTTATATTTTTTACTTGTCATGCTCAAAAAGTTTGTCGTATTAGGCTTACGTAGGTGGACTAAAGTAGTACATTTAACCCCTAGGGCTAATATGTATACATAATTTCGCTTCTCATAGTTCTTATTGTTATGTGCATAAAAAGTCTAATTTCGTAGTCTGCACGGCGCCCAGCTCATCCCCGCGAGCCCGGGCCCGCGGCGATGGGCCGGGTGCCGTCCAGAGCAGACTTTACGAAATTCGGTCAAGTTTAACCAAATTTTCACCTTAGATTAGTTAATGTGCGTAAATAATCATTATATTATTTTATTTTATTTCATTATTTTCTCGCAATCGAAATGAAAAATAGTATGTATGACTTGGCTCTAAAAGCCATATTACCACTCGAACAATTTTTTTTCGGGAAAATAACCCCCTCGTGGTAATATGGCTTACTTTAGACCCTTGCGAAACAATTTACTATTTTGCACTTTGGCTGTATTCATGTCTTTGTTGCTGACTGTACCAATACAACATAGGGATTAACATGTGATATGAAAACTATTTATTAACCGACTTCAAAAAAGGAGGAGGTTCTCAATTCGACTGAATTTTTTTTTTTTTTTTTTTTTTTTATCATAATTTTTTTTTTTGTATGTATGTTACTCCATATCTCCGTGAATCGTGAACCGATTTTCAAAATTTTTTTTTGAATCGAACAGGTATAACCCTTAGATGGTCCCATTGTCACCAAGTCGGGATCTGATGATGGGATCCTGGAGAAATCGAGGGAACTCTTCAACTATTATAGGCACACCTATAGTGATTTCACTATTTTTTACAGCAACTCGGCCACTTCCTCTTGGAATAGCGGATCCTAAGTGAAGTCGGTTCTTTTTTTGTTTAAAATTATTGTCTTCGTTTCCGTTAGAACTTAGTGACCAGTTAGAACTTATTGACGGGATGACGAATAGGAACATATTTTCAGTGTGACCAATAGCTACAAAATTACTATGTGACTTAATAGAACTATATTTACTTGTGACGGGTTGAAACAAATATTATTGGTTTCGGCAGTATGACCGGTTAGAACAAAACTTTGGTGTGACCAGTTGATGCCTAAATCATTTTTTTAAGTTGTAAATAGTTATACCGAAATAGGTAAAAACTGACTAATAATCAAATAGTTTAATCAAATTTCATATAATCATCCAATTATGTTTTAGTTTTTAGCCACAATAATTTATATTACACATAATTATTAAACTTACGATGTTATTGTTTCTTAGCAATTATTTTATGATTTAGAAAACAAAATGCCAAAACATTGCAACTAGAAAAGTATTGTGGCAAAACGATGTAACTATGGAGTTACAGCATTTTGTTAAGACATATGATACAGAATTTTTCAAGAACTGTACTGGCAAAACACTTTTTGGCTAATATTTAATTAAATATGCTTCTTCACTACTATTTTATTTGTCGGCTATATAAAACGTATCATTACATATAAACTGTAAAAATTTCAACTCCGAAAGTGTATAAATAATAGGTGTTTCAAAGGCAGAAATGTTTACACCTTTAAATGTGTTTTTCTCGAAACTACGTTTTTTGACTTGCAGCGTTTTACCATTTGACGGCAGTTTGGCGATAGTCTTTTTCGTAACAAATCATTCTAGCGATTAAATTATATTACTTATAATTAATTCATATTCGAGAATAACTCAAAATTCCCAATATTTGTGCGGCAAGATTGCCATTAAAAACGAAACGCGCACAATTTAATACTTAACTCTTTCTAATGTATTTATTTCATTTTTAATGTTTTTTAACGTTTATTTCATGGGACGGCTTTTCATAAATCTGTACTCATGTTATTTTAATATTTTAGGTAGGTAGCCACAATCACACCACTGCAATTTCACATTTCAATCAGTTATCCAAAAACGCATTTTTAAAGATGCTCAAACGTGGACATACCTTTTAAAATAAAGTTATTAAATTGTGCACATTTCGCAATAGAAATTAAAGCCCTCTCAAACGGTAAAAAAATACTAAATGACAGTCATTTTATGGCAGTTACTGTGACTGGGACTCCGGTGAGACGGACCGACTTTTACACTAACATATTGTATGTATGCTTAAAGATCTGACCTTCAGATAGTTGGCAGACTTGTCCATTACACAAAAGCAAAGCGTTTAGGCCGCTTATTTCATAAAAACAAGGGCGGGAATTTAGTATATACTCTACTTAAAAAGTAGGGTTGTTATTTCTTCAACAAACAGAGTTTGTACGGAAAGAATAAGGCTCGTGTTTTTTATGAGAAATAGATTTTTGTCAAAGTGAACGACTATTCTGTTCTTATTTTTTGTACAGTTATGTTAACTGATTATAACTTAAGTAAACTAAGTTTTAGAAATAAAACAACTTTGAACGGATTATATCGCGTATACTGAATTTTAAATTACATCCCGACATTCCCGACGTTTCGACCCGTGACCACGAACGCTGTAAAGTGTTCGAAACGTCGGGATGTAATTTAAAATTCAGTATACGCGATATAATCCGTTCAAAGTTGTTTTATTTCATGAATAACTATCGCGGCAACCGTAGAAGATATTATCTAAGTTTTAGAGTTGAACTAAGTAGAAAGCGCTGCATATATCAGAAAACTTGTACTTACATACCCGTGTCATGCTTCGGGGTAGTATTGATACACATTTCTCGTTGCACAAAAGAGAAAATACGTAACTTAAAACAACGATTTTCTCCATCTATGACACGCCTTATACTTCACTGTTGTGTATGGACATCACTTAAGGTACGCACTACTTAAAATTTTAATTACCCTATAGACGAAGATCTTCCAACAACTAACTATGGGGACATTTTCCCCATAAGGGAGATCTAAATGGAATGCCATTCTAAATATCGATATTATTACCTGTTTCGCATTCCTATCAAATATATTCAACATGTCAATTAGACCCGTATACATTTTGCCATATTTTCTTTCATTATTAAAATGTCATCGTTGCATTAAGGATTCATGTCATTTATCGAAATAGGTAAAAATATCGATATAATCGTTAAGGCTTGGCTATATTGGAAAAATACTCTGTACGTATCGTCTCGCTTTGAGAATACGGTTCTAAACAACAATTTAAATTGAGTCTTATGCGAACCGCATAGAATTCATAATCAGTTATGACATTTATAAGTGTTATAACCTTTTTGTCCTCGAGTATCAGGTCCGCGCGGAGCGGTCTCAGTATTTCAGCAGGTCGTCGTCTAGTTCCGTGAGGGCCAGTTTACTGTCTATCACTGGAAAAGAGACCGTGTGTTAGTGGAATACAGTTGAATATTGAATGATTATAGTTAGGCACATAAGCCGTATGTGTGACCACCACCATAGAAGCATGGATAAGCATCTGTAACAGATTCGTGCGGGTTTTAGGGAAGCCTGAGCTTAGGAAGATTTTATCTACATTTTTTTTAATGAAAAATATTACTACTTACAACATAAAAATATGACATTTATTATATAAAAAACTTTAATAGTGAATGGTTTCGTAAGGACTGTAATAATACGTTAATATTTAATATGAATACTCTAATATATAACCTAATAACTAATGCTCTAATATATAATGCTGCTGTATTGTTTTTGTCAATATATATGAGTAAATAAAATAATCCTTATTCTGGTGTGTGACTGAAACCGTAAGATACAGTCAAATTGATTTATTATGAACAAAACGTAGGGGTTAACATTTAGTAGCAGTACTATTTACGATACGATAATAATTCTGTTTAGTCAGTTAATTGCGTCAACTATAAAATAAGGCCGTATGCTTGTTTGGCACCGTAGTTGTATAAAAAAGGAAGAGTAGTGAGCGTACTCACTTTGGTCCGGGATAGTAGTAGGGAGGGGGCCGCTCGTACTCAGTGGGTCCGTGGTAGCGGGGAGGGCCTTCTTCCCAGTGCCTGCAACACGCAATGCAACATTCAACGTGCTGTAACACACCGCGCAACGCGATGCAGCAACAATAAGTGCAACATGAACGTGAAACCATGCAACACTGTAACGTCCTTAGTGTTACTGTAACGCGTTACAGTAACACTACAGGTGTTGCAGCCACTATGTGCAAAGTTCACCATTTTACATCCTTCGTGCAACGTATACCATGTTGCAGTAACGCGTCGCGTAACGTGCAACGCAACACGAATGTAGGTGTTACTACAGTCGCCATCAGATATATCGGAGCGGCCAAGGTAGTCAAAAATATTTCAACATGCACTTAATCGCCTTGACAATAGAGGCGGTGTTCAGATATTTGTGACCACCTTGGCCGCTCCGATATATCTGATGGCGGCTGTAGTAACATCTACATTCGTGTTGCGTAGTCAATCGTACGCGGAATGAAGTTATTAAGATAATTGGTTTGAAAAATTGGTAACGGTTTCCAATATGGTTCTTGTGGATTATGTTTCAGTAAAGTTAGATTATTTTTATGAAGTTGGTAAACTTAAATATTTTAAAGTAAAATTATTATAGAACTTAACGCTTCAGTCCGCGTAGTGAAGGATATAGTGAAATTAGTGAACACAACATGCTCTTAAGTGCATAATGATTATAACATAACCTAATCATATCCTAATTTAACCTATCAAAAAAAAAACAAGTTCGGTATAAGAGACATCGGGACCAAAATACCATAATTTTTCAAACATGATTAAGGTGCCGGGATACACAAACTTGTTCAATAACACCTCAATTTTACATGTTTCCATATCCCGGCATCTTAAAGTGAGAAAAGGTAATTTTTTTTTAAATTTGTGTGCCATTGTAGATCTTAGTGTCTTAGGTAGAAAATAAATTTCACATAGAAATTTTAGAGCATCATGTATTCAAGGGTGGTGTTCCTTCAGAGGACATTCATTTCATGCATAGGCGTATCGCCGCGAGGCTTCCATCCACCAGCCTTGTCTAGTCGTGTGTGCGTGTATAGTCGAAGTCAAAGAAATATTAACACTTTTGAACCTTATTACAAAGGAGTAAGGTGAAAAAGTGTAAACATATCATTGACGTCGATTGTACATGTCCTGTGCATGCGTTTGTCATTTGCAGTGTGCTTATGTGGTGTTGCATACTCACTTTGGCGCCATATCATTATATCTGCGCGCGTGGTGTGCGTCGAGGGCCGGCGCCAGCGCGGCGCCGCGCGCCTCCTCCCCCCGCGCGCCCGACCCGCTCCCCCCGCCCCCGCTCCCCCCGCCCCCGCCCCCGGCCCCGCCCCCGCCGCGCCGCGCGTCGCGCCCCGCGCGCTTCTCTGCCTTGTAGGCGCTATAACATTGGAACAGTGTTGTAGTACACGATTACAGAGGTGTCGGAAATGTTCGTTGCACGATAGAAATCGTCGTTAATAATAGGCCAAACAGAACAGTGATACAAGAGTTGCTCATGACGATCCACATAATGCATCAAAATCTACGGGGGGAAATTGTAATCAATGACCATATCGAGCGAGGTGATTAGATAGACCATACCGAATAACTTTTCTATGGGATCTACTCCGAAATCACAAAAATTATTGGCTGTATCGTTTAGCCAATATATGGCGCCATATAGCCAATATTGAGCCCATAGTAAAAGTTGTTCAATATGCCCTACCTAATCCGCTCGCTTAATATGACCAGTAATTACAGTTTCACCCTGTATCGTGCCATATGCAAATCAAAATTATGGAGTTGGGTTTTTTGGAGAATTGAGCCTTGTTGATTGTATGTAACCGACTGTTTATAAATAATTCCTGGCCCTTTTTGTAGTAACTGTTAACTGTATAACAGTGACTTCTTTAAAGAGTAACGAAAATCTCAAACACAGTTTAATCGTTTATCCGGGCGACACAAAGACACTGAAACAGATGCAAAGAACATCCTCCTACATCAGACACATAACTTATATTGTCTATAAAATCAAATTAATATGTAGCTCATACAAACCTGCAAGTTTAATTCTGAAATTTTTGTTATATGCAATGTATGGCCCAAATAAACAAGTTCTTAATATAAATATGTTTGTGTATTGCACACATAAGCTACCGTGCGCAATTGGGAAGCGTAACACCGACTGCACATTGCACAGAAAATACACTGGCCATACTGACTCAAATGAAAAAGGTCTAGCTTTACAGATTCGAGTCAGAGTGAGAATGGCGTCGGAAGAAACCAACTGCATTTTGAATAGTGGAAGTGAATGTAGGTAACACGGGTAGGGCAAGAATACATACATACATACATACATACATACATACAATCACGCCTATATCCCAAAAGGGGTAGGCAGAGATCACGGATTTCCATTTGCTACGATCAGTGCAGCAAAACGGCTCTCCGTGAGCCACTTCTCGCCCCCGTGAAGAACATGCCCAAGAATATGTCCAATAAAACCATTTGTTTGACCCATAGGAGATTTTATGTCATACTGTTGTTTTTATATTTAACTTGGACTAAGTGTCATCAAGTTTAATTTTCTACGCTGGTAGCTATCTTTATCTTTTATTAATTTATATTTACATTTCTCACTTTTTCTGGCAATGTTGAGTGATCTCGTTTTTCATGTGTCACCTATTTTTCTTTTGCCACCATTATTTCACAGATCAGTTTACTAAATAAACTGAAGATATATAAAACAATGTGCATATTTTTACAATGTGTAGTCAGAATAAAATTTGAAAATAGTTTAAGAAGTGTCACCAGAATTAAAATTTTTTTTTGTTAATAAGACCCTAAGAGAGTTTAAATGATTTCATGCTCATTTTAGTAAATCGTATTTGGTCCCAAAAGAGACAATACAGAAAGGTTTATTAGTGATGATTAATTTTATGTTACAATTACACAAACATGCTTTATTTAGTGCACTAATTATGAACAGCAAGGTCTACAAAAGTTAGCACACACACAAGCCGTTAACACACAACATAGATGTAGGAGAGGCCGCGGCACACAAAGTTATGTACAGTCACCGGCAATAGTATCTTCCTACATGAAGGCTGCAAAAATATGTGACACGCTCTTAGGCGATTATCACACTGACGACGGATCCGCATGCGGCGCCGGTGTGCGAGCGAGATAGCGCTATACACATGCAGAGCGCTATCTCGCTCGCGCACCGGTGCCGCATGCGGATCCGCGCCAGTGTGATAACCGCCTTATGGCTAAAGGGCGGATGACGGATGCAAAATGGTGACGAAAGCATAAGATGGATAAGACTTTTATTGAATTCCGAGTATAGTTTAATGTGTAAAAATATACTCAGTTTTTATTGTAACCCTCCTCACACACAGTGAAGACATTTAACCATCCTCACAAACACTCTTACGTCTGAAGATGTTGAGAGGTAATTATCCCTATATTACTGGACACTGAACTATAAAACGAATGGACTGCAATAACTTAAAATATGACCATTGACTTACAACGATGCCAACATTTTTTTTGCAACGTTGTTTTCTTTTATTTAATAAATTGTCCTCACACACACAGTGAAGACATTTAACCATCCTCACAAACACTCTTACGTCTGAAGATGTTGAGAGGTAATTTTCCCTATATTACTGGACACTGAACTATAAAACGAATGGACTGCAATAACTTAAAATATGACCATTGACTTACAACGATGCCAACATTTTTTTTTTGCAGCGATGTTTTCTTTTATTTGATAAATTGTAGTCATATCCATATTACGGATATCGTTTGACGTTATTTTGACGTAAATTGCATCCGTCAGCCGCCCACTGCTTATGGCCTCAAGAGCGTGTCACATATCTTTGCGGCCTTCGTGTAGGAAGATACTATTGCCGGTGACTGCCCATATGATTCTATGAAACAACGCCTTGGTCATATTTGAGTGTAAACATTCTGTTTTCCCTTAACACAAAACCCAATTTATTTAGCCAAAAACACAGATAACCACGCATCAGTGCTCCCGTACTAATTTTGTATGAGAGCACGACCGCGTATTTCAATTGAGGTAACGTTTTTGATCATTACTCATGTGGACTAAAAATATCCACAAAAATCAAGTTACAGGGGTGAACCTGGATTGTTATACTACAAATTGGTGTAGAATACTATTGAGATTTGCTGTTCGGATCATAGAAATTTACGAATAAAATTGCACTGATGTGTGGTGACCTCGTGCTCCCTGTAAAAGTTTAATGATGAGGTGTCTATGTAGTCTGTGGCCAAAAAACACTGCCTGGCACTGAATAACTGTCTATTAGCCCAGAAGGTCTGTTTAAACTAGTTGTCTCGAGAATATTCTCCATACAAGACGGACATGTTCTCAAGAACGGCAGAACTGTAATTTAGACCTTGTTATAGTTTACTCAACTTACCTTGATATTGATGGTTGAATATCACAAAGGTTTCAACCGTGGTTTTCATGTTACGAAATTATGCTGTCATATTTCATAGCATACGTCTTTGCATAAAAGTTTACACAAAATTTTGAATAATTTCGTATGTTTTATCAAAAACAGGACGACTTTAGCAATTAAAACGCTTGTGACAATCACCCTGATATATTTTTTCAATCAATTCGAAAGCTACTAAACGCACTACCAAACTAACACTAGTTTTACTTTACGATCGTTACTGAAGTGATCAGTACCGAAATGATTGATCTCAGTACCGAAATGATTGATCTCAGTACTGGAGTTATTGATCACAGTGCCAAAACGATTGATCACAGTGCCGAAATGATTGATCACAGCACTGAAATGATTGATCACAGTACCGAAATGATTGATCTCAGTACTGAAATGATTGATCTCGGTACCGAAATTATTGATCTCAGCACCTAAATGATTGATCACAGTACCGAAATGATTGATTTCTGTATTCTCTGTACCGAAATAATTGATACGGAAACGATTATTGTGTGCCGCGGACCGCGCATGCACAAGCGACGCAAAAAAAGTACCTATAGTTTACCTATTGCGCCGCCGCCGGACGCCGGCCCTAACCGCCTCCACGACTTACAGCTAACTTATCAACTACTTACATTACCGTTGTTACTTTTTTGCTACAAATGAGAATACAATTTTTTTAAATTATAAATTTAACTTCAGTTCTAAGGTGGCTGTGGCAGATGTCATCTGTGTACAGGCATAGGTACCGTGATTAAATAGAAATTGTTCTGATTCTGACATACAGTCACGTCTGAAAATATAGATACATTTAATGGGACAATAATATGTAGCCTCGACTCTATTACCAATAACTCCAATAAGGCAAGTCTTGGATACATGTTTTTGACACATTCAGAGTATCCATATTTTTAGACATTATCGTATCATAAATGACATAAACCATTAGAACTGAAAGTAAATATACTAAACTGTCAAATCAATAAAATTCTAACGGTCCTATTACAGAAATAAAATATAATGTAGGTCTAATTTATACAATAAAAACACCACAAAACACAATAGTACAAAAATACAAAAAAAAAACACTCGCTAGCCTAAGTTTGTTACCTTACAATGTAGGTATAAATGTAAAACATCGAAAAGACTTAGCGAACAACACACAGACATACAATACACGGGATACATTGTAAATGGTATACTGGGAAATACATCAATTCACTGCATTGCACTTACGTTAAGTAAATATGTTGCTGATATTCCAAATAGTTCACAAAGGACGATCACTCTGTCTTAGATATCAAAAACAATCAATAAAGAACCTCCTTCTTCCATGGGATTGAAGTCGGTTAACACTTTCCGTACCGTAGTTCGCTACGCGCTGTGCTCGTAGCCGATCCTAGCGTTTTCCCGCTTTGTAGCGGAAAGCGCCTACGAACAGAGAGCCCGCCTAGCGGATTCCTGGTTGTGAAAGTGTTAAATATCAAAGACACCGACAGAATATAGCCCTGAAGACGACATAACATTGATCTAACGACGACATAACAAGTGCAATATAAGATCTTTGAAATAACACTAAATTGTGACACACATTTGTAATATATGGCTGTAGGTAAGTATATGTCCTTATATTCCTTTTATATTTGAAGAGTACACGGAAAGAACATTTCTAGTCCCTTTTTTCGTAAAATGAGATTTTTGTATCAAAATGTAGAGCTTGCAATGAACTATTAGCAACAACTTCTGTAACAGCTGGAATTTTTAACATAAATCCACTTTTTAATTCATAAAAACCATCTAGTTACGAAAATAGTATGGTTAATTGAATCGTTCCAAACTTTAAAACCGCTATAACTCAAAATGTTCTTTCCGTGTACCCTTCATTTTGTCAATATCAAAAAGGAAGTTGACGGCCCAGTGGCGGTGTGTCAAAATGTATCTTAGGCAAGCCGGTGCTGAATTTGGCTTCAAATTTCTTCATGAGCTGTAGGAAAACTGCTCAGGCCCCTGAAACTTAGGCAAGCCGACGGGAATCGTGTTCTATGGACGCGCCGCCACTGGTTGACGCATCTATACAAGGTGTAACAAAAATACTGGTGCTCCTTTTAAGGGCATAATTGGTATCGTATTCTAATTATGAAAAACTACGAGAAAAACATTTTTTCGCGAAAAAATTATTCGGTTTTGTATGGAGGGTTGGCCGGCTGGGACGACAAGTCCCGTACAAAAAATTTTTTTTTTTTTGCGTCAAACAATTTTTTTTCCTACTTTTTCCTACTCGCAATAGGATACCAAATATGCCCCTAAACGGATCACCAGTATTTTTGTTACATCCTGTATTTGTGCCATAAAATTGATTGCTTTTTCAATGAATATCACATAGCTGCCTGTATCTGTAACAGTGTGATCACCCGATGTGGACTGCTACCTACTTCGATATGATACGCAGACTATCCTTAAACATCAGTCATCCTTCTTACTCTCTAAATTTTAGACTATAATCCATACAAATTCTATTCCAAGCTACCGTATGTGAGTATCAAAACTATCTGCAAAACGGCTCAAAACGTTATCGTGCGATATGTAAGGTACAGTATGGATATACACATTTATTTTGATAAAACACTACTGTCAAAAATTGTACCAGCGTTGCATTTAGTTTATATGATTGGTTATTGAATATTTGGTCAAACATTTGCCTGCGGCGAAACTGGCTGGAGAAATGGATTCAAATACTTACAAAGGTAGTTTAGGTATTCTAAAAATACATACATACATACAATCACGCCTATATCCCAAAAGGGGTAGGCAGAGATCACGGATTTTCATTTGCTACGATCAATGCAGCAAAACGGCTCTCCGTGAGCCACTTCTCGCCCCCGTGAAAATATTCGTCCTAAACTGAGGTCTCGTATTGCTATTTTTTTGGGTAATATATTAAGTTCGTTAGTTACCGCTGCGTGAAGGGCAATCAATCAGTTTTAATCATAAATAGAATCTCCACTTTGTGAGTCTTCCTCATGTTGAATAAAAAGTCGGGTAGAGTGGGCTCTGTGGAATTGTTAATGAAAGAGGTGGGCCATTAAAAATGTGTATTGATCTATTTGGTTTATTAAATACTAAGGGCCGGTTGCACCAAACTGTCTGTGAACGTAAACGTAATCGTAAAAAAATCTTGTATGAAAAGTTTGTCAGTTTTCTATGGGATGACAGCTCCGTCGCCATATTTAACGTTGATGAGTCTGTTAATTGTGCGTGGTGCAACCCACCCTAAGTATTATCAGGTTGGTTCAATGTTTGATCAAATATCCAATAACGCGGAGCGAGGCATAAGCGGTTAACAAGGTAATGAATGGACGTATCGAAATTGCAAGCGAAAGCGTCGAGTGATACTTATATTAATTACACTAACTTTTATCATATGACTATCCTAACCCGAAGAAACGTCTTACGTTTCCATACAACAACGGTTTAAAACGTCAAAAATTTTGATAAATGGTCAAAATACGAAAAATTGGACGCGTTGTTATTTAACAATGGTCTTTGGGAAATAACCATGGTATGGATGTTCTTTTTCCAAAGACATGGTTTATAGATAGTTTAAAATGAACTAAAGCCCGGTGCACACAATTGTGAAACAAAAGTATGAATGTCTTCGAATGGTTTTGGCTTATTCATGTGTGCACGTGGCCTCAGTTGTGGAAGACAACAAGTGTCGACTTTAATTCGTACCAAAGTTTGGCTACAATAAATTGGTCAATTCATAATTACATGTATAAAAAAAGTAAATTCGTTAAAGTAGATCCAATAAGAATTGGTAAATACAACAAATGAGATTCGATAAAAAATGCTATCAATTAAATTCTTACAGTATCATAAAAAGTTAAAATATTGAATAACTTTAGTTAAAAATACGATTCGCGATTACGCGGTATAGATTTACAACAATAATATTAAGTTGCTTTTTAACACTGGAAAGTTTAAACGGAAACTTTTAACTGACTAATTCCAGCCGTTATTCATCATAATCACAAAACCGAAACACAGTCTAATCAGACTCGTGAATGCCAGACTCGTTGTCTTCATCCTTGGCGTCGAGTCTCGTCTTGAGGTCGTCGATGAGGGCGGCGGGCGGGGGCACGAGCGCGCACACCACGTCGCCGCCCTCCAGCAGCAGCGCCGTGCGCGAGTGCGGGGGGGAGGGGCGCGCGGTGGGGGGCGTGGCTTGTCCGTCCGCCGGCGGCGCCGAGGGCGGGGCCAGGCCGCGCCACGACGCCAGCTTGCCCTCGATGTCCAGCGTGCTGCGCTTCGACCCTCTGCAGTCCGGGACACTTAGTGCGAGCTCTGTCTCGGCTTCAAAGAGATCGTTTGGGACCGCTTTCAATTTTTACCAATCGATCGATAGCTACGACAACTAGTTGACATACAACAAATAAATCGGTCAATCCAGGAATTAAAGTGCGGTGCACCTCGCAAACGATCTCTCGAACAGCCGAAACAACTTCATACGGAACAAACCCGATCCTTAAAACTAAGGTTAAGATGGTCCCTGGCGTAGAAAAATAATAAAGAACAAAACAGAAATAAGAAGGGAAGGGTCCGTCTCGTCATGCGGCCGTGCGTTAGTTTACAGTCGACATGCTTCTCATGCTATCGATAAAACTTTCTCGATAGATACAAATTACACTTACATTAGAAGAGGTCCTAAACCGTGTTTATATACAATTGTTTTAAAGTAAACCTAAACCGAAAAAAGCGGCATGCGAACGTGTAGCCTCAACTTTACAACGCCCGGCGCTTCTCAAAAGCACCGCCGCGCTCCGATTGGTCGAGCGCGAGCTCACGCGTTGTAAGGCCGCGGACACACAGGCGGAACACAAGGTAAGCTAGCGGAAAGTGGCTAGGGGTCGCTAGGTGTCCGTGGGGCACTTACTTGGCAAGGGGTACGTTATCGCGGTCCGCGAACGCGTCATACAAATACTCGCTGCAACAGATAACACACGGTCATCAGCCGCCAGCGGACGCAGCATGCCGCGAATCGAGTCCCACCGTTCAATATATACACGTTATCAGTAATAATGACAGTATTTATTGGCACTTTGACAGATGCTTATCTGGCCTAGTTTATAACAATGAATAATATAACGTCTAAAGTCAATTATACGCACGCAAATCGATCTAAAATTGCTTCTTTGTAAAAGTAAACACTGCAGTGCACATTTGCACAATACGCATAAAATAAGCGATAGGACTACTTCGTATTTTTCTGCTATTATTTAATAAAAATGACGTTACATTTGGCGCCCAAAATTGTAACGCGAAAGGAGTGGATTATTTCGTGCATATCCTGTGACTTTGAACTTAATATATTATGTTGTTGTCATTATTTTCTGATAGCGTATAACAAAATTATTATAATTTAACTGGACTTTTTGATGTGTGGGACTTTCGAGTTCGCTAGGGTCCGTTCACAACACAGGGGCAAACAGGTTGTATTTGGGACAAGCAAAATAAAAAAAAAACCGTTGTGAACGCATCCTACCACGCCGCCATCATATCGCAGCAAATCTCAAAGGGCCCGAGGCAAAATAATGACATGAGCGCTTCTAAGCGTCTAAAAACCAAACTCGTCATCCTACATGTGCCTAATGGGTTATAACTCTTACAATAAATCTTAATACTTATAATATATACACTGATCTATACCTAATGATGGTGTCGATGGAAAATAAAAAGGAAATTAAATATAAAAAACATACTAATAAATAGTCTTTGCAAGTCGTCTACGAGAAAGTTCAGAATACACTGCGGGTTACATTCGAGCAATACATTACAGTGAAGGCCCCGATGATACTGACCAAGCAATGTACGACAACATGGAAGGAACACCGAGCAACTTGTCCACTGGACCTTGTGTTGTGGTAAAGGTCGATCCAGTGGGCAAGGGTACCGTGCAAGCCGCTATAAGGTCGAAGAGCCACGCCACGGTAGAGGACGCACCAATACCAGAATGTGCCGAGGTTTTTGATGACTTCAGAATACCTACATGTGATGTATGGGGTCCGGGTTACTAGTGCCGTATAACGATAGCAAGATATGGAGTTGACAATGAATATATATTCTGTAGCGTAGTTTTAAAAGCATTCTTTGTCAAAATGATGAAAAATCTAGCGAACTCAGCTTACAACTAATAATTAACTAGACTTTTAAAATAGGTGAGACTTCTGAAGAAAATTCATAAATTGACTCAGTGGCGTAGATAACCATTAGTGTCACCCCTAATCACGAGGGGGGGGGGGGGGGGGGGGGGGGTGCTGCCGATTTAAAAAGCGGTTACCTAAAAGTCACCTGAGAGCCTGGGTGTCACCCGGTGCGGGTCGCCCCCGCCGCCCCCCGCCCCCCTAGCCTAGCTACGCCACTGAATTGACTATACTTACTTACTTACTTACATACTCATACATTAATGAGGTTACTTTTGGCATAATATCAATTCCATATCTTGCTGTGATAAAAAACTTGATTTTATTTTCCAGATACTGAAATAATAATAAAAACAATTCGACTGCCCCAACTAGTCGATCCGATCTGTCATTTCAGTACAAAATCACACTTTGATTTATACAGAAATGACAGATCAAATAGAAAAATTGGGGCAAACAAACTCATTTTAGTATCTACAAAATAATAAAACAGGTTTTTTTTTATATATCTCCCGAATCCCCCGTGTGTGTATGTAAATAAGGCATGCATATGTAGGTGTTGGCGCGTCAGTATACAGTGTGTGTGTTACCGGAGGACGCGTAGGGTCATCGCCACCAGCCGCGGCGCTGGCACATCGGCTCATACTCACTAAAACAACATCCCGACACGTTAACAACCCTATTATACCCGCTGCTACACTTCCAATATACTCGTAAAGTCAAAAAAAATATATCACTATCACTACATAGTATAAAACAAAGTCGCTTCCTGCTGTCTGTCTGTATGTATGCTTAGATCTTTAAAATTACCGAACGGATTTTGATGCGGTTTTTTTTAATAGACAGAGTGATTCAAGAGGAAGGTTTATATGTATAATTGCACCCGTTAAATGCTTCGTTTTTCGACAAATGATATCAATAGTTATAAATTTAGATTAAAAATGTCACTTAACACAATAGGTAAAGCACAGGACATTAAAACTAGAAAAAAAACGGGAATCGAACCCTATATTATGTAAACCAAATAACCTTCCGACTACCCCGACACGTAAAACTAGTTTTTTTTCCCCTTTGATAATTAATATTACATATTTTTAATTTGTAACATACAGATTACGAGACGGGAATTGAACCCGGCGATCGGGATTGATGGCGATGAGTGAATAACTGAAAAAACAAACATAATATAAACCTAATCTAGTCTAGGAAATGTTAAATAAACCCTAGCAGTTTAAAATTCACCCATATAACAGAATCACATAAAAACTGTTTCAAATGTGTTCGAATTTACTTTATTTTTTTATAAAACAAAACAGAATGTGTGTGCGCAGCTCTTCGATCTCATAGCGCCGTGAACATAACCGACAAGGCAGAATGATCTCAGCCGACATGGTAACAAGGTCGGCTTTCCCTTGGCGCTGGTAAGGGTACGGTCCACTAAATACGGGGATGAGGGTGCAAAACAAACCCAACTCAGACGGACAGACAAATAAGGCGACAAAATTAACGAATAATGTCAAATTAATGGAAATCATACGAAATTAGTGAACGGAATCAACGGAAAGTAAATTAAGGGAACTATTTGCATTCGCAAACGATTCCAAAATAATGATGACGATGAATGATGACTTAGAGCTAAAACGCGTACAAGTAACACACTAAACTGAGCAAATATGTATTTTATCTCGTTGTAATAAGGTTAAAAATGGCCAGTTAACTGTGTTGTTTGTAAGCGAGAAAATCGGAGCTGAGATGATGAGCACATATTGAAAAGACGAGTTAAGTCGAGTGCTGTGATCATGTCAGGTCTGATATTCCATGGACACTGTATTGCATGTCACACAATATTTATGTTTAAGTGAAAACTATGTATAGTTACTGATTTCATTCTATAGTCAGATAGATATATTGATTATTATGAAGTTTTAAGATTTGATGCAATTATGTATGACGTGCAGTACAGAAAGAAATAATATTAGTCAAAGACAATACTAACTGGGATCTAATAGCATATAGATTATTTTTATTGATTAATAAAAGTTT